>JALMGF010000227.1:0-1283108 GCA_023333645.1 Sceloporus occidentalis
GAAATGCACTGGAAGCAGGGACAGCTTAATAATGTGGGCAAGGGCCCCCCACTTGCTGCAATATAATCATGTATTTGCACAAGATTTATACAGTACTTTTTCTGCTGGTTAAAGCCCAGAGGGGGACCTATGTGGTGCATGGGGCCCTCTCCCGCCAAAGGTGTATTTGCAGATACACAGATAGAATCTATTATAGGCATCAGTGATGGCAGAATGAGCTTCCTATCATGTGATATGACCTGCTTGTAAGAAGCTCCTTTTATAGTCACATGCTGCAGTAAGTGGATGCTGCATGGCTTGCTGCTTGTATTTGTACACATAGTAACCTTGAATCTTAGCTTTTTATTGCATCATGGCCTTGCTTTCTTATGATTGGTTTTAACATGACAGAACCATCGCTGCTTAGAATATACACACATTTGCACATATGTTTATAGGACAATATACCATCTCCAAAAATTCTTACAACAGAAAGAGTTAAATAACTATAAGAAATAAAGCCCATTATATCAAGACTCACCCTTGCTCTTCTAAGTCTTGTTTATGAAAAGCAAATAGCATATCGAGTATAGTGATGCACAAGTCACGAGAAACAAATAGTCTGGTCAGCTTTTCTAAATCAAAATCATCGATCGCTAAAGCTTTTGTATACTGCATATCGCTGTAGTTACAGGAGACAATCAATAAGAGATGCACTGAGGTTTCAAAATCTATGATCAAAAAATAGCATAACAACGAAAACAAATCCAAGAGATCAAGGATATCTACAGGTCACTTTGCCCTTACTGTAGATAAGAATAGGAAAATAGATTAAGACTCCCATAACAGATTACTTGAAATATAAATTTTATGAGTAAATATACCGCTTGTTTACCTTCAACATGGAATATGTTGTCCAAATTGGGATACCAATGTTGGGTAGCGTGACTAGAGGTACAGACTGGTTGGGTCCAACGTTGGAATGAGTGCTGTCGGAGAGGAGGCTACATGCGTAGAACCACATCATTTTGGTGACACCAAGAGGTGGCCACATAGGAGCCACATATCCTCAATGTAACAACCAATGGAATGGTCCAATAAACATGTTTCCTCAATGTGCATACCTGGAAATTTCCTAGGGTAGGCAACTAATGGAGGAGTCGCTTTGTGAAAGGGTAGGGTTAGCCATATATAGGGACAGGGCTAGCTCCAGACAGTCTCTAGTAGGTAGGGAATGGGTGGATGTCTGTGGAGATAGTAGGCATGGCCATCCATGAATTCCCTGTCCGGAGACAACAGAAAAATTGCAGGTCAAACCTGCTTTATCATAAACTTCTAATACCTAAGAAGTATTATTTTTTTCTCTATCAATAAGTAATATAACATTTAACCAGCTTAAAAATATCACTTAGTTTAAGTTATTTGACAATAAAGCTTTGTTACATATTTTATAGAAGTGTCTGACGTGCTATATTATACACAAATGTGCATTTATGTATAAATTTGTACACATTCTAGTTTAAGGTGATTGATTACACACAGTAAAGAAATATCAGTCATACTGTTTTGATATTTTTTTCAATTTAAACTCATGTTTCTGGCGCACCTGCTAAATAATTGAAACTTTGGACTTTTAATTACTTATGTTGTTACAAGGCTGTGTTATGCACTTCTAGCATAATCTCCACTGATGATATATTATAAAGTATATTATAAAATATATTACAATTATTAAAAGAAATACAGCTCACAAGTATCACTGCATTATATATTAACTTCCTTTTCAATATACTTGTGTTGGTGTTGGTTAATATTTCCAGCATGAAATACACCGATCAGCCATAACATTATGACCATCTGCCTTATATTGTGTAGGTCCCCCTTTTGCTGCCAAAACAGCCCTGGCCATCATAGCATGGACTCCACTAGACTTCTAAAGATGTGCTGTGATATCTGGCACCAAGACATTAGCAGCAGATCCTTAAGTCCTGTAAGATGCGAGGTGGGGCCTCCATGAATGAATCCTGGTGCCATGTGCTCTCCTAGTAAGGAACGCAGGCGCACCTGGCTATCCACATGATTTAAAATAAAACATGATTCATCAGACCAGGTCACCTTCTTCCATTGCTCCATGGTCATGTGCCCATTGTAGGTGCTTTCGGGAGTGGACAGGGATCAGCATGGGCCTTCTGACTGGTTTGCGGCTATGCAGCTTCATACGCAACAAACTGCGAAGCACTGTGTGTTCTGACACCTCTCTATCCGAAACCAGCATAAACTTTTTCAGCAATCTGAGCTACAGTAGCTTGTCTGTTGGACTTGACCACACGGGCCAGCCTTCGCCCCTCATGTGCGTCAATGAGCCTTGGCCGTCCATGACCTTGTCGCTAGTTCACTGTTTTCCATGGACCACTTTTGATAGGTACTGACTACTGCAGATAAGAAACACCCCACAAGAGCTGCGGTTTTGGAGATGCTCTGACCCAGTCCTGTAGCCATCACAATTTTGCACATGTCAAAGTCGCTCAGATTCTTTCGTGCTTGTAACACATCAACTTTGAGGATAAAATGTTCACTTGGTGCCTGATATATCCCACCGACAGGTGCCATGATAACCAGATTATTAGTGTTATTCACTTAAACTGTCAGTGGTCATAATGTTACGGCTGATCGGTGTATGTGCAACTTAATAGTTGTACAAAAGCTACAACCACAATCAGTGCACATGAACAATTGGTGGGACAGAGAATATAAGAAAACAAAATTGACATTATGACAAAACAGCTAAGCATCTAAAGCACCTCAGCCCAGGGCAGGCTGTAAGGCACAGAGTCACTGGAAACAAATGGGACAATGCTCAGATTAAAAAAGTGATTGACTCTCCTATCATATGTGATTGAAGGCCAGCATAAGCAGGAGCTGTGACTCAATAGATATCACCTGTGCCCTCATTCTACAAGTTCTAAAATGCACCTGAATTCAAACAGTGATCATGAATCTACCGCACAAATGGTACAGGGATTGACTGAAGAGGACACCAAAAATCTAGCAATTCATAATCCTCATATAGTGGTTCTCATGCCCCTCATGCCCCCAGTTGGTGTAGATGTTTCAAATACTACCACTAACCCAGGGGTCAACTACTCCAGATGATTGAAGAATGTAACCAACAATGTTGGGGGACACACATTAAATAGGAGATGTGATGATGTAAATAGTATGTTTGTTTTGACATTAATATTTATGCTTCTGTCTCTTTAATGAATAGCAGTATACTTCTTCTGTACCTCCTGGTCATGTGACCAGGGCTTGGGAGACAGAGTGTAAGAGAGAGTGGTGAATAACAAAGCACATAGGGAAAAGAAAAAAATGTTGGTGTGCTAGCCTAGTCCCAGGCTCACATAATACAAATACAGCCCATTATGTTAACCTAAATTAATCTTAATTAAGTGAGACTGAGCAAAGTTACAAACTCACTAAAACATGCAAGGACATTTTTGCTAGGTAGGTAAACCAAGCTTATTATTTTGGAAGCACTTACATAATAAGTATAATTACAATAGTTTTGGAGTGGTCATTAAAATGTTATAGAGCTTTGTGTCATAATATTGACTTTCATCATCTAAGTTAAGGAACATGTTTAGGTGTCCTAGTATTGATTATTCAACGATGACAGTCCACTAAGGGGAACGTATCTTGAAAAGAGTACTTTTGTAACATCTACTCTCATTATTGGAAAGTGTTTATTGGCCTGGAATTCCTCCACATAAGCATTTGTTTTGTCTTTATAAGACTTACCTGACAATCATGTCATGATCATTCTTGAGTTGTTCCAAATGGTTTCCCCAGCGTATGCTTTTACAACACAATATATTTCCTGAGCTCATTAAACATATTTTGGAGTAGTGGTTTTGTTGGCATTTTGTTGCCTATATTTGCAAATACGAGAGGAAATAGACCCCTGGTCTTCAAGGGTCACTTGGACTAACAGCTCAGGCAATAGTGTTAATACCCAAGATTTGCTGGAGAATATTTATTATATATGGGTGTATGTGTTTAGGTATGCATGGAGATTTAAGTACATGATTTATAGCAAACCAATACATTTAAGAATATTTGTCCAGAAAGAGCATAATGCTATTTGAAAAGGTTTCTTTTTTTCGTGTCCACACAGTATTATTTAGCTTTCAAAATTAAATAAAATGGTAAGTGCATGCCTCTAAGTAAAGCTTTAGTATTTTGTTGCTCTCTACATCGTGCTAAGAATATGAATGTGTGCATCTCATAGAACATTCCCTCTCTAGCCAGCTGAAGAAAGGACACTGTAATTAATAACAGATGGCATGGAATGACCATGTCCTTGAAAAAAAAAACATATTGGCACCTCCTGCTAATTGTATCACATATAACACAACTAAAAGCATAATAAATCTGAACCGGGAGACATTTTATGCCAGAGCTCTTCTATTTTTCCAGACGGTAAATTGCTCAGCTCTTGAAATATCTATAACCTTTTGACACCCAGCTTGCATTAGCTTAATTGCCTGGGCTTTCTATCTGCCCAACCTCCTTCATAATCTCTTTCCAAAACAGGTTTGTACAACTACCTATATTTTGTTAGTCTACCTATTTTCCTGGTACTATGTTATATCTATATTTAATAGCATGAATATAATGTTTTAAGGGTCTAATCCCAAGACTTCAATTAAGAAATATTAACATTTGAAGAGAACTTGCAAATGCTTTACTTGGCAAGGGAAGGAAAATGAATGACTAACTGCTTTAAGGAATATAATGAATCTTTGAGATCTCATTAAATCTCAGCATTGCTGATATCTAAAGACTCACTTAAACCAGGGTCTGCCAGATGCCACTTGATGTCTAAAATCAGGCATAATAACTGGAATGTCTGAACAAGGTGTGAAGTATGTCAGACTTTAATGATACAACTGGATTATAGAATGCAGATTCTTTGTTATACCTATGACTACAACTCTTCAGCTATCCAATATGAATCTCGATTCTCTATATCTCGATTTTTTGTACTGATCGATGTATATGTTTATGAAAAACCTCCCTTTGCTTTATACATAGTTATATAAAAGGAACACCTGATAACATTTTATTTTAAGCAGAATGACCAAGAACAATATATTAAAATGGGCTACATTTTTGCTCTTAAGTATTTAATTTCTATCTATATGCCAAGCATGTGAATCAATACAGAAGAGTCAAAAATGATTATTAATAACTAACAAGACTATGGTATTTAACTGTACATGTGTTCAGGTGTGCGTGTGCAATTACATTATTAAATGTTATCTTGGGATGGAATTTGCTCAGTGAACACATTATCTCATAACTATGCATTTGGGGAATAAAACATTAGAACTCATAGGAAGCAAACTCAGTTCATTATTCTGTTTTTATTCACATCATGTAGTAGCGTTTATTTCTGCCACTGAGGTCATTTAGTGCATCGCTCCATTATGTTTAATTAAAGATTTCCGTGTCAATGTCATATTTCCCCTCCCCCCACCGTGTAGTGTCTTTCGAAAACACCAGAATTTTAACTGCTTCGTTTAATGATGCTGATCCCCTCAGATAAAACATTAATTCCAATCTAGTATTTTAATCAAATAAACCTTGACAGATTTGTCATTTTATTCTTATGAAGGTTCCATCGACACAGCTTTTAAGAAAAACCTAATGTTTTTATGTCACATGAAAAAAATAAATATTCCCATCAAAAAATAGGAATGAGACAAAATTTGCCTTGATTATTTCTGGGGTATGTTTGGGTAATCGATAACACTACGAATTTTGTTGCATTTAGTTACAAAGGTGTTAAGTCAGCGGAATAGATCAATTGTCGCCTTTTTTCTTAACTTTTTTTCTTAAGTAGCAAGAAGGGGTGACAAAAAAAGACTTGGAAATACTTAAAGGTAAACTGGCAATGCAACAAAGCATCAGAAAATGCAAGCAGGGTGCTGTGTTGTATAGCGAGATTAATTATTAGCAGAAAGAGGGAGGAGGTTCTACCACTTTATAGAACTTTGGTCAAACCTCACCTAGAGTATTGTGTACAGTCCCGAAGCTCCAATCTCCAGAATTACATATTCTGGAGAGAGTAAAAAGGAGGGGAACTAAAATGGTAAATAGGTTGCAGAACAGAAAGACTAGAGCAAGGACTAATTAAGGTTTGAATCAGGCAGACCAGATGGGCTGAATGGTTCTTACCTGCCATCAAATGTTGTGTTTCTATAATTCCCAAGTGGAAAATGTACTCATATGATAGCAGGTTTTCAACACCAAAGCTGCACAAAGGGCTGTATATAATGTACTATGTCTGTCTATAGTAAATTATTTTTATTTTCTACTTAATTGTAACAGACCTGCTAGTTTGTTCAGAAAAATAAATGTATTACCTGTTAATGCAACAATTTGTATTATGAAGTGTGTAAATTTGATTAAGCTTCACATAGTGTTTAATTTTTTCTTGTGCCTACCCAGAATCCCTTGTGGTTGTGGCAGCACCATGAGATTTCTGATGGAAAAAACAAGCCTTCTGGCTTGTCTGGTGTCTGTAGATGAGTGTTTAATAATGCTTCTACTACCCCATAATATAATATAATCAGAGTTTAGCAAACATATTTGACCACACAATCTTCAAAACTCTTTAAGCATAATCTAATTTTTAGTTTATATAAAAATCTTCAATATGGCATGGTTATTTGGAGAACACAATGTCTATGCAGGGCAAGCTAAATCGATTTGAACAAAATTTATGTTTTGTTTTTGCCATGTTCATTTTCGGGCAACAATCTTAGTTTCTGAAATTGGAATGACATTTGGGGGCCGAACCAGGAGAATCATAATTTTTTTTAACTTTCAGTCATTAACATATTGTGTTTCCCATATAATGTAATCCCATGGAACTTTGTTCTTGGTATTTGCGCAACCTTTCTTCTGTTTGCAAAGATGAAAGAGGTATGGCTGGTCATGAAGAGGCCATGTGTATATCTTAAAATGTGGGTCATATTTTTAAATGTTAATTTGGGAAAAACAATAACACCATACTCATTTATGAATAGTTTTCTTATATAAAATATCCACTTTAATAAATAACTCTTACTATAAGCTATAGATTGTATATCACTCGCCAAAATAGTTTAGAAAGTCTGAGGATTATTTTGCATACCGTCATTCCCCCCTCATTCAAATTATTGTATGATGTAGGCTAACTATTAAGATCCATAATTACCAGAAAAAGACCTGTCAGTTACATATTATTTATAGCTTAACCTTGGCTGTTATTACTGCTTAGTCAAATTGTCAAGATGTCAGAAATCAAAAAAATCTAAACTTCAAGCTTTAATAACAGCAAGATGACCTTTCTTTTCTCACTTTTTTAAGGCAAGACAGTAAGAAAAGTATTTTGGTAGCAATTTTGCAAAATATATCTTTAACAATAATTTGAAACAAACATATTTCATCGCTTACAACTGCTAGTAATAGTCTCTTTATATACAAATGCCTTAATACTAGGCGTTAATTCAGGTTTAACAAAAAGATATACCTGCTCCCACTTTCCTATTTGCTTTAAGTCTAAAAAAGTGTAAAACCAGGAGAATCCTTGAATCAATTCTATGGTAGTGAGTGGCGCTAAAAGCAATGTCTGCCCAGCTCTCCAGAAAACCAAATCCCTACGGCATACAGAACACTTTCATAGGCATACATTAATGTCCCTAAACTTCTGCTGCCATCCTGGTGTAGCAAGTTATCAAGGTAACTCAGAAAAAAACAGTTATTTTTATATAATGGTCTCATTCAATTGGCTCCATTAAATAAAAAAAATATATAAATATAAATCTGTCTGACTATAATGTGACAATAATGTGTGACGCCTATGAAGAACACAATCAATACCACACAGACATGCTTAGGAACTCACTTCTTTTAATAATTGATTGGGCTTTAATACACATTAGTAAATCTAAAAGGATGATAATTCAGACAAATTGGTTTAACCCCTTCGCGACCTTTGCCGGTTCAGGACCGTCATGACATGAAGGTCACTAAATGACCTTTGACGGTCCTGAACCGTCAAAAAGTAAAATAAGCTTAGAAAGTGATCAACGATCACTTTCTTCGCTTAAACGGCGTTACTGTAATGCCTCGATGTTGAGGCATTCAGCAAGGCCGAGATCGGCATCGGGGGCCATGTCTGGCCCCTCCCGGAGGCGTCAACAGCCGCCATACATTGTATGGCGGCGGACGCCCGTTTTAAAAGCGTTTAGGAGGCGATCAACGATCGCCTCCTAAACTTAAATGGTGTCGCTGGAATGCCTCGATCAGGAGGCATCCAGCGACACCAAACACTTACCTCTGGGTGGGCTGTGACCGCTCCGGAGAGCGGTCACAGCCGCCGCTGCCGGTGATCTTCGCCATCAAGCAAGATGGCGGCGGCCCGGGAAATAAAACAATAAAGACGAAAAAGTTCGCTAGAGGGTCTCCAGACCCTCTAGAGAACTGGCTCCACTTGCTGGTTGAATACAGGTACTGCATTCAACCATGCAAGTCAATGGAGCCCAGCTTTCTAATCACTATGTGATTAGTAAAATATTCAAAAAAAATAAAAATAAATAAAAAATGGAAAAAAAAATTAAAAAAAATGTGCTAACATTTAAAAATTATTATGCAGTGATGTCACTAGATGAACCATCCAGTACCAGAAAAATGTGTAAAAAAAAATATTAAAAAAGTATTAAAAAAATAAAATAAAATTAAAAAATAAAGATTTTGAGCAAGTGCTAAAATTTCTCAAAAATCTCAACAAAGAGTTAAAAAAAAAGCACTTCAAATACCCAAGGGGTGTCTAATATATAAAAAAAATGGCTGATGGGGTAAATTGGAGTGGCCTAGCTCAAAGATAGGGCATAGGTACAGACTGACCAAAATGGAGAAAAAAAGCGCACTTCCCAAATGTGGCATTTTAAATCTGAAACAACCCGACAAACCCATGCATGTCGGGTATCACTGCACTCAGGAGATGTTCCTGAACACACATTGGGGTGTTGTTTGACAGTGGCATATACCAGGACCTGTATATCTATAACTAAAGTACAATTTGTGTGAAAAAAAAATTAAAAAAATTACTATTACAAAGTTTGACAAAGTGTAGTTCTATAATTGGTGCATGGAAAGGGTTAAAATAACAGCATTTGGAATACCCTGGGGTGTCTAGTTTTCAAAAATATATGGTTTGAATGGGTTAAATTGAGTTAACCGGCTTCAAAGATATTCCAAAGAGGAGAGGGAGGCACAATGACCAAATGACCACCTGAATTACGCATGCCCCAAAAGTAGCCTTTTACCAGCCAAACAATCTGACAAACCCATGCATGTGGGGTATCGCTGTACTCAGGAGATGTTGCTGAACACACATTGGGGTGTTTGACAGTGACATATACCAGCACCTGTATATCTATAACTAAAGTACAATTTGTGTGGAAAAAAAAATAAAAAAAATTACTATTACAAAGTTTGACAAAGTGTAGTTGTATAATTGGTGCATGGAAAGGGTTAAAATAACAGCATTTGGAATACCCTGGGGTGTCTAGTTTTCAAAAATATATGGTTTGAATGGGTTAAATTGAGTTAACCGGCTTCAAAGATGTTCCAAAGAGGAGATGGAGGCAGACTGACCAGATTTGTTAAAAAAGATTTGGAAATCATAAAACGCTGCTTGTACTTATTGCCCTATAACTTACAAAAAACAGCAAAAAAACATTGGGTATTTCTAAACTCAGGACAAGTAGTAGAATCTATTTAGCTAGTTTTTTTACTTGCTTTTTTAGGTGAGTAAAAGATTTTTCAAATAAAAGTCATAAAATGTGTTTTTTTTTCAATTTTTCACCATGTTTTTTTAATTTTTTTATAGTAAATAAGATGATACGATCAAAATGGTATCTGAAGAAAGCCCATCTTGTCCTGAAAAAAACAATATATAACTTATGTGGGTACACTAAATGGGTGAGGAGAAAATTACAGCTGAACACAAGCACCACAAAAGTGTCAAAACAGCCTCGGTCCCACAGGGTACAAAACGAAAAATGAGCCCGGTCCTTAAGGGGTTAATATAAAGTTGTTTACAAACAATTTCGGCCTTTTTACCACATGTAAGCCATACCTGGGAACACTCCAGGTTTTCCCCAGAATCTTTGGGCGATGTACTGCTTTCTCCAGGCCTCTAGGTCACTTTCCTCCTTCTCTGTGCAGGAGAGGGGTGCTTTGGCATTCTCACTCCCTACCTCTTCCCCTTCTACTCCCTGAGCTTAAAGTCCAAGAGCCCATATTACCACATCAGTCTGATGTGGTAATATGTACTGATAGTACTGATTTAAAGAGTAGATTTTAAAACATTTACAAAATAAATAGCATCTAAGGTACTATGTCTAATTTTTGTTTTCTTATGTTTTGGAAATACAGTTTTCATAGTAAGCTTTCTGACATATTAACCTTTTTTTTTTTTAAATTTCATTTCAATCATTGTCTCCCCTTTTAGACCACATTTCATTATTTCCATTGATTTTCTCTGAGCAGATTAAATATCTGAAGATTTCATGTCATTAGATTCTTGTACCAGGCAATATATTCTTGTAGCATTAATGTCTAGATATCATAAAGCAAATAATATCTGGATACTTGCAAAACAGGGGTAACCACTATTGCCCCTGCCAAATAGAAATCATAACCAATGATAAAATTTGGCAATGATAACACCATTATTATGTGATTTATATAGCTGTCTCATTTTGTCTGCATAAGATCATCTGCCTTAGCAGCACTCAGGACCAATAAACCATTTCTTCTCTCTCTATTTATATACAACTATTTATGTTATGTTTGACAATGGGTTTTGGTAGGTCTTGCATATTACAAGTTACCTTGACATAGTGGCACGCTGAACATCTTATAGCTATCAGGCCTTGTCACTAACAGGTGTCTGTCCAGCTATTTATTCTCTGTGTGTGTATATTTTTATTTAAGTCTTATCTTTTACATTATCATGTATAAAAAGAGAAACGCAAAGAGTAGATTTAGGTAGAAGAAAAGGAAAAGAATACTTTCTTTGTCATGTAAAAAGAAAGGGCCTAAGAGGAGTTAGACAAAAGTCAACAGAAATGCAAACTTCCTTTTCAAACTTCCTTGTTTCAACCCAACTTCCTCTTTTGGGAAGTGAACTAGAAAAGAAAATGTTCCATCTGAAATGTAAATGTAAATACTTTTGCCCCTAAATTAAGTTTGGAGACAAAGATTATATTTTGTCAAGACACCCAGAAAGTTTTTTTCTAGAATAACAGACCAGGAAAGGTATAGGCAGGAGTAAACAGGTAATACAAAGCCTCAAATCCAATTGTTATTGCACAAATTTATCACATAAATTTAAGCGCACAAAGTTCTAAATATTAGAAAGATACCAGCTGAAGCTTCACACAATTGTAATACATATAATGGCTGTGGTAGAAACTGGCATGTAGTAAGCATACAAGTAAACTCTCCAGGTTTCACTCTCAGACCTAGGCCAGGTATGTTCAATCTCCAGGCAGATGAGCTATGTTGACCATGTTCACTTCCCACCCAGATGTTGCACACTTTAAGCCCAGGTTCTACCCACTTCCCCCATTTTAAGTCTACTTTGAACAAGCCTGATGGCTACAATTGTCCCTTATCTAGACAACATCGCCTTCTAGACCGCATACTGTACCTGCCAAAAGTCAAGAATTTCATTTTTTTTTTTAGGTCAAATTTAAGACTATCCCGTCATAGAAAAAATACTGCCTATGCACAATGCATAGCACTGTGCACAGACAGCATTGCATTCAAGCTGTGTATGTCTGAGACACATTCAGCCTAAACGCTGGTAAATGAGCTCCAGACACAGTGGGACAGAAGGGGTGGAGCCTAAAGTGGGTGTGGTCACCACATAACTCTGCCTACCTTAGGCTTTGCCTCTCTATATCATTAATGTAACCATGTACTATATGCCCTAACAATTCCATTAAAGTATAGATGCACCAACATTGTATAAAGGTGAGACATACTGGACTGTGAAAAGTTCTACACACTCTTTGTTTTCTTCCATGTAGCATTTCATAAGTGGAATGTAATCTAGCATGACACTTTTTAAGTAAGGCAATGTCAGGACTCGGGTGATCAGGTCAGGTAGGAGCCCATGCGCAGGGGATACTTGGGGTTCAGTATGTAACCCACGGTGCATGATTATGCAAACAAAGACACCACAAACAGAAATCCAGGTAATGCAGTGTATTTCATGTATATAACAGGACCAGCAAATAAGGGTAATATAGTCTAAGCAAGTAACCGGACGTATGGCAAAATAAAATACAGGTAATAAGTCTTTTGGCAGGGAGCCCGCTTGGAAGGGCGCGACAGACAGAGAGCCCGCTTGGAAGGGTACGAAAGGCACACAGCCCGCTTGGAAGGGTACGAAAGGCACACAGCCCGCTTGGAAGGGTACGAAAGGCACACAGCCCGCTTGGAAGGGTACAAAAGGCACACAGCCCGCTTGGAAGGACACAAAGCAGGGAGTCCACTTGGAAGGACACAAAGCAGGGAACCAGGAACAGTACAGGTGCAGAGCCACAGCAGGAAGGTCCATAGACTTCAATACAAAAGGCCCTCACTGAAGGGCAGGGCAGGTTCATAAAGGCAGGGCAATCCAGGTAACAAGGCCCAGCTGGATGTAGACTAGGGCTCAACCCAGGTAACAAGGCACACCTGAGTTCTGAGTGCTCCAGAGGGTGAAGGGTGGCCACTAGTGGTTGCAGATGTAAACGCCACAGGTATAAAAAAAGTCATGGTTCAGGCAGCGAAATATTGGTTCCTGACAGTACCCCCTCCCTAAGGAGCGGTCACAGAACGCAAACAGTCTGAACAAAATCTGTACACCTTTAAAAAACTGAGCAGGAGGGTGTACTTAAAGTGATTTCTTCCTCTTCCTTTTTTTCGGTAAAGCTTGTTCGCAGATCTCCAGGTCTTCCTTTCTGATTATATTGCCATTAGAGGTAATAACACAATCAAAGGAAAGGTTATCTGTGGTGCAATCGTAGGTCAAATAAGACTGGATGCTGAAGAAGTTGATGAGAAGGTATGATTCAGTGCTTTTTCTTTCCATGTACCAGGGGTCACATAGCTGCCCTGTACCCAGGGCACTACTGGGGGCAGGGGGGGGTAGTACCAGAACTGCAATGGTTCAAAACGGGAGAAGCAGACTTGGTATGTGAAGCACTGATGGAAAGCCCCTTCTTCCTCAGAGATGGAATAGGGTCATGTATCTTTGCTATCAGTCCAGAGGAGATATTAGGGGCTATGGTAGTCTCTGGTGTATCACACTTTGCTGAGGTAGCAGTGATATGAGTTGCAATCACAGCTGAACAGAAAGCAATAGGAAGTTCATCCATATGGGAGCAACCCACACTGCCACAGACTGTAGGATCACAGACGCTGCATTCCATCACAGAACAATCCTCAGGCTTCAGCTGGACATCCACCGGAGTTTGAGAAGCACCAGGAATCACCAGGGTTGGTATATACTCCATGGGTTCACTATGCTGGGGAATAAAGCTACTTCCCCTTTTAGCAGAGCTCTGTGGTTGTGACGTAGACTGTTCAATCGGTACAGAGGGTTTCGGAGGTTTCAGAGGACATTGGGTGATCCAGTGTCCCTTTTTGCCACAGTAAAAGCAAGATTCCTCATCACGCCTTTGTTGTAATTCGGTTGTGGTAAGGGGTTCACGTTTCCTAGGAGATTCCTTTTTCATACTGGTAACAGGCTTGTTGGATTTCTCAGGTGATGTAGCAGGTGTAGGTGAATGGTCTTCATGAGAGTGATTGGAGTTGGAGTCCCAGATTTGCATTAATGATTTGCACAGTTCAAGCAAGCATTCTCCTATCACTTTGATTACTGAAAGTAACCCCACAGACTCCTTGTAATGGCCTTTGTATTCTGTCAGGACTCGGGTGATCAGGTCAGGTAGGAGCCCATGCGCAGGGGATACTTGGGGTTCAGTATGTAACCCACGGTGCATGATTATGCAAACAAAGACACCACAAACAGAAATCCAGGTAATGCAGTGTATTTCATGTATATAACAGGACCAGCAAATAAGGGTAATATAGTCTAAGCAAGTAACCGGACGTATGGCAAAATAAAATACAGGTAATAAGTCTTTTGGCAGGGAGCCCGCTTGGAAGGGCGCGACAGACAGAGAGCCCGCTTGGAAGGGCGCGAAAGGCAGGGAGCCCGCTTGGAAGGGCGCGGAAGGCAGGGAGCCCGCTTGGAAGGGCGCGGAAGGCAGGGAGCCCGCTTGGAAGGGCGCGAAAGGCAGGGAGCCCGCTTGGAAGGGCGCGAAAGGCAGGGAGCCCGCTTGGAAGGGCGCGAAAGGCAGGGAGCCCGCTTGGAAGGGTGCAAAAGGCACACAGCCCGCTTGGAAGGGTACAAAAGGCACACAGCCCGCTTGGAAGGGTACAAAAGGCACACAGCCCGCTTGGAAGGGTACAAAAGGCACACAGCCCGCTTGGAAGGGTACAAAAGGCACACAGCCCGCTTGGAAGGGTACAAAAGGCACACAGCCCGCTTGGAAGGGTACAAAAGGCACACAGCCCGCTTGGAAGGGTACAAAAGGCACACAGCCCGCTTGGAAGGGTACAAAAGGCACACAGCCCGCTTGGAAGGACACAAAGCAGGGAGTCCACTTGGAAGGACACAAAGCAGGGAACCAGGAACAGTACAGGTGCAGAGCCACAGCAGGAAGGTCCATAGACTTCAATACAAAAGGCCCTCACTGAAGGGCAGGGCAGGTTCATAAAGGCAGGGCAATCCAGGTAACAAGGCCCAGCTGGATGTAGACTAGGGCTCAACCCAGGTAACAAGGCACACCTGAGTTCTGAGTGCTCCAGAGGGTGAAGGGTGGCCACTAGTGGTTGCAGATGTAAACGCCACAGGTATAAAAAAGCCATGGTTCAGGCAGCGAAATATTGGTTCCTGACAGGCAATATAAAAAAAAGACAGAAAATCAATCCTTGTGTGAAATGTGAGATGAACAGTGTGTTCTCACAGCAGTCATCAAAATTTGATTTTATATTCAATAAACTTCATTGATTGTTTGTAAATGTATATTGTATGATGCCATAAGGTTTTTTGTAATGTTCTAAATATATGTATCATCATGTCAGCTGTATTTATCTATTTAATAAAATTTCCCTTATAAACAATTTTAAAAAAACAAATAAAAAGTTTAAATATTTTTTTATCATTTAACAAACTTTAAATTAAATTGTATGTGTGTTATAAAGATGTAAAAAACATGTATAAAGAAACACATAATAGAAACACATAATAGTAGATATATAAAAATATAATACATAGTATTTAAGTTTATAGTATTTAAGCGAAAGAAAAGAATTAAGAAGTACTATTTACTTATTTGAAAAGAAATATATATGCAATGTATATCAATAGAAACTGCTTATTTTTGTGCCCTGCTGCTTTATTTTTCAAGTCCGTTCATTGCACTAATAAAGAAGAATAAGAAGATTATTTGTTTGGACTGTTTATCTCCCAGTCAAAATAATTGTGTGTGGGGATTGTCAATCAGTGATATTGAATGTGATAACTGATTCCAAAAAGTGGTTTGGCTTTTTTCTGTGTTTCACTTCAAAAAGGTAATGTAGGTCATTAAGGTGCAAGGGGAATCAATGGACAATATTTTTTAGAGATCATCCTGGCAGCAAACATTTTCCAGAGATTTTTAACCCCTTCAATCCCAGGGGTTTTTGGTACCTCAAAGCCCGGAGCAATTTTGCAATTTTTGCGCTCTGTCGGTTCAGAGATGATTCTCTTTTCCTGTGAATAGTGTACCCATATAAACTCAAGGAGAGATAGAGCTTTCTTTTGATACCATAGTTGGATGATTAGCTGAAAATTTAGAATTAGAAATTTAGTAAAAACTAGAAAAAATTAGAAAAAAACATCTAAGTTTTTTTACATTTTCCCTCTGAATCCTCACAAAATTAGGTAAAGAGACAGAAAATTCCATCCAGATTTATCAATTCAGGTGTCCTGATTTCAGAAATACCTAATTTATATAGATTTTCCATATTTTCCCAGCACATATAGGCAACATACTATAAGGTGTACATTACTTTATACAAAGCCGTTACATTTTTACATTAGGTATGATGGGACTGCAACTCTAATTTTAAACAAATAAAACAAAAACACCCACAAAGGTATATATTTCTGTAAAGCAGACAATCAAGGCTATCCTATCAGGGGTATTTGGGCACTCTACATGCAGGTATTTGGCCACCAATCACTGTCAAAGGTGGCCACAGAAATTAGTTCCTGCACTTTTTT
Source organism: Sceloporus occidentalis (assembly GCA_023333645.1). Lineage (NCBI taxonomy): Eukaryota > Metazoa > Chordata > Lepidosauria > Squamata > Phrynosomatidae > Sceloporus > Sceloporus occidentalis. Next base: position 16,424 of record JALMGF010000227.1, read on the forward strand.
CACCAACGCGTCTTAGTATTTTGTAGTATTCTTAGGATTTTTTGTACAGGGTATGTGTTACGGCAGAGAAATCTATCCTAAATTGTTCAGCCGCCTCTCCTGATTACGGAAATACCCCACATGCCTAGTTTTTTTGTGGTTTTCTGGACTTTACAGGGCACAAACGGGACCATGTGCATTATAGATTTCAAACGTGAAATTTTCACATTTTGCTTTAGTAGACCTATGTTTCATTTGGGGCTGCTTAGCACCCCCTAAAAGTATATATTTCTGTAAAGCAGACAACCCAGAGTATCTCATCAAGAGCATTTGGACAATTTCCATGCAACCATTTGGCCGCTAATCACTGCTAAGGTCAGCCGTTGCTGTAATTTCGTGCACTTTTTTCACCAACACTTCTGTGTTTCTGAGGATATTTTGTACAGGGTATGTGTTACGGCAGAGAAATCCAGCCTAAAGTGTTCAGCCGCCTCTCCTGATTACAGAAATACCCCACATGCCTAGTTTTTTTGTGGTTTTCTGGACATTACAGGGCACAAACAGGACCATGCGCGTTATAGATTCCAAACGTGAAATTTTCACATTTTGCTTTAGTAGACCTATGTTTCATTTGGGGCTGCTTAGCACCCCCCTAATTATAAATACCCCCATGTAATAAAATGTATATAGGGCCAAATACAAACTTCAAATAATTGGAACACATATAAATGTATGTGCGTCAAAAATAGGCAGAGTCACTTAGATGCAAACAAAGGTAAAACATTTAATACGAACAAAAATAGACGAAGAATATAAAAAGTAGATAACAAAAATACGAAACAAGTCTTACAAAAACTTGGAGAGGAATTTAGTTCATGACATCTGTCCTATGCATTCCTGAGGATGGAGGGAGGGAGTGTTGGGACGTGAAGAGTCCGTGGATGGCAAGTACATCTTCTCTCGACCTCTCTTCCCATGCCTCTCCATGTCTTACAAAAGCCTAGCTTATATGTGGATTGGATAGTGATGTCAGGGTATTGGTCTTCACCTAATTGGGTAAACATGCTCACTAAGATCTTTGTACGTCGAAACCCTATTTTAGGTGGTCACTCTACGTATACTGTAATGCCCTTTTAGAGTTACAACTATACCATGCATTAGCAAGCTTCTATCCTATCTATAGAATGCCTGTTCAGCAAATCCTTCATTCTATATTTAAGGTCAAGGAAACCCTGAAGCTTATTATTGAAACCTATTAATATATCTTAATAATCATTTATTTATGAACAATGATTACATATCTTTGACTATTGCCTATACCAATAATTATATATGGTCCATTTCATATTACTAGGGTTAAAATAGATGTTAAATGTGTTAGAATCTTTTACAATTCCCCCTGATGATAGGATAATATCCTTATCATATATTTTCAAATACACACATTTACTCACCATTCGTATCACACTTATACTACCATCACATCACACTTTACTTGGGACCATATGATAATCATTAGCATGAGACACCCTTTTCTCTACATTTGTTATGGAATGAGAGGATTGTGCTCTTTTTATCAATTCCCTTAATATTCCATCTCCCTTATATACTTCATACTTAACTTGTTTATACATCTTACTTACTATACATAAGAAAACTTTGATAAACAATACATAATAAAACAAGTATAGCTATAATAACAATCGGATTTGACAATATATTACCAGCTGCGGATTTTACCGAAGATTGTGACCACATATTTACTGATTTTTTTAAAATTTGACCAACAATTAACTCCAGACATATCATTCCATTGATGTTGAATTTGTTCTAATTCACCTTGTTTATGTTGGAAAACAATTTCTGCATCTTTCAATTGTTGCTTTAATATGGCCAATAATCCCTTATCTTTCTTTATTTCCTCTGTCCATGTTTTCCAAGGAAAATGGTCTATCTGTGTCAGATTAAATTGCTGAGGTAGTGTTCTCAAACGCTCTGTGCCTATAGTGGAGGCATTAAACTTTTTCCGATCTATCTCCAACTTTTTCAAATCTCCTTCTATGCAATATAAAAGATGAAGAGTTTCATTATGCATACAATTTGAAAAGAATGCTCTGACCAATGACTCTTCCTTCATTACTTGAAAACAAACTTTCCCTATCTTTACTTGAGTCATTAATTCATGCATAGATGTAACACTTTCAATCCTGGCTTCACATGATGAATGATTGTGAAAACAAGAATGATAGACAACCTTTTCTTGCCCTGGAAGACATATTACTTTAGAAACAAAATGAAGACAAGCTGAAACATCTAATTGTTCCAGATTTTCCCCATCAAATACAAAATCTGTATGTCTTAAATTATAACGAATCTAATTTGTCCAACAATGTCTCTTGATGTATCAATGTCCAATATCAGGAGTTGATCCACCCGAACTTCTCTTATCTTATGCAATAACAATATCTTCTGTGGTAAATCCTTTGTCTGATCATCAATTTCAATTGGCTTTTGGTACTGTTCAAACAACACAGCTATCAAAAAACTATGCTATCTTGATGTCACGATTCTTGTATTGCTGTTTCTCTGGAGGTTCTCCTTTCAATAGTTAACTGCTTTGTTTCTCCATTTTCTTGCAGAACTGTGTTCCTGCAAGAACAGAATTTAGTTAGAAACATATAATTTACACTGGTCAACATGTACCCACAGCTTCTGCTGCCTACGGGTATTTTTCACAGTTTTTTCTGTTTTTGAACAAGGATCTTGATCCATTGTGTCGATTATTTCAAACGGTCCTTCTCAATTGCTTTCCCAAGGTCCCGCCTTCCTAAAAGTCTTAATCATTACTGATGCTCCTCTCACAAATTTAGAAGAGTGAGGCGGTACCATACGCTGCATTCTAGATGCTGCATGGGGAAGAATTGTTTTTAAATTCTCTTGAAGTACCTGTAACCACTTAGTTCTTGCAATGGCATCTTTCTGTGGAGTAGACAAAAATGGTTCATAAGGAAAGATCAATGGCATTTTCCTTCCTGTCATTAATTCAAAAGGTGTATACTGGGTAGTTGAGGAGCTCGTTCCCCTAATACTCGTCAATACTAGAGGTACTGCATCAACCCAACTATTTCCTTTATCAAGTAACATTTTTGCAATTCTAGACTTAATCGTTCTGTTCATTCTTTCTACAATACCTGCGGACTAAGGATGGTATGGAACATGGAATTGTTGACGTACCCCCAGGATTGCGCAAACAGCCTGCATGACTTTGCCAGTAAAATGGCTCCTTCTGTCAGAAGCAATCATCCTTGGGATTCCCCAAGTACAACATGATTCCTTAATGCTTTTGCCGTAGACAAAGCATCATCATTCCTGACAGGCTACAATTCTACCTACTTATAAAATACATTTACCACAACCAATGCATACCTGAGACCTTGGTTACCTGAAGTAGGAGACCTATGTAGTCAATCTGCAGTATAGACCACGAACCATCTGCAGGTGCAATTCTTAGAAGTGGAGACTTTTGTCCTTTAGGCCTAGGGTTTACTTGAGCACAAATGAGACATGACTGAACAACATTTTGTACAGAGTCCACCTTTTTGTCCCAATAAAACTTCTCTTTGAATTTTTCCATCAACTTTTGCTGACCCACATGACCTAATCTTTACATCTTATAGCGGGTGAATTCCGTCTGCAAGTGTTTAGGCACAACTGGAAGTAAATTACCTTGCATCTCATAACACACCACTCCGTTCTCACAAACAAAGGGAGGTGTTATTTTATTCTTAGATTCTATAATGAACGCATCTTTCATCTTTATCGATGAATGAAGGTAAATTTGCTTCCTTACTCTTTACTGGTAGTACTTCCAACCGTTCTAGTTCCATCACTATCTCTTCTGTCAAAGCTGCTTCCTTTACTAGAGAATCTGCTTTCTCATTTCTCAAAGCTAAATCACTAGTCCCTCTGCTATGGCCTGGTACCTTGACAATAGCATATCGGTTAGGATTTTTAGAAGCAAGCTCAAAAATAGTCTGCAATGTATCAACATGACTTAACATTTTGTTAGATGAATCCACAAAACCTCGTTTTTTCCACACAGGTAAGTAGTCTGTTAGTGAACGTACGACATATGAACTATCGCTATAGATTACCAAAGGATCATTGTTTTCTTTCTCATTAATTTCCAATACTGTTTTAACAGCTTCAATTTCTGCTCTCTGGGCAAAAAAATGTCCTGGTAGTCTATGCTGAATAGCTCGACCTTTCTTTGGAAACCAAATGGCATATCCGGTATAATACTGTCCTTTCAAGCAAAATCTAGAACCATCTACAAATACAGGTTCATCAGTTTCCTCTACTTCTTTTCTAAAAAGAGATGGATAATCCCCCTGAAATATCTCAACACACTCATGTGATTCGGACTTATCAAAACTCCCAAGTACTGAACCTCTTGTTTCAGTAATTGGACCTTCCTTGGATTTAATTTCAATCCTGACTCATACAACAGATCAAACAATTCTGCTAACAAGATGAGGTGTTCCTCTCTACTCTCTGTTGCCAACAAGATATCATCAACATACTGTAGAATACAATCTTGCCTTGAGAATTTTGATAATACTTTTGCCAATGCCTGATGAAACAGACTAGGTGACATGTGTGCCCCTTGTGGTAATCTGCAAAATACATATTGCTCATTCAGAAAGGTAAAAGCAAATTTGTATTGACAACTCCTTTATCTGAATACTGAAAAAACCATTACTGATATCGATATCGAGGTACCGAGAAAAACTTTGCCTTAGCATTCAATCGAGACATGATGTCAGGGGTATCTGCTACAATTGGTGCCACATTTGGGGTACATTTATTAAACATACGCAGATCTAGAAGCATTCTATAAGAATTATCTGGTTTCTTAACTGCCCATAACGGATAGTTTGTCCCCGAATTTGATTTGCGTATGACGCCTTGTTGAAGTAGTTCTTCAATAATTTTGGACAAAGGCTCAATTGAATCTGGAGGCAATCGGTACTGTTTCTGAGCTATGGGATCTGTTCCTTCCACTTTGACAACAACATCTTTCATCGTCCCTACCTCATTCTTAGATTGAGCCCATAACGAGGGATGTTTCTGCACAATTTCTACAAGAGTCAAGTCATTACAATCCATTTGTGGCCATACATGATTTGGGGATACCTCCTCAATTAAATTGATAACGGCCACTACACTGTAGTCACTTGGATCAATTACTACAGGCCCTTTTAGGTTATTACTTCTCCAAATCACTTGATTCCCTAAGTCAATGACCCAGCCTCGTTCTCTCATTACATCAGCCCCTAAGATATTTTCAGAGCTAGGACAATGCCAGATATCAATTTCAGTACACAAATAGCCAGGAATCTCAAACAAAACACCAGTAACCAAAGTTGCTGAAGTATTACATTTTCCACTAAAACCTACAATCGTGCAAACAGGTGAGTTAGATGTTATAGGCAAAGCTTGATTAGTCACACTTAATTAAGCTTCTGTATCAACCTTTGGTTAGTAGTATCAATTTATTCAGAATTAGTAGGATTAGTTTGTGGCTTGTGACAGTCATTCTGAGTTAATTCTAGCCGTTTGTCTGTCCATATCTCTCTCCAAGTTCTCTAATTGCTGAGCTAAAACAAAACAGTCGGGACAGCTGTTAAAGTCGTCAGTACTGTCATCAGGGTTAGATTCTGGTACAACTTTGTTAATCGTGCAAATACTTTGTCTAGGTTGTAAATCCTCCACAATCAATTCATTAAACGTTTTAAACATGCTTAGGACATTTTGCAGTTTCTTCTTAAGTTTATCAATACATAACAATTTCTTATCCAATTTCATATTCTCTAGCTCACATTGTTTGTACATACTAGCCCATAACTGTGCATTAGTAGGACAATTATCAAATTGAAAAGTTATTTTACTTTTGTTAGCATATATTTTTATAAAATCCATGACTTACCCTGTTTAGTGAACTCTCCGTGAGTGGCTGTTGTTTCACGCTGTATGGCTGTCTTGCGTCTGCCGTCAATAGCGTCTCTTAGCACTTGTGGTTCCAATAAAATCTGAAAGTCTGTATCCTCAAAAGTCCTTTTCTTAATTATCTCCCGACAGTTTGCAAAAAGTGTACAGATATATCTGCCCTTCCCCCTGAGCAAGCTGGAGGGCAAAGGTCAGGAAGAAATACGCAGGGCTGGCTCGCCAGATATGTAATAAAATGTATATAGGGCCAAATACAAACTTCAAATAATTGGAACACATATAAATGTATGTGCGTCAAAAATAGGCAGAGTCACTTAGATGCAAACAAAGGTAAAACATTTAATACGAACAAAAATAGACGAAGAATATAAAAAGTAGATAACAAAAATACGAAACAAGTCTTACAAAAACTTGGAGAGGAATTTAGTTCATGACATCTGTCCTATGCATTCCTGAGGATGGAGGGAGGGAGTGTTGGGACGTGAAGAGTCCGTGGATGGCAAGTACATCTTCTCTCGACCTCTCTTCCCATGCCTCTCCATGTCTTACAAAAGCCTAGCTTATATGTGGATTGGATAGTGATGTCAGGGTATTGGTCTTCACCTAATTGGGTAAACATGCTCACTAAGATCTTTGTACGTCGAAACCCTATTTTAGGTGGTCACTCTACGTATACTGTAATGCCCTTTTAGAGTTACAACTATACCATGCATTAGCAAGCTTCTATCCTATCTATAGAATGCCTGTTCAGCAAATCCTTCATTCTATATTTAAGGTCAAGGAAACCCTGAAGCTTATTATTGAAACCTATTAATATATCTTAATAATCATTTATTTATGAACAATGATTACATATCTTTGACTATTGCCTATGCCAATAATTATATATGGTCCATTTCATATTACTAGGGTTAAAATAGATGTTAAATGTGTTAGAATCTTTTACACCCCATAAAAGTATATATTTCTGTAAAGCAGACAACCCAGAGTATCTCATCAAAAGCATTTGGCCAATTTCCATGCAACCATTTGGCCGCTAATCACTGCCAAAGTCAGCCGTTGCTCTAATTTCGTGCACTTTTTTCACCAACACTTCTGTGTTGCTGAGGATATTTTGTACAGGGTATGTGTTACGGCAGAGAAATGCAGCCTAAAGTGTTCAGCCGCCTCTCCTGATTACGGAAATACCCCACATGCCTAGTTTTTTTGTGGTTTTTTGGACATTACAGGGCATAAGTTGTAACGTGCCGCCAAACTGGATCACGGTGTGTGCTAAGCCAATGCTATCTATGAAGCAGTTTAGCAGTCCCACAGGAGAACATGTTCCCATAAAAGTATACATTTTTGGAAAGGGGTCTACCAGAGTATTTCACCAGTAGCATTTGGACAATTTTCATGCAACCATTTGGCCGCCAATCACTGCCAAAGTCAGCCGTTGCTCTAATTTTGTGCACTTTTTCCACCAACACTTCTGTGTTGCTGAGGAATTTTGGCACAGGGTATGTGTTACGGCAGAGAAATGCAGCCTAAAGTGTACAGCCGCCTCTCCTGATTACGGAAATACCCCACATGCCTAGTTTTTTTGTGGTTTTCTGGACATTACAGGGCATAAGTTGTAACGTGCCGGCAAACTGGATCACGGTGTGTGCTAAGCCAATGCTATCTATGAAGCAGCTTAGCAGTCCCCCAGGAGAACATGTTCCCATAAAAGCATACATTTTTGGAAAGCGGTCTACCAGAGTCTTTCACCAGGAGCATTTGGACCATTTTCATGCAACCATTTGGCCGCCAATCACTGCCAAAGTCAGCCGTTGCTCTAATTTCGTGCACTTTTTTCACAAACACTTCTGTTACGGCAGAGAAATACAGCCTAAAGTGTACAGCCGCCTCTCCTGATTACGGAAATACCCCACATGCCCATTTTTTTTTGGTTTTCTGGACATTACAGGGCACCCACCAACTAAACCCACATTTTTTAAAGGTTTTTTTTAGGTTTTTTTGGGGTTTTTTTTTTTTTTGAAGATCGTGGGGAGTAAAGGGTTAATTTAGGGTAAGTTATGGGTGGTTATGTACTGATTTTTAAATAGTTTTTTTCCTGCAGCTCTGCACGATGCTCTGTCTGTCTCTCTCTCTCTCTCAGATGGAGGAGAGAGGCAGAGCATCTTCAGTAACGGTCACACAATCGCTGTGATTACTCATCACAGCGATCGTGTGACATTACTGCCGGATGTGTGGCCCTGGGGGACTGCCCCGGGTGTGGGGCAGTCCCCCAGGGCTAATAACAGACCAGAGGGAATGCCTGATCGCACGATCGGGCACAGCTCTGTAACAGTTTACCGGCATTTGTGCCGGTAACTGTTATAGCTCCCTCATCGGAGCTATCGGGTAGCCCTGCAGGGTTGAGACAGACCCTGCAGGGGATACCCTGCACTCCTGAGTAGTTCCGGGTGACGTCAGTAGTGACGTCACCCAGAAGGGAAAGCCTGATCGCGCGATCGGGCATTTCCAACCTCATCGGAGTGAAAGGGTAGCCCAGCAGGGTCTAGACAGACCCTGCAGGGATACCCGATTCTCCCGTGAACTTCCAGGTCACGTCAGTAGTGACATGACCTGGAAGGGAAAGCCTGATCGTGCGATCGGGCATTTCCAGCTGTAACAGTTTACCGGCATTCGTGCCGGAAACTGTTACAGCTCCCTCATCTGAGTGATGGGGTAGCCCAGTAGGGTCTAGACAGACCCTGCAGGGCTACCCGATCCTCCCGTGAACTTCCAGGTCACGTCAGTAGTGACGTGACCTGGAAGGGAAAGCCCGATCACGCGATCTAGCATTTCTATCTGTAACAGCTGTTACAGGAGATCGGGCAGCAGAAAGCCAGCGATGCTGGCTTCTGCTGCCAGGGGGGAGTCCAGGCTGTCAAACGACAGCCTGATCTCCCGTGCAGCGACAGGGATGTGTCCCTGACGCTGCACAAAGGGCTAGACCTACCGGTACGTCCATAGGGGTTTCTTGGTGGGCGTTTTTTGGACGTCCCGGTACGTCTATAGGGGATTGAAGGGGTTAAGAGATACTAACAGCACATTCGATCCAAGTGGAGTTTGTTTTCTTCACAACAAGGTGCCTTCTTTCAGGGCAAAACAAATTCAAAGGTTTGGCCATTGGGAAATTGACTTTTTTTTCCCAAAAGCCTGGGGCTTCACCCAATTTGAGTGCGGCTGAACATTTTGGATCAAATCAGGAAGATGCAGTTAAAACTTTCATTCTTCAAAGAAAGAAAGAAAAGTAACAGATTTGGTGAGAACATTGTTCTTCTACAGTGAAGGAAAAAATATTTGATGCCCTGCTGATTTTGTACTTTTGCCCACTAACAAAGACATGATCAGTCTATAATTTCAAATAAGTTAGTTGCATTTTACTCAATGAAATAAGTATTTGACCCCTTTGCAAAACATGGCTTAGTACTTGGTGTACTTGTAGTTAGCCACCAGGTTTACACATATCTTAGGAGGGATTTTGTCCGACTCCTCTTTGCAGATCCTCTCCAAGTCATTAAGGTTTTGAGGCTGACGTTTGGCAATTCAAACCTTCAACTCCCTCCACAGATTTTCTATGGGATTAAGGTCTGAAGACTGGCTAGGCCAGTCCAGGACCTTAATATGCTTCTTGAGCCACTCCTTTGTTGCCTTGACCGTGTGTTTTGGGTCATTGTCATGCTGGAATACCCATCCATGACCCATTTTCAATGCCCTGCCTGAGGGAAGGAGGTTCTCACCCAAGATTTGTCCCTTTGATTCGGTGAAGTTGTCCTGTCCCCTTAGCAGAAAAACACCCCCAAAGCATTATGTTTACCCCTCCATGTGTGACGGTGGGGATGGTGTTCTTGGGGTCATAGGCAGCATTCCTCCTCCAAACACAGCGAGTTGATGCCACATAGCTCGATTTTGGTCTCATCTGACCACAACACTTTCACTCAGTTTCTTGAGCAGGGGGACCTTGTGGGTGCTGCAAGATTTCAGTCCTTCACGGCATAATGTGTTACCAATTGTTTTCTTGGTCCCACTAATCTCTTCCCAATGACAGGATCTGCCATACTGTGTGGCAGAACAGGTATATGGAGATGCCTCTGGGCATTGTGCACGTTTGCTTGATGGCCAATCTGGTTCCGGTTAATATGTTACTACCATAGATTTACCATTGGCACATTCTGTTTAAATTTTAGTAAAGGGAGCTTCATTTATTTTTTTAGCTTACACAAGTCATTTTTATGATTTTAGACAAATGCTGATTAAGCATTTCAATGCAATCAATAGTCTTTTTGTAAAAAATGTAAAAGCTTTTTACTTACGTAAACCTGATTTTTTTTCTCCTATCGTTTCTTTGTACTCAAGGTGACACTGACTCCCTGTTCTGTTGAGTCAGTCATTTGAGAAGCCATCCAAAATTTCTTTCACTATGTAAATATTGGACAAACGTAAAACATGCAGACATTAAGATACTCATTTAACTTTTAAAACCTAAGCCATTCCTTGCAAAAAAGCAAAGCCCAACATTGTGGGTTTCTTCTAATTGATGGGTTACATTTGTCTTTGATGTGAGCAGATATTAAAAATTTGAACAATTATGAATTCCCAGAATGACAGCTTGGACAGAGTAATGGGTTTTACTGAAAGCCAGAAAGCATATTCCGTAAATCAATATGATGATAGCAGCTAATGTACAGATTAACATCAGAATATCTAAGCATGTAATTCTTTACTGCTCTTTCATTTTAGAAGTCAATATCTTTTGCAACCCTGTGCACATTATTGAAAGTACTATATCTTTAATGTACCTAAATAATTCAGCCATACGCAATTTAAACAACATTTAATTCATCCATTAACAGAGCATATGGTAAACAGTAGTAGTTTGTTGAAAATAAGATAGAAAGTGAGATAATTCTCTTTTTTTCTATAACTGGAGAAAATTGGTAAATCTAATAACAGGAGATTGTACATGACTGAAATAGAAAAAATATTATTTTAATAATAGAATACAGTGCAGAATAATATTGGTGTCATTATAATCATGAAATAACCACATGGTTTTGAAAAGAAAAAAAGCTGAATATTTAATTATTCTGAGAAAAACAAGCACATTGGAATTTCAGTTCTAAATTATTTTAAATGTTGGCATGTCAAAAAGTTACACGTCACTTTTTTACTTTTAAGTGGATTTTACAAAATTACTCCTTTCACAGTGCAGTATATTTAAAACCCATACTGAGTATGTTGATTCATATGACCAATGTGAATGTATTGGATGCTTCTAGTGTAGAAAACTAGATAGATGTCAATGATACATTTAGGTTGGGTGCTGCCCTTGGCCTGATCCAGGACAATGTCCTCAATGTTCCTCAAACCCATAATTCTCTGGATGGGACCTCACAGAAAGATTGGCAGCTCTGGTTACAACACACTATAGAGACTGTGCTGGCTGAGTATGAATCTCCATAATGCAAGTGGACCAGTTGGTCAGAGATCTCCTTTCTCAGTAGCCCACTAAGCAGTGGCAAACCTGGAAACCTGATTGCCAAATGGGCAATCTACCTCATGTTTTACAGCCTATGTGTCAGGGCCCGGGTAATCAGGTTGGGTAGGAGCCTCATTGCAGGGGGATACCTGGAGTTCTGTCTGCACAAGGCTATGCATGGTAACCAAAGGATAAGACAGACAGGCACAGAGGAATACACCACAGGCAGAATTCCAGGTAATGCTTTGTATTGTATTTTATGGCAGGACAAGCAAATACAGGTTAAACAGTCTCTTAGCAAGAAAACGTATGTATGGCAGGAAGCCCACTGGCAGGGCAGACGGCAGGAAGCCCTCTGGAGGGGCACACAGCAGGAAGCCCCTCTGGAGGGGCACACGGCAGGAAGCCCACTGGACAGGGCGCATGACAGGAAGCCCACTGGACAGGGCGCACGACAGGAAGCCCACTGGACAGGGTACAAGGCAGGAAGCCCACTGGACAGGGCATAAGGCAGGAAGCCCACTGGACAGGGCACAAGGCAGGAACAATTTAGGATCAGGTACACAGGAAGCCAGGAACAAGTCAGGATCTGGTACAGTGCCAGAGCAAAATGGTCCTATAACTTCTATGCAAAGACACCTAACTAACAGGGGAGTGTCCAGATATAGGCCTGGTCATTAGGTCAGGTGAGAATGGTCAGCTGATCCTAAATTGTTCCTGCCTTGTGCCCTGTCCAGTGGGCTTCCTGCCTTATGCCCTGTCCAGTGGGCTTCCTGCCTTGTGCCCTGTCCTTCAGGTGAGGGATGCAGGGTAATAAAGCCTGTTGGTTAGGTAGGGTGTGGTAATGGCATAGATATAGGTATAACCAAACACAGCTGAACATAAATACACAGAACACACATAAATACATAGAAAACGAAGGGTTAAACTTGAACTATCCAGCAGTCAGGATAGAATCCTGACACTATGCTGGTGCCTGACAGGAGGTTGTCCACACAGTTGGTAAGCTAAACAAGTTGTATTTTTTAAGTAACTAACCTCTTCTTTGGCTGAATAAAGGACAATTATGAAGCAAACATGTTGTGCTTCATTAATGTCTGAAAATCTGGACATTACCCCCTTTAATGAGGTTTGGTAAGTTCTATCTTTCCAGAATATAAAAGGAAAACTCATATTGCACAACTGTCTACTGTCTGTGGAACAAAAATACCTGATGTATCCAAACACCAATAGAGTATAGTATGGGAAAAAAGAGAAACACATATGTTCATAATTCTGGAATAATATTCACAACCATACTCCGCACCAGATGTCTTTTGATGTGTTTCTTAAAACAAACAGATAACATTTAATAAGATAAGCAAGTAAAAGCCATGCTGCCTATCAGGTCAGCCCTTTTTTCTATATGTTGCAAAACCTCAAATCTTACTCACACGTAATTACTGAATATTCAGAGTAACCTTATGCCTATACCTTGTATGCTTTCCTACGCATAAACTCCAGCGCTGTATACAGTAATGTAGACTAGCAATTAGGTTCATTAAACATCCTTTATCTGTAGACCTGAATGCTGTGATTGTTGTAAGCCATCTGAAATTTTGCGTGGCTTTCTCTGCATAAACACCACATTATTATTATTCTACTTAATTCATAAAGCACCGACAGATTCTGCAGCGCTGTACAAGATGAATATGCTACAGATAACGACAAGTACAATACAGCAATTGACATACAGATACAAGAGGAATGAAGGGCCCTCTTCCTGCTGGACCTTACATTGAGCTGATTCTTTAAGGTAATGTTCCTCCACAACCTTCCTTTAGTCAAGGTTATGCCTTAACCCACATCCCAGGTCTACAGACGGCTCACCTGAGCCATGCTTGGTGAAGGACATGAACTAGGAACGTCATAACTACAAGCAGGTGCATTTGTCAAGCTGTTTTGCCAATGCATTTTACTACAGTTACCTTCCAGATCTGCTGTATTACTGACCACACTTAAAGTGTTACCACCTGCAGCCATTGAGTACTCATAACCAGCACCTTTTACCTGCAAACCTGCCTCTGGCCTATATTCCTGGCTTCATTTATATTGTGCCTGTTGTGCCATATTTTGGATCTGATTTCTCACCTATTTACCCAACTTTGCTGACTGCCCCAAATCTGGACCGTCTGACTATGCTTTTTGTTTGTCCCTCTGTACCTCTGGATCTGGGACTACTCACCCAGTGCCAGTTATGATTTGTGGGCCGTAAGATTGTGTTTTGCAAGGGGTGTGCCTTCCTTGGCTACACTATTAAACCATGTCCTTGTGTTTGATGCTGATACAGAGTATCTGGCTAGTAGATCTGAATTGTGGCACGACCACCCTTTTTGTGCTACCAATGTCTCTTACAATACAACCCAAGATCATTCTTGGCTTTCTTAACTCACGTTTTTTTGCCTACCTTCTTTTAAGTCTTGTGAACTAATCACTACCCAGTCCGTTTCCTTTATTGCCAATGCCATTACAATATTACAGTATTGATCTCAATAGCAGTGTGAGTTTATTAAAGTAACATCTTCTCACACAGATAAACCAGGAGGCTCACAGTTGACCAAATTACCTGGTCTTCATCAGTATTATTTTTTTTGTTTTCTTACTTAAGAGTTACAAAAGTTTGGTCCAGCTATTTAAAATTAGTCCTCCTCTAGCTGATCTAGAAGAGTTGCTAAGGAATAACATCCACTTGTGGGAATTTGTTTACCTTGTTTGTTTTTTGTGTAATAATTTTTAATTGGTTCTCAGCATCGATCTTATGTAGTATGTGAGTTGGTGGTAAGTGAATTTGGTTGCGTACGATTGCGGGGACGTTCATTGGAGTTCTGCAAGGGGCAAGATGTTCACATTTTGAACTATGTGTCCCAGTCCAGGAAAATTTTTGTGTGAGGGAAATAGTCATGCCAGGGCCCCCTGCTGTTGCCCCAGGGGGAAGTCGGAGTTGTGTGGGGAATCAGGAGGTAGTGTGTATGGGCCAACTTAGTGCTGGTGGTGAGTTTGTTCTATAACCTTAGGGTTGAGGGCATAGTGCGGTGGACTCTTAATGTACAGCATTTCTGATGCCTGGGGAGCCAGGCCATGATGGGAAGAGGGGCCATGAGGTATCTCTGCTCCAGTAAAACCCGTTGAAACTTGGATCGGCCAGACGTTAGCAGCCTACCACCTTGGCCATCATTGTTGATTTGTAGTAAATTTCCAGGTCTGGGATACCCATGTCCCTCCCTTTTCTAAAGGGTCTGATCAAATACTTATATCCTAGTCTCAACTTTTTGCCACTTCAGAGAAACTCCAGAAACATTTTGAGTGTGTTAAAGAAGGGTTTAGGTATATAGATGCAGAGTACCTGGAGGAGATAGAGTAATCTGGGTAATTTTAAGGATGCCCACTCTACCAAATGGCAAGGAGGTGTTTTTGGACCAGGTTTTTAGGTCTGATCTGAGAAAATTAAGCAGGACCTCCTGGTTAAGACTCTACAAGGAATCCAGGTCTAGGGACAAGGTATGGAGACATTAAGCATTTCAGCTTTATTGAAATTAATTTTGAAGTATGACAGCTTGCTTAATAGCTCCAATTCCCTTGTCATAGCCAGTTGGGGGGTTACTGGATCAGAGACTATCATAAGAAGGTCATCTGCGAAGGCTGTTTTCTTGTGGCCGGGACCGCCCTGACCTCCAGAGCTGCTTCTACAGAAGACTTATCCTTTTTAATCACTTGCCTTTCATTCAAGTGAATGACATTTTCTGAAATGTCTAGATGTTTTTTTTCTTATGACTCTAATTTTAATTTTTGGCAAATGACTGCTTGCAGAAACATGCATTAACTGTATCAAATAATGATAAAATATTATGCTGAGAGTCTGACACATACCATTCTATCCACTCACAATTCAAGAGCACAGAGAAGCAACTCAGGAGGTAATTACACTTCTATAGAGGAACTGTGCAATATTCATAGGTCTTTTTCACTTTTTTATTAATTTTCCTTTATAACAAAAGGTAATGGAAATTGTGATTTCTAATTTTTGTACTGAGGTTGAATTTAAAATACTTAACCCTTACTTATTAAAAATTGTTAATATTTAAAATATGTCACATAGGCTAAATCTAATCTACTTTTTAGATTTCTGAATCAAAAGTAAAATAGCTAAAAGCAGTGTGTAATTATTCATATGCTATTTTGAAAGAAAGAACAAACGATAGAAAGATAGCTACATTGGTAGACAGACAAATACAGATAGACATTTGTATGAAATTAAAACAAATAAGCTGTTCTTAACATGGCTGCAGAAAAAGATCAATTGGAATATTATCAATTTAGTATAATAATGCAAACAAAAACAGAATGTTACAGAATCTTGTAATACCTTTTTTATTGTTCTAACAGTATTTAAAATAATAGACAAGCTTTCGGGAGTCCTCCCTTTATCAAGTCAAAAGCATTTCTGTTAGTCCAAATAAAAAAGGTATTACAAGATTCTGCAACATTCTGTTTTTTTGCATTCTTATACACTGCACTAATACGGCTACTCCAAAATTCAATTTAGTATATTATCCTTCTGCCCTCTTATCTCCTACTGTGAACAAAATTGACCCTGCCTGTGCTATAGCTGGGTTGTAATAACATACAGTATATGGAAAAGCTTGGGGCTCCCATGGGAAACTCAAAGACATCAAATACTCAGTGGACAACACATCAATCCTAATTTACAATACAGGGGTGTTGGTTGGTTTTCAGTCAGTATTACAGAACATTACACATTTTTACACTTTTCTACTTTTAGCATCAACAACCTTTTAGATTATCATTTTTACATTTATTTATTTATGCTTTTTGGAGCGAATCTTTACCATATCTGGGAACCTCTCAGGGCAGTTCCTCCTCTGAGGGAGTTGTTTCAGAAGGAGTGGGGCTAGGCATTCACTTGGGTGGGACTAACCCTTGACAAGATCCCAGATAAAATTAAAATGATAAGGAGTGGGAGGGATTAGATTGGGAGGGATATAAGCAGCCCAAAAAAGAATCAGTGACCTGAAGAAGAAGCACTTTGCAAGGGGTGTATGAATTTATGTTTTGTTAGGCAATCTGTTACGTATTTCCAGCCTCGCTTTTTGTTGATCCACAAATTTCATCAGGAAAGTATCAGTTTATCTTATACCAAAGGCATACCTAGAGTATCCTATAGGAGATCCTATATTTGGCACCTCCCACACTTTAAAATGCAAAGATACCCAAAAAGTAAATAACACATGAAAACATAGCCTTGCAGGTACAGAGCTACTAAAAAAATCACATGCAAATTTAGCATTGAAGATCAAAATCAAATAAATAATGCATGAAAACCCTAAACTGCAGGCATGGATCACAGGATTCACACTCCAAAAGCCAGCTGTGGCACCCAGATTGCACACATATTACCCAGCATCCATATTACACACATGGGACTTGCCCAACACCCAGACTGCTCACATAGGATTTACCCCACCACCAAGATTGCATCCTTCAGACTTGCCCCAGTGCCCTGATTGCATCCACACTTACTTGCCCTTAGACATCTTTGCCCTAACACAGGGCTTGACCAATTTGTTTTGAATCTAGGAGCCAGGATTTTTTTTAAACTAACAAACTTTTATTTTCAACAACAAAAATGAATGATGTCCCAAGGGAATTCCCCCCTCTCCATTTAATATAGGTCCACTTTCAACCCCTATTTTTTTTAAATACTTACAATTTCACTTTTCTTTTTTCCCGCTCTCCTCCGACGTGACGATCGTATGCAATGCTATAAAACTGCTAATATTTAAAACAACAGAACACAAAACATGCTTTTGGTTAAACAAAGGATTATAATTTAAGAATAATGAGAACTCTATGCCTGACCCTGCAACTGTGTGCTACTAATAACTCACTGAAGTTATTACAAAATTTTAACGTAATTAAATTATGTGCAAACTAGAAAGCTGCAAAATTAATGAATATGGGAATAATTATGGCAAGTCATAAAACACAGAAATTCTCTATCTACTATACCAATCGAAAACATGAAAAAGTTTCCCCTTGCATTGGCACAATCCACCAATTTTAGTTCAGGACCAGCTTATTCACCTCTCAAATAAGGGGGTAAAAGCAGAATGTTAATAAGTTTCACTTATTAACTTGCAATACCATACTGTGGATTGAACAGACTTTATGGAGAAATGCCTGGTCACTGATCACTGTTCTTGTCCAATTAAATAAAAAATGGAGGAATATCGCTTTTAAACAAAAGCAGTATATTTTGAATTTTGAAATGTAAAATAGTACAATTATTTTGTCAACTTGTTCCTTAATATTACATTCTTTTTTTAAATTTCCTTAATCACACAAGCAGTGTACTGCTTACTCTTAACAGATTCTCGCACCCGGGCCCTGAGGCGTCTAGTTACGCCCCTGCATCTTTTGTTATCACATTAAACTGGGTATAAATCAGTGATCTAAAATAGTGCCTGTTCCTTGAAAAAAGAAAGAAACTTTGTATATACTTTCTCTAACTTCTGTACCTGTGATTCCAATTATGAGAGTCCTGTACCCTAAAGATACCAGTAAAAAGTCCCTTTGATTATTTATTGAAGACACTTATCAAGAGCTGACACTTTGATCATGAACACTCATTTTAAAAGAAGACCTCTGTCCCAAGTGATTAAAAAGGATAAGTCTTCTGTAGAAGCGGCCAGCACTTATCCTAACAGTAATGCGATCTTTAACTTCAAAGTGTGAAAGAGGAGGATGTTATATTGGTGTAGCTTAAAGCCATGTCATTGATGATATTTTTACTTTCTCCCCTCTTCCTTTAAAATGTGTTTTTGTAAGTCTTTCTTTTTTCTTAACCCTTTTGGTCTGTTTTTTCCCCCAAGTAATCAATGTTTTTGTATATTACAAACTATTCTAAACATAGTCATATATGATTTACTTTTCTCCTTTTGTACCAGTTTGTTATTGTGTGACTTTAAATTATCCACTGATTGTAACAGCGCTACTGAATCAGCATTAGTATGAAAAAGCCTATCTGTCTGTGTAAGAATAACAAATATATTTTTTGATACACTAAATCTATAAAAAAGGTTTAGTCCCTATTGTGGGAAAACTCTAGTCATAAAGAGGTTGATGCTAATTGCTTGTCTGTTGTAAGTGAACCAGCCTAGCCTCCCTAACCCGAATGCTACATATTCTAGTAAAGACTATTTTCTGGGCTATTTGTGAGGACTCCTGCCCTACAACTAGTAACTGGATTTATATATTTAACAACCATTCCATGCACTGTTATTGTCACCCCACTCAGGTAGCAATATCGGCGGTCACACCTGCTCCAAAGAACCCATGCCCTGTGTGCACACTGTGGTTCCTCATGTTGTGTTTGAGCAATGGACCCAGTGGTTGCGGGACAGGGTTTCCATTCACTCTGCCAGCCAAGATGACTGATATATGAGGTATTAGGTTACATCGTAGTGGTAATTTACATTGACTGCACCTGTCTTCACAGCTGAAGACTATATGGCTTGTTAGCATCCTATTTATACCTGTCTTTCCAGTCACTCCTTGCCTTTGACTCAATGAGTCAGCTTATTCTACTCTGGGTGTGCATTCTTTATTGATCCTTGATTCTAGATCTGGCTATTCCTTCTGCTAGTCTACTCAGTCAGACTACTCGTGTGAGGCGGCAGATACGGCACCAGAAATCACAGGTGGAAACCCAAAAAGCAGGCAACAGCAGGAGCACACCCCGAGAATAGGAACACGCCAGAATAGCCGGGGTCTGGTACACAGAAAGGACATGTCAGGATAGCCAGGGTCTGGTACACGGAGAGAACACGCCAAGATAGCTGGGGTCTTTTACACGGAGAGAACACGTCAGGATAGCTGGGATCTGGTACACAGAGAGAACACGTCAGGATGGCCGGGGTCTGGTACACGGAGAGAACACACCAAGATAGCCGTGGTCTGGTACATGGAGGGAACATGTCACGGATAGCCAGGGTCTGGTACACGATAAAGGGCAGCAAGGAAATACAAGGCAAAGGTACTAAACAGCACAATAACGGAGCACTGAATGATTCTCAGTGCTCAGGTTTTGAACTTCCCGCTAGTTAGAGCCACGCCCATAGACGTGACGTGGCACGGGGAACACATAAAGTTTGGTGAGGAGATCATGCGGCCGGCGGAGGACGGGAGAGACGCGTGACGCGCGACCTTCCTCCCTGGGGGGGGGAGTAGTTGTGTCGAGAATCCTGCCGTGGGTTCTGACAACTCGCCTTGTCTCCTCTTCTGGTACTTTACCCTTATAGTGCCTGAAGTCCCAGGGCCGCACAAACCTTGGAGCTTATCTCTGGAGGGCATGTGGTTGTGGTAGGTGAACATCCAGCAGTGCAGTGTTGTTAGATAAATCTCATAGGTGGTCACAACAGACATTGTTTAACCCCTTCGCGACCTTTGCCGGTTCAGGACCGTCATGACATGAAGGTCACTAAATGACCTTTGACGGTCCTGAACCGTCAAAAAGTAAAATAAGCTTAGAACGATCACTTTCTTCGCTTAAACGGCGTTACTGTAATGCCTCGATGTCGAGGCATTCAGTAACGCCGAGATCGGCATCGGGGGCCATGTCTGGCCCCTCCCCGAGGCGTCAACAGCCGCCATACATTGTATGGCGGCGGACGCCCGTTTTAAAAGCGTTTAGGAGGCGATCAACGATCGCCTCCTAAACTTAAATGGTGTCGCTGGAATGCCTCGATCAGGAGGCATCCAGCGACACCAAACACTTACCTCTGGGTGGGCTGTGACCGCTCCGGAGAGCGGTCACAGCCGCAGCTGCCGGTGTTCTTCGCCATCAACAAGATGGCGGCCGCCCTGTAAAAGAAACAAACAAGTTTTTAAAGTTCGCTAGATGGTCTAGAGAACTCTGGCTCCACTTGCAGGTTGAATACAGGTACTGCATTCAACTATGCAAGTCAATGGAGCCCAGCTTTCTAATCACAATGTGATTAG
Source organism: Sceloporus occidentalis (assembly GCA_023333645.1). Taxonomy (NCBI): domain Eukaryota; kingdom Metazoa; phylum Chordata; class Lepidosauria; order Squamata; family Phrynosomatidae; genus Sceloporus; species Sceloporus occidentalis. The sequence goes on from JALMGF010000227.1 coordinate 36,978, forward strand.
TAAAATATTCAAAAAAAAAATAAATATGGGAAAAAAAAATATGGAAAAAAATTAAAAGTGCTAACATTTAAAAATAATTATGCAGTGATGTCACTAGATGAACCATCCAGCAAAATGTGTAAAAAAATATAAAAAAAAAAAAAGTATTAAAAAAATAAAATAAAAAAATAAAGTTTATTATTTTGAGCAAGTGCTAAAATTTCTCAAAAATCTCAACAAAGAGTTAAAATAAAAGCACTTCAAATACCCAAGGGGTGTCTAATATAAAAAAAAATGGCTGATGGGGTAAATTGGAGTGGCTGAGCTCAAAGATAGGGCATAGGTACAGACTTTCCAAAATGGACAAAAAAAGCGCACTTCCCAAATGTGGCATTTTAAATCTCAAACAACACGACAAATCCATGCATGTCGGGTATCACTGCACTCAGGAGATGTTCCTGAACACACATTGGGGTGTTGTTTGACAGTGGCATATACCAGGACCTGTATATCTATAACTAAAGTACAATTTGTGTGAAAAAAAATAAAAAAAAATTACTATTACAAAGTTTGACAAAGTGTAGTTGTATAATTGGTGCATGGAAAGGGTTAAAATAACAGCATTTGGAATACCCTGGGGTGTCTAGTTTTCAAAAATATATGGTTTGAATGGGTTAAATTGAGTTAACCGGCTTCAAAGATGTTCCAAAGAGGAGATGGAGGCAGAATGACCAGATTTGTTAAAAAAGATTTGGAAATCATAAAACGCTGCTTGTACTTATTGCCCTATAACTTAGAAAAAACAGCAAAAAAACATAAAAACATTGGGTATTTCTAAACTCAGGACAAGTAGTAGAATCTATTTAGCTAGTTTTTTTACTTGCTTTTTTAGGTGAGTAAAAGATTTTTCAAATAAAAGTCATAAAATGTGTTTTTTTTCAATTTTTCACCATGTTTTTTTTATTTTTTATATAGTAAATAAGATGATACGATCAAAATGGTATCTGAAGAAAGCCCATCTTGTCCTGAAAAAAACAATATATAACTTATGTGGGTACACTAAATGGGTGAGGAGAAAATTACAGCTGAACACAAGCACCACAAAAGTATTAAAACAGCCTCGGTCCCACAGGGTACAAAACGAAAAATGAGCCCGGTCCTTAAGGGGTTAAGTTATGCATCCCTGGAATAAATCCTTTATTTCAGAGCTGCGTCAATATGCAATACATACCACAAATTTGCTGGTGCTATTAATTATCACTGGACCACACCCAAAATAATAACATAAAAAGATACCCTATTTTTTACCTCTGATCCAAAATTTTGGCAGAAATTAGATATTATACCACAAGAATAGTTAAACACAATCTACGTATTGTGAAAACAACCATCTATGAAATATATATATATATATATATATATATATATATATATATATATATATATATATATATATATATATATATATATATATATATATATATATATATATATATATATATATATATATATATATATATATATATATATATATATATATATAATCTGTGCAGTACAAAATCTAAAACAGAAAGATTATCTCCCAAACATGTAAAAATATATCATGTCATAGAAATACAGTGTTATTAGTTATGAATTACTGCCTTCTGGATATAACACACAATGATGTAACATGATGTTAGCACATTGCTAATAGGTTACCAGGCATGAATGACTAGCTTCTGCATATAACATGCACATTGATGAAACAAATGAAACCCAATACATTGGATAAAGATCACGTACTCATCAGAATTATATCACTTTAGATAAACAGTATGTATTAACAGTATGCACCACAACACCAAACCACTTTCTAATCCACTCAGTCACAACATTGTAGTAGGAAAATAAGTCAACCTCTTATGGAAATAACAATACAGGAAGCATGTTTCCTACATGAAGCAGCACACACAGTTTATTTAGTACAGTGTAGTAGTGGACTCACGTGGGTACCTTAAGGAGACCAAATCTCAGCTTGCAATGTGTCCAGTTTACACTGTACGTTTGGAGGAAGCTCTCAGGAGAAGTGCTGTAGAACAACTTTTCTTCAAAAGGAGGTTACACAAGGAGAACTAATAATTCTAGTAGAATTTTATTTCCTAAAATTTTAAAGCAACACGTTTATGCAGCATGCCCTTACTAAATGGGCTCTAATAGCAATTGTCCAAGTAATCAATTTAATTTCTATAAAGAATTTTTTTTATAAATATATGTAAATAAATGCATCAAATATCAAAAGAGAATATATGCAAAATAAATCCAAGTTTAAAATTAGGAGATGAAAACAGTATAAATGAATATTGCTCTCTGTTTGAAAATAGCAAAATAACTATTTGAAGCAAATGCCTATACTTTTGACCTCTGATAGAAGTATATTTGAATAGAGGTACTATTATACTCCAGCAATTTCCTGTCACTTTTTCTCCCTTTCATCTAGGTTCTCTTTGTTATAGCTTTTTAAAGCAAAAAGTAGTCAATTCAAAGAATATACACACAAAAAAGACATCCATTCACCATAGACATTTTAACATACATTACAAATGAATATCAAACCTAAGAATGAGAACTGATTGACACTGAAAGTAACAACACATTTCAAATAAAAAAGTTGCATTAGAAGCCACAGAGAGCAAATAAGCAGGTTTCAAACTCACTTTTTTTTATCTAAAAGATAAATAACATTGTCCATATGACTCAATTTAGATCTGTCAGTATGCTATAGTTGAAATAAAGGAAACACACATATACATATAAACACATATCAATATGTATTTGTACACATTTAAAAAGATTGGGATCATATCAAATAAATCAAATATATTTCTTAAATTAAAGGAATGCTTTTTTTCATCAGTTTTATATTTTCTGATGTAAAACACAAAAATTAAATCTATTGTTTTAACAACATATTATTAGTGGTAACTAACAGGCACACACATTTACTTTTATTCATAGGGCTTGTGAGTAAGCAAAAATGCAAGTTTGCAGCAGCAATACACAAAATATTTACTAATATGCACAGTGTGTTAGGGGTATGAACCAGCAATGTAAGTTCAATTGCATCCCCTCAGGTCTATGGTCACCATGGAAGTATGTGATTCATGTATATGTATATTTACATATGCTAACACACAATAATTGGCTATTTTTCACTGTGTCATTGCATTTGGTAACAGAAATATGTGTTTTAACCACGTGGAAAGATCTATTAAAATGGCTCTCTAGAATACATGTATGATGTAATAGTGAAATCTTTAGAATAGATATACCCATACCATAGAAATTAATCTTTTTAATCTTATATTGCAAAAGAGTATAAAAACCCATGGTTAGAAGACATTGATACCTCTACCCTCCACCCTTCTCTACACTTTGTTCATCTACTACCTCCTCCATCATTTCAAGAACAGCATACATCATAAATTGGTGTTTTGTATAATAAACTACCCTGTTTTAAAAAGACATAGAAATTATGACTGATCTTTGGTCATTGACACATATTTAGTCACACAATTTTAAGAGGTTTTTGCCAATTGAACAGAGATCCCCTCTCACTGTGCGTCTGCACTGCAGTGAATATGACACCATGTCCAGCATGCAGGGCCGGCCGAAGAGTTAACGCCGCCTGGGGCGAAGTTTAAAATGCCGCCCCCCGCCGACGCCGGGGGGGGGGGCGGCATTATCTACCCCCCCCCGGTACTTACCCTTAAACAGTCCTTGCGGCGAGTCTCCCTGTGCTGCCACGGTGCCGGCTTGTAATGCTGAGCGCCGGAAATTCACGTCACTTCCGGCACTCTGCATGAAGTGCCGCCTGGGGCAATTGCCCCAGTCGGCCCCATTGTGGGGCCGGCCCTGCCAGCATGGCACTAACTGGAATACGCGCAGAGCAAGAGTATGAATATGGGGGGGGGTGATGGGGAAATAATGCTGGGTGGGTATGGAGATGAAGAGAAGTTATGTTAGAGGCATGAAGATGGGGGCAATGATTGTGATGCAATAGGGGATGATAATGGAATCGACATTTTTGTGGAGGTGATGAAATATGAATATGATGATGATCAGAGGAAAATCTACACCTACACGTACATACATACATACACATGTGCTCACTCTAACACCTTACACATACACACAGCCTTTCTATTACCATATACTTACCCATACATATGTACATACACACACCTACTCTGACATCTTACATATACATACACACACTCTTACAACATGTATTTACACATATATAACTTTATTAATTGCATTTATATTTGTATTTTATTAAAACATGGCAATACAGTTTTAGCAGCCATGAGAAAAAGCGAAAAAATACTCCCCTATTGTAACTGCAGCAACCATAAAGGTACCCCTTCAATACTTGACCACCACAAAATGGGGAGCATATACAAAGGGGAAAAAATAACAAATATAGTGTAATATAGTTTTAACATGGAGCAAAGAAATGAAAGAATATGTCAATGTACTCGCATCCAGATCAGAGATTCTAAAAGATAGATAGACATTAATGGAACAGCATTATCACCAAGAATTCAAATATTGCATTGGAAATGATGGCATAGTGCATACATGTGCAAACACGCTATATTATAAAACAAGCACCAGCAGAGTTTAGTGACCACTTAAATAGCGTCCTTTACTGCAGATTTCAATATTAAAAAGTCTTCTATACATTTCGTTTAACATCATTAGGAGGTTTTAGAGTTCAAAATTGCCCTTGTTGGATCAAACAATAGTTTCTCCATGTAATTTTGACTTCACTTTTATAGAAGCCTCTCGTCCTCGCATTCTAGCATCTTTCTGCTCAACGTATTCACGTCACTGTACCCCAGGACATGCCCCGTATCTTATTGCTCAACATCCCCCGTGTTCTCATCTTTATATGTTTTATATGCACACTAGCTCTTATCTGTTGTCTCTGAAATGTGTGAAGTTACTTCGAAACCACTATCATCACTGAGACTCAGCCCCTTATACATATTCAATGTCAATTTGTAGACATGCGGACGTCTCCTTATTTGCACTAACAGGGAGAACAACGGTGCCTCTAATGTTGACAGACGTTGTGTATAAATATAACTTTTGATAAAAACATGAACATATCACAAGATACAAATATGTTCAGTGATGATACTTTAAAACAACTAAATATTGAATTAATCTGTCAAGTAAATACATGATAAATGTAAAAATATAAGTGAAATTCATGTATTAGATATATATCAAATGCTGATATGCATCATATATAAAAACACCCAAATTCCAATTAAGAAAATATAATACAGATTTCATATATTATATTAAATTCATGTTTAATTATTATATATCTCACTAAATAATAGGCATCAACTGTGTAAGAAATTGTTGCTGTTCAAAATATGAGCTAGCCTAACAATTCCTATCTAATACTAAAGGTAAAAACAGACTTGCTTTCTTCAATTAAAATACACACAACATAAATTGTGGTGGGGTAAGGCTAGGTTTCCACTTGGGTTTTTGTCCTGCGTTTTTTTCTTGATGAAAAACGCCAAGAAAACTGCCACTGCATTTTCCTGCGTTTTGGCGTTTTTTCTGGAGTTTTTTCTGGCGTTTTAGCCTTCCTGTGGAAATTGCTTTTTTTTTTTGACCTTAGGCAGTTTTTCCAGCCTTTACAAGTTAGAAGTTTCACCCAGCTAAAAGGGATTAGGATAAATGGCAAGTATCTGCCCTCTCCTGATGTCATTTCCTTGGTAGAGTTCTACTTAAACGCCCTGGCGGACCCTTTTGTCTCTTTTCTGTGGTTTGTAAGGCATGCTTTATTCCGAATATCTGCTCCTCTAGGAAGATTGGCCCCAAATGATGGTGCAAATTGTTTGCTGTTGCTTTTGGCACTCAGGATCCAGTTGGGTATGTTTGTTTGTGATGGCATGTTTGTTCCAAATGGTGTAAAATTCAATATGAACTTTGTTTTGTGTGAAACTGTTTGTTTCCAGTCTATTTCTCGTAGGACACACAGATACTGGGTCCATCCTCTGCATTGTAACTGTGGAAAAAAACCCACATGGCTTTTTCATGGCGTTTTTTCTCTCCCATTGTTACGTTTGCAAAGGTGTGGAAACCAGGATGCAGGATACAAATGGACCAGTCTCTATGTGGTCAGATAGTCCAGGTCAGGAGCAGAGGAGTAACGAGGTCAGGAAACAAGCCGAGATCGGAACCAGGTATCAGGCAGAGAATGGTCAAAAACAATCCGGGTCAGGAGCTGAGAGGTCAACGTGGTCAGAGATCAAGCCAAGGTCGGTAACAGGCAGCAGGCAGAGAATGGTCGAACAATCCGGGTCAGGAGCTGAGAGGTCAACGTGGTCAGGGATCAAGCCAAGGTCGGTAACAGGAATCAATATAACAGGTAAGTAACAGGTAAGCACCAGGTAAGAACAACAGCTAGTTGTAAAAACAACTGAGCACTGAACTGGCATCAGTGCTCTGCTTTTAAACCTGCCGCCCTTCCAGATCCCGCCTCCAACTATGAGGACGTCCAATGGGCGCGTTTCTTCTCCATAGGGGTAAGAGAACGGCAGGGGGGCGTGTCTTGGGATACTGGAGGTGTCCATTACTGTGCGGCGGTTCATTCTTGTGAACCGCCGCGGAAGAGGACCTTGCATGGCTGGATCGACCCGGGAGGGGTAAGTACCGAGTACCCGCCACTCGGGGGTACTCGGGAGATGCACTTCGCACCGGAGCGCGACGCCACGGGCACCCGGGCGACACGTCCCGGACGGGGCTGTGACGCCGCGGGTACTCAGGCGACGCACTCCGCACGGGAGCGCGACGCCACGAGCACCCGGGCGACGCATCCCGGACGGGGCTGTGACGCCGCGGGTACTCGGGCGACGCACCCCGCACGGGAGCGCGATGCGGTGAGTCCTCCCGGACCGTACTACGGCCGGGATCGTGACAGGCTCCCCTCCTGAGGAGGGGCCTCCGGCCCCTCAAGGGTCCAGGGCGACTGGGATGACCAGAATGAAATGCCTTTATCAGGTCTTCAGCGTGTAGTCCACGGGCGTCTTCCCATGAATTGTGACTGACATCATATCCTTTCCACTGGATGAGGTATTGAAGACGTCCTCGATATCGTCTGGAATCCAAGATGCTGGCTATCTCATATTCCTCCGTATCGTCTATGGTAACCGGAGCTGGAGGGTCGGGACTGCGTCCCGGGAAAGGATTAGCGTGATAAGGCTTTAGCAAAGATACGTGAAAGATGGGATGGATCCTCATCGTCTGGGGTAATTGTAGTTTAACAGTTACTGATGAGGGTGTGCTTAACACGACATACGGTCCTACGTATTTAGGTCCTAATTTTTTAGTGGGACAACACAGTTTGAGATGGATGGTTGATAACCATACCTTGTCTCCTGGTTTGTAGACCGGGGCAGCGGAACGCCGTCTGTCTGCTTGTGCCTTATATCGCTCTTGTGCCCTATGGAGGGTGTTGCGTAACATTTTGTGTGTCTCGAGTATGTTCTTTACGCGTTCCGTCACAGAAGGGACCACACTACGGATCGGAGAACCAGGAAGCATGGATGGATGTAGTCCGTACATCGAAAAGAAGGGAGACAAACGCGTAGAGGAGTGGATATGGTTGTTGTATGCAAATTCGGCGATGGGGAGCATCTCATACCAGTCATCTTGGAGATGGGTGGTAAAGCAGCGGAGGTATTGCTCTAGCGTTTGATTAGTCCGCTCCGTTTGGCCGTTGCTTTGTGGATGGAATGATGTAGACATGGAGCGGTGGATGTGGAGTGTGTCACAGAAGGCCTTCCATATTTTTGACGTAAATTGGGTTCCCCTATCTGACACAACAGTCTCTGGTAATCCATGTAAACGAAATATGTTGCGTATAAAAAGAGAGGCTGTTTCAGCAGCTGAGGGTAAGCGTTTGGCTGGTATGAAGTGGCCCATCTTCGTGAATCTGTCAACTACCACCATGAGGGTGGTGTGATGATGTGATACCGGTAGGTCTGTGATGAAGTCAATTGACAGGTCTGTCCAGGGTGTCGCGGGGACCGGGAGTGGGCATAGAAGACCAGCCGGCTTGTTCCGAGTGCCTTTGGCCCTGGCGCAAACAGTACAGGATCGAACGAATCGAAGGACGTCGTTGCGTACTGTGGGCCACCAAAACGATCTGTTTATCAGGTCCATAGTCTGAGTCATACCACCATGTCCTGCTGCTGGTGTGTCATGGCAGTATTGTAGAACTTGGAGACGTGCGGCAGGAGGTACATAAAGCAGGTCTCCGCGGTAGTAGTACCCGTTCCTCTTGCGTAATTGGAGGTTCTCTGGAGGGACGGTGTCAGATGCTTGGAAGTGGAACAAGTCCCAGAAAGAGTGGGTACCAGCCAAAAAATGCCCGGGCTTTAACACGGTCTCCTCGTCTTGTTGACGAGACGAGGATACGTCACACATGCGGGACAGTGAGTCCGCCTTGGTGTTCTTTGCGCCTGGTCTATAGGTTATATGAAGTTGGAACCTGGTGAAGAATAAGGACCATCTTGCGAGTCTAGGTTTCAGCCGTTTGGCGGTCCTGTAATACTCCATATTTTTGTGGTCGGTGAAAACGGTAATGGGGTGTTGCGTCCCCTCCAACAGATGTCTCCACTCTTCTAGTGCTAATTTCATGGCTAACATCTCTTTTTCTCCGACTCCGTAATTCCGTTCTGCAGGAGTCATAGTACGCGAGAAGAAGGCCACCGGGTGGAGTTGGTTGTCGACATCGGCCCTTTGCGAGAGAACAGCACCGACCGCCGTGTCAGAGGCATCAACCTCCAACGTATATGGCTTTTGGTGCATCGGATGGATCAATATGGGGGCTGATGTGAATCGCTCCTTCAGAAAAAGAAATGCTCTCTGTGCGTCTTCAGACCAGTAGAATTTTCGTTTGACGGACGTGAGAGCGGTGATGGGCTGTATGACTTTAGAGAAGTTGCGGATAAACTTCCGATAAAAGTTCGCAAAGCCGACAAACCTTTGAACGCTCTTTCGATCCCTCGGGGCAGGCCACTGTAGGATGGCCTGAACCTTCTTTGGATCCATCTCTACTCGTGTAGGTGTCAAAATGAAGCCCAAGAACTCCACGGTCTGTGTTTCAAACACGCACTTCTCGGGTTTTGCGTATAGTTCGTTTTCTCGAAGACGTTCCAGTACCCTGGAAACGTGTTCTCTGTGTTCAACCAGCGATGGTGAGTAGATCAGTATATCATCGAGATAGACCACAACAAAACGATCTAACATGTCTCTGAACACGTCGTTCATAAAATGCTGGAACGTGGCTGGGGCGTTGCATAGCCCGTAAGGCATTACTAGATACTCGAAATGTCCATACCGGGATCGGAATGCTGTCTTCCACTCATGCTCCTCTTTTATTCTCACCAGATTGTATGCGCCTCTCAGGTCAATCTTGGTGAAGTAGGAGGCAGTGCCAACTCGTTCCATAAGTTCTGGGATCAACGGCAGAGGATATCGATTCTTTACTGTCACTTTGTTTAGTTCCCGATAGTCGACACAAGGACGTAATCCTCCGTCCTTCTTGGGAACAAAGAAAATCCCTGCTCCAGCGGGGGAGGTGGATGGTCGGATAAAGCCTTTGGCTAGATTCTCGTCGATGTAGGCCTTGAGGGTGACGAGTTCAGGTTCGGACATAGGATACAAACGGCCGAACGGAATAGGGGCTCCTGGGAACAAGTCGATCGGACAGTCGTACTCCCTGTGGGGTGGCAATCTGTTGGCTGCTTTTTTCTCGAACACATCAGCAAATCGGCTGTAATGACTCGGAATCGTGGGTATCGGAAGGGAGCTGTAGTCGTGTGCTATATTGATGGACGGAGGCGGTTTGTGTGAACAAGGGTCTTTATTGATATGAAACGACACAGAGTTGGATGTCCAGTCAATGTGAGGGTTTTGAGTTCGTAACCAGGGGAGTCCCAAGATAACTGGAAACACAGGAGAGGGTATAACATCGAATGATATGTACTCCGTATGATCAGGATCAACGTGCATGTGCAAGGGTGATGTCTCTGTGGTGATGGGACCGGACTGTAGAGGACGTCCGTCCACTAACTGAAGCAGTAGAGGTGTGGTCTTCTTCTGGACGGGTATGCCGTGTTGGCGGGTCACGTCTGTGTCGAGTATGTTACTGCTGGCACCCGAGTCAATCATAGCTGCGAGAGCGACGGTATTCCCCTTCCACTGTAAGGTAATGGAGAGGGACAGATGATGTGGTAAATGTGGAGAAACACCATGGGTGGCCGGAATGGATAATGAGGGTAGCTTACCCCGAGATGGTCGTCTCTTGTTTTGGCACTCGTTGGCGTAGTGGCCTGGGGTACCACAATACAGACAGAGATCAAGAGACCGACGTCGGTCCTTCTCGGCACCTGACAACGGGCCTCGGATGAGTCCCAACTGCATAGGTTCTTCTGGGGTCTCTTTGGGTGTGGTTTTTGGTGGTGGTCTGGCGGTGGACCAGGTGTGAGAAGGAGAGGCTAAGCGTTCGGCCTTTCTTTCTCTTAACCTCCGGTCGATTTGTATACACAATGTGGCGAAGTCTTCCAAAGATGACGGGATAGCGGAGCGAGCAAGTTCATCTCGTATCGAATCCGACAGACCCAGCCGGAACTGGTCGTGTAAAGCCGCCTCATTCCATGTTGTCTCGAGGGAGACACGTCGGAATTCGGCTATGTAGTTCTCTACTGGACGTTTCCCTTGGCGAAGGGCTCTTAAGGCACTGGTAGCGGACGTGGTCTGGAACGTATCGGCGTATAGTGCATCCATGGCCTGCCGGAAAGTGTTCCATGTGTCAAGCACCGGACTATTGTTACGGATCAGATGATGGGCCCAGAGTTGGGGTTCTTCAGACAAGAGGGCTATGACCGTGTGAATTTTGATGTAGTCATTAGCATAAGTTCTGGGTTTGAGACGGAACAATATTTGGCATGAGGTCATAAAAGTCTGGTACTTTGTGCGGTCTCCAGTGTACTTGTCTGGCAAGGGCACTTGCGGTTCCAGCGCTGTTGCTCCGTGAAGTACTGGTGGTTCAGGCACTTCGACTGGTGCTGGAGGCAGGTTGCCAGGTACTTGGAGAGCACCTTGAATTTGCACAATCTGTTGTTGCTGTTGATGTTGTCCGGTTTGGATCTCATGAAGGGATTGTGTAATTGTCGCCATCTGTTGGGCGAGAGCAGCGACAGCATCAGCTAATCCTGCGGTTTCCATGCGGGCTCAGTTGTTATGTTACGTTTGCAAAGGTGTGGAAACCAGGATGCAGGATACAAATGGACCAGTCTCTATGTGGTCAGATAGTCCAGGTCAGGAGCAGAGGAGTAACGAGGTCAGGAAACAAGCCGAGATCGGAACCAGGTATCAGGCAGAGAATGGTCAAAAACAATCCGGGTCAGGAGCTGAGAGGTCAACGTGGTCAGAGATCAAGCCAAGGTCGGTAACAGGCAGCAGGCAGAGAATGGTCGAACAATCCGGGTCAGGAGCTGAGAGGTTAACGTGGTCAGGAATCAAGCAAAGGTCGGTAGCAGGCAGCAGGCAGAGAATGGTCAAACAATCCAGGTCAGGAGCTGAGAGGTCAACGTGGTCAGGGATCAAGCCAAGGTCGGTAACAGGAATCAATATAACAGGTAAGCACCAGGTAAGAACAACAGCTAGTTGTAAAAACAACTGAGCACTGAACTGGCATCAGTGCTCTGCTTTTAAACCTGCCGCCCTTCCAGATCCCGCCTCCAACTATGAGGACGTCCAATGGGCGCGTTTCTTCTCCATAGGGGTAAGAGAACGGCAGGGGGGCGTGTCTTGGGATACTGGAGGTGTCCATTACTGTGCGGCGGTTCATTCTTGTGAACCGCCGCGGAAGAGGACCTTGCATGGCTGGATCGACCCGGGAGGGGTAAGTACCGAGTACCCGCCACTCGGGGGTACTCGGGAGATGCACTTCGCACCGGAGCGCGACGCCACGGGCACCCGGGCGACACGTCCCGGACGGGGCTGTGACGCCGCGGGTACTCAGGCGACGCACTCCGCACGGGAGCGCGACGCCACGAGCACCCGGGCGACGCATCCCGGACGGGGCTGTGACGCCGCGGGTACTCGGGCGACGCACCCCGCACGGGAGCGCGATGCGGTGAGTCCTCCCGGACCGTACTACGGCCGGGATCGTGACACCCATAGACTTCTATTGGAGAAAAACGCCAAGATTTCCTTGCAAAAAACGCCAGAGTGTCAACATGCTGCGATTCTGAAAAACTGCCACAGAGCAGAAAAACGCCAGAGGACTGAAAAAACGCCAAACAGAAAAACGCCAAATGGATATGGCATTGTGCTAACATCTAGCTTCAGCGTTTTTTCACAAAAAAAACGTTGTGTGGCTGAATTGGCGTTTTTATGGGCGTTTTTAGCAAAAAAAAAAACAAGTGGAAACCTAGCCTAAAGGTGATGGAAAACACCTCCACTTAAAATTAAGGGGGTATCAGAGGCATTATTAAACACTAATCTACAACCACCAGACAAGCCAGAGACTTTTTTTCTCTACCGCAAGGTATTCCGCATAGGCATGTGCAAATTGGGTTAACAACAATCGTTGAAACAGCTGTCCATGAGTGGTTATCTGGCTTCTCTGTCCTGGGCTTTGTTTAAAGGCTATCTGGTGCAGCACATATTTTCTCCAAGGGGTCCATGTGGAAATATAGTAAAAGGGTCCAAAATCCTTCACCTCAAAAAACAAAAGCTTACTATCAATGTGGGAAATTTTAAATCATGAAAAACACGTAAATTAGAATTGTACAAAAACTGGAATCACCTATGACATTGAACAATTCATACATTGCAGTTCAACAAATGTAATCTACATGTACGTGTATGTTAAACTAGAGCCCTTGAACATCTGGGGCAGCAGGAAACACAGCATACACTGTAATGAATGTAACCTTTTTTTAAATTTGATTCCCTTTTAGTTATAGGGATAGTTGCCTTAACAACCCATTGGAGAGAAGGAGATAACATGCAAACATTGTCGAAAACAGAGATAGAATGGATATACAAATTATAAACCTGCAAAAACCTACATAAGCCATGTATAAAAATATGCCTGATCACCTGACAATAATGACTGAATTGTTTGGGTAATGGTTCCTGTACCGTATAATAAATGCAAAACAATTAATTTGCTTCTCTTTCTTCCATTAGTTTAACCATCTGCATATTAGACATGTGCCCATTTGTTTTTGGCCCTTTAATTTTTGGACAACAAATTCCATTTTCTGGCCATCGCGTGGGCATTTTAAATTCGTAAAATAAATTATAGTCCAACGCCCACATTTACTCTCTCTCACTCAGACTCCCTCACTTATTTTCATTCGCTCTCTCTCTCTCATGCTCTTAATATCTCCCTACCTTCTCACATCTCCTTGTTCTGCATATTTTATCCTCCTCTCTTCTTTCTTTTCTCTTCTTTCTTTGCTCTTTTTTCTTCATCCACATTTCCACGTCCATGGCAAACTTGGATGATCCCCCCCGGAAGACGGCACTGGACTGGGTAAAATAACTGCACTTTTGGAGACTAGTGCCGCCATTTTGGCAGAAGTTCCCACCGTGAATATAGCAGAAGACTGAAGATGCTGAAGCGGAAGTGGTCGGCAGGGAAGGTAGGGAAGCGTGAGAAAGAGCGTGAATGAGTGTGTGAACCCACATATTTTGGGCTTAGTTTTTGTCTGATTCATTGGAAGTTTTTGTGTCTATGCACGAATCGCCACATTTCCCAAAACTTGATAAATTTGTAATTTGTACGAATCCGAATGTAGAAGTCTAGGTAGCACACAGCTTGGGATGGAACACAAAGGCTACACGAGAAGAAAGAGAGAGGTAAAATAAGAGAAAGTTCTTTTACCTAAAAAGGGGCAGAGTTATGGCTTGTAGGAGGCCGGAGGGGGAGAGAATCAAGACAAAGGGGTGTCCATTTCGAATGGTGAATACCAACATTTGGCCAAAAAAAGAAGCAATCTCCCCAAAGTACATATTTTGTACATATACAGGAAAACATGTATAATTTTACAAAATATGAATTCAGAAACTTATTGATTAAGCATTTTCTGACTGTAAAAAGCCCTCCCAAGTTCCAAAGGGCAGGAAACAGAACAAATGTACCAAAAGCTAAATTACATTTTTTTTGTCCATTTGCATAAGTCTATGAAAAATTATATAAGAATAGTACTCAAGGGTTCCTAGAGATAACTAGAAGAAAAAAGAGAAATTATAGATTTCAATGGTCATGGGTACAATGAAAGGGTACATAGTAACATATTAATGAGTTAACTTTAAGAGACAAAGTAAAGTTAGGTTAAGTTTTATGATAGGATCCTAAAATAATGTGGTAGCTTTCTTGAGTATAATTATAAATGGTAATGAGGAAGTACACGGAACAAATTTGATATAAATGTACTGAACCGGGAACAGTACTTCAAAATAATATATGAGATACACCTATAGTATGAGAAATAAAAGCATCAGGAATTCAATGTTTGTTAATGTGGTAATAATGATTTCCGTAACTGATGTGATTATTCCAGATCTAGACATGTGCAAATTCCGTTTCCTGTCCATTCATTTTGGAAGAAAATTAGGGGTCATTTTAGATTCTGAAACAAAATTTGTTGTGTGACGCCCACATTTACTCTAACTCTCTCATACTCTCATTTTCTGCTGACCACTTCTGCTTCCGTGTCTCGTATCTTCTTTTTCTGCATCTTCTTGTTCTCTTTTCTCTGGCAGAGCTTCCTGTGATATCCTCTCCCGCCATCCCACAATCAGGAGAGAGGACTTCTCCGAACGTTCCATCATTTTGCCCAGAGTTCACACATGGTTATCTTAGGGCAAAATGGCATAGCTTCAGGTGGCCGCTTCTACCCTGACCCATCAATCGGGAAATTGTATGTCCTCCAAGACTCCCTCATTTTGTCAGAAGGTCGCCGGGAGGTCATGTCCACGGAAATCCAGATGAAGAGAGAATAAAGAGAGTAATGCCCCCGCTAGGTATGTTACTGGTACAAGTACTTCTCTAACTCCTTTGCGTTAAGTCGTCATACGCACTGCACCATTCACATGCTTATGATGAGTTAACTCGCCATGCAGTTAAGATGGCTGTGAGCTTGATAACCACCAATGCTTGAGGTTTCCTTAACTCAGGGAGAGTTCCTGGACCTGACTGGCCACTCGATGTACCTCCCGCTCTGATAGTGAGGTACAATGAGTGACAGAATAAAAAGTATACACATATTGGCGTGTTCTTTGGCAGTGACAACATCAATACCCGACATACAAAGTGTGTGAAAAAAAATGCCAAACAAATTACTACCACAAACTTTGACAAAGGCTGGTGGTAGAATTAGTGCATGAAAAGTGTTAAAATGCCACTATTTGAATTGGAATCAATGGGTTTTTTTGTTTTCAAAAAGATATGGTTAGATGGGAGTAAATTTAATTGGCCAGGTTTAAAGATGTCCCAAATAGGACATGGATCCAGAATGAACAGATGTCAAAACCCAAATTTAAAAATGAACACCTCCCAAATGTGGCCTTTTGCCATATACAAACCAGACATGCATGGTATCAATGTACCCAGGAGATGTTATAAAACACAGTTGGGGGTGTTGTTTGGAAGTGACATATACCAGGATCTATAAATTCATACATGAATTACAATGTGCGTGAAAAAACACACACAAAAAACACGCATTTTGACAAAGGATGGTGGTGGAATTAGTGCACGGAAAATATTAAAATACTACCATTTGACTTCCAGAGCTCAGCCTAACATGGTGGCCACATTTTAGGGAGCTCCTTACTGTGTGTGCCAAACTCCCATTCATGAGGCCACATAACACCTCGGGGACCACTCCGAAAGTACACACGGGAGAAGAGAATAGATACGGTGGTGCAAAAGGGCCAAATATCGCCTAACAGCTCTACCGCCACATCGAGTCCCGCCCAGTGGAGGGCCTACAGGCCGATGCCTCGGGCTTGTGATCCAGCACACCGAATTCCCCCACGCTGTGACCTTAGAGGAGTAACAGGGCTACATTTGCGACAAATTAATGTGAGTTAACTGTAACTCAGTCTTGGGCAATGGACAAGTATTTAGGTATGCTACGGAGGAATTCCCCACAGAGACTAGTAGCCAAACAGCTTTCTAGGCGACAGGGCTCCCCCCATACATCATCGAAAGTACTTCAATCTGGAGACATGCAAGAGGTGGAGGCATCCACGTCCTCCCCAGGATGGTCGGCGAGCCGGCTGATAGCAGCCCCCATACAAGCAAAAATTTTAGGGATGAAAATATCAGGATATTGGATTTGACTCTTCAACAGATTCTACTGCAAACTCTATGAAAATAACGGTTCTAGAGACTAGACATAGTGACCTGGAGGACAAAGTGGGTCACCTGAACATCGAGATAAAAGCTTTGGCCGAGAATTCATAGAATAGAATTCAAAGAAGGGGTACTTTCCTTTTCCCACACCTGTATATATGATATGTATAATAAATTAACCTATTTTATAACCGATCTTTGGTCACAGAGACATTTAGATGTTTAGTAAAAACAAATATCTAACAGAACCGAAAAAGAATCACTGTGTTAACTAATGTTAGTTTTTCATATTTAAATATTACAACAGTTTAGTTTTGTGTGTCTATGCAAAATAAAATATTGAGTGATGTGTTAAGATTTCATTTTATGCCATGGATGTTGGCAGTCTCATCCTGTAATTATAAACCACTATGTGCTTGGTCACATTTCCATATACTGATGTAAAAGAACATGACTAACAACCCCCCCCCCCACCATGTTAACAAATGTATAAATTAATAAATGGCCAACTGTGATAAGCAACTAAACTCTACTCAGAAACTGGGGAAAAATGTCTGCTGCAGTCCCTATAATACACTACATTAGTCACTACAGCTTCTCCAATCCACCCTAAAACAGTAAATTTTCTGCACTAAAATAAACTATTAATTATCTTTCAGTATGGTAGGTGAGTAATGAACATTAATCTCAGCCTCTGCTAAGCTGTCACTGTCTCACACTCTCATCAGTCTGTAACTGCTACTACTGACATCAGCATTACATCAGCACATTTATATATCTAATGACTGTCCCTTCCTCTTGCAAATGCTGACTGCCCAGAGTAAAAAAGTTAGGAAAAACCCCTACAGGTTGTTGGACCCATCTGTGACGGAAGCCTCCATCACTGGGGCCACTGGAGAAGCCTGACTGCCAGCCTCCTCCCTATTGACTATGGGCCCTGGGTTTGTAGAGACTTGTGTGGCTACCCCCAGCAGTATCATCTCATCACTGGTTGAGGGGATTATCTCCAGTAGACAGCCAGGATCTGCCACCAGGGAGTGACCACCATTCTTTGATGTTTAATGTTATATAAATCAGTCTCCCCCCCCCCACACACCTATTGTATTGTTAATCCCGTTACTGCCCCTGTTGTCTCTGGGAGGCAGATTAAGGGGGCGGTTTGTGTCCCAATATCTTGTTTTATGTTAATGTGTGTTTTGCTGGATATATCCAGTCCTGTGTGTCCAAAATAAATCAGTCTTCGTTTGGTTTTACCCTACACTGAGTCTCGGCTAGTGACTGGGGAACCGGGGAAAGTGTGTTGTCCCAGGCTAAGGGAGCACAAGACAGCGGAGGCAGTCGGTCGGACTATCCAGCTCCGTGACACCATCAATCACAGCCATTAACATCAATGAGACCAGACACATTTTTTGGCTACTTCTACCTATCACTCATTGATATGTACCCTCCTTCATAAAGTAGCTTGTAATGGTGGATACACATGGCTATGAATGGACGAATCATGGCGAATTTTCGGTACTTTTGCTGCTCGCTTTCGCCATTTTCGTCAGAGATAGCTCTCATTTTCATTCATTTATATGGACACACGAAACAGGCAATTTTTTTGGAAAAAAAAGTTTGTACGAAAACGAATGGACAAGTCTAGTAGATTTACTTAGAAGTTGTGTAATGCAGCAGGACAATGACCCTAAACATCAAACACTCGTCTGTCACCGAATAGTGAAATGCATTTCATGTGTGAATGTGATCTGAAATCTGATTAGATAAAAAGTAACATTTGTTGGAAAGAAATAAAAACATGGGTCTGTTTCTAATACCGTATTTGCTCGATTATAAGACGAGGTTTTTTTCAGTGCAAATGCTCTGGAAAATACCCCTCGTCTTATAATCGGGGTCGTCTTATAATCAGACCTCAAATAGGTCTGACTATGAGACGACTAAGATCCAGATCCCCCGCAGCTGCTTCTGAGTCCCCGGTGTGTAGCTGGGGCAGCGTGTAGATGTCTACGCGATTCCCGTAGACAACTTCCCCTGCTAGCCACGCCTCCTTCCGGCTGCAGCGTAAGTGCGTGGGATCTACACGCTGCCCCGGCTACATGACAGGGAAGTCAGAAGCACCGGTAAGTTTGGGGGGGGCCGGGGGAGTGTTAAATGGGGGGCATAAGGCATTTCTGGAGGCAGAGTGCTCTGTGAAATGCCTTTTAACCCCCTTAATGCCACTCTGCCTCCAGAAATGCCTTTTTAACCCTCTATACACCACTCTGCCTCCTGAATGCCTTAAACCTCCCTATATGCCACTCTTCCCCATAATATGCCTTTTAACCCTCTAAATGCCAGAGTGGCATATAGGGGTATAAGGCATTTCTGGAGGCAGAGTGGCACATAGGGGGTCAAAAGGCATATCATGGGGCACAGTGGCATATAGGGTTAAAAGGCATATCATGGGGCACAGTGGCATTTAGAGGGTTAAAAGGCATATCATGGGGCACAGGGGGTATAAGGCATTTCTTGGGCAGATGTGCATAACTGGGGGGCAGGTTGGAAAATAGAAGGAAATAAAACCAAAATATTTTTTTTAATCATAGCTTTTATTAAAAAAAATAGTTTAGATGAATTAACATTTACTGGTAAAACTTTTTTCCTATAGAGTCGTCTTATATTCAGGCTTTTTCTTTTTTTCCTAAATTAATATTCAGATTTGGGGGGTCGTCTTATAATCAGGGTCGTCTTATAATCGAGCAAATACGGTGTGTATATATATATATATATATATATATATATATATATATATATATATATATTAGAAACAGACCCATGTTTTTATTTTTTTGCAACAAATGTTACTTTTTATCTAATCAGATTTCAGATCACATTCACACATGAAATGCATTTCACTATTCGGTGACAGACGAGTGCTTGATAAAGTACCTTTCATCTGAAAATGATTGACAACAGCACATTAAACAGGATGACAAATTGTGAAAGTACAGATCAATCTGTTTTGCCCATTAGGTAATGAGAAGAGAATGGGACCTGTATGACAATGAATTGTTCTATTTTCATTTAAACCTTGCTTTGTAACTTAAAACTAGTTTACTTTTTCTGTCTAAGTAAATGCCAGGACTTCTCTGGATGGACAGATGGATGGAAATAAATAGAAGAACAGAATGAAGGAAGAAAGACAGATACACATGACCAGGAAAATATAGCTTATACATAAATATATGTATACATTTGTAAACTCCAGGTCAACTGGAAAAAAACTACAAACCTGAAAAAATAAATTAACTTTTAAATAAATTAAATAAGTTTAAATAAATAACATTTACTGTATGATATGGTACAGCATAACCACTATCACTATATACTGAGCCAGACATTGATGGTGGTACAGCATAACCCCCATCACTATATACTGAGCCAGACATTGATGGTGGTACAGTGTAAACCCTATCACTATACACTGGGCCAGACATTGACAGTAGTGTAGCATATCTCCAATCACTTTATGCAAAGCCAGACATTCACGTGGTAGGCCTCTGCCCCTAAAGCAGACTTCCTGTGCCACCTCTACCCCCTAAGCAGCCTGCCCATGCCCTCTATACCCTTGAAACATGGCCATTTCCAAACAAATGTAAGCATAGGCGTCGCTACATATAGGCCATATCGGGGACAATTTAATTTCCCACCACTTTCTATATTCATGTTATTTTAATATATTTTTTAATAAATGGAGATTTTAACCGTCTTTTTTCCCTTTAGTTAATTATTTTAATGAAGCACATCTTAATTGTTTGGTTACATCTTAATGAGAAAATCCTACAATTAAACCAGATTGAGTTGGACACTGCTAATTTAGCAGTACCAAAAAAATGATAACCTGGATATTTGCAAATGTCCCATATTAAGTAATAACATTTAGATTAATGAATTATTGTTAGTTCATGGTCCACCTTTCACATCAATTAAGCATTTGTACTTCTATTTAAAATCTATCTCAGGCAACTAGGTAATGAACATGTGGCAGTGAGAAGACTGTAGCAAATGTCAAACTCAAGGGAAAATTCATGAGATTACACAATAAGCCTACTACTGTACGGTTTAGCATCATATCGATAAATCAACAAACTATAAAGGCTCAAACAACTATAATATATTTTATTAGTGGTGTGGATACCAGAGAACGACATATACAATGATGTGAAAAAGTACCGTATTTGCTCGATTATAAGACAAGGTTTTTTTTTAGAGCAAATGCTCTGAAAAATACCCCTCGTCTTATAGTCGAGGTCGTCTTCTAATCAGACCTCAAATAGCTGAGAAAAAATGTCTCCGGTGCTTTGGTCGCAAGCAGGGTCTCTTGTACTAGCAGCAGGAGAACAGGAACCCAGCAGAGTCGTCACATGACTCTGCCCCCCTCCTTCTTCCTTTGGGGGCGGGACAAGAGAAGTTGCAGAGGGAAGCAGCCGGGTCCCTGCAGAAGTCTGTGAGTGAGAGATCTGCAGTTAAGGTAAGGGGTGGGTGATCTTCTTCCCGGCACCGTGGTCCTCAGGGCGGCCGGAACACAAATGCAGGGCCATCCCAACAGAGACGGAGAACATGTTCCGTCTCTCACACGCCCTCTAGTGGTGCGCGCGCATACAAATCCTCTTCTTAAAGGCACATTAGGCGGCATTCCCGGGTGTATGAAATTAAGTTCATCTTGACATCAGAGGGAGTACTCCTCCCTCCTTCCTATAAATCTGTGTCCTTTGGTATACTCAGTGCTCAGATATACTGTGCTCTCTGCTTATACACATCAGTGCTTCCTTATTGTTGTCTCATTGGATATCGACCCTTCGCTTGCCTTATCGTGTATGAACCTTCGCTGCCTGAACCAACCTCTGCTAATTCTGACTTTGTCTACGTCTCATTCCTATCGGTACCTCGCTCTTGATTCACCGTCTCCAGTCTTGCATACTGGGCTCCAACTACTAAAAACTACACATAGAGAGGCTGTAATCACACTCCTATCGTCCCCAGGTTCCAGCATGTACTGGCTGCCTGGGCTTGATAGGAGTGTGATATATATATATGTATGCCTCCATAAATGCCTTTTAACCCCCTATATGCCCCTCTGCCCTATGATATGCCTTTAACCCCCTATATGCCAGAGTGGGTTATAGGGGTATAAGGCATATCATGGGGAAGAGGTACATATAGGGGGTTAAAAAGGTATATCATGGGGCACAGTGGCATACAGGAGGGTATAAGGCATTTCAGGAGGCAGAGTGGCATATAGAGGGTTAAAAGGCACATCATGGGGTAGAGTGGCCTATATGGGGGTATAAGGAATTTCTGGGGGCAGAGTGACAAGCCTGGGGGCAGATGTGCACAACTGGGGGGGCAGGTTGATAAGGATAGTAAATAAAATCCAAAGAGAAAAAACACCAGCGGCCGCGCACAGCAAAACAATGAGTGAAGTGTGAAATAAACACAACAACATAATACCCACAAGTGGACTCCCAAGCCGAGTGCCCTGCAAACGGACTCCCAAGCTGAGTGCCCTGCAAACGGACTCCCAAGCCGAGTGCCCTGCAAACGGACTCCCAAGCCGAGTGCCCTGCAAGTGGGCTTCCTGCCGTGTGCGCCCCATCCAGAGGGCTTCCTGCCATGTGCGCCCCATCCAGAGGGCTTCCTGCCGTGTGCGCCCCATCCAGAGGGCTTCCTGCCGCGTTCGCCCCATCCAGAGGGCTTCCTGCCTTGATGTCGATGCATTCAGCAACACCGAGATCGGCATGTCTGGCCCCTCCCCGGACTTCTGTTTTAAAAGAGTTTAGGAGGCGATCAACAACTTTGGCAAAGGCTGGTGGTAGAATCTCATGCGTGGAAAGGGTTAAAATACTAGCATTTGAAATACATTGGGGTGTCTATGGTTTGATGGGGTAAATTGAATTAGCCAGCTTCAAAGATGGCCCTATTAGGACATAGGGTAGTAGGACCAGATGCAAAAGTTCCAAATTAAAAATATGGCGTTTTACATTCCAAACTCGACAAACCCATACATGGGGATACCACTGTACTTGGGAGATATTGCTGAACACATATTGGGGTGTTGTGTTACAGTGACATACACCAGGAGCTGTAAATCTATACCTGAAGCGCAACATTAGTAGAATTTGTACATGGAAAGGGTTAAAATACCAGCATTTGAAATTCTCTTGAGCTCTGCACTTTGTTCTCAACTCTCCTTCTCATAATATCTCCTCTTTCTACTTATCACTCCCTTTATTTATCATTCCCCTCTCTCATTATCTCATCCTGTTTGCCCAATCTCTCTCATTAGCTTCTCTTCTCCCTGTCTCTCCATTTCTTCCCATCTCTGCCCTCATTATCTTCCCTTTCTCTCTCTTTCCCTTTTTCTCTCCTTATTTTCTCGCCCCTATATATTTCTTTTTATATCTTCATTTTCTTACTGTCTTTCTTCTTTCTCACTATCTATCTCTCCCTGTTCTCTGTTCATATAGACCTCTGTCTCAGTGCTCCATTGCGGTGCGTCCTACTTCGGTGCTGAATGCTGTGATAGTAAAGTCTGCCTCTGGAGAGAGCTGGCAGGGTGGCAGACACTGGTGTTCGGATGCCTGCCCCTGCAGATAGAGGGCTGTGAGGGGAGATCATTTGAGCTCTCCAGCAGCCAGCACCTCTGGCAGAGCCTCAGAGGACGTGCCTTCTGAGGTGTTGCAACCTGTACAGTTGCATAGGTCTTAAACCTCTAAGGCCAGCCCTTCCTGTACCATGGGTCTGCATGTGTCTATATGCCAGTGTCTACAGTCTGCTGCTTCTTTATCACTTTATTCATGAAAATTGACCAATTTTGGGAGTCCTTTAGTATGCTGCTGGATGTGTGTATCCATTGCTGTAGTGCTGCTGTTGCTGGTGGTCCTGCAATGCAAAACTATGTCTGGATCTCTTCCTAAACTTTGAGATGCTGCTGCTGTAAGTAAAAAATAAGTCCAGTAGGGTCCTCCCCTTGTTGAAACACAGCCAAGAAAAGCCTCCAAATTTCATCTGAAGAGAATGGTTAGAAAACTAAATTAATTGTCATAAAAGAAATGCAGTAAAAATGAAACAAACATTTTGTCCAATCGATTTTGCTTGCCATAAACAAGACTACTTTTTTTTTCAAAGAAGATTACGGATTCCTACTAGCTACATTTCGGTGTCCACAGGAAATAGTTACATAGATCAACTCAGGCAAGTTATAATTTAAAGTTGTTTGTACATTTACAATATGTATTTGATTTATATCTTCAATATCAGTATAGAATGTAAAATGAGTTGTTGATTAGCATATAGATTAATTAATTTATTTTTCTGAAGTCTGAATATGATACTACAGTATTACATTTGTTAAGTGTAAGTTTGTATTGTGTCTTTGGTTCTCTTAATATTTGTTCTTTAATATTTTAATCAAGTAATTTCAGTCTTGAAAGTTATTTAGAAAAAACAAGTCCTTAAATAATGCATCTTGTGTTATCATTAAAGCCAAAGGCAAATTAATCAGTCTTACCGTCCCTTTTTTGAATACCTGAGCACTTTTAAGGAAGATGGAGTAATTGCTTAGTGGCTTGATTCAATTGATTTTCATTATAGATGGGGTTGGCTTGGTGTCTGGTAGGTCATCAGGGATAGCCTTTGCATAATAAAATACAATAGAAAAAGAGCCACTTCTGGTTGCATATTCAAGGTAAAAACTGTTGTACTTAAGCCATTTCAATACTCTCTACTCAAGGTGTAATATTGGCTAAAATACATTTAAATGCATTCTACATAGCAAACACTTGTTTCACCCTAGTGAATACACCAATAAGATGACTGTGCTAAAATATCATTTTTCTCCCCATAGTTTTCATATGGTTTTAGTCGATAGGTTTTAGATATAGTTTAGTTGTCTAACATATTAAAAACCTTCATGCCCAATGACCAGGTACTTCATGAAAACATGTCCCTAGAGGAATAATTACATGTTTGGTACATCATGGGTGAAAAAGAGGCCCACATTGCTGTAGCTGATCGCTTCATGCCTGGAGTATACTTAGTATAGTGGGATTAGTTAGTAGGGAATTACTTAGATAAGGTTAGAGTAAGGTTTAGGGTTAGGTAGAGGTTTAAAAAATAAAATAAAAATGTAAACAAATTGAATGAAAATTATATATCAATATAGGTATTTTTTCCATTAGCTATGTATAATTTATGTACCTGTAAAACTGTGAATATATATTTGTTTTTTTAATCAAAGTTTTTGCTAATGCAGTAATGTAAAGATTTTATTATAGACAGGAGGTGAATATTATGATTTATTTTTTTTGCTAATTATTTTTTTATTTTTGCTAATTCCTATAGCACCAAACAACAGTACATAGAACAAAAAGTTAACTGTAAAGAAAGAGAAAAAGTCAACCAATCGTGAAAAAGTGGTAAGTTATAAGTAGAGTCTCAGACAGAAAACATCCTCTTTCTTTGCAACGTCAATAAAACACTGACCGCAGTCAAAGAAAGGCAAAAACTGCTATGGAAATAGAAACAACCAGGAGAATTCCATATAACCGGGAGAAAAACTTTCAATCTAAGGAAACAAAAGAAAACACTATGGGAGGGTTGGAAAAGTGATTATCAGAGTAGGGTAATATTAGACTTGTGCATTCAGATTCTTACTAATTGCAAATTTACAGAATTTTGGTAAATTCTGTGATTCATATGAACCCCCGAAAATGAGGCCAAAACCCCTAGGAATCAGATGAAAATCAAGCAAAAATGTTCTGCTGACATTCGTGGGTCCACATTCACTCACTCATTCTCGTTTACTCTCTCTACGTTTCTCTGCTGACCACTTCCGCTTCTGTGTCTTCTTCATCAAGATGTGAAAGATGATGCAGAAGTGGTCCACAGAAACGGTTGGAAAACTTTTAGAGAACAAGAATGAGAGTGTGAGAGAATGAGTGACAGTGTGAGAGTGAATGTGGGCACCAGGCAACAAATTTTGTTCCCAAATTAAAGATTCCCCCCCAATTTTTTGCCAAACCGAATGGCCAACTCACAATTTCACCTGTTCTATAAAATTGTTTTTCTCTTTTAAAAGGTTCAGGAATTGTGTGGTATTTGTGCCCAGGATCACCTAAGAAGAAAACCTCACCCTTGTTATAATCCTTATTTTGTACATTAGAAATAAATAGCAATCTTGTATGATTTGAGCTTTATTCACATATATAATTTAGTATTTGCTGTCATGTAGAATTAAAATGGTTGCATGCAAATATACAACAAATGATGAATGAGACATAAAGTGTTGTAGAGTATATTAGATATGATCATGAGGTTAAAATGCCTGAACCATACATTTACTTTCATATGGAGCTGAAAAACTGTCATCATAACTTTTTAAATAAGACATGTTTTGACAACAGATTCACAATACCTGGTATTTTTATTATAGAAGAATTATTCATCATGTGAATGTCTTAGTTCTTAGCCTATTATCTTGTCTTCTGCCATTTGTAAAACATTACAAACCAGAGTACATTATTATTAATGTCACAGAAATGCTCACACCTCTTATTTCTTTCAGAAATAAGACATACATTCTATGCGTATTTCATTATTTTCCATATATATATATATAAATATATATATATATATATATATATATATATATATATACAGTATATTTAATTGCAAATTACATCTACAAAAGTGCACTATTTATAAAGCATTAGGCATTGTCAGCAGCAAACCTTTCCATTACATGGTATTGTGATATTTTAACAAATGTGAATAGAAATACTAAAGTCAAGTTGCTCTACATGCATATGACGAATAAAACATGCATAGTACTTGAACAATGATTAATAACACTATTCAAGTACTTTAATATATTTTCAAAGACCTATAAAAACTGCAGACTCCTTTGGTGGATGGTGACTGCATTGGGGACTGGTAAACAGCACAGCTATTGGTTAGTATTCACTAAGAAGTTGAGTAGTAATTCGAGTTACCCCTTAACTTGACTGACTAGACGGACCTAAGTCACATGCCATTACAGGATAACACTTGCAAAACAACAACAAATGCACTTGTTTGTCTGGGCTTGTGAGTGCCTGTGAATTCTAATGTAATCTTTCATATCCTAAACTGGAATTTGCACAATTACGACCTTGCTATGTTTAAGAAAATAAAAAAATAAAAACTAAAGAAAAAGGAATCCCTATGACACTCTATTAACCAAGAAAGGGAAGGGTTGCCCCCCTTTTGCTTCACCCTGCAGGGCCGCCTTTAATATTGGGAAATTATTTGCTTAGACCCCCCCACACACACACACTCTCTACTGTGCAATGGCTCTGATTGATAGGTCCAAAAACCTGTGGGAATGTTTCTTTACTTTTTCACTCTGGCCAATCAGAAATTACAAGATATCTAAGTGTGCTGATGTCATTTTAACTTGTCAGTAGCAGCAGTTACAAACTGATGAGAGATGGAGTGTGACAGTGACAGCTTAGCAGAGGGTGAGATAAATGCTCATCACTCATCTACTATACTGCAAGTTAATTAATAATTTATTTTGATGCAGAAAATGTGCTGATGTAGGGTAGATTGGAGAATCTGTACAATTACACAATTATGGAAAAAAGAACAAAAAACACTAATACCACTGGTGGGCAACATCACAGTGTGGGAGCATTTTCAGACTGTGGGAGATGGGCGCAGTGCAAGTTGCAAGCTGTGTTGTAAGGTAGTGAAAAGGGCTAATGTGAAAGGACATTTCACCCATTCTGGGATGAATCAACAACTATGTACATATCACAGTGCAGCTGTGCTTCAGGTGGAAACTGAAGACATTGACAAAAACAGCAAATCCACAACAGTTGCCAGCAGCAGCTGCCAGAGCAAAGTAGAGATTGCAAAGCTGTTCAGTAGGTTGATAGGGGAGCTGAAAGTCCATCATGGACACCCCAGAGTACATGACCCAAGGGTTAAGGGCAAGCTGGTCCATAAAAATAATTTTAGAAGTTGGAGAGACATTCCTGTCTGTAGGATGCGTGAGATGCAGGACAAAAGGGGCATGGTAAATGAAGAGATGCAGGATTTGGAAATGGAAATTCCCAGCGGCAGTGGCAGTAGTGCCATCCACATGTTTCGTTCCCAATCCCATGCACCCATGCATCCATGCACAGCAGCTGCACAAGAGCCACTGAAGCATCACCCATTTGGGCATCGGTCCTTGACTTTGAAATGGTGAAAGCATATCTTGAAGAACTGCCACTGATTCCTGGTACTGACTGTCTACATTATTGGGACCAGAAAGCTGTTGTCTGGCCAGGCCACCCTTTAGTGGCCCAGCAGTTGCTTTTATATGTTCAAAGCAAAAGGATTTTTAGGCAAGTCAATCTTCCCAAATTAGGCTACCTAGCACTCAATATTCAAACTGGATAGTGAGGTTTGGTGCTGCTGCCTCCCTCACCTGAAGCTTAGACCACTCACACCTGACCTAATGAACAGGCTTTATATCTGTGCCTCCCAGTAACAGAGTTGTGAGTTCATTAAGTTCTTTGGAGCCACAGTTCATGCCAGATCTGTCTATTGGATTTACCTGTCTGCCTGTTACCTCTTTGACCCGGACTGCTTTTGGATTTACCCTTTTGCCAGCCTGTTACCTGTTTGACCTGGACTGCCTACTGGATTTCCTCTTTTTGCTTGCTACTTGTCCCAGACCCTTTTGGATACTTACCTGGACTTTTCTACCTTCATACTCCCCAGTAGTCTGTATTCATGATATGCCTCCTACTCTGCTGCTTATGGTGAGATGTCTGCTTTGCTTTGTGTAATATACCTATAACCAAACATTCCGCTTGTGTCATTTGTGAAGTTTATTTCTATCACTGCGTTCTTACGCTCCTGCGCTCTGGACTCCAACATGCAGTTAAGGGCTGCAATATGATGAGCCTGACAGCTCTTTTCTATTCCAGCATGACCGTGCCCCAGTGCACAAAGTAAGGTTAATAGAGATATGTTGGATGAGTTTGGTGTGAAAAACTTGACTGGCCCACACAGAGTCCTGATCTCAATCCCACTGAACACCTTTAGGATTAACTGGAACTGAGATTGCGAGCCAGGCCTTCTCGTCCAACATCAGCACCTGACCTCACAAATGCTCTACTGGATGAATGGGCACAAATCCCCACATAAATACTTCAAAATCTCCTTGAAAACTTTCTCATAAGTGAGGAAGCAGTTATAGCTGCAAGCGGGGACCAACATATTAATGTACTATATGTCATAAAAGTTCCTGTTGGTTTTTAATGGTGTTTCAATACGTTTGTCAATATAGCGTATCTGTTCTGTATCCGGAACAACATCTTGCAATCAACAAACATTTACTAACAGGTACTGCATAATGCATATAGAAGTAGGATGGGAAAAGTCAGTGATGGCCTCAAACTACTAAACTGGTAGTCTGTCTCTGAAAGAGAAAATACACTAGACGTGTGCCTTTGGATTTGTCCTAATTTTATTTTTAACAAAATTTGCCAATTTCTGCATTTTGTACAAATGCCAAAAAACGAGAAGGGAGTCCCACAATCGACACTCGGAAACAAAGCAGGGAGCTTTTTGTTTGCATTTCTTTCTTTTTCCCTCTAATATTCTCTGACGCCCTCATTTACACTATTTCACACTCGCTCGCACTCTTCTCAGTGTCCTTCTGTCTCCTTTCCTCCAGCTTCTCTTGCTTCGTCTTGTTCTTCATTTCTCTTGTTTCTTTATCCGCTTTTCCCCATGTTTCTGCACCTGTCTTACTCTGTAAAACTGCCAGCATTATTCTGGCCTCTCAGAGAACTTCTACAAAGGCACAGAGCCGCAGAGACAGCTCTTACATCTTTCATCATATCAGGGGAGAAGGTGTGCCCAGAGGCCTCACCCTTTTGTGGAAGTTCTCCAAAAGGTCTGGTTCGTGGGCAAGTAAATAAAGTCATTTAAAACAACCTAGATCAGGTGCAAATCACGCACATCACTTACAGAATTTCCTATCTGTTTCTTGACAAAATGAAGAGATATAGAAGTATGATGGATGTATTACCTAAAATATAAGTTAGCATTAAAAGGCAGTTTAGTTTATTTCTGGTATATGTTGGAGTCCATTTTCAATGGACATCAATGCATTTTACTATAAGCAAATCAAAACATGCATTATTTCGTTAGTAAAATCAGACAGGAGCCTTTTGTCTCTTTTAACCCCCCCCCACACACAGCTGCCTCTACTGAAAATATAAACAAGAAGCATAAACAGGAAGCATTGAATTTCCTTGACATGTTCAGTAGCACTCCAACTGAAGTCTGTAATAGCTAAGGTCCCACTGAAATAGTAGTAGTTGCAACTAATCTCATGTATGCTAGTTAAACATTAGTGTTCAAGTTCTAGCCCTGGGGAATCGAGGCACCAAGGGGGCGGAGCTTGGAATATAGGGTGTCACTCAAACTGGCAGTGCATATTCACATTACTGTGCAGTATGCGCTGAACTGGTCCTGCTGTCCCAACGAGCTCTACCTCTGAAAAAGCAGGAGAGTGGTAGAGCTCACTGGGAGAGCAGGATAGAGTGGCCAAATTGAAACTGTCCTGCGCAAAACATGACGGTTGGGAGGCGTGCATGTGTGTTGCTGCCAACACTACCATTGATTTCTGCGGTTGCTCATCTCCTATTGACTAGAATGGGAGTGTTACTGAGCATAGTGAGGAAGTATAATTAAGGATGCTTCCTGTTTCCACTAGAGGAATTCAAGGAAGAGGTTAATTTAAACTGAGGTTGCATTTTCCAACTCTGATAACATAAGTAATGATACTTGCTGTAAAATACATTGGAGTCCATTGAAAATGGATTTGCAATATATATTAAACATGAAAATAAGGTGGTTCTTCAATTTTCATGTTACGTGTGTTTTTCCAATAGTTTTCATATAATCATAGTATAGCCTGCCCTTGAACCTTCAACACCTTTGAAACTGGCATATGTCATTCATGCAAATAAGTTTACCTATACAGAAAGGCTTTATTAAGCAATTTGTGTGGATTAAGTAAAATCAGCAAGCAAACCAATTTTTATTTAAAGCATTCTATAAATGCAAATGAGCCAAATGTACCTACTTCAATATTTTACTGTGGGGCACTTTTTGATATATCAATAGTAACCTGGATGATTGAATGTTCTAGCACATGTTTCATTTTAAGTTCAAAGAAATTCATCAAAATATTTAAAAATAAAAGAGCACAATCAATAATTATTTGCCATTTATTTATTCATAGAGATCTTTATGATACACAGAAAATGTTTTTTGGTGGCCTTAAACACACAACAATAATAAATCAAAGGGGTTAACTTTTCTGTGAGTTTCTTTTTCACTAGAGACATGTTATGTCATTGTATACCAAGTGAAACACTAAATTTGGAAAGTTCTGATGGCTGAGTGAGTCTAAGGATACATTTCTAAATAATTTATTTTCATCAGTCTGTCACGCAAGCAGCCTATGAATGTCTGTATTCCGACCTTTAATTTTGTTTTTGTTTTCAAGAAAAGTATTAATTTAGAAAAAATTATAAGATTTTATATGTGTAACATGGCTGGGTTTACCATTTTACATAATTGCAAACATTCTTGCAAATATATTTGAATGATTAATAAAAAATGTATGTATGTTATGTCAATGATGCACAAGGGGGGGCGCTGTCCTCCAACAGACGATCTACTGTCACTCAAATTGCCGACCATTGGAGAGCCCGAGACCAGCATAGGAAAGATGCTGTAGGATGAAGTGGGTTGACTGCATGGCTTTGAGTATCATCTTTAAAGTAGTAGACCAAACCCCAGTGCAAATGACAGCATTGCTACTGAAGCATTGTTCAACCAGTGAGGTGAGGTGACTCTCCCATGATTCCTACTCAAAAGCCCACCCTCTTCTTATGTATCATTTTTGCTGCCAAATTCACACTGACCGGTACTCTGTATGTTCATGATATTCCATGGTCAGTTAAACATCCCCCTCATTAATGCAAAATTGTTTTTAAGATACATTTCAGGAACCCTTCCTTAATACTGCTTACTGGCCTGTTGTAAGCTCATACAACTCATACATCTTGGAAATGTAGCTGCTGTGGCTTTACCCCAAGTGGACTCTTCATAAGTGGACAGATAAGAGTTACACTGGACTATCCAGACATCCATCCCCAGGGCCGGCCCAAGACATAATGCCACCTGGGGCGAAGTGTAAAATGCCGCCCCCCCACCTGCCAACGCCAGGGGTCATTATCTACCCCCCCTTTGTACTTCACTTACCTTTCAGCAGTCCTGCGGCGAGTCTCCCTGCTCTGCCACGGTGTGCTCAGCATTACAAGCCGGCACCGAGACCGAGCTATAGGGCTCGCAGAGGAGAGAGAGGGGCACTGAGCGGGTACTGACAACTTGATTAGTGAAAACCACTCGGCGCCCCTCTCTCTCCTCTCGCTTAAAAAAAAAAAAAAAATAAATAAAAAAAAAAAAGGGCGCATGGGGCGGCAAAGTCCCGCCTCTTCAAAAGTGCCGCCTGGGGCACTCTGCTCCATGGTAGGGCCGGCCCTGTCCATCCCTGGTCTTCATGCTTTCATCTGACTACTCACCTGGCAATCTGTATAAATCTCATACATTTCCCTTTCTTACAGGTATGGTTAAATCTTTACAACTGATCTAACCCTGAACCCTCATCTCCTGCTGTAACACCCCTGTTTTTCACCTGGTATGGTTAAATCATTACATCTGACCTACCCCTGAACCCTTATCTCCTGCTGTAACACCCCTGTTTTTCACCTGGTATGGTTAAATCATTACAACTGATCTACCCCTGAACCCTCATCTCCTGCTGTAACACCGCTGTTTTTCACCTGATTTGTCTTTATCCTGCCTGTCTCCAAACCCTGCTGCTATCAAAGGGTTAAATTTGGTGCCCTCTAGTCTAGCCTAATTGCAATTGTAAGCCAAGGTGTGAAACATCTGCCTCCGGTTTGCAATCACCTTATCTGACCACTTGTGAGACCGCCCTATATATTTCTAGGCCACAGGAATAGCCAGGTTCAGTACACAGGAATTCGAGTATCACAGGAAACACAAGGTAAGGAGCACTACTCGGCACAATAACTGAGCACTGAGCACAGCTTAGTGCTGAGTTTTAAACTTGCTGCTCGGAGGATGTCCCGCCCCCGGGCGTGACGTCAACCGAGCGTGCACTCTGCCGTCTCCATCTGGAGACGGATAAAGTTGGTAGGGAGCGCGCGTGCTTAGAAGCAGTCTGGCTGGAGACGGAGGAAGGTGCTGGAGGCACGACTCTGGATCCTGTACCCACGTGTAGCGGGTACTCAGGTGAGTTACTCCTTCGGGGTCCGGTACACGGACCCTGACATGACCACACCGAAGCTGACTCTTCATAAGTGGACAGATAAGAGTAACATTGGAGTTAAACTGGAGGGAAACTACAAACTGCATACCAAATACCTCAGCAGAAAGCAGGTACTCCACATAAGCGCTTGCTTGCTTGCTTCACCTCCTTTCCTACTATGAACCCGTGCATGTTTCTATGTCCTCTTCCCACAAATCGTACAATCACTGCAGCCTCTACACCCCTTGACAAACCCTCTACAGTCCACATAACTCCATCCCATCTATCACCCCACCCTAGCTCATATGTCTTTCTGTTTTCTTCATACCCCAACACCACTAAGCACTCACAAGTGAAGGCATCAAATGCCCACAAATCACATTCCTATTTGTTATCTGTCTGTATCCTACTCCTTCTGTGCTCAGGTGACATTGAACGTAACCCTGGCCCCAACACCCCCACCTTCTTCCATCCCTGCACCTGCCGAACTAACACAAACTACCGCAATCCCTCCAATCTTAAACCAGTCCACTGTAACCCCGGCATCCCTTTCTCATGTGCCCTCTGGAATGCACGCTCTGTTTGCAATAAACTAACTCGTGTCCATGACCTTTTCATCTCTAACCACCTTAGCCTTCTTGCACTCACTGAAACATGGTTGACACCCTCGGACACTACCTTTCCTGCTGCTCTCACTTACGGTGGCCTTCACTTCAGCCACACTCCCAGACCTGGAGACAAACAGGGAGGTGGTGTTGGTATTCTCTTCTCTCCTGGCTGCACCTTTCAATGTCTACCACCATTTCCCTCTCTGTCTTTCTCATCTTTCGAAGTACACTCTGTCCACCTTTTCTCCTCGATCGATTTTCGCTTTGCAGTGATCTACTGGCCTCCTGGTCCCACCTCACATTTCTTTGATCACTTTGCTCCTTGGCTTTCCCAATTTCTTTCCTCCACAATCCCTACACTAATCCTAGCGGGGCTCAATATACCTATTGATGACCCATCCTCACCTGCTGCTTCAAAACTACTCTCACTCTCCTCCTTCCTTGGACTCTCACAATGGACTTACTCCCCAACGCACCATGGCAGTCATCAAATCGATCTAGTGTTCTCCCACCTTTGTTCCATTTCTCCAACTCTCCCATCTGTCTGTCTGATCACAGACACGCGTGTTCACATACAGCTGAGCGCCCGTGTAGGAAGTCTCATTCACCTGAAGACTTCATTCACTACAAATTCATGCTCCGCTCCTATAAATCGGCCCTCCATCTCTCTAAACAAACATTTTTCATTTCATTAATCACCTCTCTTTCCCATAACCATAAACGTCTATTCTCCATGTTTAACACCCTTCTCAGGCCAACAATACCTCCCTTGCCCTCCAACTTCAGGAGCTTGCCACCTACTTCAAAAACAAAATTGACATAATCAGGGATAACATCCTCCCCTATAGTGTCAATCATATGGTACCTCAACCTCCCTCCTCACCTCAGTCCGTCCTCACCTGCTTCAGCCCAGTTACACCATTCGAAGTTTCCAAGGTCATGTTGTCTTCCCACCTCACCACCTGTCCCCTCGACCCTGCACCTTCACATCTCCTACCACCCCTCTCTAGTGTCCTTACCCCAATCCTAACCCACATCTTTAATCTCTCCTTTTCCTCTGGTGTATTCCCATCATCATTCAAACATGCCATTATCTCCCCCATGCTAAAGAAATTTACCGCTATCCACTGGTGTTCCTCAAGGCTCAGTTCTTGGGCCTCTGCTATTCCCCATCTACACTTCTTCCCTCAGACAACTTATTTATTCCTTTGGTTTCCAGTACCACCTAAATGCAGATGACACCCTACTCTATATTTCTGCTCCTGACCTTTTCCCCTCTCTTCTAACTCGCTTCACTGATTGTCTATCAGGAATTGCATCATGGATGGCGTCCCGTTACCTAAAGCTCAACATCTCCGAACTCATGGTAATCCCGCCATTTGCTCTGTCCACTTTTCCTGATATCTCTATTACTGTTGACAACTCCACTATCCAACCAACAGACCAGGTTCTCTGCCTTGGTGTCACCCTCGACTCTGCTCTCTCCTTCATCCCTCACATCCAGTCCCTCACCAAATCCTGCCTCCACCTGAAAAAATCTCCCGAATCTGCCCTTTCCTCAAGCAAAACACCACCAAGTTACTAATCCTGGATTATTGCAACTCTCTACTAACCGGTCTCCTCCTCTCCTGCCTTTCACTGCTCCATCCTCAACACTCCAGCTAGATTAATTTTTCTCTGCCGTCGTTCCTCATCCGCTGCTCCACTATGCGAATCACTTTATTGGCTCCCCATACCCTTCATAATCAAATTTAAACTTCTGACCCTGACCTATAGAGCCCTCAACAACTCGGCACCACCTTACATCTATATCCTCCTATACAAATACGCCCCTACCTCCCCTCTTCGCTCCTCTCACAACCTTTATTCTACTGTTGTTACCTCTTCCCAATCCCGTATTCAGGATTTCACCCGCGCCACTCCCCTCCTGTGGAATTCCCTTCCCCGTTCCGTCAGACTTTCTGCCTCGTATGTGACTTTCAAAACCTCTCTGAAAACCCACTTGTTCAGGGAAGCGTACAACATTCCTTTACAGTGCTCCCAACCATCATCCTAATCAAGCCATCTGAACAAACAGCTTCAACACATCATCGCAACCAGATCAACTCATCCCCATCCAAGCAGTCCTCTCCTATTGTCTTACTCCCCTCAACCACCGACTAGATTGTAAGCTTGCAAGAGCAGGACCTTCTTCTCCTTTGCACCAGTTTGTTATTGTATGTGTTTATAAATAGTTTTAATGAATGTAACAGCGCTGCGGAATCGGCTGGCCCTTTACAAATAAATGTATTGTAATGTAATTCTAGTGTTGTCATACCCCTTTAAATGTATGTATTGTGAGAAGCACTGCGTAAATTGTTGGTGCTATACAAATAAAAGATATATATACATCAATTCTTAATTCCAGGGTTGTTCTTAATATTAATTTTTTTCAACTTGATTTATAAAAAAATAATTGCTCTTAGTAAGTAGGAACTATGTAAGATACCAAAGTACCATTTAGTAATGTTCTTTTTGTTTG
The DNA here is from genome assembly GCA_023333645.1 of Sceloporus occidentalis. Lineage (NCBI taxonomy): Eukaryota > Metazoa > Chordata > Lepidosauria > Squamata > Phrynosomatidae > Sceloporus > Sceloporus occidentalis. Next base: position 72,971 of record JALMGF010000227.1, read on the forward strand.
CTACTTAGTAGAAGTGTACATTTATTTATCAACTTGGATTCCATATTAAAACACCCCTCTGTAATTCTGAAACAATTAAAAAAATCATTAAGTAAAAGGTCAGGGTTATTAGAGTATTTTTTTCTTTATATGTGTAGCAAAAGGTTAAATAGAAAAACATTTTAAGATTGAAGGAAGTTGGTTATTTTATTTCAGAATCATTCTTCACATTGATAGTAGAAATTAATGAAATAATTAAAAAGCTATAAAAGAAAATTAACACAGAGAGAAAAGTCACCTAAGAGGTAAAGCAGAGGCATCACTGTGGAAAAAAAATCTATACTTTGAATGGCAGTAAAGTTCATTGTAAACGGCGATGCAATACTGAACTACGAGACTGGAGCTTGTTGCAACATAAAATTTTAAAATTCAGTATTTGTTAAGATATAATATGTATTTCTTTTTTTTTTTTAACTGTTTATAAGACATGACAAAGTAACACGGTACTCAGATATCAATCACATATAAACTGTCATACATTACGGACAATGTTTGTGAGGTTAGAAAAATAGAGCTACATTGAAATATGAAATTTACCTTGTATTAGATTATTGCATAAATAATTCATAGCTGTGAGAAAACAGAAAAAATGGTGTAATGTCTTATTTTCAAATTTTCCTCCAAATGAAACAGATGGAAGAAATGAAAAACACCATTTCCCTAGCCCCCCCCCAGTCCAATGGTGTCCACCCAGGCAGAATACACACAGTTTCTATCAACGAAACAACAATATTAATAATTAATTAATATTAGTAGTATCAGGTATCATCAAAGTCTCTAAAACTGTTAAATTATGCATAGAATTAAGGAATTAAGGAACGCCCTATTTCGTACCCGTTAAATAGATTACCAAGCGGAAGGGCCAGATTAAGAGCATCATGGGCCTGGTGCTGAGGATTTTGGTGGGCCTTTTTATGGAAATAAATAAAATAGACAGAATAGACAGAATCTTAACTCCTCGACATTCATGTGTACTGCATAAAGAGAACATCAGTGCAAGGCAGATAGTATAAAACAGAATCTTATGTGATGGGATTGAGAGTACCTCAGTACACTAAAAAAACGTAATAATACACGGGATGCCTGAAGCCACAATTTAGTGCCACTAATCCTTTTTAATAAAATATGCAGATTGAAATAGATGAAATAATAAAAAACCTTTACTTTTCCTCTCACTGATTTGTGGGCCTAGAAAGTTTTGTCCCCTGAAGTGACTACAAATTCAAGAGTGCGTTTCATCTGTAGATAAATAACAATTAAAAAGTTCAGTTTATTCCTACAGTAAGTAAAGTGCCAGGAAACAGATGACCAAGTACACACCAGGACAGGCTCTGCCACACTGACACCCAAACATATACACCAAGACAGGCTTTAAATTACTACCTACCTACCGATCCCTAAAACATGAATACCACTTTGCTATGCAGTTGAAATTAAATTCTGAAAGCACTCCTAATAGGACTTCTGTGACTGGTGCAAACTTGGCAGCAGTATTTTAATGAGTGTCTCCCCTGCGTCTTAACATCTAACTCCATCCAAGAAACAAGTAGCATTTTTGGTTAGTGCTGTGGATTTCAAGGAAGATAGGTTGATGGTGCAAGAGGGCTGGAGATCGCCTATCAGCTCCACCATCAAACTGACCAGTCGTCCTGCTCATCAGAGCAAGTGAGCCCTAGGCCTCATGTGTTACCCTTCCCACCCCAGCGGCCTTTCCATAAGTACGGTGGCTGGGGTTGGCATCTATCTGGTGGGGCTGTCTGCTGTGGTTCCAGACTCGCATTGGCTGTTACACCCTGCACTTAACACACCTGTGCCCTGACTGCTAGGCCAGAGGTCTATACTTACTGGTTCTCCTGGTGTCGCAGCACTCTACTCTGCTTCCCCTGACATCACTGGCTAATGCTACTAGAGGTGAAGTTGCAGGCATGGAGTCTGGCATCTGTGGATCTGCTGGGCATAGATAAGTGTTTCTTTTATCAGTTTTTACCCTATGCAGCTTGTTCTGTTAACTGTATGACTTTAGATGAGATACTGGTTTTAACGGAAACATACTATCTATGCTTGATCCTGGCCCAGACCCTATACCTGCTGCTTGCTTTCTAAGTCTAGTGCTGCAGGATGATGTAGTCGCTGCAATTTGTTAAGGCTCGCATTTTATCTGTGGCTATTCAATGCTGATCCCCTCTGGTGAATCACTATAACACATTTTATTGTTCAACACTACATAATACTGGTCCAATGCATGAACCTCACAAAAGGATTATTGTGCCACACTGCCCAGTATTGCTTAGACATGGCAGGCAGCTTCTCATCATAATTGATTAAATCATAATCATAAATCATAATTGATTAAATCTACAATCATCTTGAGTGCCTGCCATTGCAGGTTTGAGCTGTAACCTGGCAAGAAAAATCCTTATCCGTTCTTCACAATATAAGTAACTCTTAAGGCTGCAGGACGTAGACAAATACTTGGGTATGTCTCAAAGAAAACCCTCACAGCGTTCTGCCCCTAAAAACCCCCAAAAAGTCACCTCAGTTGGGTGACGGGGCTCCTTCAACGATGCCAGTGGAATCTCCGGCACACTCTCCATCGAGACTCTCTCAGCTAGCCCAATTTTGCCTCTCACAAGCCTTCCCAAGTGGCAGAGGTTGCGCAGTAAGTAACTAATGCCCTGCCAATTGCAGCCAAGCCTGTAAAAATTACAACTTTGGAAACTGGACACAGTAATTTGTAACTGGCCAAGTGTATACTCTCTCAACTGAATGTGCCGGATCACTTATGGCCACTAAGTTCCCATCACTTACTGTTTTGGGGCTGTGTTTTGGGTTTCTAAATCACTGGAGCCAAAAGTTTTTTGGGGGAGGTTATGATGTTATGTTTTTCGTGTCTCCCGATTGCACGACTACTCATTGTTTATGCGGCACTTTGTTTGATATGCACTTTTTGCTACGATTAACAGGTTTCCCCCAGGTTTGGAGGGAAAGAAGGGCATACTCAAGGATTTCTAGGTAAAAGAATGTATTTCCGTGCTTTCAGATAGATTTATTTATATGCACTTAATGATGCCTTTTACTGTAATACGTGTGAAATGTTAACTGATCTCTGATAAGAGGTGATCTTAATGCACTCCAAGACCCTGACATAGACAGTCTTGTTCTGGCTAATCAATCCCCAGAAAATAAAGATACAAAGCTGAGGCTGATAAACCTTATTAGATACATTATTACAACATTGGGCAAAATAGCAAATTAACTTTTCCAAAAACAAATATTTTAGGTAAGACAACAAATCAGACCGCCTTTTGGCAGTGATGGCTAATCCTAAGAAACCAGGAGCCAATATTCTGCACATTAAACTGCCAGACAATATGCTATCTACTAAACATGTGCATTAGCCCATTCACTTTCGGTCAACGAATCTCGTTCTCTGCCCGTTCAGTTCGGCCAAAAATTTGGGGGCATTTTTTGATTCAGGAACAAAGTTTGTTGCCCGGTGCCCAGTCTCTCACTCTCTTATTCACTCTCTCTCACGCTCTCTAAATGTTTCCCTAAGTTCTTTGTCGACCACTTCCGCCAACCAATTCCTTCGTCCGCACCTCCGGCAGGAACTTCCACCAAGATGGAGGCACCAACTGAGGGTATTATGGCGGTGCTAGCGGTGACATGCTGTGTCCGATCTTTCAATCAGGGGAGAGGATGTCGCTGCTAGCATCACCATTTTTCCCTCACTTTGATTACAGAGGATATCACCACAGGTGCCACCATATTACCCTCAGTTGGTGCTTTCGATGACGTCTCCTTCCCTGATTGGAAGATTGGGGAGGATGTCACCTTAGTGCTGACAATTTAGTGGAAGCTTCCTTCAGGTTATGTCCGCAGAGATACAGACAAAGAAAGAAGATAGCAGATTAAGGATTGAATAGAAGATAGAATAGAGAAGGGAAAAGATAAAAGATCTGGAAGAAGATGCGAAAACAAAAGTGGTTGGCAGAGAAGGTAGAAAAACATTTAGAGAATGTGAGAGAGAGATTGAACTAGAATTCAAGTACAAGAGAGTGAGTGATGGTGTAGGAGAGTGTGAGTGGATGTGGACCCACAAATTTTATGTGTTAAAGTGTCAGAAAGTTCATAGAATTTATATAAACCAACTATCAATCCAATATTAATATTACTGTAGAACTCAGGGGCTGGGACAAATTACATTGGGTGTGCTCATGTCTATATCATTGTTTGTAGACGTGTTCTGTCCAAAATTATTTAGGAAGGTGACACATTTTGCCATAAGTGCCCATTGCCAAACCTCCAGTCCGAGATGGCTATATTGGCAATGGACAGAGATACTTTTCGTACATACTTTCGTAATAAACTGTCACATATTGTCTTGGTGGTGTCACAGAAAACCATATTACACCAATGGGTTAACTTAATGTTGCAACCCTGGAAGGGTAGGGTGTATAAAGTCATTTTTTAACTGACCGCTTGGCAGTAGCGTACCTAGCGGGGGGCGGGGGGGCGTTCCGCACCGGGTGCCGCTCATCAGGGGGGTGCCAACTTGCCGGCACCCCTCCAGAGACGGACAGTAATGTCCGCCGCTGGAGGAGCAGGCTCGCAAGGGAGCGGTATCGGAGGTCTTTAGCAGACCTCCGTCTCCCTTGAGTGATTTTAAGCCGGGTTCAACCCTTGAACCCGGCTTAAAACCACTCAAGGGAGCCGGAGGTCTGTTAACCTCCGATATCGCTCCCTTGCGATCCGCGCGGCAACAGCTGCTGTGCGCCGGGATTTGTTGTCAGATCCTGGCGCACAACACTGAAGCCGTGCCCACTGCCGTCCGTGCCCTCTGACCCGGAAGAAGACAGAAGAACTGAAGAAGAGGAGCGAAGAGGAGGAAAAGAAGCTGTAAGGTGAAAAGAGGAAAGGTAGGAAAGCATTCAGTGAGTGAGAGTTGATTGGTATATGTGTGGATTGGTATGTGTGGATTGGTATATGTGTGGATTGGTATATGTGTGGATTGGTATATGTGTGGATTGGTATATGTGTGGATTAGTATATGTCTGGATTGGTATGTGTGTGGATTGGTATGTGTGTGGATTGGTATATGTGTGGATTGGTATATGTATGGATTGGTATATGTGTGGATTGGTGTGTGTGTGGATTGGTGTGTGTGCGGATTGGTAAGTGTGTGAGAGTAATGGGTGTTATGCTGTACCATTTCCAATGTATTTTTCATTATATAATTATGCTCTAGTACATCATAACTCCCATCACTCTATACAGTTCCATACAGTGGCAGAGCTGGGAGACAGAGGCCTTGCACCCCCACCGCAGGACTGCGAGTACATCCTGGAATCTGGGTATGCCTGGGCATGATAGAAATGTGATTGCTGTTAACAATCATATGTATATATATATATATTAATATTGTTATTTAATTGTTTTGTCCTATTTTGGTGTGTTACTTACTTGAAATAAAAGTGTTAGATTTTTTTTTATGGTGTGGGTGGGGGGCATATTCAGTTTCGGCCAGGTAAATGCTGCATTTTCGGTTTCAGTCCAGAATTCGTTTCGGTGCATCCCTACTACTAATGAAGTGGTAGGCCTACACCACATCAATGTTTGGCTTAGTATATAGTGATAGGAGTTATGCTGCACTATTGTTAATGTCTGGCTCAATGTATAGCGATAGGGATTACGCTGTACCACCGTCAATGTGTGCCTCAGTATATAGTGATAGGTGTTATGTTGTACCACCGTCATTGTATATAGTGGTAGGTGTTATGCTGTACAACCGTCAATGTCTGCCTCAGTATATAGTGATAGGTGTTATGCTGTACCACCGTCAATTTCTGCCTCAGTATATAGTGATAAGTGTTATGCTGTACCACCGTCAATGTCTGCCTCAGTATATAATGATAACAGTAAGTGTTATGCTGTACCACCTTCAGTGTCTGCGCCGGTATATAACGGTAGAAGCTATGCAGTTTTAAAGTGTGTGTGGGGGGGGGGTGCCACATACAGGATCCACCCCAGGTGCCAAATACTCTAGGTACGCCCCTGCCGCTTGGTACTATATACAAATTCTCAGTGATAGGCCACCTTTGTAACAAACGATTGTCTGATATGGGGTAACTTTTTGTACCGTCAAATATCTATGGTTTATTGCCAAATAAAAATGTTTTATATATATATAGATAGATAGATATACTGTATATTAAAGGAAATTAGTAGCTTTGAAATACTAATTTATATACATTCCTTTAATTTTTTAAGTTTTACTTACTGTTTTTGTTGACATATTTTTGCAAATTTTCACACTACCGCTAACACCATCATTTAGTCATTAAATGGACCGTAAACTAAGAGTACAGTAATTACTGACAAAAAGCCTGGCATTTTGTTTATGTTTTTAAAGTATGGGTGATGATTTGCTTAATGCTTTAATTACAATATTCCCTCAAGGCAAAACGGACACAAGCTTGTTTATTCCCACCCTCATTGTTACGTCATGTGAATATTTCTAATAAAACATACATTACCCAAAAGCTTTAAACATGCATGTTTTCTCATAGCAGGGTGTGACATATACCATGCACATGTTACCAGCGGCACAATTGTTTGAAAAACTTAATTGTTACTTGTAGTTCTATTTCTAATCCCTTTATCATACAAAGGAAATGGAGACAGACAATGTGTTCATTAAAAATAAAGATAGAACTAATGCCCTCTAACTAGCAATATATCTTGTACATTTTGCATGTAAACAGCTGACATTTTAATTTATATTTAAATAATTATGTTATTTATCCTAAATGTACCAGTCTCATCTTCTTATGTTAAGTAGATTGTTAAGCACTCTATGTTCAGCCCACTAGTGTCATGGTACTAGTGTCATGCCACTAGGGGAGCAGAGAGAGTGCACAAAGGTATGTGCTGTTAACACAACAGAAGATGGACTACTATTAGACTTGTGCATTCGTCTTCGGGCGAACATGAAACCGAACACGAAGAGTGCGTTTTCGTGTTCGTTCCAAAGACACGCCGAAGAGAAGACAGCGGCGGTAAAACGTAGGCGAAGACGAAGACACACACCACGAAGATCTTCGTGATCGCCTTCGTCTACCAGTCTCCCCCCCTTCTAACTTACCTTGGCATCGCGGCATCGCGGCAGTTCACGGAAGTGGAAATCCGCAGTTTTGCCGTCACGGGTTACAGGGCAGTGCGAATGAGCCTATTGGTCGCCTACCGGGACCTCTTCTGGCATCAACCAATTTTAAAACCCCAATGCTGCAACTTACCCTGCAGATCCCACTGGTCTCCCTGTTCTATCAGTTAAATGTCCGTACGAGCGACTTTATTGGTCATTCGTTGATTAGAACAGGGAGACCAATGGCATCTGCCGGACAAGTTACGGCGACCCTATTGGTCGCCAGCAGGGGGCTCGTCTGCCATCAACCATTGGCAGACGAGCCCCCTGCTGACGACCAATAGAGTTGCTCATACGGACATTTAAACTCCTGGCGCCAGAGCTGCTGCGGTACGCGTTAACCCCATATTAACCCCTTAACCGGAAAAAAACGAAGAAAAAACGAACACGAAGAATGTCCACGAATATTCGCCCTAAGAGAAGACAGGAACAGGGAATATTCGCGGAATACGAAGATTTTTTTCCCCCCGAAGACGAGCACGAAGACGAACACAAAGAGCCCCCTGGTGCCCAAGTCTAACTACTATCACTGTTACAGTAACAAACTGTGCTTCTCAGTGACAAATTGCTTGCTCATCTGATAACAGGCTATCAATAAAGCAAATATTGTTTCATTATTGCATGCAAAGACAAAATAAATAGGGACATTATTGTGACGGAACCCTCCATCACTGGGGCCACTGGAGAGGCCTGAGAGCCAGCCTCCTCCCTATTGACTATGGGCCCTGACTTTGCAAAGATTTCTGTGGCTACCCCCAGCAGTATTTTATCTCATCACTTGCTAAGGGAATTATCTCTGGCAGACAGGTAGGATCTGCAACCAGGGAGTGACCACCATTGTTTTAGTTTAATGTTGTATAAGTCAGTATAGAAAAATTATTCTGCAAATGTTTTTGTTTTGTTGTTTGGCCTTTCTTTTTTTAACAATTAATTTTGTTTTCTGCCTTTTTAGTTCTGATGATATTTGGGAGCTTTTTACATTTGGAAATTAAATTCGCTCTCTCAAACTCTCTCAATATCTTTCTACCTTCTCCTCCTACCGCTTGTTCCTGCAGTTTCACTTCTTCTGTCTTCTTTCTTCACCTACTTATTCATAAACAAGACCTCCCTGTGCACTTCTGCAAAAAGGTGGAGCCTCCAGCCACACAGTGCAGAAACACTTCTCTTTCTCTACAAATCTGTCTTCACTATTCTGGCCTTGCGTGCACTTCAACAAAAGGAGAGAGGGTGTGCGCAGAGCTTCTTCCCTTTTGCAGAAGTATACCAGGAGTTTTATGGAACTGCATGAGTTTACGTGCTGATTAACGTTGTTACTTTGTATGTGTAAATTGGTACATTGGTCTGTGGGACCTTCAGTATAAATGCATAAATCAGAAATTTCAAAGAACAAACTGAGCAATTTTCACAAAAAGTAAAAAGAAAAAGCAAAAAATATTGCTTGATCTTGAAATATTCCTAATCAAAAACATGATCAAAACCTGGGTAAAACTTGAATCTCTCTCTGTACATCCGCAAATGGGCAGAGCCACACAGACAGACTCTCCTCTGTTCCCCTAATCAGTGGGGAGGGTGGGTCCAGAGTCTGCACTTTTCCAGTAGTGTACATGGAGGCCATAATAATGAAGACAGATTCGCTGAGAAGGAGAAATATTTCTGCACCTCTCTCTCTCTCTCTCTAAATATGTCTCTCACAGTGTGTGTGAGAAAGCCAGTCCCTTTATATCATGTCAGGAGACATCCTTACATTTCTTACATACAGTTAAATTGGCATGTGCTATGACTTAATACTAGACTTGTGTATTCGTATTCCGGCGAACATGGCGGCGGCAAAACATACACGAATACAAACAACACAAAGAATCTTAGTGCTTGTCTTCATTAATATCTCCTAACTTATCTCCCTGGTCCCTTCCCCCTCTAGCCTACGCAGCATCACAGGGGTTAACGGGAGCGGGAATGCGTAGGATCGGGCAAGGACTAATTGCTCCTTGCCCAATTGGTTGATGCTAGAGGAGGCCCCTGCAGGCGACCAATAGAGTCGCTCTATTGGTCGCTCGTACGGACCTTTAACTCCTGGAGCGGGGAGACCAGTGGTCTTCCTAGGCCGAGTTTCAGCGTCAGGATTTTAAAAGTCTGTACGAGCGACTCTAGAGCAGCTGAAAAAAACGAAGACAGCGCTTGAATAAATATAAAAACAATAATTTTAATACAAAGAAAAAAATATACAATACATTCAATCAAAGAAATACACATATAAAAATAGATATACAGGGAGAACAAAAAAGAAAATAAATATACTTCGTATATATAAAAGGACGCTTACCACTGAAATGACTGTGCCTGGCCAAGCTTGCGCCAAAACAAGCAGGACGCGTATCGTTTGTGAACTTCCTCAGCTGCAATGGGCGCCATATTTTTATCTGTGTATTTCTTTGATTGAATGTATTGTATATTTTTTTCTATGTATTAAAATTATTGTTTTTATATTTATTCAAGCGCTGTCTTCTTTTTTTCAGTTTGTATTTATTTTTGTAGGCTTTCTCTATCTGTTGGAGAACGTGTACTTATCAAGACTAGCAGCTTTGTCATTTATTGGTTATGAAACCAGTTTATTGTTTATATATTCACATTTTTTTATTTAAACACATACAGACTGGTAACTATTATTAATAATTATTTTGTTTATGTCACTTATTGGTGTGTGGGGCCGGTCTTTGATTACCCCCCCCATTTGTGTTTTTTTCTTTTTAGTGGGTCGCATTAAGCGCTGTTTTTGTTTTTTTATTCTTTAATGAAGAGCAGCTGCCTTATATTGGTTGAGGGCAGCGGAGTCCCCTGGCGGTGACCAATAGAGTTGCTCATCCGGACCTTTAAAATCTTGGCGCCAAAGCTGCTGCATACCGTTACCGCGTTTACCCCTTATTAACCCCTTCTAAAAAAATGGCAAAAAACAAAGAAAAAAAACGAACACAAAGAATGTACATGAATATCCGCCAAACCAAACACAGGAATGGAATATTCGTGAAATACGAAGATTTTTTCCCCACGAAGACAAACACGAAGGCGAACAAGAAGAGTTGGCTGGCGTCCAAGTCTGCTTAAAACTTACTGTATAATTTGAGTGTTTTGATTTTTTTTTTAAGGCAATTCAATGGCAAAAAACATTTGTTAATGACAAATTTAATTTCCCTGTTAAATGTACAAAAGCGGGGAAATACAAGATAGAGTTTTTCCAAATTAAGTTTGCTCCCTTGTGAGCTTTTACTAATGACATCACACATTTCATCTTTAATAACATAGTGAGATATCAAGTCTTTTATTTTATTGGCATCAGTCATTACTATCACACTAACATAACAACAAAATAACTTCAGAATATATAATACAACCCTGATTTAAGGCAGATCATTGACCCTTTCTTGGTTATGGAATTTCACATATTATCATGAATTATATTGCTACATACAATAACTCACATAAGCTTTAAAGCTCAATGCTGAATTAGTGTTTGTGGTTTAAAGGTTAAAAAATTTTATGTTAATTCCTAGTACACTTCGCCAGACATCATATAATCTTAAACAATGATGAAATTGAAAATGTGCTGCACTGAGTCTGACATTTCACTTTTATTTAAGAAAAAATCTAATTAGACTATTGGCTGTTTATTATTTACACACTTGAGTATTTGCCTGGGACTCTGATTAAACTAAATTGTTTCCTGCACCTCATAGAACATTTTTACAGCCTTATATCTGGTATTCTTTCTGCAATTAATATTTTTAATGCTAACGGCATAGGAAATAGAAGGAAAATCCATGATGCTACTTATCTTATAGAAAATGTCAAAAGTGTTAGAGCATGCTGAGAGCATAATTTCTGTGATAGTATTTTGTGGCAAATGTTAAAATTTGCATATTCATAAGTGAATATGTGACTATGCTATTCATTAATACACTCCAGTTATTCTCAAATATAAGTAGAAAAAGTAAAGAAATATATTATTTTCCAAGTATACTTATTCCTGTGTCATAGTCATGACACATTTTCCCCCTAGTTTGCTTTACCTTGGAAAACCTATATACAGTTTTTTAGACAAGTTAAGCTGTTCATAGATACCGTGTTTAAGGCAAACTGTGCATCACATCACATGTAATTTGGTAAAGTACAAAAAAAGATTCTCAATATTTCTCCATATATGCCAATCCAAAATGTAAATTTAGTTTTCAAAAATATGGTTTTATTGGGCACATTGAATTGGCCAGGCATAAATATGTACCAAATAGGGCATGGGCACAGGATCACCAAATGTTCTAAGTTAAACATTGAAAAATGTACATGCCCCAAATTTGGCACTTTTGCCCCCAAACAGCCAAGCAAACCCATGCATGGGTGGAATCACTGTACTCGGAAGATGATGCTGAACACATATTGGGGTGTTATGTGACATATACCAGGAGCTATACATTTATACCTAAAGTACAATGTGTGTAGAAAAATACACAGAAAAAATACTACTGCAAAATTTGACAAAGACTGGTGGTAGAATTAGTGCATGGAAAAAGTTAAAATACTACCATTTCAAATACCCTGGGGTATCTAGTCTTCAAAAATATATGGTTTGATGGGGTAAATTGCATTGGCCAGCTTCAAACATACCTGAAATAGCATATGGGGCAGAATTGGCAGATTTGGAAAAAATGGTTTTGAAATAGCAAAACGCTACTTGTGCTTATGGCCCCATAACATGCAGAAAAAAGCAAGAAAACATAAATAGCCTGGTCCTTAAAGGGTTAATATCTATGGTTTGAATGCAATGTCATAAAAGTCCCTGTTGGTGTAATGGTCAAAGCCCCAATACTTTTGTCCATATAGTATAAACATACATCCATGGGGTCCCATATGGGTAAGTTCCAGATGTTTCTTTCTTAAATATTAATTGGTTTATTTCATTCCTTTTTATAGATGAGTAAAAGATTTTTCAAGTAAAAAATCAATTTTTCACCATATTTTATATATAGTAAATTATATGATACAATCCAAATAATGACATCAAAAGAAAACCCTTCTTGTCCTGAAAAAAACAACATATAACTTGTGTCGGTAAAAGTGAAAGAAGAAAATTACAGCACCACATAAATGTTAAAACAGCCATTTTCTCAAAGGGTTAAAAAAATAAATGGTTTAACCCCTTCAGTCTCAGGGTTTTTTGGTACCTTTTTGCTGTATTTTAGTTCAGTGATTATTCCCCTTTCCTGTGAATAGTGTACCCATGTAAACTATACATTATTTTTTCAAGGAGAGAGAGGGCTTTCTTTTGATACCATAGTTAGATAATTAGCTGAAAATTTAGGATACAAAATGTAGTAAAAACTATTGAAAATTTGAAAAATAAATGATTTTTAATATACCGTATGGGCGTATAACACGCACTTTTATAACTAAAGTACGAAGCTGAAACCCTACCTGTGTGTTATATGCCGATGAATCCTAGAGCTGCACAATTTGCAGCCACATCTCCCTCTCTTCCGGTCCTGGGGAGGGCACGTGTTATACGCCGGTGCGTGCTATACGCCGATAAATATGGTATTTTCCTCTCCGAATTCTTACAAAATTAGGTAATGTGATGTAAAATCCCCTCCAAATTCAGGTGTCCTGATTTCAGAAATACTTAATTTATATAGAATTTCCATACTTTCCCAGCACTTATTATAAGGTGTACATTATTCTTTACAAAGCCGTAGAATTATTACATTAGGTATGATGGGATTGCAACTCCAATTTTAAACAAATAAACCAAAAATACCCACAAAAGTATATATTGCTGTAAAGAAGACAACCCAGATTATGGGTCCCAGTTAAGATATCATATCCTTGCTTAAGGAGAAGCGTCTGAGGATCTCGGCTCCTCACTCCATCCCCTGTGTTCCTTGCCTTGTTCCCTGTCCTTTGTTGTGTCCTGTTCCATGTATGTCTTGCTTGCTTGCTATGTTTCTGCTATTACTCTGCTTAGCTTCTCTACTCCCAGCCTGCAGCATCCTGCACATTTATCTGTTAAGCTACGTCTCATGCCTTCTCCAGGGTGCCTGCAGGATATAACATTGTTTTGTTCTGGACAACATCCGCTGCTATGTCAGGGCTCTGGTATGTGGCCGCATAACCCTAGGTGCTCACCACCCTGTAGAGTGTAGCCACCTTGCACCAGGCCCTGTCCATCTCCGCTACTGTGCATTAACTGCTGAATTCCATCGATTGGACGCTCTGGGTCATTACAATCGTCTGTATGGACCCAGTTCGTGACAGCAGGTGTGTGTAAAGGCAGCGTGTAATAGCAGTGTATGTGTGTATATGTGTGTTTATGGGCAGGTGTGTCTAAAGGCATTGTATATGAGCAGTTATTTGTAAGGGCAGTGGGTGTGTATATGCGTGTTTATGGACAGATGTGTTTGTGTATATGTGTGTGTTTACAGGCAGTCATGTGGAAAGGCCATGTATGTGTATTTGTGTGTTTATGGGCAGTTGTGTGTAAAGGCAGTGTGTGTGGGCAATTGCGTAGAAGGGAAGTGTATATGTATATATGTGTGCTTATGGGCAGTCGTGTGTAAGGGCTGTGTATGTGTATATGTGTGTTTATGGGCAGGTATGGGTAAAGGCAATGTGTAAGGGAAGTATAAATAAAATAGCCAAGGCCAAAGAAATTTATTGTTGTACCGTTAGACGTGTGTGTCAAAATTGTGGTCCCTATTAAATGTTAGCATAATTTTGCATAAAACAAGCTACGACTACAACACCAACTGTCGAGCACTGTGTTGATTTGGGCTTGTTTTGCAGCCACAGGACCTGGGAATCTTGCAGTCATTGAGTCAACCATGAACTCCTCTATATCAAAGTATTGTAGAGTCAAATGAAAGGCCATCTGTCCGACAGCTAAAGCCTGGCCAAAATTGGGTCATAGAACAGGACAATGATCCCAAGCATACCATCAAATATACAACAGAATGGCCGAAAAAGAATTAAGGTGTAGCAATGGCCCAGTTAAAGATCAGAGCTAAACTTGATTGAAATGCTGTGATGGGACCTTGAGAGAGCTGTGCATATACTAATGCCTTCAATCCTCAATGAACCGAAGCCACATTGTAAAGAAGAGTAGGCCAAAGTTAATCCACAACGATGTGAGAGACTGATAAAGTCATACAGAAAATGATTACTTTAAGTTATTGCTGCTAAAGGTGGTTCTGCAACTTATTGAATCCTAAGGTGTCCTTTGTTTTTCACACATGGCTCCATTTTGCTTTTTAGACCTGCTAAGGAACAGATGATTGTTATTATGTCCTGATATGTAAAACCGTAGAATTCAAAGAGAGTACACTTTATTGTTCACACGACTGTATATACATACTATCTCTTACACCCCCTTACCTCTAGCACTATGGAGGGCTGCGGCACGGAGGGGTCGGCAGGCGCCACTGCCTTGGATTAAGCCTAGGGCAGCACTGAATGTAATTACATTATTATACAGGTTAGTATAAGCTATGCAAATTGTTCATTATATTAACAGCAAATATTCTTAACTACAAAATGAAACTTTTTCAGATCACATAATAATATCTATTGTGAATTTCAATTATAAATTTCAATCACACATGGCAGGGGTGGGAATCTTCTTCAGTCTGGTACATAATGAAGAGGGGATGCTCTTTGCGTTTTAAATCTTTATACCCTGACAAATAAGTTTGGCGGGAAGCTTCTCACCGTGCAAGCCAACTCGCCCTATTTACAAGGGGTCCAACCAGGGAGCTCCAGCACCCAAAACTTTGTAACAATATGTGGTAAGGGGGACACACCCTCTAGGGCGGGGCATGGTCTTACTCTTTTGAAATGCTTTTTAAAAGTATGAATTAATTTAAATGTATTAAAATAGAATTTCCAAAGCAGTTTATTCAGCTGGTATAAAATATTTTATTTAAAACTAACATAAATTATAACCCTATTATGCAGCTGCAAAGAGACAATTAATGTACCATTATACTAATGATACAACTGAATCTATTAATTAAAACAATAAAGGAAAGCTGTTCTATTGTATTGCTTCTATTACAGAATTCACCACAGCTGTTATTAAAGTAATTGCGAAATATATATGCAGCGAGTTTGTGAGCCTTTATTGAAATAGCTTTTATAGTAGAAATTAATAGTTCCCTATAAATAAATACCAGATAGAAAATAATAAAGGAAAAAAATAAATGTTCTCTTACTGTGTTTTATGATAGTAAAAATGAATTTTAAAAAAAAGTGATAACTGATGGATATAAAGTTAGGTGTGGAAATATTTGGACAGTGACCCAAGTTTTGTTATTTCGGTTGTTTACCGAAATAAATTCAAGTTACAGTTGAATTATGAACATGGGCTTAAAGTATAGTCTCTCATCTTTTAATTTGAGGGTATTCACATCCAAATTGGAGGAAGGGTTTAGGAATTACAGCATTAATATATAGCCCCCTCTTTTTCAAGGAACCAAACATAATTGGACAATTAACTCAAACACTGTTTTATGGACAGGTGTGGGCTATTCCTTCATTATTTCTTCATCAATTAACCCCTTCAATCCCAGGGGTTTTTGGTACCTCACGTCCCAGAGCAATTTAGCCATTTTTGCGAAATGTCGGTTCAGCGATTATTCTCTTTTCCTGCGAATAGTGTACCCATGTAAACTATATATTGTTTTTTCAAGGAGAGATAGAGCTTTCTTTTGATACCATAGTTGGATGATTACCTAATTTTTTTAAAATTTTCCCTCTGAATCCTCATAAAATTAGGTAAAGTGATGGAAAATCCCCTCCAAGTTTATCAATTCAGGTGTCCTGATTTCATAAATATCTAATTTATATAGATTGTCCATACTTTCCCAGCACTTATAGGGAACATACTAGAAGGTGTAAATTTTTTGTAGAATTTTTATGCTTATGGCTTAACGGGTTTTGGGGGTTGTGCATGGGGGCAGGAGGGTTATACCGGGTAGATGTTGTGCTAGGGCAATGGGATGTAAGGTTTTTTAAAAAATTGTATTTTTTATATATATATTTTTATTTTTTATTTATTTATTTATTTTTTATTTTTTATATATATATTTTTTTTTTAATGGTTAGAGGTCCTCTTAGGGACCTCTTGAACATGTTATTAATGCCAGTGATGTCACAATAACACTCTCCTCCCCGTGATCCCCCTGCACCGATCACACTGTGATCTCTATGCAAGTCCCCACAGACAGGCGATGCCGGCTTCTGCTGTCAGGGGGGAGTCCAGGCCCTGGACATACCGGTACGCCCATAGGGGATCCATAGGGGATTCTTGGGATGTGTTTTTTGGACGTAGCGGTACGTCCATAGGGGACTGAAGGGGTTAAGCAGGTAAAAGGTCTGGAAATGATTCAAAGTGAAGCATTCGCATTTGGAAGCTATTGCTGTGAACCTAGAACATACAGTCAAATGAGAACTCAATGCAAGTGAAACAGGCCATCGTTAGGCTGCAAAAAGAGAAGCAATTTATCAGGGAGATAGCAGGAACATTAGGAGGGACCAAATCAACACATAATCAGAAAAAAAATGCACTGATGAGCTCTGCAACACAAAAAGGCCTGGACGTCCACGGAAGACAACAGCGATGGATGATCGTAGGTGTCAAGCCCCCATTAGGAGCTCCTCACCTGAGTATCCGATGGAACCGGAACACAGAGCCTCCTGCGCATGCACTACCTTCTACAACCCCTTATGCTGTAAATCTTTGTTCAAAGATTCGGATGATTCAAAGATTCCAATGATTCCAACCTTACAGAGATTCGAATCAGTCAGAGAATATCACTTAAGGTGCAGTTAGAGGTAAAGGTGGGCAAAAAAGGGGAATCTAAATCCTGGGGGCAGTGAAGATTAATAATGTATTTATTTATAAAATTATTGTGTCAGTGAGATTCTCTGAATCATTCTCTGAAGGATTCGAATCACTGAAGGATTCGAATCTTTGAAGGATTCGAATCTTTGAAGGATTCGAATCTCTGAAAGACTCTCTGAATCTATGAGTCATAGTTCCTTTGTGAATTAATGAGCTGTAACCTGATCACAGAGTCTGTGTCTGAGTGCTCTGCAGATGACTCACTCTAGGATCAGGTTACAACTGCATAATTCACAGACAGAACTGTTGCAAATGAATCGTTTAGTCTAGTCAACCGATTAAACCGGATCACTGAAAAGAATCGGATCAAAAGAACGATTCGTTAATGATCCGGACATCACTAAGTCTACTGTCTTACTTTATCTGATTTCTGACCCTGGCCTGGACTCTCTTTACAAATCTGGCATTTGATTGCTCCTGTTTTCCGTCGATGACACTTGCTTGTATTGTGATTACTCATTTACAGCCATCTCCACTGAGATGTGCTTTATTTATAGACTCCGGTAAATGATGCCTAGAAAGTCTTAAGACATCA
Organism: Sceloporus occidentalis; assembly: GCA_023333645.1. Lineage (NCBI taxonomy): Eukaryota > Metazoa > Chordata > Lepidosauria > Squamata > Phrynosomatidae > Sceloporus > Sceloporus occidentalis. Next base: position 90,692 of record JALMGF010000227.1, read on the forward strand.
GAAGATAACTGTATTCGGTAGTTGCCCTGTGCAGATACTCTCTGTGCAGCAGCATCCCTGGACCGTAATTCAATTAGTAATTCCAAGAAATAAGAATTTACCTTGAGAAAGGAGTTTGTGCCACCAATATTTTTATATTTACCCTTTTAGCCTCCTGATTTTTTGGTGAAATTATATATATATAGTGACTAATACATGTTTAATCTAAGGAAAATAATAGCATTGGTTACTGTGCACAAAAAAACTTAGCTATGCTTCACCATAAAAGAAACTTTATTTTCTTTATTTATAACAAGAATGCCAGGGCTAAGCAATGTGCCAGAAAGGCTAATAGAAAGACACAATTTTGTTAAAGTAGTTATAGCTATGTTCTTTTCTTGATATAATTTTACTTAGATTTATTCAGAGGCTAATGTGGGTTAGCGTTTAAAAAAAAAAAAGCAGAAAAACAGCTTCTGTGAAGCCATTTGATGTGTTGATCACACTCCTTACATAGTCCCTTGAAAATAATCAGTTCTTTCTTGTTTTATACCTTTTTATTAGAGTATAGAAAATATCAGCACTATTAAATGCTATAGGTAACAAATGGCTTTCAAAAATATACAGATATTGTGCATGCCCTGAACAAACACAAGTTTCAGAAAGAAAATGGATAGAAAGAAAAAAAAGAACTCTATGTTATGATAACTCTCTGATGTGTTAACCCTGTTTTGTAATTTTTTTTAGCAATGGGTGTAGTATATTATAAGTTAAGTATTTAATAATTTTATGTCAAACCAATCTTATTAACAACTATACCTAATACATACTTGATTAGCACTTCAAAAGGTATTGCTGCAAAGGGTCTAAAAAGTCCACTTCTTTGTTAATCAAGTAAAATGCCAGTACTCCCTTACGAAAAAATTACTGCAGTTTTTCTGAAGTAATACTGCTGTTTTTTGGACATGAAAAAACTGCAATACTGCACTTTTACTGCAGTATTACTGCACATTTACTGCAGTTGTACTGCATTTGTACTTCACTGTGCTGCAGTTATTTTTGTAGGGAAGTACAAATGCAATAAAGCTGCAGTACATTGAAGTACAACTGTAGGTTTGTAATATAAAAAAAAAAGTGCAGTAAAACTGCAGTACAGTGAAGTACAAATGCAGTACAACTGCAGTAAATGTGCAGTAATACTGCACTAAAAGTGCAGTATTGCAGTTTTTTCATGTCCAAAAAACAGCAGTATTACTTCAGAAAAACTGCAGTAATTTTTCGTAAGGGCTGCTTTAATGACTCCTGGTTCAAGTTTATGCCCTGACATACTGAAGTTAACTTGCTTATATATATATATATATATATATATATATATATATATATATAGTTGTATAATGAAATCATAGTAAATTCTATAGAAATAATAGAAAAATGAGTCCAAACATTTGTAGGGCTAGATTTAATATACTGTATTTCCCCATGTATAAGACACACCTTAGTTTTGGGGCCCGAAATTTGAAAAAAAATGTATTATCATAAAATTCATATTCATCCTCATCACTCCCATCCATTAACTGCACCTAAATTAAACCTAAAGAGCCCATCAACCATAACTGTCCCTAAATTAACCCTAAGGGTCCCATCAACCATAACTGCCCCTAAATTACCCCTAAAGGCCCCATTAACCATAACTGCCCCTAAATTAACCCATTAACCATAACCGCCCCTAAAATAACCCTAAGCACCCCATCAACCATAACTGCCCCTAAATTAACCCCTACCTCCCCTATCTTTCAGCAGCCCAAATATCTACAACCACTGTATAAGACGCACCCAGTTTTTAGACCCCACATTTTTCGCAAAAAGGTGCGTCTTATACATGGGGAAATACCGTAGTACATGTATGTGCAAACACCACATTTCACCTGGTTTGATTGGAACCTGGGAATATTTTTAAGTATGGGGGATTGTGGGAAGAAAGTCATGGTTCCACATGCGAAGGAAAAAAATGTATCTATTTCTGAGTATAATTTTCTACATGGGGATTGTCAGTGGAATATCATGATTACATATGCCAAGGTACAGATTTCACCATGTAGAAAAATATTTATAGCCATATTCTTATCTGAAACAGGTCAAATATGTTCCTTGGCATGTGTAACCATGGTATTCCACCCATAATTCCCACGTAGAAAAATAATTTATAACCACATTCTTAACAGAAAACAGTCAAATACTTACCTTGCAATGTGTGCCTCCCATATTGCCATGTGGAAAAATTATACCCATATTCCTATTAGAAACGGGTCAAATGTGTTTCTTGGGATGTGTAATCATAATACCGTATTGGCTCGGATATAGGCCGCACCCTAAAAGTTAGGTGCTTTTTTACCACGGCGATGCGAGCGTAAACAACCTCCGCTGCACGTCTGCACGATGTGCTTTAAAAATCTCCCTTGCCGGGACTTCCCCCGTGGGGTTTGTTAAAGCACATCGTGGGAAGTGCTGGCAGGGGAAGCTGTCTGAGCGTATCAGAGAGTAGGATGCAGGTCCCCTGCACCGCTGCGGGGAATCTGTATCCTAACCCTGCTGCTTGCCCGGCGCCCAGAACTGCATATCCCGGGCGTCGGGCGCTAGACTCCGAATATAGGCCGCACCCCCACTTTAAAGACTTAAAGTGGGGGGGAAAAGTGAGGCCTATATTCGGGCAAATACGGTATTTCACCCATAATCCTCATGTACAAAAATATTTAGACAAATTTTCATAACATAAATAGATCAAATATACTACTAGGCATGAACCATAATATTACACCCATAATCCTGATGTAGAAAAATAATTATACCCATATTCTTAACAGAAATACCGTATTTGCTCGATTATAAGACGAGTTTTTTTCCAGAGCAAATGCTCTGAAAAATACCCCTAGTCTTATAATCGGGGTCATTTTATAATCAGACCTCAAATAGGTCTGACTATGAGACTAAGATCCAGATCCCCGCAGCGCTGCAGATGTGCATAACTGGGGGGGCAGGTTGGAAAATAAAAGGAAATAAAAACAAAATATTTTTCTCAATCATAGATTTTAGTTTACATAGTTTACATGAATTAACATTTACTGGTAAAACTTTTTTCCTGTAGGGTCATCTTATATTCAGGCTTTTTCTTTTTTCCTAAATAAATATTCCGAATTTTGGGGGTCGTCTTATAATCGAGCAAATGTGGTAGATCAAATATGTTATGTGGCATGTGTAGCCATGGTATTCCACTCATAATCCCTATGAAGAACACTAAGTATACACATATTCTTATCAAAAATAGATCAAACGTATTCCTTGGCACATGAAACCATGATATTTCTCCCATAATCCCCATGTAGAAAATAATTATAACCATATTCTTAACAGAAACCGGTTGAATACTCACCTTGGCATGTATAATTGTGACATTCCTCCCATAATCCCCTTATGGAAAAATAATTATACCCATATTCACATATGTTCCTTGGCATGTGTAATCAGGGAATTGCACACATAATCTCCATTTAGAAAAATAATTATACCCATATTCTTAAAAGCAATGTACCAAATATGTTATTTGGCATGTGTAACCATGGTATTCCACCCATAATCCCCAAAAATAAATATACAGAGAATATTGTGTAACCATGATATTCCATCCAGAATCCCCATGTAGAAAACAAAATATTCTTATAAGAAATGGGTCAAATAATATACTTATGTGTAACCATAATATTACACCCATAATCTAGATGTAGAAAAATCATTATACCCATATTATTAACAGAAATAGATCAAATATGTTATGTGGCATGGGTAACCATGGTATTCCACCCATAATCCCCATGAAGAAAACTGATAATACCCATATTCTTATCGGAAATAGATCAAATGTGTTCCTTGGCCTGTATAGCCATGATTTTCCTCCCCTAATCCACATGTAAAAAAATAATTATACCCCTATACTTATCAGAAACAGATCAAACGTATTCCTTGGCACATGAAACCGTGATATTCCTCCCATAATCCCAATGTAGAAAAATCATTATACCCATATTCTTAACAGAAATAAATCAAATATGTTATGTGACATGTGTAACCATGGTATTGCACCCATAATCCCCATGAAGAAAACTAATTATACCCATATTCTTATCAGAAATAGATCAAACGTATTCCTTGGACAATCTCTCGTGCCGGCACTCCCCCCGTGGGAATTGCTGGCAGGGGAGGCTGTCTCAGCGTATCGGAGAGTAGGATGCAGGTCCCCTGCAGCTCTGCGGGGGATCTGAATCCCAACCCTGCTGCCTGCCCGGTGTCTGGAACTGCATGTCCTGGGCTTCAGACGCATTCCTGCGCTAAACCCTGAATATAGGCCGCGCCCCCACTTTAAGGGAAAGTGCGGCCTATATTAGGGAAAATACGGTATATATATATATATATATATATATATATATATATATATATAGATACACACACTAAGGTTGTGTATTGGGGCATGTGCGCTTACACCTTTATGTTTAGTGTTATTTGTTTTTAAGTGGAAATTTTGAGTGTTTTTTTCACCAGGTGTGCTATAAATTGCACTTTACTTTACTTGTTATTTATTGATTTTTTATATATCCACATTCTTAACAGCAGTAGATCAAATATGTTAGTTAGCATGTGTATCCAGGATATTCCATCCATAATCCCCATGTAGGATAATAATTATACCCATATTCTTAACAGAAACACATCAAATATGTTCTTTGGCATGTGTTACCATGATATTCCACCCATAATCCCCAAGTAGAAAATTATTATAGCCATATTCTTCTCAGAAATTGATCAATTTTCTTCCTTGGCACGTGGAACCATGAAATTCTTCCCACAATCCCCATATTTAAAAAATATATTCCCAGGGTCCAATCAAAACAGGTAAGATGTGGTGTTTGCACATACATGTACTATATTAAATCAGTAATCTAGGCCTACAAATGTTTAGACTCATTTTTCTATAGAATTTACTATGATTTAATTATACAACTATATACCGTATTTGCTCGATTATAAGACGAGGTTTCTTCCAGAGCAAATGCTCTGAAAAATACCCCTCGTCTTATAATCGAGGTCATCTTCTAATCAGACCTCAAAAACATTTCTGCTGGGGCCATGGTGCTTACCGGTGCTTTGGTCGCGAGCAGCGTCTCTTCTAGCAGCAGGAGAACAGGAAGCTAGCAGAGTGTCACATAATGCTGCCTCCCCCCTCCTTCCTCTGGGGGCGGGGCCAGAGAAGTTGCTCCCACAGCCGGGCCCCTGCAGATGTCTGCGAGTGGGAGATCTGCAGTTCAGGTAAGGGGGTGGGGGAGGGTTTTTGTGATTAATGTGTGAAGTATGTGTGATTAATGGAATGAATGAGTATTTAAATGTTTGTGAATGAGTGTGTGTGTGATAGCATGGATGTGTAAGGGGGGTGGGGGTTATAGCATAGCATAGGGAGGCTGTAATCCCACTACTATCATCCCCGGGTTCCAGCATGTACTGGCTGCCTTGGCTTGATGGGAGTGAGATTGCTGTTAGCAGTTATATATATATATGTATATATATATGTATATATATATATATGTATATATATATATATATATGTATATATATATATATATATATATGTATATATATATATATATATATATGTATATATATATATACCTCCCAAAAAGCATTTTAACCCTCTATATACCACTCAGCCCCATGGTATGCCTTTTAACCCCCTATATGCCAGAGTATAGGGGGTTAAAAGGCATATCATGGGACAGAGTGGCAAATAGGGGGTATAAGGCATTTCTGGGGGCAGAGTGTCAAGCCTGGGGGCAGATGTGCATAACTGGGGGGGGGCAGGTTGGCAAATAAAAGGAAATAAAAAAATATATATTTTTCTCAATCATAGCTTTTATTAAATATGAAAAAATAGTTTACAGGAATGAATATTTACTAGTAAAACTTTTCCTATAGAGTAGTCTTATATTCAGGCTTTTTGTTTTTTTCCTAAATTAATATTTAGATTTTGGGGGGTCGTCTTATAATCAGGGTCGTCTTATAATCGAGCAAATACGGTATATATTCACCTGCTGATTATATATATATATATATATATATATATAATCAGCAAGCGAATATATGCTTACTACCCCCCTTTCTTACTTTTATCCCCCCTTCTCACACTATCTACCCCCTCTCCTCCTTCTCACACTATCTACCCCCTCTCACCCCTTCTCAAACTATCGACCCCCTCTCCCCTTCTCACAGTATGTACCCCCTCTCACCCCTTCTCACACTATCTATCCCCTCTCCCCCTTCTCACACTATCTGCCCCCTCTTCTTTCCCCTCCTCTGGTCCTTGCCGCCACCCGCCTCAACGCTGCCCCGACTGCAGTGGTGGTCGCTGCTCTGCCACGGTACGCGCAGCTTCACTGCTGAACGCCAGCATATGACGTCATATGCCGGCGTTCAGCACGAAGCGCCGGCACCGAGACAGACGCCTCACGCTCCCACCACTGCAGTCGGGGCATCGTTGAGGCGGGTGGTGGCAGGGAGCAGAGGAGACAGAAGGACACTGAGTGGTTGATGAAAACGACTGCTCGGCACCCCTCTACTCCTGCGGTGTTCCAGTAGCGTTTTACTATTTCAAAACCATTTTTCCCCAAAGCTGGTCATTCTGCCCCATGTGCTATTTTTTTCACACACGTTGTACTCCAGTTATGAATTTACCGCACCTGGTATATGTCACTGACAAACAACACCCCAATATGTGTTCAACAACATCTCCTGAGCACAGTGATACCCCATATGCATGGGTTTGGTAGGTTGTTCAGGGACTAAAAGGCCCTTTTTGAGAGGTGTACATTTTTCAAATTGGAATTTTGACTTGTCAAAAAGTCTGCCCACATATCCTATTTCGGATATCTTTGAAGCCGGCCAATACAATTTACTCAATCAAACCAAATATTTTTGGAAACTAGACACCCCAAGGTATTTGAAATGCTGGTATTTTAACTCTTTCCAACCACTAATTTTACTACCAGCCTTTGTCAAACTTTATGGTAGTAAATTTTTTTGTATTTTTTTCACACATTTCAGGTATAAATTTACCGCTCCTGGTATATATCCATGCCAAACAACACCAACCAATATGTGTTCAACAACATCTCCTGAGTACAGAGATACCCCACATGCATGGGTTTACCAGTTTTTCTGAAGTAATACTGCAGTTTTTTGGACATGAAAAAAACTGCAATACTGCACTTTTACTGCAGTATTACTGCACATTTACTGCAGTTTTACTGCATTTGTACTTCACTGTACTTCAGTTTTACTGGAGTATTACTGCACATTTGCTGCACTTTTTTTTTTATATTGCAAACCTACAGTTGTACTTCAATCTACTGCAGCTTTATTGCATTTGTACTTCCGTACAAAAATTATGCAGTACAGTGAAGTACAAATGCAGTAAAACTGCAGTAAATGTGCAGTAATACTGCAGTAAAAGTGCAGTATTGCAGTTTTTTCATGTCCAAAAAACTGCACTATTACTTCAGAAAAACTGCAGTAATTTTTTCGTAAGGGAATTGTTGGGTTATTTGGGAGGTAAAAGGCAGTGGTGGGATTCAATTTTTTTGTAACCACTTCTGAGATTTCGTGCTAAAAAATAAAAACCTCACACACACTCAGGCAGTATCTCTCTCACACACACACAGACTCAGGCAGTGTCTCTCTCACACACACACACAGACTTAGGCAGTCTTAAAACATAAATTTTTTTAAACTAGGCACCCTATGGGCAGTTATAATGCCAATATTTTAACTCTTTCCATGCAGGAATTTTTGTGAAGATATAGCGTGAATAGTAGGACTTGTTCATAAAAAACATTTCTATTTTTTTCTATTGTTGATGCCATCTTGTGAATGGTGGCAACGTCATTTACATGATGGCACTTGTGGTTGCTCTTCGGGGCAGGGATGTTGTGTTGCTACATGCCTCGATATTGACGCATGTCAGCAACACCGTTTATGCTTAGGAAGCGATTGCGATCGCTTCATAAGCTGTTTTAACCTGCTGCTGCCAAGATCTTTGACGATCAGTGTGGCAGCGGCCATTTTTCTTGTGAGGCTTCTGTGGATGCTGCAAAGCTGCAGATCGCGGCAATGCAGCTGTTTAACAGCAGCCCGTACATGTACGGGCATTGTCGTTATCACATTGCACTGCAAGCACGTACATGTACAGGCTTTGTCGTTAAGGGGTTAAGTAACATGATAAAAATACAGTAAGAGTTTTTAGTATTTTTGTACACTTTGTAAATATAAAATATGTTTGCTATATGGATTTAAGAAATGCTGTACAGAAATGTTTATCATATGTAAAATGCTCACTGCGGGCATCCAGCAATTTAGCAACAAAAGGGCACAAAAGAATGGATGTGCCTGTGTCACTTTAAAGATTGGTGATCTCTGAGTGGCGTATCTATTTCCTCTGTGTGAAACAGTACAGTTCAAGGAATTGTAATCTTCTCTGCGTGTGACTATATCCCAAAACAAGTAACCATGGTAATAAGCATTAGTAAATGCTGTCTAAAATATATGGCTAAACTTTATGGGCTTTTGTGAGGCAAGTAAAACAGAAAAAACTCATGAAAATTAACCACTTAAGGACCAGGGTATTTTTTACCTTTTGTACCCCTTGGGACCGAGGCTGTTTAAACACTTTTGTGGTGCTCGTGTTTAGATGTAGTGTCATTTAGTGTACCCACACAAGTTATATATTTTTTTTTTTAAGACATGAAGGGCTTTCTTTAGATACCATTTTTTTATCATATTATATCATTTTCTATAAAAAAAAAATATGATGAAAAATAAAAAAAACCAACCTTTTCTAACTTTTAAAAAACCTGCTAAATAGATTCTACTATTTGCCCTGAGTTTAGAAATACCCAAGGTCTTTATGGTTTTTTGCTTTTTTCTGGAAGTTATTGGGCAATAAGTACAAGTAGCGTTTTGCTATTTCAAAACCATTTTTTTTTCCAAATCTGGTCATTTTGCCCCATGTGCTATTTTGGGTATCTTTGAAGCTGGCCAATGAAATTTACCCCATCAAACCATATATTTTTGAAAACTAGACACCTCAAGGTATTTCAAATACTGGTATTTTTTTATCACAAAATTGTACTTCAGGTATGGATTTACAGTTCCTGGTATATGTCACTTTTAAACAAGACCCCAATATGTGCTCAGCAATATCTCCCAAGTACAGTGATACCCCCCATGCATGGGTTTGTCTGGTGTTTGGGGGCTAAAAAGCCACATTTGGGAAGTGCGCCCCCCCCCCCATTTTGGTCAGTCTATGACTATGCCCTTTCTTTGAGCCCGGCCACTCCAATTTACCCCATCAAACCATTCATTGGGTATTTGAAACGTTTTTACTTTAACTCTTTCCATGTCTAATTTTAGCACTTGCTCATAATAATAAACTTTTCTTTTTTATTTGTTTTGGCCTTTTTTTCACATTTTGCTGGAACTGGATGGTTCCTCTGATGCATAATTTTTAAAGTTGCCACTTTTTTCCCCATATTTTTTTTATTTAGCTTTTTAAAAATATTTTACTAATCACATTCTGATTAGAAAGCTGGGCTCCATTGACTTGCATGGTTGTATGCAGTACCTGTATTCAACTCAAGAGTGTCTGGAGACCCTCTAGCGAAATTTTCCAACTTCGTTATTTTTTTACAGGGCGCGCCGCCATTTTGCTCAGTGGCGTTTGTGACTGCTCTCCAGAGCTGTCACAGTGCGTCCTAGGGTGAGTGTTCAGTGTTGCTGAATGCCTTGTCATCGAGGCACTTCAGCGACATCATCGTTGATCGTCTCCTAAACTCTTTTAAATCGGGCATCCGCCGCCATACAGTGTATGGCGGATGTTGACGCCGTACATGGCCTCTGATGCCGATTTCAGTGTTGCTGAATGCCTTGACATTGAGGCATTACAGCAACACCATTTAAGCTTATTTAATGAAATGACGCACCAGGCACGTCATTGGTCGTCACCTGACTGTTTTTGCGTGACGTGCCTGGCCCGTAAGTAGGCGTTAAGGGGTTAATTTCACATTACAAAAACAGCTATGGCAAATTTCATTTCTGCATTTAGGAAGAAGCTTACATTGAGATATATATTACTGTACTGTATAAAAGTTTAAGGCAGGTGTGAAAAAAATGATGTAAATTTAAGAATACATTTCAAAAAGACATGCTCATAGTTTGTTTATTATGTAACAAAATCCAAAGTGAGTGAACAGAAGAAAAATCTAAATCAAATCAGTATTTGGTGGAACCACCCTTTCCCTTCAGAAAAGCATCAATTCTTTTAGGTATACTTGCACAAAGTCAGGCATTTTGTAGGCATATAATTAGATGTATGATTAAACAATTATACTGTAGAGGTGCTAATGTTCATCAATTTAATATGTAGGTTGAAACACAATTAATAACAACTTTGACTGAGCTTCAGCTGGGGGACAGCCCCCTGACATTTTCCTGTATGACTCCTTGATAAACTTGTGAATTTAGTGTTGCCTCAATGACAGCAATCTGTTCATGCCCCGAGGCAGCAAAGCAGCCTAAATCATGATGCTCCCCTTACCATACTTCACTATTTGCATGATGTTTTCACGTGGGTATGCGATGCCCTTTTTACGACATACATATTGCTGTGTGTTCGTCCCAATTTAATCTTGGTTTCATCAATAAACAACACAAAATAAACTGGACCCTGCACAAATTAACACTGTGACTTAATTACACCACGTGAAGTATAAAGTGAAAAAATCTACTTTTTGGAGATCAATGTCTCATATATATGAAAAGGCAGCCATAAAAAATAAAAAGAGAAAAATATAGTACAATACTGAGAACAAACTAATAAAAATAAGAAAGGAATAAATGGTTCAACTCGCAAAAACAGCTCCAGTTGTATACATGGAGCTGCATATAGCAGTGTTTCAGGAAAAATCTAGTCCTCTTCAATCCATTGGAAGAACTTTAATCAATTTAGAATTTAATATAAAAGGAATTCAATAAATAAAATCAACTGCCGAACATACACCACCTCCTTACCGTCAGTAGCAGACTATGGTGTTTTTAAGTGTACAAATCCAGCCAACGCGTTTCATCCCTTGGGACTCAGGGCAACAAGTGTCCATAGCATTTATATAGTTTCTTAGACAGGAGTAATTAACCCATTGGCAGCAACACTAACCCAATGATAATTGATCTCCACCTCTCAATTTATCAAAAGCCATAAGGTACATAAGGTGCAGTATTTTTATTTGTTTGTTGGCAGTATTGCAGTATATATGGGAGACATTAATCTCTATAAGTAAGTAGATTTTTTCATTTTCTACTTCACATGGTATAATTAAATCAAGTTTATTTTCTGTTGTATCATTTTGACTAGGTGATTATGCCCTATTTTTGCACTTGCAGAATATTGACACTTCATGTATTATTTTTTATTGATTTGAATGTCCCTTTCCATTGGCTGTCTTAGACTTCTTTTTTCATCAATGCACACAACATTTTCCCTGAAGTGTTGTTGAGTGTCAAGGTATGATGTTAAATTGGAGAACAGCAGCTTCCTCTGTGCTGTTCTGCTATGGACTCCATGCCTGTTCAAGGTTTTGCATGAACAGAGATGTTAACCATTTCCAGCAATTCCTTCAAGCCTTTAGCTCTTATTCTAGGGTTTTTTTTTACCGCATTGAGCATTTTGCTTTGTGCGCATCTTGCTGGACACCTAATTCTGGGGAGAGTAGCCACAGTACTAAATTGTCTCCATTAATAAACAATTCGTCTAACTATAAACTGACATCAGATAAGAACCATTGAGTCCATGCCCATTTTTCCTGATGTAAGGGGTTTCAAGATCTGTCAGTCTTTGGTTAAGTCCTATAGTGAGGATAGCTTTATGTCTATTCCATGCCTATTTCAATTCCCTAACTGTATTAGCCTCCGCCACTTCTGCTGGCAGACTGTTCCATTTATCCACTTCCCTCTCAGTAAAGTAGCTTCAGGCCCTCTAGTTTTAGACCCTGACCCCTTTGTTCTAACATTGCTAAGGTGTATTGTACTCTAGCTGTATTACACTATTTGTGTTTTGCTTTTTTTTTATCTTAAGACATATTGAGAAGTCATCTACATCCTGAACATATATACAGGTTCTGTAAACTTGACTTTATTGCCTATAGATTTATGCTGAGCGCATCATTTTATGTGATATTCACATTGTATGTGGAGGGGAAACCGCATGATTAAGGTGCTGCTGGCATAGAAGGGAAAGCGCAGGAAGAGTCACTTTTTTTTTTTTTCTTGTTTGTTGTTTGTTCTGTGTGTGACACAAAATTTAACGTTAGTTTGTAACAGCATTGCATACTGACACATTGACTTTTTTGTTGTGGATGGTAATAGATTTGAGCCCATGACATGTTGGGAATCACAATGCAACATTGCAATATCACTTTAATTTTACTAAAGACAGGTAGTTTGTTTTGATTCAGTTTACCCAAAGTTTTGCAGAATTGCTCATTACACGTGTCCACTTCCACTTCATAAACCATGGTACCACAAAATACAAAATTACTAAAGAAATGTTATGTAAAACCTTGGTAGTGAGCAATCGTATATCTTGGCTGTGAAAATTCATAGACAAATGAAGGACCAATTTAAAGAATTTAGAATAGGGGCACAAACAGATAAACTAAATAGCCCAATATGTTCAGTGAATTATTCATCTCCCCTTAAAATATTCATAAATAAAAGATGAGGAAAAGCATGTATTTTTTTATGAATAATATCTATTCATCTGTAAAACATTTATAGCATCTCTAACATAATAAAGATTATCCTAAATTTGATTAGCTTCCTCAAAGTGAATTGAAGTAGTAATTTGTCTCTTTCTGTTAAGTAAAATAAAAACGAAAGAAAAATCTGTAATATGTACAAGCTTTCAAAGTAAAACATGATACTTTTTGTTTAATGACTAAAAGCTAAAACACAAAATTAACACTTTGTTTTAAGTACCAAAAGAGTGTTGTCTATGAAATAAATAAGGTGCTAGGTAAAAACTGTGGATGTTTTTACAATGCATTAATTTAGTTAATATTAGACTTGGGCACCAGGGGGCTCTTCGTGTTCGTCTTCGTGCTCGTCTTCGGGGGGGAAAAAACCTTCGTATTCCGCGAATATTCGCCCGTTCCTGTCTTCTCTTCGGGCGAATATTCGCGGACATTCTTCGTGCTCGTTTAATCTTCGTTTCCTTCCCGGTTGCCTAGCAGGGGTTAATACGGGGTTAACAACACATCGGAGCAGCAGCAGCTGCCGTGAAGGAACGTGTGTGCAACTCTATTGGTCGTTTCGGCAGGGGGCTGGTCTGGCATCAACAAGTGAATTGCAGAACGCACTTCATTCGTTGATGGCAGGCCAGCCCCCTGCCGAAACGACCAATAGAGTTGCACACACGTACTGAGGTGTACTGTACACAAAATGACCTAGAGACAAATGCTCCAAGGAACTTGGCCTCCGTTTATCATACACAGTCACACATCCATAGATGTTTAATAAAAGAATAGGGATTATTTTACATTTTTAAATTGATTTTGGACCACTTGTAATACATGCCTAACATTTGCTACCTATTCACAATGGCATACTTTGCAACAACCCAACTTTTACTGGACAGGACTGGAAAAAAGCAGGACTGTCCACCAAAATCTTAGGTGTGTTGGCAGGTATGCGGATGGAAAAATGTTGGACAAGAACTAAAAAATAGCTTAGGGTTAATGTACGGTTATGTTTAAGATTAGTAGCAGTGCACTGGTTTGGTTAAAGATGTATTATGTCTAAATAATAATTTAATTTTAATTTTAATGGGTTTTAAAAAATTAAGGGGTTTATTTAAATGTATTTTAAAGTTAGATTTATTATTTAGTACTTTATTATATTTATTTAATGTTTATACTAGTGCTACCTACCGAGCTATAACTACCAACGTGTATTTGCATACCTAGATAGCTAAATTAGATGGGACAGGACTGGAAAAAAGCAGGACTGTCCCTGAAAAAGTTGGGTCTGTTGGCAGGTATGTGGATGGAAAAATGTTATAGTATGAAGTGTGAGTTATAGCGTTAATGCTAGTGAGTGTAGAAGTGAAGGCCAGGACAAATAACAAGAGGAAAGGTCCTTGTGATTTGTGCATTGTACGTGTATGTGTTATGTGTGTTGTCACTGTGTGTTATATGTGTTATGTATTATGTCACTGTGTTATTTGTGTTATTGTGTGTGTTATGTTTGGTTGGTTGGTTGTGTATCAGAAGGAAAATAATGAAATGGAAATGGAAAAGGAAATGGAAAAGGCGAATGAGTGGGCAATTGGCGACCCACTCACCTGTTTCACCCCAGAGCAAAGCATCCAAACACTGTCAGTCCTAGACGTTTGGCAGCGGACTTCCAGAGCTCAGACACAAGGCCCTAGCGTAAGCTGGCCACTCCGGCGGAGGTAGCAGGCATTGCCAACCGCAAACAGACGCAGCCAGGGGGGAGAAACTGCCCTTACCATTAGGGACATTTTGGGCATGACTCTAGCCAGGAAGCGAACTGGCACAGAAGAGATGCTGGCACCACCACAACCACCACCACCAGCAGCAGCATTGAAAAATGGGAAAGGCGAATGAGTGGGCAATTGGCGACCCACTCACCTGTTTCACCCCAGGGCAAAGCACCCAAACACTGTCAGTCTTAGACGTTTGGCAGCAGACTTCCAGAGCTCAGACACTAGGCCCTAGCGTAAGCTGGCCACTCTGGCGGAGGTAGCAGGCGTTGCTACACCGCAGACAGAGGCAGCCAGGGGGGAGAAACTGCCCTTACCGTTAGGGACATTTTGGGCATGACTCTAGCCAGGAAGCAAACTGGCACGGAAGAGATGCTGGCACCACCACCACAACCACCACCAGCAGCAGCAGTGAAAAATGGGAAAGGCGAATGAGTGGGCAATTGGCGACCCACTCACCTGTTTCACCCCAGGGCAAAGCACCCAAACACTGTCAGTCTTAGACGTTTGGCAGCAGACTTCCAGAGCTCAGACACTAGGCCCTAGCGTAAGCTGGCCACTCCGGCGGAGGTAGCAGGCGTTGCCACACTGCAAACAGACGCAGCCAGGGGGGAGAAACTGCCCTTACCATTAGGGACATTTTGGGCATGACTCTAGCCAGGAAGCGAACTGGCACAGAAGAGATGCTGGCACCACCACAACCACCACCAGCAGCAGCATTGAAAAATGGGAAAGGCGAATGAGTGGGCAATTGGCGACCCACTCACCTGTTTCACCCCAGGGCAAAGCACCCAAACACTGTCAGTCTTAGATGTTTGGCAGCAGACTTCCAGAGCTCAGACACTAGGCCCTAGCGTAAGCTGGCTACACTGGCGGAGGTAGCATGCGTTGCCACACCGCAGCAAGTGCAACCAGGGGGGAGAAACTGCCCTTACCATTAGGGACATTTGAGGCATGACACCAGCCAGGAAGCGAACTGGCATTGAAGAGACGCTGGCACCACCAGCAGCAGCAGCAGAATTGGGAAAGGCGAATGAGTGGGCAATTGGCGACCCACTCACCTGTTTCACCCCAGGGCAAAGCATCCAAACACTGTCAGTCCTTGGCGTTTGGGAGCGGACTTCCAGAACTCAGACACAAGGCCCTAGCGTAAGCTGGCTACACCGGCGGAGGTAGCAGGCGTTGCCACACCGCAAACAGACGCAGCCAGGGGGGAGAAAATACCCTCTCCATTAGGGACATTTAAGGCATGACACTAGCCAGGAAGCGAACTGGCAGAGAAGAGACGCTGGCACCACCACCACCAGCAGCAGCAGCATTGGGAAAGGCGAATGAGTGGGCAATTGGCGACCCGCTCACCTGTTTCACCCCAGGGCAAAGCATCCAAAGACTGTCAGTCCTTGGCGTTTGGGAGCGGACTTCCAGAACTCAGACACAAGGCCCTAGCGTAAGCTGGCTACACCGGCGGAGGTAGCAGGCGTTGCCACACCGCAAACAGACGCAGCCAGGGGGGAGAAACTACCCTCTCCATTAGGGACATTTAAGGCATGACACTAGCCAGGAAGCGAACTGGCAGAGAAGAGACGCTGGCACCACCACCACCAGCAGCAGCAGCATTGGGAAAGGCGAATGAGTGGGCAATTGGCGACCCGCTCACCTGTTTCACCCCAGGGCAAAGCATCCAAAGACTGTCAGTCCTTGGCGTTTGGGAGCGGACTTCCAGAACTCAGACACAAGGCCCTAGCGTAAGCTGGCTACACCGGCGGAGGTAGCAGGCGTTGCCACACCGCAAACAGACGCAGCCAGGGGGGAGAAACTACCTCTCCATTAGGGACATTTAAGGCATGACACTAGCCAGGAAGCGAACTGGCAGAGAAGAGACGCTGTCACCACCACCACCAGCAGCATCAGCAGCATTGGAAAAGGCGAATGAGTGGGCAATTGGCGACCCGCTCACCTGTTTCACCCCAGGGCAAAGCATCCAAAGACTGTCAGTCCTTGGCGTTTGGGAGCGGACTTCCAGAACTCAGACACAAGGCCCTAGCGTAAGCTGGCTACACCGGCGGAGGTAGCAGGCGTTGCCACACCGCAAACAGACGCAGCCAGGGGGGAGAAACTACCCTCTCCATTAGGGACATTTAAGGCATGACACTAGCCAGGAAGCGAACTCGCAGAGAAGAGACGCTGGCACCACCACCACCAGCAGCAGCAGCATTGGGAAAGGCGAATGAGTTGGCAATTGGCGACCCGCTCACCTGTTTCACCCCAGGGCAAAGCATCCAAAGACTGTCAGTCCTTGGCGTTTAGGAGCGGACTTCCAGAACTCAGACACTAGGCCCTAGCGTAAATTGGCTACACTGGCGGAGGTAGCAGGCATTGCCCCACCGCAGCAAGTGCAACCAGGGGGAGAAACTACCCTCTCCATTAGGGACATTTGAGGCATGATTTCAGCCAGGAAGCGAACTGGCAAAAGATACTGGCACCATCACCAGCAGCAGCGTTGGAAACGGAAAAAGGTGAATGAGTGGGCAATTGACGACCCGCTCACCTGTTTCACCCCAGGGCAAAGCATGAAAGTCTGTCAGTCCATGGCGTTTGGGAGCGGACTTCCAGAACTCAGACACTAGGCCCTAGCGTAAATTGGCTACACCGGCGGAGGTAGCAGACGTTGCCACACCACAAACACGTGCAACCAGGGGGAGAAACTACCTTAAACATTACAGAGAAAAAAAATTAACTTTCCAAGCTAAGAGCTGGGTAACCCAACTTGGGCAGATTGAATTTAAGAAAGGCAATCTGCTCCATCAGGTGAGGTGCCATGCGTGAGCGCTGTGGACTCAGTATGTTTCCAGTCATAGAAAACACGCGCTCACTTTGAACAGTGGTTGGCGGACATGATAGTAGCTGCTGCGCAACCCATGAGAGTGCAGGCCACACACTCTTCTTTTCATCCCAGTAGCTAAGAGGATCAACATTAGGCGCAGAAGGAACTTCACAGAGGTAAAGTTTGACCATTTCAGCAGCACTACTCTCCTTTCTGCTGCTAGCTCTGTCAGATGGTCCAACTATACTCCCAAGTGCCTCTTCCCAAAACGCAGCTGCTCCACTCAGCTGTGTTGTGCTGCTTGTGGCACTGCTGCTGATGCTGCTGCTAGGAGTAGCAGACCACATCATCTCTTCCTCCTCCTGCACCTCTCCCTCCTCGGACAGCATTCCCATTTTACGCTGCCAGTCACGCACCTTGTTGACCAATTGCTCCCGGTAGCTACTGAGAACATTAAATTTCAAAGCTAGCTTTCCCTTAATTCTTGGATCGCAAAGGCACGCTAGCATCATTTCGGGACTCTCTTCCATTCGTTTGCGAAGGTGTACTTTTAGCAGATCCTTCAGCTTCCTGGCTATGGCTGCTACGTCAGGATGTAGAGTGCCACCTTGAACAGCCTCACGGTTTCCAAGGAACACATCCATCTTGCTGCCTAGATGGGAGAACACTGGGATTACCTGGGCCAGACTGGTAGTGTTTGAGCTTAAATTTTCTGTGGCATCCCTGAATGGTTTAAGGACTGCCACTAGCTGGGCGATCACTGTCCAATCCTCCCTATTCAATGGAGAGGTAATCCCAATATTGTGCTCTGAGGCAAGATTATGGATTGCCCTCTGCTGCTCCAAAATCCTCTCTAGCATGTCTAACGTGGAGTTCCACCGTGTACTGACATCCTGGCGTAGGCAGTGTACGGGAAGACCTGACCTCTCTTGCTCTTCCCTCAAAAGTTGGCTAGCCTTAACACTATGGTGAAAGTGCCCAGCGATCTTTCTGCAGCGGGACAGAACTACTGCTGCCACATTAGTTCCTTCTGACATTGCTGCCTTCACTACAAGATGGATGATGTGGGCTGCACAGCGCACACCAACAATATGACCATCTCGCAGCGCTTTCACCATATTGGCACCTCCGTCAGTTACCACAAAACCAACTTCAACATTGGTGCCCGCCTCTGCTCCCACCCAAAGGCTAAACATTTTCCTCATTGCATGCAGAATATTTTGGGAAGTGTGCTTTTCATCCATCACTTCTGCATGGAGAAGGAAAGATCGGTAGCCTGCTGCAGCAGCTTCCTTAGACACACCGGGCTGCCACCAGTGTGCTGTCAAAGAAAGAAAGGCATGCTGGCCGCTAGGTGCACTCCACAAATCTGTAGTGAAATGAACACACTGACCAGCAGCCTTGGAAAGCTCCTCTTTCACTGCTGCAACACAGGACCGATACAATGAGGGGACAATGTTCCTGCTGAAAGTGGAACGTGACGGAACTGTATATTGTGGAGCCACAGCCGCCATCAATTGTTTGAAAGGCTCCCCTTCGATCATAGAGAAGGATGCCCCTCCAACAGCAATGAACTGACCAATCAGTCGCGTTATTTTATTGGCCTGCTGTTTGGGCATTGACCTTTTGGATTGGAATGCCACAAATTGTTCCAGGGTGGGCTGGACATGCAGTGCTCCAACCTGCCTTGGTCTCTGGCTGCCAGCACTAGCTGCTGCTGCTGCTGCTGCTGCTGCTATTGGCTCAGAAGAAGAAGCTGTTGGGGTTTTTCCACGGCCACCAGCTATGCTGCCTGCACTAAGTTTTACTTCTGCATCTTTCCCCAATAGCACAGCGTTGTGTTGAGTGCTGAGGTGATGCTTCATGCTAGCACTGGTAAAATGGCCAGACACTTTCCCTCTGCTTATTAGCTTCCCACAATGTTTGCACTTTCCATAGCGCCCTTCTTCAACATTTTCAAAGTGCTCCCAAATTGGGGCGCGCATAGCCTTGGAGTGTGCCTTGGGTGCTGCTCCTACTGCTCGGGGTGCAGAGGCAGAACTAGTGGTGGTGGGACTGGTGGTAACAGTACTGGCCATAGTGGGACTGCTAAATGCTTTAGATTTGCTAGGTTTTGCTGCTGCTGCTGCTGGTGATGGTGATGATCGTAGCGGAGAAGGTGGAGGCTCAGGGGAAAATTGTGCACTAGTCATTTGGACACTGCTCCCTGAGGAATCTGATTCCTGACCACTCATCTCCTCTACTTCCTCTGGCTCATAGTCTAGCTCTTCATTAGCCAGATCGAATGGAATTCCTGCTAGGCTGGAGCTAAGACTGATATCGTCGTGAGACTCGTGACTAGTAGTAGTGCGAGCAGGAAGAATAGACTCTGCACTTGGCCTCTCAGTCTCAGGCTCCTCTGCTACCTCGCTAGGTGGAGTCCCACTATGTGTAGCCCTCTCTCTAACTGTCTTTACAAAAATTTTGTAAGGACTTGGTGGCTTGCTAGAGGTACTAGGAGGACATGGCGTGGCGGTACCAGTGGGAACAGTAGGCGCAGCACTAGTGGTGGTAGAGGCGGTGGGGGTGGTGGTGGTGGTGGTTTTCCCTACAAAGGAATGAGATCGCTTTTGTTTGGGACCCCTCTGAGTCTTGCTGCTAATTTGGCTCTGCTTGGTACCTTGCATGCTGCTTGTGGATGGGGAAGATGCTGCTTGGGGCAAAAGGCACTTCTTTTTAGTCACTGGGCTGGTACTACTTGTGCTACCCTTTAACTTTGAACGTGCTTCTGGTGCTTTAGGCTTTCCGTAAAAAACCATAGAGCTTGTGGGCCTAGCCGCACTACTACTGCCTGCTTTTGGTGCCTTTCCTTTACTTGATGATCCTTCAAGCAATGCTTCCCCAAATGATAAGCGAGAGCTTGGCCTACTTGGCCGACTAGACTGACGCAAAGGCTGCATCTTAGAACTGGTGGTGGTGCTAATGGTGGTGGTAGATGGAGCTTGTCCCTCCTTAGTCCCAAAAGGAGGATCCATTTCAAATTTTGTGTAGTGTAGTGTTTAAAAAACTATAAAAAAATAAAAAATAGGAAAAACGAATTAAAGACAAAAAAATTAGAGGAAGTTCTCTTCAGTGCTACTGCTTATAAAGTAAAACTATGCACTACTGCACTGTGCTGTTGTGTGCAATCTGGCAAAGTGCTAAAGTTATTTAAATTATTAACTCAAGATTAACTATTTAATAACTAGCAGTATTTTATTTTTAATTTGAATTGACACGGGCCTAAGAGCTTAGCCTACTACTATGCTAGCCTAAAGCTATATTTCCTTACTATAAGTCTACCTCTAGGCAGACGCTCTCAAACCCACTAAGCTAAAGTGAGGTTAAATCAGATTCAGTATGATTTATTAATTAATATTAAGTTATATAATATTAATAGATTAGAAATAATTTACTTATATATTATGTATTATAGATAGAAGAATATAGATTATGAATTAGAATTTAGAATTAGAATTACTTATATTATAGATTATGAATTAGAATTTATATTGTTATATATTATTTATAATATATTATAGATTAAGATTAAAGAAGATTAGAATTATTTTAGTACTACAGCTAGTAGCTTGAAGCTTTGCTTAGTACAGCTCGTCACAGTCAATTTTTCTTGAAAAGAATTAGAAATAAAATAAAATGTCACAGCAAAACAGTTAGCTTCACTGCTTGCTGAACAAAAACACACAGCACTAATGCGGCTGCACTCACTAGCCCAACAAGTTCACTTCACTGATGGACTGAGGTGAGCAAAACACTAAGGGTACTTTTAATAAAATTGAAATAA
The DNA here is from genome assembly GCA_023333645.1 of Sceloporus occidentalis. Taxonomy (NCBI): domain Eukaryota; kingdom Metazoa; phylum Chordata; class Lepidosauria; order Squamata; family Phrynosomatidae; genus Sceloporus; species Sceloporus occidentalis. The sequence continues at coordinate 111,965 of JALMGF010000227.1, forward strand.
AATGTAAAATAAATGAGAAAATCTTTGCAAAACAGTTAACGTCACTGCTTGCTGATCAAAAAAAAACACAGCACTTATGCGGCTGCACTCACTAGCCCAACAAGTTCACTTTACTGATGGACTGAGGTGAGCAAAACAAATGAAATAAAATGAAAGATTATTAATTAAGAAAAATTGACTTGGTCTCTTGCTGTTGCTAAAACAAAGCACAAACTATAGAGCTGCAGCACCAGTACTAATAAGATTAGCTGAACTATACGCTAGTAGTAATTAATTAATATTATTACTTATTATTTTTTATAGCTAATTTAATTAACTATTAAGATAAGAAAGAATTATAGAATTATTGATATTACTGATTTTAGATTAGACACTAGTAGATGTCTTGAATGTCTACAGTACACTCTACACTAGTATACTATTACTAACTATAACTGACAAATATATATATAATTTTATAATGAATTCAATTATTAATTATATTAATTAATATTACTGATTTTAAATTAGACACTAGTAGATGAATGTCTACAGTACACTCTACACTAGTATACTATAGTATATATATATATGACTGACAAATATATATATATATAATATTATAATGAACTATTAAATTATAGACTCTATTAAATTATTATTTATAAATTCTATTTAATTTATTTAAGCAGGACAGGCAGTAGGCACTAGTGCCAGCCCAGGGCAAGGGCACCCCAGTGCCACTGAGACACTGGGTGCACTGTCAACTCAACAGCACTTACACTACAGTTGATGACAAATTAAATAAAAATTAAATTAATCAAATTATTATTATTAATTATATTAAGTAGCACTGAAGTGAGGATGAAGTACACTGTGAGAAATGGCAGGCTAAGGCTTACCAGTCTCACACAGAACAGAACAATCTCTCTGTAACGCTCGGATGCAGCACAGCAGTGTTGCCAAAGCAGTCACAGCGAAAAATGAATGGATCTCTCAGGCAAGCTCTGGTCTTATAAAGGCGCCTTCAGAATTCAAAAAACAGCAGCACAGGCATTGGACGAGACCCTTAGCGTGACGTCACAAGAGTGAGCTGATTGGACAGACGAGATCAGCTCACTCCTGTTTGAAATTTTGGCGGCTGCGCGGCAAAAACGAAGACGATCACGAAGAATCTTCGATTCTTCGTGGTTGTGAGTCTTCGTCTTCTCCTACGTTTTGCCGGCACTCTATTCTCTTCGGTGTGTCTTCGGAACGAACAAAAAAACGGCCTCTTCGTGCTCGTTTTCATGTTCGCCCGAAGACGAATGCGCAAGTCTAGTTAATATACGCCGATCAGCCATAACATAATGACCACTGACAGTGATAATCTTGTTATCATGGCATCTGTCAGTGGGTGGGATATATTAGGCAGCAAGTGAACATTTTGTCCTCAAAGTTGATGTATTAGAAGCAGAAAAATGGGTGAGCTTAAGGATCTGAGCGACTTTGACACAGCCAAATTGTGATGGCTAGATGACTGGGTCAGAGCATCTCCAAAACTGCAGCTCTTGTGGGGTGTTCTTAGTCTGCAGTGGTCAGTACCTATCAAAAGTGGTCCAAGGAAAAGCGGTGAACCATCAACAGGACCATGGCCGGCCAAGGCTCATTGATACACGTGGGGGACAAGTCCAACAGACAAGCTACTGTAGCTCAAATTGCTGAAAAAGTGAATGTTGGTTCTGATAGAAACACACAGTGGCTTGATCTGATGAATCGCATTGATGGTCAGGTTTTTGTGCGTGACTTACCTGTAGAACAGGTTCATGAAGGCCTTAACTCGCAACTTACAGGACTTGCTGTTAATATCTTGGTGCCAGATACCACAGCACACCTACAGAGGTCTAGTGGAGGGGGACCTAGTGGTGGCAAAAAAGGGGACCTACACAATATTAGGCAGGTGGTCGTATTGTTATGAATGATCGGTGTAGATTTAGTATTTACAAAATTGGTGACTTTTGTGATCTCAGAGGTTTCCTTGAAATCCATTAATCCATTCAGTTTTACTGAGAAAAATAAAGTAGCACTCTAATTGGTCACCACAAATGGTACATCCATACCCCATTCAGTGTGGACCAGATATATATAGCAACATTTTATAACTATAGGAGACTGTATGACAAAAAGAGAAAAGGTTTTGCTGTGGGGGGATTTTCCTGTGCATACGTATTCAATGGTGATGAATTTCAGACCACCTTGGGCTAGTTGCACTGCAGCCTTAAAGGTAAGTTATTTTTCATTTCCTTGCAGGTTTAATGAATGTGTATTAAACTACTTACAAAATACATAAATATGCATTCTTTATTGAAGCATGGACACTGGAATGCCCCATTCATTTTTACATTCTATATTTATAGTATTTTAAATACTTTTTATAAAAGTGTATTAACAATAAGTACCAGGATTTTGTACTAACTCCATTTTGTTTCCCTTGCAGTCTGTTCAGCTTTATGTATATCTGCTGTATAATCAGATTTCAAGAAGCCACTGGTTCATTAAACATTTTCAACATTTCAAGTACCGATTATATGTCCCTAAATTAAGGACTAGTCCTATGTTGTTTTCCTTTCAAAGTAATATCCACATCTGCTTCAATGTAATAGATATTTTGCTATTTACATAGATTGTGGAATATGTTCTTTAAACAAGCCTTGCAATTTTTTTTTTATATTAACACATTTTCCAGTCTTTTCTTTTTGTATTTGTAAGAACCATTCTGCTATGCAGCTAAGAAACATTTCTGCTGTGCAGCTTTCATACCCATGGTTTACCACTTCATTTACATAGTAATTACAAAGCCTAACTAATAAAACAAATGCCTGTAAGAATAGATGCACTTCATTTAGTTTAGTGATACTGACTTTTTATTACACATTTAAATGCACTTCAAGGAATATCAAAGCTTTTTATATTTTCAACGTCTTTATACATTTGTGTCGGTAGTGGTAATTTGCCTATCTATTGTTCCATGCTTGATAAAGTCACATTATATATGTTTTGCAGAAACTATCCCAAGCCCTTAAAAGCCACACCAAAGCATTGTTTAAAGCTTAGTCAGTAGTATATGATCACAATTAAATCTATAGTACTTTACAGAAATAGAATTGTCAGCTAGATGTTATTTGTTTGATATGCTTATTTTGATAACCGATAATTACTGTAATATAAGAGTGATTAACATTGACAGGGTTTATTTAGCTTCAACCATATTCTGTAACATGTTAAACAAGTGAACCATTGTTTCAGTGTGTAAACAAAACAAGGAATTTTAAACATAATAATACCACTATAATACAACCTTACAAGAGTTAAACTTGATATCAGTGGCGTTGGCGGGGGGGCAGAGGGGGCCATGCCCCCCCTACATCATGCTGTGCCACCCCATGTGCCCCCCAATTGAAACGCCGTCTTTTTTTTACGCAGGCGGAGGAGAGTTGCTCAGGAATACGTTTTCAGCAACCGCTGAGCACCTCTCACTCTCCACTGCAAGGCCTCTGCCTTGGTTGCGGTGCCGTTATTTCATGCTGAGCTCCTGAATATGACGTCATATTCTGGCGCTCAGCAGTGAAACAGCTAGCAACGTGGCAGAGCAGGGAGACAGAGGCTTCTACACGATAAGTGGGCCGGACAAAAGAAGTTATATATTTTAAATCATATTTCAATCAAGGTCTTTACTTCAAAGAGATAAGTACATATTATGTAGTTAAAAATTGATGTCTAACGCATATATGTATATACCGTATTTACTCGATTATAAGACGAGGTTTTTTTTAGAGCAAACGCTCTGAAAAATACCCCTCGTCTTATGATCGGGGTCGTCTTATAATCAGACCTCAAATAGGTCTGACTATGAGACGACTAAGATCCACATCCACCGCAGCTGCAGGGGACCTGGATCCTCCTGTCCCCCCGCCCCACTTACCAGTGCTTCTGAGTCCCCGGTGTGTAGCCGGGGCAGCGTGTAGATGTCTACGCGATTCGTGTAGACAACTTACGCTGCAGCCGGAAGGAGGTGTGGCTAGCAGCGGGGGTTGTCTGCGTCCATCGCGCAGACCTTCCCCGGCTGTCAGAGATCAGAGTTCCCCACACCGGCGAATCGTGTAGACATCTACACGCTGCCCCGGCTGCATGACAGGGGAGTCAGAAGCACCGGTAAGTTTGGGGGGGGCAGGGGAGTGTTAAATTGGGTGCATATGGCATTTCTGGAGGCAGAGTGTTCTATGAAATGCCTTTTAACCCCCTTAATGCCACTCTGCCTCCAGAAATGCCTTTTTAACTCTCTATACGCCACTCTGCCTCCTGAAATGCCTTAAACCTCCCTATATGCCACTCTGCCCATAATATGCATTTTAACCCCCTTAATGCCAGAGTGGCATATAGGGGTATAAGGCATTTCTGGAGGCAGAGTGGCACATAGGGGGTCAAAAGGCATATCATGGGGCACAGTGGCATATAGGGTTAAAAGGCATATCATGGGGCACAGTGGCATATAGGGGGTATAAGGCATTTCTGGGGCAGATGTGCATAACTGGGGGGGCAGTTTGGAAAATAGAAGGAAATAAAACCAAAATATTTTTCTCAATCATAGCGTTTATTAAAAAAAATAGTTTACATGAATTAACATTTACTGGTAAAACTTTTTTCCTATAGGGTCGTCTTATATTCGGGCTTTTTCTTTTTTTTCCTAAATTAATATTCAGATTTGGGAGGTCGTCTTATAATCAGGGTCGTCTTATAATCGAGCAAATACGGTGTATATATATATGTATATATAGATATGTATATATATATATATATATACATATCTATATATATATATACATATCTATATATATATATATATATATATATATAGTGCATATGTAGCATTTTATAATTGCCCCCCTATTTTGGTCCCTGTCCCCCTATGTGCCCCCCCTAAATATGAAAGCAGGAGAAGCCACTGCTTGATATGGCTAGGGAATCAATGAATTCTTGTTAAAAAAAACAGGACTAGTTATCATATTTTATTGTATGGCTGTTGAAGATCAAGTCCTATTTATATTTTAAATTCCACAGACATGACCAGTACAGTCTGAGTGACTGGCGTCACGGGTCCTGTTCACAGGCTTTCCATGGGATTCAGTAGCAACAGGCTGACCAGGCCTCCAAACACCTTTCAGCTGACCCCTCCTCCCACATCAAGGTCTCGGCAAGCAAGGGAGCAGCCTGCTGTGTCAGGTGGGTGCGTAGATCGGGTGCGGGGTACAGCAAGTGGCATGCAAGGTAGACCACCAGCTTACTGCTCTGCCGCAAGGCCTACTTAGGGGCCTAGTGTGTGAAAACCAAAGAGGTGCCCCGAGTCCCCAGATTCTAATTACTTACCTGAATCCCGTAGTCCTTGTCCTGGAATGGTGCTGTCATCTTCTGATATCTCCCTGGATGAGGCATTGTCTAAATCCTGAGAGTCCGCTGATGATATGGCTGTGGAGTTGTGTTCTACTGATGTTGGAGGGGTGGATCTTCTGTTATCTCCCAGGTGTATCACAGCAACAGTGGGGAGATCTTCCAGTCCTGGTGACAGCTCCTGTCGGCCGTGCACGTGGCATCTCTTCAGGGCGGGAAGCAGGCAATGTCACTTATTCAGCCGCAGATACAGCTGCCACTATGAGCACAGCTCCAGCAATATCTGGATGCCCATTTCTTGTCCTTCCTTGAGGGTTTTTGGGACCAGCTGGCATATTGCAAAGTGTAGGTGAGACCTGTGGTGTTTCATGAGGCTGGATAATCAGAGTGCTTCTCAGAGTACTCAAAGAGTACATAGTAGAGGGGTGTCAGTTGGCATTGGTTGGAGATGCATCTGTGGCGCCTGGGGTTGGTTTGGTGAAGTTGTGGCTGATTTGAGTGGACTCACCATGGATATCGCTGGGGCTTCAAGCCCAGTGGTTTTGGATAAGGCTAAAGGGGGCATATATGTGCTTTGAGGGTTTACTGGGAGCTTATTTTAAGCAGAAGGTTAGGGAGCATATTTGAAATGGGGAATAAGTTAATATTTTTCCGTGTTGCCACTAGAGCATTTTAATCTAGATGAAGTTATGAAAGAAAGGTAAGGAGAAGAAACAACTACAAAGTTTTCGAACTGGCTGCAAACCATTGCTATACTGGCATCGTTCGGGCCTATTTTGCTACCTTGACAGCATAGGGAAGGCTTATCGGGTTTATGGTCAGCGAGGTTGGTTTGAATATGATTAGGCAAAAGATGGTGGTTCACCCTGGGATGAGGTTGGACCATAAGGAGATAGCATTGTGGTTGAGGGTTGTGGGAGCATTGTACATTCAGTTTGGGTTCTGGGGTACTCCTCCTAGGCATTGCAGGCAATTTAATAAAGGGAAATGTAAGTGGGGCAACACATTGAAATTTGGCGGTCTGCTGCTTGAAAAAATCCTGTAGTAACGTGGCTGGCAGCTGGTCTTTTGCTAGATGGGTTTTCAGTAGGGATAAGATTTGTGTTGATTTGTGTTTGCTCATGAGGTGTTTGATCTCCTGTTTTAATTCATTCCTAGAATGGGTTGTTCAGGAGGAGTCAAGGTAAATTTCAATGATTCTCCACCTTGACAATTTCCTTTTGGTGAAGGACTTGAGGGCGGCTTTTGTTGGAGGTGCGTATAAAGTTACTTACAGCAGTTGCATTGCTGAATTAGCTTGTGATTTTTCAGTTCATCTGTACCTGAAATACTGTATTTCCTGAGCTATACCTGAATTACATGAGGGTAGGTGTAGCACAGTGGAGGAATGGACAAAGGGAGCTTCAACGTAGGGGTCATGTGTATGTGCATAAAGGGGGCAGGGTGCAAGGGGTGGAGCCAAGGGGGCAGCAAAACAAGGTTTTTCCATGGCAAAAAACCTTGCACTAGCCCTCCAGTCCCCTCAATAATTTTTGTATTGAGACGCCGACACTGACAAGCCAGGAGGTTGCCATCACGTGAGAAGGAAGCACAGACAAGCAGCTTCCCAGTGTCATCTTTGTCTCCAAACAGTGAAGAGAAAATTAATATAGAGTAATTCTGATGTTTGGTTCCGCCTCTGCGGACTGACCTGTCACTACAGTTTAAAAAATGGATTAAAAAAGGAGGTGGGACTAAAGAGAAATAGGTGAAGTATACAGAGGCAGGGGTGAGGCAAAGTAAGATTAGGAGGCTTGCGAGTTTAGTCAGGCCTAGGGCACCACAAAACCTAAATACACAGCTGGCTATAATGCTTACCAGGAGCTGATTCAATGAGTGCACTAAGCTAGTCTTAGGCTCAAATAATACAAATGTATAATATGAGGCCTACCAAATAGGTGTAAGCATGCTGCACTATGTAGGAGGTGAGAGTAGGTTCTCATCCTATTGACGTGGTGGGTGAGCTTAATTATGCTTTGGTCAATTCATAAAACCAAAACCTCTCATTTATATTATGTTTATATATTTGTTGCCAGCTTTATTAGGGTAAGAAGTGCAGGCAGTTTTTGGTTTTTGTATACATATAAATAAGGTAATGCCATAAAGGAGTCAAATTAAACAGTACTCAGCATTTGCGCAATATACATGTAAATATATGAAAATAAAGGTAAGTCTGAAAAAAAGGTGAAAACAGAAACTGAAGACAAATGGAATACCTTTAATCACGCATTACTAAATTACACACATCACTGTATACGTTTGGGAAACAAATACAAAAGAAGCAAATTAAAACCAATGTGGCTAACCAGTAAAGTAAGACAGGAAATAAAAATCAAGAAAATTGCATTCAAACATTATAAAAGTAGCGTTATTTATACAAAGATGCCAGCAAAGCCTGCAAAAAAATGATTGAAATGCCTTAATTGTAAAATCAGAAACTGATTGCTAATCCCAAAAAGGTATGTAAATGCAAAGAAAGGTAAAGACAGAAAATGTTGATTATTTGCTATCCAAAATTGAGAATTTGGTTAGTGAAGAAAGAGAGAAGGCTGATATTTTAAATAGTTTTTTTCTCCCGTTTACACCAAGGAAGAACCGCTGGCTGATACAGGAAAAAGTGCCTAAGCAATAAACACAGTTAAGGTAGAAAGTGATACTACCCATGCATATGTTTATCTGCTTGTTTGGGGGCTAAAATGCCGCATTTGAGAGGTTGGCATTTTTTCTTTTCATTTTGACATCTGGTCAGTTAGCGCACATGTCCTATTTTGGACATCTTTGAACCCGCCCAAGTCCATTTACCCTATCAAACCATACATTTTTTAATCTAGACACTCCATGGATATTTCGAATGCTAGTATTTTAACTCTTTCCATGCAAGGATTTTTGGGCAGATACAGTGCTAATTTTAGTACTTGCTCATAAAAAAATATAAATATAAATATATATATATATATATGTGTGTGTGCCCAGAAGAGGATTGTGACACAAAAGGGTTAATGTGAGGAAGGCATGTTGGTGTAAGGGTTAATATGTTGTTTTCTGGTATCCTCTGTATAAAGTATAAAATGAACTTTAACCCCTTTGTAACAATGGCTAATTAAATTTTTTGTACCCTTTGTGACAATGGCTGTTTTAACTGTTAAAATTTCTGCGGTGCTTGTGTTTAGCTGTTATTTTCTTCTTTCTCACATTGAACCTACGCAAGTTACATATTGTTTTTTTAGGACAAGAAGGGCTTTCTTTAGATGTCATTATTTTTGATTATATAAAATTATAATCTATGGTGCAAAATTGAGAAAAAAATTACATTTTCAAGTTACTTGAAAAATATTTTAACCTGCTAAGTAGATTTTGCTATTTGTCCTTAGTTAAGAAATACTCAATGTTTTTATGTTTTTTTTGCTGTGGTTTTTTTTGCAATAATTACAACTAGCATTTTGCTATTTCAAAACCATTTTTTCCAGGCCAGGTAATTCTGCCCCCATAATAATACTTTCTTTTTCTTCACACACATTTTACTTCAGGCATGAGTTTACTGCTCCTGGTATATGTCACTGTCAAACAACCCCCCAATGTGTGCTCAGCAGCATCTCCTGAGTACGGTGATACCCCCCATGCATGGGTGTGTTGGGATAAACGGCTACATTTGGGAAGCGTGCATTTTTATATTTGGGAGATCTTTGAAGCCGGTCAGTTTAATTTACCCATCAAATCAAATATTTTTGAAAACTAGACATCCCTGGGTATTTCACAACTGGTATTTTAACTCTTTCCATGCAGACATTTTACCATCAGACTTTATTAAAGTTTGCAGTAGTATTTGTTTGTGTGTTTTTCCCATACACATTCTACATTAGGTATGAATTTACAGCTCCTGGTAAATGCCACAGCCAAACAACACTATACCCAATATGTGTTCAGCAACATATTATACAGAGTACAGTGATACCCACCATTCATGCGTTTCTTGGGTTGTTTGGGTGCTAAAAGGCCACATTTGGGACGTGTGCCTTTTTCAAACTGGAATTTTCATATGTGGTCATCCTGCCCCTGTGTGTTATTTGGGACATCGTTTAAGCTGGCCAATTCAATTTACCCCGTAAAACCATATATATTTGAAAACTAGACACCCCAGTGTATTTCAAATGCTGGTATTTTAACCCTTTCCATGCACTAATTTTACCATGTTTTTTTCCACACACATTGCACTTCAGGTATGGCCATCTTTGAGAGGTGTGCATTTTTTTTGTAATTTGGACATCTGGTCAGTCTGTATCCATGTCCTATTTTTGGGAAATCTTTAAACCCAGCCAATTTAATATACCCCATGAAATCATTTTTTAAAACACCCAAGGGGCATTTAACATGCCAGTATTTTAACTCTTCCCACAAGATTTTGTGAAGATATAGCTCTAATATCTCTAGGACTTGCTCATAAATATAAACATATATATATATATATATATATATATATATATATATATATATATATATAAAATATATTTTTAATTTTGTTGGAACTGGAAGGTTCCCCTGATGTGACATCAATGGGGAATTCTTTTTCACATATTGATTAGAAAGCTGGGCTCCATTGACTTGCATGTTTGAATGAGATCCTCTTGGAAACTTGTTCATTTTTTTAAAGGATGCCCCATCTTGCAAGAGGCAAAATCTCTTGCAGTGGGGCTTGTGACCAACTCCCTACCTCTTTTAAACCAGGCGCTCGTCCCATACAACCTATGTTTTTTACATTTTTTTGGAACTGGATGGTTCCCCTGATAGTGACATCACTGTATAATTATTCTTAAATGTAAGAAAAAATATGTTTATTTTTTTAACTATTTTTATTTTTTATTTATTTTTTTTAAATTTATTTTACTAATCACATTGTGATTAGACAGCCGGTCTGGAGACATCCTCTTGGAAACTTGTTTATTTTTTTCATTGGTGTTGATCGCTAACCTAAGCTCTTTTAAATCAAGCATCCACCGCCATATCGTTGTTGATGAATGCCTCGACATCGAGTTGTGGGTTAAATCCAATCTCCCTGGGGAAAATGACATTGCAATCTAAATACATAGACATTAATGTGTAATTGGTCCCCTTTTGTAGCTATAACAGTTCCAACTCTTCTGAGAGACTGGATCCAGTGATTCACCCCGATCCAGTCTTGAGCTCACCTCCTCATAAAAGCTGATCAGGTTAGTTTGACAGGACCGATCCCTTGTAAACCCATGCTGATATGGAGTCATACATTTATTTTCATTGAGATACTCCAAAATAGCATCTCTTAGGAAACCCTCAAACAGTTTACACACAACAGAAGTTAAACTAACAGGCCTATAATTCCCTGGGTCACTTTTTGTCCCCTTTTTGAATATTGGCACAACTTGCTATGCGCCAGTCCTGGGAAAAAGACCCTGTCACTATAGAGTCCTTGAATATTAGAAATAGGGGTCTGTCTATTACATTACTTAACTCCCTTTAGAAAGCGGGGGTGAATGCCATCTGGACCTGGTGATTTGTCTATTTTGATTTTTTTTAGGCGGCACAGCACTTCTTTCTGGGTTAGACAGGCGACATGTACTGGGGCATTTATCTCATCCTGCTGTATATTACCTGGCATTTCATTTTCCTCTGTGAATACAGCAGAGAAGAATATATTTAATAGATTAGCTTTTTCCTGATCCCCGTCTATAACTTCTCCCTCATTACTTTTTAAGGGGCCAACGCTTTCATTTTTAACCTTTTTACTATTTATATAGTTAAAGAACATTTTGGGGTTTGTTTTACTCTCTTTTGCAATGAGTCTTTCTGTCTCCACTTTTGCTGCTTTTATCTGATTTTTACATATATTATTTTTTTCCCGATAGCTTTTTAGTGCTTCTTCACTGCCTTCCTGTTTTAGTAGCTTAACTGCTTTTTTTTGCCATTTATTGCCCCTTTTACATTTTTATTTATCCACATTGGTTTTCTCTTGTTCCTGACTCTTTTATTCCCATACAGTATGTACCTTTCACAGTGAGAATTTAAGATATTCTTAAAAATCTCCCATTGAGTGTCTGTACTCTTGTTTTGAGGACATTTTCCCAATTTACAGTGTTAAGGGCTTCTCTTAGTTGATCAAACTTTGCCTTCCTAAAGTTCATAGTTCTTGTGGCTCCTCTAAGAGTTCCCTTATTGAAGGACAAGTTATAATGTATTATATTGTGATCACTATTTCCTAGGTGCCCCCTGACCTGCACATTAGTTACTCTGTCAGGTCTGTTGGTTAATATTAAGTCCAGTAGAGCGCCCCCTCTGGTCGGGTCCTGTACCATTTGGGACAGATAATTATCCTTACTTATAGTCAGAAACCGGTTTCCTTTATGAGATTCACAGGTCTCGGTTTCCCAGTTTATGTCGGGATAGTTAAAGTCCCCCATAATAACCACCTCATTGTGATTTGCTTTAATAATTGATTCTGCTGCTTCCATTATATTTGGTGGCTTATAGCAAACCCCAATCAGTATTTTATTATTTTTCTTTCCAAATATTTCTACCCATAATGACTCCACATTATCATTTCCTTCACATATATTCTCCCGCAGTGTGGCATTTAGGCTGGACTTTACATAAAGGCAAACTCCTCCCCCTTTTTTTTTCATTCTTCCTGAATAGACTATAACCCTGTATGTTAACGGCCCAGTCATAGCTATCATCCAACCATGTCTCTGTTATACCCACTATGTCATAATTTTCTTCAGACATTATTAACGCCAGTTCGTCAGACTTCTGGCATTAGTAAGCATATAGTGTATGGGTCTTACCACAAAGGAGCTTAATAAAGCTTAATAAAGGCATAAGAGAACATTTAACACATATTTTCCACAAGGAGTCAAAACCTCCCTTTTAGGCAAACATTTCTTACGGTGACATTTGATCTGCAGGAAATAGAAAAGGTGTTTTATCCATCCCGGAGTGAAAATGTCACAAAACAACATTTCAACCAATGTACATTTTATTCTATTTTTTCTAGAAAGCCATAGGGGTTTAATTTCCAGTATGATGTAACATGTTATTTAGATTGGCGTTTCACCCTGCACACTGAATTTTCAATTTGTATATATTGCGTATCACACTTTTTTGGGTAGTTGCCATTGTATACATTTATATGAGGATTGTGTTCATTATTATTTCTGGAGTTTATTTCATTTATCTCTTATCAGGAATCACATGGACTCTAGACTATTGCTTTACTAGTGGTATTTACATTTGAACTCTCCATTCGTATAGACAATAGTATTCTGGTGTTTTTAATTGCAATGGACGCGTATTTTAACTTTGGTGATTCATTTTGTGACAGCAGCTTCTAAATAAGCACGGTCAAGCAAAACACATCAAGCGTTCTATTTTCACAAATAGCATTTGTCTCTGCTATAAATACTATGTTACATAGTTACATAGTTATATAGGATGAAAAAGGACATGCGTCCATCTTGTTCAGCCTTTCCTATATCTGTTCATTTGTTGCTGGCGAAACCCCCCAGTTTTTATAAATGTTGTTTTTATCTATTCTGCATTATAATAAAGATTCTTTTAGTTTTTCATGCTATCTTTGCAATCTTGTCTTTCATTTATTCAGAGTTTGACAACCTCACTTTTTAAAGAAGAAACAGAAAACAAAATACTGTAGAAGTTATTCAAAAAGTAGGATTACAAAGTATTTTCTCAGGTTCTTTGTCAATTAAATTGGTAATCCTCTGAATGGCTTTGGTGTAGAGCTAATAATGTTGCCTACTTTTCTTTGATGAGTGACATTTCACTGGACATAGAATAGCGGCTTGTTAAGTGATAGCTTTAATTAAAAAAATTAAATTAAATATTATTTCTGATACTGCAATTAACTATTTACTACACATCAGAAATTGGAACTTACCATCAATACAACAACGACATTTTAATGAAAATAGCTATAATAGCTAGCCTTTGGTCCCGTCTGAATGACCTCAGCACTACAATGAACTTGCTTTATACATTCTGTCCTGATTTAGACAATGATATCATAAAGTCAAGTCCTTGGTTGTTACACAGCAACCCATTTATTAGCAAAGCTGTTTGCACTGCAATCTTATTTGTTACAGACATGACCTGACATATAGTTTTAGAGGGATTATTAAATGATGTCACTACATAACTCACCTTAATACCATGAAAAACATTAAGTGAAAGAGAGTGCAGCAGATAATAAATACAATTAAATTAGCATTAGATCAATGTATACTTTTTTATCCTGCTATAATGAAATGACTGAGCGTGCAGTGCATCTGGAGAAAATGCTGATATTATAAAACTACTATGTGAACAAAAATTCAGAATTCAGGCATTTTTACAAATTATTGTCAACATATGGTTTTAGTACTATATATATTTTTCTGAGTCAGGAATTAAAAATCCCGATATGCAAAGTCAAATGTTTTTAAGGCATCAGAACATTAGTATATAATTTGTTTTGTTCTGTCAGTATAACTGCATATCATGACTAATTATATAAGACCCTAAATACATTAAACCTAATCCATATTTTGTTTTCTTTAAATAACTGGTTTATGATGTTATTACAGAAAAACATTTTAGCTGAAATGCTTATATATAATAGAGCAGATTGTATTCTATTAGTCACTATCCACAATGGTATCGCTATCTGTTCTCAGATCTGTTACTAACAAAGTGTATTTGATATATGCTTGGCATACAAAATCATTGTATCTGATTATTCTCCATTATTACCATCTATCTAAAGAAAAAAATAATACAGTAATACATTTGATTTAAAAGGGAAACATTTTGAAATGCTATTACATACCACCAACAGCTAGTAATAATGCCAGTTAATAATCAACTCTACTGTGCCACTAATCACAACCTTCAACACATTTGTATTACAATATTAGATGTTTGTGAAATACACATTTATTGCGAATCATTAAAAATAATAATGGGGAAGTTCCATGCAGCTTTATCAACAAAGAATGCACATTAAAGTGCTTTAAAATGCATTTTTAACTGCAGGGAAAAAATACACTTACCTTCGATATAATTCACCTAGTTATTCCACAATTACCCAAAATCAAGAAAATATACAGAAATATTTATATTTTATCCAAATCAAAACTTAACTGTTAATTAATCAATTGCAGTCCTATAAGGGTTGTTCAATACAGCAATCAAATCAAATAAAAATAAGATAAAAATATTAACTTATTAAACTACTCCAATTGAAGCTTTAACATTTTATATTGAAGACATCAAGACTATAAGCCTGAAACTCCATGGAATAAATAGATTAAGTTTTATATATATATTCAGAAACCCAACTACTTCACTTTGTGGATTTACAAGGCAAATGTTTTTTCATCTAAAGAGCAGTTTATATATATCAGAATGAAAAACCTTCTGAGATTTATTTCATGTAATAGTAAATTATTTTCAAAGCTATTTATCTGTGTTTATTTATCTGATTTTTACATATATTATTTTTTTCCCGATAGCTTTTTAGTGCTTCTTCACTGCCTTCCTGTTTTAGTAGCTTAACTGCTTTTTTTTGCCATTTATTGCCCCTTTTACATTTTTATTTATCCACATTGGTTTTCTCTTGTTCCTGACTCTTTTATTCCCATACAGTATGTACCTTTCACAGTGAGAATTTAAGATATTCTTAAAAATCTCCCATTGAGTGTCTGTACTCTTGTTTTGAGGACATTTTCCCAATTTACAGTGTTAAGGGCTTCTCTTAGTTGATCAAACTTTGCCTTCCTAAAGTTCATAGTTCTTGTGGCTCCTCTAAGAGTTCCCTTATTGAAGGACAAGTTATAATGTATTATATTGTGATCACTATTTCCTAGGTGCCCCCTGACCTGCACATTAGTTACTCTGTCAGGTCTGTTGGTTAATATTAAGTCCAGTAGAGCGCCCCCTCTGGTCGGGTCCTGTACCATTTGGGACAGATAATTATCCTTACTTATAGTCAGAAACCGGTTTCCTTTATGAGATTCACAGGTCTCGGTTTCCCAGTTTATGTCGGGATAGTTAAAGTCCCCCATAATAACCACCTCATTGTGATTTGCTTTAATAATTAATAATAAAGCTATCCTTATTAGTTTAAAAATCTAAAATCAAATAGAGAAATTTTTTAAAAATTATGTAGGGAAAGTTTTTATTATTGATGCTTGACCAGGAAAGGGGTATACTGCATTAATTTACACGATTATCAGTTAAAAAAAATGTCAGCTGGTACATCGTCTAACCGTGTTGGTGCTGTAAAACAATTTCATATGTATACTCACTCGTATTAGTAGTAACCAAAAGATTTTTTTATATTCTATTAGCAGTTGAACTTTGCATTGTAAGGAACTGGAAGAAAACTAATGGACCACTTTGGCTTGGAATAACAACACAAGTCAATTCCATATGACAACTATGAAAACACAATTCCAATTAATATTTAAGAAAGAAAAATCTGGAACTTACCCAAATGGGACCCCATGGATGTATATTTATACTATAGGGACAAAAGTATTGGGGCATCTGACCATTATACCAACAGGGACTTTTATGACATTGCATTCTAAATACATAGATATTAACCCTTTAAGGACCAGGCTGTTTTTTCCCCTTCTTTACCATTACTTATGCGGTGCTTGTGTTTAGCTGTAATGTTCATCTCTTCCATTTAGTGTGCCCACACCAGGGCCGGACTGGCCCACCAGGATACCGGTTAATTTCCCGGTGGGCTGGTCGGCCAGCCAGCAGATCAACCTTCAAAACAGCCGCTGAGCAGCTGCGAGCGGGATTCAAAGTGGCACCCAGGCCGCTGCCGGAACTTCTGCCTATGGTGGAGCACAGGCGTGACATAACCTTCCGGTGCTCCACCATAGGCGGGGCAGCCGGTAGACGTCTACGTGATTTGCGTAGGCGACTTCCGCTGCAGCCGGAAGGAGGTGCGGTTAGCAGCGGGGGTTGTCTGCGTCCATCGCGCATACACCCTCCGGCTGTAGGAGAGAATTCCCCGCACTCTCCTATCTGACAGCTGGGGAAGGTTTTCGCGATGAACGCAGATAACCCCTGCTGCTAACCCCTGTTACAGAGAGAAGAAACCAGTTTCTGACTGTTCGTGGAAGATAGGCAGATTAGACACAACTTCCTTGGGCTACTCTCGCTAGAAAGAATGTTTCTCATGAAGCTTTTAAAACCTCTACCTTCTACTAATTATGGTTATCAACCATTTTCCTTGCCATCTTTGTTCAACGATACCCCCGGTTCCTGCTTTAGACCATTATGTGACCCAATTGCCTACTCTATGGGATAAGGTTCAAGAGACAGGCTAATCATCACAATAGGCTGGCTCCTTCATACGTCAAAGGTGACGGAGTGTGGGTGTCAACAAGATTCAACATCAAGCTCAAGATTCCATGTATGAAACCTGCTCCACTGTATATTGGCCCCTTTTGTATCCTTCCAGATATCTTGTGTGTGTCATGTTTCTTTACTTAAACCCCTCTATTATAATAGGTTCACGAGAAGAACTCCACAACCCAAACCTGTCATTTGGAATATGGGGAAAGTAAGATTTGCTGGGTACCTGATTTGAAAATCCAGTACTGTTCAGCACAGCCACCCTGCTGTGGTCCTGCCATTTGTGACATTATCGTTGTAAATCATGTATGTTGTTATTGAACCTAGGCTTGCCTGGCTACTCTTCTGCCTAATGATTCTGATCTTGCACTGCCCTACCTGTGTACTGTACCCGGCTTGTCTGATTACCTGCACTGTGTACCAACCCTTGGCTTGTATGATCATTTGTGACTGCATTAACCACTGGCATTCTGTATTACCTATCAATTATTTAATCCTGCAGATTACCCATTCAGGATTGTCGATCTGTCTGCCTACACCTGAGCCTCCTCATTGTTGGGATCATATAGGTCCATGTATCCTTATCATTGGGCCCCACTCCTTGCTAAGTGACTCAGGGCTAAGGAACTTCTTTGGTGACTGCTCATTTGGTGACAGCTCTAGGATTGTATTCACACACTTGCTTGCCCTTTGGCATACTTGCCTTAACATACACAAACTTCCAAAGCACAAACTCTCTCTTTACCTTTTTCATAATTTTCCCCTATTCCATTATCTCTCCTCGTTCTCATTATCTCTCCCTTTTCTTCCTAACCTCTCTTCTTTCTCTTTATGTCTACCCTTATCTTTGATCCCGCTTCTCATTATCTCTTTATCTGTCCTCTCTCTCTCCTTTTTTCTCTCTATTTGTTCTCTTTATCTCTCCACCCTTTCCCTCTATCTATCATTTCTCTCTTATACTCTTCTTTCTCTTTATCTATCACTTTCTTCCCTTTCTCTTTATATCAACCTTTTTCTTCCATATCCTTACCCTTTCGGTTTATCTCCACTATCTTCCTTTATTTTCTCTATATCTCTCTTTTCTCCCTATGTCTCCAATTTCTCTTTTGTCTCCCTCTTTCATTTGATCCCTCCTGTCTTATTATCTTTTCTATTTTTCTTTATCTTATCTCTCATGTTCTCCTTATCTCTCCTCTTATTCTACTTCATCTTTCATTATGTCACTCCTTACTGTTTATTTTATGTTTCCATTTTTTTAATCTCTTTTTCTCTATCACCCCTGCTCTTCATCTTTATCTTTTTTTCTCTTTATCTCTCCCCCTTCTCCCCATATTGCCTCTTTCTCATTATCTTCCATGTCTCTCCCTTTACTCTCTCCTCCCCATTATCTATCCCCTATTGAAGTGTTTAGCTTATTTCTGTATATGCTTGACCCCGGGGAGACTTGACCAGTCTGGGGACCACACCCTTCTGTTATGATCGGGAAGCAAGACTCAGACACAAGTCCTCCATCCGACTCCATGCAGCCCCTGGTGGCGATATCTGAACAGGAAGTGAAGTCAGACTTTTGAACATTTTGGTGCCAAAACCTGGCATCAGTGACTATTCACTCCCAGTCCTATATAAACCCTCAGAGGACATCTGGACCTTGCCCTCTGATGGTCGTCCTAATGATTCATAGTACCAATTCTTCAGTACATGTTCTGATTGAAATCTTCAGCGTTTGACCTTGGCTTGACCTCGTTTATTCTGACCTCCGAACTCCTGACCTCAGCTCATTTGTCGTTTATCCTTGACCTCTGGTACCCCGAGCTAGTGATCCTAGCCTAACATGAGCATCTCCGAACCTTGCTGTGCGGGACATTATTATTATTATTTTGGTATATTATATTAGTATTTCTAATAATCTATTCTGATGTGTAATTTATGGTATTTGTCTCATGCATGGTTTGAAAAATGAAGTATGGTTTCAAATAGCATGTTAAAATATATAATACTGCTAAAATCCAGTACAGGCAGAGAACCCAACCTTGTTTTTGTCCACATTTAATTGTATTCTGTAGTAATGAGAATAGTAAAGCTGTGCTATCAGACTTTCTATTTTCCATTAGAGTAAGCGTCTTGAATTTTTTTCTCTTGTGTAATGAAACATATTTGCCAAAGGTTTACTTATTACTATTATGCTAATTTTGGCCATTTATGAAATAAAATGTAAGAGAATAACGGAATAGCAATAAAATCAAATAGCATTCTGGAATTGATATAGATTTCAGAGTTGGGAATTGTCTGCAATAAAATGCTCTAGTGTCCTTAAAAATAACCTAAAATTAGTCTTTCTATATTGCATGTGATAGCTGGAATTTTAAGCCTGCATTTATATTCATAACAAAATATCATCACTGCAAAGCAACAACCATAATACATTCAATGTGTGAATAAGGTTTGGTGTGTTAATACATCATAAAAATAAAAAAGGACCAGCAAAATATAAAATACCTGTTACTCACCTTTTCCCGGTTCCCACGCTGCCGCAACAGCTGCCACGAAGGAGAGGGAGACCCCCCTCTACCGCACGGCCACCTCCGCAGCAGCCGCCACGAAGGAGAGGGAGACCCCCCTCCACCGCATGGCCACCTCCGCAGCAGCCGCCTCGAAGGTGAGGGAGACCCCCCTCCACTGCACGGCCGCTTCCACTGCCTTCCTCTGAAGTGCCGCGCAGGAGAGGCAGACCTCCTGGTACACGGCGTCCTGCTGCAGCGCGAACTCGCATACTGCAGGACTTTATGAAGGGAGATTACGCCACTCTCAAGATGGCCACGATTCCCGGACACCGGAAGTGATGTCGTGAGGGGCTGATGGGAGATTCAGACTTCCTCCGCGGTTCTCCATTTAAACCCCTCAGACCAGTTACACCTTGCCTTCTGATGGTCGTCTATGCCTTGTGCTAGCACCCAGATAGCGTTTACCTTCTTGATTCCTGTGTTTGACCTCGGCTTGCCTGACTACATTGTTATCCTGTATGCTGACCTCGGCTTTTTTATCGTTTATCCTGATCTCTGTAATCCTGAGCTCGGCTACGTAAACCGTCTATCCTGTTCTCCGGAATCCTGACCTCGGCTTGTCTGAACTGTTCTGTCCTGGAGTCCTACCTGACCACGGTGTCTCCAAACTGCTTGTACGTGACAATACCCTACTAAACTAAAAAATGTCATAGTATATAATCAAAAATTATATTAAACAACAGTCACCAAGTTCTAACACTGTACACCAAGTGATACACAAAGCAACAACTTAACTCTTTAAACTGTTGATGCTGCTCCCCCACTAGTACTCCTCCCAATGTTTTGGATGCTTTCCAATAAAGCCTTTCTTCAGTTGTTGAACTGCTCCAAATTATATGAATATAAATGTACGTGCACGGAGAGAGAAATAAGACACACGACACACTCAGGTCCAAAATCACTCTGTTTTATTACGTTTAGGGTATAGGTTATATAGTGTACAAAAAGAGGGACGTCTTAACATATAAATCATATTAATTGGTTATTCCTTAAAACTATACGGATATAGGCAGAAAACCATTAGAACAAGATGCTATCTTGTGGTTAGCGCGACAAACGGTACATTTCCTGTAGCTAGAACAAACTGCTACCTTGTGGTTAGTAAGACAAACATGAACGTTTAGAATACTGCTACTTGCGTCTCTCACATATTTCTGTGAGGTTTAACTCTTTATACTAGTCAAAGCCAGCTTATATTCACTAAAACCATAAGCGTTTCTTGCTGATATATATATACTGTTATAAAACTGGGTTCCATAACAGTCCCCCCTTGAATATATGATGGCTTACTGTCCCTAATCCTAACAGATCCTACCGGACATAGTCCCGCATCCTCTTCACCTGCAGTGGCGACAAATTATCCCTACTGGATAAAATCCCGGTTTCAGGTCTTGGACATGTCCCTCGGATCTATATATCCCTAAATCGGGCGGGAATTACCATTTGGGGTGACTGCCGCATCAAAAGCAGTTTCATAAGAGGGTATGAGCCTGCTTGGCTCACTATCACCGTATATCAGCATCAATGGGGTTGTTTTGCTTACAGCAAACATCTTAGCACACAACCGCCGAAAACATGGAACCACACACAGGAGTATGAAAGCAACAATAATCACAATGATCAACAAAATAATTCCAAGCTGAACTAGGCCTTGTTTCCATCCTTTGAGCCATCCGAACCATTCAGCCCAAGGATGATCGATTCCGGAATTACGCTCCAATTCGTCTCCTAGTGCAGTTAGCTTTTTAATAGCCACGGTCACTTTTCCGTCGGGGCCTGTATTATCTGTATTATACAACAAGTTTCTCCAATTATTTGACAGACTCTGCCTTTTTCTGCCAGAATCATATCTGTGCCATTCGATTCTGAAAAATCATCTGGGTTGCGGCCTCCAATTGATCCGAAAGTCCTTGGAGCGCATCTCGGGTGTAGTTGACAAATCTCTGCTGATTATAATAGATATAGTTAATCCAGTCAACATTTTTATTCACAGTAATAATTGGCCAAATAGATTCGAAACCAGCAGCAACTTGGTCTCGGGCTTTGTATTCATCTGGGATCCTATCGCATCTATATATACATGGGGGTCGAAACTTCCTTTGGGGGTCTTCGATGTACTGCGTCTTTTACGAGATAATGTGGACTGGACTTCAATAGTTTCTGGCTTTTCCGACATTATAAGTAGTGGCATTATAGCTTTGGCCAGCGCACATTCGCCAGTCCAACTACCTTCTAACCTGGTGCGCAGTTTCATGTCCCCACATAGCCAATAGATATCTCCCAGGGAATACACTTGATTTTGTGTGAGGGAACCGGTCAGATTACTGTACTCGGCACAACTACCATCTGAGAAATTATCAAAAAATTTACCAGTTCCTTTTGTGTTTGAAACCCAGGTATAATTACCAGAATATATGGTGATCCCTTCCTGTGTTTCTCTGCCCGTAAATATTCTGGAGTAGGTTCTAGAAACACAATCTATAATATGACAGTGTTGAAACAAAAATGTGGCTACTGGAGTTGTACCAAAAAGTTGGAGGACCTGCCTGTCGTGCGTCTCTTGTAATGGCTACCCGACCCCCCTGGTGACTGGTAGCTTGAGCCATAGAACCTGTGTGTAGAACCTGTGTCCCCCACATATACGGCAAAATGATTAATAGCAGCAATGGGATGCCCACCCCCTTGTAAAGGATATGCATTTTAGGAGTTAATTGCTGGAGGATCGTATCCTTTGACTCTCTTGCAGTGTGATGCGTGTATCCACATGGGCTTCTCTTCAACTTTTACTGAGATAGAAATTGTTAGTAGCACTTGATAAGGGCCCTCGAATTGCGGTTCCAGAGTGGATCGGACGTGTTTCTTCACGACCACCCACTCCCCAGGCAATAGGGAATGGGTACCTTCAAGGGTATTGGGATCTGGAATAGAAGAGAAAACTTGGGCATATATATTAGATCACTGAGTAGTCAAAGCAATAACATATTTTGCAATTGTTTCATAATTAATTTGCAACTGCTGTGGGAAGTACTGTCCTAGCTTGGGACTACTTCCAAAAAATATTTCATGTGGAGTAAGCTTATGTGACGCCTTTGGCGTGTGTCTGATAGCAAAAAGCACGATGGGTAGGCATTGTACCCAATTTAGACCAGTTTCTTGAGTCATTTTTAACATTTGACTTGAGTATACAGTTCAGTCTTTCCACTTTCCCACTACTTTGGGGTCGGTAGGGGGTGTGGAAGGCGAGATGTGAACCTATAATTAAATAGATTTAACAGGATTCGGTGATGCGTGCCAGTATTGGAGTGATTCCTGGAGCAATCCAGATTTTGTCGATGATTTCTTTCATAATGGTTTTAGACTGATGTGTAGGTCCGTGAGCTAACGATGCAACTTAAGGATATAATGTCCGGGGTAAACAAAGATATTGGCCTTCGCCCAGGCTCCCCACTCATCTTTAGCTGCTCCTTCTTGTATCCATTGGTTTTGTTTCTTGGTTGAAGCTTGTTGTTGTAATTGAATTAGAATATCCCAGTCTAATTCCATTACTGCTTCCTCGGTCACCGTCATTAGAGGGACCGTTGAGTCTTCATTGAGGGCTGCTTGCTTGGCTGCATTGTCTGCTAAGCCGTTTCCTTTTGCTTCCATAGTGTCAGCCCGCGAGTGCGCCTTGATCTTAATCACTGCTACTTGTTTCGGGAGCAAGGCAGCATTCATCAGAGCTTCTACTGCTTTCCCGTTCTTGATTGGAGTCCCTGCTGCGGTGATATAATCTCTGCCTTCCAGATGACTCCAAAATCATGTACAACTCCAAAGGTGTACCTGGAATCCGTATAGATATTCGCGGTAGAATCTTTGGCCATAATGCAGGCCTCGGTGAGGGCAGCTAGTTCAGCCTCCTGAGCCGACTGATCCGGTCGTAGAGCTTTTGCACAGAGTACAGTGGTGTCAGTCGTAACCGCCATTCCCGTATGGAAGTGACCCTTGTCATCGGCATATCTGGAACCGTCCACAAAGAGGGTCCATTCTGGGTTCGAGAGTGGGGTATCCTGTATATTCGGAGGCGAACCGACTTCCGCTTGTATCATGGTCAGACAGTCATGTGGATCGTCCTCGGGTGGTACATCTGGAAAATCGACATTAGATGACTGTGTATGCCACAATAGCTGTTCTTGAAGATCTTCTTCTGTGGCTAGATCAATAAAATCCGAAGATGGAATATCAGTATACTCCCCCCTTGGAAGTGGAAGTAGGGCAGCCGGATTGAGTACATTGCATCGTTGAATAGTAACATTGTCTGCAATAGCAGACTTCCTTGTAGACGGAGATGCCGTTGAGCCGTAAGATGTCTGGGCTGAGTCTGTTGTAAAATGGCTGAAATATCATGTGGAGCTAGCATCGTCAGGGGGTGTCCGAGAACAATGTCGGAAGTGACGTCTAAGAGACAGCTGGCAGCATGAATAGCCCTTACACAAGAGGGTGTTGCGCGAGCAACCGGATCCAGACGTTTGGAATAAAATCCGAGGGGGCGATGTCGACCGCCGTGCATCTGAGTGAGAACGCCTGTGGCATGGTCTTGTCGTTCCATTACATATAGACGGAACGGAAGAGAATAGTTCGGAATTCCCAAAGCTGGAGATGAGGCAATCATTTGTTGTAGAGCGTAGAAAAAAGACTAGGGCTTCTTGTGTGAGATAGAAAATTGCTGGGAGTTCTCGAGGAATACAGTTATATAGAGGCTGCATCACGACAGAAGCATCAGGAATCCAGGGACGACAGTATGAAATAAGACCCAGAAAAGTCTGTAATTGATAGAGTTTCTGGCGGGGCCAACTCTAGGATAGCCTTCTTTCGTGCCATCGTAAGATGTTTGCGGCCTTTGGTAATACAATGTCCCAGAAAAACAACTTTTTGAAGACATAACTGTAGCTTTGATTTGGAGACCTTGCAGCCAGCTGTGGCTAGAAAATCCAGGGTATTTTCTTGACACATGGATGAGTCTGGAGTACAGAGTAGCAAGTCATTCACGTATTGCAGGAGTTCAACTTCTGGGTGAGCGTCCTGCCATGAAGAAAGCACAGAAGACATAGCTTTCCTGAAACTGGATGGGCTGTTTTGGGCTCCTTGAGGCATCACAGTCCAGATATACTGTCAACCAGCGTGGGTGAATGCAAAAAAAAAAATATTGACACGAAGGATGCAGTGGAATGGAGAAAAAGGCATTAGCAAGATCAATTACAGTGAACCAGGAAGCCGCAGGCGGAATACTGGACAAAAAAGAGTATGTGGATTCGGCACGATGGGGGCATCCAGAACCGTAGCTTCATTGAACTTGCGCGTACATCTTGTACCATCTTGTACACTGGAGGTTGTCCTTTTATTTGTTTCTTTTTCACTGGGTACAGCGGAGTATTGCAAGGAGAAGTGGTAGGTATTATTGCACCTGATTCTAGAAGTGCAGCTACTTGGGTGGATATTGCACCTTGTTGGGCCACTGATAAAGGATATTGGGCCTTGGGAAGAATGTTAGGATCCTTAAGCACAACTTGTACTGGTAGGACGTAGAAGGCGGGGCAGGCAATTGGTGGGGATTTTCCACTAAAGACAGTTGGTGAAGTGCGTCACAAGATGGCGCTGGTGTCTGTGCCAGACACGACATGGTAGCCAGAGTAGACAGGGGGCGGGGGGCCTCACAGTACAGACAAAAGCGACGGCTTCCTGACGTCATTGCATTACAGGCTGTGCAGTTCCACCCCTTGCCCGACAACTCGGCACCATTATAGGGCAGTGGCGTATGAGACACTGGAATTTTACACAGATATCTTGAGTGCTTTTCATCATACGTTTCTTTGCCATCTAACGATTTAAATTCTTTGCTACAATCTAGCCAGATTTTAACAGTATCTTTCAATCCGTCGTCATTTTATTTTTCCTGCCTTTTCATTTAGGAGGTTTTGCCAGGTGCAAATCGATAAGGTTCCTCCTTTGGGTATTTTATATGGTCTTTCCAACTTAGATAACTGCTTAATGTACTTTTTCCCTCGTCTATTCGCAACTATTTGGGAGGGTGTACAATACCCTTTTGGAACGCTGTTATCGTTCCCCATTTCGCAACAATATCGTAACCTTGTCCTTGTCCGCAACCGTCCGAAACCTGCTGATACGAGGCACACACACACACTGTAGTAATATAATATACTGGGGACAGGCAACTGGGCTGTCCAAATTAGTGTCAGTCTCACGACACCGTCCGGGGATCAGAGCAACTGGGCTGATCCGGTGGAGACTGTTAACACTTTACTGACTGGCTAGTCTGACGTAACCGTCTGGGGATCAAGGCAACTGGGTTGATCCGGTGCAGACTCACAGCACTTTACCGATTCCTTCCTACTACAGTGTGCTTGCCAGAAAAGGGAGGCACCACAGTTCAACAAGTGACTACGACAGTATATTTACATGGGGTTCTTTTATTGCCTCTCGAGGGTGCGTCAACCACCTGAGTTCCCTCCTCCGAATACACACGTGAGTAACGAGAGACACACAAGGTAGATAAGAAATCTTACCTTGTAACTGGGTTGCGATCCCAGGGTCCAATCGTCAGCTCACAGCGTGAACTCTCCCCGGGAGGGACCCCCGATGGGTACGACTTCCTCGAGCCCCACGTTGGGCGCCAACTGTTTTGGATGCTTTCCAATAAAGCCTTTCTTCAGTTGTTGAACTGCTCCAAATTATATGAATATAAATGTACGTGCACGGAGAGAGAAATAAGACACACGACACACTCTGGGTCAGGTCCAAAATCACTCTGTTTTATTACGTTTAGGGTATAGGTTATATAGTGTACAAAAAGAGGGACGTCTTAACATATAAATCATATTAATTGGTTATTCCTTAAAACTATACGGATATAGGCAGAAAACCGTTAGAACAAGATGCTATCTTGTGGTTAGCGCGACAAACGGTACATTTCCTGTAGCTAGAACAAACTGCTACCTTGTGGTTAGTAAGACAAACATGAACGTTTAGAATACTGCTACTTGCGTCTCTCACATATTTCTGTGAGGTTTAACTCTTTATACTAGTCAAAGCCAGCTTATATTCACTAAAACCATAAGCGTTTCTTGCTGATATATATATACTGTTATAAAACTGGGTTCCATAACACCAATATCCGTACAATATCATTGTATATATATTGTGAACTGTGAAAAGACAATTGTACAATTCCTCTATGCGATTACCAAGCTTCTTCAGGAAGTAAGTATTAAATAAATTACATAAAAGTGCTATTTCCATTGCTTGCTTTGAATGGTTAAGTATGCTATTATTGTTTATATTCTTTTTTTTTTTTTACATGTATTTGTGCCTCTGCTTTTGAAAGTGATTAAAAATTTAAGGAACAGGATCATTTCTTCCCATGCTAGTATTAACGTAAGGCTATTGTTTGTTGTTTTGGTCAGTTTTGTTTTTGTTTGTTAATGCAATTTCAAGTATTGCGTCCACTTAGACTGATTTGGATTTTACTTCTGGAGAACAGAATTGTTCTTAGACATCTCTAGAAATATATGTGTATTTTATTTTGCTTGATATAAATTAAAAAAAGGTCTAAAATTGTAATTTGAATAATATAACATAATTATGTCTATAAGAAACAGCAGCACATATGTTAATATGTTCCAATCGAACAAAAACATTTTAACCTAGAAAAAACTGAACAATGCAAAAAAGTTTAAGTGCCTCTAGAATGGTACTCCTGATAAGAATTCTCCAAGGAATACCCTTCAATAAGTCCTGTCACTTAAGCACTTACTGTTTCAATTCACTTTAATTAGTCACTTGGAAATGAGAGCTGTTAATTAGAGAGATGAAGATTGAGTGCCTCAGTACAATTCATTGCACACTTGTTGACCCAGTGGTGGATAAAGGGATTTATGGGCCTGGAGTTGTAAGTTTTGATGGGCCTCATTATGGAAATATGAGTAGAGAAAACAAAATATTTTATAATAGTTATTTAGGGAGCCCCTTGAAACAGCACCGAGGCACATAGATTATCTAGAAACATTAATGGGTCCTATAAATAGTAATTGTGAACACCCCTTCAAGTACTACTGTGATATATTGATTGAAAATATATATAAATGTAATAAGCATTTCCCTCCTTTTTTATGTGATTACGAAGTCACATATTTCAAAAAAGAAAGCCAGTGGGGTCTTTAAGAAAAGAAGGCAGATAAGTACTTTCTAATATGACTGTCCTTTTAAGCAGTTGTAGCCTTTATGTTATGCAGACCTTTCCTAAAAATATCCACAGAATTAGATAATACAACATCCTTAGGCAGAGAGTTCCATATTCTTATTGTTCTTACTATGAAGAACCCATTCCTATGCTAATGCTGAAATCTCCTTTCCTCAAGTCTCAACTGATGACCCAGTGTCTTTTGTAGAGACCTCTTGGTAAATAGATCACTAGACAGCTGTTTATACTGACCTTGTATGTATTTGTACAATATGATCAGATCACCTCTTAGATGTCTCTTTTCAAGTAAAAACAAGTTCAGTTTTTCTAGTCCTTATTCATAACTAAAATTCTCCATTCCTCTAATTAACTTTGTAGCCCGCCTCTGCACTTTCTCCAGCTCTAAGGCATCCTTCTTAAAAACTAGTACCCAAAATTGCACTGCATATTCAAGGTGAGGCCTCACCATTGCTTTGTAAAGAGGTAAAGTTATATTTTCATCTCGTGATTTAATACTTCTCTTTATGCATGTCAATACCTTACTGGCTTTTGCAACCGCTGTTGACTAAGTGACCTTAGTTGACTTATTGATAAACAATTGCTTGTATCATGACATCATGGCTTTAAGGAGAAAAGGCACCAGGATAGATTGATTCCTTTCTGGTGCCTTTTTTTGGAAATCTGTCTTGGTTACCGTAAAGATAGGAAAAGCCATGCAAACGGCAATTTGACAAATCACATATCTTTGCAAGCATTATTCAAAAGTAACCTAACAAAAACCTAACTAAATTAAGAGAAATTAAGAGATTATTTTTAAAAAATAAACAAATAACCCTGTGACAGAACCCTCCATCACTGGGGCCCCTGGAGAGGCCTGAGAGCCAGCCTCCTCCCTATAGACTATGGGCCCAGGCCTTGTAGTGACTTCTGTGTGTGTGGATACAGGGGTTCAGTTTCTGCTGATGTTCCCCATGTTTTAGCACTCAGAGTCTCAGAACTGTAACGTCAGCTGGACATCCTGTGGTAGGAAGAAGGCTGATTGTCTGTGCATTGTTAATTGTATAGGTGTGAAGTGTTTCCCCTGTTATTCTGTGAGTTAGCCCTTGTCTTAAGACCCCCTGTAGGTATGACTAGGTATCACTGCTGCATACCTAATTATCAATTACATAACAGGTAGCTGTTAATCCTGTGAGCTCCTGTTATCCCTGTGTCCTGGCCATTGTCTGTCTCAAGCCAATTATATGTCTATCGTCATTCCACGTCTACGTCCCCAGTTAATGTAATTATTTATGTCTCGTGTCATCCTGTCCTTCCCCCGGATATTGTGTTGCAGGATTTAATTACTTCCTTCCTGACATGGTAATTAGATCATGTGATATTTGTCTTGCCCCTTTTCTACTTGTGTATATATAACTCTGTATTTGTCTTTAATAAAGGATTCCTGTTTTCACCTCAACATGAGTGTTGCCTGATGTTTGGGGTTTTGCCTCACTGTGTAGCTAAGCTTCGGATAGCCACAGTGCCAATGCAGCTACGGTGCAGCGACGTCCCCCCTTCTATCTACAACGCTGGTTCTGCCCGGTGCTGAAGGGGTTACTTGTTGGTGTCCCGTCAGGAGGAAGCAACGTTTGGCGGGAGTACCCAGTCGGGGTACAGGTCGGTCCCGTCACAAACCCTTCCAAATTAAATACAGTTAAAATACACAAGCAGGGCTATACTGGCCTACCACGATATAGGGAAAACTCCCAGTAAGCCTGCTGCCTTGGGCTGCCCTGGTGCTGCTGCGGAATATGGCTGTGGCTGTGAGAGAACAAAAATCTGTTCCTCCATTGGCACAGATTTGTTTCCATCATCCATCCAGGTAAGCTGCAGAATGTATATTTATGTGGAGGGTATGAAATGGAGTCAGGGGGCTGTGGCAATTATATATTTTAATATATTTATGTGGAGGGTATGAAGTGAAGGTGGGGGCAGAGGCATTTTTATATTTTAATATTATGCTATTTTAAATGTAATATTAATATATTATGAAACTATATAATTGCTTAGCCCCAGCCCCCCACCTTTACTTCATCCCCTCCATATAAATATAATATTAAACTATATAATTAAAATGTATAAGGCCTCAGCCTTTAAGCCAGAAGTTAAAATAAAAAATGGAGAAAAAAAAATCCTACCTGTGGCCGATGGCAGCGGATTCTAAAATGGCTGCTGGTTACATAGGGAAGTGTTTAAAAAACTTAGGTGCCCCAGCAAACCCAAGACGGTACATTGCATCCACCACTGAACAAGTTTTGTAACTTTTATTATTTGGAGGATGCATCCATGTGCAATACATCTCTTATCCAACTGGGAGCTGGAGCACAGGAACAAATATACCAACTCCCTGCAAATCTGCATATTATGTGTTGCTTAGCAATTTCTTCTCAAGTAACTTTTGTTATACTCTCTTTTGTTTTTACCCACTAACCCACTAGTTAAAATGGGCTATTGCTTCATTTTGGATTAAAGTAACAATCTTTGTGATATTTCCTTGTATCTACTAGTGTATTATTTTTGAACTGAAAACATACTAAAACAAGTAGAAATTTGAATGTTTTAGAGCCTTTGCAATTCCAATCAATCACATTTACTGAAACAAGACATACCAACACAGCTTAAAATAAAGACATTTATTTAATAATAAATGAAGGATAGAATCAATATGTTTTTCTTCTGAAAAAGAACTACATCATGCTTCTCCATTATCTACTATGTTAATACTTGTATAATTGCTAATGGATTTTTAATCTTATTTTATTATGGTGGTATACTTTGATATCTACTTAGAGGCATGCGAAAAGGAGCCAATGTGAAATGCTTCCTGTTATTTTATTGAAGAATTGACTTTGAGATACAAAACATCCTTGAAACAAGACATTTAAAAAACTGTTAGTTGACAGACACAATGTGTTTGATTTCCCAGTGTTAGAAAACACAGTAACAACATAAAAATAGGTTTAAGAGCTTTGCACTTAAACATGTCGTTGTGATTTATTTTACATGTATTTTTGGCAACTGCACTGAAAATCAGAATGGTAATTATTCAAAACAACTTAAAAAACAGAACTGCTTATTTGGTATTTCTAATTACACCCAAGCAATTACAGGTTACAGGATAATGATTGGTCGCTTTCATTAAAGTCGATGGAGTGTGCAATGTATCGTCCCATGACTTGGGGTAGGTGTTGCACGAGATTATATAAAAACATGCTCCAGTATAACCAGTTACCATTTTATCTGTTTGGGTGTGGAACGACTAATGTTTAAATTTTTCTTAATTGTATTTTTACGTCCTCCCATGTCATGGACTGAAATGAGGACAGGTAGCTTTTAAGATGATTATTGGATATCCTGAGAAGGTAAGTGTTTTAACTATTTTTGTATACATTTCACAAAGGGTGTTTATGATCTAACTTGGGAACACATAACTTCCCTATCCCAATGGATACAGGATAGGGATATGAGTAAACAGTAAAACCACTAGCTTAAGGATCTCACCTTCTTGCCATATATATGTGTCGCTACATTTGGAGACTTTTTATCTTCACCTAGATTATTTCTAATTCAAGTTATAATTTACTAGAGTTAAAACAGCTTTGATTAAATGATTTCTCATATTTTGTTCTTTATACCTCTGGGCGTAAGTCTTTCGAAATACTCTACAAAAACATGTAGAACTTACAAATGTGATGTTTTAAAATAGCATTTAACTTACATCCGATTTATAAAAATTACCATCTATTTCTTCTTATGTATGCACAGGCAATCATACAACATTTGTACATCTAATAGACTTAAGGAACCATCACAAGTGTATACTTGTTTAAGCATTGTCTTTTTGTGCTCCACAGATAAGGATGGTATGAATTCAAGTGATATTTGCCCTGTAACAACAATTTTCTACTTATATATACTTGATTGAGTAAATCACTACTAGAGTAAGGCCTCTTTGAAAAGTTGCTTGATCAGCATGCACTGGAACATTTTAAAAGTAAGCCAATTAGTTTTACGGACACATTTTGCAGGATCAGCAAAGTAGAAATTGATATGCCATACTCCAAAAATACATTTATCATGTGCCAAGTCTAGAAAAGTTGTATTTGTTTCCTAGACCACACTACATTGTGTTTTCTTGTGGTTATTGTACAAATTGCATATTTCAAAAGTAACGTCAATGTCAAAAATGTTATCTGAATTAAAAGCTAAGTTAGGAATACAAGCTAAAATCAATGCAATAGATCATTGAGTATGTATTATATTTTCAATATTCCAATCAATGCTCACTGAAACGCATTTTAATAGGCTCCAATGCATTTTATTGCATACAAGGTAAAATAGGGGGCAAACGTTGCATGTATGAGAGTTGAGCTGACATGCACTTTAGTTAATGCATTGAAAGTATAATTAAGTACCATTCCTGGGCAAGGGGGCACGGAAAATTACAGAAGTCTTATTTTCAAACTACAATAATAAAGAGCTCATGGACCAATTTGCATACAGTAAAATGCATTGGCCTACATGTTCCAAAGTGGGCCTAAAGTGGGCCTTATTTTCATTAAGACACACGTCCTTAGTACATATGTGTCATTTTAGCAGTATCCCACAATGTGTATTTATTCACTCCACAGGTTTTCTATTGGGTTCAAGTCAGGGCACTGGTTGAACCTTGATTTTGTGGTCAGTGAACCACAATATATGATATATGTTTAGATCATTGTCCTGCTAGAAGATCCAACCACGACCCTTTTTAAACTATCTGGCAGAGGCAGTCAGGTGTTCATTTAATATTTGTCCATAATGCCATGTATCCTAAAAAAAACCGTCTAGATCCTCTGGCAGCAAAACTGTTTCAAAACATTAAAGATCTACCACAGTATTTAACCGTGGGCATGAGGTACTTTTCCATGTGGCTCCCTCTCTGTGTGCACCAAACCATGCATAGTGTCTGGCAGACACTGGAGACAGTTGAGTTTGTTTTTACATGAGTGACTAAGGGAATTTGGCCTATGTGCTACCTAATATTTATATTGATTGATCTATTTCGTGTTCCTAGTCACCCAGGTGTACTAAAAATTTAAAATATCAGTATGAGTATACTTTATGAATTCATAGGCGTGCCAATACCTGTGCCACACATTTATTTATTTATTATAAACTTGTGTTGTGTTTGTAATTGTTTGATATTCATGAGAGCAGAGTACTTTTGTGTATTTTGGGAAGAAAAGATCAAAGGGTTAAACAATAAAGACAAGTTTTCACAACATTCTTTGCTCATATTTACTAAGGGTGCCAATATAAGTGGAGGGCACTGTACTTGTTAGGTATGTAGTTCCCTTTTTATATTTTTGTGTTTATAATTATTTGGTAGGAATTAAATGAGTTAAATATTTTTTAATCCAACAAAATTTGATGTATGCACTTTTTATTTTTATTATTAAGCGAAACAACCTTAAAAACAATATTTTATTAAACTCAAAACAATTACAATCAGTTCAGTTGATATTAAGCTATCTAGATGTTTTGAATTAATATAATGATTCAAGTATTAAAGTGGATTCTATAATTATTAACACAATACAACTGAGGAATATGCTGACTTTTGATTATCTTAATTAGTAGAATAATGACATTAACTGGACTATTGCTTGTCATTTTGGTTGTCATTTTCTTAACCTAGTCTTGTTAAATTGCAATTAAGAATTTAAATAAATCTCATAAATGTTATAGTTTTCATTCTAATTTCTTATCAGTGACATACAATACCCAATAAATTATACAGCATGTCCCACATTTTTGGTCTTTCTACAAACACCGTTCCTGTGCTCAGTATTTAATTGTCATTACTGTGGCATTAATCTCAGGGCCAAAAATTCAAAGTCTGAGAGTCAGAGGGAATCTCAGCAATAAAAGCCTTGAAATTACTGTATTTGCTTGATTATAAGACAAGGTCTTTTTCAGAGCAAATGCTCTGAAAAATACCCCTCGTCTTATAATCAAGGTCGTCTTCTAATCAGACCTCAAATAGAGGTCTCACTATGAGACTAAGATCCAGATCCCCCGCAGCGCTGCAGGGGACCTGGATCATCCTGTCTGGTAACCTCAGCTACTGCCGGCACTTACACCGGGGCGCATCTCGCATACCTTCTCGGCGGCCAGTGAGGAGAATTCCCTGCAGCGTTGCGGGGAATTCTCTTCTCTGGCAGCCGGCGAACGCAGACAACCCCCGCTACTGCTGGAACTTCCGCCGGGGCTTCTATGACGGAGCACCGGCGTCACACGACCATCCGGTGCTCAGTCATAGAAGCGCCGGTGGAACTAACGCCGAACTCCACCCGCTGCCCCCACCAGACACCAAGGAGTCAGAAGCACTGGTAAGTCGGGGGGGGTGTTATATGGGGGGCATAAGGCTTTTCTGGAGGCAGAGTGGCATATAGGGGGTTAAAAGGCATATCATTGGGCAGAGTGGCATATAGGAAGGTATATGGCATATCAGGAAGGCAGAGTAGCATATAGGGGGTATAAGGCATTTCTGGGGGCAGAGTGGCAAGCCTGGGGGCAGATGTTTCATAACTGGGGGGCAGGTTGGCAAATAAAAGGAAATAAAAACAAAACAATTTTTTTCTCAATAAAAGCTTTTATTAAATATGAAAAAATAGTTTACATGAATTAATATTTACTAGTAGGGTCGTCATATTCAGGTTTTTTCTTTTTCTTAAATTAATATTCTTATAATCAGGGTCGTCTTATAATAGAGCACATACGGTATTATTGAACCAGGTTTTTTATTTTCAGGAAAATAGTTACCAAAAAGTCTGATTGGATGCCAACACAAAAGATACATATGGAACTTCCCTGTTTTATTCAATAAACAAACCAATAAGTAAGGACTGCACTTGTACAGTGGGGCAAAAAGTATTTAGTCAGCCACCAATTGTGCAAGTTCTCCCACTTACAAAGATGAGAGAGGCCTGTAATTTACACCATAGGTACACTTCAACTATGAGAGACAGAATGAGACAACAAAGTCCATAAATCACATTGTCTGATTTTTAAAGAATTTATTTGCAAATTATGGTGGAAAATAAGTATTTGGTCAATAACAAAAGTTCATATCAATACTTTGTTACATACCCTTTGTTGGCAATGACAGAGGTCAAACGTTTTCTGTAAGTCTTCACAAGGTTTTCACACACTGTTACTGGTATTTTGGACCATTCCTCCATGCAGATCTCCTCTAGAGCTGTGATGTTTTGGGGCTGTCGCTGGGCAACACAGACTTTCAACTCCCTCCAAAGGTTTTCTATGGGTTTGAGATCTGGAGACTGTCTAGGCCACTCCAGGACCTTGAAATGCTTCTTACGAAGCCACTCCTTCGTTGCCCGGGCGGTGTGTTTGGGATCATTGTCATGCTGGAAGACCCAGCCACGTTTCATCTTCAATGCCCTTGCTGATGGAAGGAGGTTTTCACTCAAAATCCCACGATACATGGCCCAATTCATTCTTTCCTTTACACGGATCAGTCGTCCTGGTCCCTTTGCAGAAAAACAGCCCCAAAGAATGATGTTTCCACCCCCATGCTTCACCGTAGGTATGGTGCTCTTTGGATGCAACTCAGCATTCTTTCTCCTCCAAACACGACGAGTTGAGTTTCTACCAAAAAGTTCTACCTTGGTTTCATCTGACCATATGACATTCGCCCAATCCTCTTCTGGATCATTCTGGATCTCTAGCAAACTTCAGACGGGCCCGGACATGTACTGGCTTAAGCAGGGGGACACGTCTGGCACTGCATGATTTGAGTCCCTGGCGGCGTAATGTGTTACTGATGGTAGCCTTTGTTACTTTGTAAGTTTACTGTTGTTGACCAAGGTTTCATTAATATTAACAATAGTGTTGAGATATAAAGATGTTGCAAGACAAAAGCAAAAAAGTAAAAATATGGAAATCAAGAATATGGCAATGTAAAGTATGGAAAGTAAATTAGTGTATGAAAAGGAGCACAATCAATAAAAAATTATAATATAACAATATAAAATTATTGTGATTTTGCATACAAAAATTTCTGGCAATGTAAAAAAAAGACGGTAAAAAAAGACAGTATCACATATAGTGTACAAATGTTCTACTTTTCTTTTAGTGATTAAATCACCCATGTCCATAATTGACCATAATTAACCATCAGGAACAATACCTGTGTTTAGATGCTATATACACATGCTCTTTACAATTCAAAAAGTTCCAGCTCTAGAGGGTTAAAAACTATTTTTTTTTAAATAAACATAATTTTAAAAAAAAATATTGTGTAGAAGGAAATTAGAAATGCAAAGACAAAAGGCTGATTTTGAGAAATTTAAAATAAGAGATTGTCCCCAACCTTCTTGAGATTGTAAAATGTTCCTGCACTTAGATGGTTAAGCACTATTTTTAGATAGATTAAAGCTACAAGAGTGCAAATAAAAGGCCAAGTTCAAGCAATGTACATTGATTATAGGGTAATTAATACTAGCCTCCAGCACCAGAGACCAGAACAATTTCTTTGTAAGATTACTGCATTAATAAAGGCAGTTCCTTTGAAAATGCTAATATATGCATATGGTAATGTGTGATCAAAATTAACGTATAAACATTTTATAGTTATTTATATTACATGCATAAACTTGTTGCCTGCCTAATGTTGTGAATTAAAATATATTCTCAAAGGGAAACATTTCAGTGCTAACCCTTCATCCAGAAGGATATTATTTGGATTCAGTTACAGCTATAAATTTTCACCTTCTATTTCTATAAATTTCCACTAAGTGTTTAATGGTTTATAACTGTAATTATTCTTGTGTGCCAACATTAAAGTTTAAAAAGTTTAATTTGGAGACTATTTGAGAAACTCATCTTTTTTACAACCTCATAAATAGACCTTTGATGAAGTAAGCAGAGGTTCAATGAATGCTCATGGTGCATTTGTATACGTCCACAAATGAAAGATATGTTTAATGGGCTATGACTAGAGAGGAATCTTTTATTTGAGACAAATGTACACTAACTGCTGTCTTGTGTGTGTTTTAAATGTGTGTTAATATCATGATCTATTTTATTTTTGCAGATGCTATTAGAAATGTCAAATGTTCTTTACATTTTAGCGATGGATTATGGCAATAATTATTTTGAAACAAACAAATAGTCTAAAACATTTGGGTGACTACTTGGAAATACCAACATATTTGCTTTTCCTGAGTCACCAATTTTAAATGTTGTCA
This sequence comes from Sceloporus occidentalis, assembly GCA_023333645.1. NCBI lineage: Eukaryota > Metazoa > Chordata > Lepidosauria > Squamata > Phrynosomatidae > Sceloporus > Sceloporus occidentalis. Next base: position 148,891 of record JALMGF010000227.1, read on the forward strand.
TAGTAGTGACGAATGATATGTTTGGGTTTTCTTTTTTAATTAAAGGAACCATTTAGTCTCCAGAATTGCATTTATTTCTCAATGCATGTTGTGGTCCAATTTTGCATGAATGAAAGTAGCCGAAGCCAATAGCATGAATAAATGTTCAGATACCACTGTTGTTCTATTGATGATCCCATTAAGTAGAATGAAAGTACTACTGAGAATGTCCAAGAAGCACAATGACAAATGCTTCCCGGTTGCATAAGAGGTAACCAAGAGAGAAGTTAAATGAGATAGAAGTGTCATTTTCTAACTTCAATAACTAAAGAATGTCTATAGTGATTTAAACACAGCAAAAAGAGAAGATTTTGCATGGACTTCTAACATAAATGCAATAAATATGAAAATAGGACCTTTAACTTTTATGGGTGTTTAAGTACCTGGTAGTTTGCAATGATTATCAACATTATAATAATAATCTAAACCTAAGTACTTCTGAAGTTCCACTGCACAGAATAGTTTTCTATTGGCCAAACAGGTGGAAAGTCCATTGAAGTTGGTTCTATTGTGCAGAGTAAATTTACTGGAGTGCTTGGCACTGTTTGTTCTCACTTTTGACTATGCATATTTTCCTTGGAATTTCAACTGTCATTGTCTAATGGAGATTTTTCCTCTGTAATGGCAGGAGAGAGCTAAAATTCAAGACTCTCTTGAGACACTCAGCGGAGAGCGGGCCACTTCAGCGATGTCTATTCTTAGATAAAGTAGTATCAATTTTTTTCTGTATGTATAGCTAATTATTTAACATCCAGGCATTGTTCATCAAAATATATAATATGGTCAGTTAGGTTCCTAGCAAGTAGGTTATACACATGTTTGCATGTTGACAATGTCATGAACTACATTAGTGTTAATTACTAATGATACTGTATTTCGTTATGATAAAGGTGACAAGTTACTAAAGTCATAACTTGCTTAGGCATACCTGAAGAAGAAACACCAGTGTCATGAAAGTTTGATTAGTCATTTAGCCATTAAATGTTTCATTTTTATACCACCGTATCACAAAAGTACCTTGGCTGGTACTTAACATTCTTTCATAGTATAGACCTTGAGGTTAAGGAACACTAGATCAACAACAGAACAGGCACACCAGCAAGTCAGGCTTAACACACCGAAAGCTCCACAATCAGGAAAAATTGACTCTGAGAAGGAGTGGGTTCATATAGTTTGTTATTTGACCTTTAATTAGAGGAAGGGCAGGATGTTTAGAGGTTACCGTGGTTATGCTGGACATTCTGAAAACTGTCCAAAGGTGGGGAAACTTCTGCTGTGACTACAAGAGAGAAAAAACCAAACAGAGCAGCACAAGCAAACCAATACAACACAACATCACTATTAGGATGGGAGAGTATGGTGTACCTGTCCTTAAGATTCAGATGGGGAAGAGGCTTTTAACCCATTTGCCCCAACATTGTCGTGCCCGCTAGTCCAATAATGGAATTACTGGCATATCCACACTTCGATCTAAGCCAGCAGGCATATTCTCCTTTGTATTTCTCTATGTCCCCTTCAGTATAGCAAGACACTTTGCACAATGCTGGGCTGGACCATTGAACAGCATGGTGATCATTATCATACAATTCAAACCCTAATCATTTTTTCAACTCAAGGCATATCATTATTCTTACTCTGCAAACAAAAATAATCAGTGTTGCCTGATAAATTACATGAGTATCATATCAGACATTTAATATACAGCAAACTTCAAAGGCAAATGTTACCATGTACAATTTGAAGTAATATATTTGCCAGGTTGAGAGGTTGATCAGGAGTCAACTGGAGATGTATCTTTATGATGTTCAGGCTTAATACTTATAAAACTTCTCTACTAATACAAATCTAAGCATCTACTTATTGCTAATTCATGTAGTTTTATTGGTATCACAGTTTATAGACCAAAGTGAATAATACTTTTTCTGTGTTTACAGAAAGTTGAGATAGGCTGTGATTGATAATGCAACATTGATGAGAATTGACTAGTACATTGAATTGTTAATTTAATCAGTGCAGTTTTAGAGGGGGAAAACAATGCAGTGTGTGCAAAAACTACATGTGTTCAGTGCATTATCAGTGATATAATATTATCGCAATATCAGTAATATTAGATGGTAATTTGTGTTTACTCAATAGAAAATAAAAAGTACAGGCTGATTATGTGTCTACCTTCATAATGTAGGGTAAGAGTCATTTATTTGTACATTAACTTTATGACATTAATAAGTGAAAAATGTTTAATAGGAGATATTAGGCATAAAAATATTGGTAGCTTGATTGTGGGAAAATAAAGGATACACTTTTCATGTGTCATTCATTTCTTCTTAAGATATATAGGGATTGCATTACTCTTAATTGGTAAGCATCTAGCAAATCTCTAGGAGACACTTTGATGGATCGGTTCTACCATACTGGCTTGTTGATCTTACAAACCTAAAAGCATATTGGCATTTGTCATTCAACTTGGAGCACAGCTAGCTTTTTGATTTGTATTAGTCAAATAGTTCACGTTGTTTTAATTAATGTTTTAACAACTGCATTTCTAAACCAGCCTCTAGGGTAAAAAAGTTTTACAACACAAGTGTTAGCTACTCAAAAGTAAATGATGAGCACATAGAAGCTGAGATAAAAAATCGATGGCAGTGTTAAAAATATTTAACTTTGCTGCCGTGTGCATGTCAACAGATTATGTATGCATTAGGCACAGATTAGTATCACTTTTGTCACTCTTTATTGAGAGCAAAGCATGCTTAGGATAATTAATGTTTGTTTCTCCTACCTCAAAGTTTAGCAACAAACGCTCACGAAATTAAGTACTTTTAATCCCTTCCCACCAATGAATTTAATAGTATGTCACAACATTATGGCAGTTAACACCAAAGAACATACTATTACATCCTTGTGATTTAAGCAAGTTTGCCTTACGCTTAGCATAATTTTTCAGTGCAATCAAGACAGCAGGTCTACACTGCCCTGCTTCCTGATCACAGTGTGATGGATGTGCTGGATGTCACTACAGCTTGCAAGATTATGAAGAGAGAGTGTTTTTTTTAACTGTAAAACAGTAAGAAAAAAGTGTATAGTGAAATTTTTTTTTATATTTTGTTTCATATTAAATGATGGATTACATAGATAAATAAAGTGTCAAAAGCAAGCCGTACTAGTAATGAAATTAAGAATTTGTACACTAAATGAGGAAGAGAGAAACTACAGTTGAATAAGGCCTACATCATTAAGGGTTAAAAAAAACTGTAAGGCCCTCCTAGTCTAGGGTAAGTACAATAATTTCACCTACAGGGGTTAAGGAACCACATAGAATAATTAGACTCTGTCAGAGTAACAGTAGGATCACAAAGAACATCAAGAGCATATTTTATTAAAATACACATTGACAAAGAATTGCAAATATATGCAATATTTGTGGCTGTACTCTTTCCCTGAATATCCCTTTTCTTTGTTAATTTATTTTGCTAAGACTTACAGGCTGGAACAAGAATACTGGTGTAATTTTGGTAGTTTTAACCATGAGGACAGAGGTGGAGCAAACGGTGGCTAAGGTGCAGTTGGCAGTAAAGAAGTCAGGACATCACCAGAATAGGAGCAGGCCGTAGATGGGATCACCCAAGTTACAGGCTTGAGTTTGGGCAGGCAACAGACGGAAAAATTGCCAAACTAATAAAAAATAATAAAATATGGGAGACACAATATAAGCAGCAACACATAATATTACACCTAGATCCTTGCACAGGCAAAACTTGATTCTCGGAACAGAGAAAACTTTATTTTTCCAGTTCCATGATCCATCTTGGAAGAGGCACCAGAAAGAAGTTAGGCAGGGATTGAATTATTGGTTGTTGGAGTCCTTACATTTAGGTAGAAATCCCTTTAATTTCTCAAGATGGGTTTAAATTTGAACCAGTACTAAACATGGATCTATTGATTACACAAGGGTGATATAGATTGTTTGGTGCCTCTTAAGCTTATACCATACTATGTAATTAAGAGGCTCATAAATTGACAGAATACTGATTTAAACTCCACATCACAAATCTGGGTAAAACAATTGGATGTACTAACTAAATAGCAGTAGAAACATTATATGACCAAAAGTATGTGGACATGCCACCTAATTATTGAGTTTAGGTGTTTCAACCACACCCATTGCTAACAGGTGTATATAATCAAGCATCTCCATACATATTGGTAGTAGAATGGGTCATACAGAATAGCTTAGTGACTTGTCATTTTCATAGAATGCTCCCTTTGCCACAAGTCAGTTAGTAAAACTTCTGCCCTGGTAGATTCTTATGAAGTGGAAGCATCAGGAGTAACAACAGATCAGCCATGAAGCGGTAGACCAAGCACACACAGACAGACAGGGTGGAGTGACTGCGTGCAGAAGCACATAGCTTGTAAAAATCCCATATCATGGGATAGGCATCACCTACTACAGAGTTCCAAACTGCCTCTGGAAGGAACATCAGCACAAGCCATGTGCGTTGGGAATTTTATCTAATTGGTTTCCATAGCTGAGCAGCTGCACACAATACAAATATAGCTTTGCCCAATGCCAAGCATCAACTGTAGTGGCTACTGGACTCTTGAGCAAAGGAAATGTTATAAATCATACCTCATTATGTGATGGACGAACCTGGCATTGGCACATGTCAGGAGAACACTACTTAGCAGAATGCATAGTGCCTACTGTGATGTTTGGTTTAGACAATTGTATCCTATCAACTTTGCGTCACCAGTTTGGGGAAAGCACCTTCATAGTCCAGCCTGAGCCCTGACCATAACCCCATTGAACACAATTGAGATTAATTGGAACACTGATTGTGTGCCAGGCCTTCTCATCCAACACCAGTGCCTCACCTCACAAATGCCCTTTTGGCTGAATGGGCACAAATTCCCACAGACACACATTTCAAAATCTGGTGTAAAGACTTTTCAGAAGAGTGGAAACTGTTGTTGCCACAAAGGATGTGATGGTAAAGTGTCCACATACTTTTGGTACCTTAGGCATGGCTTCAATACCCGGATTATTACCTTATTAAGTTTAAGGGGTTTGAAAATTAATATACTTTTGTCTACTTAGTTTAAGAATTTTCAATTAGTTATCCAAACCTATAAAATAAACAATCTACCTCTTAATACTGTATAACTTTTACAGACTATTATTATTATGTTTTATTTATATAGTGCCAACAATCTTGTCTACATATGACAAGACGAGAGTTGACAGACTAAGACAAACCGATATATTAGGTGGAGAGAGCCCTGCTCGCAAGCTTACAATCTTGAGAGAATGGGGTGACAAACATCAGTGACAAGGAAGTTCGGGACATGAGAGATGGAGAGAGATCATGAGAAGACAGGTATATTTGAGTATCATCTGCATATAGATGATACTGGAGGCCAAATGAGTTGATTAGTTTGCCAAGAGATGAAGTATAAAGAGATAACAACAGAGGGCCAAGGACTGAACCTTGGGGGACACGAACTGAAAGTGGAAGGGGTGATGATGTCTTGCCAGAGAAGCTGACAGAGAAGGCACGGTTAGACAGATATGAGGAGATCCAGGAGAGAGCTGTATCTCGAATGCCTATAGAAGCAAGTGGGTCAAGAAGAAGGTGGTGATCAACAGTATCAAATGCAGCAGAGAGATCCAATAGTATTAGAATGGAAAAGTGACCTTTTGCTTTGACAGAGAGCAAGTCATTGGAGACTTTTGTTAGAGCAGTTTGAGTAGAGTGAAGGGATTTGAACCCAGGAGGGAATTAGAGGGAATTAGAGGAGATGAAGTTATTAAGGAGATTATACACAATTTGTTCAAGCAGCTTAGTGGTAAAAGAAAGCAGAGAGATAGGGCTGTGGTTAGTCAGACAGATGGTATCTGAGGAAGGATTTTTTAGAATGGGTGTGGTTAGCGTATGCTGGAAGGCTGTTGGTATAGTTCCAGATGATAGATTAAATAGGTGGGTAAGTGATGAACCAAGGGATGGACTTTGCGAGGTATGATAGGATGGGGTCAAAGGGACAGGTTGTTGGGTGAGAGGAAGAAAGAAGAGTGGCTATCTCTTCTTCGGTTGTAGGGGAAAAGGCAGTTAGTATGGGATGAGTGGAGAGAGTGGTGGTGGGTGGTGTAGGAGGGGGTTGTAAAGAAGAGAGGTCTTGTCTAATAGTCTCGATCAGTGGGTAACAAGATCTTGGGTAGTGAGAGAGGTTTGTGGTGTGGGTATGGAGGGACAGAGAAGGGAGTTGAAGGTGGAAAAAAGGCATCGCAGGTTGGAAGAAAGGGAGGATTTGAGAGCGGAGATGTAGAACTGTTAGGCGAGAGAGAGGGCAGAGTTGTATGTGTGAAGCATGAATTTATAGTGAATAAAATCTTCGCTGGATTTGGATTTTCTGAAGTAGCGTTCAGCCGTGTGGCAGCACTTCTGAAGAAACCACGTGGTTTTGGTATGCCACGGTTGGCGTTTCAATTGTAGGGGGTAACATTTAGTAATTGGAGCTAGGCTGTCGAGGGATGAGGCAAGAGTATTGTTATAAAAGAGGCTGCTGAGTCTGGGTAGGAAATGGTTAAAATGGAAGGTAAGAGAGGTTCTAGTGAGGCTGACAGTTGGGTAATGGTATTATCTAGTAATGGCCTACAAATATGAGGTGAGGTAATGGCCTAAAAATGCTTACTCAAGAAACAAAAATAGATTGAAATACATTAAACATTTTAGCTTGGCTCTACATTATCTATGTGATGGTAGAAAAAATAATTAATTATTCTTGCTATTAACTATTTAAAAAAATATGATGTAAAAAATGAAATAATATTAATAAGGACAAATGTGGAAATGAATGTTATATTTTATGGCTTGTGTTCATATAATAGTCATGCTAAACACCCAAATGTTTTGCATTGTGAAATGTAAATGATTTCATGAGGTCCAGACTCCAGTGTCTTGTCTTTTCATTGGTTATGGGGGCAGTTGTATTAAGGGTTAACTTGACTGAATAGACTGACTGGGTCAAATGTCCTCGCGTGATAACAATCTTAAAATGTTTGCCCTGACCCCTAGAACTCAAAGGGTTCAATACCTATTTTGGAGCAATTGGTTTAGTTCAGCTATGTGCTATGACACAAAGGCACTACTCTATTTTGTATAGCAAGAAATGTATTTTTCATTATGCTTCTCCATTGTCTCAGTTTAAACAAGCAGAGTTGCTGGTGTTTGATGGATTATTTTTCCTTCTAACCAAAGGTACAGAGCCATCATCTAATGAAAACACTCCTGTATTTTATGGCTCCCTAGACCGTACTTGTGCATATTAACAAATAATTTCAATCTTAGCGTTAGAAATAAAATACAATTTAACATCTGTGTCTTTCATTATATTTCTTTAAAGGTCCTCATTTAATTTTAAAAGTAAATGACTTTATTCCAGACACCATAAAGAGGCTGTGAATATAATTAAAAACTATCTGCAAATTAAAACTTAAAGACAATAGATACACTACTCATTCATTTATACAGTTCATTTAATAACTGAGGAATGTATATATAAGTCTAATTATATATAATAATATAATGCAATTTTGACTCAGGAAGCTGTGTTAAAACAATAGAAAAAAGTGGTAAACTATAGTGAGGGAGATATATTTTTTTAACAAAACTTTGCAATGTACTTTTAAATTATTTAAGAAGTATGTGTGAGGTATTTATATTAACTATCCTGAGCTAAGTATGATGGTCTCTGTTAGATTAACTGTGAATATACTAAACACATAGTAACTGTATTCTAAAATTTAATGTAGATTAGGATCGATAGTGTGCCTGAAACAGTGAGAGAACAGATAATCCCTGAAAGAAAGGGCTGCATGACTGGGCCGGTATTGAGGGTAAGCAGGATAGGTTTAATGTGTTAAGGTGGTTAATTGTATATATATATTTATGTCATGCCTTATTGGAGGTGGTCATACAAGGCTATTTATGGGCTATTTTTCATGCCATTTAGGCCAAAATCAGAAGCAGTGAGTTTTCCCCCTTTATATATTCGATGCCAGCAAAACTTTTTTGAAGATGGGGTTCATAGCAAACTTAAGTTTGGTTGTTACACCAAGATTCAGTTCATCAAATGAACAGTTTATCTGGTGCATACTCCATGAGTTCAGTGCCTGGGGGTTTTGTAATAGGCCGTCAAAATCATCAAATTTAATTGTAAGTGCAAATTTGTAAAAAGGGAATATATAATATATATATATATATATATATATATATAACTGTATAAGTTATCCTTCAATGTCTAGAAAATGCAATGAAATTGTAGTAAAATACATTTATCTGCCGCTTCTATAACCGCTATATTTCTACTCTTGAACTTAGGACCTTGAATATAAATAGAATTCAAAAGGGCAGACTAATTAAATAAATAATTTATGCTTGGATCATGCAATAGCATGTCTTCTTTATTTACTAATTTACTAATAAACATATTGAGCTTTACGTATCTGGGACTTTTGTGTATAAGTGGCACCCACAGTAATCAGAATGATGTGCCTATTTATAGAGCCTTATTGTTCGAATTGAAAACTGTGTTTCGTATTTTAGCACAGGCTTTCCATTCAACTTGCTGTTATTGTTGCAAAGGCACATTAATAAAATTGCATTCAACAACTCATTTGCTACCACTTTAATCAAGTTTAAAACTATCTGAAATGACACACATATAACAATTATAGGAAAAGCTGAACAATATAGCATTGTTATGTCTTCCAAATCATTAGGGATATTTTATTGTGGTAGTTGCATTTCCGCTTTTGCAAAATATGCAACAAATAATTCCTGGTTATGTTTAATACACTTGAGAAACAAAACTATCACTGTTGCCTTGGCAACTAGATGATAGCACTGCACTTTGGAGAGCACAAAAGTACAAAAGACAGAAAAGAAGTTTAATCAAAGGAGCTGATTTCAGTAGCATAAAAAATCCCCAAACTACAGTTAAATGTTCTACTTGGTTTGTGTTACTTTGAACAAGAAGAAAGAGGCAATGGATTTATATTGCTACTTTCTTAACAGATTGAATTCTGTCTTCGGGGATTACTTGGTAATTTGTCAAGTCTTATTTGTTTTTTGGTTTTGTTTTTAGTATCGCATTTAAATGCAGTATACTACATTTTAAAATTATTGCTAATAAGTGTAGTCAAGTAGTTGAACTAGGTTTTAACCTTAACGCACAAATTAGGATAGTATTCTGCATATGTAGTTTTAAACTACAGAGTTGTGGCATTTTGTAAAAATGCCTTTTCCCTTAGGCCAAACATCAATTGCACTCTCTAGCAGGTTGAATAAATACATCTAAATCCACCATTTTTTTTCTTTCCTCAGAAGGTTAAACCCTTGGAGTACTACGGTCAGGACACATTTTTTTCCATGGGAGGCTAGACCAATCTTCATATTCTTCTACAGTTACAACCTTAGAAACAGATAAAACTTTAACTAGGAAAATCTAAAAAAATCCCTTCTCACCCTTATGGGTGGTGTGAGTCTTCCTCAACTTCGAGTCTTTTACCAAGGCCTGGGAGTTTGTGGGTTCCACACAGTATCATAGCTACACCTGGCACTGCACTATTCTGAACAGAGTGTTCTGATGTTGTTCCTGGAATCTGTTAGAGCCACTCTCCCAGCTTAGGAGTCACAGCCCTGAGTGCGCCTATGACCACTGAGACCACTTTGGCCTTCACTCTCCACATCTTCTCTAGTTCTTCTTTCAGGTCCTGGTATTTCCCCAGCATCTCATACTTCTTCCTGATGTTGCTGTCAGTTGATACATCTATCACCACTGCTGTCCTCTGGCCCATACTCTGTGCAGATATCCCTGTACACAATGCTAGCTACTTGGTTGCACTGTTCAGTGTACGCTGTTCCTGCGAACATCTTACACCCCGCCATTATGTTTTGGATTTCAGAAGCCTCTCTAGATAGTCTGCACCTTGGGTCCTTTCTGGTGCGGTAGATGCCTCCTTCTATGGATCTGCTGCTTAGTCCCTGCTGTTTTGCTGCCATTATCAGTGCCTCAGTGCTGTCTTTGTGTCCAGCCCTGTAAAAAAGAAAAAATTATTCTGCACTCAACTCCTAGGAAGCTGGGTGCTAGCAGGAAAAAAGGGGGCAGCATGAACCCTCTTGAAGCACACAAACAAAGAAAAGGAATCCCAGCACTCCAAACAGCTTCCAATCTTTAGGATACTTTATTAAGCGAGAGCAAACAAAAGCAACGTTTCGGCCAAACAGGGCCTTTGTCAAGCTTTGTCCAGCCCTGTCCAGCCACTTGAAGGATTTTCCAATGTCAGCCACCACAGGTATTTGTCGATGGTACATCCCATGCGGGGTCTTGGCTGTCTGTTGCTGGTTCAGGCATTCTCTCAGCAGCTAATCTTTCAGTGCTACCTTACTTATTTACTCCCAGATGCTCTGGGTTTCATACAGGGCAATAGCTTTTGACAGACCCTGCTCTTTTTCTTTCCGGTTGCTGTACAGTCTCTGGTTCTCCCACATCTCCTGTCATTCTTGGTCTTCCGTGGCTGAAAGCCCATAACCCCTCTATCAAATGGGAAACAGGTGTTTTCCGTTTCACTTCTACCCACTGTAACCAAATCTGTCTGAAGAAGACAGCTGTATGTCTCACCCACATCACCACCTCTCCACAAGAAATACCAATACCTTATAGATGCTTTCAGGATGTCTTTGAGAAAAAGGGGGCTGAAACACTTCCTCCTTCTCGTTCCTACGATTGTTCCATTGAACTGTACCCAGGAGCAGCCATTCTATTTGGCCGTATATCAAAAACAGTCTCTCTAAGGTGTTTATACGACCCTCTACTTCCCCAGCAGGAGCAGGAATCTTTTTCATCCATAAAAAAATGGGGGACTACAACCCTGTATTGACTACCGGGATTTAAATAGTGTGATTTTTGGGCTTCACTGATTTACGTGATCCTGACCCCGGCTACGTGTACTGATCTATGCTGCATTTAGTGAATCTGGCCCTGTTTATGCTTTTTGCCTTGGGTTATCCTGCATACCAGACTCCTCCACCTTCCACACCTTACACTGGTTGACTTTATATAGTTCCAGGCATTCACAGATCCATGTGTGTGACATTGAATCATAGTCAATCCAGGCTGTGTTCAGGTTGGTCTGTCTACGCTTTGAGTCTTGGGGCGACTGCTCTTTCTATGATCAACTGATGCTTGGAGCCTCTGGTGTCGTTCCCTATGTCCTTCTGACCTGTGCTCATTTACTGGCCAAAGTGGCCCTGTAGCTTGGTGGCTATGATCCCTGATAGGAATTTCCATGTTGTGGGGAAGCAGGTTATTGGCTGGTAGTTGAAGGGTGTTGTACCCTTATGAGGGTCTTTCGTGATGATGACTGTCCTTCCTTGTGTTAGCCGGTCTGGGTAGAAGCCTGTTGCCAGCCTGTGGTTCATCTGTACTGCTAGGCATTGATGTATGTACCGCTGTCATTCTCTTCAGCCAGTAGGTATGGACTATGTCTGGGCCAGGTGCTATCAGTTCACTGGTCTGAGTTACATTGGTAGTATGGATTGTTTTGAGGCATCTATTGACATCTTCTAGCATACTAGGCGGTGGCCCTTCTCCACTAATCCTTGGTAATCGCTCTCGAAGGTTGGCTGTAGCTAGCTTATACATGGCTTTATGTCTCATCTCAGCTGCTATGCTCATGGCAGGATTGGAAGTGAATTTCTGACTTCTGGTGTCAGCTGTTGTTTTTCTGTATATATACAGTTGTGTTAAAAAAGCACACTCTCTTTGAATTCTGTGGTTTTACATATCAGTGCCTATATCTGATCATATCAGGTCTAAAAAAAGCTACATACAACCTCAGATGATAAACAACACATGACAAATGGTTTCATGATTAATTCATCAAAAATAAAGCCAAAATGGAGAAGCCATGTGTGAAGTACAAGGGTGTAAGTACACCCTTACTGCTGCCATTGGAATTAAGATGCAAGGTGTTGCTGATCAAATATCCTTTATTAATGGATAGTCACCTCTTTAAAAGCAGAAGTTTCAGCACGTTGCTGGTCTGGAGCACTAATATATTGTCAAGGAAGGAATACATTAGCAATGATCTTAGAGAAGCAATTTCTGCTGGGAAGGGTTATAAAGTCCATCATTCTACAATGGGCAAGATTATTGCAAAGTGGAAAACATACAAGACAATTGCCAATCTTCCCAGGAGTGGATGTCCCGCAAATACACCCCAAGTTTAGACCGTGCAATGTTCAGAGAAAAAACAGAGTTACATTTCAGACTCTACAGGACTTAGTTAGCATGTTCCATGTAAAAGTTCATGACAGTACAAATGTGGTTTGTTTGGAAGAACTGCCAATAGGAAGCCTCTTCTCCCTAAAAAGAACAAGGCAGCACGGCTTAGGTTTGTCAAAGTTGCATCTGAACAAACCACAAGACGTCTGAACAATATCCTTTAGACAGATAAGACCAAAGTCGAGATGTTTGGCCATAATACACAGCGCCATGTTTGGCGAAAACCAAACACAGCATATCAGCACAAACACCTCATACCAGCTGTAAAGCAAGGTGGTGGAGGGGTGATGATTTGGGCTTGTTTTGCAGCCACAGGAATTTGGAACCTTGAGTAGACCATGAACTCCTCTGTATAACAAAGTAAGTTTGTATTTACCTAATCTTACAGATGCTAAGGAACAGATGATTGTTATTATGTCCTGAAATGAAAAACCATAGAATTCAAAGAGAGTGTACTTTCATTTTGACATGACTGAATACATACAGTATATGGACAAAAGTATTGGGACACCTGAACGTTACACCAACACAGACTTAGATGACATCTCTTTCTAAATACATAGACATTAATATGTAGTTGCCCATACCTCCCTGTTCAGGTATAACAGCTTCTACTCTTCTGTGAAGGTTTTCCGCAAGATTTTGGAGTGTTCCTGTGGGAAATTTTTCACATTCATCCAGTAGAGCATTTGTGAGGTCAGGCACTGATGTTTGTCTCTAGATTGTAAGCTTGTCTGAGCAGAGCCCTCCTCACCTGTTATCTCTGTAAGTCAAATTGTTATGTTACATACTACTTGTTATGTCCTGTCCACCAATTGTACAGCGCTACAGAATTTGATGGCGCTATATAAAACAATAAATAATAATAAACATAAGTCTTTATGGACTTTGTTTTGTGCACTGGGGGACAGTCATGCTGAAATGGAAAAGGATCTTCCCCAAACTGTTCCCACAGTTGGAAGCATAGCATTGTCCAAAATGTCTTGGTTTGCTTAAGCATTAAGATATCCCTTCACTGAAAGTAAGAGGCCTAGCCTAAACCTGATTTTAATAATTAAGAGGTGTGTCCCAGTACTTTTGTACATATAATGTGTGTATATATCTCATCTATACTGTATATATATATATATATATTGTGCATTCAAATTTGTACGAATTGCAAAATTACTGAATTCGTACAAAGCCCCAAAATTATCCTGCTATCCTGCAGTGACGTCCTCTCTCTCTCGATTGGAGGTATCATATATGTATCCATATTCACAGCACTCCCCCTTTAAATTACCAATCAGTTATTTGAAGCAATCATTGGTCTTGTATCAATACAAGTACTCACACGCTCACCTACTCTCTCTTACACTCTCATTCACTTTCATGCTCTCTGTGATGATCACGGTAATCTTACGGTGCATTGTCCAAAATATCCCTTCAGCATACTAAGACATTTTGGACAATTATATGTCCACACACTGGATATGGTAAAAATGGCTTGGTCTTTTTATTGTAGCTCCAAAATTCAAAAAGTACAGCAGTATATAATAGAACTAACAATATCCTTGCTCTACTGACTACTAACTAAAAATTTGTATCTATTGACTGGATGGTTTGTCCGTTTCCCCAAAAAATTATCAGCTTTTTTGCTTCATCAGCGTAATAGGAAGCAAAACAAAATCTGATCTCATTTTTGGCAGGGAAGTACTTACTTACAGCATCTACAATTGTTTATAATTTACAGGTGAGGTAAGGTGATCTCTGATCACGGTAATGATCACGGCAATCTTACGGTGCATTGTCCAAAATATCCCTTCAGCATACTAAGACATTTTGGACAATTATATGCTTACATTTTTGTGGCAACAGTTTGTGGAAGGCTCTTTTCTATTCCAGGATGACTGTACCCCTGTGCTCAAAGCTATGCCCATAAAGACATGGTTAGGTGAGTTTGGTTTGGAAGAACTTGACAGTTCTAACAGCTGAACCAGTCACAACAAAATAACCCCATAAACAATATATTCTCCAAAAGCACAAAGCCCAATGGCCCCCTTTACTTTTCTATGTGGGCCAACCCAACCACAAATATACCAAGAAAACTTAAGTTTTTTCCTCTTACCTTTTCACATTTCTTGCACATATGGCAACGTTGTTTGATAAGGTGCCTTCCCTGAGTATTGGGGACATTTTTAAATTGTTTTTGGTGTCTCTTCTTTCCCTGGGTTTTGGGGTATTTTTTTAATGGATTTTGTGTTTCTCTCCTTTGCTGAGTTTGGGAGCATTTTATAAATGTTGGTTTTGGTGACTTTCCTTTCCCTAGGTTTAGGGCTAATTTTTCAAAGTAACTAACAAAGCAGCTTAGTGAAAATACCTAGGGGTTAGGGGCTAGCGGACAGCGTAAGGGATAACAACCAGGATCCTGTTAGTGGATAGTTATAGGTACAGTTAGATGTTAGGTTACACTACCGTATAGTGTTAGTGATGATCAATGAGACTGATCAGTTACCTAAAATGTGGCTTCTAGGCAGAGTCAGGTGGTGCCAGGACTGGTCCCCACACTTGTATGGGGACCAAAGAATCAATCTGCCCCCTTCCCTGAAGCTGCCTGTTGTGTTGAACCTGTAGAATCGCTCTTGCAGGCTCAAGGGGGCTCGGGGTGGGTGTGCTGGTCTGCCCAAAAACCTGGGCAGACAACAGCAGCAGTGCCCCGCGATCGCCATGTGGGGCATTTTTTAGGCATGATGCACCTAGTACATTACCAGACGTAAAAGGGTTGAAGTATTTAGAGTACGGATGTATGTTCCTTGTCTTGGGATCAGGGTTTTACATACAAACAAGTTACAGAAACACTCCACACACTGGATATGGTAAAAATGGCTTGGTCTTTTTATTGTAGCTCCAAAATTCAAAAAGTACAGCGGTATATAATAGAACTAACAATATCCTTGCTCTACTGACTACTAACTAAAAATTTGTATCTATTGACTGGATGGTTTGTCCGTTTCCCAAAAAAATTATCAGCTTTTTTGCTTCATCAGCGTAATAGGAAGCAAAACAAAATCTGATCTCATTTTTGGCAGGGAAGTACTTACTTACAGCATCTACAATTGTTTATAATTTACAGGTGAGGTAAATGAAAGTGTTGGAACTCTAGAACCGGACTCCTCACCAGCAGTCTCCCAGCAACCTCCAAAAGTAGAGTGGAGCACTGGCCCTCCTTACTCTCCAAGTGCTCCACCCCAGGGTCTAAAACCTACACTTAAAGTCTCACGTTTCCCCCGGGGCTAATATTCTGCATTAAATTAAGTAGGAATCTTGCAGCATATGGGGAGATAAATAGATCCCATTCACCACAATGCCTTGCTTCCAGCCCCAATGTGTAAATGTATATTTATATTTGTGTATTATACATTTTTGTATATGTGTATTATATATATATATATATATATATATATACACATATATATATATGTATGTATTTGTATAAATGTGTATTATATGTGTGTATATATATATATATGTATATGTGTGTGTGTGTGTGTATGTTTGAAGGTGCCAGGGTCTACTTTTCTTCCTCAGTCTGACGTTGCTCAAAGCTATGTATAGAGTAGCAGGCATATACAAATGAGGAAGTCTGCAAAACAATGGCAAGGCCAGACTGGGACTTTAATGTCAGCAGCTGCCAAGGGATGCAAATGTGGCTGCCAGCTGGATACACATGGGCACATGTTATGCTTTTATACCTGCGCAATGTCCAGGCGGACATATTCAGATTTGAACTTTGGGGCACTACTGTCTCTTTGTAATACTGCTAAACATTACAGCAATGGATGACCTTCACTTTCCATATGTCTTAGCATTGTATATTCAAGAAAAGTATAGAAGAAATGCAAATGAAATCAAGTCTGGGGACTGTCATTTGAGCTGAGACAAGTTCAATACAGATGATTTATCTACTTAGACAAATGAAATCAGTGTCACTTGATATATCTGGAATGTTCTGATGTCTCTGCAAAAATGATTAAAAAAAAGTTGTAGTCAAATGAAATTTTGCTGAAGTTGATTTTTTCTGCTTACAATCTTTTATTGTTGAAGGTCATCCAATTTGTACTGTTCACATACCTTTATTATCCCCACTGCCTGACACAGGTCATAAAATAAATAAATCATGAAATTTCTCTAATCTAGACATAGTATATTTAATGAAGCTCAACAATAACTGAATACTGTCATAAGAACATGTGTATCTATGTAATTTGGCTGTTTGATATCTATTTCACTAATTAAAATAGATATATCTAATATATTGCAAGTGTTATACTTATTTGCATATTGGTTTTAAATATTGTTACAACGCCCACACCCAGGAGTACACACAACACAAGTTATTTTCCCTGATAAAACTACACAAGGGTAGAACCCCGAGATGAAACAACCAAGGACTTCAGTGATCCCAATAGTGTGGAGGCTTGTGTATAGGCTGATACAGTAGAGTTGTAGTGTAGCTAAGCAACTGCCAGAGGGCCAGATACCTGCAGACAGGAAATGCCTTAGGTAGGTACACTAAACAGGTAGTCCCAGGATGCCAGGCAAGGTACAAAGGACAGGTAGATATAGAAACCAGGAACACTGTACAGGTAGTCATCCGATGCCTTTGTTCAGTAGACTAAGTGGGTAGTCAGACTTAGCCAAAAGTTGGTACATGGAGCAGGTAGCCAGGGAAAGCCAGGTACAGTACATAGGGCAGGGCAGCAAGATACAAAATCACTAGGCAGAGGAGTCAAACAGGCCAAGAGTCATACACAGCTTCAGGAATCAGATTTACTAGGAAACAGGTGCAGGGACACCAAATAATTTTGTGGCAAACTGAGGACCACGCTGTTTAAACTCTGGTGCCAAGAGTGCGCCACCCCCCTCACTTAATGGATGTGCCCCCTTGAGGACAGGAGTTCCTGCTGTTCTGGTCACAACCCGATGTGACCGCACAGGAGAGAACCATTGGGTAAGTACCTTACTCACTGCAGGTAGATTTAGCTTCGCTTCTGGCAGCAGGTCTCCGATCTGTGATATATATACTGTATAGCTATAGATCAGCAATCAAAACAGCACAAAACAGCAATCAATCATGTTGATGTGTACTTTTTATTGCAAGAAAAAATTGAAAAGGAAATAATAATAAAGAGAATGAGCTACAAATGACAGCTAGAGATATTTTAAAAACCTTGTTCTATACATGAAAAGTAAAAATGATAACTGTGTCTTAACTAAGTAACACATATTAAATATTCCTAAAAAGGCCAATTAGTTTGCTCATTATCAGAAATATTCAAGTGCATTTCAAAACCAATTCCAGAAAACATACTTAGTGTATCAGAAATTTTGACATATAACCTTGATGAACCTTTCAAATAGATATTCTAACAGAGAAAGTAGAATAAGCTAAAGTAATCAACAGGCCTAACTACACCTCCATTAGTGATTATAATACATGTTGTCTCATTGCATTAATCACCACTTAGCCATCCATTCAGTTAATTGGAGAATGGAGCACTGAAAGCTGTCATGTATTGAAGTATTAATTATACAGACGATTTTATACATCAAAACCAATGGCATGTGACTGAATTAAAACAAGAATTTAATGTTAAATAATTGACCTTTACTGTTTTTACTATATTAGGTAACTTGTCAAAGTGGCTCTTCTTGTATTCCAGACTATAGCTGTAATCTATGTCAAAATGATGAAGATGATTATCTCTTTATATGTCCCAACTGAGCACTCCAATATAGCTCTATCATGTATGTGGGCTAAAATATCACATTTTATGAGGTTTGGGTAGGATTTTTAGGAAGTACAAATGGATTTCATTTATGTGTTAAGCAATAGCTGTTTCATACAGAAAATATTACTGATCATGCAAAAAACTGTCTTTAATTTAATCCTAGTGATCATATGAAGCCATTTATTATCACATTGTTGTTTGGCTCCTTTTTAAATCATAATGATAACAGATATTACCATACCTGGGAACTTCTTCACTCCGGCTACTCGGAGCTTTTCCTTGCAGGACGCGGCCAGAACTGGGAGATCCTGGTGTCAGCGGGAAGCACCCCAATTTAATGGGCAAATGGGTGGGGAGCGGGCGTGTCAAGACCCTGCTCCCACAACCTGGAGGATTTGGGTGTTGACCTGGAGAACCGGAGAACCGGAGCTTCACCCAGAGGTATGGATGTCACCCAAATGGCCCTGATCAAAAGTTTACATACCCTTGAATGTTTGGCCTTGTTACAGACACACAAGGTGACATACACAGGTTAAAATGGCAATTAAAGGTTAATTTCCCACACCTGTGGCTTTTTAAAATGCAATTAGTATGTGTGTATAAATAGTCATTGAGTTTGTTAGCTCTCACGTGGATCCACTGAGTAGGCTAGATACTGAGCCATGGGGAGCAGAAAAGAACTGTCAAAAGACGTAACAAGGTAATGGAACTTTATAAAGATGGAAAAGGATATGAAAAGATATCCAAAGCCTTGGAAATGCCAGTCAAGAAGTGGAAAATTTGAAAACCAAGTAGACCAAGAAAGATTTCTGCCACAACTGCCAAAGGAATTGTTCAGGACACAAAAAACCCCCCACAGGTAACCTCAGGAGAAATACAGGATGGTCCGGAAAAAGATGGTGTGGTTGTTTGAAGGAGCACAATACAACGATACTTGAACAAAAATTAGCTGTATGTTTTAGTTGCCAGGCAGAAGCCACTGTGCCGATGCCACAAAAAAAGCCGGTTTACAATATGCCCGACAACACCTTGACACGCCTAATTTGGAGTGACGAGACCAAAAAAAGAGCTTTATGATCACAACCATAAGAGCTTTGTTTGGAGAAGGGTCAACAAGGCCTATAGCGAAAAGAATATCATCCCCACTGTGACGCATGGTGGTGGCTCATTGCTGTTTTGGAGGGAGGTGAGCACTAAAGGCACGGGGAATCTTGTGAAAATTGATAGCAAGATGAATGCAGCATGGTATCTGAAAATACTGGCAGACAATACTGGCAGAAAATACTGGTGGACAATTTGCATTCTTCCCCACAAAAGCTGTGGTTACAGCAGATAAAAGTGAAGGTTCTGGAGTGGCCATTACAGTCTCCTGACCTTAATATCATCAAGGCAATCTGGGGAGATCTCAAACATGCGTTTCATGATCTGGAGGCTTTTTGCAATGACAGGCAGCTATTCCACCTACAAGAATTTGGGGCTACGTATACAACTATTATAAAAGATGGCACCCTGTCATTGATGCTAAAGGGGTATTAAGAACTAATGGTATGCAGACTTTTGAACAGGGGTCATTTCATTTTTTCTTTGTTGCCATGTTTTGTTTTAAGATTGTGCCATTCTGTTATAACCTACAGCTGAATATGAAGCCCATAAGAAATAAAAGAAATGTGTTTTGCCTGCTCTCATGTTTTCTTTAAAAATATATTACCAATTCTCCAAGGTTATGCAAACTTTTACACACAACTGTATGTAAAGGGTTATCAGTTGTGTTTGAGGTATTTGTTATTTTTATTCTAAGAAAATGATTTTTTTATAATAAAGTTCTCATTGCTATTCCCTATAAAGCATTATTTTAACCACTAGCATTAGCGGTAAATACTGAGTTTTGGGTAAGGGGGTTAGACAAGAAAGTGTAACCTTACCATGTTGACATGCATTACCATTGTTAATGATTTCCAAAAGGCTGAGCTCTTCAAGGATTAAATGATGCCAAAAAATTAAGAATTGCGGGCTCACTGAATAGCAGTAAAAAAAAAATCTTTCTTTATGCAAATCGCGATAATGCATCCTAAAATTGCTCAACAGGCAGTACAGACATGTGGTTCCCGATAGCCACCTAAAGCATTTCGCGCGTTAAGCACATTGTCACCTACCACGCTGTGTACAAGTCTGTACTGCTGATTGAGCAATTTTTGGATACCTTATCGCTATTTGCATAAATAAAGAAGGATTTTTTTTTACTGCCATCTGGCGAGCACTTTGTCCTTTACTTTTTGGCTTCATAGAATTACTGTTTTGCTGGTTGCTCCTGGGACTTCATTGGGTTTGTGCTGATTGTTGTGTTTCACATGAAGCTTTTCATGTGTTTTTTTCTGAACTCTCCAGGGGCATATAACAGCTGTCCATTGCTCTCCTTACAAAAAAACCCCAAAATAAATAGAAAAAAAGAGTTTGGAAGTTCGACAAAATTAATGTCCGCGAGTGCGGACATTTAACTGTTGCAGCGGGGAGACCAGCGGATCATGGGGATATATTTTATTTAAATAATTAATAAATGAAAATGAACACACTGCCACATATGGCTAATATATCTTCGGACAGAATGCTGCCCTCTGTTGGTTTTACACCGAGTAGCAGAATAACTTTGGATTTCAAGCATATGCTACTTAATGTAAAACCAACAGAGGGCAGCATTGTGTCCGAAGTTATAGTAAGTTATTTATGCTAAGTTAAATGTCTGTACCGGCGACTTTGTTGGTCGCTGGCACTGACATTTAACTGACACAGCGGGGAGACCACTGGTGTCTCTGCTGTGTCAGTTAAATGTCCGTACCGGCGACTTTGTTGGTCGCTGGCACGGACTTTTAACTGTTGCAGCAGGGTCCCAGGTTATTTTTTTTTTTCTGCCTAGCAACTAGTGGTAAGGGGCCGTGCGAGTGAGCCTATTGGTCGCTTGCACAGCCCTTTACCCTACGGATTTCTGCTCCCGTTATCCAACGCAGCATCGCAGGGGTTAACGGGAGCGGAAATCCCGCGATGCTGTGAAGATAAGGTAAGTTAGATGGGGAAGGGACCGGGGAGAATAGTAGACGAAGGCGAAGATTCTTCGTGTGTGAGTCTTCGTCTTCGCCTACGTTTTACCGGCACTGTCTTCTCTTCTTCATGTCTTCGGAACGAACACGAAAACGCACTCTTCGTGTTCGTTTTCATGTTCGCCCGAAGACGAATGCACAAGTCTACCATGTACACCCTTTTATAAACACAGAATTCCCTATTGGCATTGGCCTCTTTCAGCAGGATAATGTGCCCTGCTACAAAGCAAAAATATTTCAGGAATGGTTTGAGGAACACAACGAGTTCAAGGTGTTGACTTGGCCTCCAAATTCTCCAGATCACAATCCAATCAAGCATCTGTGGGATGTGCTGGGCAAACAAGTTTGATCCATGGAGGCCCCACCTCACAACTTGCAGGACTTAAAGGATCTACTGCTAAAGTCTTGGTGCCAGATACCACAGCACACCTTCAGACGTCTAGTAGAGTCCATGCATTTGAGGGGTCAGGGCTGCTTTGGCGGTAAAAAGGGGACCTACACAATATTAGGCATGTAGTCATAAGTCTATGGCTGATTGTTGCTAACAAGTATATGCAATGTTCTGCTGCCTTTAGAAGGACATCTCTTAAATATCTCTTCTGGAATTCATCTAAAGATGTCCAGACCATCAAAGACTCACCTACCAGTCTCTCCATTTAAGGAAAATTCACGTTAAAATAAAAAACCTTGGTTTTAGTGTGGTGCAATGTAACCGCTCTCCGTATATTAAACCACACTGATTAATGATCTCTGGTGCCCAAACACTCTGATTTTCCTACAGTGACATCCAAAATCAAGTCTTCATTGGTAAAATGCCAAATCCAACACAACCTGTTTTCTTGTTGGCTCCTCTGCCAACTGTCTGTAGGAAATTTAGGATGTCTCTTCTCCTGGCTGACCCAGCTGTTTGGTTTTCCCACCTACTTCAGGGAGATCTCCCATAATGATAACCTCCCCTTTCATTGACATCTTAGGGATTTCTTCAAGTAGCAGATTGTCAAGCTCCTCTGCTTGTCCAGGAGGTCAATATATCACACCAAAGTGATCAACTACTTTGTTACAAAGTTCTAAAATTACCTAAATGGTTTCTAGGTTCTCCTTAATGCAGGGATCTTATTCCTTAAACTATTGGCATTTATACCACCAAGACATTTTTTAACCTAAGTGCCACAACATGTTTTAGTTTAGCTTTTTCTATATCTATACTGATCCCACCATGCCTTTCCCAACTTCCCAAAGCTAAGCCCTGCCCTGAACATACAAAAGTAAAAACAATAGGTAAAAGCATACACATGCTACAACACTCTCACTATCCAACTATCCCACAATAACAATAGTATAAACAAAGGTAATGGTGGTGCGACCCACCATCAGTGAGTGGAGCGTAAAATAAGGACTTACGCTTGTAGGGTTAAAAGAATATTCTTTGGAGTCAATACGACTGACTCCGATCTATGTCGCCTAGGGTGATATAGGAATCACACACCCATCTATATCTGGAATGTGGATATCTGCAATCGATAAAAGCCTTTGTAGAGCAGTACAGCAATGATATTTAGCAGCATAAATATACTATATTACTTGTACATCAACTGCAATGTCCTATGCATACTGACCCTCATACAAGACTTATAAATAAACTGCATTGTTTTGGTTTGGGTGTTAAAATAGTTGATGGATAATGGTGTATATTCAGTGTTAGCAATCACACTCCTATCATGCCAAGTCAGCCAGTACATGCTGAAACCTGGCCAGCTGCCCCCCTTGTGTAGTGATGCTGCCAGCAGTATGGGGTCTGCACTTACAGCCACCCTGTACCAGCATGTACTGGCTGACTTGGCTGACAGTCCCATAATGCCTAGGTTCCAGCATTTACTGCATGGATGTGTAAGTGCTGGAACCTAGGCATGATGGGACTGTGATTGCTGTTAGCAATCACACTCCTATCATGCCAAGTCAGCCAGTACATGCTGAAACCTGGCTAGCTGCCCCCCTTGTGTATTGATGCTGCCAGCAGTATGGGGTCTGCACATCACTTACAGCCACCCTGTACCAGCGTGTATTGGCTGACTTGGCATGATATGAGTGTGATTGCTAACAGCAATCACAGTCCCATCATGCCTAGGTTCCAGCATTTACTGGATGGATGTGTAAGTGCTGGAACCTAGGCATGATGGGACTGTGACTACTGTTAGCAATCACACTCCTATCATGCCAAGTCAGCCAGTACATGCTGAAACCAAGCTAGCTGCCCCCCTTGTGTAGTGATGCTGCCAGCAGTATGGGGTCTGCACATCACTTACAGCCACCCTGTACCAGCATGTACTGGCTGACTTGGCATGATAGGAGTGTGATTGCTAACAGCAATCACAGCGAGCACAGTCCCATCATGCCTAGGTACCAGCATTTACTGGTTGCCTGGGTATGATAGGAGTGTGATTGCTGTTAGCAATCACACTCCTATCATGCCAAGTCATATTGCTAATTTTGTCCAATTGTGTGTTACCTACTTTTATTAAACATGTGAGTTTTTATTATTATTTTTAAAGGTGGGGGTCATTTTCGGTTTTGGCTAAGTGAACCCTGAATGTTTTGGTCCAGAATTTTCATTTTAGTTCATCCCTAGAATAAATCTAGGGAATCCTGAATTTGTAGTCGCAAAACTTTCAAGGCCCAGAAATCAGTGAGAGGAAGAGTAAAGGTTTTGTGTCATTTTACTTTATTTTAATCTGCATATTTTATTAAAGGCCATATTTTTTGTCACAGTGAAAAATGAGTGTGGCCCGCGCACGTATACAATTCTGATGAAGTGGCCCACTGCAGAAAAAACTTGGACACCCCTGGATTATGCCCTTTGTACATGCCCCTTTTTCTTTGATTTTTTTACAGATATGATTCAATATGTAAATTGAATTTGTTGAATTTGTTGAAAAAAAATTGTTGGGTAAAAATCATGTTTTTTTGGGGGGGTGAGGGGGTGGGGGGGCCCTTAACAGATTCTCGCACCCGGGCCCTGAGGCGTCTAGTTACGCCCCTGGTTATACCGCTCATTTAACAAATCATTCAGAAAGGTATGCAAAATATAATTATCAACAAAGTGACAGTGTTTATATATCGTACAGTTTAAAATTTGTTGGTATATGTTTTTAAAGAAAGATATCCAGGGAGACAGCAGTTAGCCCAGTGAAATATCTGGGATATGTCAATTCTGACAGCACATGTCAAAATCATATTACATATTTAATTGTTCTGCAGTGGTGTATTTAGGGCTACCTGCATGCAGATATTTAAACAGCTCCACACACCATTTTAAAAATCATGAGATATTTTATACAATTGATTATACGATTAATCAATTAGCTTAAAATGTTTTAATTGCCTGTGATCTTTTATTGCAGTGCGCATGTAAACTTTTTGTAGTGCAATCACTAAAGTCCCAACCTCTGAACTCAACGTTTGCTACCTCATCTGAAATACACACAGTCAAACATTGTAAAATAAAACACTCACTCACACATAGTCTAGTAATGTACACTACCACCACCTACATGCACAGGGTACACTTACACCCCCACACATTTTACACACATTATAACACTGTACTCTGACAAACACATAGTCATTCTACCACTAAACATTGACCCTCCCACACTCATTCTAACACTGTACAGTGACACAGTCTAACCTTGTACACTGACACACATTCATTCTAATATTGATACCCCACACTGTGTAATACTGTACACATGTGTATATATAAATATATACACAAACCTTCCCCGCTACACACCGATTGAGAAGCCTTTCTTCAGAACAGCTTTTATGAGCTGCTACGCTTCTACTGACCAGTCTCATAACATCGCTTTATGTGACCCTGGCAAGTCCTACCTCTGTAAGCAATTCAAATGGTTAAATGGGTGTCTGGGTACTGAACAGTCCTGCATGCACCCCCTGATTTGGCACCTGGGGCTGATCCTGTATGTGGCACCCCCCCCACACACTTTAAAACTGCATAGCTTCTACCGTTATATACCGGCGCAGACACTGAACGTGGTACAGCATAACACTTACTGTTATCATTATATACTGAGGCAGACATTGACGGTGGTACAGCATAACAATTATCACTATATACTGAGGCAGAAATTGACGGTTTTACAGCATAACACCTACCACTATATACTGAGGCAGACAATGACGGTGGTACAGCGTAATCCCTATCACTATACATTGAGCCAGACATTGACAATAGTGCAGCATAACTCCTATCACTATATACTAAGCCAAACATTGATGTGGTGTAGGCCTACCACTTCATTAGTAGTAGGGATGCACCGAAACAAATTCTGGACTGAAACCGAAAATGCAGCATTTACCTGGCCGAAACCGAATATGGGCCCCCCCACACCATAAAAAAAATCTAACACTTTTATTTCAAGTAAGTAACACACCAAAATAGGACAAAACAATTAAATAACAATATTAATATATATATATTTATATATATGATTGTTAACAGCAATCACATTTCTATCATGCCCAGGCATACCCAGATTCCAGGATGTACTCGCAGACTTGGCATGATAGGAGTATGATTGCCCTATCTACCCCTTCTCACTCCCTTTTGTCCTACCTACCCCTTCTCACTCCCTTCTCCCTATCTACCCCCTATCCCCCGTCTCACTCCCTTCTCACTATCTACCCTCTCCCACTTTGAAGTTCACTTACCTTTCAGGAGTCCTGCGGTGGGGGTGCAAGGCCTCTGTCTCCCAGCTCTGCCACTGTATGGAACAGTATAGAGTGATGGGAGTTATGATGTACTAGAGCATAATTATATAATGAAAAATACATTTGAAATGGTACAGCATAACACCCATCACTCTCACACACTTACCAATCCGCACATATACCAATCCACACACATACCAATCCACACACACACCAATCCACACACACACCAATCCACACATACACCAGTGCAGACATACACCAATTGTTACCTCGCCAGCGGATCCGCGGTGTCCTCGTGCGGGGGAGCCGAGACGCAGCTCGCGCCGGCAGCTCCCGCCGGCAGCTCCCGGCTCGTCTCGCTCGCGGGAAACGCGGCGAGGTCTGTCCTGCTGCGGGACGCGCGCCCCCGTGTGGATCGAGTGATCTAGACGGGACGCGCACCGAGACATCATGAGAGCTATCTCATGAATATTCATTAGGGGAATTAAAGGGACCTTTTATCTTTTTTCCTCCTCCCCCTTAATTAGGTGGGTGGGAGGATCTAGGGATGGAGGGATATTTAAACCCTCAGTTTAGAGCTATACCTTGCCTGTGATAGAGCCTTTATTGCCTACACTAGCGTTCCTGTACCTGATTTGACTTATTGTTGCCTGAACTCTGCTTGAACCTGACCAACCGTTGTTTGCTGCCTGCCTTTACCTGAACTCAGTTTGTACCTGACTATCCGTTGTTTGCTGCCTGCCCTGACCTCTGCTCGTGACCCCGACTATCCGTTTGCTGCCAGTCCTGATCTCTGCTCGTGACCCCGACTATCCGAAAAATATTCTGGGGATCCGAAGGAGTGCCGTGGCTTCCTCAACCAATGTATGCTCCACTTCCGGAACCATCCCCAAGCGTTCCTGACATCCTCCAGAAGGGTCTCGTTTATTATTTCACTTCTGAAAGGTGACGCATTGCTGTGGGCATCTCCCCTTGTTGAACAAGAATCATACCTCCTTGAGGGCTGTCCCGCTTTTATGGAAGCTATTCGAACCGTCTTTGATGCTCCTGGTCGTAAAGAGACTGCAGAGTCCTCGTTGCTTGATCTTCACCAAGGCCGCAAAACCCTGGCTCAATACACCGTGGAATTCCGCACCCTAGCCCATGAGACCAACTGGGAAGAGGGCGCTCTCAAAGCCGCCTTCAAACGCGGTCTCAACGAGAAGATCAAAGACGCCCTCATCTTCCACGACACCCCCACAGATCTCGAGGATCTCATAGCCCTGTGTCTAAGAGTGGATAAACGTATCCAAGAGAGGTTGCAAGACCACAGCCGCGGAAGAAAAACAGGACTATTTGCCTCCGGTCTCGCAAGAGCTTCATCCTCTACATCCCCCTCGTCCGTTGCCGATGAACCCATGGAGATCGGGACCGTTCGTCGACTCTCCGAGGCTGAAAAGAAGCACAGACGGACACAGGGACTATGTATGTACTGTGGTCAAGCCAACCATCTTTTGTCCTCCTGTCCCACCAGGCCGGTAAAAGACAACGCTTAGGTTGTACCGGAGAAGGCACCCTAAGCACATATCGCCTTACTTCTCCTCCCGCTACTCGATTGACGGTGCCTATCTCCATCCGCTGGGAGGATCATGTGGTGACCACCCGCGCCTTCATAGATTCCAGAGCTGTGGGCATGTTCATGGATCTCCAGTGGGCCAAGGATAACCACGTACCGCTTCGCACCAAAGAAACGCCTTCTCTGGTGGCGTCCGTTTATGGCTCTCTTCTAGGATCAGGACTCGTGACGCAGGAAACCATACCCCTAACCCTACTGATGGGGGTAACCCACCAGAAACAGCTCACGTTCGAGATAATCAAGTCTCCTCATGCCTCTCTCATCCTGGGACATCCCTGGCTACGTCAACACAACCCTCACATCGATTGGGACAAAGGAGACATACTGGCATGGAGCAACCGGTGCCATGTGTCTTGTGTCGTGCCCTGTCGCCGAGTCAATCTCGTCCTTGAGATCACACCCACAGACCCCAGAACCCTGGTACCAAAACACTACTGGGACTACTTGGATGTGTTTTCCAAAAAGGATGCGGAGCAGCTACCACCACATCGGCCCTACGATTGTGCCATCGACCTGTTACCTGGGTCCAACCCACCAAGGGGTCGTACGTACCCTCTCTCCGAACCGGAGAACAAAGCCCTTGAAACATACATCAAGGAAAGCCTAGACAAAAGCTTCATTCGCCCATCCTCTTCACCTGCCGGGGCTGGATTTTTTCTTCGTGGCCAAGAAGGAAGGGTCCCTAAGGCCATGCATCGATTACAGGGGTCTGAACCGTATAACGGTTAAGAACCGATATCCGCTTCCCCTCATCACAGAGATCTACGACCTCCTGAAAGGAGCCACCTGTTTCACCAAACTGGATCTCAGGGGTGCCTACAATCTGATTCGCGTTAAGTCCGGGGACGAGTGGAAGACGGCCTTCAACACCCGCTTAAGGCACTATGAATATAGAGTCATGCCCTTCGGGTTGTGCAACACTCCTGCGGTCTTCCAGGCCTTCATTAACGACGTCTTCAGAGATATGCTTTTGTCCCACGTCATTGTATACTTGGACAACATCCTCGTCTATTCCCCTACGCTCGACGCACACCGGCGTCACCTAAAGGCAGTTCTGCAGAGGCTACGGGAGAACGGTTTCTACGCCAAGGCCGAAAAATGCGTCTTCGAGAAGACTCGTTTGCCCTTCCTTGGGTACATCGTCTCCTCCGAAGGACTTCACATGGACCCTGCTAAACTCGAGGCCATAACCGCATGGCCCCTCCCACAAACGCTCAAAGCCATCCAACGTTTCCTGGGCTTTGCCAATTATTACAGACGCTTTATCAGAAATTACGCTACCATAGCCGCTCCAATCACTGCTATGACTAAAAAAGGAGTTGACCCGTCTCTGTGGACCACACACGCCCGTCAGGCGTTCGACCGTCTCAAACAAGCCTTCATTTCTGCCCCCATATTACGGCGGCCGGATCCTTCCAAACAGTATCTCCTAGAGGTTGATGCCTCCGAAACCGGAGCAGGGGCTGTGTTATCGCAACGACATGACCAGACCACAAAATATCATCCCTGTGCCTTCTTTTCTAAAGGTTTCTCCACGGCTGAACGGAACTACGATGTTGGGAACCGCGAACTCCTAGCCGTCAAAATGGCGTTCGAGGAGTGGCGCCACCTGTTAGAAGGCACGGAACAACCTGTAGTCGTCATGACTGACCACAAGAACCTGTTGTACATTGAGAGCGCCAAGAGGTTAAGTCCTCGACAAACACGGTGGTCGCTTTTTTTTAACCGGTTTAATTTCTACATTACTTACAGACCGGGCTCCAAAAACGTCAAGGCCGATGCACTCTCCAGACAACATGACAGCCACCGAGACCAACAAACCGACGAGCCCATCATACCGTCCACACGCCTCATCGCCAGTTTGTCCCTCCGCACAATGAGCAAAATCCGCATGTCCCAAGGGGCCATCCCGTCTTCCGGACGTCCTCCTCCGGGTCGTCTTTACGTCCCTCCCAGTCTCCGCCCGGACGTCCTTCACTGGGGACATAAGTCCTTTCTCGCAGGTCACTCTGGTTTTCGGAAGACAGACTACCTCATACGGAAAGCATTCTGGTGGCCATCCCTTGCCAAAGACATCCGAGCGTACCTTGCTGCCTGTCACACCTGCGCATGCCAAAAGACCCCTCGAAGGCGTCCTCAAGGTCTCCTGCATCCGCTTCCCATTCCCACGGTCCCCTGGACACACGTGTCAATGGACTTCATCGTGGATCTACCCAAGTCGCAAGGTAACACCACCATTCTGGTGGTTGTCGACCGCTTCTCCAAACAAGCGCACTTCATCGCCTTACCACGCCTTCCTTCGTCTCTGCAACTGGCCGACGTCTTCCTCAAACATATTGTCCGTCTTCACGGACTCCCTCTCCACATGGTGTCGGATCGAGGTACACAGTTCATATCCCGCTACTGGAGATGCCTCTGCCATAGACTTGGCATACAGCTCCATTTATCGTCGGCATATCACCCTCAGACCAATGGACAGACTGAAAGAACAAATCAAACGCTCAAACAATACCTGAGGATGTTCAGCAACGCACGCCAAAACAACTGGTCTTCTCTCCTCCAGCTCGCAGAGATGACATACAACGGTTCTCTTCGGCTGTACCCCGTTTTTTGCTGCCTTGGACTATCACCCTGTCGTGTTACCTCCTCCGTCTTCCCGTTCCTCCTCGGTGCCTGCAGTTGACTGTCGTGTGTCTGACATGGACAAGCATTGGCAGCACCTCCGGGATATCCTCCTGAAAGCCCAACATCGCTACAAACGATGTGCTGACTCCAAGAGAACGCCTCCTCCGGCTTACCAAGTGGGTGACCGTGTCTGGTTGTCTACGAGACACATTCGTTTACGCCAGTCGTCCAGATCTCTGGGGCCCCGTTTTATCGGTCCTTTCCGCATCCGTGCCATGCTCAACGACGTGACGGTGTCCCTTGATCTGCCACCTACCATGAGAATACCTAGGTCCTTCCACGTCTCGTTGTTGAAGCCGTTTGTGTCCAACCAGTTCTCCGGTCCCGTTCAGTCTCCTGCTCCCCTCGACGTCCAGGGTCATGAGGAGTACCTCGTTGACAGGATCCTTGATTCCCGTAGGGTTCGCAACGGCTTGCAGTACCTTGTGGCCTGGAAAGGGTACGGTCCTGAGGAGCGGACTTGGGTGCCGGCTCGCTTCGTGCACGCTCCCCGTTGTGTCGCCCGTTTCCACGCGCTGTTTCCCTCTCGTCCGGCTCCATCGCGCACGGGGCGCGCTCCTGGTGGGGGGGGGTACTGTCACACGAGCCGCTGCGGCACTTACCTCGCGTGCTCGCGGCAGCTCACTCCGTCGTGCCGCTGACGCCGCGCGGCCACGTCAGCTGAGCGTCACACGTGCCGCCGCGGCGCACACACCAGGGGATCCGGCGGCGCGCCCGTCGATGCCGCCGACGCCGTACGGTTGAACCCGGCTTAAAATCACTCAAGGGAGCCGGAGGTCTGCTAAAGACCTCCGATACCGCTCCCTTGCGAGCCTGCTCCTCCAGCGGTGGACATTGCTGTCCGTCTTCTGGAGGGGTGCCGGGTGCCGGCAAGTTAGCACCTCCTGATGAGCGGCACCTGGTGCGGACCGCCCCCCCCGCCCCCCGCTGTGACCCAGACAGCCACCTGGGCCCGACTGGCATTAAGACTGGTCCACCTCCTAGAGAAAGCCCCACTGTGTGTCAGCTGCATTGAGGAAATACTGAGGTTTCACAGGGCAAGTCAGTTGTGTGTCTGGACATGGTAGTGTGTGAGTGTATATGTCTTGGTATGTTAGTATGGGTGTGTCTGGGTATGTCAGGGTGTGTGTTTGGGTATGTTACAGTGTATGTCTTAGTATGTTACAGTCTATGTCTGTGTACGTTACAGTCTGTGTCTGGGTATGTTACAGTGTGTGTCTGGGTATGTTACAGTGTGTGTCTGGGTATGTTAGTGTGTGTGTCTGGGTATGTTAGTGTGTGTGTCTGGGTATGTTAGTGTGTGTGCTTGGGAATGTTAGTGTGTGTCTATGTGAGCATGTTAATGTGTGTGTGCTAGTGTGTGTGTAGGTATGTTAGTGTGTGCCCGGATATGTCAGTGTGTGTGTGGATGTAAGTGTGTGTGCGATTATGTTAGTGTGCGTCCAAGTAAGCTTGTGTCTGTGTGAGTATGTTAGTGTGTGTGTGTGGATATGTTAATGTGTATCTGGATATGTTAGTGTGTGTGTCTGGATGCTAGAGTTTCTGGATATGTTATTTTGTATGTGTCTGGGTATATTAGTGTTTGTGTCTGAATATATTAGTGTGAGTGCCTGTGTGATTTGTCTGGATGTGTGTGATAGTGTGAATGACCCTCCGAGGATCAGGCTCTGGATCTACCACTGCCTGGACCTGGTTGTGTGAGTGTCTGTGTACGTTAGCACATTTGTCTGGGTATGTGTTAATGTGGTGTCTGGCTGTGTGTGCTAGTGTGAGTGCCCATTCAGGTGATCAATTTTCTTCTTGCCATTCAAGGACACTACATCAAAAAATGGTCTGTTTTTCACAGCAGAGCCATTTCTTGAACTTGAGAAAAAGGCTAAAGGGTAAAAGAAATTCTCAGTGTTATCTATAAATTCAATAAACAAGGGTTTATATCATAAAACAATAATACATTGAATTTAAATCAATATGTTATTTTAATTACTTAATGCTTGCTAAATAGCTAATGTAAATTACTGAATAACATAATCTTATTTCTGTTGTTTGTAAAAAGTAAAGGAAATGTTCCTGTTTGTAACATTAAAATTACATGGTTTAAAAGAAATGTATGTTGTATTATATATCACTATATAGTTGTATAAAAGAAAATATGGTGTGTCAAAAAATTTATGTTTTTAGTAGAATGAACAGTAAGACCTGAAATATTCTAAAAATAATGTTAACAGAATATTTTAATATTCTTGAGATGGATTTACTACATTTTTGCAAGCTTATACAGTTCTTGTTTTAATATTCCTTGGAAGTCCTTCTAGAGCAAAGTAAACTGAAATGCTGGCAAAAAGATGAATATATCCATAATTAATACATATTAATAATTCTTAGTCTAAACACAATGACTAATCCTCATTTCAGAGAAATGCAAATCTGCTTTCTGAAATACTGTGTTAACAAGCCATTTGTCAGTAACGAATTGAGTCTAATATAAAATATAGAACAAACATTTGCAGCTTCAACAGACAAATAGGATGACTGAAGGTGATTGAGCTGGAAAAGAATGTAAAATGGAAAATAATGTATGACTGAAAGCTAGCTGCCACATTATAAGTCCATTGCAGTCTAGAAAACATTGCGTTTTTATTTGAATAAAGGTACAAATAGAAAGTGAATAAAACTTTAAATATTAGTTATTTACTGAATTTTCTATTATGTTTTCCTAATAGTTACATATATATTTACTGTTTTCAAGTTGTATAAATCTTGACACAAGTTTTTAGAAGTGGTATCTATTTAATGGACTAGCATTTTGATACCAAATCCTATTAAGCATTGTATAGGCCTCTGCCTCTCAAATGTTTCTTTTATATTTAAACCCCACCCTATTGGCTCTAACCCCAATGGTTAATTATTTAGCCAACTTTACTTATACCTGCATGATCTCCACGTTGCCCTCAATTACATGGTAAGCTCACTAGAGCAGGGCCCTCTTCTCACTTTCTACTATTATGTCTTAACCTCTTTGTTACATAGGACGTACTGTTACACCCTTGGAAACAAGCCCTAGGTGACCAAGGACGTAATAGGGAGATCAGGGTGTCATTAGACAGTCTGAAGTTTCCCCTGTCAGCAGGAGCTAGCATTGCTAGCTTCCTGTTCACTGATCCGATTAATCAGAATAGCAGAGAATCTTGCTAGTCTGATCTTACACTTTTGGGCATTCTCTGGTGTGTTGTAAGTGCTGGCACTGCTGGAAACAACATTCAGAGTAAAAAGGTTACCAGGGGTCTGTCCATACCTTCCTGAAAAACCTGAAGACAGGTACCACAAACAGTGATGCAGGGCAATGCTTACTGACCACTCTGTGACCTGTAACAGTGGTGATCAAAATGAAAAGAGGCAGAAACAGTGTTCCTCCCTCTTAAAAAATTGTTAAAAAATAAATAATTAAAGACACCAGTGATATCACCATGACATAATAAGGGGTACCATCGAGCTCCAAGAGAGATCCCTGATGTCAAATGGATCTCTCATCACAAAAATATATATAAATACATAAATAAATAAGATAATAAAGAAATGAAATAATTTCAAATAAAAAAATGTAAAATAGGTGCTCAAACACCTCATGCCCCTCCCAGTATAAATATACATAAAAAACTTTCTTGGCTTCCCTTTACTCCCTTATAAAATTTTAAAACCCATGAATGTGGGGAATTATTTTACTCAGGGGATGTTGTTGAATATAAACCAGGCTTTTTGTATAAGTTGACCCAATTTGGAGAAAATAAAATTGCAAGAATTAGATTTTTTTTAAATGTTGTTATAATAAATGGCAGTCTATAGAAAATGTTAATACAAAGTAATATCTGTCCTTGTAAAAAACAAAATATAATTTGTGTGGATATACTAATCAATGTGGTTGAACAAGCATATGCAAAAAATGACAAAAATGCTCCATTTACTTACGGAGTAAACCCCTGTGTCATGAAGGGGTTAACATTTGTTAATATTATTGTTGATTGTAAATTGTCTGTTAAATATGCTCACTGTCATCTATTGTAACACTGCAAGGAGACAAGGAGGCAATTATAACCCCCTAGGTTAACAGAAGGTATAGAGAACCCTGCCAGTAACAAGATAAAGACAAGATAAGTAAATATTCCTCACTAGTAAAACTCTTCCATAAGACAATTCATTATGGCATATATCCTCCCATCCCATATAGTATGTGTTCCTCTCAAACTTATGAAGTCTCCCCTACCCCCCTTAAACATGTGTAGCCTCTTTGTATTTTAATAAAATACCCTCTAAACATATAATTTTCTTATGGGCTTAGTTATAGTATATCTTTCAAACTTTTGGCAGTTTAGAATAAAAGCTAAAACTGAATATGAGAGACGCAAAATATACTGGAAACACCAGTTCTCATTTAGCATTGTTAAATTTTAATGGTGTTTACTAATTTTTTTCCTGTAAAACATTCTGCTTTATGCTCTAAAGGGTTCATTATGTCAAATCAACTTATTCATGGATCATCTCAGCAGGGTGCTTTTTATGATCAGTATATAAAATCCCAATTCAGTTGTAAATGGTTTCTTTGAGCAAATAAAATACAAGAAATACTATATGCATTTATATTTCTACTAGATTGTGATTGTCCTTTACAAATAAAAAAAATGCAAATTGGGCAGTATATTGGAACTATAACCAGGTTACACTTAAACCGTAAGGACATATAGGATCAGTAACAGGGATCTTAGAATCATAGCTTGATTGTTAATGTTAAGTCAACTCATATAAAAATTAGAGTTATTAACTAATTCAATTTATACATCAGTGCAAAAATAAAATATCTTCAGTGTTTTCAAAGATTTTGGAATAAGCATGTTAGTAGACATGTAACTTGAACTATAAATAAAAACATAAAAAAATAGGGTCTTAACGATGTAAAAAAAACATTACTTTCAATCGTACAAACTCTGGAATTATTTTTTTATTAAACCTAGCACTACACACACATGAAAAAATAAGGTCAGAACATATACTAGCATGCAGCTTTGATATTCAGTTAAAAAGTGAGATTATCTCTCCCTTGTGGCTCTAGTGCAATATATGTCACTTTCTACTGACAAATCAAATTCAAGGTATATTATAGGGATCTTGAAATAGCCTAAATACTGAAAATGTATTTTTAGAGAAATATGATAAGCTGTAATATGTTCCCTTTGGTTCTCTGTCATGATGAATCTTGGAAGCTCAAATCGTGTTCATATTTCTTCTGGTCTTTCACGACCACCTTTAATTCAGGTTCAATTATATTTTCTTATAGATGATTCTATTGAAGGTCATCAAAAACATCCCTCAATGCCAAGAGGCTTTAAGGTCTGATGTGCAGTCTGTTAAATGTATAACTAGTAAGAATAAAGTTTGTGGTAAAGAAGCAGTAAATCCAACATGGAGAGTGATATCACATAGAAGACAGTGCTTCAGAGAGATGGAAAAGGCATTGAAGTCAAGGGCATTAATTTCACTCACGTATGGATTTCATGGGCATTCGTTCCTAAAATATCTGTGGAAATTTTTTGAAACCCAAGCGCCTCTATCATTAAGAGACACAAGATTACAAATTTACTGACAATTTCTGTTTAAGTGCATGGTTTTGTAAATGTATATATGTACTATATAACTATATTATACTATGTTGTGTTTTTTTGCTCTTTCTGTTTTTTATATATACATTCATAATGAGTTGTACATTTGGAATTTATAAGGTACCATTTCTTTTTTTAACACTTAGGTGTAAGAAGCGCACTATCCTAAATTGATTTAATTTATTTGTCTTTATTTCTGCTTGAGACAACAATAGAGAGGGTGCAGCTGGTGTGGTGAGAGGCGCAGTACACACAACACTGTGTGTTGTTGCACAATTTTTGCAAAATGTATATATTTTGGCACAGACATTTGTTTTGGCACACAAATTTGTAATCACAGGTCAATAACCCTATAATTTACTCTACCTAAGGTACACTTTCTGTTTCTTTTCTTTTAATCATGTTGAGTACATAGTCTAATTATTGTTATATAAAATATTATATGTACATTATTTTTTTTACATTACATGATGAATATAATAATAATAATCGGGGTGAAATTGTGTAACAATTTAAAGTTTTGCCTCGATTAACTTTACAGATGTCTAGTCCCACAGAGTAAATTACCCCCCATATATCTTAATTCTACTGATCATGAAAATATCAATATTTATGCAATAATTTTAGTGGCATAGACTAGTGTCATATCATTTGATGTGAATTTAATAGTCTCAAAACAGGATCCAACCATAAAGATCTGTAGGCGTTACAATAAAAGTAAAAATCAAAAGTTAAAACAACATCAGTAATATTACAAGACACATAAGAGCATGAGTATGTCAGTAGTCCCTATCTAAAACACACAATAGTATAGACAAATGATTTTCTCTATTTTGTCATATCCCAGGACTATAACCAGCCCATGTACACTAAAGACATGCAATTCATAGTGTAAATGGGCTGGTGAGGTCTCTTTTGCAAGGGGCCCATTGCGTATGAAATTCTGAACAAATGTGTGAATGTTATCATTTTTTTAAATCATCAAGTTTTCTTATTTTTATGTTTTATTCATAAAAAAACATGTCTTACATATATAAATATGGTTTCAAAAGAAAGAGGGAAAATATGCTTCAACAGAGACATTGTAAAAACATGAAAATGTATTGGACCTGTTGTGTAAAATAGCACTGGTCCTGAAGGCCTGAATGCCCTGCCCCCCCATGGTATTCACACACACACACAAACTCACACACACTAACCCACACAAATATACTAACACCACATACTCTAACACCGTAGTATAAAACAGACACGGCAAGATTAAGAGGCCCACTGTTTTGCTTTTCTTTCTGATTGTCAATATAAATTTTGCATGGTAGTAGCAGTGGTACCAGCAGTCTTAGCACTACATCATGCACATTTCTTACAAGAATTCTTGCAAAGCACTTTGTTTTGCCCACTACTACTGTTAACGTTTAATTGCTTATCATGCTAAATAACTCAATTAATAAGTACATTAATTGACAAACAGTGATCACAACTTGGAAGTAGTTTTATTAAATTAATCTAGCTATACTAAAAACTGTGATGGAAACCGTTCTTTTTATGATATTTTCCCAGACATATATACTAAATAATAAAGCCCACTGT
Organism: Sceloporus occidentalis; assembly: GCA_023333645.1. Lineage (NCBI taxonomy): Eukaryota > Metazoa > Chordata > Lepidosauria > Squamata > Phrynosomatidae > Sceloporus > Sceloporus occidentalis. The sequence goes on from JALMGF010000227.1 coordinate 186,407, forward strand.
ACCGCAGACACAGAGAATGAGATAATTATCACAAATCAAAAGTGTTTGGGGTATAAACTGTTTTACTTGAGAGTACCAAGCAACCCAGAGTGAGAGTACAAAGGATTTTTACCTTGACTGCCTTTTCAGCTGTAGCTCTAGAAATACTGACATACAATTGTCCATGACTAAATACAGGGTCAAAAATATTCCAAACTTACTTAACCTCTTTGTGACAATGGCTGATTTTATTTTTTGTACCCTTTGTGACAATGCTGTTTTAAAATTTTTGTTGTGCTTGTGTTTAGCTGTAATTTCCTTCTTGCTCATTTACTGAACCTACACAAGTTACATATTGTTTTTTTCAGGAGAAGAAGCATGCCCCCAACTGTCCCGATTTAGGCGGGACAGTCTGTAACGATCCGAAGAGAGACGGGTCCCGTTTGCAGAATGGTGGGATATCAGGACGGGTAGAAGCAGGAGGAATAGTGGGACAACAGCAGGAAAGTTCCAATAGCATAAACAGGTCACAGTCCAAAGTCGAGGCAGGCAGCAAACAAGCAAAGTCCAAAAAGCAATCCAAAGTCAATCCAGGCGGCGATCAGAGAGTAGTCAGGAACAAAGCAGGAGTCAGAAAACCAGTAAATCAGAATATAACACACTGAGACAGTGATAACGTATGTACCACACAAGGGCTCAGATTAGAGTAAGCAGGGGGTTTAAATTTGGTGCCAAACAGCTGCAGCCAATAATCAGCCAATCAGATAAAAAGCGGGAGGACCCGCCCCCTAGCGTGACGTACGCAGTTGCTGGGTATGGGATTCCTGGCCGCCATGACAGCGTGCATGTGTGCGCACCTCCAGCACACCGAGGACGACAGAAGAACCTCTCCAGGACCCCCGGCAGGAGGGACAGACGCCAGGACGGCCGAGGACGGAGAAGAGGGCGATCCACGGCGGCAAACATCGCTGGAGGCAGCAGCGGAGCCCCCCTGGACAGACCCACCGGCGAAAGGTGACAGAACCCCCTCCGCAAGGGCCGGACCCCGGACGGGCACAACCAGGACGAGAAGGAAAGCGGCGATGGTAGCCGTTCACCAGATGTGGGGCATGAAGATCCCTGGCCGACACCCAGGAACGTTCCACGGGTCCATAACCCTTCCAATGGACCAAATACTGTAAAGAGCCCCTGTGGAAACAGGAGTCCAGTATAGAACGCACCTCATACTCTTTGTGACAATCAACTTGGACCTTATCCGGAACAGGATCCGGAGTGGTGTACCTGTTACAGTGAAGGGGTTTCAGGAGGGACACGTGAAATACCCGGGGTATCCTAAGAGTCGGAGGCAGTTGCAACTCGTAAGCCACTGGGTTGATGCGTCTGAGGATCTTGTAAGGACCGATGAATCTAGGGGCAAGTTTGGATGAAGGAACAAGTAACCTAATGTTCTTCGTGGATAACCATACACGGGAGATATGAGGGTGTTCCACCTCTTCTTTTGTCTGCGTGTTTCTTTTGTTTCTCGGTAGCCCACTGTAGCGATTTCCGAACTGTATTCCAGGTCCTTCTTAATTCCGCCAATCTGTCATCCAGTAGGAATGCTACTGATTTGGAAGGAGTCGGGTAGGAAACGTGGATGTACACCGGAAAAACAGAAGAACGGAGATGTTTTAGTGGACTCATGTGAAGCATTGTTGAAGGCAAATTCGGCCCAGGGAAGAAGATCGGACCAATTGTCCTGATGGTCTGAAATAAAAAGGCGAAGGTACTGTTCCAGTGATTGGTTGGTCCTCTCTGCTGCCCCATTGGATTGGGGATGGTAGGCAGACGAAAACGATAACTTTATTCCCATCTCAGAGCAGAACGTTCTCCAGAATCTCGACACGAATTGGCTCCCTCTGTCTGAGATGATTTCTTTAGGTAGTCCATGCAATTGGAAGATTTCTCTCATGAAGATAGCTGCTGCTGTAGGTAAAGCAAGAAGTGGAACGAAATGAGCCATTTTCGAGTATCTATCGACCACAACCAGAATAGTAGTACATCTATTGGAATGAGGCAAGTCCACAATAAAATCCATCGATAGATGGGGCCAAGGTTGTTCAGGTAGAGGAAGTGGTTGTAACAGACCAGAAGGTAGTGTGCAAGGTGTCTTCACCCTGGCGCAGGCTTGACAGGCTAACACATATTCATTGATGTCCTTATTTATGGTAGGCCACCAGTATGATCTTTTGATCAAGGAAATGGTTCGAGAAACACCTGGATGTCCAGTAGGTAAAGTATTATGATGGATTGACATGATAGGGATCCTCTCCCGCATGGGCACAAACAATTTTCCCTGTGGTAGGTATGTGTTGCATAGCCTTGAGTCTGGTTATCAGAGGAGACTCAAGTGTTGTTGGCCAGTATCCTGTTCTTTGGAATAATGGGTTCTTTTTCGATCTCGTCCTCCTCCATGATAGTAGCGTGTTGACGGGATAAAGCATCAGCCTTGGTATTCTTGGAGCCGGGTCTGTAGGTAATGATATATTGAAAGCGTGACAAAAAGAGTGCCCACCGGGCCTGTCGAGGATTTAAGTGTTTAGCTGTGCTCAGATAGGATAGATTCTTGTGATCTGTAATGATGGTTATCGGAATGGTGGTGCCTTCCAAGAGGTGTCTCCACTCCTCCAATGCAAGAATGATGGCTAGGAGTTCCCGGTTTCCCACATCATAATTCCTTTCGGATTAACTGAATTTCTTAGAGAAGAAGCCACATGGGTGTAGCGGACTGGAGTAAGTTTTCCTTTGGGATATTACAGCTCCCGCTCCACTCTCTGAGGCATCGACCTCAAGGGTGAATGGAAGAGACGGGTCAGGGTGAACCAGGACCGGAGCAGAGGTAAATGCCTTTTTGAGTTTCTGAAAAGCTTGGTATGCTTCTTGAGACCAGTTGTGTACGTTGGCCCCCTTCTTAGTAAGGGCTGCGAGAGGAGCTGCGACCCGTGAGAAATTCCGGATAAAACGTCTGTAATAATTCGCAAAGCCCAAGAATCGCTCAAGAGGTTTTAAGCCTTCTGGTTTAGGCCAGTGAAGGATGAGGTTCAATTTGGTACGATCCATTTCGAAACCGGACGGACTGATGATGTAACCAAGAAACGCAACTCAAACAGACATTTTTCAAGCTTAGCATAGAGTCCGTTCTCCCTTAATCTTTGAAGAACAAGGGAAGTGTGCCGGCGATGGGTCGGGAGATCCGGTGAATATATTAGGATGTCGTCAAGATATACTAAGACGAATTGGGAGAGGTAGTCTCTGAGGCAATCATTAATAAAGTCTTGAAACACTGCTGGGGCATTGCAGAGCCCGAATGGCATGACCAGTTATTCATAGTGACCTGACCTGGTATTGAAGGCGGTCTTCCATTCATGTCCTTCACGTATCCGTACAAGGTTGTAGGCCCCTCTGAGATCAAGTTTTGTGAAGATAGTAGCCCCCTTTAAACGGTCAAATAATTCAGGAATCAGAGGTATGAGATATTTGGTTTTTATTGTTATCTGGTTCAAACCACGGTAATCAATACATGGTCTTAAATCCCCCTCTTTCTTTTTCACAAAGAAGAATCCCGCTCCTGCCGGGGAAGTGGACCTTCTGATGAAGCCTTTCTCCAAATTCTCCTTGATGTAGGCTTCCATAGCCTCATTCTCTGGTTTCGAAAGAGGATATACCCTGCCCCTTGGAGGTGTGGTGCCAGGCAACAAGTCGATTGGGCAGTCGTAGGGACGATGGGGTGGTAGGCCATCCGCTTCCTTCTTACTGAACACATCCGAAAATGCTTGATACGGTTTCGGAATTCTGGTGGAGAGAGGAGACATAGTGACACTGTGTACAGGCGAGATTTTACAAAGACAGCGATTTTGACAGTCTTCACCCCAAGAGACAATTTGAGCAGTTCTCCAGTCTATCGTGTTTCTGGAGCCAAGGAAATCCAATCACCACAGGACAGGAAGGAGATGTAATCACATTGAAGTTCATAACCTCTTGATGCAGTGCTCCTACATGAAAGGAGATGGCCTCTGTCTCATGGATAACGGTGGAAGGGCTTAGAGGTCTACCATCAATTGCCTCCAATGTCAGTGGTGTATGTCTCTTGACCTGCGGTATGTTATACCGGGTAACAAACGTGGAGATGAAATTACCGGCAGCACCGGAATCGATGAGTACTTCTACGTTTACCCTGGTGTTTTCCCAAGATAATGAGGCAGGAACCGTCAAGCGTTTAATCTGGTGCTCAGGGGATATACAAAGAACACCCAGAGTAGGTCCCCTGATCCTACCTAGGTGCGGGCATTTCCCGGCTTGTTCGGGCAATACCTAGCGAACCTACCTCCGCAGTACAGACAGAGGCCTTCACTACGGCGTTGAGTCTTTTCTTGCTCAGTTAAGGAGGTAGCACCCAATTGCATAGGTTCCTCTGGGTCTAGTCTCTGGGGTGTGGAATTGGAGAATCGGGGTGCTAGCCGTATAGGAGGTTTCCTTTGTTTCTCCTTTTGTGATTGTCGCTCTCTGAGGCGGAGATCTATGCGTGATACGAATGATATTAGATCCTCTAGGTCCTCAGGCACTTCTCTGGCTGCTAATTCATCTTTCAATTTATCAGATATGCCATGCATGAATGCAGCAACTAGGGCTTCATTGTTCCAACCCAGTTCAGTGGCTACCGTTCTGAATTCTATGGTGTAGTCTGTTAAGGAACGGGAGCCTTGTTGGAGAAACATGAGTGATGCAGCAGCTGTAGCCTCACGACCTGGCAAGTCAAAGATTCTTTGCATGGTAGCCACAAAGTCACGGTAGTCATTGATTAAAGGCGACTCTCTTTGCCAAAGAGGCAAAACCCAGGCTAGGGCTCGGTCTGTCAGGAGTGAAATGATATAGCCGATGCGGGCTCGGTCAGACGGAAACATAGAAGGCATCAGCTCAAACTGGATTGCACATTGATTGAGAAAACCTCTACAGGTGTTGGCATCCCCTCCATAACGGGGTGGAGGTGGTAGGCGTAACGGTATAGCCGCAGCGGGCGGTGTGGTGACTTGTGGGTTAACAGGAGGAGTAGCGGTACCTGCCAGTGGATCAGCGTGTGAGGAGAGTTTGCAGGGCTTGCGCCAATTGATCCATACGATGATCCAGTCCTTGCATTCTTGCCTCCTGTGACCCGAAACAGCTGATCCATTTCTGCGGGATCCATTAAATGGCCCTTGTGTACTGTAATGACCCGACGAGAGACGGGTCCCGTTTGCAGAATGGTGGGATATCAGGACGGGTAGAAGCAGGAGGAATAGTGGGACAAGCGACAGCCTGATCTCCTGTGTAGCGGCAGGGATGTGTCCCTACCGATGCAAGAAGGACAGGACGTACCGGTATGTCCATAGGGGATTCTTGGGATGCGTTTTTTGGATGTACCAGTACGTCCATAGGGGGCTGAAGGGGTTAACACTGTATAGCTTCTATAATTAGGCAAACATTGACATGGGTACAGCATAACTGTTATCATTATATACTGAAGTAGACATTGACGGGGGTACAGCATAACACCTATCACTATATACTGAGACAGACATTGACGGTGGTACAGCATAACTGCTATCATTATATACTGAGGCAAACATTAACGGTAGTACTGCATAACACCTATCATAACACCTATCACTATATACTGATGGTGGTACAGCATAACACCTATACACTATATACTGAGGCTAACATTGACGGTGGTATAGGATTACTGTTATCATTATATAGTGAGACAGACATTGACAGTGGTACAGGATAACTGTTATCATTATATACTGAGGCAAACATTGACGTGGGTACAGTCTAACACCTTTCACTGTATATTGAGGCTCACATTGACGGTGGTACAGCATAAACCCTATCACTTACATTGAGCCAGACATTGACAATAATGCAGCATAACTCCTATCACTATATACTAAGCCAAACATTCATGTGGTGTAGGACAAAAACTTCATTGTCTGGCTTAGTATATAGCAGGGATGCACCAAAATGAAAATTCTGGACCGAAACCGAAAATGTAGCATTCACTTGGCCGAAACCGAAGATGCCCCCCCCACATATTTAAAAATAAAAAAAACACTTTTATTAAAAGTAAGTAACACACCAAAATTAGACAAAAAATTTACAACTATATATATATATATATATATATATATATATAATTGTTAACAGCAATCACACTCCTATCATGACCAGGTTCTAGCATGTACTGGCTGCCTGGGCATGATAGGAGTGTGATTATTTTTAAGTAAGTCCTAAGGTATTTTAAATCAGGTGTCCGTCCATTGCAGCAACATCGTTTGGGAGAAGAAAGTCAGGCTTGTCAATTGTCCCCAATGGGATTTTTTCCCTCTACAAGTTCTCTCTGGGATGCCAGCAGTGATGAAGTCCCTACCCCTTCCCTGGATCTGCCATGCATTATCCCCAACCCTTCCTTGCATCCATCTCAAGTTGCTTACTTAGTTACCTGAGTCAGTCTTATTATAAAGATAACACCCAGTGCAAGACAAAATATATTGCTTTCAACTGTGCCTTAAACAGTGCTATATTTTAAGCACAAACATTACTGACAGTAATTCATGTAAAATGTTACATACAGACCTTTATTGCTCATACGCCATATAATACGGTTATTTTTTTAAATAATATCAATATATGATTTAATTGTTTACAAATACATGTTATCTATATGCTATTACAATAGAGAAGTGGAAAACTAGTAATAACAATACAATTTATAATCTACAGTACAAGACTGACAACATTAACACATATTAAGACATACTGGTACAGCACTGCACTTGCCAGATTACAATCTATCAAGTTTTCAAATTATAACTCATAACCATTCACAAGTAAAATAACATTCAAATAATTCTCTAGCAATGGTCACTATTCATTTGCTTAATATAAGTAAACACTGATTTTCACGTTTAGCTTTAGTTCTCAGCCGTGTATAAGTAAATTGCACTTCACACTGATTTTCTGCAGGGTACTGTAAGGTAGCAAGATTGTATCCAGTGATTTGTACTTTACATAAGAGCTCTTGACTGCTCCAAAAATAACTTCAGAATTCATGAATATTTTATGCTTGGAGATAAAGAAAGCCCCAGAACAAACTCACATTTAACTTTAATTTTCTACAGAAAAGTTAAACCCCTTACTCTGAAAAATGTTATGTACTTCACTCCCCAAACAGATGACATCATGGGATGACTATATCTGGTTTCATGTGCAATATAAAAATATCAGATCTAAAATACTGAGAGGTAAAACTGAACTTCCAGCAGCGACAGAGTAAAAGAGATAGCTCATAAACATATATATACCAGGAACGCAGCTTTAACAAAGAAACAAAACTACTAACAAAGAAACAAAACTGTGCAATATTTACTGTGAAGAATATTCCTGCACAGGCAGTTGGTAGCAGTCATTCTGTATATAACTGTCAGTGGTCTTGTAAATGCTTTCACATAGTTGCCAACATTAAAAAAAATTTCCAGGGACACTTTGCAGCACAGCCAAAAAATACTTACTAGAAAATTTTGCCACATCCAATGCCACAAAGCTCCACCTAGTCTGCCCAATCAACATCATTAGCATAATTACTCTACCAAAACATAACCATCAGGACATGTGCATACTAAGATCCTCCCTGGTACAACACCAGGTTTTGAGCCAACGACCAGCTCGAAACCACCAACACCAAAAAAAAAAACCAACCTCCAATTTACTCTGCTAGCCCAACCATGAGCCTGGTTAGGCATAACTCTTCAATGAAATGCCATGTCAGCGATGGAAGCTTCCTCATGTAACCTTCCTTGCCTCCTTAACCCCCACCAATGCCCTCTGCAACAACACTAACTCCTGCAAACCCACTTGCCAACAATGCAACATCACCCGTATTACCATAGAGCTTTTGCCACGGCAACATCACACCTAACCTCAGTGGAGTTCGCCCCAATGGTTGCTGACCTAAGATTACTTTTCCCTTCTTGAACTACATACTAAGACCATGGACTCCCCCACAACTCGAGCATTCATGCTTAAACTTACCAACATTGACGCTCATTTGTGAGCTAGCAAAACTTTTTTCTGTTACTGGCTGATGCGCCATCATCAGCTTCATTCACAGTGGTACAGTGAAGGAAAAAATTATTTGATCCCCTGCTGATTGCCCACTGACAAATACATGATCAGTCTATAATTTTAATGGTAGGTTTATTTGAACAGTGGGAGACAGAATAATAACAAAAAAAAATACAGAATAACATATTTCAAATAAGTTATAAATTGATTTGCATTTTACTCAGTGAAATAAGTATTTGTTCCCCTATCAATCAGCAAGATGTCTGGCCCCAAGGAGTCTTTTATACTCTTAAAGGAGTGCTCCTAATCTCAGCTTGCTACCTGTATAAAAGACAACTGTCCACAAGACCAAAGAGCTGTCCAGGGATGTTAAGGACAAGATTGTAGACCTACACAAGGCTGTAATGGGCTACAAGACAATCGCCAAGCAGCTTGGTGAAAAAGTGACCACATGGAGCAACGGCGTGACATAACCTTCCGGTGCTCAGAGGATAGTTTTGGTGGTTCAGCCAACTCAATATGTTCCTCAGAGTTTATTAAGTTGGCTTTGATTCCAGAATAAACATGAGACGCTTCTTTTTCATGTTGATTGAAGTCCATTATCTATAGAATTCGAAACAGTTACTGTGCCAGCATTAAGAAAGATAAACATCCATCAAATGTACATTTAGTAAGGCCATTGTTCACTGCATTTTTTTTACCACCACAAATAATGTTTTAGTCTGGTCATTGAATCAGCCTGATCATTTCCATGATCATAATATGCTTCTGACATCATGTTTGCATATGTTAATTTGAATACTTATTTTATCTTATGTTATAGGCATTTATTACTAGACTTATGCCTTCATGTTCGGAAGAACATGAAAATGAACACAAATTTCGTGTTTTCGTTGGCCAACACTATAGTTTTGTTAAACTAATATGACAGTGGATAAACATACACGAAGACAAAGAAGCACAACATGTATAATGTTTGTTTCTTCATTTTCGTCTTCCTAAATATCTCCTAGGGTATATCCCTGGTCCCTTCCCCATACAGTCACTACCTTTAGCCTATCTTAGGTTTTCGTAGTATAACAGGGGTTAACCGGAATCCTCAGAATCGTGACAGGAGTTAAAGGTTTGTAAGAGCAACTCTATTATTGTCTAGCGGTTGTCTGAGTCTGAGAAATCCGCTCTGAGCAACTTGGCCTGGGAGGAACAGGGATTTTAGTCCCCCTGGCAAATGGCAGGGCAACATACACCTTAGATCAACATGGCCTAGGGAGAGCAATGGCTTTGGCACCAGGATTTTAAAAGTCTGTAAGAACGACTCTATTGGTCGCTGGCAGGGTGCTCATCTGGTATCAACCAATGAAGAGAAGCTTCCCTTCATTAGTTGATCCCAGAGGAGCCCCCTCCCAGTGACCAATAGAATCACTGTTACGAACCTTTAAAATCCTGGTGCCAAAGCTGTTGCTAACTGTTAAAGTGTTAACCCACAGAAAATAAAGGGAAAAAAGAATATGAAAAATGTATACAAATATATTCGCCCCCCAAAAAAACATGGGAACGGGGAATATTCATAGAACATAAAGATTTTTTTCCCCCTGAGAACAAACACGAAGACAAGCATGGGAACTTGGCCAGCGCCCAAGTCTAGTTATGACCCACTGAATATACTATATGAATAAAAGTATTGACCTGAAAGCTATGCTTCTAACTTTATGGGAACAGTTTGTAGTGTATGTCTTGCTAAAACAGTTTTGTTTTGTGAGTTTTGTGAGCTAATCTGCCAAATCTATTTTTCTGTATGTCATCATTTGTTTAATTAAGTGAGGTATATTATGTGAATATACTGTCACGTACTGGGTCCATACAGATGACTGTAATGACCCAGAGCACCCGATGATGGTATTGCAGGAGTTACCGTGCAAGAGCGGAGACACAGGAACAGAGGCAGAGTAACCACACTTCCCTGTGTGTTGGGCCATAAGGATTGTGTGGCCGCATACCAGGACTGTGAAATAGCAGCAGGAGGTATGCAGTACAGATTACAGGATATAGAGATATCTGGAGCTAAGAACAGAAAAGGCAGGAGATAGCTAGAGGAGTAGAAGCAGGTTGTAGAATTAGGAATACAGGTTACCGGGACCGGCTACACGCATAAATACAGGACTAGCCTAGGACTATATGATAACAATTGGAGATTTAGTCACATTTTATGGCCATAGTATGCTTGGCCCACCACTACGCCAAAGTACTCCAATATTCGGTGGGTCCTAGCACTAAACCCTACCTACTGAAGAACTAAACAAACTAAACATTGAAACTAAACACATATCAGAGAAACATGCCTGTAGACTGCAGACTGAGACAAACATAACGGGTGGTGCACACCTTATAAAGGAAACAGAGCTGAAGCAAAGAGCAGAACTGGAATCAAGGAATCAGAAGTACAGGATAGAGCATATGGAAATCCAGGAATGGATTACAGCAAAGGGGAACTCTAGCGAGACTGGGAAATTCAGAGATATGCAGCTCCGCAGCCTGGATGGGGCGTGACATATACAGGTTATCACCATATAGAAAAATGCAGTGTGGGCCTGAAGTGTTGTAATTGTGAATAAAAACACTATCCTATCCAAAGTTTTCCATCATGGATTGAAGATTTCCTGAGTATATTATTTTTAAATAGTCCTGCTTGGCAGCTAGTTTATATTCATAGTGTCCACAGTAAAGACTACATGCACAGCTGGAGACAGTACACATACATAATTCACTGAATTAGAGGAGAGAGGACAAGAACAAGCCATCACAAATTATTACCTGACAGATGACGCAGTTGATTTGAGGATGTAAAAAATGCAGCTACTAAACATGAAAAGCATTTCCTAGTGTCCTGGCATCAAAATATTTTATTTAGAAATGAAGGTGGGTTTTAGAGAATTGCTATGAAGAAGCTATAAGACCAATTAATTTTTTTTGGTAGTTAAGAAATGAATTGTCTGAAAGGAAACAAATGATTAAGTAGGTTGTCCGTACTGTATTTTAAACATAAAGCATTACACCTGGTTTAAGATGGTGAATTGCTGAGTATGCTTAGAATCTTAGGTTCTTTAGGATAGCACTTATCATAAACTAATAAAACAATGAGGATTATATTTAAGATAAGTGTCAGGAACCTACCTTGTCTCCCCGCCGTCCACGAGGGTCTTCACCCTTGCGGGGACACTACCGGGCGCCCACACCTCCATCCGCGGACCACGGAGTCCTATTTGAAGAGGAGTGTCTCCAGGGTCTGGTGGGAGAAGCCAGGATTTGGCGGACTATTTAAACCCCCAGCACTATTCAATCAGTGCTTGTTTGTTCAAGTCCCTTCCTGCATTTCCCATACTTTATTACTGGATACTCATTTCGGATTATATGGACTTTGACCTTGGCTTTCCTATGGACATTTCTGATACTCTCTTATCCCAGACTGTCAGGGTCCACTCTTTGCTGCCTGAACCATGGCTTAATCATACATGTGGTAGTTTCATCTGATACCTCTAGTGGGCACCCTCCTCCCTCTGGAGTGCTCAGAAGCTCATTATCAGGTACAGCTGCACCTAAGTACCTGAGTGAAGCCCTGCCTTTATAAGACCTGCCCTGCTCTTCGGTCAGGGCCTTGGCATTGAAGTTGAAGGACTGCTTTGCTCTGAGCCTCTTCCTGAACCTGTGCCCATTCCTGTGCCCGTTCCTGTTCCCGTGCCTGCCCGTTACTGTTCCCGTGCCTGCCTGTTCCTGTTCCCGTGCCTGCCTGAGCCTGTTCCCGTGCCTGCCTGAGCCTGTTCCCGTGCCTGAGCCTGTACCTGTGCATAAGCCTGTACCCGTGCATGAGCCTGTACACGTGCCTGGCCTGGTATTACTCCGTTCCCGTCCGCCCTGCCAGTGGGCCTCCGTTCCCGTCCGCCCTGCCAGTGGGTCTCCATTCCCGTCCGCCCTGCCAGTGGGCTTACCTACCAGTGGGCCTGTGCCTGTACCTGCACCCGAGCCTGTACCTGCACCCGAGCCTGTACCTGCCGTCCGCCCCCGTGTCTCTGCCGTCCGTCCCCGTGTCTCTGCCTCAGCTCCCGTGTCTCTGCCTTTCCAGTTCTGCTACTCTGTCTGTACCTTTCTCTCTGTCACTATGCATAAAGGGGTACAGACAGAATTCCCCGTATGCCCTGCACATGGACTCCTACCCTACCTGCTCACCCGGGTCCTGACACAGACCCAGGATTGCTGTACGGTACTGTTTTTGCATTTTTGTCTATTGCTTCTATGTACTGATTGTTTCATGACGACTTTGTAGACCACTAAGATATAGAAGCAGACAACCTGCATGGAAAGATAGGTAAAACTTGTTGAAGAAGAATGGTATCTAGAAATCTGTTTCTGTAACATGGCCTGTCTATGTATAAGGGGCAATGTGCTCCAGTGTTTTGCAGGATATGAGGCTTAAAACATAACTTATGTGTAGTATGATCTCTTGTTATCCTTCCCGTTTACAAATATTCTCATCCTCATCAAGGATATCACAGTTTATTCATCCTTCTCATTTACCTTGGGTGGATACATTTAGACAGGAGCATCAGTCCCAACACTGACATCTTGTCTACAACATGTAAAGGACTGGTGCACTAGAGCTTGCATTATTTTTTTTTTTATTATAGACAGGACTATGAGCGGTGACGTATCCTGGCCTAGTCACTAAGCACCTTTAAGACATGGAGCACTGGGATAAGACATTACATCCCGGCTCTTTGTGTCTTAAAGGTATGGCATCCCTTTTAATGCAGGGACCCAGTGGCGTACCTAGCGGGGGGTGGGGGGGGCGGTCCGCACCGGGTGCCGCTCATCAGGTGGGTGCCAACTTGCCGGCACCTGGCACCCCTCCAGAGACAGACAGTAATGTCCGCTGTTGGAGGAGAAGGCTCGGTTGGGGAGATCAAGGATCTCCCTTTAACCGGCTTAAAATCACTCAAGGGAGCCGGAGGTCTGTTAAAGACCCCCGATACCACTCCCTTGGATGCGTGTGGCAACTGCTGCTGTGCACCTGGGTTTGTTGTCCGATTCCGGCGCACAACACTGAAGCCGCGCCCACCGCCATCCATGCCCTCCGAACTGGAAGAAGACAGAAGAAGAAGAAAAGCGAAGAGGAGCTGACTGCTGTAAGGAGAAAAGTGACAGAGGAAAGGTAGGAAAGCATTCAGTGAGAGTGAGAAGGGAGGGGGAGGGGGTAGATAGTGAGAAGCGAGGGAGAGGGGGGTAGAAAGTACATTGGAATAAATAAACAGTGAGAATGAGTGAGAGAATAAATTAATGTGTGGATGCATTGTGAGAATGAGTGAGAGAATGGATGAATTGTCTGAATGAGGGATATAATGCGTTTGTGAGAATGCATTAATGTTAGCAATCATACTCCTATCATGCCAAGTCAACTAGTACATGCTGGAATCAGGGTATGCCTGGGCGTGATAGGAGTGTGATTGCTGTTAACAATCATATATATATAAATATTGTTATTTACATTTTTTCTCCTATTTTGGTGTGTTACTTACTTTAAATAAAAGTTTTTTATGGTGGGGGGTCATATTCGGTTTCAGCAAGGTAAATGCTGCATGTTTGGTTTCAGTGCAGAAGTCGTTTCAGTGCATCCCTACTACTAAGCCAGACAATGAAGTGGTAGGCCTACACCACATCAATGTTTGGCTTAGTATATAGTGAAAGGAGTTATGCTGTACCACCGTCATTGTCTGCCTCTGTATATAGTGATAGGTGTTATGCTGTACCACCGTCATTGTCTGCCTCAGTATATAGTGGTAGGTGTTATGCTGTACAACCGTCAATGTCTGCCTCAGTATATAATGATAACAGTTATGCTGTACCACCTTCAGTGTCTGCGCCAGTATTTAACGATAAAAGCTATGCAGTTTTAAAGTGTGTGTGTGTGGGGGTGTTTTGGATCCTTTCCAATAAAGCCTTTCTTCAATTGTTGAACTGCTCCAAATTATATGAATATAAATGTACGTGCACGGAGAGAGAAATAAGACACACGACACAGCTCTGGGTCAGGTCCAAAATCACTCTGATTTATTACGTTTGTGTGATAGGTTATATAGTGACCAAAAAGAAGGACGTCTTAACACGTGCATCACATCAATTGGTTAAATCCTTAAAACTATGCGGATATAAGCAGAAACCCGTTATAAACAGACATTACACAATGTTAGGCAATTTCCCTGTAACTAGAACATAATGCTAGCCGGATATCTTTGTGGTTAGTAAAAAACATAGAGTACTTATTTGTTTAACTGACACTGAATGTCCTTACGTACTGCTACTTGCGTCTGTCGCATACTTGCGTGATGTTTGACCCTTTATACTGGTCAGAGCCAGCTTGTATTCATTCTAAGCCATAAGCGTTTCTTGCTAATATATATATATATATTTTTGGTTCCATAACAGTCCCCCCTTGAATATATGATGGCTAACTGTCCCTATTCCTGACAGATCCTACCGGACATGATCCCGCATCCTCTTCACCTGCAGTGGCGACAAATTATCCCTAGTGGATAAAATCCCGGTTTCAGGTCTTGGACATGTCCCTCGGATCTATATGTCCCTACACAGGGCGGGGGCTACCGTCAGGGGGAACTATCGAACTGAATGGTGTTTCGTAGGAAGGTGTAAGGCTTGGCATCGTATCATCATATATAAGCATCAATGGGGTAGTCTCATCTACTGCAAACATCTTATCACATAAACGTCGAAAGCAAGGGACTACACATAATAGTATAAAGGCAACGATAATCACAATAATCAGTAAAATGATTCCCAGCTGGACCAGGCCTTGCTTCCATCCTTTGAGCCATCCAAACCATTCAGCCCAGGGATGATCGATTCCGGAATTACGCTTCAATTCATCTCCTAGAGCAGTTAACTTTTTAATGGCCACAGTCACTTTCCCATCAGGCCTGGTATTGTCTGGGATAAAGGTACAGCAAGTTTCTTTGATTATTTTACAGACCCCGCCTTTTTCTGCCAGGATCATATCTAATGCCATACGATTCTGAAAGGTCATCTGGGTAGCGGCCTCCAATTGTTCCGATAGTCCTTGGAGCGCGTCTCGAGTGTAATTGACAAATCTCTGCTGATTATAATAGATATAATTAATCCAATCAACATTTTTATTTACTGTAACAATTGGAAAAATGGATTCGAAACCAGCGGCTACTTGATCTCGGGCTTTATATTCATCTGGGACCCCCCTAGGGACTCCTATTGCATCTATATACACATGGGGGTCAAAACTTCCCTTGGGGGTCTTTGAAACACTGCGTCTTTTACGGGACAGGGTGGACTGGGCCTCAATAGATTCTGGCTCTTCTGACATTATAAGTAATGGCATTATAACTTTGGCCAGTGCACATTAACCAGTCCAACTACCTTCCAGTCTGGTGCGCAATTTCATATCACCACATAGCCAATAGATATCTCCTAGTGAATAGACTTGATTCTGTGTGGGGGCACCAGTCAGATTGCTGTATTCAGCACAATTACCATTAGAGAATTTCCAAAGAAATTTGCCAGTTCCTTTGGTGTTCGAAATAAAGTATAAGCACCAGAATATATAGTTATTCCGTCACTGAATTTGGGAGCCTCGGTTAATAGGGGATATTCCTTTTTCCACTTTTCACATTCAGTGAATTTGTTACTAGTATTTGTATAAAAACTCAATAGACATAACAATGATTGATAGGGCAACTGTAAAGGTACCGTTCCAAGATGGGGACGGGCTCTACCACACACATAACAATTGGACTTATTGTGCTTTAGGGCAGAATATTGTATCCACTCGAGCCACAGATTAATATCATTATACCCGGTTTCTATGGCTACAGTATCATCATAAGTGGGATTTGCAATAGCTATCATACGTTGGATGGCACGCAAAGCATTGTACGGGATCTCTGGTTGTTTTGAGACTGGTTGTTTTGAGGGATTACTTTGCGGCTCTTTCCATTCTGGGTTATTGTACATATCCTTAAGATAAAAGGGGGCCTTGCCGCTCATAACACCATATTTGTAAATTCCGAAAATATATTTTCGAGCATCAGTTGGCCGTGGATTTTCTATAGTGAGAGTGTACCGTTGATTACTACCCGTGCCGGTGGATAGAAGAGTCATTTGTGTGAGCAATAATTTACCATATTGATCTTTGAGGGCTAGAGCTTCAGGGGGCTTATATCCCCATTTGGTACCAGAATTGGCTATAACAGAGCCCCAATATCCACAGTCATCTCCCCATTGCCCTCCTACATAGCATATATATCCAACACATTCTCCTATTTTAATGTCACAATATCCGGGATCAAAATTATAGGTAATATTCCCTTTTTCCGTCATCACCCTGGTGTATACATTGTCATAGCGTCTAGAAACACAATCTATAATATGGCAGTGCTGGAATGAGAATGTGGCTACTGTTGTGCTACTGGAGTTATACAAAAAAGTTGGAGGACCTGTCTGTCGTGCATCTCTTGTAATAGCTATCCGACCTCCCTGATGACTAATGGTTTGAGCTATAATGTTAAACCTTTCCCCCCAGGCACAATGGAAAATAATTAAAAATAGTGGGATGCCCACTCTCTTGCAAAGGATATACATTCTAGGAGTCACTAGCGGGAGGATCGTATCCTCTGATTCTTTTGCAATGCGATGCGTGTATCCAAGTGGGCTTTCCTTCAACCTTTATTGAGATAGGAGTTGTTAGCAGCACTTGAAACGGACCCTCAAATCTCGGTTCCAGAGTAGATCGGAAGTGTTTCTTCACGACCACCCACTCTCCAGGCAATAGAGAGTGAGTACCTTCAAGGGTATTAGGATCTGGAATAGAAGAGAAAACTTGGGCATGTATATTAGACAACTGAGTAGTCAATGCAATAACATATTTTGCCATAGTTTCATAAGTCATTTGCAACTGTTGTGGGAAATACTGTCCTAGCCTAGGACTACTTCCAAACAGTATTTCATGTGGAGTCAATTTATGTGACGCCTTTGGCGTATGTCTAATAGCAAAAAGTACAATGGGCAAGCATTGTACCCAATTTAGACCAGTCTCTTGAGTAATTTTTAGCATTTTTGACTTGATTATACCATTTAGTCTTTCCACTTTTCCACTACTCTGTGGTCTGTAGGGGGTATGGAAAGCAAGATGTGAACCTATAATTTTTCACACTTCCTGAGTGATGTTTGCAGTGAATGCAGGTCCCTGATCACTTTCTATGACCTCAGGGACTCCAAAACGACAAATACGTTCTTGAATGAGTTTCTTTGCGGTAGTAGGTGCAGTTTGATTACGTACTGGATAGGCTTCTGGCCATCCGAAAAACACTACCACTACCAGTACATACTGAAATGTCTGACACATCGGCATTTGAATGTGGTCAATTTGAATCCGTTGGAAAGGGTATTGAGCATTCGGTAGACATTTAGATGGTGTAGGTTCTGTCCTTCCAATATTGCACTGAGCACAAATTAAACATGCTTCGGTGGTTCGTGCCAACGTCGTAGTGATTCCCGGTGCGATCCAGATTTTGTCGACAATCTCCTTCATGATGTGTCGGCCCATGGGCTAGTGATGCGACTAAAGGATATAAAGTCCGGGGTAAACAAAGATATTGGCCTCTGGCCCAGGCTCCCCGCTCATCCTTGGTTGCTCCTTCTTGTATTCATTGATTTTGTTCCTTGGTTGAAGCTTGTTGTTGTAATTGAATTAGAATATCCCAGTCTAATTCCATTGGTGCTTCCTTGGTCACCGTCATTAGAGGGACCGTTGAGTCTTCTTTGAGGGCTGCTTGTTTGGCTGCACTGTCTGCTAAAACATTTCCTTTTGCTTCCATAGTGTCAGCCCGTGAGTGTGCCTTGATTTTGATCACTGCAGCTTGTTTTGGGAGTAGGGCCGCAGTCATCAAAGCTTCTACTGCTTTCCCGTTCTTGATTGGCGTCCCGGCGGCGGTGATATAATCTCTTGCCTTCCAGATTACTCCAAAATCATGTACAACTCCGAAGACGTACCTGGAATCCGTATAGATATTTGCGGTAGAGTCTTTAGCCATAATACAGGTCTCAGTGAGGGCAACTAGTTCAGCCTCCTGAGCCGACTGATCCGGTCGTAGAGCTTTTGCACAGAGTACAGTGGTGTCAGTCGTAACCGCCATTCCCGTATGGAAGCGACCCTTGTTATCGGCATATCTGGAACCGTCCACAAAGAGGATCCATTCCGGGTTTGAGAGTGAGGTATCTTGTATGTTTGGAGGCGAACCGACTTCCGCTTGCATCATGGTCAGACAATCATGTGGGTCATCTTCAGGTGGTACATCTGGAAAATCAACATTCGCTGACTGTGTATGCCACAATAGCTGTTCCTGAAGATCCTCTTCTGTGGCTAAATCAATAAAATCCGTAGATGGAATATCAGTATACTCCCCCCTTGGAAGTGGAAGGAGGGCAGCCGGATTGAGAACGTTGCATCGTTGAATAGTAACATTGTCGGGCAACAACAGACTCCCTTGGAGACGAAGATGACGCTGAGCAGTGAGATGTCTGGGTTGAGTCTGTTGTAAAATAGCTGAGATATCATGTGGAGCTAGAATTGTCCAAGGATGTCCGAGAACAATATCTGAAGTGACATCTAGAAAACAGCTGGCAGCATGAATAGCCCTTACGCAGGAGGGTGCTGCGCGTGCAACTGGATCCAGACGTTTGGAGTAGAATCCGAGAGGACGATGTCGACCCCCGTGCATCTGAGTGAGAACACCTGTGGCATGGCCTTGTCGTTCCATAACATAGAGACGGAACGGAAGAGAATAGTTCGGAATTCCCAAAGCTGGAGATGAAGCAATCATTTGCTGTAGAGCATCGAAGGAGTCCAGTGCTTCCGGCGTTAGATAGAAAATTGCTGGTAATTCTCGAGGAATACAGTCATATAGTGGCTGCATCAGAACAGAGGTGTCGGGAATCCATGGACGACAATATGAAATGAGACCCAGAAAGGTCTGTAGTTGATGTGGAGTTTCTGGCGGAGTCAACTCTAGGATGGCCTTTTTCCGTGCCATGGTAAGATGCTTACGGCCTTTGGTAATACAATGTCCCAGAAAAATCACTTTTTGAAAACATAACTGTAATTTCGCTTTGGAGACTTTGCAGCCAGCAGTGGCTTGAAAATAGAGCAAATCCAAGGTAGTTTCTTGACACGTGGATGGATCTGGGGCACAGAGAAGTAGGTCATCCACGTATTGTAGGAGTTCAACTTCCGGGTGAGTGTCCTGCCATGAAGAAAGCACAGAAGACATAGCTTTACTGAAGCTGGACGGGCTGTTCTGAGCTCCTTGTGGCATCACCGTCCAGGTGTATGCAAAAAGATATTGACATGAAGGGTGTAATGGAATGGAGAAAAAGGCATTTGCAAGATCAATTACGGTGAACCACGATGCCGTGGGTGGGATACTGGACAGAAGAGTATGTGGATTTGGCACAATAGGGGCATCTAAAACCGTGGCTTCGTTGACAGCACGTAGATCTTGCACCATCCTGTACACTGGAGGTTGGCCTTTGATCTGCTTCTTTTTGACTGGATACAGTGTGAGTATTACAGGGAGAAGAAATAGGTACAATTGCCCCGGATTCTAGAAGTGCAGCGACTTGGGTAGAGATTGCATCTTGTTGGGCCATCAATAAAGGATATTGGGCCTTATATGGAAGAATATTAGGATCCTTGAGTACAACTTGTACTGGTGGAACTTTGAGTCGTCCAATGTCCATAGGCCCAGAGGCACATAGGGTGTCTGGAAGATGGTCAAGCAAAGCATTCAAAGAATTAGATAGGTCATCCCAGATTTCGACATCTGGGTCATGCAACACTGCCATAAGAATACAGGTTTCTTCAGGGGCAAGGGCGGTGTTGAGAGTGACAGTTCCTTTGTCCGTAAAGGAAATGTTAGCTTGGATTTTGCTAAGAAAATCTGCTCCTAAAAGATTAAAAGGGCAGGTGGGACTTACTACAAATTGTGCTAGAGTAGATGAAGGCAAATGTATAGAAGAGCTTGTGACGGGTAAGGGGTGTGTGAGTGGGTTATGTTGAACCACACCTTCTGACCCGCTGCAAGCAAGCTGTATATCTGATAGCCATGATGGTAGCGCATCCGTCTCTCAGAGCACGCTGCGAGCAGCACCAGTGTCAACAAGAAATGAGCAAGGTTTTCCGGCTACCTCGAGAGTGATCTTAGGAGAAGGGCCAGAAGGAGGGGCGGAGATGGCCATGCAAATAGAGTCCCCCTCCTCCATTTGCTTGCCTATTTCCTATTGCTGAGGAGGAGGTGGAGGAGGAAGAGGGTTCTGGTTCTGGTTTTGAGCCTGATGGGCAGCCCACAGATGATGGCTACGACACATCCTTTTTATGTGTCCGACTTTCCCACATCCATAGCATTTACGAGGTTGTCGCTGTCCATCTGTAGTTTCATTTGCAGCATCGGCTCCGGTCATTACCGCCATGATGGCGGACTTCTTTTTGCTGCTTCCGGCTTCCAATCCTTTCGCAACGTGTATCAAAACCTCAAGATCCATTGTTCTCCATTCCGGGCTGCAGGTGGTGAGTACTATTGAGATCGGGGCGGATGCCGTCTACGAAGGCCTGACCCAACATACGAATATGTGCCATTTCTTGAAATGAGAAACCTAAATCACGAAAATGTCGTTTAATTCTGTAGGCAAATTTCTCCACTGATTCTCCTTTTTCTTGGGTTATGCCTTGTAGAGATACTGTTTGTTCAGACAATTTATCTTTTGCCCAGATTTCTAATTGTTTGATAAACTGTTGACCTGATTCAGTGGATCTGGGGTCACCAGGCAGGGAAGATGGGTCTCGTATAATTTGATTGAGAATAAGATCTGCATAATCTCCTGCTTTGGCTTGGACAATACTAACAAGGTCAGACCAAGTACATCCATAGGTAGTCCAGGCCTGTGAGATTTTCCGATAAAACGGCATTGGGTGTGAATCGGGTTCAGGGAGATCTTTGATAATCGTATACAGTTGTTGCGGATTAAATGCTACATATTTGGAACGTGGCTCTGTAGAAGCGAGACCGTCTCGTGGAGTAACATTTTCGGTGACGAGTCGGGTGGCTTGAGCAACATTTTCAGTGGCGAACCGGGTAGCTTGTACTATAGCTGCCATATCAGACATAATTTCAGCAAATTGAGGAGAAAAAGGGTTAGTGGGATTAATATCTCCCATTCACGGAGGTGGTTGTGAAGGAGAAGTAGAGGAGAATGGATTGTTGGGATATATATTCCCTGTGGATGATTGAGGGGCTGCCGTACGGGTAGGCTGTTCAGTATCAGATTGTCGAGCGTCCCTTATACGGTGACGAGGTAAACCCTGGTAAATACTTGGGGATTCCTCCTCTTCTTCCTCTAGACTATCATAAATACCTACGTCTTCAGTAGTGGTATTAATAGGTTGGTACTTAGGCTTAGCTCCCATCTCCTCAGCAAGGAGAACAGGTGGGTCTTGAAATCTGGGAGAAAACATATATTTGGGCCTAGTTCTTTTCTGGGGTTTAGTTATTGGTTTTGGTCTAGGTAACCTTTTTCCCTTTTTAAGTACCATACCGTCGTCGGCATCGGATTGGGTCGGGGCAGCTGTTGCACCCTCAGTCGTATCTATTTCCTCCTCTTCTGAACTGTCACCTGGGCTTATCATCATAACCTGGGCGGCTGGGCTAGTTATAGGGGTCCCATGAGGGGCGGGTGGAAATAATACTGCTTTAGGCCTCTCTAACGTTTTCCCTCCCTTAATTAATATGCTTTCTCGGCCTGATCATGGACCGGGGTTATCTGGACATTAATAATTGTGTTCCCCTTTCCTGGATCGGCACTATCTCCCATAACCATAATTGGCGTCAGGGCCGGCCGAAGACTTAACGCCGCCTGGGGCGAAGTTTAAAATGCCGCCCCCCGCCGAGGGGGGGGCGGCATTATCTACCCGCCCCCCACCGGTACTTACCCTTAAACAGTCCTGCGGCGAGTCTCCCTGTGCTGACACGGTGCCGGCTTGTAATGCTGAGCGCCGGAAATTCACGTCACTTCCGGCGCTCTGCATTACAAGCCGGCACAGAGACCGAACAGGGAAACTCGCCGCAGAGGAGAGAGAGAGGGGCGCCGAGTGGGTAAGCGAAAACCACTCGGTGCCCCTCTCTCTCTCCTCCGCTTAAAAAAAAACAAAAAAAAACCGCTTGGGGCGGCAAAGTGCCGCCCCTTCTGAAGTGCCGCCTGGGGCAATTGCCCCAGTCGGCTCCATTGTAGGGCCGGCCCTGATTGGCGTCATATAGTTGGGTGTCGTGGCTGGAGTAGGCAACACATATGTACCATCGGTGTTGATTACCGGATACAGTGATGTCGTGGGGACAGTCATAGGGGGTAACGGGGCTGGAGATAGGCCCTGGCTTTGGGCGTTGTCTGATATCAAAGATGGCGCCGATGTTTGTGCCGGATATTGC
Organism: Sceloporus occidentalis; assembly: GCA_023333645.1. Taxonomy (NCBI): domain Eukaryota; kingdom Metazoa; phylum Chordata; class Lepidosauria; order Squamata; family Phrynosomatidae; genus Sceloporus; species Sceloporus occidentalis. The sequence goes on from JALMGF010000227.1 coordinate 209,095, forward strand.
ATAGTGGGCGGAGTAGGCAGTGGGCAGGGATTTTCCACTACTGTAAGAGATTGGTAACTTTCCACTACTACTGGTTGGTAAGGTGCGTCACAAGATGGCGCTGACGCCTGTGTCAGACATGACAGAGTAGACAAATCAGGTAGGGGGCGGGGCGCCTTACAAAATTGATAAAAAGGACCTGACATTACAGTATTACAGGCTGGGCAGCTCCACCCATCCAACAACTCAGCGCCATTATAGGGCGGTGGCATATGCGATACTGGAATTCTACACAAGTATCTTGAATGTTTTTCATCATACATTTCGTCACCATTTAGCGATTTAAATTCCTTGCTACAATCCAGCCAAATTCTGACAGTATCTTTCAACCCCTCATCGCTCAATTTTCTTGCCATGTCATTTAGGAGGTTTTGCCAAACACCAATTGATAATGTCCCTCCTTTGGGTATTTTAGATCGTTTTTCTAACTTTGACAATTGTTTGATGTACTTTTTCCTTCGTCTATTCGCAACCATTTGGGAGGGTGTACAGTACCCTTTTGGAACGCTGTTATCGTTCCCCATTTCGCAACGATATCGTAACCTTGTCCGCAATCATCCGAAACCTTCAGATACAAGGCACACACACACACACACTGTAGTAATATAATATACTGGGGACAGACAACTGGGCTGTCCAAAATAGTGTTAGTCTTACAGCACCGTCTGGGGATCAGAGCAACTGGGCTGATCCGGTGTAGACTTGTAACACTTTACCGACTAGGGACAGACGACTGGGCTGTCCAAAATAGTGCTAGTCTTACAGCACCGTCTGGGGATCAGAGCAACTGGGCTGATCCGGTGTAGACTTGCAGCACTTTACCGATTCCTTTCTACTACAGTGTGCTTGCCAGAAAAGGGAGGCACCACAGTTCAACAAGTGACTACAACAGTATATTTACATGGGGTTCTTTTATTGCCACTCGAGAGTGCGTCAACCACCTGAGTTCCCTCCTCCGAATACACACGTGAGTGACGAGTGACACACAAGGTAGATAATAAACGATCTTACCTTGTAACTGGGTTGCGATCCCATGGTCCAATCGTCAGCTCACGGTGCGAACTCTCCCCGGGAGGGACCCCGACGGGTACGGCTTCCTCGAGCCCCACGTTGGGCGCCAACTGTTTTGGATGCTTTCCAATAAAGCCTTTCTTCAATTGTTGAACTGCTCCAAATTATATGAATATAGATGTACGTGCACGGAGAGAGAAATAAGACACACGACACAGCTCTGGGTCAGGTCCAAAATCACTCTGATTTATTACGTTTGTGTGATAGGTTATATAGTGACCAAAAAGAAGGACGTCTTAACACGTGCATCACATCAATTGGTTAAATCCTTAAAACTATGCGGATATAAGCAGAAACCCGTTATAAACAGACATTACACAATGTTAGGCAATTTCCCTGTAACTAGAACATAATGCTAGCCGGATATCTTTGTGGTTAGTAAAAAACATAGGGTACTTATTTGTTTAACTGACACTGAATGTCCTTACGTACTGCTACTTGCGTCTCTCGCATACTTGCGTGAGGTTTGACCCTTTATACTGGTCAGAGCCAGCTTATATTCATTCTAAGCCATAAGCGTTTCTTGCTAATATATATATATATATATATTTTTGGTTCCATAACAGGGGTGCCACATACAGGATCCGCCCCAGGTGCCAAATACTCTTGGTACTCCCCTGCAGGGACCATGGTGGGGGGGCTGGGGGCGATGCCCTTTGTCAAGCCTAGTCAGGGTGCAAATGTATGCATATGAGAACACTTATGTTAATAGCAGAGGTCATTTAGTGGGAGAAACTTAAGGATTTATGGCACAGTTTTAAGACAAATTAACACATGCTCTTAAAGGGACTGGTCTATCCACATTAAGAAAGCAATGTCTTTGGCAAACCACACCAGGACTTCATTCAATCAGCCCTGATGTGTTTGCAATCATGTCAGTGGATTATTTTTTACTTGCTTTTCATGGTTACACTTTGATGCAGGGCATCTGCCCAGAACTGAGGCTACTTTACGCACATCTATACCTCACTGTTATATTGATACACCATTTTGGTAACTTCCAGCCTGGCACATCTTCTAGTGGCATTACAATTCAGATACACCAGTACATCTTCTTATGATGTTCCTGAGCGTCAGAATCCACCATGGACAAATATATTCAGGCACCTGGAATGAAAGCCAGCTCCATGTCACAAAGCACTCAAAGCCACCAGACTCTTCCTACATTTTCTGAAAAAAAAATCTTTCCACAGTATCCTCAACAGTGTTCCATAATATGGTCGAGAATAACAAAGGTGTCTTGTCCCTTTGATAAACTGAAGTAATGGTCCAACAATGCTCTCAATTCATTTTACCGCTACTATATTAAAGCTTTTGAAGTTAAATTATGATGTAAGTGAAAAACAACTCTGTAATATATATAGTCTGGAACGACGATGTAACAGTAAAGATAACCTACAAAAGCTGAAGAACAAAATGGAATTCAATACAATCTTTGGCTGTTGGACTACCTAGAGAAGATGGCATAACAATCTATGTTTTGTAGGCCTGTCAAAATCAATAGAGGCTTCACACTCCAGCAGCACCTTACAAAGTTTGGAGACATGCACCTACCAATTCAATTGAAAAGAGCACACATGTGTTACGTACCTGGCGGGAAGATCTTCCGGGTCCCCTGTTCGGCAACCGCAGCCGCCGTGAAGAAGGGGGGGACCCCCGCCTCTGTACAGTAGCTGCTGCCACTGCGAAGTAGGGGAAGACCACCCGCTTCTGCACAGCATCATCAGCCGCCGTAAAGGTGAGGGAGACCTCCCGCTTCCAAGCAGGAACCTCGGCAGCTGCAGGCAAGAGACAGGTCCGGCTCCGGGTTCCGGACTCGTTCCTCTTCATGCCACCTAGTGGCACCGGTGGAGATTGCCTTGCCTTATACAGAAAAATTGCCTTCTTTGTCTTAAAGGTAAGGTATGTCTTTTGCAGACAATACAAATGTTTGCAGCAGGGTACACATCCCTGGTATAAAAACTCAAATTGCTAATGATTTCTGTAAATCAGAAGAATGATCAAGAGAATAGCAGCTGCATTTTAATGATAATGTAAAACAATGTATTCGAGAGATAAAAATCCAAACACGTATAGTGTCAGCCATGTTGTTCTGTCAACGACAAGACAAAAAAATTAAAGGAGAATTTCCACCAAATATTTTCTTTTGCTTTAGATAAAAATAAATTTTTTAAAATATTGTGTTATTTTGTCTTGTAGTTTTTACATATTATAATCTTTTCAGGTAATTGCATTTTAACCTTTTGCATTTGTTCTAGATCTGTTGTCTTACCCCAGTCTACTAGACAAACACAACAATTCCTTATTCTTCTGCCGGTGGTACACTAAAGAATGGTTCAGTCTTAATCACTCAGTCAGACACAATGACTATGGAGAAATGGCCATGAACAATCTGCTCTGATGTTTGAGGAGGGCAAGTCACCAAAATTAGCACATGACTGACAGCAATAGCAACCACCAGGTCTGCAGATAAAGGAAGTTTATTGGAACAAAATAAGGTCTTTGTCAATTCTAGCCTACATTACTATATACAGTAGACTTTGTACAAATTTATACAAATTGCAAATTTACATAAACCAACAAATGAGATGAAAACGATGTAAAAAGCTCAGAATTTTAATCCAATATCATTGGGCCCTTTACTCTCACTCTCATGCTCTCTAAATGTTCCTTACCTGCCGACCACTTCCACTACAAGGATCAAGTTGAGAGGATGTCAGAGAAAGTGCCACACTTTGGGCAGAAGTTCACCTTAGGTTAAAATCATGGCACCTTAGGGCAAAATCGTAGCAGACACGGAAGTGGTCGCCAGAGAAGGTAGGGGAACATTTAGAAAGAGGGGGGGAGAGTGAACGAAAATTAGAGTGTGAGAGAGTCAGAATGTGAAAGAATGAGTCTATTCCTATTTTTAGTAATGTACCAGGATAAATATGTATAATACAACATACAAAACAACTCCTACCAACATATCTGGTGTTACCGAAAGGCACTTGAAATTAACACAAGGTAAATGTTTCCTTTATTTCTTTAATAATTGGTATGAGTTAAATTGCTGTTTTACCCTGTATCAATTAATTAATTGCAATAACTTGTTTGATATGCAACATTTCACACCATTATTGTACTAATATGACTCATTATCATACCTTATTAAATAATTGAATAGCTCTTTTATTGAAATACACCTTAACAATGATTCTGCATACTAACCCTAGTATGATTCACACACACAACCCTATTTAAAGCCCATATGCAAATGTTGTTTCCATCTCACATGTAGCAAGTTCCTCACAGTTTATATGTGTGATATGTCGGCGGTTGCTGTGAACTGAGGGCAATATGGTGGCGCTTGCGTTGATATCATTCTCCCTGATTGGAGGATCTTGAAGGACGTCACCACAGCACCACCTTCTTGGCAGAAGTTGCCTCCGGGTTACATCCTCGGAGATGCGGACGTAAAAAGAAGATAGTTGATTAAAGATTGAAGATAGAAGAAGATGCGGAAGTGGTCGGCAGAAGCAGACGTTGTCAGCAGAGAAGGTAGGGAAACATTTAGAGAGTTTATTCAATTTTACTGGGTATCATAACAGGGACGTCTATATGGATAATTATTCAATATATAATAAATTCAATGTGTACTGTAAGTTATTAGTGTATAGTGTATAATTTATGCATTTGTCAGAAACTGCTTGTTGTGTGTACGGGGCAGTAGCACTAGACCTTTTTCCAGATGGATTAAAAGGAATTGTTATCTTGGCAGACTTTGAAACCTCATTGCTCAGTAGCTGGGTATTTACAGCAGCTCAATTTATTTGAGTCTTTTCTGCTTAGTTCTTTTACTTTCAAGTTCAGAGAAGGAAAAACAAATGAATAGAACACTTCCAATTCTAATATTGTCCTTTACCTAAAAGGCATTCAAGCCGAGAACAGTGTTAGTTACTCAATAAGAAACTTTATCGAGAAAATAAATACCAATTAAATATGTTTGCAGCTGGTAGATGAAAATACATATCTATATAAAAGTGATAATTTTGCTAGTCAGCAATAAGTATTACATTCACACAGAGCAGTGAAGCTAACTGTTTTGCTGTGACATTTTATTTTATTTCTTATTCTTTTCAAGATAAATTGACTGTGACGAGCTGTACTAAGCAAAGCTTCAAGCTACTAGCTGTAGTACTAAAATAATTCTAATCTTCTTTAATCTTAATCTATAATATATTATAAATAATATATAACAATATAAATTCTAATTCATAATCTATAATATAAGTAATTCTAATTCTAAATTCTAATTCATAATCTATATTCTTCTATCTATAATACATAATATATAAGTAAATTATTTCTAATCTATTAATATTATATAACTTAATATTAATTAATAAATCATACTGAATCTGATTTAACCTTACTTTAGCTTAGTGGGTTTGAGAGCGTCTGCCTAGAGGTAGACTTATAGTAAGGAAATATAGCTTTAGGCTAGCATAGTAGTAGGCTAAGCTCTTAGGCCCGTGTAAATTCAAATTAAAAATAAAATACTGCTAGTTATTAAATAGTTAATCTTGAGTTAATAATTTAAATAACTTTAGCACTTTGCCAGATTGCACACAACAGCACAGTGCAGTAGTGCATAGTTTTACTTTTTAAGCAGTAGCACTGAAGAGAACTTCCTCTAATTTTTTTGTCTTTAATTCATTTTTCCTTTTTTTATTTTATTTTTTTATAGTTTTTTAAACACTACACTACACTACACACACAACACAAAATTTGAAATGGATCCTCCTTTTGGGACTAAGGAGGGACAAGCTCCATCTACCACCACCACCACCACCACCACCAGCACCACCACCAGTTCTAAGATGCAGCCTTTGCGTCAGTCTAGTCGGCCAAGTAGGCCAAGCTCTCGCTTATCATTTGGGGAAGCATTGCTTGAAGGATCATCAAGTAAAGGAAAGGCACCAAAAGCAGGCAGTAGTAGTGCGGCTAGGCCCACAAGCTCTATGGTTTTTTACGGAAAGCCTAAAGCACCAGAAGCACGTTCAAAGTTAAAGGGTAGCACAAGTAGTACCAGCCCAGTGACTAAAAAGAAGTGCCTTTTGCCCCAAGCAGCATCTTCCCCATCCACAAGCAGCATGCAAGGTACCAAGCAGAGCCAAATTAGCAGCAAGACTCAGAGGGGTCCCAAACAAAAGCGATCTCATTCCTTTGTAGGGAAAACCACCACCACCACCACCACCACCCCCACCGCCTCTACCACCACTAGTGCTGCGCCTGCTGTTCCCACTGGTACCGCCACGCCATGTCCTCCTAGTACCTCTAGCAAGCCACCAAGTCCTTACAAAATTTTTGTAAAGACAGTTAGAGAGAGGGCTACACATAGTGGGACTCCACCTAGCGAGGTAGCAGAGGAGCCTGAGACTGAGAGGCCAAGTGCAGAGTCTATTCTTCCTGCTCGCACTACTACTAGTCACGAGTCTCACGACGATATCAGTCTTAGCTCCAGCCTAGCAGGAATTCCATTCGATCTGGCTAATGAAGAGCTAGACTATGAGCCAGAGGAAGTAGAGGAGATGAGTGGTCAGGAATCAGATTCCTCAGGGAGCAGTGTCCAAGAGACTAGTGCACAATTTTCCCCTGAGCCTCCACCTTCTCCGCTACGATCATCACCATCACCACCACCACCACCACCAGCAGCAGCAGCAGCAGCAAAACCTAGCAAATCTAAAGCATTTAGCAGTCCCACTATGGCCAGTACTGTTACCACCAGTCCCACCACCACTAGTTCTGCCTCTGTTCATCCACCCCGAGCAGTAGGAGCAGCACCCAAGGCACACTCCAAGGCTATGCGCGCCCCAATTTGGGAGCACTTTGAAAATGTTGAAGAAGGGCGCTATGGAAAGTGCAAACATTGTGGGAAGCTAATAAGCAGAGGGAAAGTGTCTGGCCATTTTACCAGTGCTAGCATGAAGCATCACCTCAGCACTCAACACAACGCTGTGCTATTGGGGAAAGATGCAGAAGTAAAACTTAGTGCAGGCAGCATAGCTGGTGGCCGTGGAAAAACCCCAACAGCTTCTTCTTCTGAGCCAATAGCAGCAGCAGCAGCAGCAGAAGCAGCAGCTAGTGCTGGCAGCCAGAGACCAAGGCAAGTTGGAGCACTGCATGTCCAGCCCACCCTGGAACAATTTGTGGCATTCCAATCCAAAAGGTCAATGCCCAAACAGCAGGCCAATAAAGTAACGCGACTGATTGGTCAGTTCATTGCTGTTGGAGGGGCATCCTTCTCTATGATCGAAGGGGAGCCTTTCAAACAATTGATGGCGGCTGTGGCTCCACAATATACAGTTCCGTCACGTTCCACTTTCAGCAGGAACATTGTCCCCTCATTGTATCGGTCCTGTGTTGCAGCAGTGAAAGAGGAGCTTTCCAAGGCTGCTGGTCAGTGTGTTCATTTCACTACAGATTTGTGGAGTGCACCTAGCGGCCAGCATGCCTTTCTTTCTTTGACAGCACACTGGTGGCAGCCCGGTGTGTCTAAGGAAGCTGCTGCAGCAGGCTACCGATCTTTCCTTCTCCATGCAGAAGTGATGGATGAAAAGCACACTTCCCAAAATATTCTGCATGCAATGAGGAAAATGTTTAGCCTTTGGGTGGGAGCAGAGGCGGGCACCAATGTTGAAGTTGGTTTTGTGGTAACTGACAGAGGTGCCAATATGGTGAAAGCGCTGCGAGATGGTCATATTGTTGGTGTGCGCTGTGCAGCCCACATCATCCATCTTGTAGTGAAGGCAGCAATGTCAGAAGGAACTAATGTGGCAGCAGTAGTTCTGTCCCGCTGCAGAAAGATCGCTGGGCACTTTCACCATAGTGTTAAGGCTAGCCAACTTTTGAGGGAAGAGCAAGAGAGGTCAGGTCTTCCCGTACACTGCCTACGCCAGGATGTCAGTACACGGTGGAACTCCACGTTAGACATGCTGGAGAGGATTTTGGAGCAGCAGAGGGCAATCCATAATCTTGCCTCAGAGCACAATATTGGGATTACCTCTCCATTGAATAGGGAGGATTGGACAGTGATCGCCCAGCTAGTGGCAGTCCTTAAACCATTCAGGGATGCCACAGAAAATTTAAGCTCAAACACTGCCAGTCTGGCCCAGGTAATCCCAGTGTTCTCCCATCTAGGCAGCAAGATGGATGTGTTCCTTGGAAACCGTGAGGCTGTTCAAGGTGGCACTCTACATCCTGACGTAGCAGCCATAGCCAGGAAGCTGAAGGATCTGCTAAAAGTACACCTTCGCAAACGAATGGAAGAGAGTCCCGAAATGATGCTAGCGTGCCTTTGCGATCCAAGAATTAAGGGAAAGCTAGCTTTGAAATTTAATGTTCTCAGTAGCTACCGGGAGCAATTGGTCAACAAGGTGCGTGACTGGCAGCGTAAAATGGGAATGCTGTCCGAGGAGGGAGAGGTGCAGGAGGAGGAAGAGATGATGTGGTCTGCTACTCCTAGCAGCAGCATCAGCAGCAGTGCCACAAGCAGCACAACACAGCTGAGTGGAGCAGCTGCGTTTTGGGAAGAGGCACTTGGGAGTATAGTTGGACCATCTGACAGAGCTAGCAGCAGAAAGGAGAGTAGTGCTGCTGAAATGGTCAAACTTTACCTCTGTGAAGTTCCTTCTGCGCCTAATGTTGATCCTCTTAGCTACTGGGATGAAAAGAAGAGTGTGTGGCCTGCACTCTCATGGGTTGCGCAGCAGCTACTATCATGTCCGCCAACCACTGTTCAAAGTGAGCGCGTGTTTTCTATGACTGGAATCATACTAAAGAGTCCACAGCGCTCACGCATGGCACTTCATCTGATGGAGCAGATTGCCTTTCTTAAATTCAATCTGCCCAAGTTGGGTTACCCAGCTCTTAGCTTGGAAAGTTAATTTTTTTTCTCTGTAATGTTTAAGGTAGTTTCTCCCCCTGGTTGCACGTGTTTGTGGTGTGGCAACGTCTGCTACCTCCGCCGGTGTAGCCAATTTACGCTAGGGCCTAGTGTCTGAGTTCTGGAAGTCCGCTCCCAAACGCCAAGGACTGACAGTCTTCGGATGCTTTGCCCTGGGGTGAAACAGGTGAGCGGGTCGTCAATTGCCCACTCATTCACCTTTTTCCGTTTCCAACGCTGCTGCTGGTGGTGGTGCCAGTATCTTTTGCCAGTTCGCTTCCTGGCTGAAATAATGCCTCAAATGTCCCTAATGGAGAGGGTAGTTTCTCCCCCTGGTTGCACTTGCTGCGGTGTGGCAATGCCTGCTACCTCCGCCGGTGTAGCCAATTTACGCTAGGGCCTAGTGTCTGAGTTCTGGAAGTCCGCTCCCAAACGCCAAGGACTGACAGTCTTCGGATGCTTTGCCCTGGGGTGAAACAGCTGAGCGGGTCGTCAATTGCCCACTCATTCACCTTTTCTAATGCTGCTACTGCTGCTGGTGGTGGTGGTGCCAGCGTCTCTTCTCTGCCAGTTCGCTTCCTGGCTAGTGTCATGCCTCAAATGTCCCTAATGGTAAGGGCAGTTTCTCCCCCCTGGTTGCACTTGCTGCGGTGTGGCAACGCCTGCTACCTCCGCCAGTGTAGCCAGCTTAAGCTAGGGCCTTGTGTCTGAGTTCTGGAAGTCCGCTCCCAAACGCCAACGACTGACAGTGTTTGGATGCTTTGCCCTGGGGTGAAACAGGTGAGTGGGTCGCCAATTGCCCACTCATTCGCCTTTCCCAATTCTGCTGCTGCTGCTGGTGGTGCCAGCGTCTCTTCAATGCCAGTTCGCTTCCTGGCTAGTGTCATGCCTCAAATGTCCCTAATGGTAAGGGCAGTTTCTCCCCCCTGGTTGCACGTGTTTGTGGTGTGGCAACGCCTGCTACCTCCGCCAGTGTAGCCAGCTTACGCTAGGGCCTTGTGTCTGAGTTCTGGAAGTCCGCTCCCAAACGCCAAGGACTGACAGTGTTTGGATGCTTTGCCCTGGGGTGAAACAGGTGAGTGGGTCGCCAATTGCCCACTCATTCGCCTTTACCAATTCTGCTGCTGCTGCTGGTGGTGCCAGCGTCTCTTCAATGCCAGTTCGCTTCCTGGCTGGTGTCATGCCTCAAATGTGCCTAATGGTAAGGGCAGTTTCTCCCCCCTGGTTGCACTTGCTGCGGTGTGGCAACGCCTGCTACCTCCGCCGGAGTGGCCAGCTTACGCTAGGGCCTTGTGTCTGAGCTCTGGAAGTCTGCTGCCAAACGTCTAAGACTGACAGTGTTTGGGTGCTTTGCCCTGGGGTGAAACAGGTGAGTGGGTCGCCAATTGCCCACTCATTCGCCTTTCCCATTTTTCAATGCTGCTGCTGGTGGTGGTTGTGGTGGTGGTTGTGGTGGTGCCAGCATCTCTTCTGTGCCAGTTCGCTTCCTGGCTAGAGTCATGCCCAAAATGTCCCTAACGGTAAGGGCAGTTTCTCCCCCCTGGCTGCGTCTGTTTGCGGTGTGGCAACGCCTGCTACCTCCGCCGGAGTGGCCAGCTTACGCTAGGGCCTAGTGTCTGAGCTCTGGAAGTCTTCTGCCAAACGTCTAAGACTGACAGTGTTTGGGTGCTTTGCCCTGGGGTGAAACAGGTGAGTGGGTCGCCAATTGCCCACTCATTCGCCTTTCCCATTTTTCAATGCTGCTGCTGGTGGTGGTTGTGGTGGTGGTTGTGGTGGTGCCAGCATCTCTTCTGTGCCAGTTCGCTTCCTGGCTAGAGTCATGCCCAAAATGTCCCTAACGGTAAGGGCAGTTTCTCCCCCCTGGCTGCGTCTGTTTGCGGTGTGGCAACGCCTGCTACCTCCGCCGGAGTGGCTAGCTTACGCTAGGGCCTAGTGTCTGAGCTCTGGAAGTCTGCTGCCAAACGTCTAAGACTGACAGTGTTTGGGTGCTTTGCCCTGGGGTGAAACAGGTGAGTGGGTCGCCAATTGCCCACTCATTCGCCTTTCCCATTTTTCAATGCTGCTGCTGGTGGTGGTTGTGGTGGTGGTTGTGGTGGTGCCAGAATCTCTTCTGTGCCAGTTCGCTTCCTGGCTAGAGTCATGCCCAAAATGTCCCTAACGGTAAGGGCAGTTTCTCCCCCCTGGCTGCGTCTGTTTGCGGTGTGGCAACGCCTGCTACCTCCGCCGGAGTGGCCAGCTTACGCTAGGTCCTAGTGTCTGAGCTCTGGAAGTCTGCTGCCAAACGTCTAAGACTGACAGTGTTTGGGTGCTTTGCCCTGGGGTGAAACAGGTGAGTGGGTCGCCAATTGCCCACTCATTCGCCTTTCCCATTTTTCAATGCTGCTGCTGGTGGTGGTGGTGCCAGCATCTCTTCCGTGCCAGTTTGCTTCCTGGCTAGAGTCATGCCCAAAATGTCCCTAACGGTAAGGGCAGTTTCTCCCCCCTGGCTACCTCTGTCTGCGGTGTGGCAACGCCTGCTACCTCCGCCGGAGTGGCCAGCTTACGCTAGGGCCTAGTGTCTGAGCTCTGGAAGTCTGTTGCCAAACGTCTAAGACTGACAGTGTTTGGGTGCTTTGCCCTGGGGTGAAACAGGTGAGTGGGTCGCCAATTGCCCACTCATTCGCCTTTCCCATTTTTCAATGCTGCTGCTGGTGGTGGTTGTGCCAGCATCTCTTCCGTGCCAGTTTGCTTCCTGGCTAGAGTCATGCCCAAAATGTCCCTAACGGTAAGGGCAGTTTCTCCCCCCTGGCTGCCTCTGTCTGCGGTGTGGCAACGCCTGCTACCTCCGCCGGAGTGGCCAGCTTACGCTAGGGCCTAGTGTCTGAGCTCTGAAAGTCTGCTGCCAAACGTCTAAGACTGACAGTGTTTGGGTGCTTTGCCCTGGGGTGAAACAGGTGAGTGGGTCGCCAATTGCCCACTCATTCGCCTTTCCCATTTTTCACTGCTGCTGCTGGTGGTGGTTGTGGTGGTGGTTGTGGTGGTGCCAGCATCTCTTCTGTGCCAGTTCGCTTCCTGGCTAGAGTCATGCCCAAAATGTCCCTAACGGTAAGGGCAGTTTCTCCCCCCTGGCTGCGTCTGTTTGCGGTGTGGCAACGCCTGCTACCTCCGCCGGAGTGGCCAGCTTACGCTAGGGCCTAGTGTCTGAGCTCTGGAAGTCTTCTGCCAAACGTCTAAGACTGACAGTGTTTGGGTGCTTTGCCCTGGGGTGAAACAGGTGAGTGGGTCGCCAATTGCCCACTCATTCGCCTTTCCCATTTTTCAATGCTGCTGCTGGTGGTGGTTGTGGTGGTGGTTGTGGTGGTGCCAGCATCTCTTCTGTGCCAGTTCGCTTCCTGGCTAGAGTCATGCCCAAAATGTCCCTAACGGTAAGGGCAGTTTCTCCCCCCTGGCTGCGTCTGTTTGCGGTGTGGCAACGCCTGCTACCTCCGCCGGAGTGGCTAGCTTACGCTAGGGCCTAGTGTCTGAGCTCTGGAAGTCTGCTGCCAAACGTCTAAGACTGACAGTGTTTGGGTGCTTTGCCCTGGGGTGAAACAGGTGAGTGGGTCGCCAATTGCCCACTCATTCGCCTTTCCCATTTTTCAATGCTGCTGCTGGTGGTGGTTGTGGTGGTGGTTGTGGTGGTGCCAGAATCTCTTCTGTGCCAGTTCGCTTCCTGGCTAGAGTCATGCCCAAAATGTCCCTAACGGTAAGGGCAGTTTCTCCCCCCTGGCTGCGTCTGTTTGCGGTGTGGCAACGCCTGCTACCTCCGCCGGAGTGGCCAGCTTACGCTAGGTCCTAGTGTCTGAGCTCTGGAAGTCTGCTGCCAAACGTCTAAGACTGACAGTGTTTGGGTGCTTTGCCCTGGGGTGAAACAGGTGAGTGGGTCGCCAATTGCCCACTCATTCGCCTTTCCCATTTTTCAATGCTGCTGCTGGTGGTGGTGGTGCCAGCATCTCTTCCGTGCCAGTTTGCTTCCTGGCTAGAGTCATGCCCAAAATGTCCCTAACGGTAAGGGCAGTTTCTCCCCCCTGGCTACCTCTGTCTGCGGTGTGGCAACGCCTGCTACCTCCGCCGGAGTGGCCAGCTTACGCTAGGGCCTAGTGTCTGAGCTCTGGAAGTCTGTTGCCAAACGTCTAAGACTGACAGTGTTTGGGTGCTTTGCCCTGGGGTGAAACAGGTGAGTGGGTCGCCAATTGCCCACTCATTCGCCTTTCCCATTTTTCAATGCTGCTGCTGGTGGTGGTTGTGCCAGCATCTCTTCCGTGCCAGTTTGCTTCCTGGCTAGAGTCATGCCCAAAATGTCCCTAACGGTAAGGGCAGTTTCTCCCCCCTGGCTGCCTCTGTCTGCGGTGTGGCAACGCCTGCTACCTCCGCCGGAGTGGCCAGCTTACGCTAGGGCCTAGTGTCTGAGCTCTGAAAGTCTGCTGCCAAACGTCTAAGACTGACAGTGTTTGGGTGCTTTGCCCTGGGGTGAAACAGGTGAGTGGGTCGCCAATTGCCCACTCATTCGCCTTTCCCATTTTTCACTGCTGCTGCTGGTGGTGGTGCCAGCATCTCTTCCGTGCCAGTTTGCTTCCTGGCTAGAGTCATGCCCAAAATGTCCCTAACGGTAAGGACAGTTTCTCCCCCCTGGCTGCCTCTGTCTGCGGTGTGGCAACGCCTGCTACCTCCGCCGGAGTGGCCAGCTTACGCTAGGGCCTTGTGTCTGAGCCCTGGAAGTCCACTGCCAAACGTCTAGGACTGACAGTGTTTGGATGCTTTGCTCTGGGGTGAAACAGGTGAGTGGGTCGCCAATTGCCCACTCATTCGCCTTTTCCATTTCCTTTTCCATTTCCATTTCATTATTTTCCTTCTGATACACAACCAACCAACCAAACATAACACACACAATAACACAAATAACACAGTGACATGATACATAACACATATAACACACAGTGACAACACACATAACACACATAACACATACACGTACAATGCACAAATCACAAGGACCTTTCCTCTTGTTATTTGTCCTGGCCTTCACTTCTACACTCACTAGCATTAACGCTATAACTCACACTTCATACTATAACATTTTTCCATCCACATACCTGCCAACAGACCCAACTTTTTCAGGGACAGTCCTGCTTTTTTCCAGTCCTGTCCCATCTAATTTAGCTATCTAGTTATGCAAATACACGTTGGTAGTTATAGCTCGGTAGGTAGCACTAGTATAAACATTAAATAAATATAATAAAGTACTAAATAATAAATCTAACTTTAAAATACATTTAAATAAACCCCTTAATTTTTTAAAACCCATTAAAATTAAAATTAAATTATTATTTAGACATAATACATCTTTAACCAAACCAGTGCACTGCTACTAATCTTAAACATAACCGTACATTAACCCTAAGCTATTTTTTAGTTCTTGTCCAACATTTTTCCATCCGCATACCTGCCAACACACCTAAGATTTTGGTGGACAGTCCTGCTTTTTTCCAGTCCTGTCCAGTAAAAGTTGGGTTGTTGCAAAGTATGCCATTGTGAATAGGTAGCAAATGTTAGGCATGTATTACAAGTGGTCCAAAATCAATTTAAAAATGTAAAATAATCCCTATTCTTTTATTAAACATCTATGGATGTGTGACTGTGTATGTATGATAAACGGAGGCCAAGTTCCTTGGAGCATTTGTCTCTAGGTCATTTTGTGTACAGTACACCTCAGTACGTGTGTGCAACTCTATTGGTCGTTTCGGCAGGGGGCTGGCCTGCCATCAACGAATGCAATTCACTTGTTGATGCCAGACCAGCCCCCTGCCGAAACGACCAATAGAGTTGCACACACGTTCCTTCACGGCAGCTGCTGCTGCTCCGATGTGTTGTTAACCCCGTATTAACCCCTGCTAGGCAACCAGGAAGGAAACGAAGATTAAACGAGCACGAAGAATGTCCGCGAATATTCGCCCGAAGAGAAGACAGGAACGGGTGAATATTCGCGGAATACGAAGGTTTTTTTCCCCCCGAAGACGAGCACGAAGACGAACACGACGAGCCCCCTGGTGCCCAAGTCTAGTGGAGACCAATAAGGTAGAGCCTCTGCACACAACCTATCCATCAATTGGAGGAATAGGAGAGAGGCAGTCCATATGGTTTGTGGCAAGGCTCCACCTTGTTTCAAACTACTACACCAGGCTAGAATAATGCAGTCGGACCAGCAGAAGAAGTATAGAAATTCTCCATATGCATTATTCTGGCCTGCAACAGGGCAGAGCCTCTCCCCATTCCTCCAACCAGGGAGAGGGTGTGAGCTGAGGCTGCTGGGGAAGTATTTCACCAGGCGAGACTACTACAGGCATATGCACAGAGAGAAAAAAATATAGAAACTCTTCTCATTCACCACTGATCCATCTGCATTATTCTGTCCTGGTGTATTACTTCTCCAATCGGGCAGAGCCTCCCCACACAAACAGAGGAGAGGGTGCTTAGAGGGTGAGAGGGTCCACACAAACAGAGGAGAGCCCTGTTGTGGAACTACTACATCAAGCCGGGATAATGCTGCAGATTGCTGGGACAAGCAGACCAGTTAAAGGACAGAAAAAAAGAATAAACAAAGAGCAAAAATTGAGCAAAAAAGCAGGGTAAGCAAATACACAGGCAAGATGGGGAGACATTGACAGAGAGCATGAAAAAGGATGAATAAGAAAGAGTGTATGAGAGGGTGAATCAGAGTCCATCAAAATGCAAATTAAAATTCAGAGCTCTCTGCATTGTTTTTAGTTGTTTTGTTGGTGCCCTTCCCGGTTTTTAGACATTAGTACAAATTATGAATTTAACAATATATGTTAAAAATAATATTTTTATGAATCTGAACAAATATGCCATACATAATTACAACATTTTTTCAAATGCTATTAATTGTGATATTTACAAAAAAATAATAGAATTACATAAATAGCTAAAGAGCATATTTGGAAACCTTCCCGGTATATTGGTTGGAGGTCTCCTATGCTTTTTCATATGGATGCTGTGATAAAGTAAACTTATTCCGGGCGGAACTAGATGTCACTTCACCCACCCAAAGATCAGAATTCTGCCCTGAAGGACCAGTATTCAACATTCATTCCTGTATCCTAGGGTATGATATTCTATTTAAAAAATTGTACCAGATACAACAAAACGGCAAACATTATTGTGCATTACTGGGACTGATATAGCACTAATCTAATTTCCTAACCATAGCTAATGAAATTTATGAAGTAACAACTATACTGAATAATACAGACAGATTTGTGGAGAAAGAGATGTGTGGAAATGCTAGTGAATGTGAGCGAGAGAGCATGAGAGTGTGAGAGAGCGTGAGTGACAATGAATTTCATCTCCAAATGGGAAAAGCCCTTGAATTTGGTCCGAACCAAACCAAGGGCAGGAAACAAAATTCATTGTCCATAAACAAATGGACCAAGAATGAAAAAAACATTTTAAGCATTTTTGTATCTTTAACCCCTTCACGACATGTACGGGGTAACTATGCACCGTTTAATAGCTACAATGCCGCAATCATGAAGATCAATGGAGCCCAGCTCATTAATCACAATGTAATTAGTAAAATACAATTAAAAAATTAATACAAAAATAATTAAAAATGTCAAATGTCAAAATAATCCCCCACTGTCACAAAAAAGTCCATATATATATATATATATGAATATATATATACAAAAAAGTTTTTATGAGTAAGTCCTACAATTAGCGCTATATCTTCAAAAAACTTGTTGCATGGAAAGTTTTTAAAAGCCCATGGGGTGCCTAGTTTAAAAAAATGTATGATTTGATGGGGTAAATTGAATTGGCCAGCTTCAAAGAGGTCCCAAATATGGGACATGGGCACAAACTAAACAAATGACCAATTGCCAAAAAATCCACACCTCACACTTTGGCCTTTTACCTCCCAAAAAACCCAACAAACCCATGCATTGCTGTACTCCGGAAATGTTACTGAACACATATTGGTGTGTTTGATAGTGACATATACCAGGTGCGGTAAATTCACACCTGAAGTACAATGTGTGTGAAAAAAATACAAAAAAAATGACTACCATTAAGTTTGGCAAAGGCTGATAGTAGAATTAGTGCATGGAAAGGGTTACCAGCATTTGAAATACCCTGGGGTGTTTAGTTTTCAAAAATATATGGTTTGATGGGGAAAATTGCATTGGCCGGCTTCAAAGATACCTAAAAGAGCACATGACGCTACTTGTAATTATTGCCCAATAACTTGCAGAAAAAAACAAAAAAACATAAAAAACATTGGGTATTTCTAAACTCAGGACAAATAGTAAAATCTATTTAGCAGGTTTTTTCATTAGTTTTTGCAGAAGAGTAAAATATTTTTTAGATAAAAGTGTGAAAAAGTCATTTTTTAAACAAAAAATTACCATATTTAATCAATTTTTTTATAATAAATTAGATGATATGATAAAAATAATGGTATCTAAAAAAACAATATATAATGTGTGTGGGTGCACAAAATGAAATTAAATGAAAGAAAATTTGAAATTATTCTAGCCTTGGTGCCTGAATAATTATAATTTTTATAAAGACAGGAGGCGAGTATTTTGCATATCTTCCTTTACTCTCACCAACAGCAGCAAATAAAGAGTTAATATAACAACTGGTAACAACCAATGAAAAACAAGAACCATAGGTATATAAGCCCTCACACACTACCCCTCTTCTGAGAGTTGAGAACTGGAGCAGAAGAATTCCATCCAACGTCATGAATGAGAACTGGAATGGTGTGAACAGGAACCAGAACCAGAACAGGAACAACTTTAACCAGAGAGTCAGCCACAGGCAACTCCAACCACAGAAAATACATCACACTGGATATGATGGATCAAGCTGAATAAAGAAAGAGACAACATAACAGGACAACATTCCCGCAGAAAAACCTGGATAAATGGCAACAGCAGCAACCCGAGCATAAGGCAACAAGCAAAATATGCAATGGCAACATAATAATAATCAGAATAATAAACATAAGGGAAGGGGGGGGGAATACTCGCCTCCTGTCTTTATTAAAATTATAATTATTCAAGCACCAAGGCTGGAATAATTTCAAATTTTAAGGCAAGACAGGAGGCTTCATATTTTGCAGTTTTAATGCCCGAAACTAGGGCTGAAGCCACTGAGGACAGAGGGCGAAAGTAAAAGGTGCGAAAAGTGGAAGCACGCGACCAATCAGCAGCCCGCAAAATGTCACTCAGGGCCCCACCTGCCCTGACAGCACCAGAGGTTGCTGTGCCCCTGACAGAATGGGCCCCAAAGGAACCTTCAATGCCTGCCAGAGAAAGGAGCCAGTGAACCCACCTGGCTAACGTAGGGGCTGACACTGCCCGAAAAGGTTTGACGTATGAAATGATTAGCTGGGAAGAAGCTGACCTAACGTTGCATCAAAAGCCTTAACGTCTGACACCGTGTCAAAATATAAAAGACATGGAAGCAAGGTAAGCTTAGCCAACAACTGCCTCAAAGAGAGGGACTCATTATCCGGCCAAGACCGCAGGAAATCCAGAACCACTGCCGCGTCCCACAGGGAACCGTAGTGCGGAGCAAACCAGGGGCTCGCCCGAGAAACCCACATGGCCAACAGAAATAGCCGAACGGAAAATATTAATGATCCGATATGACTTACCATCTGGAAAAAGGCTGAGCTGAGAAAATTGAGAATATAACTTAAAGGGGCCGAATGGGGATCCACTTGTTGTCCCATGCACCAAGAAAACCAGCATCCCCAAGCTGACCGGTAAGACTTCCTTGTGCCTGGAGCTCAAGACTCCCTGAGCAAGGATTATATGACCTCCAATAGGTCTGAACCTGCTCGGGGGACCCCCAAGACCGTCCATACCACCAGAGCCAATCACCCCTCCAAGAGGAGTGGATGAGTGTAACCCTCCGGGACCGAAAGAAGAGACGGGAAGGAGGGAAGGGCCAACGGATCCTGTATCGACTTCACCAGCAACGCCGGGAACCAAGGCTGCACGTGCCAAAGAGGTGTCACAGGACCAGGGACCCCCGGCGCGCCGAAGATAATGAATGACCCTCAGTATTAGCACAAAAGGGGGAAAGCGTAGGCGCCAGACGCTGGCCAAATCTGGGTAAACGTGTCCGTCGCCAGTGCCTCCAGATCTGGGAACCAGCTGAAGAAATCAATTGTCTGGCGGTTCGTCTTGGACGCAAAGAGATCTAAGTGAAGAGGCCCCCTGTGGCGAAGGATGTCCTGAAAGACCTGAGCGTGAAGCCTCCAATCGCTCACATCCCTCCAATGCCTCGAGAACCAGTCCACCATGAAGTTCTCTTCCCCTGGAAGGTATTCTGCCTCTAACGTGATGTTGCGAGCGAGACAGAATTCGATGTCTTTCGTCAGCTCTGTAAGACGTCTGGACCGCGTGCCCCCCAGGCAATTGGTGTACCTCACCGCCAAGACATTGTCCAACCGAACGAGGAGGCAGCAATCCGACTGGTCTTTCACCAGACTTTTGATTGCAAACGACCCTACAATCAGCTCCAGACAGCTGATGTGAAGGGAGCGTTCCTCCAGTGACCACAGATCCCCAGTCGCTTCCATGAGGGCCCAACATGCTGGTGTCGGATTCCAGGACGAAGTCAGGTTGAGAACTGAAGATGGCGCAACTGTTCCAAGCCTCCATGTGACAAAGCCACCACCCGAGCTTGTGACGTACTTCTTGCGTAAGTTGGACTGGTTGGTCATAAGACGGGAGTGCACAAAAATGTTGGGCCTTGAGGCGCTGGAGAGCCCTGTAATCCTGGTCCTGGGAAATATATCCTTTCCCAGGAGGGCGCGGATCTCCTTCCAAATGTGAACAATCTTTGACCTCGGTAGACGTAGCATTGCCGCCCTCAAGTCGATCTGGAACCCCAAGAACAGAATTTGCTGGCTTGGGGATAACTCGGACTTGAGCATGTTGACAACAAATCTCAGTTGATGGAGCGTCTGAACCACAAAGTCCGTCTGGCCCAGCAGGGTATCCAGACAACTGGAAAATAGAAGGATATTGTCGAGGTAAATAATGCACCTTATACCCCGAGCCATCACCGGCTTTAGGAGCTTTGTGAAGAAACAAGGGGCTGAACTGAGGCTGAACAGCAGAGATTTGAACTGAAGAAACCGTCTGTGGTCCGGGTGATTTTGGGTGGCTTCTATTGCAGGCACTGCACACTCCTCCACTTTTTCCTGTAGTTTTTTCTCTGCAGCCGGACACTGTGTCACATGCTGACCCCTCTCTTGACCCTCCCCTATCTTGATGACCTATCAGCATGATCTCTGCCTCTGTGGAGTGAGATCAGAAAGCAGGCAACAGCTAGATAAGGTAAGTGAGCAGGTTGGGGCAGATACAAGGTGGGGGGGAGAGTGCAGGGGGCACAGATAGGACTGGAGACAGGGGTGGGCAATGAATTTTGTTTCTGAATAAAAGAGGCAGGAAACTAAATTTGTTGTCCAAAAAAGATTGATTAAAGAATGAAACAAAAAATGTGTCCAAAATTATTTTGAGGAGAAAAAAGGGAAAAAATAGAAAGAAATGGGAGATAATGAGAAAAATTTTACTCTCTGTTATCTACCAGTGAAGAAAGATTTTAACCAGTTAAGCACTGTGCCTTACAGATGTGCTGTAAGAGCGCTATTAAAATACCATGTGTGACGGACCGACCAGGGACCTCAGGTTGTCCCTCTCCGCCAATTGCGACTTCTCCCTTCAGGACAATAATTCTCCGCAATCCGTAGGCAATATCCCCAAGCAAAGTAAAGGGATATCGCTATCCAGTCCCCAAATAACCAGGCAAGACTAGTCTTTAGGTACAACAAGAGGAGAACTCTTTGAGAGATCCAGGAAGATTAGGGTGGAATAAAAACCTTGGTGTCTCATCATAAGGTGATAATTTAGTACTCAGACTAGTGCTGTGTCCATGCTGTGCCGGCATCTGAAACCTGACTGGAAAGGATCAAAGATGTTATAGCTTGATAGATGGGCCCCCAAAAATGTAAGGTTGGATACTGGTCTGTAATTTACTATGCAGTCTGGGTCTAATCTGATGTGGGAAATTCCCAGTTTTTAGTGTACATTGGATTTTGTTTGTGAGGGGTGGGGTGAGTGTTTCAATGCATGTGGAGATAAGACGAGTTGGGGCAATGTGTAGGTCACATGTAGTGGGACGCAACGTTTGCAAGTTGTTGTTTTTTTAACTTCCTCTATATATCTACATTTCTAAAGGTACACCATGTACTGTGGCAATATGGCAATCCACTGTAATGGTTTTGGTGTGTAACTGGTTTGCCTTGTTGTGATAGATTACAAATTCTTCACGTTTAGCCTGCAAAAAGCTGAAAGGGATGTACATGCATGCTGGTTTGCAGAGCCTTTCTACTGTAAGCAACAGTAGGGGGAGACATTTCGGGGGGACAAAAATGAAGATTTTTTCTGAGTTATCTTAAGTTGAAATTCAGTGAGCTGTTTGGTCAGAGCAGCTTTATTTTCTGGATCATGTGTCCTGCTCCCCCTTCTTTCGCGTTTACGGCCTTTTCGCTTCATATCTCTGTTTGATGTTGCGAGAGTTGGGACAGGCAAGCTGTTTCAGGGGCAGAGTTGGCACAGGCATGATGCTTGAGGGGCAGAGTTGGTACAGGCAGGGTGCTTTAGGGGCAGGGGTGGCACAGGCAGGATCCTAAAAGGACAGCATTGGTACAGGCAGGCTGTTTTAGGGGCCACATACAGCATTAGACAGAATCTTCAGAGTGTGGCAGCTGCAGTTTAATGTTCATAAATGTAAAATAATTCACCTGGGAAGTAAAAATCCCAAGCAGAATATAGCATTGACAACAGAAGAAAAGGAGTAATTATTTCAGATGACCTAAAGCTAAACAATGAAATAAAGCATTGGAAAAGGCAAGCAGGGTGCTGGGTGAAGGAGGTCTGGCTTCACCTAGAGCATTGTATACAGTTCTGAAGAGGACTACAAAAATGGTAAGTGGTTTGTAGGATACAAAATTCTCAGGAAAGACTAAGAGATCTTAATATGTATAGCTTGGAGGAAGGAGAGAGGGGAGATGTACAGTAGTGAAACATTTAAATATTTAAAAGTGATTTAACAAACTACAAGAAGGAAGCTTATGTGATGGAGGAAAAAACTAGTCTTAAACTAGAGGCCAGAGGCTTAGATGTAATGTAAAGAGAGGGTGGTAGATAAAAGGAATACCCATCCAACAGTGAGGGAATTTTAACATGCATGTGATAGGCATCATCATCATGACTATAGGACTAAATACGGTTTGATGAGCGGACTAGATAAGCCGATTGATTCTGCCTGCCATCTATGTTTCTATGTACCACGCTGTCCTATGTCAGCTCAGCAATGATGTTAGAGTCATCATGCACAGTCATGTGCAGCAACAGACAATTAGAGAATGTAAAACAAGACAATGTTGCGTTTTGGTAAAATAATCACCTGCCTTGTGTGAAACATGGTGGTGGTGCTGATGGAGAACGTCTCAAAACATAAAAATATGTTAAGGATAGCCAATGGGCAGTGACTTATAGTTGGTGCTCTGACCACTTCTTTATATATCAGTTATTAAATGAATCATCCACTCAAATGATTTTTTTAGCCGTTTACCCAAAACATCAACCAGATAATTTGTGTATGTGCTTGAATGTGATCCTTCATTACCCATGCTCTCTCTCTCTTGCACATATTGCAAATGACCACATTGCTAGCCTGGCTAGTGAAATACTTTCATATTGTTGAGGTTTTAACAATTTTTGACAATTTTTGTGTGTGCTACTAGTAGCTACTGCAACACTTCTATTAAAAGAAGAAGAGAATGGTGGTGACACAGGAGATGTTGATGGTGAAAGTAATGTTTTACAACAGATCAAAAGAGTTACTTTCATGTTACAGAGGTGGAGGCGGATTATTCAGTGTTACAGATTTTGATGCTGACATGGCTTTTAATACAACACTCCAACTTAGATGTTATAATATCTCAACAGCACAGGTACAAATTGTGATGCTGGCCCTACAAGCTAGGAAACGCTAGATGCACCTGACCTAGCCGCAAATTCATGGAACTGTACGGCGGCTAGGAACTGTGCCGATGTCCACCGATAATTGAAATAGCATGGCTATGGATGCCCTTTGCTCCACCAAATCGATCTTTGAATGTTACATTAAGCTTGTGGTGGGCAACACTCAGTGGTGGTTACAGAGTGGGAGCTCTTTTGGGAACCTTGCTTTTATTACAAATCTTTAGGACCTGGGTTTACCCAGCTGCAGCTATGGAACTCTAGCCCGGCTACCGCGTGGACTATTCCAGACAAAGTTTCTGATACTGACGCTCAGGGTCCTGACGCCGGATCGCGCCGCTTTTTGGACCATAACATCTTCAAGCCTTAGCTCTTCATTGGTACCCTTGGATTGAAGCCGCTCCCTCTGAATCACCCCAAAATAGTGACTCATTGCTGGCCATAGAATTGTATGGAGGCACCAGGCTGTCTGGTAGTTGAAGGGATTAAACCTCTAATCCTATCATGTTTGGTGTATAAATATCTGTACTGTCTTCAATGAACAGAGTTCTATTTTACCCCTACACTAAATCTCGGCTAGTGCTTGGGGGAATATGAAGGGTTAATCCCTTTAGCAATTATGCTTTCAGCGGCAAGGAAGATGTCTACGGTGGAGCTACCCAGTCTGAGTACGGGTCTCCATCACAAGCGCTGTCTCCGAAGAGTGTTGTTAATGGAAAGGGTCAAGAAAAAATTTAGATGAAATAAAGTATGTTAGATGAATGTATGTTAAGTATTCCAGAAGTTTAGAGGCCAGGGTGAGAATTTATTTAGCAGGAAATGAGCTTGAATTTAGGTAAATATAATTTTCACTACAGATACCAGTACTAGAGTACCTTTCGAGGTTTGGATTGCAGAGTGAGAAGAAAACCAGATACATTTATGGCCATCATTGTATTTTAGGGTGGTGGTTGACTGTGATAAAGCAAAAAATAAGTTAAAAAAAAACAATTTGGAGGCAGCAGTGGACAAGGGATTGTCAATAGGTATTTTAAAGTCAAGTGGTCAATAAATCTGGATGTAGGACTAATGAGGAGGTTGGCGGTAAAACAAGAAAACCCTAGGTAAAAAGTAACAATTGGGAGGCTGCAGGGGACAAGGGATTGTGAGCGGTTACATTAATATCATTGTGATGTAGGACTACGGAGTCTGTAAATTGCCCATACGCCACACCAGGGGAATAACTAGAAACCACAGGACCCTGTAGGGTAAATTGTCCCAGGGCACCCAAGTGTCATAGGCAACACATCCCACAGTGCTTTTGCCCCCAAACAGCTTGGTTGTGCCACCTTTACCCCCACACCGCTTGTCTGTGCCACCTGTCCTCCCAAACATGTCTGTGCCATCTTTTCCTCTAAACAGATTTTCTGTGCTCTCAAACAGAATGCCGCTGCCACCTCGATCCCTTAAACAACCTGCCTGTGCTACCTCTGCCCCCTAACTAGCCTGTGCCACCTCTTCCGCTAAAACATGCGGCCTGTTCCACCTCTGTCCCTTAAACATACTACCTGTGCCACCTCTGTCCCTTAAACAGCCTGCCTGTGCCACCTCTGCATCCTGAACCGCCTGTCTCTGTCACTTGTGCCACCTACACAGCCTGCCTGTGCCAGGCATTCACTTACTTAGTTACTCACTAACACAGACATTCACTCAACCTCCCGTACTCCCTTACCTCACCTGCAGATTTCTCTGGCCTGGACCAGCCGGCCCACCGGGAAATCTCACGGTTTCCTGGTAGGCCAGTTTGGCCCTGAGCCTGACTGATGTACCCTTACGTCAAGCCACACTGATGCACACTCAAGCACACTGACTACTTGTAGTTTCACTTACATATCCTAAGCACCACAAATTCACACTCCTACTTTCCACCCTGATACAAACTCCACCACAGTGACCTCTCATAACCACACTGACTAATCCCCACACTGTTGATGTGCACTCAGCTTTACTGAAGTACATTCAGATGCCAGTGATGCACAATCATATTTAAAATCCTCAACCACACTGGTACAAATTCAAACTGACAATCCAAAGTCACAAAATTTTAAATAAGATGTCCAATCTCAGCTATGCTGGCAAACATTTACAAACATACCACTCTCATTTTCTGTCTATTTAAATATATGTAAGAATGTTTTGCCCATCTGTATTATAAGTCTCAGAGGAATCTTTGTAGACCTCTCTCTTGTAACTAGAAAGAACCCTCAGAAGATACAATTCTGATTTAAACGGAGGCCCAAACACTTTCTTATTTTATTATTATTATTATTATAAACATTTTGCCTCACTTACTAGTAGACAGCATTTGTATGGTAAAGGAAATGACTTTAACATTTTTGAACATAGTTGATTTGAAACTAGTGTTTCAAAATAACCTTCAAAATAATAATATTCACTTTAAAAACAAATTTGGCCATTTGAAAATAAAATAATCGGAAATTGTGGCTACGGTATTGACATTAAATGTTTCAAACTGCTTGATATAAAAACATCAAGGCTCATTCATTTACGTTTTCATTTGTCAATAAGAAAATGAAAATGTAGAAAAAAATCCATAGATAATCAAAGTGTAATATGTAATTCCTCCTATTCCAGACACACTATGGGAAGACATTACATGTACAAACATATTCAAGCCTAAAGTTTATTTTAACAAACAGTGCCCTCTATTGGATATATGTATAAAACATCAAATACAGAAAAGTTACTTTGTCTATATGATTTGCAAAAATGTTTCAACATGTCAAGGTTTATCATGTTATAGAACCTATTATAAAGAACAAAATATATACATGGGAAGTTACTATTACACTGACTATTACTAACCAGGATACACCAGATTTTTTTCTAATGTATGTTGCCTCTTTCTCTTAGAGTAACATAGTACAAGTACTGTATTTTTCCTATTTGCCATCAAAAGGCTAATGATGGCCTTGTTTTGATGAGCAGCACACCATTTATTTCACTGAAATTGAACTTAGTCTGTGCTTAATGTTTATTTTTATGCTTGCCTTGCTATTAATTTTTCTGGGGTCTTTTGACTCCTTGATGCTATGCCTTATATTGATCTGTTTCTCTGTTTTCTCTGTAAGCGTTGTTACATTATAGCTTGTATATCAGGTATATTTAATGTAATTGTATTTATAAACATTTTGAAGGCATGCTGCCTTCTGGTTGCGAGCGGTTGATGTATATTTGGGAAAATCTTTGAATGCCTGTGGTTAATTGAAATGAAGCCCCTATTGCGTAATTGTAAGGGGATTTATTTGCTTATATCTCAATGTTTAGTTGTACTATGTACTATGATTGCTTTTAGAATCCCCTGCTTACTTTTATTATTGATGCCTAAAATCAGTCTTTCCTTTGCATATTTTCAAGCCACACATAAATATATTAACAAATTTTTCTGGTATGTATAGGTCACTATATTAGCATTTTAGCACAATGTTTTGAAAAAAAGACTACATTTTAGATGGTATTTCTATGCGAATTAATGTAAGGAATAAAGATATACTGTAGCCATATTGGTCCAGAAGAAGATGGAATCTTTAATCAAAGTTAATACCTTTTGTTGGGCCAACACAGTAAGATGACACATAAGCTTACAGGACCTCAGAGATATCAACCGGTAAAAGATATCAACTTCCCTGTGCATTAAACATACATACGGAAAGCTTGAAATCATCAAATGTGTTGTCAGCTTCTAAAACGAACAATTTAATAATTCCCTGTAGAGCAACAGATACAGATTTAAGAAGAGATCCTTCATATTATAAACTTCAGCGAGCAGGGTCCTCCTTAAAGCAATATTATGTATTAATTTAATACATACTTCCAGTCCTTACTTCTACAAGTAACGTTTCAGTACTTTTTACATTTTACCCAGTAGTATGAAAAAAAATAATTGATGAATATATTAATGATGATAACAAATAGATTATTGCCTGGGAATATATAAAAGTGTTTTTTAAATCATATATACTGTGTTAGTCTACCATTAACTTTGGGTAATTATCATTAAAAGGATATTTATTTTTTTTACTAGCAAATTGATCCAGAAGAAGTAATAACTCCAAGGTGGTATTTTCCAATTATATTGCTTTCCTGAATTATGCATCAGTAACATACTTTATCCTAGAATTTTTGGTCATTCAAATTTTAATACATTTAGCATTCAGAATATTTTATTAGAAACATTTGATTAGAAAAAAAAGGTAAAGCTAATTGTTGCACTGGCACATGTAAAATATGTCTGTACGATACTTTTACCATTAGTGTGACACTTTTACTTCTGTCTTCTCTGTTAGTAGATAACTAGCATTCAGTCTATAATCTATTTGCTATATAGGGGGAAAAGGTAGTCTGTTTCCCCAAGAAAAATCACCTTGCTGGACCTTGATTTGTATAACCAAGTCCTCTAATGAATTTAATTATTAATATTTTCAAATGACATCATTGTTGTATGTCCTTTTGTTTAGTGTATAAGAAGGGCAGGCAAATAATGTTCTCATTTTAGATAATATAGAATCTACAAAATCTACTAGTGGTTCACACAGTAGAAATTGGTACATTGTTGGAGTAAACAATTGCCAATGAGAGTATAATACATCAAACAAACTGTTTCTATTTTTACCAATAATGCTTATGTAAAACCACACACTATTAAAAATGGTATATGCTCTTCTCCTGCACAAGTGTTTCTTGAAGTGTGCATTTTCAGTACTTTTATTCATGATTTCACTGCTTTTGCTCTTGGTCAGAAAACCATCTTCAATTCTATCTGTGAAATCTGCTAAAGCTTTTGTTTCTTTTTGTCTTCCTTTAAAATTGAAGTAGTTTCATTTCTCAAAAGTAATTGAATTGACATTTCCCTGGCTCAATCTGTGACTTTCACTATGTTTGATTATTCAGCCTTTTTCTTTCATAAAGCAATATAAAGAGATATTCGACATCCAATGAACTATAATCTGAGCAGCTGTCCTATTGCTTTTAGTACAACTTGGCTTGTTATAAAGTTAGCCAAAATAGAATCTGCTATAGTTATATAGAAGTAGTAATATAATGTGTCTTAGAATTTCATTTTAGATTTCAATGAGCATGTCTGCTGCACTACTTGCACTAACATGTAAACAGTGTTATCTGTGAATGCTTAAAAGGTCCCTTTGAAATACAAGAAATATTTTTAATTAGTTAACGTTGTCAAGCCAATAATAACTTTAGAAATAATTATACTATATCTTGGAGTATTTAACCCCTTAACGTCCATTGACGGGTTAGGCACATCACGAAAAAACGGTCACTTAACACTGAGGTCAGCATCATGGGCCATGTCTGGCCCCTCCCCATGGGCGTCAACATCCATTTTAAAAGTTTAGGAGGCACTGTGACCGCTCCGGTGAGCGGTCTAGTATACTGGAGCATGATTGGTCTAAGTAATGAAAAAATGAGAGAACGTGAACGTGAGTATGAGAGAATGAGTCAGAGTGTTAAAGAGTGTGAGTTAGAGTGTGAAAGAGGGTATGGGAGTGACAACAAATTTAGTTTCCGAAATTTTCCTTTGGCTCGTCTAAGCCAAAAGGGCAGGAAAGAAAATTCATTGTCCAAAAAAAATGGACCATATGAAATGAAAAGTTTGTCCGAACTGTGTTTGGTCCATTTGCACAAGCCTATTATCCTGT
This sequence comes from Sceloporus occidentalis, assembly GCA_023333645.1. Taxonomy (NCBI): domain Eukaryota; kingdom Metazoa; phylum Chordata; class Lepidosauria; order Squamata; family Phrynosomatidae; genus Sceloporus; species Sceloporus occidentalis. The sequence continues at coordinate 237,954 of JALMGF010000227.1, forward strand.
ACTAGCACACACAATGTCTTATTGGAATATGGATTATTTAACAGAAAGGAACATTTTTTCAAGAATAGTCCGATCCTTAGCCTTAATTGAAGTTACTCTGAGACCAGCATTGCCTGTATGATTAACCTGATAAGCCATAATCTTTTTATGTTATGGTCATAGAAAAATAGCCCTGTCTAAGAGATTCTCCAACTTAAAAAAAAAACATAAAGGAATAAAAAATTAACTAAATAAATTAAATATACAAATACATTATCAGGCATAACAATAAGTAACAATAACCATCTTGAAATATCCCCTGTGCCAATCCCTCAAATCCTCCCCAGAAGAATTTGAAACTTAAACCTCTAGGAACAATGTGGCTTTGGAAGCATGATCCCATCTGGATTAAAACTATTTCCTTTAAAATAGCCTGCATAAAAAAAAACACCACTCTAGAACAAATATTTAATGTCACAATCTATTTCAGTCTGAAACAAACCAAATCTCAGATGGCCAAATCTCTAAATAGAAACAGTAATTTGCATGCATTTGATATTACATGCCCCTCACCCCCCAAAAATATAATTATAAAAACAATGTGTAGAAGACATTTAGTGTTCTAAAAGCATATAATTATGTCCAAACTTATAAATTCTATCGCATGTACCCATAGTGTCCACTAAAGTAAAAAGTTGAGCAAAACAAAATAGATTACTGGTAAGTATAGTGCAATAACTCACTTACTGTAAGTGATAATGTACTGACAGAACACATCAGATGACTCTTCTGCCTTCTCAAAACTGGATCATGAGAAAATGATGTCCTCCTTCATTGTGTGTCCTGGATAGATTCCTCACTTGAATAGAAAGAGGTAGAGGCTGACATCTAAGCCCTGTTGTCCGCACCATGTGGACCCTGTGAGGTCAATAGAAGGTCTCATACCAAGGGTATCCCTGAGGTCTGGCGGGTGCCAATTGGCCTACTTGTTCCCATGTTGTTAGATCGGGTGGTTTGTGGTGAATGTAACATTGTGATAAAAGCACTTGAGGGACGAAGAGTTTTTCCTCTAAGCCTCCATCTTGGATGGAGCCAAGCCATGACTCCATATTGTAATCCTTTTAGTATCAAATTGCATTTTTATTGCTCATAGCACAATATCACTGTGTGATATGAAACATTTATAAATAATCCACGTTTTGTTTCTTTTTTAAAGAAAGCACCACTCTCAACTAGTTTAGACACAAAGATACTTTTATGTTTCTTTTAGGGATGCAAAGTCATGGTGTATATAGCATTTAGGAAGTGCATGTTTCAGTGGTTATAAGACTTGGCAAAGTGCCACTTACCCCAGAGCCAACAACTACAATGACCAATTAAGGATTTATTGTATTGTACGTTACATAAACTTTAAAGCTGAGTAGTGCGTATCTTGTTTTACATAACATGATACCATACTTTGTAATCATTTCTAAGCGATAATTGAGCTAGAATAGACAACGCTACACACTTTTGAGCTCCATGTTGAAGACTGTCATGCACAAAATTGGTGGATTTGCAGATGGGATTGGTACAAGTTTAAATCTTTGAAGCCCCAGCACCACTTTTTGGTTTGGTCTTTATAATGCATAGTAAACTTAGTGAGTGAATTTTTGTTTTTGTTATATATTTTTTACTTGGTTTTATATCATTAATCTGTCAAAGGAAATAATAAAATGAAAGACCCATTAAGATGTGTTTGCTTACCATGGTACAGAGTTCAATTAGTGTTTTGTCAAAGGTTATTTTTTTTTCATATAAAATGCTAGTAACAATAAAATTAGCTAGTAATGATGAAAGTGAATGTACTCTCAGACAGATTGTTGAAAAAATATAGAAATATAAGAATAACAGATCTTTATGTAATGGTCTGTATAACTGCAACAAATAATATTTCTGAAGTAGTTTGCACTTTGTAAATAAACAAACTAAATGGATAAAACCATGTGATGAAATTGGAAACATTTATAAGCTGCATTATCACCATTTCAGTGAGAACATTTTACTCCAGTTTAGCAATTTAGCACTGCATCTTTAGTATAAAACATTGAAAATATAGTGCATATCATAACACAGCATGAAACCGTTAAGCCCAGAGTCCGGCAACATTTATTTGCGGAATATGACTAAAATATTTATAAGTAGAAGAGATGTAGCTGAATAGCTTTTATTCCTGCAAAAAAAGAATAATAGCCAGAAGCAGCCTGCTGGCACACTCTGCCTGCTGGTGCATGCTCTATTTGTTCTGCAGAATTGTTTCCTTACTACTAACTGTCATATAGCTTCTGTACCTTTTTTTTTTTTTTTTTTTTTTTACAATTCATGCTGATGTCAATAGAAACAGCAATTGTTTCAGTCTTGGTCTTGGATGCAGGCAAAGTTCTAACTCCTGTTAAGGTTTGGATGTATACAGTGCTAGTCCATGAGTGGAAATGCTGCGTCAAAACAAGACAGATAAACAAAACACAATTTGTGATCTGTCATGTGACTTCAGCTTCTCCTCCTTCAACCGCTAACTGCTTTCACATACTTGTGTTTTGTTTATGTGTCAAATTATCTTACATTGACATGTCACTCAAAGTGCATCAGTGTTGTTTTTTTCCACATTTAAACAGTTATAGCATATTGCTATATGTAATGTGGACAATATAATTTGCATTTTATTATCGTCTTTATTTGAATGTATGTATGCATATTTCAATGTGAATACTTTAATATGCATTCTTCTAAAATGGAAAAAGAAAAAAAGCTGTTACCTGACAGGGCATCAGCAGCCCTCCTCATCTATAGTCCAACATTTGCTATCACTGATTGACCACTTGAAGCAGCCAATCAATGGCAGAAAAACACTCCTGTTGAAACGAAAGGGACCACTTGCCTCAGGTGACCACCACAAGCAAAGTTCTTCAGGCCAGTTGTGAAGCTGCCTAATGGTGAGTTGATTATGTGCAGGGAGATGTGGGCACACCATATTTACCTGGGGTTGGGAAAGGGGGCAAATAGATATCTCAAATCAAATCTCGTCATATGTGTTGCTGGACCATAAAGCAGGAGTCAAGTTGTAATCTATAAACTTTCCAAAACTCTTTCTAATAAGGATGGTCCTGATGAAAGTCTAATAAATAGACTGAAACGTTGATTAGAAAACTGCAGTTTCTGGAGTGATTATTTAAAGAAGTCCCTGGAGTGCCGGTAACTTTTGGATGTTTTATGATTTGCTCTTGCAGCTACTTGGCACCGGGCTAAAAAGGTGGTGATTGGTGTGCAATTGTTAATTTTGGACATTATATATATATATATATATATACACACTATATGACCAAAATTATTAGTAGTGGTAATTATTGAGTTTCTGCCACACCCATTGCTATTAAGGTGTATAAAATAAAGCATATAGGCATGCCATCTCTATAGACAAACATTGGCGGTAGATTAAGTCACAAGAGCTGATTGTCTTTAAGCGAGGCACTGTCAGTTCACTATGTACAATGCCAGGTGTCGCTGAAATGGTGTAAAGCCACTGGACTCTGGAACTGACTCATGCTTCTATATTTGGAAGTGTGATGGATGAATCTGGAGTTGGCGGATGCCAGGAGAATGCTACTTAATGGAACCCATAGTGCCTATCGTAAGACTTGGTGGGGGAGGGATACTGTTATGGAGATATCTTGCAGGGGATGGGCTAGGCCCCTTCGTTATGGTGAACGGTATTGTTGATGATACAGCACACAAAAAGATTTTTGACAATTGTATTAAAGTTTGGGTAAGGCCCTTTCCTGTTCCAGCATGACTGTGGCCCTGTGCACAAAGTGCAGTCCATAAAGGGATGGTTTGATGAGTTTGGTGTGGAGGAACACAAGTAGCCTGCACAAAGTCCTGACCTTAAAGGCATTAAACACCTTTGGTTGAATTGGAATGCCAATGGGGACTCAGGCCTTCTGTTCCAACATCAGTACCTGCCTTACAAATGCTCCTTTGGCTCAATAGGCAAAGGAGCACAGACACAATCTAAATACTTGTGGAGGCTAATAAAGCTGCAAAACGGGGAAGGGGCAAATCAAGAAAAATAGAAGAAACCGGTGAATCCATTGCTATTAGCAGGAATAGTTCTAGTGCTTTAAGGGGCTCTAAGAAATTTTTTAGGGTAATCTCAGAAATAATTGATAAAAAATGGTGATTATATGTAAGATGGAACATTATACTTGTCATCACAAGATACTTATAGTAATAACTACAGAGTGATCTGTACTTCACGTATGTGTCTCACTCATCCCACATCCTCTGAGGGGGCTCTTAAGACCAGTAGTGCTATAACCAGGTGCTTCATGGCTGGTTCATCTTTCACAATATGAAAGAAAATGTATGTTAATTAGTATTACATATATCACATAGTTCTATGTATGATTAATAGAATCCATTTAATGAGATATTAAATGAGTTACTATAATATAAATGCATCACTGACCATTGAAAATAGAATTTAAATGTTAATGTAGATGTCCCCTATAACAATATTAATAAACACATAACTGATGGAGTGGTTTTTGAAAGAGAGTTGTTAGATAAATTTGTCCTAATTTAAAATGTAAGATTCCAAAAATATGAACAGTATCACACTATGGGGGAACACATGAATTTGTGTATTATATTAATGAATCTTAGGGTGATGAATGATGTCTTGTATAATACATTTAGGTTGTATACTTTTTGATTTCATAAATGTTTTAGAAACACTATCCTAAATTAGTAGCTTCACAATAGAAATGCAAATATGTAGTTAGAATGTATTAATATCAATGGCTTCCAGGAAGGATAAATGAAAAGTTTTGAAGTAACAAGTCACTTTCTCTTGTTTAATATTCATCCATCAATTTACTGCTCATTTATTATTTAGAAGGCTATTATTCCAATACTTTTCTGTTGATTTAAAGATTTAGGAATAATGTTCAATCTAAAATAGCTAAACTCGATCAAGCAGAAAACTTTATAAATCTAAATTATTTAAAGGGGATTTTTTTTTTAAGTCTAGTTTTTGCTGGTAAAATGACACTGTTAAGAGATTGGAAAGCTTAAACTTAAGTATGATTCAATGCTTTTTCTTTTTACAATTTTACAATAATTGTTTATAAAAATAATTGGCAGAGAATAGGGCAGGAGTGTTTTTCACTAAAGTTAACTTATTTTATTCTTTTTAAATAATTGAAAAGCTAATGTTAATTGACTGCTCACAAATAGCATATTGATTTTTGTTTTTACAATTGGGGGGCTGAGGTAGTAAGTGTCCCCGGCCTGTTTGAATTTTGTGTGGCATTTAGTAGTCATAAACTACTGTAGTCAACTTATGTCAGTACCACAGGTTTCAATGCTACATACATTTAGAAATATATTTTGAGATCTATTTTGTACTTGCTCATAAAACATATAGTACCATGGTTATGAGGGGTACTGCACAAACACTTTCAGATTCATTTGGCAAGCCTGGTCATCTAAAACATGCTAATACATCTGTACAGTAGGTTAGAATCCATATGATTTTTACTGTTCCTGAAATAACTGAAATTAACTAAATTCACTTAGATCGAATTGTAAACTGAACTCAAATCTCTGGTTCAGTGGTATGTGTGTTGTTAGGTGTTCTATAAATGCTGAATGTACCTCCTAACTCTTAAACCAAAACAGAGCTCATAATCAAGATCAAAATGTATCGTGAATAACTGGGTTGACAGTTGACATTTAGATTATTCACAGACATGTTCATTCTAAGCAAACCCATGCTGTATGGAGCTGAACTGAGTTTTAGTTTGGGGATAGCTGAATAAAGGAACACCCTCTTATTTTTTGGTGTGCACCTTAGAGCTCTTACAAATCATGTGATTGTTATATGGTATTTGAATTCATAATTTTATACTTGAAATACCACATTATGGATCTTCTTATAATAGTCACTGCTTGCCTTAAATTATTAAAAAAAATCTTTGATCCTTAAGAATATCCTTATAAATTAACACCAGAGTTTTACATGTCACACCTAAGCTCCTTTGCTGTTGAGTAGCAATTATGTTTAATTGGTGCTTTCTATTGACTTCTCCTTGGGAGGTCCAGGTGTACCATGGATATAATGCACTAGAGACATTTTTAGCATTCTATATTTAGACTACCTAATAGGCATGTTCACTGAACAGATATGTGCTGTATATGGCTTTATCATTGTATTGAGTTATGGGAGGTTACCAATGAAAGTGATACATTGTGTCAGAGCACTAGATTATGTGAAATAATTGCTGCTTATTAAAGATTGCCTCTGCCCATACACCATGCATTTAATTAGTAGACATGACAAGAGATAGCAGTGTTAGGACTTTATGAATCAGTAGCTTGTCAACCCATAAATATATATATATATATATATACTGCTTAATATATATTGTTAGTGTTGAATATCCATTGAACTAATACACCATGATGTTTAAAATGTAATAGTCATCACAAAATACATGTAATGCAATTTATACTTTTTATGCGTGCATTTTTTATGCGTGTATTTTCACAATTATTTCACGTATTTTTACCCTTTAGATGAAATATAGCATACTTTCATTGTAATACAACTTTACATTCATTCTAATGTGCATATGTGACTTAAAACTCCATCACTACTACCAAGTAAAAACTGTGTTGTCTTGACTGTCACTGAATAGATCACTGATAAATCTACCATGCTGCTAAAAATTAGTTTAAAAAAACACAAAAAACAGTGACATGCTTTATCTCTTAAGATTGGCCAATATATCTCAGATTTTCCATTGTAAATGTAATATAATTTAGTAACTTCAAAATGCTATTTAATATCTTTGAATTAAAACCCTTGTTTCTTAAAATGGCTCTAAAAAATTATGAAATAATTGTTTTAATCTGTTTCCACACATAAATTTAGATAAACAGCACACTTTTTCAGCTCCCACTTAAATAATAATAATAATAATAATAATAATTTGTTTTATGTTTTGTTATACATATCCACACTCTAAGAGAAATTCTAGATTCCTATTGTGAAAACATTAGTTGCCTTTGTATATTAATTCAAACTGAATAGAACCACATTACTATTTATGAATGTTTACAATTTAAATCACACATTTTTTTTCCATTTTTCCTTCCAATTCATCTACAAAGAAGTATAACCTGAATACATCTGGCTGCACAAAAAGGTGTCCTTGACCTGATGAATTCTAATAATAGAGCTCTCAAAGACTATTATGTTTTTTTTCCTGAGTACACAAATTGGAAGATCCATATTAATTCTAGTTTTTTTCTGCTATTTTTTAATGATCCTTTTCTAGCAGCAAACTGTACATGTTAAATGATTGTATGCTTTATTAAATGCTTTAACTTGCTTCAAAATAACATGTCAATTACTACACTTGGTAAACTGGATACATATGTCTCCCAGTGTGACTTCTAAAGTGCATACTGTATTTCCTGCAATCTTTGTGGAAAATATAGAAACTGGAGTACTACGTGAAATAAGTGAATAAAAAAATGAAAAAAAAATAACAGTAATACTCCCCAAATGGAAAGCAGCAGCCAACAACACTCTTCCTTCAAGTGTTTAGACAAATAGACGGTAGATCATGGCGCGCATAAACATATGGGGAAAAAAATACAAAATAATAGTGTAATATGTACACACAAGTGATATATTACTATGATAGCTTGTCAACTCACAAACGGGCTGGATTAATCAGGCTCATCAAGGTGTCAGTAAGAAAGGTCCTTTAATATCTTCTAAAATATATAAATAGACCGGCAATAGTGCAGTATATCCGTGGTAAGATAATTCAAGTAAGGCAAAAAGAATGCACTCACAATATGACGTGGCACTACTAAACTAATAGAGTGCATACAGGTGTCGAGATGGTAAGATCAGGATCAGCCTCTATTCCGGTATAATTATCTGCTTCTGCTGTCTCTCTCAACACATTTCGCCGGTGGTACGTCGGCTTCCTCAGGAGAAAAAGTCACTCAAAATCGCAGAAATATTATAATGTTCCATGTATAGTCCGCGTTCCGTTTTTATTTGAAAAGACTTCCGGGTACGTAATCACGTTGTTGCGTGTGGGAGGCTGGATGTCGACACCCTCTGTTATGTGATCCGTCATACGCCGCGTTTCGTTTTTCATACGGGGCGTGTTTATTGCCGTCAAGAAGATGTTGCGAACGGGGCGTGTATCTTGTTATTGCCGTCAGGAAAAACGGGGCGTGTATCTTGTTGTTGCTGTCAGGGAGGTGTTGCAAGACCTTCCGAGCGGGGTCACGCATCAAGGCTCGTATCCACTCCTCCTTCCACGGACCACCAATCGCTATATACTCCTGGAATATGCTTATTTCTATATACCCGGAGAACATGGTAAAAATAAGAAGTCTACAACATAATCGTTGTTTCGGGATTCCTTTCTTTCTACCTAATATATGAGTCATGTGATATTTATATAATAGAATATGCTAAAATGAGATTCAGATACACTGCAATGTATCAGATAGATAGACAAATGTTTTGAACATTAATAATGACTTATTGCCATACAGGTAAAAACATACATAACAACTGACCTAAGAAATTGTACATAATCATTGACATAAAAAATATATAGTAATGGACATAAACATCAGAATATATATAAATCACAGCCTGTAGATACACAATATAGAGAGGTTAAGTAGATTAATATTGCACATAATAGGGAGGTTAAATAAGTTAATATTGCACATATTTTAAAGTGCTGTGTGATATTCATTTGAAGTACTTTTTATTATTCCAGTGCAATTTTAACTAAAGTGCAATTTTTGCTAAAGTGCAAGTGACTTTTTTATCTTCATATAGAGGACTTTAATCCACCATAATACATTCAAGGTGCTATTTAGAGTTTAAGAAGAAAAAGTGCAAATGCTAAAGTGCCAAATGTAAGTATCTGAATTTTTTTTTTTGTGTATGTGTGGTGTAATTAATTTATGAACGCAAGGATGTCTAGATCCGTGTTAAGTCCTCCCTTCTTATGTGTTTGGAACCTGTAGATCCACTCCGTTTCCTTTCTTGCTATTTCTTGTCTTGAATTACCACCTCTCCAATGGGGGGGGAGACCAAATCAATCCCTATAACCTTAAAATATTCCAATGAAAACTCCTTACAGGTGTTGCAGTGTTTCGGGACTGTGTTTTTGACTCTTAATTCTAATACCACCAAGATGTTCTAGACCTCTGATTTTCAGTTCTCTAATAGTTCGACCGATATATTGGACTTACAGTGTATAAAGTGTTTGATCGTATATTCTTTTTTAGTGTTCCAACAGATAAATTTAGTGTTTTTTTAGGTTGCCGAAGTACACAGTTTACACTTGCCACATCTGAAAAAAACTGGATTTTTCTTCAACAGAGGGTTATCATTATCTCTTGTTTTTGCTAACTCTGGTAGAATACTTGGAGCCAGCAATGATTTAAAATTTTCAGACTTTTTATATATAACATTAGGTCTCACTGGAAGAAATTCTTTTAATACACTGTCCTGTTGTAAGATGGGCCAGCAATTATTGATGGCCCTTCTAATTTCAGGCGCCTTCTCATTGTATTTTGTTAAAAAGGCAAAATCTTTAAAATATGTTTATAGCAAGTAAAAGCAAAAGTTTGTGTGTGCTTAATTCAGCAGTGGCCTGGAATACACTGAAGGTTGAAGGTATTAAACAATGATTTTTACAACTAATATTAATTGACATGCATGTACCTCCCTACAGCATTTACCAGATACATAAATTTTTCCTCATTCACTAATGTTCCTGTCAATAATTAGTATTTAAATAGTGCACCTATGACCAAGGGAACACTGCCATCATCGCATGCACATGAATGTATGTGATATCCGTATCCTATTTAAATAAATTTTATTTGCCAACCCGCCCCCAAGTTCCGCACATCTTCCCCCAGGCTTGCCACTCTGCCCCCCAGATACGCCTTATACCCCCTTATATGCAACTTTGCCTCCCTGATACATGTCACAGTCCACCCAGAAGCCTATCACCAGAGTCTAGCGGGCACTCGTCACTTACCTCATTCACCACCGCCTCTCTCTGTTTTCCAGGAGGTGAGCTGTACGCGTGCGCTACACACCCCCTCTTATCCTGTACCACAGTGGAGGCGATGGGACTCGCATAGCGTAACGTCATGCACAAGGGGTGGGGCTTTCATTTAGTGCTCAGTTGTTGTATTGGCTGGGCTCACTACTCTCCATAGTAGTGTATCTACAATTACTTCGGTTGCTGATATTGCCTGTTTGACTTTGTTTGACATCTCCTTTCCTGACCCAGCTTGCCTGACCATTCATTTGAATTTTGGTTACTGGATTTTGGCCGTCATTCCAATTTCTGCATACTTGGTTTCTCATCTGATTCATTCCTAACAATATGCCACTCTGCCCCCAAGATATGCCTTATACCCCCTTTATGCCACTCTGCCTCCCTGATATGCCACTCTGCTCCCCAGATATGCTTTATACCCTCCTTTATGCCACTCTGCCCCCCTCAGAATTACTAATGCCCCCCCCCATGCTTCAGACTCCCTGGTGTCTAGTGGGGGCTGCGCAATGCTCTGCTTCTGCCTGGCACTTTCACCAGGGCTTCTACAATTGAGCACTAGAAAGTCATACCATGCCTGTGCTAGGTCATAGAAGCCCCAGAGGAAGTGCTGGCAGCAGTGGAGGTTACCAGAGAGGAGGATCCAGGTCCCCTGCAGCACTGCGGAGGATCTGGATCTTAGTCTTATAGTCAGACCTCTATTTGAATATAAGACGAGATGTATTTTTCAGAGCATTTGCTCGTAAAAAGCATTGTCTAATATTTGAGCAAATACGATATTTACAGGGCAGTCCCTAGAGGTTGCGAGACCCTGGGCAACTTGACTTATGTGTTGTACCCTATTTTCAACAAAGTGACACAAGAGCTAATGTTTTCCCACAGTGACTTCTCTGCAGCCAGGGATGTTACCAGGTTCCAAAAAGACCTAAGGCTAAAGCCAAATGGTAACTGTGGCATGCCAAAAACATTACCCACCCTTCTGCTATTTATTTTAATATACATACATATAATACTAAATATTATGTAATAAATACTGAAATCATATTTTGCATAAAATAGAAGCAGAAAACATATTCCCTAAACACTATATAGTTTACACAGATGCTTTTAAACTTAATTGCATGCTTGTAGCTTCCCTTCTTTTGTCAAAGCAGCCCTACCTGTATCATGGGTAGCCTGTAGAAATACCCAGGTGTCCCTGTCTCTGCAGTGACCTGTGAACTCTAGAGGGAGCAGTAAAATATGTACATATGTGTATACCTATAAATTGATGTTCTTAGTTTTCTAATATTATAGGCTCAGCTCTGGTTGTCTTCTGTCTACTCAATCTAATACCAATTACCCAATAGTCTCCCTCTCCTCCTCTCTCTCTAGGGCACCACCAACCGGAGGCTTACCACTGGGACACTAACAACATACACTAATATAGACACTAATACTGACACCATACACTAACACCCACACATACATGCTAACACTAAATACTATCACACACTAATGCTAACACCATACATTTACACACACAGTATTGCCATTGTGACTCACACATACTCTAGCACCATACACTCACACACACTAGCAACTCACACTAACACATACACACACTCCTTTTTCCCTCTCCGCCTTGATGTTCTCCATCTCTCTCCTGGCTCTCCTGGTGTAAGGCACGTACCGCCCGGCGTACGGTACGTGCCATTCAAGGTCCGGGACTTACCTCCCGTGGCAGACCGCGTCTGCTCGTGACAGGCTCCCGGTCCCTGTCGCCGGCTCGGGGAGTCTGTTCTTCACTCCCCGCGTCCACGCGGGGAGCTGGGGAACACGCCGGCGACGCGGCTCTGGTCCCCACGGAGGGGGCGGCGCTCCAGCACGCCGCTCTAAGTTCCTCTCCTCCTGCTAACAGTATGCAGGGGGGAGGGGGAGGAGTGGAGAGAGAGGCTTCCCCTGGAGGGGCGGCACCTCTGGTGCCGTCTCACAGGAGAGAGATGGTTGGGGGCGGAACCGAGGGCGGAGATCCAGACGTGACGTCAGACGCCACGTCTGGGATCTCAATAAAACCCTCAAGCTCCCTTATGTCGGCGCTCAGATATTCTGAGACGCTCTGTGCCCTACACAGCGTCTCCTGTACTGTGCTCCTTTACCCATTTGTCTCCTGATTTGATCTGTTACCTGACCCTTGCCTGTGACCCGTTTATGCTACCTTGCCGCCTGGACCTGACCCTTGCCTGTGACCTGTTTTCGCTACTTTGCTGCCTGGACCTGACCCTTGCCTGTGACCTGTTTTCGCTACTTTGCTGCCTGGACCTGGCCCTGGCCTGTTACCTGTCTATGCTATTTTGAGTACTGCCTCTACCTGAGTTTTCTACTGCGTCCTATCTCTACTACTCTGGACTATTCCGGTTACCTCCAGTAGTCCTGCATTCTGGGCTCCTTCTACCCTGCTAACACAGACACTTGCTGGTGTCTGACACCTGGCTCTCCTCCTCTCACATATTTTCATCTCTTTGTCCTCATTTTCCCTGTGTAATAGCTTAAACTCTCAAAAGCTCTCCTTCCATCTTTCTCTTTTACCTCACACAGAGCCCTGTCTTCAGTGCAACTTGTGCAGACTTTGAGCAAAAATGTCTTTTTTTTTACCTAGTGTATAGGAAAAATAATTGTACATCATGCCAATATAGTGTAAGGTAAACACACAGATATGTAAATTGAAGGCTGGATAAATGGATACAGAGCAGTGAAAATAAATCAATTCAGTTGATCAACCAGCTTTGTTGAGCAGAATATAACACAATACATAAAAATGCTTATTATTCATTCTAAGAAGTACATTTATCCTTGTATGTCTCAATCTAATACAAAGATCTATTCAATTTACAAAGAACAATGGATTCTGATATTTCATGTCTGAAGTATTATAATGATCCAAAGAATTCTCATTTCCATATTATTAATGGTAAGTTTTAGAAGTATGATTATTGACTCTTTCTGACACCTGGTGGGTTACATCTTTCAGCACAGCATCAATGATAATGTGAGACACCATTCTTCACACAAAGAATTGCTGGATATCTTACTGTCAAAATCTCTAGATGAATAGTAGCTATTATAGCGAAGACACCATTCTTATTTTTGCTTAACTGGTGTTGTCATTTCTGAGTAATTTCCTTATACAAATGAGGTGTATTGGGCATTCACATTAAAGTTGTTGGATATTCTTATAAAAAGAAAGTTAATACAATGAATGATGCAGTGTGTGTGTGTGGGGGGGAGTCCTACGGAGACATTGGCAGCTATGCAAAGACCCCTGTAGAAAAAATGGGAGATTTTTTAATATCCCTTCCTGGAAGCTGATCAGCCAGGAAGGTGATCTGACGTGAACTAATTCAATCCCTCTGTAATATTAATCTAAGTATGAACTACAATGTTTTCTAGAAATACATAGAACTTTAATTAAAACATAAGCATTAGGGAGTATTGGCAAGTATTGTAAAGTTTAAAACAGGACTCTACATTACCGAAACATCAGGTTGCCATGGTGACTATGAATTTCATCTTAATATCTAGGTTTTCATCTGCTCGACATAGGTTTGTTTTACATGGCTCTCCACCAAATGTATCGGTTTGTCTTAGTCTGTCAATTCTTGTCTTGTCATATCCCTTGAATTTATGTATTGTATTAAGCGCTGCGTAAACTGTTGGCGCTATATAAATAAAAGATAATAATAATAATATTAATAATAGCGAAAAAGGGACAGCTTTCTTGAGAGAAGTCCTGAAGTACAGGTCTGTGCAGGTGGTTTCCCAGACCTCTCACAACACTTAGCTGATGGGGTCCAAGAATAAAATGCTGCTCTCCCTAAAACTATGCTCACCAAAACCACTAAACAGGAAAACTACAAATTAAAACATATAAATATAAATAAAAAATCAAATGATATTAAAATGTAGATTACTAGGAGTTGCTGTCATTTTATGCATCCTAAGGGATACATATTTTTTGCTTAAATATGCAGGATATATGTATCAGTTTGTTACCTTCCTCTATAATATATGTTTTAGTGCAGATAATATTTCTATGTATGTATGAATACACTACTGTTCAAATGTTCGGGGTCACTTAGCTGTTTTCATGGAAAACAATGAAATTTCTAGCTGTGTAACATACTGAACAAAATGATCTAATGATCAGTTAACCTCTGGGATTATAGTATGGGTTATTAAATATTTGTGAGTTATATTTATGTTTATACAATGGCTCTTTTGAATAAAATGTATGCCATATGTGAAGTATAAGTTCAGATATTATTTTTATGCAAACTCTTATAAGAAAAGACTTGCACAAAAGGTACTCAGGGCACCTACTTCACTTAAAAATCAAGATGACAGAAGCAGCCACTTGAACGTGTTATATTCCAAATTACTGTGTGTAGGCAGTTGCAGAAAAACACATGCTTTATGTGATGACAAGAAGTAATTTCCAGTATTTATGGTGACACAAAGACGTTCTAATTCCGTGTCTATATGCAGTGTTTATAATAGTTTGCTTTCACCTAATGTAGTAACTAATAGATACAGAATTTTGAAAGTGCTCAAACTGCAGTCAAGCTAAATAACATCTATAACATACCATTAGCACTACTTTGATTCCATTTCACATTCATTTTATATAATATTTTCACTTTTATCTTATGTTCTCTTTTTTATTTGCTGTTTTGACATATACCAAGGACTTAACTATTTTTATCACAGTTATTTTAGTACTATTGCAAAACAAGTTTCAGACAGAAAGCACTTATATATCAAAGGAACATAGAGTTTATTTTACAATGAAATGCTATAAGCTATGATAGTACCTTTAATAATGATATATTAGAATTAATAAATAATTATTGTACATGTTTCAAAGAAAAAGTCTTTCAGACTGCAAGAGAAGAATACAATCTATTACCGATAATAGATGGGGAAGATTGCAACTTCAGGAAAAAATAATTATCTGGCTCGTCCATTTGATATAATTGTTTTGCTTTTAATCAACATTGTACCTGTGATATAGGACATTGCCCAAGAGCAGAATTTGCTGTCAATCAGGGAGGTTATTATTATTATTTGTTTTACATAGCGCCATCATATGCCGTTAGTCAGTCCCTCTCTATTGGCCTCCCATGACAGCTCTGGAAAACCTGTAGCCAGTCTTCCTTATTTACCCCTTAAGGACCAGGCTGTTTTGAATTTTTTGTATTCTTTGTGACCAAGGCTTTTTTAACACTCTTGCGGTGTTCGTGTTTAGCTGTAATTTTCTACTGTCCCATTTAGTGTAAACACACAAGTTATATATTATTTTTTTCAGGACAAGAAGTGCTTTCTTCAGATACCATATTTTTGGTCATATTTCGTATAAAAAAAATATTTGAAAAACCTTTACTTATCGAAAAAAGCTAATAAAAAAATTTACTAGTTTAACAGCTTAAAAAGCTTTATAGATTATACTATTTGTCCTGAGTTTAGAAATACCCAAGTTTTTTCTTTTGGGTTGTTTTTTTGCTTTTTTTCAAGTTATAGGACAATAAGCATTTTGCTATTTCAAAACCATTTTTTTTCCAAATCTGGTAATTCTGCCCCCACATGCTATTTGGGACAGGGGGTTAAAAGGCATATCATGGGACAGAGTAGCATATAGGGAGGTATAAGGCATTTCTGGAGGCATAGTGGCATATAGGGGGTTAAAAGGCATTTCTAGAGGCAGAGTGGCATAAAGGGGGTTAAAGGGCATATCATGGGGCACTCTGCCTCCACAAAAGCCTTATGCCCCCCATATAACACTTCCCCCACCGACTTACCACGGCTTCTGACTCCCTGGTGTCTGGTGGGGGCAGCGGGTGGAGGCCATTCATGAATTTAAAAGGGCCGGCGTGCAGGGCTGGCCTTAGAGGTGTGCGACCTGTGCGGCCACACAGGGCGCCATGGCAGCAGGGGCACCAGCCCTGGACTTAAATTAAAACATCGTTGTTTTTTTAGTTTTTTTTTTAACTTTATTTAACATCCTTCATGTTAAATAAAGTTAAAAAAAAAAAACCCCGATGCTTTAATTTAAGTCCCGGGCAGGGGCGCCGAACGGTTGCTCGTGAAGTTTTCAGCAACCGCTCGGTGCCTCTCACTCTCCATGACTCTGTCGCTGTGCCGGCATTTCATGTTGAGCACCGGCATATGACATCATATTCCGGCGCTCAACATGAAATGCCGGCAGAGCAGGAAGACGGATGCCTCCCGCTCCCACCGTAGGACTCCGGCAACAAGGTAAGTGAGTATAAGTAGGGAGAGGGAGTAGATAGAAGGGGCAGGGGAGGATAGTGAGAAGGGGCGGGGAGGGAGGATAGTGAGAAGGGGCAGAGGGGGGGTAGTGAGAAGGGAGCACCAGAGGAGTAGTCCGCACAGGTCGCCAGAACCCTTAAGGCCGGCTCTGCCGTCGTGCAAGCACCGCACCGCCCAATGGCCGTGCCTCAGCTCTTCGTCCCACCCATTTTAAGATGTGGGACGAAGTGCTGAGGAACGGCCATTGGGCAGCGCGGTGCGTGCACGCTAGCCCCTTTAATTTCATTAGGCGCCAGTGGCTGAAAGAGGCGGCTTTCAAGCCCGCTCGCAGCCGCTCAGTGGCTGTTTTGAACTGCCGACCCACCGGGAAATTTCCCGGTATCCTGGTGGCCCCGTTCAGTATCGGTGCATCCCTAGTAATATATGTGTAGGCACCAAGGCCGGCTCACCAGTCAGCAGCAGGGCAGCAGTAGCTTTGCAGCTCCAACACTGTTCACCAAATGAGAACCGCATGAAAACATAGAGATCAACAGTATATCACATGCAAACCCTGCATTGCAGTTATAGATCATATGAGAACCAAGTGGAAACAGAACTTAAGTGAATAACATGTGCAAATCCTGCATACAGGAGTAACGATCAAACGAGAACCACATGGTAATAGACAACAACTGAATATCACATGCAAACCCTGCATTTCAGGGTTAGATCAACTGAGAAACACACCAATTAATTGTAATACAATTTGTTAATAAATATCCTGACAAGATCTATAACTTAAAAAATGTATGTATGTGTAAATGTATAATGATTAGAGATTGTATGTGTGTATGTATGTACAGTATCTCACAAAAGTAAATATTTTATTATATCTTTTCATGTGACAACACTGAAGAAATGACACTCTGCTACAATTTAAAGTAGTGAGTGTACAGCCTGTATATTAGTGTAAATTTGCTGTTCCCTTAAAAATGTATTTAGAATTCAATGTCATCAAATGGTCAGGTGTCCCAATACTTTTGTCCATATAATGTACCTCTTATTTCACCTGTTATTCCAGTACTATTTTCAATTGATACAATGTATGCAGTAGCGGCATATTTTTATATGCAACAAAAGCTATAATAATTTAGTAAACAAGTATTTACACTCCACTCTTTTGATGATTACCCTTGTGCGCATATTACTTGAGTTGATCTACTTAACATGACTTTTAATGTTAGGTCCCATGAGATTTAATTATTTATAATGTACCTAAATCTCTTTCCACAATAGCACTTGCTTAAGTGTTTCTAAACAGTGAACCCTGTATTAGGAATGGACAAAGATTTCTGTGATGCTTCACCTATCTCAACCATCGGCAATAGATCAAATGTCCTGTGAAATTGTATTTTCCTAGTATTTTCACATTGTTTTGTATATTGGCCAAACCCCAGAAAAATATACCAACTGGCAAAATTCAGATGTTTTTGCAGGTATTCCCCTAATTGTCATCTTTACTGAACATGCTATCATAAGTAAAAAAAAAAAAAAGATTACAGTGACATATCTTACAGTTACTATTTTCTTGAATTTTTTATTTATTTATTTATTTAGCCCTATGCAAGAAAATTACAAGCAAAGGTTATTAGCTAAACTCTGTGAAAGACTTCCTATGATAGCTTTAGTTTTACTTAAATACTCATTCATTTTGTTGACAAATTCCTCAGGTTTTAATCTAGGTTTAGCAATAGTAATTTATCTTAAAGATGCTTATGCTGTCAAACATTGCACATTTGTGGAATACTAACAGGTGTACGAGTATACTTGTTATTTTGACAAATGTCTGTGAAGAGCAACGTGTTAGAAATTGCATTCTTGGCTCACTCTATAGAGTGAGTTTCAATCCTTTCATTTTCTCTAGATAGAAATTCAGCACTAAGACAAGTTTATTTGAAATTGAGAAAATCGGGAAAAGAAAAAAACATTAAACATATTAATTTACCATTGTTTAATTTAATTCCTTATTCAAAATTAACTATATTTAAAATTAACATTGTATTATCTAGCTTCAGAAACATGGCTCAGATTTAATATGAATGAATCTATTAAAGAAACTCATGATGTATGTAGTCTTCTGTCTCCTTACATGTTCAGTGAATGTTCATTTGTGTACCTCTCCAAAGAAATGTGTTATAAAATATAGAAGAGTTATACATTTTATTTTATTATGTGAATGTTTTACTTTCAAGAAAAACCCCATCATGGATTCCTTCCAAGATCTGCCTCTTTATTCTTCCCTGTTGTTGTTGTTGTTGTTGGTCCAGACAAGCATAACTTCATAATAGGAAATTGATTCGCTGGCTTTGCCATATTCAGGCAGAGGTCACAGCTTCCCCAGGGTACACTTCTAAAGCAAATATGTCCAAAACAATTGCATTCATTGACAAACAAAAAGCACAAGCCATAGGTAGTTTTAATAAACTTTATTCTTAAAATAAACTTTAATCCTCAAACACACTATTGCTACTCCTTTCCAACATTTCTGAAGAAACATGCTAGCCTTAGCCCTGCTATTGTGTGCAACCACCCATTTATTCTATCTCAGGCCCCACCTCCAAAGATGCTTTCATACCACTAAGCACATGTTGAGGATATTACAATTACTCAAGGACTTTGTACGCTACAAATTCATATTCTATTCCTATATCTTTTTCTCCACCTTACCAAATATACTTTTCGTTATTGTCTTCTCTCTCCTGTAGCCCTCAACACTGGTTTTCTACTTTTAACACACTCCTCTGTCTCCCAATACCTTTCTGATCTTTTTTTACTTTTCTGCCCAAGTCAGCACTAGCCATTTTAAAAAAAAAATAGCATCAGTGATAACATCCTCCCCATGAGAACATTTACATGGTACCTCAACCCTCTCCTTGCCAGCATTTACTGTCAACTGGTTTCAATTTCAGTAGAATTGCACCACGCCTTTGCAAAGGCAAATTTTAAAAATCTGGAGAGATCGTGGGTATGCATGTTGTTGTGTGTGTCTGTATATTAAGATGTCTGTATGTTATTGTGTGCCTGGGTATGCATGTTAGTGTGTGCTTGTCTGGATATGCATGCTAGTGTGTGTCTGCCTGGGTATGCATGTCAGTGTATGTGTCTGCTCGGCTATGTATGTTAGTGTGTGTCTGTATGTTAGTGTCCCTGGGTATGTTAGTGTGCCTGGGTATATTAGTCTGTGTCTGTATGTTGGTGTGGGTCTTGGTATGTATGTTAGTGTCTTCCTGTGTATGTTGCTGTGTGTGTCTGGGTATGTTAGCATGTGAACATATGGTTTTGGACATGTTAGAATGCGTGGGTATTTTAGCATGTATTTTTGGGTAGGTGCCATCAATGCCGGAGAGTGGTCATGTGTAGAATGCGCTCATATGAATCCGCCCCCAAGGGCAATAGACAAAGGGTGACACAATTGGTTTTTTGTCTAAAGTGATAAAAATCCTAGCACCAGCCCTGATTTATGGATGTAGTTCCAATTATCGGCGGGCATCAATGTGGCCGATCAGGCAGCAAGCAGGGGGTAGGTGGAATTCGACCAGCATTAGGGGTATACAGGGTCCGTGAGCCCATAATCATTGGGAAAAAGGAAGGGATGGGTTGTAACACAGGTATGGAGCCAAAATAACATAGGGAATAAACACAGGATTTGTGAAGTAGTTGTGAACATGCCCCTTGCTGAATGTTACCAGCCCTACTTCCATTCCAGGGATTTCACTAAAACAGGGACAGTAAAGCTCACATCCCTCTGTCTCCCTTCTGCTACTGAAACTGCTAAGATACATCCGTTTCTATCATCTAATTAATTAATGGGGATGGATAAATATGTAAGTAATTTAAAATCATGATGGACTCCCTTAGTAAGGAAAGCATTTAGGAATAGACCGTTTCTCCATTTATCACACAAATTGATGTTATTAAACTGATTGTGGTAATACTTCAGTCCAGACAATTCCTCACCTCCCACCTACACCTCTGTTTATATGGAAACTAGTTTAATGGTCACTATTAATACTTTGAGAAACATCATGATTAATAATCACCTCTAGAATGATTATGCTCTGTATATGTGGTGATTTCATAACAAAACTAATTCTATATTCTCACGTATTGTGAAGGTTTATTATTTTCCATTGAAATAAAGGGATATAAGAAAAGCTAAAAACTATACTTTCTTATAGCACTGTCTATTCATCATTACTGAAAGTAATGTTATACCATTAAAGCAGCTGTCGGGGTGTTATGCTTTCAGGAGGATGTACACTTATACAACCATTTCTGTCATATTTGCAGAAAATTCACAATATAACCTGTCTCCTACACTGTGCTGAAAAACTAGTGGTTCATGGGTTGCTAGTGTTGAATGGCAGCTTTTTCTTTTTAAGCCATCTGGTGCCTTGTAAATCTTACATCTGATATGTTCTTTGGGGAGATGTTATTAATCGATCTTGAAAACTAATAACCTAAAATATGGTTGGATGTGATTTGTTACAGATACATTGATTTTCTTTGTTTAGGGTCATTTTCTTTATATGATTGATACTTTTACATGGATGGAAAAGAGTCCACACATCTGTCAACGATTTTGCAAAGTTTTTACCTAAGCATGAGAAAATCATTCTTTTTTTTCAAATGATTATTTGACCATTTGGTAGGTACAAGCAATCCATTCATGCTAGCTACGGTACATTTTGCTGTTTGTCATATATAGATTTTTTTTTTCATCTCACTGGCAGTGTAGTTACTTTATATGCAGGCACAGACCAGTCATCATGACCACTGGACAAATGCCTAAAGGGCTAGTGCCCGATGGCTTCCTTCATCCAACCTTTAGCGTACAACCACACACTGTAAAAATATAGCATGTGGCTGCACACATTACATAAGCTTTTTTTACAGAACATCACCAAATTCTGTAGTGCCATTACAATAGTGGGAGAAAGAAAATGTAAAGTAAAATTCAAAATTACAATTAAGAGATATGGGTATAGAAGAGAGACAAGCTCTTGTGATCTTACAATCTATTAGGTGGTTAAAGGAGAGGGACTGTTTGGGTGAGGATGATTTGATTATAGTCAATGTCATGTAGGGGAACGATACCTGGAGATCTTGAAACTGGGAGGGAAGGAATGACAAAGTGGCTTGTTAGGGAGCATTTAAAGTAAAATAAGTAGCTCTGAGAGAGCGGGAGTTCCAAAGATTTGGTATAGTATGGGTTAAATCCTTGTTATGCGAGTGGGAAGAAATGAAAGGCACACATTATAGGAAGAGCAGTGATGGGAGTACATAAAGATAAGAGCAGAGATACAGTGGGTCTGTAGATGAAAGTAGGATGCGTGATGATATAGGAAAATTAATAAAAGGGGTGTTAAGAATAGATTGGAGTGATTAAACGTGCCCTTTGTCCCTCCAAATATTCTCATATACGCTCTTCGCTCTTCCCACACATAGCTTCTCTCCTCAGCTATTATGACTTTTTTCACTACTCGTGTCTCTATTATATCACTTGTGCTATGATCTGTTCCCTGAAAACTGGTGGTGGCTGCCACCCCGTCAAGGGATTAGTGCCCTGCTGCCAAAAATTTGGCTGCTAGTACTTTTGATACAGTAATATTTTATACTGGTGCCAATACTTCACATTCTTGTATAGTATCTCTGGACATAGCAATTTTTAGTTTAGGGTATGTCATGCAATCAATTTGCAATGATAATTTAAAACCCTGTCTAAGCGGCTTGTGAACGAGATAGACAGATAGAACTATCTAAAGTTTTCATGATAAAGCTTTTTTACTAGGTCACAATTATTATTTTTAGATAAAATACTGCATTAACATAGATAGGGTAGCAATTAAATTATATACCAGATCATTTTAAGATTGTTGTGGAAAAAAAGCACTGGTGTGTGAAATCAGAGTTTTCTATCAATAGAATACGTTTTGATTTCACACACTTAAAATACAAAATATTTCCGTGGTGCACTGTAACATGTCACTGATCATTTCATTATGATTTATGTGACTAATAAGTGATGAACAATATGTCTGTAAAGCAGATAACTATCCTGTCACTAGAATGCTGAATATGTTCTCAGAGTCATACTGATGATACTTTCTAATCTGACTATGAATGCAGGCAGTGAATATATGGATTTATATTTTGCATATTCCAAATTCAAGATACTTTTAAATATGGGCTGGATTACTTTTAGCAATGAAAAATATACAGGGATACAAATAGAGGGTTTGTAGCAGACCGAGCAGAGGAGAGGAGAACAGGAACCAAAGTTCTGGAACACTGGCGTAAAGTGTTCATAGTTGGAGGGGTTTGTATAGTGCTGCAGGTATCTGCTCCTCCCCTGTGCCGAATAAGCTCCTTACTGGATTGGTTACCAGGCAGGGGTAAATCCATAGCACCTGGTTCATTAGTTCTGTATGTGGCCTTTATTGGTGGATAGTTGATGGGGATAACAGGTGTTACCTCCCCTCCACAGGTCTACTGCATTATGTTGATGTTTGGGCAACATATGGAAGGTTTTGGCCTACCGCGCTACCGGTATTGCGGAGCTTTTGGATGGCCTGCAGTGACGGAGGACAGCTGGGGAGAACAGGTAAGGGTGAGAGGGGCATGACACCGTTGGATGAATAATGTCATCGGTAGGTTTTTAATTTTTCTTTGAGAGTTATAGCTGTATAAGTTATGTGCCATAGTCCACTATGTAGTTGGAAATCTGGATCAAAGACTTGTAATCTACCACTCTACCACAGGAAATAAAAGATATACTTTAATATATGTGTCCTACAAAGCATCGTCCTTATATACATCCTGTGTTAAAATGTACCGTGTGCTTCAGAGCTCAATGCTACCTGCCAGTGGTGAGAGACTGCCTCAGATCTAAGGCAGTCCTCTAAGTAGCATTTCGGCCCCCCTCTCTTCCCCGTGCATACAATTGCTGTGAACCAATGAGGTGCCTAGCATCACCACAATCATAGTGATCGCAGAGGCACTGCTGTTGCTGTCATCACATGGGATCAGCCAGACCAGCAATAGCAAGAAAGACCTGCCCCAGATCCTCCGATCACTCCTACAGGCAGGCCCGGACTGGGACTGGTGGGGGCTTCCCGACCCCTTAGAGTGGCGGACCCGGTCGCAGTAGAGGCCGCATAGGCCCAGTCAGTTCGGTCCTGACTGGGCCTATTTTAAGGTAGGGGCCTGGAGCTGCTTCTCCATCAGCCCCACCGGGCAAACCCCGAAGAAACCTCAGGGCCCCGGTGCGAGAATCTGTTAAGGGCCCCCCCACCCCAACCCATCTATCCCTCTCTCACTATCTACCCTCTCCCTCCCTACCCCCCCTTTCTCAAAATCTACCCTCTCCCTCCCTACCCCCCTTCTCACGATCTACCCTCTCCCTCCCCACCCCCCCTTCTCACAATCTACCCTCTCCCTCCCTACCCCCCCTTTTCACGATCTACCCTCTCCCTCCCTACCCCCCCTTCTCACGATCTACCCTCTCCCTCCCTACCCCCCTTCTCACGATCTACCCACTCCCTCCCTACCCCCCCTTTGTAGGTCACTTACCGTCAACTCCTGTGTTGGGAGCGTGAGGCGTTTGTCTCGGGTGCCGGCGCTTCACTGCTGAGCGCCGGCAGAGGCATCCTGGATTTCTGTCAGTGAGGGGGGCCAAAGAGTTGCCGAGCGTTGTTTTCAGCAACCGCTCGGCACCCCTTGGGCCCCCCTGACTGGCAGAACTCCAGGGCCCGGTCGCGACCCCTGCGACCCCGGTAGTTCCGCCACTGTCATAGAGGCTTAACTTTTAGGGGTTAATGCTTGGCCCCACAAGTTTCTAGAAACCAAATTATGCTCCTACTGGTCCTTAAGGGGTTAAAAATCCTGAGGGACCTATCCACGTGTGGTACTTTTGTAATCTAATGTATATGTCAATTTATTTTGAGGTAGTACTTCAACTAGCCTCAGTAGCCATGTGAAACATATTAAAGGCAAATGTTTAAAAACTATTTTTAGTACTTGGCATTTTATTTTTTATATTTTTCATTATTTTTTATATTGCTTTATGTGTTCTCCATACAGACTAATGGTTTAAACATATATATATATATATATATTTATATATATATATATAAAGCCCCATCTGTCATGAAGGAAGAAAATCACAGTTAAACAAACGTATGACACAAATGTTACAAAAATAAAGGAATTCTGGTCTTCAAGGCACATTAAATGCAGCATAGAACTCTCTCTAACTAACGGGTTATATAATGCATCTGGTGCTCACCATTCCTACCTGCAAACAACTATTTTAATGATCTAAATTAAGAATCTTGGAATTAGAAAGACAGTTAAACGCATAAGTAAACACTTAATTCTGTAGAGATGATAGGGAATAGACAAAGAGCTGAGAGCACCTCTTCAAGGTGAAACATTTTTTGATTGATGCGGCTGTCTTTTTTCTATTATAAAACATACAGGGTATAGACAGAAAAACACAAAGGCTTTCTATAACCTGTAAACTAAGAGTAATCCCTAATAATAAATTCATAGACTTCTAATATGAAACATGATGGATTATGTAGATTTCTTAAGATTCAACTTTATGTAATGCCAGCAGTTCAGGTTCAGAGATGACACCAATCCCCTGATGGTATGGTGTTTATGACAAGAAAGGCTGGCATTTGCAGGTTTGAACAAGAAATAGTTTGCCAAAATTATATTGAATACTCCTCACCTTGTCTGGAGGCTCTCCTTTTTGGATGTTTAAATGACAAACCGCCTGTTTAAGGGTTTAAATGGGGCAGTTCCCATTTTCTCTTTTGCGTGACTGCCTGTCTTTGGGCAGTCAGCTCAGGTGTCCCTGGGCTTGCCCTGCTCATCCATCAAGGATGATACGAGTTTTTAGGGAATGTTTTCTAGTTAAGCTTATATGTCAACTAACTCATAGTTTAACTTAGCTGTAAACAGTATTAGCTTGGTAGCTCCCATTCAAAGTTTCAATGCAGGCAGGAATGAGGAGGTGGTGCTCTCTTCAACCATAAATTCCACCACTAAGCAATGGAAGCTTATTACTTCTAGTCTCACAGTGCTTGTGCCATATAGCCATTCTCCAACTGTGGTTCATGTGGCTAATGGAAGTCCTTGGTACATATAAAGTCAATAATTGAAACATCCTTCCCCTATCTTTACTTACCCAAGATTATCACAGCTTGCCTGGTCTTCTTTTAAAATAAATTATTCTCTTATAAAAGTTGAACAAAAAAATAATAAGAAATGGCAGATAAAACCAACTATTCAATCACTTTCAGTTAATTCACACTTCTTAAATATTGGAAAGTGTGTGAGATGAAATGTATGAATGTAGATGATGGGTGTTGGGTTGTCCTTGAAAGCAGCTGCTGTTAATCCTGAATGATGTAAAATATAGCTAATAATTTAATATTTTATTCATCCTTTTATATCCTTCAAAAAGGTAAATGATTCTCCTGGAATTAAGAAGACAAAAATATTTTTTTCTTTTAAAATCTGCATATAATATATGATATATCACATGCACATTCTTCATTGTCCGATTGTAAGGTTTTGTGGATATGGCAGTGAGCAAAATGTAGGCAAGCATTTTTCTGTAGGTCTTCAATGCTTTCTAAATGTAGCTTAAAGTGAAAACAAGGTACTTTACGTTAAATTCAGTTTTACGTGATATTATAATATTGTTTTTGCCTAGACTTTGCTAATGTCAAATAAATGCAACAATCTTCTGGCCCTTCTTAAATTTCTGTTTCCTACAAATGAAAATTAAATGTAGGTGGTAGAGAACAGAAGATGTTTTACACACTTAAGTAAATAATCTATGCCAATGATATTTTACACATTTAATTTTTAAGGTTCAGCAGGATAAGATATATATTGAATTCAAATATTAACAGACATAAGAAGAATAATTGGGCATGAAGACCCTAAGATTAGGAATCCATTTACTTTCCTATCTCATTTAAGGAGAATATAGATATAGATTACATTAAAATAATAGGTAACATTTTGTACAGAATTTTAAACATTATTTCTGAAATAGATGATCAAGAAGAAATCTCTGGACTTAAAGGTCGTTAAGCAAAAAGATTAATGTTCCATCACCCGATGATATATATGTCCATAGATTACTGTCTGAATTATTGTGCCTTCTTTATGACTTATTGTTTCCAGACATATGAAAGTGTGTTTTTTGGAAGATGGCTAAGGCATTAAAACAGTATTTCATTTTTTCCGAAGATTTAAAAAAATTTAATCAAAATGACAGATGCAGTGGAGAAATAAAATCCCAAGAACCAAATCAATCATTGCTGCTCAAATCAAAGAAAACATAAACACAGCGGTGATGATAAATAATTTTAAGACTGACTGTATATAGTTTCTATCAAATTCCATTCAATGATGATAGTATCAAGAATTAATAAACAGGCTTCCTTTTTAATGTCTGGAAAGCTATGGGCATGATTCATAAAATATGTTCTCTATTTATGGGTTTTTTTACCACATTATGTCCTACAACTTATTCTATATGACACTTTTTATTTTGTTATTTTAAGTAATGCAAATGGTCAAGAAGTTTTTTTTTTAAAAAATAAAAGCTTCAATGTTTTTTTTTTTTTTTTTATACTGCTCAACAATCAAAATTGTCAAAGAGGGATATGTTTGCTATGGTGTGTTTAGCTGTGTGGCTAGCAGGTGATGTGATAACAAGACTTTTTAAGGGATTTATTGACCTATTGATAGCAGATAATATAATTGATCAAGATATTTTTTGCACAAAATAAATTCTAAGTATATTGTCTGTTGTTCATATACGTGTTATTGTGATTTTTAGGGTTGGAGAACACTGTAATAAATGCATACTCAAAAAACTAAACATCTAGAAAAGATCAACAAAAGGGAGAAAGGGGCATAAAGGGATTTGGTTCCCAAAAATGGACTGTCCCTCCTAAATAGTGGAAATATATTTTTTTACTAAAGCTTCTCATACTTTTAATGCTCTGAAACGGTCCTTCATAGTTCTTCTTCAAGGAAGACATAAGGAAAATCTAACAAGGTGGTGGAGAATACTCCACAGTACATACCCCGGTGTTGTTTTCCTGTGTTTACTTCCACACAGTGCTGTGGACAATGTGTATTGGTCCTTGGTTAACTCAATTGGACAGACTCAAGTGAGATTACTTGCCCTTGCATGCTAACATGCAAAAGAAAAAAAAACTTACATATTCACTATAATGTGAGTGCCTGCTACTTTACATTTTGTTTCATGTTAAGGCATGCAAATTTCATAACATTATCACCCCTACACGTTACATTTAAATAAAAAATAGAAATATTAAAAAAAGATACAGGGATCCCCAGGACTAGAATTTATCTGCAGATAATCAGATATTTAATTAATTTAATAATTGTCTTAGCCACCAAGCATAAACTCATAAAGAAATTCAAACCTCCTAATGAAATATTTTAATAAAAAGTGATTTTTTTTCTCAATTCATAAACTGAGCATATAGTTGGTATAGCCTCATTTCACTGCATAATCTGTTTATGCATTAATTCAAGGCATTTCACATTCTCTGAACATACTGCAGATATATGACATATTGTCCCAGAGGATTGCTCTTGGTAGAATGTGCTGTAGTTCTAAACTTAATTTCATCCTCCACTGGCTAGGAGACAATTTGGACATGTCTGTAGAGAATAGTGGTCTTATTCTTCAAATGTCTTTTATTTATTGTAAAACGTATGCTTTTTGATACCAATGTATCAACTGTAGAAGAGTTCAAGCTAATCTCATGTGCTGTATAATAAGGACTTGTTCAATTTGTGAGTTGACCCCTTTTTTAACAAAGTTAAGTTAGGGTACAAGTGAAAAATACTAATGCATTAAAAAGGAAATTTCTACAAAAATGCTGCAATCTAAATTGATCTTCTGGTGTTTCATTCTTTCCTTCTTCTCTTTCCTTTTCCACCCTGGTATACATATTAATTGCCGCTCCCTCTCCCTTAGCATTACCTGCACAGAATGCATTACCATGGGTGAACAAGGACAGAGGCATGCAGTGGAGATGGCACATACCACCTGCTACATCCACTCACAACCAAGGCAATGGGATTATCTTCTTGGATACAAAATAGCACAGTATTTAAAAGGAAATAGTGTGATTGTGTATGTGTCACTGGTTGTATTGCTATGACTATGAACCAAAAGTGCATAGAGCATCGTTTTACCATTAGAGTTTTTTTCTTGATAATGTCTTTATTCCCAAACTTCTCTATGGCCTCAACAGTGATTAAAGTACTGCAGGTGACAAAATCTGGTTTTCTATGGATCAAACCTGGCATCTTCGGGGATAAGGTCAGCTGTTTGCGACTGCGCACTTTTAAAAAGAGATGAGTTGGCTAGTGTATGCATTATGTACCTTAAGAATAACATTATGATACAAGAATGATGCATTTTATGAGCAGTTTTAATTTAAGTTCAGCAAAAATGTTCATGAAACATGTGCAGCAAAAGTGGAAGACACAACTTGAACAATTCTGAGAGGCACAACATGAGAAAAAGGGATTTATATAAAAAAAAATGGTTTTCAAAATAAACTAATTCTAACAGAGCCAGAGTCATTAATTAAAGCAGAAGACTATCAAGTCCTACAATTTAGTCAGCATATTATGTTACTTTGAGGTTTTCAGCACCAAAACTTTGAAAACTTTCTCAGAAATATCAAATATACTTGGATTCTGGAGAATTCAGTAGTAAAACATTCTGATTTACTTTTACATTTTATTAAGCATTTCACAATACAGTAAAGTATTAGCTATCATGATGACATACTCTGCTCTAAGGGGTTTTAGTGTTTCTCATTTTAGCGCATGCTAGGAAATAAATGTATTCCAGGCAGACATGTAATCCAGTACATTGCTCTCTGTTGCCTGCAGTATTAGTCATTTTAGAATTAATGAAAAGTGACAGGTACATCATATAGCCCAATCCAGTGTATATTTCAACACTAAATAACTAGACAACTTTCTCTCTTTCTCTTTTATCCTATAGTGATATTAATATCCTGTCCTAGCACACTGGGGAGAAAATATCTTTAAATTTGATGGTAGCACAATTCACCTTGATTAAAATAATCAATTTAGATTAAGTGGATTAAAGCATATTCTTGGTACAGATACATGGAAAATTACAGTTTGAAGGCATATCAAAATTAATTTAATATACTAATTTTAATCTATCTTCTTAAAATATAATTCATGTCTTCAACCATTTTTTTTATTTTTATGGTATATTTGTTGTAACATTTCTGCAGAACATCGTTTTCCAGGATTCTTGCAAATATGTAGTATTTTGAAAATTTACTGTGGAGTATCGATTTTTTGTGGTAAGAAACATTAATTATTTTTATCAACTATATGAAATATCTAAATGTGCAGTAATGTCTTTTACTTCTTCTAGATATGTCATGTGAAAGACCAACCCTGGGAATCTGGCCCTGCTTAATAAATAATGAATGTGGAAGATTTCTTGAGTTGCCTCATTGTTTTAACCATGCATCATACTGGGCAACCTAGTATTTCTTGCTGGGAAGCTCATTGCTGTTAGCTCTTCATAATGCTTAATTAGGTCTGGGAATTGAAATGCTTAGCTCTTCTGCCACCCCTTTTCTTTATCATGCTCAATTCTGGAGGGGGGGCATATTGATTTTGCTGTACTTACTAAGAGCTTTAATACTGTACATTTCTAACCAACTATGTAAACTAAGTTTTACATAATACAATATTAAATATTAAAATTTTAACACTGTTACATTAAAGCGGCTTATTGATATTACTCTATTTGTCTTAAATCAATATAAAGTTGTGACAATGTAGCATGTCATGTACAGCGTACATTTGCTCCAAGGTGTCCATGTATAAAGTAGACAAAAAGGTAATTATTGTTAACCTAGGTTGCACATGCCTACCCAGCAGAGGAGGGTTGGCAGCTTAAGGGCTAGTCTAGTGGCTCGTTGCGCCACCGAATCAGCCCACCATCCATGTCCATCTTCTCCTGATTTTCTAACGCATATTGATGTGATGGGACTGGGAGTAATCAGTACACTAAAAATAAGTCATCATACGCGGGATGCCTGAACCCACAATGTAATGCAAGGAATCCTTTTCAATAAAATAAGCAGATTGAAATAGAGTAAATAACACAAAACCTCACTGATTTCTGGGCCCTGAAAGTTTTGTCTTCTGAAGTGACTACAAATTCAGGGGGGCGTTTTATCTCTGGGTAACTAAAAATTAAATGTGGTCAATTTATTCCTACAGAAATTAAAGTGCCAGGAAACAGATGACCAAATACACACACCAGGACTAGGCTCTGCCACACTGACACCCAAACACACACACCAGAACAGACTCTGTCACACCGACTCACCCAAACACAAAAACCAGGACAGGCTCTGCCACACCAACACCTAAATACGCACACCAGGACAGGCTCTGCCACACAAACACCAAAACACACACGCCAGGACAGTCTCTGCCACACTGACACCCAAACACACACACCAGGACAGTCTCTGCCACACCAAACACACATCAGGACAGGCTCTTCCACACCGACACACACACCAGGACAGGCTTTGCCACACTGAAGCCAAACACACAGGACAAGCTCTGCCGCACCAAACACACACACCAGGACGGCTCTTCCACACCGACACCCAAACACACATGTGTATTTGTGCCCCCAGCCGGCCCCCTTTGTGCATTTATGCCCCAAACCCTTTTGTATTAATTTATATGATGTTCCCAGCCAGCCCCCTCCCTTGTTTATTGATGCCCCCTTTTGTACTGGTTAATGTACCCTTGTGTATTGCCCCCAGCCACCCACCCCCCTTTCTGTATTGATTTATGTGATGCCCCAACCAACCTTGTGTGTTCTTATACACCCCAGCCACCCCTTTTTTGTATTTAATTGTTGTCCCAAGGCAGCCCCCCTTTGCTTAAGATAGGAATGGTATTCCTATAACTCAGGGTCCTTATCAGTGAGGCCATGAATCACCACAGGGTTCCTGGGAAGATGACACCTCTTGTCAGAACAGATACAGAGGGCATGCAAAAAGAAACACATTTAAATCAACCTCAGATTAACCCATTCAATGCTAACACAAAGGAATTAACTACCTCTGCTGGATTACCCTTCCATGCATCCACTATATCATATGAGTTAATCATGACAGCGTTTACGGCCGCTTTAAAACTAGCAGCCACGTCGGCTGCAATGGCATCTCAGTGTGCCGGCCCACAGACTGGCCAGCCCACCGCAGGCTTTTGTCGCGCATTACAGACGGCTCTGGCACGGCCGAATTGGCCACTTTAGTGGATCGGCAGTTTAGATTCAGGGCGGCCTAGGTGGCAATTGCCTTCCGGCCCAGCCCGCCCCTGCTACCCAATGGTGGCAGCATTGGCTTTCTATGGGCATTTCTGGTGAATGCAGATTAGTGTTTAATAACACCTCTGCTACCCCATTGCACCATACGGCTCTCAACCATGAAGGCCAAGGGATAAAACTAAATTTAAATGTAAGAATACGTATCTACTTATAATTAGAAATGGGAGAGGATACTTTAACTACCATTGTGGCATTAACATATGTTTTGTAAAGGACTTACAGTATACCCAGAGATGAAAGGAAGATAAGAGAGGTCCACCATCAAATCACCTATTTTACTAGACCTCCAGCAACTATGAATCATCACAAACCAAACTATTGGCTACAAGGTTGGTAAGGACGCCACATTATTATTTGCTCCTTTAAAAAAAGTATAAATAAGTGTTGGAGCTACTTAACAATACAAGATTCCATATTATTATGAGGTAGAATATAATATAGTATAGGCCTCAATATGAACAACCTTGTACACAAGGAACAAAATTTAAACGGCAGGCTGGGAAAATTTGTTGGTGAGAGCCATATTACTCAAGAGAAAATGCAGTAAGCATCATGGCAGTGGAGTGACACCACAGGAACAGATTGTGGATGTTTACTTATTTAATTTCATTAGCAAAATTAACAATTTTACATAACTGTTGTCAAATCATTTTAGAAATTATGCTAGTATAAAAAAGCTTGATATAAAAATACAGAAGTGTATTGTAAGGCCTGTGAAATAGATACTGAAACATATTTATAATTGTTGCACAAGCTGTTGAGGCGGATGGGATAATCACTTTTAGTTATAGTGGGCACAATTCCACCCAAAAACAAACAGAATATCTCTGCTTGTCAGATTCCTAATGTATCCTATGATAATCAAGAATGACTCAACAACTCATTTGCACATTGAGAAGAGTGTTTGGATTGGTTAAGATTACATATACATGGGGACATGAAGCAAATTGTGATGAAGAATGAAACCAAACCACTCAGATTACAACAAGTTCACAATTAGCTGAGGAAATACTGCATGTTTCCTCATCCATTACTACAACGTGTATTAGCTCAGTTCTTAGCATTGTATGCATTGCTAAGCATATTTTGAAGGACCTTATTGTTGCTGTGTCTACCTTCTTTATTCATAATTCATTAGACTATGGGTTATACTGTAGAGAGTGAGACTGTTAAGTGGGGCGATATTACAGATATTATGCTAACAATGCTCCATAAAGTTGTTTGATGTTTCTATATTTGTTTTGACTGAATAGTGTTCATAACTTTTTATAAGAAAAATAAATATAACGTAGTTAGCCCAAGAGAATATGGGAAAGTTGAATAAGCTTTGGGACCCAAGAGGTCCCTTCTTTCAATAAATGTTCTTCTTTTGATAAATTGGTCTTTTTAATACAGTATCTACATTTATGAACACAAAGCATGTGTAATTAGGTTTTAGTGTTCTTTTTTATGTTTTTAGATTTAAATGCACAATGCCTCATTCTAAAATAAATGCAAATTCAGTTCAAACTTTTGAGTCTACAAAACAACTTGTTTTGTTTCAGTTCGTGAAATTTAATGAAATGTTGCTCTTTTGTTTGATATGAGCATTTTATAATAATAAGAAAATCATTAGGCTCCCACTGTTTCTTTCTGATTAATTCTCAGTATCCAAGTATCTCCCAATTCATTTTATTTTTCTGTACCACAAATCTAGATTATGGAGATAAACTGCTGCTAAAAGCTCCAACCTCACAATTTACAGAGGCTTCTCTTGATTTATATAGGATGCAAGTGTTTCACACCTTGTCTTAACAATTGTAATTAAACTAGACAAGAGGGCACCATTTAAAATCAGCAGGATATGGGGACATGCAGGATAGAGACATACAATGGGAAAGGGTTAAGAGGGAGATGAGAGGTTCAGCGTGTACCAGATAAAGTGTTCAAATAAGCACACATATAAGAGAGGAATTATTTGTAGATGGGTAATTTTAGGAAAGTATGAAGACCAGGGATGGATTAAAGCAGGGTTGTCCAAGTTGTTTCTGCAGTGGGCCACTTCATCAGAAATGTATGTGTGCGTGGGCCACACATTTTTCACTGAGAGAAAATATGGCCTTTTAGCCTTATAATGCATATTATTACAGGGTTTATCAACTGTTATGTATCATTCTGTCAATACTGAATTACTTAAACAGTAAAACAAAGTCAGTCCACAAACCATTTACAACATGTTTAGCCAAATAAAACTGCAAAATAAGGTTACAAAATCAAATGAGAGTACTGGTAATTAACTAACTAAACAATTTTGAACAATTAAACTCATCAAATTCTTTGAACCTTTTTTGAAAATTGGGATTGTGTTTCAAGCAAATAGCTCTCCAGTAATCTCCCATTGCTGTTTGCTCAATCCACATGTCCAGTTTCAGTCTGAATATCTGGACTTTTTTGTACAAATCTGCAATGCTTTTTTTTCTTCACTGCAGTTTCAAGTTTAGTGTGTTCAGTTGTCTTGTCAATTCTGTAAGGAAGTACAGCTTTGTGAGCCACTGAGGATCTGATAAGTTGAGTCTTTGGGAGCCTTTTAATTCCAAAACATCCCTTATCTGTGGAAGCAGCCCCTTAAACCTTTTCAACACATTGCCACAACTTAACCATCTGACTACAACAAAATATATTAAAATTCCATACTCTGCTTCAACTTCTTACAGGTATCCCATAAATTACCGATGGTTGAGGGCACGAACGTGGATGAACTTTACAATCTTTATTACTTCTTCTATCACCTCGTTCAATGCACCCGACACCCAAACACACACACACCAAGACAGGCTCTGTCACACCGACACCCAAACACACACATACCAAGACAAGCTCTGCCACTGTCGGGTTTAAGGTGAGGAGCCTGGTATGCTGGATACACAGCACAGCGAAGTCCGAAATCAAGCCGAAGGGTCAGGATTGGAGAAAGCAGCGTAGTCGTTTAATCAAAGCCAGAGGGTCAAGATTGGAGACAGCAGCGTAGTCGTATAACAATAGCCAAAAATCAGGATTGGAGACAGCAGCGTAAACGTATAACAGATAGCCAAGGGTCAATAACAGAAATCAGGTAAAACAGCAAAGTATAGCTCTGTAGGGCACAATAACTGAGCACTGAATGATACTCAGTGCTCGTTTTTAAATCCCCCTTGTTGGCGTCATTGGTGCACGTTCCCCGCCTTCTCCATTCAAGAATGAATAAGGAGAGGTGGGGGCACGCACGCATGCTCTCTGAGCACGTCCCGAGAGCAGGCATCGAAGCAGGAGCGGAGACGGCGGTGAAAGCGGCGGCATGGGAGCTGGTACCCGCATTTAGCGGGTACTCTGGTGAGTTGCTGTGCTGGGGGTTTCTTTGTAGACCCTGACAGCCACACTGACACCCAAACACACACACCAGGACATGCTCTGCCTCACCGACACCCAAACACACACACCATGACAGGCTCTGCCACACGAACACCCAAACACACACACCAGGACAGGCAATGCCACACAGACACCGAAACACACACACCAGGACAGGCTTTGCCACACTGATACCCAAACACACATACACCAGGACAGGCTCTGCCATACCAGCACCCAAACACACACACACCAGGACAGGCTCTGCTACACTGATACCCAAACACACACACCAGGACAGGCTCTGCCACACTGACACTCGAACACACACACACCAGGACAGGCTCTGCCACACTGATACCCAAACACACACACCAGGACAGGCTCTGCCAAACACACACACCTGGACAGGCTCTGCCAGACTGATTCCCAAACACACACACACCAGGACAGGCTCTGCCACAACGACACCCAAACACACACACACCAGGACAGGCTCTGCCACACCGAATACCCAAACACACACAAGGACAGGCTCTGCCACACCGACACCCAGACAAACACACCAGGACAGGCTCTGCCACACCGACACCCAAACACACACACCAGGACAGGCTCTGCTACACCAACACCGACACATATACCAGGGCAAGCTCTGCCACACTGAAGCATTAAAACATTTATTTTCTACACTGCTTTTTCATTAATTGCCCTTTTTGTATTTTTGCCCCCTTGTGTATTGATGCCCCAGCAGGCCCCCTTTAGTATTGATTAATGTGCCCACCCACAAACTTATGTATTTATGCCCCCACAACCTTGAAAACCCAGCCACCCCCCCTTTTGTATTATTTAATTTTTAATGATGTCCCAAGGCAATTTCTCCCTCCCTCCCTTGAATATGGGTCTGGTTTCCTATAACCCCTAACTATTTTTTGGTAATACTTACATTTTTGTGGGTTGTTTTCCTGCTATCCTTCGACATGACGATCCTCTCCCTGTCAGGAGAAACTCATTTACGTCCTGTAAGTTGCGAGGTCGGGCCTCCATGTATGCATCCTGGTGCAATTCATGTGATGTAAAAGAAAATGCGATTCATCAGACCAGGCCACCTTCTTCCATCTCTCCGTGGTCCAGTTCTAATGCTCACATGCCCATTGTAGGCTCTTTTGGCAGTGGACAGGGGTCAGTATGGGCACCCTGACTGCCCCTTGCACAACAAATGGTGATGCAATGTGTGTTCTGACACCTTTCTATCAGATCCAGCATTAACTTTTTTAGCAATTTCAGCTACAGTAGCTCATCTTTTGGATTTGACAACACTGGTCAGCCTTTGCCCCCTGCATGCATCAATGAGCCTTGGCCACCCATGACCCTGTCACCAGTTAACTGCTTTTCCTTCAGTGAAAAACTTTTGTATAATTTTATTGGTGAAAATTATTTGAACAATCATAGTAATAAATGGAAATTTGGCCACATTAGCTCAAATATCTTACCACTGCTCCAGCTTGGTCCAGCTTAGGGTGGTCATTTCAGTAAATGCTCCACAGGCACCAGTAATTTCAAGGACGCGTATAAAATGATGTTTAATCTCAAGTGCCAATGACCTGTATTTCCCCAACAATTAATTTGATTGTCAAAGAAGGATGTTAAGCAGTGAATTGATATATAAATTTAGCTTTGCCAAAGATAAACTCTAAGAGAGAGAATAAGGGAGTGGGTAGACATAGGGGGGTAACTAAAAACCACAGGGCTCTGGTGTGGAAATTGGCCCAGTGCTTCAACATCTGGTCTGTGCCATCATTGCCCACAAACAACTTTTGTACTTTCTTTGCCCCATACTCCCCTCCAACATACACTCTGGCAAACATATGTAAACACACACAAATTACACACACTCATACTCACTAACACACACACTACATCTTAGCCCACTTACACATCCGTGGTCGCACACACGCACAATTACACATCCATGCTCACGTATACAAAATTACACATCCATGCTCACATACATATATAAATATATACGAACACATAGACATACATTTCACCTCCTGCCTGCCCCTGATTACTTCTCTCCTGCATCTGTTTGTTGCTGCCCACACACTCAACCTCTCCTGTCTCCTCGTGCCAGTTCAAAATAGTTTAGAATGGGCCCTTCCCATCTGTACCAGTGTGGTCCCAGTTAGAAGGGCCCTTTCCAAACCTTTTTCAACTGGTAGACGGAGACAGGAACAAGGGGTCACAGAGTTCACACTGGGCTCCCTAGAGGCATGGGCCCTGTTGCAGCTGCAACCACGGCTACATCTGTAATTACACCACTTGGTATACACTGGAGAAAGTGAAGCTATACAGGCTCTTTCCTAAAGATTGTTTAAGGGATTTTTTGGGGGGGAGTTTTGTAAGTAGACCCAGTATTTTAGTGCATTTTAGCATATAACACCAAGCATTTTTTTTTGGCTAAAATCTTGTATAGGGGGTGAGAAGTAGATGAAACAAGAACATTATTTTCATAAGTGAGTCCATCTTGAGGCTTACTTAAATTTGTTACCCAAAGGAAGACGTTGAGGTAATTAAAGTGTGCATTCACAGATAAAGGAGAATGCTATATAAATGAGGGATTGTGAGTCAGCTGAGAGTGCTGGACTGATATTAACATTTTATTTTACATTCATAAATACTTCTGCTCCCTGTGTTATGTTTCATAGATATGCCCATGGTGATAGGAAGGAGAAGATAGCCAAGGTTGTACCAAAATACGTTAGATGCTGCTTTCTGAGTTTACATTTATTATTCACAATATAGATTAATTGAATATTTGCCATGGTAAAACACCTTTATTGGCTAACTGAAATGCATTATAGTGAAAGCTTTTAAACTACCTAGGGGTCTTCATGAGGCATTTATACAGTTCAAACTTGAATATCTGTCAGACCCGGCGGGGAACACCTACCTCGCTGCGGGGTCCGTCCGCCCGGACCACGATCCACATCGGCCGGCCTCCTCGCGACCGTGCGCCACGCCGAGTCTCGGGTCCCGCGTCGCGGGAACCGTCAGGCAGGAGGTCTACTCCTGCCCGCGGACCTCCCGATCACGGCGCGGCCCTGCCTCGTGGCAGGCCGCGCTCCCGGCCTCGCGGTCTGCGTGCACGGAGTGCCGCACACGCGCCGCGCTCTCGGAGAGGAGGGGGCGGGGCTTAGCCCCGTTGATGCAACCTCCCTCTCCACAGCCACCAGAGGGAGGGGGAGGAGATAGACACTGCTCTGTCTCCCTCCACTCAGGTGTAGCAGCAGGGAGGGGAACAAGCCCTTAGTGTGGGAGGGGATCAGGTGCTAGGGGTGGATCACTCATTACCTGCCCCTATATAATCCCCACAAGCCTCTGCACCAATGCTTCTTTGTTAAGCTTCATCATAGCGTATAACCTCTCTGTATTCCTTGAATCCCTGGTATCCTGACTATTTGGCTTTCGTCCCACGTTTATGCTGTCTGCTGCCTGCCTTGACCTTTGGACCGCGACCCCGACTCTTCTATTGGATTTGCCCCTCTTTGTACTGCGTACTGGACTTTGTGTAGTGGTGCCTGCGCCACGCTCCGCACCCCCCTACCTGACAATATCTTATAGATTTATTCAGTAATATGTAACTGTTACCTAAATAGTCTCAAACGCTTGCAATGTAATGCAACAAAGTTCTCATTATTCAGGGTAAGCAGCATCCA
The DNA here is from genome assembly GCA_023333645.1 of Sceloporus occidentalis. Lineage (NCBI taxonomy): Eukaryota > Metazoa > Chordata > Lepidosauria > Squamata > Phrynosomatidae > Sceloporus > Sceloporus occidentalis. The sequence goes on from JALMGF010000227.1 coordinate 277,007, forward strand.
TCATGTCACTGAAATCTTTAGAGACAAATATCAGCACGCCTAATGGATCAAAATATGACATTTTATAATTTATTTAAACCAAAAAGATTATTTCTGAGCATTGGTCTCTTTGGACCAACCCATCAAAATCCAGTTTTAGAGGGAATTGGGATACATAAAAAGTAAAAGTTCAAACGAGTTAAATGACAAATTGAATAGTATAATCTATCAGTTTCACTGCTTGGCTTGTCACTTACCTTTCTGCTCTTGGCCACAGAATACCGACATTACAGATTTTAGTCTTAAAATGTGCAGATAAACCATTAAACATTCTGTACTTTTTATTTAAGCTTTTTTACCCAATGATTTATGACTTAAAGTCTCCCTCTTCCTTCTTCAATGGTTGCAGGAAGTGTATGGTGTCTGGGTTGGGCTGACATTATTAGGGCAAGGGATGAAAATGTTCTGAAAACAGGGGCCACTACGAATAGAAGGAGAAAGTATCAAAACCTTTAGATGTCAAATACTGAAAAAAAGATTGTCTGTTAGAGGTAATTCGGCTATTTTTTTTATTCTAGTGTTCTTAGTCTGACATATATGAATAAAATGTAAAATGTAGCGTGATGTATGCCACACATAAAATAAAAGGCTACTTAGTTAATTGTAAACTAAAGGTGCTCAGATTAATTGAATGAAGTATTATCCAGTAATGACAAATAATACAGGTGACCCCTAAATTTCTGAAATTAAAGCATAATTATTATTGTTAGTAGTAGGAAGAAGAATATTTTTTTCTTCTGTCAAGCTCCAACCTTGTACTCTACTCAATAATAAGCTGCACAGAAAGCATAAAGATAATATATACTGCCTGCAGTTTCATTGTGTTTAACTTTAAAAGGTCTCAAGTCAAGCAAATAACATGACTATTAAGTATAGTCACTCACCATATATTTGCAGGAGAGTTCAATGTTTTAGCCCCATATTACCACAATGCATTGTGAAGGACCACACTCAGTGAGTGATCTTGTAAAATGGGATGAGCTGGTCCTCCATAATGTGTATTATGCATATTATATTATATGATAATATCTACACCCTGTTATTATTTATAAATAACTAAAATGCCTTAAATACAAAAATAAAGGCATCTTATGATTAGCAAAATGTAATTGGTTTATACAGTAGATACACACATACACATACAATATATACATTTACATATAAAACAGCCCTGACTCATCGAGGCATGGACTCCACTAGACCTCTGAAGGTGTGCTGTGGTAACTGGCACCAAAACCTTAGCAGCAGACCCTTTGAGTCATGTAAGTTGCTGGCTGGGGCCTCCATGGATTATACCTGTTTGCCCAGCACATCCCATAGATGCTCAATTGGATTGAGATCTGGGGAATTTGGAAGCCAAGTTAAAACCTTGGATTAATTGATGTGTTCCAAAAACCATTCCTGAACCATTTTTGCTTTGTGGCAGGGCGCATTATCCTGTTGAAAGACTCAAATGGCATTAGGGAATATCATGTCAATGAAAGTATATACATGTGTATATGGTCTGCAATGATGCTTAGGAAGGCGGTACATATCAAAGTAACATCCACATGAATGGCAGGACCCAAGGCTTCCCTATCAGAACATTGCCCGAAGCTCTCACTTCCCCCGCCAGCTTGCCTTCTTCCCATAGTGCATCCTGGTGCCATGCGTTTTCCATGTAAGCGATGCACATGCACCTGGCCATCAACGTGATGTAAAGGAAAACGTGATTCATCAGACCAGGCCACCTTCTTTTGTTTTTCCTTGGTTCAATTCTAATGCTCATGTACCAGGTTTAGGCGCTTTCCACAGGGGTCAACATGGACATCCTGACTAGTCTGCAGCTGAGGCTATCAGTGCATTTGAACAATTGAAGCAAGCTTTTGTGTCCGCGCCTATTCTGCAACGCCTGGATCCTGCCTTACAATACCTCCTGGAAGTCGATGCATCAGAGAATGGTGCTGGAGCCATACTATCTCAACTCGTTTGACATACCGACCCCGTTCCAAAAACATCAAGGCCGACGCTCTGTCACGACAATTTGACTGTCATCGAGACATTGTCAGCGATTAACCCATCATACCACAGACACGTGTAATTTCGTCTCTCTCTTCTGCTGTGATGTTCAAGATCTGTATGCGTCAAGCCCATATACCCGTGTCATATCGTCCTCCTTTGGGACAACTCTATGTACCCCAGCAGTTTCGCTCCGACGTCTTTCATTGGGGAGATAATTCCTCCATCGCTGGTCACCCTGGTTCCTGTAAAATGGACTTCCTAATCAGGAAAACGTTTTGGTGGCCTCCCTTGAGTCGTGAAATCTGCACATACATTGCTGCCTGTCCTCAGTGTTCCCGTCACACGACCAGTCATACCCATCCTCAAGGCTTGTTGCTGCCTCTTCCTGTTCCCCTTGGACTCACATCGCCACGGGCTTTATAGTCGACCCCCCTGTCCCCCAATTGGCGGATATCTTCATCAGAGACGTAGTCCGCATACACGGCCTACCACTCCACGTGGTTTCCGACAGAGGTCCCAGTTTACATCCCGGTACTGGAGAACCCTCTGCCACAAACTATGTATCCGTGTACATCTGTCCTCTGCCTACCATCCTCAGTCCAACCAATCAGACCCTCAAACAATACCTGCGCATGTGTGTCAATGAACGACAAGATAACTGGTCTTCTCTACTGTCCTTGGCTTATATGACGTATAACAACTCTCTTCATGAATCCCTGCAGTGCTCTCCCTTCTTTGCTGCACTGAGTTATCACCCTGTGATCCTACTGTTACCCTCCTCATCCCGTACTGTCAGTATACCGGCAGTAGAGCAACGGATCTCAAACCTACGATCACATTGAAGGATTCAGAGTGCAAACCTGTCCAAGGCTCAAGCACGTAGCAAGGCCGCCACTGACAAATCCTGGTCGGTTCTGCCTGTGTACAAGGTTTGCGATTACGTCTGGGTGTCGGCCCGGAATATTACGATTCGTCAGCCGTCTAGGACCTTGGGCCCTCGTTTCATCGGCCCCTTACGTCCAGGTCCTTCACGCTCGGTGCGTGCTCCTGGAGGGGGAGGTTGTGTCACACCTACCGTGTCTGCTGGTAACACATTCCCTTTAATGATAAAACCAGTACAAATGTATTAACTACATCGCAAGAACTGGAGATTCTAGTTAAAAATTGATCATTTGAAGCCCTTAGACTATACTATATAGTAGTATAGTAGTTGGAAAAGTAGAATGGAATAACCATGTGGTGTAATAGTAGGCAGCCTGCAGGCAGTCATAGTTTTTTTTATGACTTTTTTTAATAAGAGGGATCAGTCCGAGGGTTGGACATTTCTCAGGATGCATCTAGATCACACAGTTACTGTTTAATATATTTGAAGCAATGACTCGAAAGCACAAAAACATGTAATTATAACCATTTCAATGGTATCACTGCAGTAAATTTTATGAGCAAAAATGTATAAAAGACAAAACAAATTATTTGGTTTGTTACAGTATAGTTTTATATGTTAATGGCAAGCTAGTTATTAATTTTGACAGGCTATTACATACCGTGTACAGATTCTTGGTCATGGTCTGTTTCTTTAATTTATTTGTAGATGAATAAAAGAAGAAAGTTTATTTCTATGACATATCTAATTATCCATCCTATTTGGTTTCTGTAAATGGATGTGCACTAAAAAACATTCCAATTTGAAAAGTAAATTGCTAGAGATATGTTTATGTATTGCACCAATTCTCTCATCAGGTCATAAGCCTAACATTACAAACATTACAGAATTAAGAATTGTAGACCACTAGGTTGGTATAAAGGCTATAGAGGCTATTTTTACAAATATGCCAAGGATGCTAAATCAGTAAACTATTGTGACCACAAAAGATGTATAGAAATGACCCTGGAAGTCAGAGAGGTACCTTGTAAGGTTAGCATAGGAGAATATGTAGGAGGGATGAGAAACTGGTTATGAAGACATGAAATAGAAGACCAGTCCTATTCAGGCCGCCCGAAATCTAATCTAAGCGGCTGCTGGGTGCTGATTCCGCCTGCAGGCGCTACTTTAATACTTTTTTAAAATGTATTTAATATGGCAAGCCGATCCGGCCGGGCCTGACTGACATCCTGTTTACGTAGAAATCAGTCTGCAGCTACCAGAGGACGGAGGTCTAGACGAAAACACCCCAAAGTGGAAGAAGCAGAAGTTTAGTAAACCAATTTATTTTTGTACAAACTATATAATATTTTTTTGTATTCGTTAAAAACAAAAAAAAAATCGGTATGTGTGTGTATGTAATTGTGTCCGTGGGGGACAAACAGCATAATGCTTTTTTAAATTATTAAACAAAAAAAGAAATCTCTGTGTCTGTATGTGTTCACAAGTTCAGCTCCCAAGTGTCACCTCTGTCCCAAATCAGCCCCTCCCAGTGTCACCTCTGTCCCCAATCAGCCCCCCATGTCATTGCTGTCCCCATTCAGCCCCTCCCATTGTCACCTCTGTCCCATTTCAGCCTCCCATGTCATTGCTGTCCCCATTCAGCTCCCCAGTGTCACCTCTGTCCCCTTTCAGCCCCCATGTCACCTCGGTCCCCAATCAGCCCCTTCCAGTGTCATCTCTGTCCCCAATTAGAACCCCCCCAGTGTCACCTCTGTTCCCAATAAGCCCCTCCCAGTGTCACCTCTGTCCCCTTTCAGTCCCATGTCATTGCTGTCCCCATTCAGCTCCCCAGTGTCACCTCTGTCCCCTATCAGCCCCCATGTCACCTCGGTCCCCAATCAGCCCCTTCCAGTGTCATCTCTGTCCCCAATCAGACCCCCCCCAGTGTCACCTCTGTTCCCAATCAGCCCCTCCCAGTGTCACCTCTGTCCCCTTTCAGTCCCATGTCATTGCTGTCCCCATTCAGCTCCCCAGTGCCACCTCTGTCCCCAATCAGCCCCTCCCAGTATAACCTCTGTCCCGTTTCAGCCCCCATGTCATTGCTGTTCCTATTCAGCTCCCCAGTGTCACCTCTGTTCCCAATCAGCCCCTCCTAGTGTCGGCTCTGTCCCCATTCAGCTCCCCAGTGTCACCTTTGTCCCCAATCAGACCCTCCCAGTGTCACCTCTGTCCCCATTCAGCCCGCCATGTCATTGCTGTCCCCATTTAGCTCTTCAGTGTCAGCTCTGTCCCCAATCAGCCCAATTTAAGGTATGATCCTGGTAGGATACTCATAGTAGCCTTTACAATTTCCCTGCTGCTGTGTACTATACTTCCCATAATCATCAGCCAGTATCATGGAGGACATTTAACTGGCTGAGCATCAGGGGACATTAGGTTTTGCTTTTTTTTACCATCCTTTGTTGCTATTAAATTTACTTATGTTAAACCACATCTGAATCATATTTGTATTTTTATAATCAATATGCGCTAGAAAATCAGGAAAAGATGGGCATGTATGGTGGGCTGATTCTGTTACTTATGTATGCCAATGTTATGTAATATTAACGTTTGTTTTAATAAAACAATATGTGGGTATGCAATGTTAATAAATATTGGCTGTGGTTTCCACCCTAAGACTGGTGTTGGTGTTATCACTGATATAGGATTGTTTTTCAATAAGTTATCTCCCCTACCAAAATTCATTGCTTTCTCTGTATCACCAACATTGCAATGTACACTGAAGGAGCACATATATCTTTATTAAGTACTATTCTCCAGTAGCACCAATCATGTATACAAACATTTTCTTTTGGCAGTGTAATCTCTTTATGCATTGAATTTATTTTTAAACTGGGTCAGTTTGGTAGAGCAGATACATACACCACCACCCCTCAAACAGGTCTATTCACTAAAGAGTAAATGCATGTGAATTGGCGGAAAATGCAGCAGCCAACTCACAAATCCCATATTTCTGCCCCAATTTGCACTTGAAAAACATCAGGCTCAGTTCATAAAAGAGCCAGACCTGTGAACTACTGTGGAGTTACTTTTCAACAGTAATAAGTAATAATACATTTTTATTTTCCACTAGACTCCATTACCTTGCAGCAACAACGATTGCCCAGTTGTGTGGTGGAATAAAGGGTTAATAAATTAGGGGATATTCAGCCCAGCTATACTCCCCTCACTTTCACTCTATGCACAGATGGGTGGGGGAGTTAAAAGTGAATAGATAAACCTATGGGAGGCATGGAGCCCATCCAGTGAATTCCCCTTCCCCCCATCTCGTGTACTGTAGCATGAAGAGGATTAAATTACCAAAATGAAATGAAACTTTTTTTAACAAAATGACCTTACTTATGCCCCTACACCTACATGTAGGGGCATCCAGTTTTAGGGGACATCCAGCTTTATAGACTGATGTCCTCTGTTAAATATCTGTATAAAATAATTACCGTATTTGCTCGATTATAAGAATTTTTTTTTTTTTACAATATTTGTATAAATGACCATATATTATATAATATAAATCAATCACTGTAAATGTTAAAAATTCACTCAATTTTACTCTGTCTGACAAATATGTCTGACTTTTGAATTATAAACTAATATTGGCTTAGAAACATAAACATTTATTTTTGCTTTAGTTGTAAAGCTGAAGAGCTTGATTCATACTGTGTGTGGGAGTAAGTTCACTTTTAGCAAAATGTCCTTTAGTAGAGCCAAAGTTGAGCCAAAGTAAAAGTGACGAAAACTGACATCCGATGTCAATGTCAAACAGCCTAGAACACATTGGATGAAACCATTAATGGTGTTTCTTCTTGAAATCAATGACCTAGATGTAATGCATTCATATACCATTATCACACGTGAAGTGTGTTTACATGTGCACGTTTCTTATTAAATTATTGACAGTACCGAATTTAAAAGGATGGATTTTAAAGAGTCCTAACCTTAAGCAGGGATTTCCTTGGAAACAAATATCACATTTCTGTATGGTAGGAATATAAGCACAAAGAACAAGCTGTTTGATTTCTAAGGTCCTAGGAGTGAAGACAAATCATTAACCTTTGGCAGCATCAATATCTTTTATAAATTTTTTAATAAACTGATCCATAAAACTTGCTGAGCAGCATGTTACTTACTAGAAACTGGAAATAAACAACCATTTCTGCATATTTGTGGGGGTGGTAGTGTTCTCATAACAGCAAAAGTGAGGCACAGGTATGACACACATCCTGACATCCAAGAACTTGGAACTAAACAGTTAAATCTTGACAACCAAGGATCCACTCAATGAAACATCAATAACGGCTGCATTTCCTAGAAATTATCAAACAGATTCAACTATGAATAATGCAAGGCCAACAAAGTCATTCTTACAAGAGAAACTTGATGGAATGTGCTTTTTATAATTCACTTGTATATGCAATGTTTAATGAATAAACCCCCAATTCATACACTTCAAACATGTTTTAACCAGAACATCTGTAGGCAGTGGGGAACGAGGGCCTTTTTGGAAGCCCATCCCTTCACTGCATATTTACAATGGCTCTAAACCCTGCTTTGGCCTGACAGAATTTAATTTTAGGTACAGGGTAAGTAAATTACAATATGAACACACATTAAATATTGCTCCAATAAGAGGGAGATTGGATCCACGTATGACATTCAGGTGTGGTATCACGCTCTCTCTGCCTTCCAGGGGGTTTCTAAGAACGTCGCGCACTTTGAAACTAATCGCAGGGTTCTGTTCCGCTGGTATTTTGTGCCCTCCAAGCTAGCTACCATGTTTCCTTCAGCCTCCTCTCTATGCTGGAGAGGTTGTGGTGCGGTTGGTACGATGTTACACATCTGGTGGAGCTGCCCGGTGCTCTGTCCCTTCTGGGCAGACGTTTTTACTCTTATTACTACCTTGCTTGCCATCCCGGTGGAGCAGGTGGTTGAGGTAGCTCTTTTAGACATGTTTCCCCGATCTTTACGACATACACATAGAAAACTCCTAGCACACGTGTTGAATGCAGCTAAGATCTGTATAGCCCGCAAATGGAAGGAGACTTCTCCCCCTACTATTCAAGACGTTCTATATTCCATCACAACGACTCGTACCTATGAGTACATGGCTCACTCATCCACTAATACTACACACATCTTCCAATCCACCTGGGAAAGTTGGGATGCGTATTCTGCCCCACCACACAGGGTCATGTCCTGGGCACTATGCGTATTCCTTGGCTTGTGAGGGCGACTACTGCCGACTGAGATTCTCCTTTTTTTTTTTTTTTCTCTTCCTCCATTCTTCTTCTCTCTCTCTTTTCTTTCTCTACCCTGCCAGAGTATGTCTTATTTAGTTTGTTCATTACATTCTAAAAGTAAAATATTTGAGATGTTCTGGTACATGTTATAACTGCTGTACATTTTGTTCGTATTTCTTTGTACATTGTACCGTTGACTCCGATATCTGCTGTTCGGATGATCTGTGACTGTATTCCATTTCTGTCAACTGTGGATGTCTCAATAAAAATTTCAAGTGAAAAAAAAATATTGCTCCAATAATACCGTATTTGCTCGATTATAAGACGACCCTGATTATAAGACGACCCCCCAAAATCTAAATATTAATTTAGGAAAAAAACAAAAAGCCTGAACTGGTAGAGCAGAGTTATGCCGATACCTGCACCTATGGTTTATGCGGTTATTTGGTTTAATTATATTATGGTTATCGAGAATCCTTCTTACGGCATTATCTGTAATTAATTTATTATCCGCATTATTTTATTGTGATGTTATTTGTCGCGGTTGGGGAAAGTTTATTTAAGGACTCTGGACAATAAAATTGTATCCAGCTGAGCAAAGTATATTTATTTCATCAATACATTTTGAAAGGGGAGAGTTTGACAATTGAGAGAAGGATAAAGCAGTGGAAAGAGAAAAGAATACCAGGTCCGGAGTAGGGTGGATAAACTGTAGACCACGGTACACCATACAGGTGCTGATGCAAAAAGTGGTTTTAGAAAGGGTGAAAAGAAGGACTTTTAGGAATTCTTAGCTGCTTCAAAGTGTAACACAGGAACTGAAGAGATTTCTTTCACTTCCATATGTCAAAATGAGGAAGTCCACGACCAGACTTACATCTCAAGTGCTCACCAGAGATCTGGCCTTATGAAACGTATGACTTTTAGTGATGTAAACGCCATGTCCCTAGATTAACCACTAGATGGCAGTAGCAACAAACATGAAACGCTTTAATGCAATTCACTCTACAGAACATTTCTATGAATACACCTGAACAGGGTACAAATTATTGAATTTAGAATCTAATGTTCTGAGCTTAATTGTGCATACAATAAGTGATTAAATAATTATGGTACTTTTTGGTAAAAATTTATATTACAGTCTGGAATATTAGTCACACTATGTACAATATATATCACCAAGATAGAAAAGGAAGTGCTACACATACAGTATAAAGGGGATCCTTGGCAAATTTAGTAGCACAAGAAAAATCTAACCTAACTCTGAGAGACGAATATACCAAACACTTAAACTCACAATCGCAGTTGTTTACATGAAATGCAAAATTAAAATATGTCTGTTCCGCCTTTAATCACTTTTCTTTTATTTCTACTAATTTAGACGTGCATGTAAATGAATCAATAAATAGGAAAAGCAAATTAAAATGACATGTGTTTTGATGGTGAAGCACCCTTGGACCTCCCTATACTATGAGTTACCAAGTATCACTTTCAAGTTGATAACAACCAGAAACAAATGTGACAATGCTCTCATCCCTTGGCGATTGCCATAAACTCAACTCACTCAGTAGTTTTGAGTGTTTCAATCCATCAAAAGTACATGGAGGTCTAGTTCTACATAACAGTTGAGCATGAAGTTGAGTTAAAGTCAGCTGTGACTCAGTATTGTAGTAGTGTGATTCATTGAGTAGCACCTAGTTTAACCTATTTAACTTATATTTGTATGCACCTAATGAAGATTTTCCATGCAGTAGTACATTTTTATGATCTGGACTCTCTGTACCACTTTACCCCTTAGTTAATCTAATTCATAAACATATTTCCCTAAAGTGTTACTTGGATGGACAATTTATTTCTTTGTATCTCCTGCACCATCATTTCAAATTTTTTTCCTTTGAATTTAATTTATGTTAAATCACCTGGTCAATTCACATGGAGAATTTAATTTCAGGATTACTAAAGGTTTATTCCATACACATTCCTCCATGTGAAGGTGGTGAAAGCAATTGTAAGTGGCTCATCTGAGATTGTAACAGTGTAAAGGCTTCATAAATCAAGGTCGTTTGTATCCTGGAGAGCTGGAGAGCAAAAATAAACAATGAGACAATGAGTTCTCACCTGTCCACTTTAAATAACAACACAGGTGTCTATGAGAGGTGTGTTCCTCACTGTGGGTGATAACACCTGAACAAATCACTTCTGCAACACAAACACAACAAAGTTCATTCCTCTTAAATACTTTGATTTAGAGTTTTCTCATTAAGTATAATATAACTTATTTCTGTTTTCTGACTTTATTCATATCATATCGTATTATTCTGTTTCATAAGTGCCAGGAAAGAGTACAGTTAACAAAGAAACATAATTTGAAGGCATTTATTTTTAATGATGTAAAGGATCAAACTGTAATCAGTCCTTGGTCTTGTCTTAGATTCAGAGTAGCTTTATGCCTATCCCATGCATGTTTGAATTATCTCACTGTATTAGCCTCTACTACTTCTAAGGGGATGCTGCCCCACTTAACTACAACATCCTCATTAAAGCTAAACTTCATTACATTACATCTAAACCTTTGACCCTCTAGTTTTAGATTATAACTTCTTGCTCTAACAATTCTTATCCTTTAGTGAGTAAACCCCAGAGAGTTGAAAACCCACCTTTTAGTGAATACACCCATGTGTATATCAGAGGCTGTTCTTGTTTTCCAGTGTTACACTTTACAGATTAGTAGTTTAAAATACTAATATATGGGAGTCTCAGAATCAGTATTTAATTCTTTATCTCCTCAATGCCCTTGATTAACAACTACATATACATTACACCATGTTGCTAGATATTAGCTAATAATTAGCTGAGTTTAATTTCAAGAGTTATTGCACAATAATGACCAGTAGTTGGAACACAAAAGCTCTTTTGGAATTTTTTTTTTAGAAATGATATAATATAATATATAAATGAGGGTGCATTTAAATTTACTGCATAAGTAAATCAAATTAGCTAAATGTTTTTTTTTATTTTTTTCTAATTTGATTAATAGGAACATTTAAACCTGTATTCCTCCACTGGACTAAAATAACCACATATACACCAAAAATGCTGTGACTTATTAAAATCATATACTAGTTGTTACATGTTAGTAATTCTGCAATACCATTTTGTAGTATAAACTGTGCGCTTCACAGTGATATGAACAACAATGCACAACAGATCTACACACATTAAAGGGCAGCCCACAGCAGACCTAAATGTAGCAGTTTGGTAGTAAATGTATAGTATATGTAATTATTACATTGAAATATAGGTCTACTTTACACAGCAATGCAATGGATGTCATCACGGAATTGCAAAACAATTCCTGATTTATCATTAGCTTTTCATTTTTTTATTATTATTTTTATTTTTTGCCTGATTCCATTTTATTTACTTGTTATAGCATTTGTTGCTATATAACCACCATGATTTTTGGAGCTCTGAGATAGAGTCACAAAACCCAAAATATCTAAGCTCCAAGAAATGGGGCAAACCATAGTAAGAAAAACATTTAGGTCAGGAAGAGTAATTTTGTTCCAGAGAAGCTTTACATCCAAAAAGAAGAGTTTTGGACACACGGCCTGGCCACAGTACACTTTAGTTTACCCATTGTGTACTCATTTTCCTCAACATGCTATAGTCATCTTCGAAACTGGAACATGACAACTTTAATAGATGTGATTTTGTATTCAATTAAATGAAAAGCTTGAATGAATTAGCTTTTTCAATGACTTGCTGATCAATTTGCTAACACCCTAAGGTTATAAATGACACCCAGTCAATCTAGACTAAAAGTACTTTCCATTTTCTTTAAATTGACGTATAATTTAGACTCATTGCAGCAAACACTTTAGACTTCATAGTGTAAGAATGTTGCATACCATATTGACTTATTTCTTAGTAGAGACTGGCGTGCTCTAATGCTGTTGGTTCATACAGTGTTCCACAAATCAGTTAATTTCACATGACAGTGATCCAGAATTTGTGCTTTATGTATGTATTTGTGAGTATTTGTGAGCAACACATTTCTATCTATTTCATTTTTTAACTTATCTTTTGCTATGATGTGCATTTAGGTAAACTTGATTTATTCCCTTTAGAACAAATGAGCCACCTCATCACAATTTGCATACATTTGTGGTCTACACAAGACCCATCCAGGCAAAACATTCAACCTACTGTATGGACAGACAACAAGGGGCCAGTCAATAAAATTAGGAAAGCCCCATTTCCATTTCCATTTCAAAGAAAGGTACTTTTCAAAGTAAAGTCATAAATAAAATATTTTTATCCACCCTTTGGGCAAAATTGTGATTTGTTTAAATGCATTTTTCCTTCATCTCGATTAATTAAATTAAGGATATCTTGGAGAGAGTGCAAACACGATGGATTTAACATTTCGGTCAAACTTTTTTTCAACGTTATTAATTTTGCAACTTTGGAAGTGAAAAGAGAAGTTAGGAAGACAAAACTTATGAAACAAATCAATTACCGTTAAATATCTAGTAAGATATAAACAAATGTACTAAAACTCACAGTGCCTTATATAAATGTATATGACTTCTAAATAGAACTGGAGATCGTCTTGCAGAAATATTGAGTGAGGTTAGGAGGGTTCTGCTAATAGATTTGCATTTTTGTTATATATATATATATATATATATATATATATATATATATATATATATATATATATTCCTCCTAGTTTAGAAATTTTGATTTTATGCAATATTTCATACAGACTTGCCAGGATAGTATAAACGTATAAAGAGGAGAATTGAACTAATCAGAACCATTTTACCCAAATAGTCTACCCGTTATACTACCTGTTGTAGCCCAAGGAGAAGACAATCCACATATAAACTCTTTGATTTATGGAGGACTGTTCCAAAAGAGATATTTTCAGCCAATTTCCAGCCAGTTTCCTAAGCTGGGATAGACTGGGTGGAAGAGTTAAATTTTAGAATGGGCTGAGGAACCTGTCTGGTATGGGCCCAGGGCTTATCTTTCCTGTATGCAGCTCTCAATTCAAGGCCTGTGCAGCTAAGATAGGAAGAAGGTGCAGCTGACTGTCAGTATCAGCCCCAGGAGAATATTCTGTGGAGTATTTATCTATGCAGCAGTCTTGCTCTGGGTCCTTGTTTGAATACCAAGCAGATCTCCAGTATAATCAGCTTCCCAGTACAACGTATCTCAACCTTCACTTTAGGTAGCCGTACCTGCAACAAATCAAAGGCACCACCAAAAGCACCAACATATGTAACTGGATATAACAATCTGGGTGCTGAGTACTGTTTCACATGACTCTGTGGGAGTTACAGTGTGAGATGTTGTTAGGTTTAATCATTTTTCCTATTGCTTTTAAATACATAGAGGGTTTCATAGTCCAATAAATGTATTCTGTGTCAGTGAGATTTAAGATATTAGTTCTTGGCATGGAAATCCCCCCTTTATTATGTAATTGTCCCAGCTAAAAGCAGGAACTGCGCTGAACCCATCAAAACACTCAAGAGACTCAGGGTCTGCCTGTTAGAGCCAGTATGGAGGTAACCAGTGACAAGGCCAGTTTGTAAACAGGGTCATAACCAGAAGGGGTTACATTGTCAAAAAAACATCAAACTTTATTTGGTCCTTGACTCCCCCCCCCCCACTGCATTACCTGCTACCCCTTCTTATGTAATCGTGCTTCATGGTATATCTAGTATCTACCCTGTCAGTAAAGTATTATTTTCTCACATTTCGTCTAGGTGTGCAACCCTTTGGTTTTAAGCTATGATCTCTTAGATCTGAATTTTACATGCACCTCTTGCTACTGAATGTCTTTTAATTCTTCCTATCATATTCTACCATTGACTTTCTTTCAAGGTATACATTTTTTTAATTAGACCAATGATCTATAAACTGTCAAGACCACTTTTGCAAATCTCTACTCAATCCATGATCCTGCTTACATTCTTCATCTCTCCTCTACTTTTAAAGAGTTAAAAAATAATAACACCCAAGGTGATTTCTTTGGCCTTTGTATGGTGTCTCTAATCCTGTACTCTTTATGCCCCAAATAAATTACATTGCATGGTTCAACATAAATGTTAGCGGTTGCATCTATTGAGTATCCATGACCCTAATTTCCCCCAATTATTTGGGCATTATATAGGCTTTAGGAAAGATTCTTCATATAGTCTATACACAAGTTATATGGCCTTCCATTGTACATTCTGCAGCCTTCTGTCCCGTTGCACTTAGCTATAGTCTCCAACATTTAACTATTTTAGTTCCATACCTTAAGACTTGGAAGTTCTGTATCAAATACCTTACTAAAATCATAATGATCAGGTCTTCTAATCTATTATTTCACTTTTACAATCAACTAGGAAACTGGGAGGCCAGACAATTTTTGTAATTTTGCTGTGGCTAAATTTTGGTGACACACACTAAGCTGGCACTGAAATGGTTAAATCTGTTCTTTAAGCTTTCTCCTCATGCATTGTTCACAGTCTTTTTGTTTAATTAACTTCCCCTTTTCACACTTTAAGATTACACAATTTAATAAGAGTAGTAAGTGCAAAAATGTATCCCTTTCTGTGAATTTATGACTTGGTCACAATCTGTCTTAGTGAACATAGCATCAAGACAGAGTATTATTTAACATGTGATGCAAGACTAAATGTTGAAAGTTGAGTACATATGCTTTTCACTGGGACATATCCAAATACCTGGCAACAAATGTTTATTTACCATCTGAATGAGACATGAGTAAATTCAACACTGTATAAGACCAAAGAACTATTTTATTGCATTTATCCACAAAATAATATAGTTTCATCATAAGAAATGTTGTTTCTAACATTAAAAAATAAACATATAAAAAGTTTTATTTAGCTATACATTCTCTACAAATTATTTCTATATGAGCTACAGTCTTTTATGTTAAATCAAAAGAGGCCCTTGATGTTTGTACAGAAATGTTAAAATACTACTGATTGTCCGAGTTTAATCTGGAATAAAGTCCTGTGATGGCTACAGCATCCTTACGTTGATAATAAGGGGCATCTTGTAGCATCCCAGGCAACGAGTAATTCATTCCAGGCCGGAATGGAAATGATGGAACAAACCCCGATGTAATATAAGGCGATATAAAACCAGGTAGTCCTCTGTTAGATGTTGAGTAAGCCAAGCGCATGGGGCTAAGCCCAAGTCTAGGGTTAAATATACTTGTGTCACCTTCAATAGAAGATGGACTCGTGTGAAGAGGAGAAAATGCAGATTTAGTGCCAAATGCACCAAACCCAAAACCAGTGAGATTGAATGTTGGATCTCTTGTAAACGAGCTAAGGTCAGATCCTAATGGACTTCCTATATCCTTTACATCTTGTTTGTGTTCTTCTCCATTTAAAACCAGTTCTATGGCTTGAACCACATCCCCTTTGCAGAACTGCAAGATTCTTTCTAGTGTGCTCTGTTTGTGGCTTGGGAAGACTTTACTCAGTATCTCCAGGGGATCTCTGTGTTTAGATGATACAATTGGGACTTTTGAATTAGGGTCACTATGCTCTTTAGGCCACTCACTTTCGTTTCCTGATTCCTGGTCAGAAGAAGAAGACAGAGAATGTGGACTATCAGCACCTTCTGATCTGGTTTCTGATACAGGGGACTGAAGAGAATTTTCCCTGCTTGAGGTTTCTGGACACAGAGTCTTCAAGTTATGGTGCATGTTGGTTATGCCGTGTGGAGAGCATTGTGAAAGAGAATGGGAAACTGCCATTGATCTTGATATTTTTTGAAAATATTGTTCATTCTTTTCATTTTTTTCATCTGAACCTAATAAAGATGTAAAATGAGATTGCAACAGGTCATTATTATTTCATCGAGTAGTGCCGAGTTAGTGAACATGATATTTAAGTAACCCATTAATCGATATATATGAATATCACAAACTAAGAGACTTTTTTATACTATATAAATATATATTATACAATAAACATGAACAAAATATAGACTCTAACAAGGTAAAGATAATGTGCCAAAAAAGCATGTTTGAAGTTATGACATAGTTTGACTTAAATAATGTAATGCATAAATATAAATATTTACACAAGACATGGATCAAAATGTAGAACTGCTATATGTATTTTCTTCAATTCCTTTGCATCAGTGGTTTTCATGACTAAAATGAACTCTAGCTTTCTCAGTTTCAACCAATGTAGAATTTGACTCAATGAGAATGAGCAAGATGATATTATGGATCACTAAAAAAACCATCAGATTTTTATTGTAAGCATTATATCTAAAGTTCTAGTAACTTTACACCTTACAGGCTACTCCCAGCCCAATTTCCACCTCTGGAATTAATAGAAATGCAAAGTTCCTACTGGATGTTTTTTTTTTAATTTCTGGTTGACATTATAGTAATATAATATAGGTTGCTAAAGAGAAAAAGGAGAGTGGTTGAAAGCTCCCCTTGAGAGCAAGGGACCTGTAAATACAAGCATAACATGTACATGTGTGAACAATTTATTATATTTAGTTAAATATTTTTTGCCCCCCAAATTTTTTTTTGCTAATTAAAATATTTTAACACACTGGGCTCATATGAGAAATATATAAATTCAAACTGATTGTGTTCATTTAATGCATGGTATTTGTAATGCTGCAATACAATGAATATTTTCCTAATATCAAAAAGTGTTCATGTTTTCAAATTATATCTTTGTAGAGTTGTAGACCGCTGTTGTAACCCAGGGGATAGAAAAAAATCCTCTTTGCAGCTTCATGTAAAGCATCTGATTTAGAATGATAATGTTGCCAATTAAGAGTGTCAAATTTCACTCAACATAAAAAAAAGCTTCATATATATATATATTTGTATATATATATATAAAGATTTATTTAAAAATTTTTTGGAAAATGCATGTGATTTATGTGGATAAAAATTTCTCCCCAAGCAATCACAAAGCATTTGCTTGATGAGGTTTATTTTCCTTCACCTTAGAACAGTATAATGGAGCAAGCTAACATTTGGGGTGTTTCAAGTATGGCTGGTACATAAAAACTTCCATTACATCTTAAAAAGAAGCAAACATTACTTTTAACTCTAGACTAATTAAAACTATATTTATAATGTAGTTTCTTAAAGTTCCTTAGGTTATACATGTAGTACTTAAAAATACAGAAAGTTAGTATGTGTTCTATTTTTCTTTGTTTTCCATAAATCTTGGTTTGCAAATGGACCAATTTACATTACTGGAAACATACACACCCTAGTTTTTTTAAAAAAAATAAATAAGTGCGTGTTTTTTTTTTTCCCTTTTTCCTATGAACTAATATTTCATAATGAAATCCTCTATTTCCCCAAATTTAAACTAAATGTTTTTAGATGTATTTGTGTGTCTATCTATCTATCTATCTATCTATCTATTATATATATATATATTAAAAAACACATATGATGTATATATTTTCATTTAATTTTTGCACTCCTATAAAAATATGTGTCCCATGTATCACATATATCTATGTATATTTAGATCTGAACAGTTTGGAAGGAATTTGAAGGCACCAGACAACATTTACAACAGCAACTCCAGAGTTGTTTTAGAGGAATATAATTGCTATATATATAAATATATATATATATATATATATATATATATATATATATATATATATATGCTGTAGAAGGGCAGTATTTTCTTTTATAATTAGCACTTTGTACCAGAAATGGCGCCATACATGTTAAATTTGTATAAGTGGATATAACAATAATTTATCATTTCTCACAATTAGTTACATATCTTTTTTAGACTAATGTAAATATTTTTATTTTTCTATAGAAAGTTATGTTTTAAATTATGTCTCATCGTAGTAGATTGTAACTATAATTTATATTATAACTTATAAATGTTTCTTGGGTTTTTTTAAATCATAAAGGATAAGCATATAAAGGAAAAGTAAGGTTTACACTATTTATTATTAACAAAGTAATGTAAGTCAATACAGGTAAGTTTACCTCCCTATCCATAACCTACCCTAAAAGTAAATAGCAGCACTGGATTAATGCATGAGACTTTTAATGTTTTTAAGGTTATATAAATACAGAAATGTAATGAAGACCAAAAATGTACTTTAATATAAATCTTTAAACAAAGTTGAGTTTATTTAATTAACTGTGAAACTGAAGTCAATAAAGACTGGGGCATTTACCTCTTTGGATAATAAATGAATAGATTTTTTTCCTAAGTGGTGTTATAATTAATTAAAGCCAAGTCCAAAATGTATAATACCAAATGTATGTTTACATCATTAGATTTCAAAATCTATGTCAGCAATTTTCAGAATATATTTCTAGAAAGTAATTAGTTCACATTTAAAGCAAATTACTGGAAATAATATTCACTGTGTATAGATGAATCCTATCCCAAATGTATTAATAAGTTACGAGAAGATGCTAAAATTGATAGCATTTTATGAATTGTCAGACAACTCGGATGATGCGTCAGTACAAAATATATTTTTTACTGGAAATATTTGTAGGTAATTTTCAAATATTAAGACATAAATGTTTGCCATGTGAATGTAGCCGTGTTGTTTTTTTTTTTAGTTGAAGCTAGGTTGTACTTTTCTTTTAAAAAAATTTCATAGATACACTTTTCTTCTCTTTTATATTTGCCATTTTAAGTTTGTTCTTCAGTTTTGTCCTATAACTTTAATCGGACCTCAGTTTTTTAGGAGGTTTTAACCTCTTCCTTGAATGGAATTCATGGTCAAATGTCATGTAGCTACCTTCTGTTTCATTTATTTTTTACTCACAAACTCAGCACTTCGGAATGTCAAGCGTCTCATGAAAATAAATGCTCAAATAATTTAGAAAGATAAATAAATCTGTTAATTACCTATAAGACCTTGCTCTATAAAACAAATAAAATTGTGTGAAAATGACATATATAAATTGGATGAAATAATGCATTTCCACAATGAGTGCATCAAAAGCAATTAAATGCAGAGAATTGTATTTGTTATAATTCTGATTAACTGTTCAGTATTGCTAAATCCTGGTCTCATCTTGCTATGTTGGTTTATTCTGGCGTTAAAATATTTATTTAAATATGTTTAACTATTAAATAACTGTTGTGCATGTTGTAAGTTTTATTATTTTCTAAATAGACACCAAATATCAGTTTAGGTATAGCATGATGGAAACATCAAACTGTTATTTTTGTCATATAGATTATTTCATCTGATACTTATTAGTTAAAGATTCATAAAAAAAATTCCTAGTAAAATCTCAAGATTTGTGCATTAGATCAACAGTTGTTTTGCTTTTTAAATGGCAATCCTTTTTTATGAAAACAGCATTTTGACCTATTCTTATTGCTGCACTGGTGCGGTCAATTAATTAATTAATTTATTAATTAATAGTACCAAGAAAAATGAAGAATCACTTGTGAACAAATTTATTTAATGTCACAAAATTTATTGATATTTAAACTCCGGATGTCAAGGCGCAAACTGTGGACTATATTTCTTTTCTGCTTAACAGGTATCAGTCGTAATGTTTGTCAATAAATAATGCAATGTCAGAAACTAAATTTTTATGAACATAAACATTAATTTTTTTCATTTCGGTTTTTTACTTACATTTTATGTATTTTTTACGTTGATACATAAATGCAAGAATTGATAGCGTATTTTGTTAAATCGTTTACTTCATGCATGTGTAAGGAAATCATATTCTTTAACATTTTAACAGCAAATCTGACATGAAGAAATTACCTTATTCTTATAGTTATTATGTTAATTCTAGTACTGTATATGACATACTCTGCAAATATCTTTATCCACTCACCTTTATTCCCTGACTGGTTGAGCAGCTGATGTCCTTGGACCCTGTGTCCGACTGCCTCCACTCCTGTGCCTGACACTGGGTACATGAAGTGTTGCACACCCCTGGCCTCACACTCCTCCTGTGCTTGCTGCCTTCTGAGTGCCACCTGTGCAGCCATTACACGTTGCCTCTCTGCTATTAGCGTACACTTTGCACAGGAGCAGTCCCTCCAACGACAGAAACGCTTGTGTCCTTTCAGTGCTGATACCACACCATGGTTGCGGCATCTTGCACACTTTGGTGTTCTTGGGTACAAACCACTAGCACTTGACCCTGTTCCTCTGTCCAGAGACATTGCCATCCTTGGGGTGCAGGCAGCAGCAGCAGCAGCTGCTGCAGCTCTTAATAGCAGAGTGGGGGGCTTCAGGAATGATGCCGACATTGGCACACCTGGTGGGACTGGCATTGTCGAAGGAGTGGAAAGGGATGGAGAGGAAAGGGATGGAGAGGATACTGATGGAAGCAGACTTGGAGGCAGGAGAGGTCTGGTGGTAATGTTTGCACTCTGGTTGGTGCAATCCATGCTTGCTGTGCCAGTCCTGTAGGATTTCTGTTCTGTTTTCTGTTCTCTCTCTGGTATCTGTGGTAAATTGATCACCGTGATAGTGATGCTGCTGCCCCTATAACTTGTCCCTCAGCCACTTCTAGTTTGTGATCTCTGCTTTGCTCAGGAGGAGTTGGATTAATACTCTTTGTATGAAGGCGTTTCTCAGCTTCACTGGGAATTCTTTCAAAGGCTGTGACCACTTTTGCCAAAGGGGACTGTACTATTCAAATGAGTGCTTCAGGAATTGTAAAAGGTTACGAGGATTGAGGAGTGTCTTAGTTTGGAGATTGACTTGGGTGTAACCGAATTACACTGCAGTTTGCTTAGGCAAATTAGAAGTATGTGTCGGTTTTAGATTTCATTACATAACCCAACATCCAAAATTCTTGGCTTAAACATCATTCTTTCAAAGTTTTTATTCTGTACATACTATACTGGGGATCAAGTGTGATTTTAGTGGTATGCTGCTTGGCATTCCAATTAATTAGGGATTTTAGAAAGTAAAGACAGTTTGCCACATTTGAAATCAGATTAAACGCATATACTATGAAAAGTAAATGCCTGTTACATAAAGAACACCGCATATGTGTACAGTGAACAATTTACATAAACATTGTTCTATAATGAACAATTTGTTCATGACTATATAAGTAAGTAACATCTGTTACAAAGGTAAGTTGAGTAGCTTTACAGTGCCAACAGGTTTAGCAACAGTTAGCACAGAAACATGTGATGGCCAATAAGAACCATTCTTTCCATATAGTTTTTCCATTTTTCGTGATGTAAGGTTCAAATCTTAATCAATCCTAGATTCAGGATAGCTTTATGCCTATTCCATGCATATTTAAATTTCCTTGCTGTATCAGCCTCTAACACTCCTGTTGTAGACTATAACCTCTTGTTCTAACATTTATTTTCCTTTGAAATAAACTCCGCTCCTTCACTTTGTTAAACATACTCAAGGTTAACATTTAAAAAAAAGTCTTTTTTTTTTTTTTGTGAAAGAAAAATTTACATGTTAAACTGATGCCAGAAGAGCAACAGTTAAAGTAGAGCATATGACCAAGGGGGCATTGGGGCAACTGAGCTGTGAGCTGTTCTCATTTGAACATTCTAGGCCACTTCTAGAAGCTTTTACTGTGTGTTCAAAACACAGGTGTGTATATTAAAAAGGATTTAATGCAGTGTTTACAACATGTCTACATCCTTCTTTGCTCATTTTATGGACCCCTTATTCTATGCAAACCCCTGATGGTGACTTTATGTTATATCCCAGATATGTTCTGATTTGCTGTGGGTGCCACCTGGCTGGGTTTCCTCATGGGCCAAATAACATTAGCCCTCCCCTGCCCATGACTTACACATTATTATATAGCTGCCCAAAAAAGGGAAGCACACCTAACAAGCGTATCCAAGGTTTACATATAGCAAAGGAAAGTAACGTTCACTAGACTTTTCATTTTAAAACATTTGCCACTGTTGTTAATTTGTAATAATATCCGAAAATGAGGAGGTACCCCAAGAACCAAATGAAACAGAGAGCTCTGAATCTCTGTTCACATTTTGTTGCTTTCATTGCTCTCACACTCTTACTCACTTTCTCAGTCTCTCTCATATTTTCTCTCAATGTCTCACTACCTAGTCCACCGACTGCTTTCATGCATCTGTCTCTTTTTCCCGCAGCTCTGCTTCTTCTCTTGCCTCTTCTTGTTCTTCTGTCTTCTTTTCTCTGTCTTTTTTCTTCGTTATTTTCTCCCCAATCGCAGCTCCAGTAACAGTGAAAAAGTGAACATTTTTGGATCCTTGTATGTATTGATATGAACTTCATTTTATGGCGGTGCTCTTTTTGAGAGAACTAACAAAGCAGGCGCCCCACCTATATACAAATAATATTGAACTAACGTTATGCTTGGCATAAGGTACATCTGTGCGTGACATGAAAGAGTAACTTACACCCAATGCAGAACCAAAGATGTATTTTTGTTATTTATATGTGTTGTAGGGTTCGTGTACACTTTTATTTCACTATTCTCAGTATGACTAATTACAAGCATCTGGTTAATTTAGCAAACAGTTCAATAGCAGCCTCTGCACAAATCTGATTAAAATTGACACTACTACAACACCACTCATAAAAAGTACAATATTAAGAAACATACGTTTTCAAAAATATAAATATTTTAATGGCATTAAAGTGTAAAAATATCCAGTTGTGGACTTAAAATACACAAATCAGTCCCATTTACATTGAAGAGCAAACCAAATGTATTAGTTGTAAATGTTGGAATGTTCTTATATACTTAGTCAAATTTGAATTCATATGTTTCTAGTTATAATTCTAATATTTATTCTTCACCATACTAGCTTGGTCGGATACACAGAATACATTTTTTTCAATGAAACTTAATATTAAACCTAATAAATAAATTACCTTTTGCTTTTATCTATACTTAATATACATGTAATATGATTTTGATTTTTAACCCAATAATTGGTAGTAAGTATATATTAAAAGTGAATAACTGTACTTTTTAATTCATTAATAGGGAGCAAATTGGCCTCAGTTAAATAAAAATAATGGTAAAATTTGAGAACCCCTTATAATGATTGTACTTTGTCTCAGAACAATCATCTGGGTCTATTTGGACAGCTTTCTTCAGAAAAGTATAGAAGGCTGTCGAAGAGTGTTCTAATTAAAAAGACCTTTGTGCACAGAACAATCCACTCTATATGGTGGAGCTATGAGAAGAAGGCTGGGTCTTTTTTTAGGTTTTAACTGAAAACACATCTTTTAGGAGATGGCGTCTTTGAACTTTGTTTCCTTTGTGAGCTTAGGCTTGCAGGAATACAAGGTGTTGTCATAGCCATTGGTTCTAGAATAAGGCGATTGTATGTGATTAATGCCTTCAAAGTGTTAAGAAAACAAAAGCAGCAGGTTAAACATCATTAAATAGTAAGTGTTTTGTCCTGCCCAACAGCCTCAGGATATCCCCTTCTGTACAAATCTAAGAGAAACTCTCACAAGTGCATCTTAACAAACCACGAGCATTCTACTTAAAAAGAAAATTCTTTATAGGCTGGTTTAGGTGTCATAATTTGTACCAAAATGAAGAAACTACGACACAGAGAATGCCTTAAGTGAATGGCAGTTAGTGGCAGATGCCCTATGGTGGCAACTAATGAGTGCCCCGATTAGTTGTTTTTTTATTTCTTATTTTGAAATAGAATGCAATGACATACTAAAGTCTGGTTTCCTCTTTTCTTTATGCCATTTTTTTTCTTTGACAATATTTTAGCAATCTAGTAAATTTTATAACAAAGTGACATAGAAAACCTTTGTTATTGCGTATTGGTGTATCTTAAAAAAAACAACATTGCAATAAAATAGATAATAGTTAAACAATATACAAAATAATGTAACAAGAGATTTGATATTAATAATAACATAATAATACCTGATAATTACATCTTTCCACTCTTTCCATTTCAGAATCTCTGTTGCCTGTATCAAATTTGTATCTTTCTGTGCAACGACAGATCACTATACAGTATATATTAGGCAAGCAATTAATAAACATCCCTGTTCTATATGTAAACCATTAATAAAATTTTATACATCTAAGATCTTCCCTTAGATATAGACGTATCATCTATTATAAACTTTTCCCAGTTTTTTTTCTGATTTTCCCTCTCTTTGCGCACATCTCCCACAGGGCATTCTATATGCACCACCTGGTGAACAAGTTTAATAAACCCCTTTTGTTGAATGAAGTTTTAAAGCAATTCATGAATGGATGCAATTTCTTATAGTATACACAACCACAAACCTACCCTGTGGGACTTTTTGTCATGTGCATTAAGATCTTTTAGCTTTACCCGCCCCATCTTTACAACTGTATTCGACTGAAATGTTATTGATTGGCTTAGTGCTAACCACTCGCTCTCAATCAACACAAATGAAATTAATTAAACAGATGTCTTTGGCTTCTAAATTGCACTTATTAATATATTGCATGCAGTCAAACTCTCTGGGTGCTGTTAGATTTATTTTTTTTTAACATATGCATCCTGGCACTGTTTTTAACTTACCCATGGTAGGATTATGATAATTATTGGTAAATTAACTATACACATATTATTTATTATGTTTGTTGCTATTGCTGCATGTATTTTATTGTATCGTTTAATAAATACATTTTAAAAAAGCTTAAAATAATAGGTAAATATGAGTATAAATATGAGGTTGTTTAACACAATTAATAGCAACAATTAATATAAAATAGCTGTGTGGCATAAAAATGGGTATAAATTAAATCTTTTCAGACATTTCACATTATTGATCCCAGTCCTTTTCTTTAAAATTGATCCTTATCACACCTTAAAGGCAGACCTCTTGACTGACTCAGCTGCTGCATAATGAGATTTACTTCTGGATTATTTTATGCTATTTTAATTAACATAAACACAACTAACCTACTTCATTCTATGTTTTCCAAATCTCTTTTTACCAAAGGAAATTACAAAATATATAACATGCACCATTCATATAGAAAGGGTCAAATTCTCTTTAAGGCTGCTAGGAGACGAGAGGTGAGCATTGTGTTTTCATTGTAGCTCAAGAGTGTCCAGTACAGAGGTAGGTGAACTGAGACTGTGCCAAACCCTGGCCTGATTTCTGGAGTCAACAAATGTTTTTAGACAAATACCTCTCTACAGACACAGGTCCTTGTGAGGACTCATTGTCAACAGGACACATTGTGTACTGGTTCCTGTTCAATTCACACAAAGCCAGGCATCTGCACCGACTTACCCAGCTAAGGTTCACCCCTGTTCTCAAGGCCCAAATTAATACCTTTTCAGAAAGATACAGAGTATGTATGAGTTTTACGTTAATTAATAATTCCTTCCTATACTTGACCCATTGATTCTTACACACCACATCCATTTTTATGTGCCTTCTTTCTATAGATATGTATTTGTTTATTAATCCAGGTTTATGTGGTGTAAGTAGACCTATGTTGACAAGCTATGCCTACAAATGAGTATCTTTTCATATACTCATTATTGTATTTTTTGCAACACACTATATCTTGTTTGACATTCATCAGGATGACTTACATTTAATTCAATTTGTCAAGGCATCACTTCCATCACCTATTATCTATTCTCTATCACACATTAAGATTCTAGATAGCAAAGTTAATCTGAGGTTTAGTAATTCTAGGGGGGAAAACCAAAGTATTATAAAGCAAAATTGTTACAATTTACTTTACTCTATCTTGGCTGTTAAACCTTAGAAGGTCTCACTAATGCATGGACAGTCCTAGGCAGCGGAAGAACTGTTCTGGGGTACAACTGTAATGAGTTTAGTCACATATTGTTTCCATGGCATCATACATCCTTCTACCAGCACAGCATGCTCTATAGCAATTTTAAGTGGTAATATTAATATTGGTCCCTTGTGGTTAAACATATTGATCAGCCATAAACCATGTTTTTTATTCTCATCGTTTATGTTTTATTCACGCCACAGTTGTAGAGGAAATAGTTTGTGTGCTTGTACAGTGTTAAGACTTCATATGCAAAGTACCAGGACTTTTCCCATAAATAACAGGAGAGGTTCTCTGACTGCCAGACCAGTGCACATGCTATCCTAAAGTATGGGAAAAATTAGAAGCCACGTAATTATCCCACGCTGAAAAAGAGTTCTATTGAGCTAATTAGCAGCTTATGCATACTTAAATTACTGATGTAGTTCAGGATTTCTTCAGCCAGTTTCAATGGCTAGGTCAGATAGAACCTGTGTGTCCCCTCTCCTGGTAAACCAGAATAACATTTAAAAAAATATATACCATTTTAAAGTAACCTGTCACTCTAAAGTAAAATTGGCTACATTTAAACATTTAAAGTGGGCCTGCTATTAATAGATTAATTGCTAAAAAAAACGTATAAATCAGAACAAAATTAAAGACAAAACTACTACCTATTTTTGGATACTTCAATTGAATAGTGGGATGTGAAAGCACTCTTTTACGACAGTCGCTGACGTTTTTGCTTCTCATTTCTAATCCAAGAATTGTCAGGATTTAACAGTTAAAGATGGGTGAGCCAAAGTTGGCTCTGCTAGCATAGAGCTTGGCTTATCCCTCACCACCATCCAGCTTGCCCACCTCATAAATATAGTGTATAAATCATAACAGTAATATTACTGGCTACAGATGATGACATAAATAACACCTGCACTGCTCTAAAAGACTTAGAAAATCTCCTGCTGTGGCAATTTTTAACTAAGACAATGAAATATTAATAAAATTAAATGAATAAAGTTAACCATTAATCTTTTTTTTAAGATATTCTTGAGATTTTAAAGAATTTAACTTTTTGTGTACATTTCAATTTTCATGCAGAAAATTGTTCCCAATATACATCCCTATAAGAGGATAGCATGCTTTTTGTAGCCTATTGGCTTTTGCTGGACAAATCAGAGCAGTGTTTTTCAGCTGGAGATAGCATGACCTGTGGAAGGATTTATTTTTTGTTTAGAAATAGAGAGTTCCTCCATACTTGATCCAAGGGCTTTTTGTAGCTATATTTAAGAGTGAGGTAATTTAACTATACATATATGGATTACTTCAGTATGTCAGGTGTTGTATGTTCTGATTACATGTACATTACATTTACCATTGTATCTAGCCTGTTGTTTGAGTGTTGCTCTAGATAAATTTTGTACTTAGGTCATATAGAACTTTTTGGTATTATTAAACATATTGCTTTTTATTATATATAGTAAGAACAAGTACCTTTTGTTTGCTTTAAACTTTATGCAGATTTAACCTGAAACGTTTGCAACACTTTTCAGTTACTTATACTATTGTCAATTGGAGAACCCTGAAATGGCTTGATGTTTATGCATGCTGGAACTAATATGACTACTCTAAGCACTTTAAGGTCACAAATTTTAGTTTAGGTTTAAGGCTTCATAAAATCATTGTACAGCAAATATAAAAATCTCTCACTTTGTGGATTAACATAATGTTAGGATTATGAATGAACCAAATCTTTTGTATTATCAACCCACAGTTTCACTTAAAATGTGTTTTTCCTTTTTTATGAAAATGTGAATAATAAACAAAAAATGAGTTTGACGTTAACTTTTTATAGCGGTCTAGCATTTCATTAGGTAATAGTAGCATTCATTCATAGACTCATCAGGCAAACCAGTAATGTATGTGAGCCACTGGCACATGGAACCATGCAGTATATTCACTGTTTATCTAGTCCATAATGCAAAAGTATTTGAAAGCACTTTCATAGCAAAATAGTGGAACAAATATCTTATGAGTGGCATTTTTGAAGACAAAAAATAAATTCTTCTATAAACCCACTATTAACTGACCAACTTTTTGGCTAACAATTTCTAAAAGATTCATGACATGATTTATTTTTATCACATCTAAATCACAGTACCATATCAGATTCATACCATTAAAATATTTTATTAGGAATGTTTTATTTAAAACATATAAGAAGTGTTTAGAGACATCTCACCTTCTGAGTTGATTTAGATAATTAACAAAGATACCTTTGTGTTATTTTACCTGTTTGTTTTAGACTTGATTGACCGTGTGAGAGACTCTTTGGAGAAAGATTCAGTTCAAGCACTATTTGCCTACCTTCTAATTACCAACATAACAAAAGTACATGCCCATCTGTTAACACATGGTCATAATTACTACAAAATGTCCATAGAAAAAGTCTCCAATCAGGTTATCTTTATTCAAAAACAAAGGTAGATCAGGTTTCTAACGCCAGATTTTTGGATCAGTTAATGCTTGGGAATATCACACGCACATACAGAAACACATGCACACATTCATTTGGAGCTGTTCCCGGCCTTGGTTACAGGAGATCCAATTACCTCTATGTCTTCAGTCATTTATTTTTTATTCTGTAATTTATGTTGCTTAGCAAATAGCTAACTATTAGACATAAATCTGCAAACTAAAGGACATTTCATGTTATAAAATCAATATATGTCAGGTTCTTTGCAATAATTACTATATGGGGGAACATAAGGCCATACATTTGTGAAACCTTGTATGGTGCTTAATGTACTCCCCCACAAATCCCTGGGCACTTTTCCTAAATGTATCTCCCCAAATAACCATGGAATTTATTTTTTATTATCATAAGGTCCTAAGCTGTGCCAGTTGGGTAATTACAGCATGTGTCCATAATGGTTTTCAAGCAAAGTTATAGGATTGGCTAGGTAGTAGTGTGCTTGTATACACTCTGTAATCTCACATCAGTACTGGAGTGGGCAATTTTTGGTTTTGTGAAAATGTCACAGTTCACTGTGTGTGAAACTCAAAGGCAAGGATTTGTGGTCACCACAAACAAGAAAAAACGGTCAGAAGTTGCTAAGCAAAACCAGGAGATCAGATGGAAAAGATGGGACAGTGGTCAGATGCGGTCAAGCTTGTCTGGCGTGCAGGACACACATACAACAAGTAAGTTGTAGGAGTGTGTCAGTGACCAATCATAGATGTTTGCAATTCCCTGCTGCACCCTACCAGGTGCCTGGGAAGGAGATCCACGAAGTAGGACACCATTAGGTAGAATTATTTTACAAGACATGTTTGAGTCAGTGGTGTCTTGAGAGATACCTTTAACCAGATAAGGTGTTTTTACAGTAGATATAAAAGACATATTAAATGGGCCAAATGGTTCTTATCCGCTGCCAAATTCTATTTTTCTATGCAGTGACATATTCTGGCCTAGGCTGACTTGGCCGCCCCACTGCCACATACCCATACCTGGGAACTCTCCTCGGGTTTGACCAGGAGAACCCCAGGAAAAGCACCGCTTCTCCGGATCAACACCCAAATCCTCCAGGTCACGGGAGTGGGGTCTTGACAGGCCCCACTCTTCGCCCATTTTCCCTTTAAATGGGGGTGTTTCCTATGATGTCAATGGGAATGCCCCCTGACATCAGAAGGAACACTGCCGATGTCAACGGGACAGCCCACTGTCAGAGGGGCTGACCCCGCATCCTGCAGAGGGTATTCTCTGGGTATTGCCCATTTTCTGATTGGCGATAATATGACTGCTTGAAAGGTATCAAAATGGCCCTAGTGAGCTGGGTTGCCTTCTTTTTTAATAACTTTTATGGGGTGGTTTTGATATCTATGATCACTATTGAAGTTAAAGTTCTACCATGGTAAATTTGAAAAAGAAAACCCTTTCAATATTTGCTATACATTTTTCCTTTTTTTTCTTTAAATATATTTTCCTCTATAATGGATAAAATAGATGACATATAAGGTGCTTTTCAAATCAGGGCAAGTTAATGAAAATATTTTCTGTATTTTTCCCTATTGGTTCTAGCTTTGTAGAATTTATATACATGTAAAACTGGAAGAAATGCGGGTTTTTAAAATGTAAAAATGTTATTCATACAAAATAACATCTTACATTTATGAATTTGATTTCAAAAGAAAACCTTACTTGTACTGAAAAAAAACATATCATTTGTGTGGGCACACTAGTTGAGAAAGAGGGACATTACAGTATAGAGAGACACTGTAAAAACATGAAAATTGCCTCTGTCCTGTAGTGTACAAAAGCCCTGGTCCTTAAGGGGTTAAGCTCCTTTGATGTATTCCAGTCAATCTATGTGGAAAAAAACATAATACAACTTTACTTTAAATAAAGCTAAGGGAGGTGATTCTGTGTTTAACCAGCATTGGAGCAATTATTTCCTAGCTGCCGCCAAGACAATCTGCAACAACTTGCCCACAATGGTAGCGATGGCTGTGTAGGATTCCCATGGTATTTTACCAACCTACCTTGCCAAACAAACGTATAGACCTTTTTCGCAAAATCTTTACTGTAAGATAGGCCCACAGTCCATGTATATACTGTAAATATTTACTCACAATGCATATAGATCCATTTGTGCCTATGCACTGTTCCTTGTAAATCATCTTTGGTTACAAACTGACACCATAAGTCATGTGCAGAAATGTCTTTTAAATAAGAGATTTACCATTGCTTGACCAGCCACTCCCCAACCCCAGAACCTAACTCTGCAGCCACCGCATCTCTACTGAATGCCAAGATATGACCTCAGAAGGACATGCATTGCCTGGAACAAGATACTATACTATATATATATATATCTTGTTATAGGAAGGAGATAACTTATTTTCATTTAAAATAATAATTTCCTCGTTTCAGTTAATAAAGACCTTTCAAAATCACTTGCATAATTTTAAAGCTTGTTAAAACACTGTTAAACACTGAATGTCTCATTCTGATAACATCTATAATGAGGATTTTACATACCTGCTACGTTTCGTCAATAGTTGAATGACGTTTCTCCGTATCTATAAGTTGATCTTCACGGACCACAAGACACACAGTATACAAAACAACTCAGACTGGCCCAGACATCTGAATTTACCATCTAAAAGACTCCACAGATATCATTTTAAGATTATGTCCTTCAATACAAAGTGGTATTTTTGACTTCTGTTTTGTCACTAATTACTATAGAGCATGTCAGCTTGAAGTGCTCTTTCATTTCCATGTCTTTATTACTGGACTACCATAGCTATTTGTCTAACAATATGCTTTATTAGACATGTCATGATGGGTGATGGATCATACTTACAAGACATGAATGGAGGCCTCTAAAGTTGCAACAGTCAATTAGGCAACAAAATAGTTATCTTAAACGTCGTCTCTGTTGCTCCTTGTCAATTGATTGAAGCATTTCAGGTCTAACAAGATTCCTCATTTTTTTCTTATTTAGTTTTATACCAACTGGCTACAGAGACATGTTTTGTTTACACATCATTTAATTAATGTTGACAGAGCTTTCCATCAGTCACCCTTTTTGTTTTTTCTTGCCCATGCTTTCAAATTACTTAAGGCCCATGACCAATTGGATATCTTGACCAATGCAACTGGACAATCAAAATGACCACCAGCAGAAGTAATGCATTCTTCATGCTCTGCTTACTGCTAATTCTTCATAGGCATTATAGTGCTACTTCAACAGCCAAAGTGCACTTACAAGATCTTAAATCTAAATACAAGGTGAAGAAAATGAACACACTTGAGGCGTGAAAAGAGTAATACTGCCTATTGAAAGAGAATATTACAATGTTCAGGGTCATTTAATACAATAATACTGTGGAGTGGTTACTTATACGAGTAAGCATTACATGCAATCATGTAATGCTTTCATAAAAGATGAGAAAACCTGATAGTAGGCTCCTCACCAGCTCAAGTGGGGTGAAGTGGGCTTCTATATTTATTACAGTAGGGTTTTAAATGCTAGAAGAGTTGAAATTATGCTTTTTGGAACAGCAGCTTTAAAGAATCAACTAGGAAACTGAGACAGAAAAGCATAATTATTTTCAAGAAATGCAAAGCTCAAGTTTGTGGCAGTTCAAGCACGCCTGGTAAATGCAGAATGAAGAGAAGGACCCTGGACCTACTAAATTAATTTACACCATAACCCCCAGCCACTTAAAGTCAGGAAACCTGTCACCAGTTGCACCTAGATGAATAGATTTTAGCCTTTTGGCTAAGAGGGAAATCTTGGGGCTCTGACGTTAAGGCCGATTAGTATGCTAACGCAAGAATCGAGGTGTGCATGTGCCCAAGATTTGTAGATGAGGAAGTGACCAACTATTTAGTCAGAGTAGCATCTGTGAAAAGATGATGACTGACACTGTCTTGGGCACTAAAACTGTGACCGGGGTTTGGAGGCAGCTGCTTCAAAAGTCATCAGTCAATTAAAGGTTTCCCTCTCTTCCCTGTTTTTCTTTTTTCTCTCCTCTGCTTTTCCTTCTTTCTTTTCATCTTTTCCTGTCTTTTCCCTTTCCTATTTTATCTCTTATTTCTCTCTCCTATGCTTTGCCTCTTTCTTCTCCATCTACCTTTACATCACCTGCTTTCTCATTTCTATTTATTCTCTCTCTTGTCCTCCTTTTGGTATTTCTCTGCTTACTTGTCTTTCTTTCTACTAAACCAAACATTTTAGCTGTCAAAAAGTAAAATCACACCCATGGCCACACCCCACTCCCTCAAAGATAATCTGTCAATAAGAGTCATATTCATCAGTGTCCCCTGTTTTGGTCTGCCATGGCACTCAGCACATGGTTGAACTTCAGACCCTCCTACCTGCACCAAGCTTAATATGCACAGACTTTAGGCAGTGGTGATGGGAAATTGTTTTATAATACCAGCCAAGGGCTGGGGCCAGATATAGCATAATACACACAATTTAACTAAGCATGCTTTTTAAGTTTTTTGATACGGTTTTTGCACTTAATACTTTTTTGTTGCACTGGAAACACCACAGTGGTGCTGGGTCCTTGAAGATTCTGTGGGGAATAGATTGTGCCTTTTGGTCAACACTCATCCTTGAAGACTTCAGTAGGTTACCTCTTTTCAGGACAGAGAGAATGAAGGGGCTGCATACCTCCTTTTGGGAAGCTTCTGGTCTGCAGTGGTCAGTACCTATCAAAAATGGTCTAAGAAAAGGAATGAACCGGTGACAGGGTCAAGAGCGGCCAAGGCTCATTGATGCACTTGGCCTGTGTGGTCAAATCCAAAAGAGGAGCTACTGTAGCACAAATTGCTGAAAAAAAGTTAATGCATACATGGGAATGTGAGCATAAGAACTGGACCATGTGTAACAGACTTAACTGTCATTTATGTTTTAATTTGTTGTATGCATGTTCTGATAATTTTTGTAAGTTTTAAATGTGGATAAGGTTTACCTTAGACTGTCCATGTTGCTGGGGGAAGGTGTTTGGGGTAGGACTGTTACTCAGAAGGAAAGGGTCTTAGGATATGCTGAGTCATACTGGTCACAGCAGTAATGAGCAAGAGAGCCAGCACATCATTAAGAGTTAGCAGAGTCCTTTCTTATTTATAAGGTTGATTAGTTTGTTTAGCAAACCCCCTGAAAAGGCATAAGGTCTGTATATTTTTCACTACGTATTAATAATAAGGCTAAAGAGTTTATGGATAAGTCATTAATGCATATTATATGTATTTTCTTCAGCTCTTACGGTGAATTTCTGGAGTTAAAACGGATAGCGTACAATAAAGCTTCTTAAAAATCAGCAGTAAAGTTTTGGCCATCATTCAGACGGGGTCTGCTTCACCATGGAGCAATGGAAGAAGGTGGCCTGGTCACGTTTTCTTTTATATCATACTGTACATTCATTTTTAAAGTTGGTTATAACATCATGGATGTGACTGAGTAAAGCAGACAAAATATTGCTTTTCAGGAATCACTCTAGCACCATTGCCTAATACAGGACTGCACAACTCCACTCCTCAAGGGCTGCAAACAGGCCACAATTTTTACATATCCCAGCTTGTTCACAGGTATCCTAATGAATAATTCACTAAACAAGGGTACATTTGGTTTCTGGTCTGTTCATTAGCTTAAACGATTGGCGTGACACAGCATTGGCCTAGAAACTAATTATTGGGACTAATTGGGACTTGATTTTAGGTTAGGTTATCACTGAGGTAAGTAATGTGTGCTATTGTAGCAAGTTTGTTTCTTTCCAATTTGTGAGTATCTTTTGCACTGTAAATCGAAGAACGTGGTAATGAAATATCCCTTGGTCAAACAAAACCCCATCAACAGCAAACCATTAGACTTAAAAGACAGACAATAAGAAACACAAGATCTGCAGGCGCCAATGTTGTTTGCTCAGCTTTCAACAAGACATCAGTTTTCACGTCCTAGTTACTTCAATAAAGATGTATACACAGAAACATGGTATAATCAATTATATTAGTGCAGAAACAAGGCATGAGACATGTTTTATGTACTAAAATCACAATGAAATATACTTAAATCATAATTGACTCAACCATGAGACATTGTACACTCTCTATTTTGAACACCTAAGGGCAAAGAGGTTTTTTATATTCAATAATGTCGCAATGACATTTAAATGGGCTTTCATTTTTATTACACAAGTAGCAGAGATCCATTATTCTAGTGAATTTAGTAAAGATGCACATAAATCCAAGTTCATGTATTTTGTGCTGTTAAGTTTGTACCGATTGTGGTACATTGTGGTCGGACTAATTTTGACTAATTTTGCTAAAATAAGTGGGCATTACTTAATCATGCATGTGATTCCTATATTTTAACTGCAACAAATGAACACAATTATTGTGTTACGAATGAAGGACAGATATCTAGTGGTAAGAGGGGCTAATGTGGATTGTAATTTTGATATTTCTGTGGCAAATTGTCACAAACTATTATTCAGCAACTACAATTTCAATGGGCAAACTGATGTAAAACCTACCATTTCTATTTTGGTGAAACATGTATCATTAGTCTGAAAAAAAGAAGATGGATATATTAAATAATCTTATTATGGACAATAAAATATGTAACCTATATCTACAAGAACCACAAGAACTACAGGAGCCCCTGGCAAGTGGTGGGCCACTACCTGGTTTTTTAAATTTTAATCTTAGTGAAGTAAAGGGGGCAGACAACCAAGGGATGTTAAAATCAATCAGAAAATGCTCCAGACCTTAATCATATCTCATCAGCATAACCTAACTCTTTGGTGGGAGGTGGGAGCTGCAAAAACATCAGTACAGTAACTAAACATATAATGATCTAAATACAATTTATCCTATATGAAGAAAAGTATGTGGACATCCCTCCTTCATGTTCAAAGTGGTGAGTTGCAACATGACTTGAGATACCTTCACACCTTTCTCCTATTATCTGGTGTCTTTCAGCAGGGTACATTTTGGTTTTTGCTGATAACATTTAAAATGCCTGGTGCCTCCTCTATAAACCTAACTCTGCAGGAATATAACTTCCTCCATTTACAACGCAATAGGTCTTAAGCACTGGTGAACGCAATAGGTCTTAAGCACTGGAAACAACCCATTACTCAGCCTCAGCTACCCAGAGAAACAATGTGCCGTGGAAGTGTTGTGTTGTCATGTTATCACCATACCTGAGAACTCTCTGGGTTTTGCCACACTCTGGCTTGCGGGACCAGCGTTCTGACATGCACGATTCCCCATCCACTATCCCCCTTAAACAGCTGCATGTCAGCGCGACTGCACACTGATGTCAGCAGGATATCCTGCCCCCATCCCGCAAGGGGGCTCCGGATATCCAGAGCCATAAAGTTCCCAGGTATGGTCATCACTACCCCTAAATAGCCAAATGGCATACACACAATCATATGCATAAATGCAGTTAATAAGCCACTGAGTGACTGAGCACACACTCACAGAGCGGTACTGCTGAGTTCTAAACTGTCTCTGGAAGATTCAGCACTATCACTGTTCATTGTGTGTTTCGTAAAATTGGTTTTCATGGCTGAGCAGCTGCACACATATTAAAGATCATGTCAGATGGACTGGTATAAAGCACACAAGCACTGGTGGAATGTGTCCTCTGGAGTGATGAATCAAGCGTCACTATCTGGAAGTCTAATGGATGAATCTGGGTTTGGCAGATATTTAAATATTGTAAAGTTTGATGGAGGAGGGATAATGTTCTTAGCTTGTTTTTCCAGGCTAAGCCTTGTGAAAGGTAACTTAAATGCTACAGCATACAAAGACATTTTAGATATTGTATTGTATTATAGAGATTGTATGCTTCCAACTTTGTGGTACCAGTTTGGAGAAGGCAATTTCCCATTTCAACATGACTTTGTCGCTGTATACAAAGCAAAGTCCATAAAAACAGAGTTTAATGAGTTTGGTGTGAAGGAACTTGAGTGGGCTGCGTAGAGCCCTACCTTTAATTTAATTGAACGCCTTTGTGATGAATTGGAACACCGAGCCAGGCCTTCTCATCCAACATCAGTGCTTGACTTTATAGATGTTCTTTGGGCTTAATGGGCACAAATTCCCACAGACACACTCCAAAATCTTGTGGAAAGTCTTCCCAGAAAAGTAGAGGATGTCATAGCCACAAAGAGGTGGTTTGTGGCTATAACAGGTATACATAGCTTAGTTTAAAAAAAAATATATATATATATTTATTATTAATGCTCATGGTTTTGGAATGGGATATTCAACAAGTTCATATATGTGTGATGGTCAAGTGTCTACTTTCCATAGCCATTAAAAATTCATAACATATTTAAGTTAAGGAAATAGAGAGGAACAGTCACCTCTCTTCTTTCACATACCTGTTCATTTATGTTAATTTTGTCTCTCCTAGTATACATATTCTCTACACCATGGCTATACAAGTTCAGTTCTTGAGAGCAGCACATTTTTGGATATGCCAGCTTAAGTACAGGCATCTCAATTAAAAATGAATTAAACTATTTGTTTTTAGGTGTTGTAGACCAGGCTACAAAAATTGCACAATTAAAAAATAAATCAAAAAGGGAATTATGCATTGAAATTGTTTATTGGAGAATGAAATTGCCATGTTTGATCCTACACAATGCAGTTAATAACTGTGTCAGGTAATTAAGGGGTGAATTTGCCCCTTTTTCCCCAGCCTTTGCTGTGCAAGAGATATGTTTGACCACATCTCCTGCCAAGTGATCTACTTACCACCAATCAGCTCCAGTGCTGGATATTTGAGCATTCCAGGGTAGTAGAGCATCACCCCAAAAGAGCTACTTATTGGCTGTCAATCACTAGTGCTGAACATTTAATTGCAGCTCTGGAGCTTCTCCTGAAGGTAAGTCATTTTAATTTTGTAGATTTAATGAATGCATATTAAACAACTTTAATATCCATTCAATGTCCAGGAGGCTGCCTTGCACACTCATATCTATATCTATTTTAATATGCACAGAAATATCCAATTCTCAATACTTTGAGAATGTTAACATAGGTATATTGTTTCTTAGCATAAGTTGATTTTCGGTTGCATTGAATATTTTTTCTATTACGTTTTTTATTTCTTTTAAAACTAACCTAATCAATAGCTCGCTCTGCTAAGCTAGAATATAATTTTATTTGTAATACAAACAAGATAAAAAAGTAAAGAATTGTAAAGATTTATACCATAAAAACTTGGGTATAATACACACCAATGTATGTGCAGGTAAAACATTACAATCACTATCATGGAGCAATCCTGCAGTAGTGGGATTCAGAGCTGTTCAGCTATTTGAAGATACCATGCCTATGGCACCCGGGACATGGGGTTAAGTCTGCACGATTGCTTTTGTGGGAGTGATTGTGCAGCTTTTCATATACTTGTATATAATATGCCCCCTTCTTTTCAGGGCTCCTAAAGAATAAATAGTGTATCCAAGATTTTACGGTATGTGTTTAGAGTAATTTTAACAATTGTTTAAAGCACATTTAGAAAACATCTTAAGTACACCTGTATTGGGTAACGAGAAAAAGCTGTGGGTTTAGACAGAAAGATTCAGTGGAGTGAGACAAATATGTTACAGTAGTAGGAATGCAACAGTTAGCAAATTCAGTTCCTTTCTCCTTCTTTAACAGACAGAGCATGTTGACATTCATTCAAAGTGTTTTCACCGTTCGCTTACTTGTGTTTGCTCCATAAATCCTCTGCAAACCAGGGCAGGGTCATTATGGCGCCTAGCAGTCTGTTCCTACAGAATGGTTCCTATGCCTAGTACTCTGCATTTTGTCTTCTGAGAATTAAGAAGTGTTATGCATTTGTCAACAAGAATTAGTGAATTCGATCTATTTGCATAAAGTAAACTAATGTGAAGAGCATGACTCATTTATTTAGGAAAGCATGTTATTTTCCAACAGTAATCTTAGCGCTGGACTTGTGTGTATATTATGATGAACAGATTCTACATCCAGAATATTGTTTTTGCAGTACCTTATGTGTATACCAAAGGAAACAGCTATCCTTTTGCTCAACATCATATTGCTGAGTTTCTTCTTCTTCCTAAAAAATTATTCCCACATATTTTCCTATCATATTTTGGGTGACTTTCCTTTTTCAAACACCACATTAGGCTTACTCTTAATAGTAATGCTAATGAAGTCAGTCCATGGACCGTTATTAAAATTTTCAGTTTGGTGACCAAGACTGAGCAATTATCTTGTTTAACGATAAGAAGTTTAAAACTTTTGGAGATTGGAAAATAGCAATATTTACGTCACGTTTAACATAACCTGTGATGGAAACAAGCTTGCTTGGAAATGTAGCTGCTGTGGCCTTACCCCAAGTGGAATCTTTATAAGTGGACAGATAATAGTTACA
The DNA here is from genome assembly GCA_023333645.1 of Sceloporus occidentalis. Classification (NCBI taxonomy): domain Eukaryota; kingdom Metazoa; phylum Chordata; class Lepidosauria; order Squamata; family Phrynosomatidae; genus Sceloporus; species Sceloporus occidentalis. The sequence continues at coordinate 315,911 of JALMGF010000227.1, forward strand.
CTGGACTATCCAAACATCCATCCCTAGTGTTTAAGCTTTCATAAAACTGAAATCGGTATTAATCTCAACCATTTCCCTTTCTTACAGGTATGATTATTACATATTACATTTGATCCACCCCAGAACCCCTTATCCCCTGCTGTAACCCCTTGTTTTCATCTGATATAGTTGGCTCATTTCATTTGATCCACCCCTGAAACCCCCGTCTCCTGCTGTAACCCCTTGTTTTCACCTAGTATGTCTCAATCCTGCCTCAATCCTAAAAGAGACAATAGTAAACATCATTTTTTTTTAGGATTTGTTGTCAACAACTAATTGAACTCCTCTACCTTTCAAAATTATTAATATTGCTTTATAAAAAGTTAAAGTTCAAAGAACAAAATCTACCCTCAATTACTTAATTTTGGACAACACAACCTTGATTGTCTACTCTTTGATTGTCTACAAATGATATCATTATATAATTTCCAAACATCTTCTAAGCAAAATGTTCAACCTTGATTACATGAGTAAACTTGGGATATGTTTGTCAGAACAGCAATAGGTAGAAACCAGACTGTGGAGTAAAACAGGTTTAGTCTTAGTAGTAGTGAATCTAGCATGGTAAAGAATGCCAGCGGTACAAGAGTAGTCAACAGTTCCAAGTTGAGGGCAGGCAGCAAACAAAAGCAAATCATTCATTCAGGCCAAAGGTCAGGGTCAAAGGCAAACCAATGTAATTCAAAGGCACATGTCAAGTGGTAACAGGAATCAAACCAAATCAAGAACCCCAGGTAGACGGCATACACCAGAACAACCAGCACTGACTACTGGAAAGAAAGAGTGCGTGATACATTCTACTACACACAAGCTTCACAATGAGAAGGTGACACTGAAGTCTATATGAGTAAAGCATAAATATTGAGCTCATGTGCCTGTGCTCATCATAGAGGAGTGAGAGTGGGAATAAAATGGTTCAGCAAAAACTCTGGAACACTTGGTCTATATGTTGAATATTATATTAACATAATTATTTCATGCCTTTTGTGTGCCAGATTAAGACTCCATGAGGGCCCTGGGCAGGTTTACCAGTATAAAACCTGTCAGAGGAAGCCGCCTCTGTAGCATTCACTACATCTTGCCTACTTTTTAAGGGGAAGGGAAACTCATCCCCAGAACAGGACTCCACAGCCTGACAACAACATGACAATGGTTAACCCTTGTGCCCTGTGCTTTCCCTGCAATTCAAGGCACTAAGTATATATGTATGCTACATAAAAAAGATACCAGTCTCAAAAAAGAAGCCTTTTCAGCTCCTGTTGTGTTTCTTGTGGAAATGGTGCCAGTCATGTGATGTAAACATCACAACTTTCCTTGCAATTTTAACCACTTCGCGACCTTTGCCGGTTCAGGACCGTCATGACAAGAAGGTCACTAAATGACCTTTGATGGTCCTGAACCGTCAAAAAATTAAATAAGCTTAGAAAGTGATCAACGATCACTTTCTTCGCTTAAACGGCGTTACTGTAATGCCTCGATGCCGAGGCATTCAGTAACGCCGAGATCGGCATCGGGGGCCATGTCTGGCCCCTCCCCGGGGCGTCAACAGCCCCGGGGAGGAGCCGCCATACTTAAATGGTGTCGCTGGAATGCCTCGATCAGGAGGCATCCAGCGACACCAAACACTTACCTTTGGATGGGCAGCTGCCGGTGATCTTCGCCATCAGCAAGATGGCGGCGGCCCGGGAAAAAAAACAATAAAGAAGAAAGGAGTTCACTAGATGGTCTCCAGACCCTCTAGAGAACTCTGGCTCCACTTGCAGGTTGAATACAGGCACTGCATTCAACCAAGCAAGTCAATGGAACCCAGCTTTCTAATCACTATGTGATTAGTAAAATATTAAAAAAATAAATAAATAAAATAAAAAATGGAAAAAAAAAATAAAAAAAAAATGTGCTAACATTTAAAAATAATTATGCAGTGATGTCACTTGATGAACCATCCAGTACCAGCAAAATGTGTAAAAAAAATATAAAAAAAGTATTAAAAAAATAAAATAAAAAAATAAAGTTTATTATTTTGAGCAAGTGCTAAAATTTCTCAAAAATCTCAACAAAGAGTTAAAATAAAAGCACTTCAAATACCCAAGGGGTGTCTAATATATAAAAAAAATGGCTGATGGGGTAAATTGGAGTGGCCGAGCTCAAAGATAGGGCATAGGTACAGACTGACCAAAATGGAGAAAAAAAGCGCACTTCCCAAATGTGGCATTTAAAATCTCAAACAACCCGACAAACCCATGCATGTCGGTAATCACTGCACTCAGGAGATGTTCCTGAACACATATTGGGGTGTTGTTTGACAGTGGCATATACCAGGACCTGTATATCTATAACTAAAGTACAATTTGTGTGAAAAAAAAAATAAAAAAAATTACTATTACAAAGTTTGACAAAGTGTAGTTTTTTTTTTTTTGTTTTTTTTTTTGTGTTTGTAAATATTTATTTAAAATTTTTCAAATAGGGATACAGAATAAAAGAGGGGAAATGGGGAAAGTAATACAGTTCAGTACACCACACGCAGGTGGGAAAATCAATCCACATCACGTTACCCACGGTATCGCCATGAAATAAAAAGAAAAAAAAAAAGTGTAGGAGAGGCGAGAAGGGAAAAGGGGGGGGGTGGGAATGGGAACAAAAGGGAAACCTAAAACGAGTCCCAAACCGGAACAGAACAAAGAAGGAAATCAACATTCCTGTGATGGCACATGTAATAGAGCTCGGTGCATAATGATGAAGACATATTACTCCACCGGTATGGCTGTCACAAAAGTTGACGGCGGCATGCAAAATAAAACGGTATCCAAAATATATTACTAGTCATAACAAACACATAGAAGTGGACCTGTCTCAGTGAGGGTAACATGCGCAATGGAGAAAGGTGAGGACCTGCTACATAAAAGCAGAAGAAGTAGAAGCACAACCCACTCCAGAAGTGTAGCGTATCCAAGGGGTCCAGATTTCGCGATAAGAACGGTACTGCCTACTCAAACTAAAGGTAAGTTCCTCCATTCCTCTGATACGCTCCACCTCCTCAATCCACTCCTTGACCGTAGGTGGCTCAGAACGTCTCCAATGTCTGGGGATAAGTACCTTGGCCGCATTGAGAAGGCGAGGGAGTAAGGAAAATTTATATTTGCGGAATGAAAGTGGCGTATGGTGAAACAAAAAGGTTGCAGGTGTGGAAGGCACATCAACAGAGGTGATCACTGTAACCAGCTGCCTAATATTAGACCAAAAGGTCTCAAGTTTCCGACAGGACCACCATATGTGGGCAGGGGTAGCGGGTGAGACACCACAGCGCCAACACCCAGCTGTCTGTGCCGGAAACATTTTATGCAGTGTATCAGGCGTCAGATGCCATCTGCATAGAATTTTAAAATTCAAAAGGCGAGTATAAGAGTCAGGAGAGGAGGACGTCATCATAGATGCCGCCCTATACCACTGCTGAGTAGAAATGTCGCAACCCAGATCCCTCTCCCAGGCCCTCATATAAAAGGGGGGAGAGCGAAATAGGGCTTTTCGTATCAAGGCATGAAAAGTGGAAAAGGGTCTATTTACCCTTTTGTGGTTCATGCAAAGCCGTTCAAAAGAGGTATAATGGATACCATTGGGTACACTTTGGAGCAAAGGCGCGACAAAGTGGTGAATCTGGTGGTATAGAAAGAGTACATTGCCTGAGCACTCCCTGTCACCCAGCAGGGTGGACAGCGACTTTAAGCTCCCATCAGCCACCACTCCAGACAAAGAAACATAGGGAACCAAACAATAATGGGGCGCAGATACATATAAGGAAAAAACAAAAAACCAATGGTGTAAAGTGTAAAACTAATAAAGTATATGAAGTAAATATTGCACTCACAAAAGAAATGGATAATTCAGACCCATCTATGTAGAGTGTAAACTTCTTTAATATTCTTTGTAAATTCTAAAAAGTAAACTTAAAATAGTGTAGTATCCGAGAGGATATAAAAATAGCTCTTCACTGACACTCTTCAAGCACTTTATGTGCCCGAATTAAATGTGAGTGTATTTCCTGCCGGCTATTTTTATATCCTCTCGGATACTACACTATTTTAAGTTTACTTTTTAGAATTTACAAAGAATATTAAAGAAGTTTACACTCTACATAGATGGGTCTGAATTATCCATTTCTTTTGTGAGTGCAATATTTACTTCATATACTTTATTAGTTTTACACTTTACACCATTGGTTTTTTGTTTTTTCCTTATATGTATCTGCGCCCCATTATTGTTTGGTTCGTTTGAATTCTTACACCCTGAGGAGGAGTGTTCATTTTTTGGGTTGCTGCAGTCTTATCAGGGAAGTATCATATTACCTATTTATTATTATATATACACCTCACGTGATTTTAGGTTTATTCACGTCTTTTAAAGAAACATAGGGAACCTGAGGATCTCTAAACGGGCCCAAACCCTTAATACCGGGAGGAAAAAGGGGGTTGTGAGATATCGGGGTGAGCGGGGATGTGTCTGTGGACCAATTCATGTCCAGTTTGTGTTTCCTCCATAACACCAGTGTCGGTGCAATAGTGGGATGATCGGCCAGCCCTAGAGCAGCCAGTGTTGCAGATTGCCAAGGAAGGGACTGTCTGGGAACTGTGGAGAGAGACTCCTCTATATCTAACCATTGTTTATGAACATCGGACCTAGACCAAAGATACACTCTAGAAAGCATATTGGCCCTATGGTAACATCGCAAGTCGGGTAAGTTTAAGCCCCCCATTCTCAGAGGTCGGGCTAACAAATCATAACGGACCCTTGGACGTTTATGAGCCCATATAAATCCCGTAAAGGCCGAACGTACTTCATGAAAAAAGGCAGTCGGGATGTGTATAGGCAGCGTCTGCAGGAGGTAAAGCAGGCGCGGAAGTAGGTTCATTTTAATGATCTGTATTCTACCGATCAAATTAAATTGGGGCATGTTCCATTTCGAGAGATCAGCCTTGATCAAGGAGAGAAGAGGAGGGAAGTTAAGAACAAAGAGGGATTGTGTAGTAGCGGACAGTTTGACACCCAAATATTTCACTGAAGCCCGTGCCCAAGTAAATGGATAGAGGGACTGAATTTGGGACACTTCGCCCTTTGATACCGACAAATTAAGAAGCTCAGTCTTCTCCAGGTTAACCTTAAAACCAGAGAGACCACCATAAGTTTGGAGTTCCTGCACAAGATGAGGTAAAGAGTGAGATGGTCTAGATATCGAGAATAAAAGATCGTCGGCAAAAGCCGACGTCTTATATTCGGAGTGTCGCAATTGAAATCCCACAATAGAAGCATTGGTACGTATAGCGTGTAGCAAAGGTTCAAGTGTCAGGACAAAAAGCAAGGGGGAAAGTGGACACCCTTGCCGTGTGCCGTTCCGTATGGGGAAGGACTGAGAGCGGTCACCATTAATCACTACCCTAGCGGTGGGGGTCACGTACAACGCCCGTATCCACGTCTGCCAACAATACCCAAAGCCCATGGCCTCCATAACACTGAAAAGGAAGGACCAGCTCACCCTGTCGAACGCCTTCTCAGCATCAACCGCCATCAACAGAGACGGATCCTTGAAAGAGCGGGAGGCATGGATAAGGTTAATGATTTTGGTGGTATTATCTTTGGCCTCCCTACCAGGGACAAAGCCTGATTGGTCAGGGTGAACCAGTCCCCCCAGAAAAGGCCGAAGGCGCAAGGCCAGGATCTTGGCAAATATTTTAAGATCTACATTAATCAGCGATATGGGCCGATAATTTTCGCATAGTAGAGGATCCCTGCCAGGTTTGGGAATTACCGTGATTGCAGCTTCAGTGAGAGATTGTGGCGTAGCGCCGAGGAGGCGAAGGGAGTTATAAGCCAACAGAAAGTGAGGGCCTAAATCATGAGCAAATTGTCTATAATATTTAGCCGTAAAGCCGTCGGGTCCCGGGCTTTTCCCCAGAGGGGTAGCTTTGAGCGCAGCGTGAAACTCGGCGAGGGAGATAGGGGAATCAAGATGTTGGCTCACATTGGGCGGGATGGTGGTGCGCAGATGTTTCTCTAAATATAATTTAATATTGTGTGTGTGTTGCGATGAAGTCTGGGAGGGCCATATGTTATAGAGTTTCTGATAGTACCTATGGAAGACCCGAGCAATGTCAGGTGTAGAATGCTGAAGAGAACCATCATGGGCCCTAATCTTCGCTATGTATGAGGATTGCCGTTGCGCCTTAAGGGCCTTGGCCAGCAGCTTACCACTTTTGTTGCCATGTAAATAATAAGTGTGTTTAGTAATCAGCATGCTGCGCTTAGCACGTTCCGAGAGCAGAATGTTTAGGTCAGTGCGAGCGGCCGTCAACAATTTGTAGTGATCAATAGAATGAGAATGTTTGTGGTCGCGTTCTAATGTAGCTACCCGTTCAGCCAATATTTTAAGTTGCTTAGACCTACGTTTCATGAGTTGCGAGGCTAGTTGGATGAAGCGTCCACGCACAACAGCCTTATGGGCTTCCCAGCAGGTCATGGGAGTAACGTCATCAGTGTTATTAGCAGGGAAGTAATGGCCCAGGTCCACAGATATGTTAGAAACGACAGTAACATCATTCAATAAGTTGTCGTCAAGTCTCCAGTGCCTCTGAGGCCTAGGCATTGCTAACCAATTTATAGTAATGGAGATAGGAGCGTGATCTGACCATGTGATACTGCCAATCTCAGCCGAAGTCAACATAGGTAAAGCATAATGTGAGAGAAAAAGCATATCTATGCGTGAATAGGTATGTTGGGGAACTGAAAAAAAGGTGTAGTCAGTGTCTGTCGGGTGCAATACGCGCCAACAATCGGTTAATTGAGCTTTATGTAAAAGTTCCGTTGCTCGGGTAGAGAGGGAAGATGGTTGGACTGGCGCGGCCCTAACGGAAGCACAAGGTGTGTCCAAGGTAAAGTTGCAATCACCGCCAAATATGATGTGTCCTTCTGCAAAAGTATCACAAAGCCTAAGTATTTTAGTCAGTGCATGACATTGTGAGCGATTGGGTAAGTATACATTAATAAATGTGAATAAAGTGTCCCCAAGCTTCCCTTTCAAAAAGACATAGCGACCACCCTCATCGGATTTATGAGCAAGATACGTAAACGGAAGAGCCGCCCGCAATAAAATAGCCACCCCTCGGGATTTACTCACAGCAAAGTTAGCAAAGTAACCTACTGGGTAGTGTCGATTGCGAAGTGAAGGGGCACTCCCTTCCTTGAAGTGGGTTTCTGGAAAAAATATAATGTCCGCTTTGTGACGGTGTGCTTCCTGTAATGCCAAGGTCCGCCTTTCAGGGATGTTAAGTCCCCTCACATTAAGAGACATTAATTTAAAGTCGGCCATTTATGGAAAAAAGTTATACAGTGGCAGTAAGCAAAGCCGCCCAATGAGAGCCATACCACGAGTGTCACAGGAAATAAACTCAGGAACCGAAACCAAAAACATATAAGAAAACAAACAATATATAAAGAAATCGCAGTGGCGGCTGCCGGAATCAACGTATAATCCCGAGCAGCAGCAGGTAGTGGAGAGCATACACTGCTGAGGGGGTAACCAACAGAGAAATCAGTAAACATCTCTGCCTCATACAACCACATGTACAGTAAAGAACCGGAGAGTGATAAGAGCTGAAGTATAGAACCCCGTAGTGCTCAAGGCCATAGGAGTCAATCTACCGCCGAAAGTAGGACGTAAAAATAACAATAAATGTGAAGTAGACAAACTCCTCTCCATAAGCAGAGTACCAAGAGAGAGACAGCAATCACTTTAAACATAAAGAAACGTGCCGATTTCACGATAAGAAACAAAAAGTCCGCATAATAAAAACAGAAAAAGTGCAAAAAGTCATGATATAGTATACTTGCACCCAGATGGTGGAGCCGGCGCCCAGTCGGTGCAAGGCAGAAGGTGCTCACAGTCCTCACAGGTGCGGAGACTCGCCATTCTCAAGTGGTCTTGGTCCGCGAGGCACGAGCTGGTGAAGCAGGTTGCGCCAGGTGCTGAGGTGATTTTCTCTTGCGGTGCGTCGTCTGCCATCGGTGTCTCTGGGGCTGCGGCTGAAGCGAGGGACGAAGCGGAAGATCTGTCCAATCCGCGATAGGTATATCAGGTAGGTTAAGTGCTTCAGTAAAAGCCGGGACATCTTGAGCCTTGGTAACAACATACGTGCGTTGGTGGTGGAGCACCGTGAGCGAAAACGGGAAACCCCAACGATATTTAATGTTGCGTTCACGCAGCACCTCTGTCAAGGGTCTGAGGTGTCTACACGTTTGAAGCGTAATCCAAGGCAAATCCTGGTAGATACGTGCATCAAATCCCGTGAGCGCTTGGATATCAACATTGCGAGAGGCTCTAAGGATCGCTTCCTTATCCGTAAAATAATGCAGCCGACATATTACGTCCCTGGGTGGGGATTGATCACTAGGTCTGGGGCGCAAAGCCCTATGAATTCTGTCAAACAGCAGCGGTGTGGAAAGTTCACGGCCCAGTATGGTATTAAAATAATCAGCAATGAGTGTAGATAGATCTTCAGTCTCCGCTTCCGGGTAGCCCCGTATGCGCAAGTTGTTGCGCCTGTTGCGGTTGTCGAGATCCTCTAAATGTATAGAGTGAGCATGTACCTGTTCAATAAGACGATCCATACGATGAGACACGGCCTGCATCTGGACATACACCTGGTCTTTATCCGATTCCAAGTCCACGACACGTTCGCCCAGCTGTGTGATGTCCGCTGTAAGTTCTGACAGTTTGGAGTGAAAGGTGTGTTCAAGCTTGGACATCATAGACTCCATGTCGGCTTTGGAAGGTAAGAGTTTCAGCATTGCACGGATGTCTTGCTCCGGAGGAACTTGTGAACAGTCCGAAAGCGGGCTGCTCGCACGGGATGAAACTGAGCACGCTGCCGGCGCCATATTGGATCCTGAATCCTCGGCCCGTACGGGCGCATTATCTCGAAAATAAGTCGCCAAAGCGGCCGATTTAAGTCCCAGCGGCATCTTTGGGGTGCCCTTGCCTTCCGGGTCCTTCTTTTTATTGTCCATTATCTCTCTCGGGGTTCAAATGCTGAAGTTTGCGGTATAGTGTGTGAGGAGCTCCTTCAACACACAACCATCTGCTGCTCGTGCGTCCAAAGTGTAGTTCTATAATTGGTGCATGGAAAGGGTTAAAATAACAGCATTTGGAATACCCTGGGGTGTCTAGTTTTCAAAAATATATGGTTTGAATGGGTTAAATTGAGTTAACCGGCTTCAAAGATATTCCAAAGAGGAGATGGAGGCAGACTGACCAGATTTGTTAAAAAAGATTTGGAAATCATAAAACGCTTGTACTTATTGCCCTATAACTTACAAAAAACAGCAAAAAAACATAAAAACATTGGGTATTTCTAAACTCAGGACAAGTAGTAGAATCTATTTAGCTAGTTTTTTTACTTGCTTTTTTAGGTGAGTAAAAGATTTTTCAAATAAAAGTCATAAAGTGTTTTTTTTCAATTTTTCACCATGTTTTTTTTATTTTTTTTTATAGTAAATAAGATGATAGGATCAAAATAATGGTATCTGAAGAAAGCCCATCTTGTCCTGAAAAAAACAATATATAACTTATGTGGGTACACTAAATGGGTGAGGAGAAAATTACAGCTGAACACAAGCACCACAAAAGTGTCAAAACAGCCTCGGTCCCACAGGGTACAAAACGAAAAATGAGCCCGGTCCTTAAGGGGTTAAATACCGTATTTGCTTGATTATAAGACAAGATTTTTTTCAGAGCAAATGTCTTATATTCGAGGTCGTCTTCTAATCAGACCTCAAATAAAGGTCTCGCTACAAGACTGAGATCCAGATCCCCCACAGCGCTGCAGGGAATGTGGATCCTCCTTTCTGGTAAACTCCACTGCTGCTGGCACTTCATCTGGGGCTTCTATGACAGGGCACCAGCGTGCCATGACCTTCCAGTGCTCCATCATAGAAGCCCCAGTGTAAGTGCCGCAGACAACCTCTGCTGCTGCCGGCACTTCCACCGGGGATTCTGTGACGGAGCACCGGTATGACATGACCTTCTGGTGCTCAGTCATAGAAGCCCCGGCAGAACTAACTGGCAGCAGACGTCCACCAGCTGCCCCCACTAGACACCAGGGAGACTGAAGTACGGGGACAAGTCTGGGAAGCATTGGTAAGTCGGGGGGGGCGCAGAGTGGCATATAGGAAGTTAAAAGGCATTACTATAGGAAGAGTGGCATACAGGGGTTAAAAGGCATTTCTGTAGGAAGAGTAGCATATAGGAGGTTAAAAGGCATTTCTATAGGCAGCGTGGCATATAGGGGGTTAAAAGGCATATCTGTAGGCAGAGAGGCATATAGGGGTTAAAGGCATTTCTGTAGGCAGAGTGGCATATAGGGGTTAAAGGCATTTCTGTAGGCAGAGTGGCATATAGGGGGTTAAAAGGCATATCAGGGAGGCAGAGTGGCATATAAGGGAGTATAAGGCATATCTTGGGGGCAGGTTGGCAAATAAAAGCAAAAAAATAATCATTTTTCTTAATCATAGTTTTTGAAAAATCGAGCAAATGCGGTAAATTTAAAAGCAGGAACAATGTTTTTCCCTGCTAGAGTCTCTTTAGACTGTTTCCCACTTATTTTTGTATATGGGAGAATTTTTTCTCCTAGGTTTAATAATAAGGTGTCAATAATAATTTCAACACATACCCTAGATATCCAAATTGTTAACTTATGCAAATACATAATAATTCAGGTCTTAATGTAAAGCATAATTGTGGCCCTCGAGGAGAGGGTTGGACACTGCAGCAATCTGCCTGTCAAATGTTTAATTGATGTGGAATTTTGCCCCTATAAGTTTAAGATTGCAAATCTTCACTTGCCCTAATGTGTTGGTTCATGGGTCAGTAGAACAAAAAATGGTTGGAGATATAATAAAATCTACAGAAAATGTAAAGAGAAAGATCTAATTTAAGGATAATGTACTAAAGAATTACAGAATGGAGGAGATATTAAGCCTGGCCTCAGGGAGAGATTAAACTCTGGGTCTCAGCTCCAATTACATGTTTTAAACAGGTTACATAAAAGTGAGAAAAAAACAAGCTTAATCTGTGTATGGCCTCTTAAAAACACAGCCGTGAGAATTGTAGCTTCTACTGTTAACTGTCTATCACAAAATATAATGTATGTATGTATCTTTTTAGTATATATACATAATTCTGGACATAAATTCTTCAGACCTAAAAGGGTCTAACATAAGGGTCTATCATATTTGAAGATGCTTATTGAGAACATTAAGAAATCTCCTAAAAAGATGATATTCAGGAATATTTATACCCTGAACACTAAAATCTCAAGCTGTTTTGCCCCAAAGTTGGTTTTGGCTCTCCTGGCATATTGTAGCTAGTAGTCAGAATCCTTTGCTTTGGAGGGGTAAATGCTGGGAGGAGAATACACCATTAAATTATATAAATATATAAACCAATAACATAATTAACAGACAGGCCATATCTCCTAGAAAATAATTTGGCCACTTGCATATCAATTACACTACTGTTTCGAATAGTTAATTAGCTTTGTATTATTTGTTGTAAAAATGATGCATGATGCATTTGAATTGAGCAATAAACATTTAAATATAACAGTTTGAAGTTATGGCCCATCACCTTCTAAGCATGGCAGAGGACTGTGTCTGTAATGCAGAAGATCACCAGAGAAGGAAGAAGAACAAAAAGAAAAAAAGAAGAAGATAAAGAAGCAGGGAACATGAAGAAGAGCTGTGAAGATGGCAAGGATAGGGAGACATTAAGAGAAAGGGAGTGAGAGAGAGTGACAGATAGCAAGTAAGAGTAACAATACATTTTATTTACAAATAAAAAATAGCAGGATTTTTTTTGTCTGAAAACGAATGGACTAAAAACATACTATTTTGATGTGAATATATATTAAATATATACTATTCACCATTTCCTTTAACATCCGATTGGATATTGTAGTACAGATACACAAACTGAGTAAACCCCCAATTGATTTAATTTGTTTTTGATTTATAAAAGTATGTGCTGAATTGGCTCTTAACTTGCTATTCGCCTCTATTCCTAGTGTCATCTCTCTCTCTCTCTTCCCTTAAATGAATTGCTTCTACTGACTAGAGCATTCCATTGGTTGATATGGTGATAAATCAACTTTTTAAACTTTGCACCAGAATCACTTACATACTTCCCAATTATCAATAAACTTACCGTCTATCAACTGATTAACATGACTAATACATGTTTTTTTTACAGGGCAATGACAAGGTAAAGCTTTGTTCTTGTAATTCATTTCCTCCTAGCACGCTTGCCCCAAATTAGCAGATTTACTAAATCCTCCTTGTTAAGGATTAAAGGGGTTAGCACATTATGACTTCCAAGTGGTCCCTAATAGACAAGCTGACAGATAGATAGATAGATAGATAGATAGATAGATAGATAGATAGATAGTGAGGAAGAAGAAGATGACGAATGATTGGGAAGCCAGCCAAGCTTGTCTCTCCCATGATTTCCTTGTCTGTTAATTACTGGCCTGGCAAGTTAATAAACCCACTACTTGTGTTACTAATTAATGGAACGCATCTTTTGATGCTACTTAAAACACCTGGGCCCACATTCTCTCACAGCTTTTTCTGTTTATGCTCTATATTCCTGTGCTATGCATATTTGCGCATAATCCAAATCTCTAACTTGCATGAAGCTATAATTATTTCACAATAATAATTCAATTTATTTCTTGTTACGGTTCAAAAACTTTCATTTTCCTGCCAAGACAAGCTAATATCCCTCAATTAAATCTATCCAACACTTGTTTAACATGTTCTTTTTTATTTTTTTTTTACATTAATGCATTTAAAAAGTGACTACAAAGCGCAAGGGGAAAGAGAGAATAGTTTCAAGCTAGTTACAGCAAGCCAAATTCCCTATCAAATTCTAGAATGTAAATAGAAATCATCCAGTCACAGGTATCATTTCACTAACTTTAATAATAGCATTGCCTCAGCATGTAAGTGCAACTGACTGAGGCATTGGTTTACTTTATATTTAACTAAAATACATTTGCTTGTCAAAATAAAAAGGCAATTAAAGGGCACGGATCTGAGAATGCAACAAAGGAATATGTGAGCTGTAAATGTTGGAATCAATAACACCACTATAATATTTCCTGCTGCAATATGATCAATGGCATGCAAAGTGTTGGTTAAGCATGAACACATTCAACTTCAATACCTTTATAGATTTTTGCTGTGTAAAAAGAATGGCTGATTCATTCAGACCTGTCAATTTTAGGAAACTTTGAAGAGTTTAAGTGTTTTCAGTATAGTTAACTAAGTTTGAACCCTGGGTTGCTGTGTGCGCATTTGTTGCATTGAACGTTGTGACCAATAAAGTTGTCCTTTTCAGATTTCCGTACAGTATATCACTGGAGCTCCGCAGGCGATATATAACACGCATTTTATGAGTAACAACCTGTCAGAAAAACACAAAGATTCTTTGATGTATACGAAAGTGTAGCAGTTTCTTTGTTAAATGCAACCTTACAGAAATACATTTTAAAGGTTTGGACAACACTATTTTAATATATAAATGTACATTCAGAGTAATAACCTGTCAGAGCAATTGCTATATGAGCAATAATGTATGTTAGGTTATGAATCAGTTAATTAAAAACTATCTCTGTAATATTATATTCCTTTGCATTTGCTTTTATCTTGAATCACGAAAATTGGCCTAAATATGATTTGTGTGTATTTCATAATGATAGGATATGATCGGATACATATGGCCATATATAATTACTGTGGCCCCTCTATGTTGTAGGTTTAAAGACAAACATATGGGCCCCTGATTTAGTGACTTGTCTAAATGCCTACTCGACTTTGGTTTTATAGTATGGAAACATAGAATTTGACTACATATAAGCACTAAGCCAGTTTAGCCTGCAATGTAATATTTAGTACAAGTGACATGGCGCCGGATATAGAAGTCATTAATAAATTAAGTGCAGCAGAAACCACAAGGTATGCCATCTCACAACACATGTATTTAACAAAATGTTATTTGTGCAAATAAACACATAGGTGTTTAATAATATTCTAGAGAGTTATAATTTTCCACATATACAAAAAGAGAAAATACAAAATAAATCACAGTGCTTCCAGAATAAAATAGTTTTCTTTCAAGGCAAATTCACACTCACGTTATGCAGAGCTCTATTTCTGTAGGCATTTGGGTAAGATCTTAACAATCCATCAGATCACCTCACAAGATAGAAGTGAAAGACTAAAGCAGAAAGAGAAGACAGACATCATACAGAAAAGACATGTTTATTCAAAAAAAAAAAAATAGTATCTTACATTAAAAATGTAATCTGGAGCTTCCTGTGTAAAATGCTATAAAATCCTAACTTGCCCATAGACCTCTGTGAACATACAGTTCCTCTTGGCCACTCAGGCCCTTCCCACATGGCGTGATAAGACATGACATTTTGTGAAGCCCATTTAAGTGTTAATCAGCTCCAAATATAAGTATTATTTGTGGCATTTTGCGTTATGCGCCTAAGTGTTTATTTACGCAGATCACTTTTTTGTATGTTACAGTATGACTGGCTTTTTGTTTCGCTCTCATTACTATGAGTAATAACACAGCTTGGCACATCATATCAGGAATACATTACATAATTTTCCCCTTGACAGCCAAGTCTGTAATTTCATTGTGATATGAAATCAGCACTACATCAGGTTTAAAATACCACCACCTCTTTAGAAAGGTTATGATAATCAGAAAAATGAATTATAAAGTGCCTGTATTTCATCCAAGGGACTGTCTGGTACACCTATGATAATGCTGTGCATAACAGCAAGATAGTAAGTTGCATTTTTACTTGACTTGTGCATTCGTATTCGGGAGAACATGATCACCAGCACAAATGTTGTATTTTCGTTGTTCAAACCGAATAATGAACAAACAAATATGACAGCGAAGTCTTCCTTTCTTCGTGTTCGTCTTCGTAAATACATATATCTCCTAACTAATTTCCCTGGTCCCTTCCCGCCACTCCTTCTAACCTTAAGTCTTCTGTAGTATAGCAGGTGTTAATACGAAAATCCGTAGGATCGCACCAGGATTTAAAGGTCCGTAAGAGAGCCTCTTTTGGTCGCCGGCAGGGGGCTTGTCCGGCATTAACCAATGAAGAGCAGATGGTTCTTACGGACCTGGCAGCCAAAGCGGTCTCCCCAGGCCAAGTTGCTCCGAGGTGTACCTTTGCCCTTTGCCAGGGGCCCTACAGGGGCTCAGGCCGATTGTCTGAGAGAAGGGAGATTTTAGTCCCCCTGGCAAAGTTACACCTCGGAGCAACATTCACAGTTTTTTATGTAAATACCTAGTTATTGAAAACTAAAGGGGAATTATAAACTTACTATTGTACCAAAAAAGTTGATTAGAATATTTGTGATAAGATTTATTGTAAATCATTAATTCTCTAAACTTGTCTGAATGTCTGAATCTTAATTTACCTAGGAAATAAATCCTAGGAGTTATGTCAAAGGATTGACATAGAGAATATTATTATGTCAAAAATTGTTGCTCTCTTATGCACATTAAAATATGGAATAACAGTATGATAATGTTTTTTACAGTTTGATACCATATAAAAGAAACATTCCAATATACTCTTTCCAAGCAATTTCACTGCGATGAATTGCCGGTTATTACAATACAATGAACAAGAACAAATATATGATTGTCTCATTACATAGTCTTACCTTTCCCTTGAAAAAAATCACAATAAACGGTTAGCAACAGAAATCTGATCAGTAAAAATGCTAGAGCTTTAATAGATGGCTTTGAAAACACCCACCTAATTATCACCTTATTCATCCACATCGAGTAAGAACACCAGAGACGCCTTCCAAAACCATTAGCTGATAAAGTTTCCATTTTTTGTTCCATGTAAACCCTACAATGTATACATTTTGTTTGTAAATTATTTCTAAACAATGACCATAATAAGCTTTATATTTTCTGAGTCAGGTGTATACCAGCAAAAATATTTCTGAACTCCAAATGGCTGGGTGTGTTCTGCTTGCCACAAAGGTTTTATCGAATAATTAAGATTAACGGTAGAGAATATCTCCAGGCAACATGTACAACAGTTTCATCAAACACACCTTTGTGGGAATAGTTATTTTCTGTTTTATTATCAACTCAATTGTTGCTGGACCAGATTTGTACCATTTAAGAAAGAATGGAATCTTGTAAGTGTAAGATGAGGTGGATTTGTGTGTGAAACACTTCTGAAAAGTGAGGAAGGATGTTCGCTACCCTGATTGCCCTGTTATCTGGTGACTTTCAGCATGTGATTGGCAAAGGATTCTAAATGCCTAGTGGCTCCTCTATATACCTTAATTAGTTTCCTCAATTTACAAAGTGAATGCAATAGGTCTCAAACTCGGGGAAACACCCCATTATTTAGTCTCAGCTACCCAGAAACACAATGTGAAGTAGACATGTTGTGTTGTCATGTCATCACTAAACATCCCAAATGGAAGACATGCAAGCATATGCATAAATACAATTAATTACAGTAATAGGATTTAACAGGGCGCAGGGTTAATGTTGAAAGAGGAATCCTAAAAAAACAAATATATATAAACTTCCTCATGCAGACACACTCTTCAACAGCATACACTTACACACACTCACATTAACATTATATACACATATACATACACTGACAACATACATTTACACATAAATATATATATATATATAAACACCTTATTCCACATCAGTGCAGCTCACACTAGGTTCCTTGGTTATTGGAGCACCTCTGACCAAAACTCTGCATTTTCCAACATTTTTTTAGAATTCAGATGCACCATGGTTACTGGCTTAAAAAATATGACAGGTGTAGCAGGTTGTCTCATATGTCATTACCTTGGTGTCAGATTTTGTTACCCTTGTAAATTAACTCCAGTGTGTTCAGAACCTTGTTCTTAAAAAAGTTAAAAAAAAAATATTATTCTTTAATTATAAATAAATGGATTACTAACAATGTAAAAGTAGATTGCTTGATTGAGCAATCTTTTATTTTTTGTTTAGGGCTTTATAGGCACATAGTGCAAGTGACATTTCACATGTGAATATTTAGCCATAAGATCAGATAGCATTAAAATCCTTAAAGAGGATTATATGAAGGTATTCAGCTCCTGCTGAGCACAAAGTCTATAAACTAAAGGATGAAGGAGTTAAAAGTTGTTTGTTAATTTGTAACTTACTATGAAGGCATGCCACTGGGAGAGATAGGAATAAGTGCACGGAGGGAATCTGGAAGCTCTCCCTTTCAGTGTTTGTTCAGAACTAATCCTAAAGAAAAACTATGGACAGAATGCAGTCAAAAGACAAATTACATGGCTATTGAGTAGCTTAGTTTTCCAGATGGTCAATGCACAGTTATAGTTCACTGCCCATTAAACATCCACTAACGCTGAGAACACAAAACATTCAATGGGTATTAAGTCATTCAAATAAAGCACCACAATGTCTGCAACCCCTAACCAATCACATTATTTGAAAAACGTAAAAGTGCTGTGAAAAGCTATCAAGGATCATATTCACTCACTATGAGTTTCACATGCAAAAATGGTCTATGTCAATAAAGGCACTCTTAAACCCACACTGAGCTTGTTACGTAACTCCTTGAGACAAGACTGTGCGACTGAAGCAAGACAAACAATAATACACATTTTATATAAATCTCCATAAGATATGTATAGGAGCCCAAGTGATACAGCTTAAAATGTTCATCAGTCTGCTCTGCCAATGAAGCACATTTTTATTTATGAAACGTTTAATCAACTGTGTTAAATGTATGCCAGATACATTGGATATTTAGGATTGCAGACTAGGACCTCCGAAATCAGCATACATTTTATAACTACAAAGCATGTCTCATCATCATTTTAACTGTCTGGCAACACACAGTGATATTACCGCAGAAGAAAGTTCCAGTCTTCCAATAAGGCCTTCTACTAAGAATTAATACCCATGATTCATGATCATGGATGGACACATTATATCCCCCTGTCTGCTTAAAGGGGGACTGCCACTGACACAGCTTGTAGCATGTATAGCATTTTACCTTGTGGAAGCTAGTCAATGTGTGAAAAGTGTCATAAGAGGCGCATCAATTAATTTCTCTCCCTAATGTTATATCCTGAGCCCCCCGGACCCCACAGAAGGCAGCTTCCATCAAAGATCAAGGGGAGAAATAAACATTCAAATCTCAAGAAAACTAGTTGCAAATGGAATTTTTGATACATTTCTTAAGTTAGATAAATAGTATATTTTTCTAGATGAGTGCAAACAATGACTTGAATCTTTTCATTTCAGAGTTCTTATTCTGAAAAAAATGTTACTTTTTTTTTACATTTTATTGCATAGAAATCATTGCATGCAATTTAATGTTATTCAAGTTTGAAAACATCTGTATCATTTTAGTCCTTCTCCTTTCTGCTTCTACTAAAAACAGGAGTTGTAACTTAATTTATGATTGACTAATCGCTTGAAAAAGACCATTTAAAATTTTGAAAGTAAACTCCCCCTGAAATACATAATGTTTTTTTTTTTAAAAAAACCAGCATGATATAATGAAAATGAATGTGTTGCAAATACAAATTACAACGCACAATGCAGACAGAGCAATGGCAAATATTATTCGAAATTCTGTTTTAGGATACTCTTAATTTGCCTTTTTGTATCACAACAGTAGGATTGCTATAGGTTATTTCAGTGGTGTACTAAGGGAGGGTGCCACTCATCAGGGAGGTGCTACACTGGCACACAGAGATCCCAAGTCCACTGAATAATTCTGTGTCCGTCTCCTTTCCCGCAGCTCTCTTGCATCTTCTTCGGTCTCCTTTTTCTTCTTCTGCTTCATCCTGTGTCATCTTTCTTCATCCGCTTCTCCATGAACAAGGCCTCCCACAGCAGAACCCCCAGGCATACCCTCTCTCGAATTGGAGGAACTATGTCTTGTGGCTCATCCCTTTTGGGGAAGTACTCAGAGAAGCCAGAATAACGCAAACAGATAAAGAGAGGTGCAAAAACACTTTTCTTATTATGCAAATCATTCATTAGTCTGGCTCCTCAGAGTACTTTTGCAAAAGAGCGGAGTACAATGGGAGGCCTAGTTCAAAAGCGGATGAAGAAAGAAGACAGAAGAACAAGATGCAAGAGAAGAAGGGGAGCTGCAGGAATAGACAGTGTGAGACAGTGTGAGTGTGAAAGAGCATGTGTAATAGAGTGAGTAAGAGTATGAGAGAACTACTCTACTCTCAGTATGCCCCTGGATTAATCTATTTAGGGAGCTGCAGGAATAGGCAGTGTGAGACAGTGTGAGTGTGAAAGAGCATGAGTAATAGAGTGAGAAACAGTATGAGAGAACTACTCTACTCTAGGTATGCCCCTGGATTAATCTATTTAGGGAGCTGTGGGAATAGACAGTGTGAGACAGTGTGAGTGTGAAAGAGCATGAGTAATAGAGTGAGTAAGAGTATGAGAGAACTACTCTACTCTAGGTATGCCCCTGGATTAATCTATTTAGGGAGCTGCGGGAATAGACAGTGTGAGACAGTGTGAGTGTGAAAGAGCATGAGTAATAGAGTGAGTAATAGTATGAGAGAACTACTCTACTCTAGGTATGTCAGACGATAAAGTGTATCCCCAGTTTAGTTTGATGATTCTTCGGGTGTGATTTCAGTATATTTTAATTACTTAATTGTTATGATTGCATGTGTATAGCTTTGATCTTCCTTGCTATATATTTCACACAGCTGGAACTTAAGAGCATGATCGTTTCTCAGGAAAGTGTGTTTTGACACCAAGCTATTATCGTTGAGTGAGCCCATGCAGAGTAATGTTTTAGGATTAATATTACACCTAGAACAGCTTGGAAAGCAAGTTAATAATTGTGGGCTGTCATCTACCTTTGTCAATTTGACAATTTTACAATATAAGTATTGAATCAACTTTGAAACCTGGGATTCTTGGGAGAGAGCAGCAGTGTTAAAGTTGTTTTCCAATACAAGCAGCATTCCCTGTATGGTTATATTGTTCATACCCTTTTCTTCCTGCCTCGCTATGCTTTGTGAGTGCCATTGGTTATACACACATTCAGTGTCCAATTTTCTACTCGGCTGAGTCTGAAAAAAAGCACTGCTTAAGAACTAAATGTTTCCCTGGGGTCTTATTGAAAAAAAAACTAAAATACAAAAGAGACAGATTTTTAAATGTATAGCATGTTAAGTTGTTGCAGTAATCACATACTGAGAATAAAAATCAAGTGGGTCTATAAAAGAAAATTGCTCCTTAAAACGGTCTGTGTGCGTTTACTGCACAGGTGCAACAAGGGAAGGAATTTCAAGAACAGGTCAGTTTATTAACTGTTTGGATGAAGTTCCCTGTGTTTAGAGGTAGCCTTGACTTAAGGGTGTGTGAGCTGCCCTTGGCATGAGCTAGACTCAACAAGTGAAGGGATGTAACCAGGTGCCAATTTATATCAACTCTGTCTCTCATTTTGGAGTTTATGTTCACAAGGCTGCCTTGAATACTTAAGTGTCTCTTTAAACAAAACGGTAAAGAGAGCTTCGATCTTAGGACAATATAGTACCGTACTTATGTGAGGCATTATTCAGTCAAGATTCAAAAAGTGTCTGTAGATTTGCATTACATGTTTTGTTCTAGGACTGAACAAAACCGGGCTGCCGTGGAAGGTCTGTTATTAATTAAACAGATGTAGACCAAATGGGAGTTTAACGTGAACGGATCCAATGCCAGATTGCTTACTGGGTAAAAAAGACCAATGATCATCAGTGCCACTAGACAAACAGGGCAGACCTTTATTGATTTAACAGCTCCCTGGGTCAGTCAGTGAGTCCCCATCCAGCCGGTCAGCCTCACTACCCCCAAAACAGGGACAGCGGGGCAGCACTGTGATAATTTGCGAAAATAGAAATTATCTACATGAAAAATGGTAGCATGCAACTGACAGAAGCAGTTGAGATACATAAAAAAATGGCTCAAACATAAACTTTAAGGGAAATGTAAATAAAATTATGAATTATCTTTGATAATTCATTTGTTTCATAAAAAATATTTTTGGGAAAAAATTATGTATGGCAACTGCAAAGATAAATTTTAAACCAAATCATATAAATGTAACACCTCAAGGAGAAAAAAAGTTTTTAAGCCCACAGAAGGATTCATACTTTGTCTGTAGCATACCTAGCCTCCATTTGTTTGTACTGGGATTTGGTTTAGATCAGAAGGACAAGGGAAGTTTAAGAGCAGATTAGATAGTTGCAATTAACCAATGCCTTAAGGGCCTACTTTGTTCAACAGCACAAAATAATTGGTTAATTGAGCTTGCCAACTTCCTGATTCCAGGATTTGCTACTTCCAGAAATGCTACAGCTGATTTTTTTTTCTGATCTGCTGTAAACACTTTAGTAGCTAAAATTGAAATGTCGCCTGTTTCACACCTTCCCATTGGTTTTTAAAGCCTCAGTACATGAAGCGATTAGTTGAAGGCTTTATTCTTTTGTATGGCAGATTTTCTCCTTGTATTGGTTTGCCTAAGGCAGAGGGATAAGTTTGGAGATAAGGATAATTCTCTTTTAAATAGTTAAGCTCCCTAAATTAAATTAACATCTACTCTGCTGTTTATTTAGTTCGTTGTTTACCCTTAGAGTTCAGCAAAGACAGCATTTGCAAATATCATTTAAGTATTATTATTATTATCCTTTATTTATATAGCGCCAACAGTTTACGCAGCGCTTAATACAATACATAAATTCAAGGGATATCACAAGACAAGAATTGACAGACTAAGACAAACCGATACATTTGGTGGAGAGAGCCCTGCTCGCAATCTTACAATCTAGAGGAGTATTGGGTTTTTCATTAAAAAATTAAGTAGGTTTGATATTGTATTTTACACAATGTGTTGTTTGATATGTCCTTTGTTGTTAAGTATGCAGTAATAAGCAGATTTGGACATGTGATAATGTGTCAGTGGAAGCACCTGTTCTATTATCAGGGTGTGAGATTATTTAACTTGGCTGTATTGCATTCAAACTAATGATAGGTGAATCCTTCAGTTACATTGTACAGTGAGAGGCAAGGCATCTGTCAGTCTTTGGTGGAAGAGATTCTACTTGGGGGTATGTACTAAACACCCAAGGCATATAACCTAGGTAGACATTATTTTCACATTTGTAATGTGAATAAATGCATTATTTTGGATATAATAAGTCAGGGCCGCCCTGAGGTGCGTCCATGGATTGCACAGCACCCAGGCAACAGGGAGCAGAGGAGAAAGAAGGGGGCGCTGATTGGTCACTGAAAGCTTTCTCATGAATGAGTGGCTTGTTCATGAAAAAGTTTTCAGCAACCGCTCGGCGCCCCTCTGTCTCCTTCCGCTCCCTGCCGCCACCCACCTCAGCGCTGCTCTGACTGCAATGGTGGGAGTGCGAATCCTCCGCCTTGGTCGTAGTGTGGGCACTTCATGATAAGGGTCGTGATATGACGTCATATCCAGGTGCACAGCAGTGAAGCCTCACGCACAATGACGGAGCGGAGAGACAGAGGCCACACACTCCCACCACGGACTTCAGCAAGGTAGGTGAATTTGAAAATTGAGAAGGGGGGAGGTATACAGTGAGAAAGGGGGGAGTAGTAAGAATACTCCAAGTCCTATGTGTGCAACCTGGGTGCTGGGCAAGTAGTTAAGATGTAACTTGGGTGCTGAGCAAGTCTCTTGGATGCAATCTGGGGGCTGGGGCAAGTCTTATGTGTGCTGGCAAAGTCCTGTGCAACCAGGGTGCTGTGATGTCTTATAACAGGGGTGTCCAACATGCGGCCCGCAGGACCTCGAGGTGCGGCCCATGTGAGATCGGCAGACAGGGCAAACGGGATAACAAGAGCCCTGCTGTGTGTACCTGTGGGAGGGTCTTTTGTACTACACAGAGGAAGCGGAACCCATCACATGACTCTGCTCCAGTCCTGCTTCCTCCCCTGCTGAAGTCTGTGAGCGGCATCAAGAGAGCTGCAGTGCAGGTAAGGGGGTGGGGGAGGGTGTTTGAATGAGTATGCGTGATTGAGGGAATTAATCTGTAAATGAATGAGTATATGAATGAATGAGTGTGTGTAATAGCATGGATGTGTAAGTGGGGGGGCATGGTACAGGGTGGCTGTAAGTGATGTGCAGCATCAATACAAAGGGGGGCAGCTAGCCAGGTTTCAGCATGTACTGGCTGACTTGGCATGATAGGAGTGTGATTGCTAACAGAAATCACAGTCCCATCATGCCTAGGTTCCAGTATTTACTGGTTGCCTGGGTATGATAGGAGTGTGATTGCTGTTATCATGCCAAGTCATGTTGTTGAATTTTTTTGTCCAATTGTGGTGTGTTACTTACTTTTAATAAAAGTGTGGTTAACACACCAAAATTGGACAATAACAATATTAATTTGTATATGATTGTTTACAGCAATCACACTCCTATCATGTCCAGCCAACCACTACATTCTGGAATCTGTATATGCCTGAGATTGCTGTTAAGAATCATAATATATATATATATATATATATATATATATATATTAACATTGTTATTAATTTTGGTGTGTAACTTACTTTTATTAAAAGTGTGGGATTTTTTATTATTTTGTGTGTGTGGGGGGGTCATTTTCGGTTTTGGCTAAGTGAACCCTGAATTTTCGGTTTTGGTCCAGAATTTTCATTTTAGTGCATCCCTAGAATAAATAAAACTATTTAATTTTTACTTATCCAGAATCCTGAATTTGTAGTCACAAAACTTTCTAGGTCCAGAAATCAGTGAGAGGAAAAGTAAAGGTTTTGTGTCATTTACTTTATTTTAATCTGCATATTTTATTAAAGGCCATATTTTCTCACAGTGAAAAATGAAAAAATCACTGGGTTTGGAGAAATTTGTTTTACTATTATTTTTTAACTCTGCTGTTTAACTCTATGTGAGTGACATGTTATATGGTGAAGTTGGGGGCCCCAAAGGGGTGGAGTAGAAAAAAGGTGTGGTTAGAGGAGTTATGTATGTAAGTGGTGGAGTTTTCCACCCAGATGTCAGTGACCCTAGGCTCGGTCCTGATAATTACACAGCTTCATGAACTCTTCTCATCAGAGCCAGTGCTTGACCAAATACCACCTTACGCAAGAAGCCTTTCTGTTGCCCCTATATATATGCTATGTTTGTTTTTTTGCATTTAGAATGTCATTGCAGACAAAGGCCTCTTGTGTGTGATTCCTACATCTTGATCCCTGCAATAGTCCTAATTCTACCGATTTGGGACATTTTTTGAGGAGATAGTTTGTGAGGGCCCAGAAGGCTATCCAAATTACCTGGTGCTAAAACTGGCCCTGCTTCTCCCACTAGTTTAAAAATAAAGACTTTAATATAGACTATGCAGTGCAAGATGAAGTATGATATGAAGGATAGAGAGCAGGTGACGTTCTTTTGTAACCTTTTATGCAGGATAAAACATTATTTTAAAGATTTGCTACTTGTTTTTTTTTTAAAACCCATACATCCTTTCAATTATGTCAAAAGGCATTTTTTTTGTGCATCCATAGCTATGATAACTGAAGATGTGAGCTCGTGTTTTGATCTTCTCGTAATGTGTTATGACATTAAACGGATTCCTAAGGGGCTGGATTTCTATTACTTAATAATATACAGAAATAATAATGTAGGCAGAGGAGAACAACCAGTCTGCACTGGGTCAGTGTAAATTTTCCGCTCTAGCAAGACTTTTCCATTAGCTGATCAGCTCCAAGATGAATATTTAATCATATATGTTATCACTCATTCAGAGCCTGTTTTCTTTCCATTACATGAAGCATTTAACTTTTCTGTCAACTTCATAACCATGCAAGCAGTGCTTTCTCTTCCTTTAAGGTTTTTATCACCACTTACTTAACTCTCACCAGGAGCATTTGCAACAATGATTCTCTATTTCCTGAGGATTTCCATGAAAACAAATCTTTAAGTGACTTTCCTATTGTTCCTAGGAAGAGAGGGCACCGACACTTAAGAGCTGATCACTGCGTAATCTCTTTATTGATTCCATAGACAAGAGGTAATAGCACTTCAGCTTCACAGCTAGAAGTTTGCTGAACTCTTTAGATAATGAACTACTAATTCTGAGTTAACATAACCCATCTTCCCAGCCATGCCTTTGTTTGATTCTCTAGCAGTAACAGTGATGTGAAGAATAAACCAGATTCTTCTTACATTATAAATAAATTAGAATGTATTTATAAGAAATTCATAATCTTTAAGTAGTTTCCACGTGATACATGTACTTAAGTGATGCAAGTGATGTTTCGGTTTGATCTACAAAGATGCAATTATGATATTTGTTATTTTACATTCTATTTCATTTTAATTAAAAACAGTCAGAACATGTTGCAGAACATTATTTTTCAGATGAACATACAATTCCAGTTTAAAATGGTACAGTCTCTAGATTTTTTTTTTATTTATTTTACCGCAGACCACCGTAATTATCTTAATTATCTTCTAACATTTTCTAAAAAAAGAAAAGCAAATGCTGACTATATGTATATTGCACAACTGTTTTAGCTGC
The DNA here is from genome assembly GCA_023333645.1 of Sceloporus occidentalis. Classification (NCBI taxonomy): domain Eukaryota; kingdom Metazoa; phylum Chordata; class Lepidosauria; order Squamata; family Phrynosomatidae; genus Sceloporus; species Sceloporus occidentalis. The sequence goes on from JALMGF010000227.1 coordinate 341,669, forward strand.
AGTCATAGTGCAGTACCACTGGCTTTATGGTGTGCTGCACACTAATAATGAATAAGACCCCTTTAAGTTTGTTTAACACCTGCTGTTAACATAATCTGACAAAGACGGATATGTCATGAATGTGTAATGTGATTATTCAGGTGGGAATAATTATCTCACAGTGATGTTTCTTGCTGCTAGTGAATATTATTATTACATACATGCACCATTATGAGACACTAGTTCCACTTTGTATTAATGAAAAATTAAAGTGGCCTACTTTTTACATATGTGCAATTTTTATATGTTCTAATAAGCATTTATTAAATGATCATGATAAATAATAGTAATGTTAAAAGCAGCAATTATTTTTTATATATATGGAAGGCACCAATCATACTGCTTTTTTCAATTATATACCTCTGCAATAATATCAGTAATATTTAGCTTATGTCTACTTAAGGAAAACAGTTATTGTAATAAGTCAATTTCTTAACTCCTTCATGACCAACAGTAACAGAGCTTTTCTGACATTTTTACTATGCATTCCTTCAACCATAACGTGCCCACTACGTTGTCCTCTGCAAACGAGATGCCCAGAAGTACTTGCGGAAGTCCAGCAAGGCCAACTACCCTTCGTACAATGCAAAAAGGAGTGGTGAAATGAGGCAGCTCTGGTGCGTGCTATTTCATATCAAGAAGGCATCCAACAAGGCAACTTTGAGTCTTATCCCTGCGATGGGGGTGGAGTACAGGGATTGGATCCAGCTCTGGATCTAGGGATCAAGTGCTATGCCTTCTAATGTTAACATTAGAAAATCATAGATTTTCTTATCAACAGAATGCTTACACTTCTCCTCAAGCACAGCAATTTGCTCTGTCAGCTCTGAGAACTGAAGCCCGTTGGATAAATTACCCCTCTGTGATGGTGTGTATAAGCGTTTCCCTGAAGAAAGGGTTAACTGCTTGCAGGAGTCTAAGTACTGCAATCCAGTTGAAAGACTTCAGAAAAGATATATGCGGCTGGTGTTCCATCCAACAAGGTCCACTCTGTTACACTCTCTCATAACACACTTATGAGACTCCCACATTGATGGTAGCTCGGCACCCAAGGCTCAGTTTTCAAGGAGGTAGTTCTGCAGGTGGGCCTCAAATTGCTACATTATCTATCAGTAGGGATTCATTGAGCCTACAAGAAGTGCCCGTGAGATGATACAAGGGGACACCAATTTTGATAACAACAGGGGCATGGTCAGAGAGACCTGACCTGTGTATTTCTGTTCTCGGGATCAGCGCTGTATGGTAGTGCTCCAGAAAAAAGTTGATCCTGGAATAAGATGGTCAGGGTCAGTGAGGTGAGGGTCAGAGTAGAATGTATAGTTTCTCTTCCCGGGTGCCATCCTGCAGTCCACACTCTATGTTGCCTCTATTTTGCTTCATAGGGTCAGGGGGAATATTAAAGCCCCCCACACAGGAAGTGGACCCCATTTGAAGTTAGATGGGATGCGCAGAATGGAAGATAATGTTGCACAATGTCTCCTATTGGGCAGGTACACATTGACCAAGTGTAGGGCTGATCTCAGATGGTCCCAAATGTGAACCTAGCCATCTGTGGAATCTTAAGATGTGGAGAGTTTGGGTAATAAGAGGTTAACTGTTTTCTGCATTTTGGTGATAAGAGTCTGATGCTCTGGGAGGTAGTACTGTTCTGTAGAAGAGCATTATATATATGGTAGAGGACATAGGTCAAATTACACAACTCAATTAGTTGGTGAGAAACCGGACCATAAGTGTAGACTCGGGGTCAACTTCAGGGCAATGGACATCTGCTTAAGATAACTGAAAACCCACCCATACCATACATATTAATGTTATGTAGGTTAGGCTTTTGCCTAAAAAGCAGAGTTATTGAAATTGTGCCAGCCTTTAGTAGGACTGTACTAATTTTCTTTTGTTATCAATGTATATATATTGTGTGAAATTGTAGAGGTCATTGATATAAGTCCACATCCCGTTCGTCCACCTAGAAGTGAAAAGCGATCAGATGTGTTGTGGAAATCAAACGTTGTGCTGACCACCAGCCTTCTTTGAATGTATAAAAGTTTATTCCAGATACAAGCAGCTGCAGGGAGATCTGCACAAAAGCAGGCAGGTCTGACAGCTCTACAATTTCACACAATATATATATACATTGATAACAAAAGAAAATTAGTACAGTCCTACTAAAGGCTGGCACAATTTCAATAACTCTGCTTTTTAGGCAAAAGCCTAACCTAAGGGGATCGCTGTCCCCTTAGGCGTAACCTGAGTATTATTGCTGTTTAAAACTTGCATGAAGAATCCTGGAGTCTCCTAAACTCCCCCAGCGCCCATGTTTTTTTCCGGGGAGTATTAAGGGCCTGAGCATTGAGGGTCACCACTGTCAAGTCTGATTTTATAAAACCCATAATTGTTGGTGGGTACCCCCAGAGAAACTTCCCCGAGCTCCACTTTATATATACACACTCACTGGCCACATTATTAGGTACACCTGTTCAATTGCTGGTTAACACAAATAGCTAATCAGCCAATTACATGGCAGCAACTCAATGCATTTAGGCATGTAGACGTGGTCAAGACAACTTACTGAAGTTCAAACGTAGCATCAGAATGAGGAAGAAAGGGGATTTAAGTGACTTTGAACATGGCATGTTTGTTGGTGCCAGGCGGGCTGGTCTGAGTATTTAAGAAACTACTGATCCACAGGGATTTTCATGCACAACAATCTAGGGTTTACAGAGAATGTTCCGAAAAAAGAGAAAATATCCCGTGAGCGGCAGCTGTGTGGATGAAAATGCCTTGTTGATGTCAGAGGTCAGAGGAGAATGGGCAGACAGGTTTGAGATGACAGCAAGACAACAGTAACTCAAATAACCACTCGTTACAACCAAGGTATGCAGAACACATTGAACCATAAAGCAGATGGGCTACACCAGAAGAAGACCATACTGGGTGCCACTCCTATTAGCTAAGAACAGGAAAGCGAGGCTACAATTGTGTGGGAGACATATGGCACACTTTGTACCCCCACAGTACCAATTGAGCATCGTTTTAATGTGACAGCCTACCTGAGTATTATGACCACAATGGCCTCCACAGTTACCAGATCTCAATCCAATACAGCACCCTTGGGGTGTGGTAGAACGGGAGATTTGCATCAAGGATGTACCGCCAACAAATCTGAAGCAACTGTGTGATGCCATCATGTCTTGGTCACGGTGCTGGCATTTCATGATGAGTGCCGGAATATGATGTCATAGGCCTTGCACTCCCACAGTCCCGCAGGACTTCTGCAAGGTAAGTGAACCCCAAGTGGCCTCCTCATAAGTGGCTATTTAAGAGTTACACTGGACTATCCAGACATCTATCCCTGGTCTTCATGCTTTCATCCATCCTCTGGCAATCACTAATGTCTGCCATATCTCCTTCTCTTACAGGTATGAACATCCCATATTTCATTTGAACCCCTCATCTCCTGCTATTACCTCTGTTTTCCACCTGGTATGAACATCACATATTTCATTTGAACCCCTCATCTCATGCTGTTACCTCTGTTTTCCACCTGGTATGTCTGTATCCTGCCTGTCTCCGGGGTTAAATTTGGTGCCCTATAGTCTAGCTTAATTGCATTTGTTAGCCACGATGTGAACCATCTGCCTCCTGTATGCAATCACCTTATCTGACCACTTGTGAGGTAGTCCTATAAATTCCCAGGCCTCACTTGGAAACAAGCTTGCTTGGAAATGTGGCTGCTGTGGCCTCTTCCCCCATGGCCTCCTCATAAGTGGCTATTTAAGAGTTACACTGGAGTTAAACGGGAGGGAAATGACATACCAGGTACCACTGCAGAAAGCGGCCACAACACTATCGGAACCACAGCAACACATCCCCATTCAAGCAGTCCTCTCCTATTGTCTCATTTCCCACTCAACCACCGACTAGATTGTAAGCTCGCAAGAGCAGGGCCCTCTTCTCCTTTTGTACCAGTTATTGTATGTGTTTTTGTATGTGAAATTTGTTCTACTGATTGTAACAGCGCTGCGGAATCTGCCGGTGCTTTTTAAATAAATGTAACGTAATGTAAAGGGGGGAGAGGGTAGATAGTGAGAAGGGGGAGAGGGGGTAGATAGTTAGAAAAGGGGAGGTAGTGAGAAAGGAGGGTAGTATGAACATTGAAATAAATAAAGAGTGAGAATTAATTAATATGTGGATGCATTATGTGAACGAGTGAGAGAATTAATTAATGTGTGGATGCATTGTGTGAAAGAATGAGAGAATGAAAGAATTAATATGTGGATGAATTGTGTGAATGAGTGAAAGAATGAATGAATTAATGTGTGGATAAATTGTGTGAATGAGTGAGACAATAAAATAATTAATATGTGTACGAATTGTGTGAATGAGTGAGAGAATTAATTATTGTGTGGATGAATTGTGTGAATGAGTGAGAGAAAGAAATAATGTGTGGATGAATTGTGTGAATGAGTGAGAGAATGAATGAATTCATGTCTGGATGAATTGTGTGAATGAGTGAGAGAATTAATGTATTTGTGAGAATGCATTAATGGATATATGTAAATGATTTGTGTAAAAGAGTGAGAGAATAAATGATTGTATGAATGAAAGTGAGTGACTGTAAAAAGCGTTTGTGTGTATCATAGATGTATAATTGATTTGTGGAATGGCAAAGATGACACAGGCAGGGTGTTTATGCCTTGGGGACTAAGATGGTACAGGCAGGGAGTTTATGGGACAAAGATGGCACAGGTAGCGTGTTTATGGGACAAAGATGGCACAGGGCAGACTGTCTGGGGAGAAAGATATTGTACGATGGTCTGTTTGGGGACAAAGTTGATTCATGCTGGGCTGTTTGGGGACAAAGATGGCACATCCTATGTGAGTAATTTGGGTGCTGGTCAGGTTCTATGTTGGCATTGTGGACGGCAAGACTGGCCTTTGGGGTGTGCAATGTGTAATTGGGGTTTTATCTATACCTTTAATGCTGAGTTTTTATGTGAATTTCAATTCATCTATACCTGCAAAGCTGGGTTTTTGTGTTATTCTGTTGATCTATATCTGCTATGCTAGGTTTCCATACATTATTTATGTATACCTGCAAATACAGGGTTTCTATGTCTTATTCAGTTGAATAATACATGCAGTGCTGTTCCCATGTATTGTTGATTTGATCTATACCTTCAGTGCTGAGTTTACATGTGATTTCCAGTTGATCTATACCTGCAATGCTGGGTTTGTGTGTTCTGTTGATCTATATCTGCAAAGCTCTGTTATCATACATTTTTTATGTATACCTGCCAATACAGGGTTTTGATTTCTTATTCAGTTGATCTATACATGCACATGCTTTTTACATGTGTTCTTTATTTGACCTATACCTGAACTACAGGGAGTAAGTAAAGAGAGAGAGGTGTGTCTGGGATGATTATGGGGGGAGAGGAACTCTTAATGTCATGGTAGGGTCAGAAAGAAGGAAGACTGCACTGAATCTCATAGTCTTCCCTTAATCTGCATTCAGTGGGGCAAACATTTTTTTGGTGTGGTAGCAGAGGGAGTGATCACATGCTAGGGAGCATGGAGCATTTTTATATAAAATATATTGGCAACAGGGTCTAATAATTATAAATATTGACAACAGGGTCTAATATTAATATATAGTGGCAGCAGGGAGTTTGGAGCAGGGCCCAAGAAAATGTTTTCCTGTGGTCCATTTTTTCAATATAAAATATATTGGCAGCAGGGTCTAATATTAATATATATTGGCAGCAGGAAGTAATATTAATAATATTAATATATAATTCTGTCGCACCTCTCTGCGAGTCCCTCCACTGGCTCCCCATCCATAGCAGAATTACATTCAAAACACTAACTCTATCCTACAAAGCTCTCACTAACACCACTCCCCTCTTCCTATCCTCCCTCATCAGCAAATATACTCCAGCCTGCCCTCTAAGATCCAACAATGACCTGCTCTTTGCATCTTCACTTATCACCTCCTCCCACGTCCGCCTACAAGACTTCTCTCGCGCAGCACCAACCCTCTGGAAATCTCTTCCCCACTGGAAAGTGGTACATGTAGTGCTTTCACCATATTAACCAATAGAATTATCATGCTGATTACCGCATTGCTTTTATCCCTTGTTATTTATTGACTGGTGAGTGCAAAGCCATGCATGGTCAGCTGGCAGCAGCATATAGAGACTGTGTCTACTATTTTGTTATCTTGTCATATTTTATATTTTGTCTTGGTTTCTCTGGTTGGAAAAAGAAAGAGAAGCTCATCCAGTGTATCAATGTTTTGGCTAGTATCCAGAGTTTCTGAAGCACAAGTTTAAAGGTTAGTTAAACTATACAATATTCAGTACATGGTTTCAGCATAGCCCAAGAGTAGGATATATCCAACTGGCAGATTCCTTGGAGAAGGCTGAGGGAATATTTGTGAACAAAGCTATAAATAGTGGCTGTACTGAGGCTCCAGAGGGGATACAGAAAAAACAAATGCCTGAGACTACCAGACCCACACCCTGCTGAGGGAGATGATGGATTACATTTTATTAATTACCCCAAGCCATGCTTCCTTTATCGTTCCCCCCTCATTCCATTCCTCGAAAGATGGGGGAGGTTAAAATAAATTTTAAAAGGATGTTTACTTGTTTAGCATCCTACATTGACTTTAAAAGGACCTTATTGACTTATATGGTGTCCATAGACTTGAATGGGGCACATTTAAGTCCGTGGAGGATGCAGTGCATCACCTAAACACTAGGGGCTAGAGGTACTCCCTCCCAGTTTGTTTTAATAACTCCCTAGCCTCACCCCACCCCACCCGAGGAAACAAGAGAGCACACACTTTGACATGTTTTCTTTGAGTGGACATTTTTATCTATTCATATTTCAAGCATTAAATGTATTTAAAGTGTACGTGATAGTGTGTGTATTTGTGAATACGAGAGATATTACAATGATCAGCCATAACATTATGCCCACATTATGACCGGTTAAGTGAATAACACTGCTAATCTTTTTAGCTGTTATCATGGCACCTGTCAGTGGGTAGGATATATCAGGCAACAAGTGAACATTTCGTCAAAGTTGATGTGTTAAAAGCAAGAAAAATGGCCAAGCGTAAGGATCTGAGCGACTTTGATGAGGGCCAAATTGTGAAGGCTAGATGACTGGGCCAGAGCATCTCCAAAACTGCAGCTCTTATGGGGTGTTCCTGGTCTGCAGTGGTCAGTACCTATCAAAAGCTACTGTAGCTCAAATGTCTGATAAAGTTAATGCTGGTTCCGATCAAAAAGTGTCAGAACATATAATGCATCACAGTTTGTTGCGCATAGGGCTGCGTAGATGCAGATTAGTCAGGGTGCCCATGCTGACCCCTGTCCACTGCTGAAAGTGCCTAAAATGGGCACGTGAGCATAAGAACTGGACCACGGAGCAAAGGAAGAAGGTGGCCTGGTCTGATGAGTCACATTTTCTTTTACATCATCGCTTACATGGAGAACACATAGCATCAGGATGCATTCATGGAGGCCCCACCTAGCAATTTACAGGAATTAAAGGATCTGCTGTTAACATATTGGTGTTATATACCACAGCACAACATCCGAGGTTTTGTGGAATCCATATCTCAATGGGGCAGGGCTGTTTTGTTGGAAAAGTCAGACCAACACAATATTAGGCAGGTAATCATAATGTTATGGCTGACTGATGTATATATAACATACACCTGCGTGTGTAATCTCATCTGTGCCATACTGTGTCGTTCAATGGAAGGACATGTGACGCCGGTGCTGCATCATAGAAGCTACCACGGAAGTACAAGCAGTAGCGGGGGTTGTCTGCGTTCATCTAGCCGATGTTTGCCGGCTGGCAGAGAAGAGAATTCCCCACAGCGCTGCGAAGAATTCTCCTCTTTGGCAGCGGGGGAAGGTATGTGGAAGCGTAGACAACCTCCTCTGCTGCCGGCGCTCAGTGATAGACGCCCGGTGTAAGTGCCGGCAGCAGCTGAGGTTACCAGACAGGAGGAGCACTGCAGGGGACCTGGATCTTAGTCTCATAGTCAGACCTCATTTGAGGTCTGATTAGAAGACGACCTCGATTATAAGACGAGGGGTATTTTTCAGACCTCGTCTTATAATCGAGCAAATACGGTATATATATATATATATATATATATATATATATATTATAAGATTATAAAATAACCCTGATTATAAAACGACCCCCAAAATCTGAATATTAATTTAGGAAAAAAAGAAAAAGTCTGAATATAAGACTACCCTATAGGAGAAAAGTTTTACTAGTAAATATTAATTAATGCAAACTATTTTTTCATATTTAATAAAAATATTTTTTGTTTTTATTTCCTTTTATTTGCCAACCTGCCCCCCAGTTATGCACATCTGCCCCCAGGCTTGCCACACTGCCCCCTCCTATATACCCTTATACCCTCCTATATGCCACTGTGCCCCATAATATGCCTTTTAACCCCCTATATGCCACTCTTCCCCATGATACGCCTCATACCCATATATACCACATATGCATATAGGGGTTAAAAGGCATATCATGGGGGAGAGAGGCATATAGGGGGTTAAAAGGCATTTCTGGAGGCATACATATATAAATATATGATTGGTAACAGCAATCACACTCCTATCATGCCCAGGCAGCCAGTACATGCTGGAACCTGGACATGATAGAAGTGTGATTACAGCCTCCCTATGCCATGCTACCGCCCCCCCCTTACAGAACCATGCTATCACACACACACACACACACTCATTCACAAACATTTAAATACTCATTCCCTTAACGCATACTAGCTCATAAAACGCTCCCCCACCCCTTACCTGAACTGCAGATCTCTCACTTATAGACTTCTGCAGAGGCGCGTGTTACAGGGTCACCGTACCCAAGGCTGGGTACCCCTGTTTGAGGGCTGAGGAATCACCAGTCAGTCCCTCATACGGATAGCACTCAGCTATCCACGGATCATCCAGACCACCATTCGTAGTAAACCAAGAAGAACTCTCTTTATTACAAACACACAGAACTTATATACAATCTCAATGCAATGTGTACCGAACCCAACCCCCAATCCCATCAGCCACATCCCATCACAAATCCCATCAGTATACAGGGGATGTATCAGGTGAGGGAATTACAGAATACAATGGGTTCCCCCACCTGTGTTATCCCCCCTGTAGTGCGGGTGCCGTCTGGGCAGACAGGGCTGTGTTGGCTGATTAAGAGCCCCAGCCAGATTATAGGATCGTCTCTTTGAAGGCTGGAGCTGAATCCACATCAGTCTCTGGGCCGGTTACACAATAAACACAATATAATATATTACCGGGTCACAGTATACAGAACCGGACACAAAAGTGCTCCGTGACCCGGCTAAACTTCATATGACACATGAGCCAGCTAGCCTGGCCCTGTCACAGATCTCCCCCTTGACCAACGGTCCGGCAGACCAGGCAGATCCACACGGGTCTGCTGCAGGCTGTCCGAGTGGACAAAGTTCAAAGGTGCAGGCCTTAGTTCATGGCCCCCTTTGTCAGAATCATCCATTGAAGGTGGGCCAGGGCCCTGGTTGCCCAAAAGGATAGTCAGTAGTCCTCTTTGAATTGGAGGACGGTCCCAGCTCAGCCGGGGGCACATGGCTATCCCCCTCACCGGGGTAACAGGGGCACGTGGGGACTCTTGCTCCCTAGTCTTGGGAACTGAGTCTGGGGCAGCTGCCAGGCCAGGGCGGTTGCATGGAAGGAAAGCCCTGCTGATCGGGCCGGGGCACTCGGGGAACCAGGGAAACACGTAGAGGTAGTAAGCGAGGCCTCTACCGGGACACTGGAGTGACCTAGGGGACACTCTGGGACAGGAACAGGTGCCCTTACAGGGTTATTGGGCGAGCTAAGCAGCTCTGCGGGGTACTCAGGGGACCCAGGGGAATACTCCGGGGCAGGGATAGGTGCCAATACTGGACCACCGGGAGGGTTAAGCAGACCCTCGATCTTCCTCTCTGGGACAGGTGCCTCTGCCTGGGCACTGGGAGAGTCAGAGGAACACTCTGGGACAGTGACCTGGGCTTCTAGGAGGACACTTCGGGAACCAGGGATCACTTCGGAGAACACAGGGATAGGAACCAGGGCCTGCGCCAGGCTACTGAGAGGACCCAGGGAACTCGGCAGCCCCTCTGGCGTCCTCGCTAGGTTAGGGAATGGTGCCTCTACCGGGTCACTGGGGACTTCAGTGGGAACCTCTGGGGCAGTGACCCGGGCTTCTCCCAGGACACTCGGGAAATCAGGGGGACAGTCTGGGGCACTGGCTTCTACGGGCATAGCTAGGGGTTTGGTGAGGGGAATTGTGCCACTTACTCGGGCAGTGGGGACAGTCATCTCTTCTGCCGGGGTAGAGCAGCCAGGGTTGTTGGTGAGGACTTGGGTCGGAGCTTTTGGCTTCCTCCTCCGCTTCTTTTTGCTGGCGAGGACCTCGGTTCTTCTCGCCAGGGCAGGGGCCGAGGAGTAGGTGAAGAGGACCTCGGTCCCACTCCCGCAAGTTGTAGTACCATGCTCCCAGTCTCCTTGTAACTCCTGGAGCTCCACTCTCCGCAGCAATTCTTTATAGTCCCTCTCGAGCTGCCATTCCTCTTGGACCAGGCAATCCATAACAGCCTCCAGCTCGGGGGGAATAGCATAAACCAGGACTTCTGCACGGTTGTCCCAGATTGTATCCCTGCGGTACTGGCAGGGGCTTCCGAAGGACGAGTCAAATTGGAAGGCATCATATATCAGTCCTGGGTCGACGGGGCTATACAGCATCAGAGGGTCGCTGTGGTCTTCACCTGCTAACTGCTGGGAGAATCCCTGGTAGCGGCTCTGGAGGTCGAGCTCTGCATATATGAGACCCCTCAATTCGTCTTCCCACTCCGGCAACGGGTTGTCCCCCAGGAGTGGAACTCGTAGATCCCACATTGTCCAGTACTGTGCCCAGTACGTTTCAAAGTGGGGATGGGAGAAATCATCCCTCCAGTCTGCAGGCGCAGACTCTAACTGCCTCTGCTGGTGTTCCAGCTCACACACCTCGGCTGTAACCCAGTCTGTCTCACCCTCTGGTTCTCGGAAGGGTTGGATATCCTGGTATGATATTTTGGTGGTCTGTTCCCCTAGTCTGGGAGATACAGACCCACTCTGGCTCAGTTCCTGGTGACACATTTTAATCACCGCCGTCACTTGCTCCGATGTAGCCCCTCCTGGGTACAGGGATAGGTGCCATAGAATGTTCTTTTGTAGAGCACTCAGTCCGAGGCTCTCCTCTGGGGCATCCTGGTGCCGGTCCATCTCTCTGCAGTCCGCAATCAGAGTAGCCTTTCCTTTGCTACAAACCTCCAGGAGCTCTCTTGGTGTCTCTCGTCTGCAATCCCAGTTGGTGGTTTGGATTTCACCCAAATCGTGGGATTCTTCCCACCGCTGCCAACCAATGTTACAGGGTCACCGTACCCAAGGCTGGGTACCCCTGTTTGAGGGCTGAGGAATCACCAGTCAGTCCCTCATACGGATAGCACTCAGCTATCCACGGATCATCCAGACCACCATTCGTAGTAAACCAAGAAGAACTCTCTTTATTACAAACACACAGAACTTATATACAATCTCAATGCAATGTGTACCGAACCCAACCCCCAATCCCATCAGCCACATCCCATTACAAATCCCATCAGTATACAGGGGATGTATCAGGTGAGGGAATTACAGAATACAATGGGTTCCCCCACCTGTGTTATCCCCCCTGTAGTGCGGGTGCCGTCTGGGCAGACAGGGCTGTGTTGGCTGATTAAGAGCCCCAGCCAGATTATAGGATCGTCTCTTTGAAGGCTGGAGCTGAATCCACATCAGTCTCTGGGCCGGTTACACAATAAACACAATATAATATATTACCGGGTCACAGTATACAGAACCGGACACAAAAGTGCTCCGTGACCCGGCTAAACTTCATATGACACATGAGCCAGCTAGCCTGGCCCTGTCACAGCGCGCTTCTTCCCTCTGCAACTTCTCTTGTCCCGCCACCAGGGGAAGAATGAGAGGAGCAGAGTCATGTGATGTGCATTCACGTGACTCTGCTGGGTTCCTGTTCTCCTGGCTAGTACAAGAGACGCTGCTTGCACACTGTGGGACCAACGCACCAGTAAACAGCCTGGCCCCAGCGGACAATATTTATTCGGACGTTTTTTTTATTTCGGCATTTTGCCGATAATGCCCTTTTCGGCCGATATATTTTGGCCACCGATATATGAGTGCATCCCTAGATCTTAGTCTTGTAGTCAGACCTCTATTTGAGGTCTGATTAGAAGATGACCTCAATTATAAAAAGAGGGGTATTTTTCAGAGCATTTGCTCTGAAAAAAACCTAGTCTTATAATGGAGCAAATACGGTATATATATATATATATATATATATATATATATATATATATATATATATATATATATGATTCAGAAATGTACTATCAATGTAGATGTTGGTTAGTTAATTATATTAACAACTGATTGCTCTATTTCAACATAAAACCATCTACAATAAATAAATAAACTACCGTATTTTTCGCTCTATAAGACGCACCTGCTGATAAGACGCACCTAGATTTTAGAGGAGAAAAAAAAGGAAAAAATATTTTGAGCTAAAAAATGGGCTAAAATATTTATTACAATAACTGAATAAGCTATGAACACAGTAAGACACACACAGTAAGACACACACAGACACAGTAAGACACACACACACACAGTGAGACACACACACACACAGTGAGACACACACACACACAGTGAGACACACACACACACACACAGTAAGACACACACACACAGTAAGACACACACACACACAGTAAGACACACACACAGTAAGACACACACACACAAACACAGTAAGACACACACAGTAAGACCTCCCTCCCTAACCCCCCTTCTCAGTATCTCCCCTCTAACTCCCTAACCCCCCCTTCTCAGGATCTCCCCTCTAACTCCCTAACCCCCCCTTCTCAGGATCTCCCCCCCCCCCCCCGCCCCGGTCACTTACCTTAAACTCCTGTGTTGGAAGCGTGAGGCGTTTGTCTCGGGTGCCGGCGCTTCACTGCTGAGCGCCGGCGTCTGACGTCATATGCCGGCGCCCAGCGTAAAGCGCCGGCACCCGAGACAAACGCTTCCAACACAGGAGTTGAAGCGCTGAGGCAGGCGGCGGTGGCGGTGGCGGCGGCAGCCGCCAGCAAAGGATTCCTGTATATCTGTCAGGCAGAGGGGCCCGAGAGTTGCCGAGCGGTTGTCTTCAGCAACCGCTCGGCACCCCTTGGGCCCCCCTGACTGGCAGAAATCCAGGACTCCTCTGCTGGCGGCCGCCGCCGCCTGCCTCAGTTGCGACCCCGGATTTATCGGCGTATAACACGCAGGTAGGGTTTAAGCTACGGATTTTAGTTAAAAAAGTGCGTGTTATACGCCGATAAATACGGTATATCGTTGCCCCCCCTCCCTCCCTGCCTGCCTGCCTGCCTGCCTGCCTGCATGCATCTTCGCTCCATAAGACGCGGCTGATTTTTCATCCTACTTTGGGAGGAAAAAAACTGCGTCTTATGGAGCGAAAAATACGGTAAAACTTGCTGAATTACTGGCGATATAAATGGTTGAGGCAAAGGAAGAGAAAAGCAATTCTCAGTGTATTATTATTGTGTTTCATTGTGCTGCTCATCTTCTCAGCATATAGCATTTAAACACTTATCAGTTCCAATTTTTCCCTATTAAATTAATGATTCACTCTGCCAGGGATGTGCTGCAATCTTTCAGCTACTGGGGTAAGTCTAGCTTAATTGCCCAGTAGTTTAGTGAGCCAAAAAATATTGCATATACAATATACGCAAGAAGCAATATCTAGAACACATAAAGGGAGTACATAAATGCTGGCTAAATGTACAACCTAGGCAGGTCATACCTATGCCAAGGGTTTAATCATCTCTAAATGCCACATGTGTTTATCTAAAGATGCCTAGTTCAGCCCTTACACATTCCAATCTGCAAACTCCATTGTCTATTCATCAATATCTTATTAAGATAACATTTGCTACCAGTTTTAATCATGACTATGTTCATGTCATTGTAGTTGATACTGAGTTTACAACAGACAACATTAAAGCTCCTGATTTGCCAGTTCTAGATCCTGGGGAGCTATCACTCTAAACCAGTGGTACACAAAGTAAGGCATTGAAGGCTGCAATCTTTAAAATGTGTGTCTCAATTAAAGTTCATCAACCTTCTTGTATATACTGAGTCCCTGGGCTGTTTGTGGCCATCAAGGCTTGGAGCAGTGTCCCACTGCTCTAAACTACAGCAAAACCATGTCTACCACCGTCACCCTTCAATATATGATAGTAACTGTATTCAGCTTGATGTTTCCAAGAGCAAATACATAGTTCATATTTGGCTACCAGCCTTCTCACCCATGAGCTATTGATAAATCACGCAGGTTCTAGTTGAAGCAAGTAGACATGAGCTTTTAATGACAGCCACTTTTTACATGTGAAACCTGTGCTACACTGGTCAACCATTTCCTTGGAAAAACATATTAAATATTAGCTAATATAAAAAAATATGTCAGGCATGGTGACAGATGCACACACTTTAACAGCAGGGGCATTATGACGCTGATAGTTTATTCCCCTTCCACAGCACATTTTCCTATTTGTTTTTTTTTTTACCAATTATCATGTTTCCTCTGGAGAGGAAACACTGTAACACATTCAGTAAAATACTCAGTATTTGTTATCATCTGTCATCCAAAAAGTTAGGCCTCTACTAGCGTAATGCATTACATATGTTATTGCTATTGACACACAACACTATTTAAATTTTGTCTCCACACCTAGTTGTGACAGAGTAGACCCAAAATATGTATACCTCTCTGCTCACGCTGGTTTCCACTCAGGCTCACCAAAAATAATACACAGCGGTGTTATTGAGGTAGCAGCGAGACATGGCATTACTAATGTCATTGGCATCTGTCACAGTTGGAAAAAAAAGAATAAAAAAATATAGAGAACATAGACCCAAAAACATGGGACAGCAACTTGATAAATACATTGTATTATTTATCTGAGTCCTACAGTACCTGTTCATGCGGCACCAATCTGTATAATGGTCACAGTCTGTAACTTCACTTCTGATAAAAAAAAAGTTTGCAAAACGTTGTTGCGCCAAAGTTATTTGTAAGTGCATTTCTATTTCTCCTTTTCTTTATATGAAGATACTGCACTATTTGGGCACATATTCTTCACAGATTTAAAATAAGTTATTAAAGATACTTTTACTGAATCCTTGATGGGCCTGATTAACTTAATTTGTTTGTGAGTTATATTCACATTAAAAAATAACTGAGTGTCATTTAGCAATATTGCACTATTGTTGTTTATTTTTTTCTCCCCCATGCACATGCTCTCCTTTGTTTGTTCACTGGCTTTTCCATACATCCTGAGGAGTGTTTTATGGGCAGCCGCACTGCCCTCGGGGGAAGTAATTTTTATTCATTTATTACATTTTTTCACCTGAGAATTGGGTACTCTTTCACCGTACATTAAGAATGAGCATGTCGTCTACCAATGTGCCCCTGGGCTAAGTGGTACCAGTACTCCTCTGGTTCAATTTTTCTCCACCTACAGTTTGCTCAACTGGCGTAAGATCAAGTCAGCTAAAATACCTCTAGCAGACTAGAACAAAATTGTGTAATATAGATAGTCAGGAAGGGTCTGAACGGGAACAAAAACCCACTAAATACACCTTGTTGGTATAAAAAGCAACACTATATCCTGCTCCTAGTAAAAATTTACTTTTATTATTATGTTCATAAAATGGTGCATTCTGTTGCCAAATCATAAGAAAATAGGTAAATCAAACTACCCAGATGTGGGTCCCAATCTAATCTTCAATTCCAAGAAATAAAATCTAGAAAAATACTTCTAAAACATATAAAAACAAAATCTATATGCGGGAACAGAATAGAATGCCTCATATACCACCATAACTATAGAGAGCTTACCTCACAATTACTACTTCTGCAGTTTACTTGTCCATACTATTTAGGGATTATTTAACTTTAGTGAATCTCTGATATCAGAATGTACCATTGTTTGATTTTCATGAACGGTATGGATGTCCAGAAGCCGGTATTGACTAGTATCTCTGACTCAGGTTGTGAACGTGATCTGTGAAACAGGCTGGTGTGTCTTGGTCGAAACTTGGCTCATGCACAGACAGTTTGTTACTTTACCTCAATCCTGTAAGAAATTGGTTTGTACCAGATAATAATTCATATAGATGCATAATGTATACCTAGAAACACAAGTAATGTATCATCACTTGTTTTCACCAAGAATTATCACTGCATGTTTAGCATATCTGATATTTTTTATTATACTGTGCCATACAATGTACATGATGCACGATAGATACTTAATGAAATCACACTTAGAAACCCAAAACAAGTGCAGCATTAGCATTTGAAAATTATTTTGTTGTAACACATGTCCAAATACATTTGACTGCACAGTTAATTAGCTGTAAATTTAGTGTGATACACAGATTTATTCAAATACTTGTCTTCATTATATGTCGTCTCCACTCTGTACTTTAATTGTTTGTTTATCACAAAGAGGGCACTTTGTTTTGCTCAGATGGTTTCATCAGGATTAACAGGGCAATTCCCCAGATGTTTACAGTTTTGGACACAAGTGTCCTATCAAGGGCAAAGGGATCATCCCTGACAATTATTCTGTGGGCTAATTTCCCAGATAGGTCCTTACCAGTGTATGTGTGTTTGTTCTCATATCTTTAGAGAATTGATAGTCCCTGGGCTATTTACTCATACTTATGGATATTTCACACTATTATATTAACATGTTCAGTGCCTGGAAACAGTAAGCATATCCTTACAACAAGTAAATCCACACAGTTTTAAAATATGATGGCATACGATATTGTGATATTACAGCTTGACCCTAAGTCAAATAAGACTTAATATATGTATTTTTTACGTGCAATTGTAATTAGTAAAAAGTCATAAAATTACTTCTTATTATTTTTAACCCCTGGGGTAAAACACCATATTCCATATCCTTCACTATGCAAACCCCGCCAACAACTTCACATCACCAATACGTTAAAACAGAACATATTTAATATGTACTTAGCAATCAAACACAGAATTTGTTTATATTTTTTACATTATGGGCGACTCATCAGAGTACTGTTACAAAAGTATATGTGCACTGATTTTGCATTACAGTACAGATTATATAACGAAATAAACATAGTATTGAGGGTATAGAGCAACTAAATAACACATAACCCCAGCCTCCCACATATAGTTCAAGTGAAAAAGCACATGCAAAGTCAGCCTAGAAGTTATAGATCAAATAAACAATGCATGGAAAACCTAAATTGTCCAGCACCCAGATCGCACCCACAAGATTTACACCAGCACTCTGATTATATCCACAAGATTTTCTCTAACACCTAGGCCGCCCCAGCACCCAGATTACACACAGACACAGGACATGCCCATTAACAGGAGTTATGCAGAACCTGTATTGCACCCACAGTAGTTTCCTCTTAGAGTCTCCTCTCAGTCTGACCCTTTAATCTTTCTATGCCCTTTAGGCCTAAATATGTAACAGTAATGGATAGACTTTCACAATACACACATATACACTACCCTTACAAATGCCTGCCCATAAACACACATTCATACAAACACTTTCAAAACAGAAGCACTCTCTCTCCCCTTTCTCATAATTAGTGAAACAAAAGAGCATGGTAACATCCATTAAGACGAAGATGGCAGAATGAGATGTAAAATGTGTTAACCAAATGTCTGTAACAGTAACGGCCCTCATGGAAACCTTGACTTGTCCTTATTTAAAAATACAACTAATTGAGTTGCCTGTTTTTAAGCAGGGATATCAACTACAACATACTGGTAGCAAAATCATCAATTGGCTGACTGTCTTATATACTTTCACAACAATGTAGAATACCCAGACAATTTGCTTCTTCACCCTGAGACTCAGGGTTAAACTGCACCATATTGTGTTGCATGGCCATAAATTGTCTCATCAAAGATAATCCCCCTTGCCCCGTCTTCCTCCTCTATGTTCCCCCCGGCTATCTCTTCCTTTCTTCTTAGCCACCTTTCTATAGAAGATTATTATTGTCTGTTCAGTATGTAACATTGTAACCATGGATTTCTGTGGATTGGCTACGGTTTTCCTCTCAATAAAATAAACATGAGATTAAAAATAATAAAAGGTTTGTATTGCAAAAATGTATTATCTAGAGTAATGCAGAGGTTTATAAAATATTGCTTTCCAAATTTCAAAACAGTTTCCGAAATACAGATTTTGTTCACTATTAGCCTATTAATAAAAATTGGCTTAGATTGGCAAACAGATCGCACAAATTCACAGAACGGATACAGGAAATTACTCATCCGTTAATTTCCATTGTCAAAAGCATCCAGTCATATCTTTATATTTATTATAATATAATAGTTTTGTGTACAATATGAAATTGCTCATCTTCTTTGTGCTGGTTATATGATAGTAGATGCATTTCTCTGCACATGTTCATTTTGAAATTACCTTGTTATTTTGTGTCTTTAGTTAACTTGTTTAAAACAAGTTCAATCTTACAGTGGGTGTTCCTTGGCTCCCGATTGCCGATATCAACTGTATAAAACAATATACTTTAAAGCAATTCACATGGTCTGATTTCTCCGATGATTGTTATTATTATTAAGTATCACATTAAAATTACTTTTGGAAATCAACCGAAAAAACAAACATAAAAAAGTGTGTGCAAAGATCTCACAAGGGCTCTTCCTAGCCAACTCATGGATTCACCTTGTGGAACATTTCTGCTCAGCACATACTTTGATGTTAGGAAAGACAAGTTTCAAATGTGATAAGCAGAACCGTTCTCTACTATGAAAGCTAGCAAGTCTGAGGAGCAAATTACAAAAAAAAATAGATTTTTTTTTCTCATTTAATAAATCTTATAAGGGATGATTGCATATTTATTTAACAAAATACCCCTTACAATGTTTCCTGTGAATAACTATTGTAATTGGATCATGTCTGTCCCAAGCATATTCTTTAGTGTATATATTATGAAACATATGTAATATTATTAAAAAACAAACCTCTTGGTTGTTGTTCCACTGTTCCACTACCTATATAACGCTCAATTGTCTAGCCATACCAACAGATTGAGACCAATTTCCCAATTAATCATCCAAGGCCAATGTGGAGCTTGTTTCAAACTCTTGCTCAGTTCAGTGCACCTCCACCCAAACATAACCTACTGGACTTTCCTGACTGACAGAGCAAAGCAAATGATCCCTGTTACAGGCAGCATAAGATTCCCAACATCCTGCCTAACCTGTGTGCCAAGCTTTATTAATTATCATGTAGTATTGATCACTAATAACATACATCACTGATTAGAAGTATATCTTTGTCCTGGAAAAGTGGTTAACCCTATTGATGGGGGCCTAAGCGACAGCTGCTGGGCCCTGGGCATGCACTTAAATGGACTTAAAAGGTTAATTGAACCCTCCACAAACCAACTCAATAAGTAGAATTTTTAACAAAACCATTTAAAATGGAATGATGCCAAAAGTATTTCCCTTCTCATATTAAAAAATAGTCCAGTAGAAATGGTATGGGTATTGGTGATGCATCATGTCAGGGGTAAGCTTGGGGTTAGTGGCATCTGGATGCAGTATTTCTTTGGCACCCCCTAAAACTAAAATACATGCATACAGAAACACAAAACACTAACACTACATGCATCTCCCTCCTTCCTCCCCCCAAGAACTCACGTTAACACCATATAATAACACACCATACACTAACACACACCAATGTTAACACCATGTACTAACACACACGCTAAGTGCATACTCTCACACATACTAACACAAACATTAGCACCATACACTAATGCATTCACATTGAACCTCCATAAGTAACACACTCACGAACACACGCTAACAGGGTACAGTAACACTCACTCTACCACCATACACTTACACATACACACACATGTTGCAACACTTTTCAGTTTTAATGTTGGGTGTCTTTTTTAGCAAATGCATATGGATTTTTTTTAAACTGTAATTTTGGTGACAGCTTTTGTATCTGCCTCACCAACAACCCTTATCTGCACTAGCTAGGCTGTCTATATATATATTCTTTAAAGGAAAAAAGAAAGAAATGTCCAACCTATTTCCTATTGATTCTGCTCAATTATCTTTGTTAATTTTCACTTTTATTTACTCCAAATTGATTTTTAATGCTTCCACTGAAAAGCCAAACAATTTTTCCCATTATTATATATATATATATATATATATATATATTACAAAATACAAAGTTTGTTGTCAGATAACAATCAAATTCTACCTCGGATGTTAGTCCAACTGTTAATTTATGCACGTTCTGACATGTTTCAGTCTGCAGCATCAAGATATTAAGCGCATTGTACAAAGTGTGGTTAATCAAACAAGTCTAGGCAACAGATTTTCCCAGCTGGTCTCCACCCCCAATCCTTTCTAATTGCAGGTAAGAAGGCAGCCATGCTGAAAGTTTAAATGTCAAACCACAGTGGAAAGTAATTTATCTTTATCTGCTTTTCTTGTGCTAAATTGGTGTAAACAATTATGTCTTCTGGAGTATTTGTCAAAATGAACTTTCCATCAATACAGATTTATATGACATAAATTAGTTGAAAAAAAAAAATGTAAAAGTATTTTTTCTTTGAATTTAGCAAATAATGACCTACTTTGGTAGTTTCAAAATGTTTACTTTTATTTTCTATTTTATATTGTCCTCACCAGAACTTCATTCTGAATTGCAAATGTATGGTTGTGATGCTTCCTATGCTTCATTTAATTTAACATAAATCATCCCAATCTGTTTGTGCATGTGAATGCATGCCATGCATTAGCAAGTTACTTTTATTAATTTTTGTAAAAATCCACATAATTTAACTCCTTGAGAACAATCTGTACTGTGTACATCGAACACTTCTAGTCATGTACAAATTGCTGCACATACGCATTATCTGTTAATTTGCAAAAATGTAGAATAGCCATGTACACTAATTTCCAATTGTGCCTCAAAAAGAGGAAACATTCCTTTTTGACTCCAAAATTTAATTTCTCACTGGTCAACAAGCTGTTAGGAATGCTGTCCTTATAACCAACAATATCCCTCTATCTTCTTCTTTGCTAAGAAATGTTCTAGACAATATTTAAAGGCTTCTACAGAACTAAATTTAGTAGCTCAACATATGTAGGTTGTGAATTCCCTTTATCGTTTGTTCCTGTAAAGAACCCTTTTTTGCTGCTTTACGTGAGCAAATCACTTTCTACGGGTCTGAATGGATGACCTCTTGCTCTTTGCACAGTCCTATTTATGAACAGGTCATCAGAGACCTAAGTATTTATGTAAGTGTAGCACACGAGAAAGAATCATTTGCATTACTGACAATTTTAGAGCCTCTTTGTCTTGCTAAAAGCCATTTTTCCAAGCTTAAAGAGACAATTTAGTGTCTTACCTTGCATTAAATAACTTACTTCACTTAAAGACCTTACCTGAGGTAGAAACTGCAACTCTACAGCTGCAGACCTCATCTCTGGCCTGACAATGCTTGCCATTGATTGGTTGCATTCCCACTGGGGTTTTATTAGACCCCCCACCCTAAATGTTCACAGAGCCAACATTAGTAGGTAGGTCTGTAGGTCTGTCTATAACAACTATCCTATTGAAAGCTCCATGCTTAAAACTGCATTTTATTGCTTCTAAATTTCCAATGCTATGTTAATTGCTTTACAACCAAACATATTGATATTATGGCTTATTGCAAAACAACAGCACTTTATTACATGAAAAATAGGTATTCCAATTATTAAAAATATACAAAAGTCATGTTTTTTTTTTTAAACGCAAAACTGATTTCTGTCACAGATCTTTAATTTAGAAGCGAGTCATTTACTTAAATAAATGGTATTGGCAATGCGGAAAAGCTACTGCATAACACCTGAAGACAGAATAAATAAGCTCTTGCAAGCACTATATTCTTTATGTTTGAAATTCCTACCATGGTCACATATTTTACTGCATTAGGCAAAAACTATTTCTATTTAAAGCACTGCCCGATATTATTTTTGCAAACATGGGTTAGGATAATTATTACTTGCAAAGAATATTTAAAGCAATGGAATAAGTATTTCCCTTAGCCCCTTGTTGGCTAATGGTGGTTCCTTCACCTCCTCAAGAGGAATAATTAAAAGCATGGTCACTGCTTATTGCAAATAAGTTGCAGAGGGAAAATCATTAGCTACATTCTGGTAGTAAAACAGTGGGTTCCTGTTGTGTTGTCTTCTGTTAATTGGAATGAATATGTTAACAGTAACATCCCTGTAGAATCCCTAGGAGAAAGACAATGTGCAAGGCAGACACACATCTATGAGAGCAGGGAGAAAAAACAATGAAAAGAGGCTTTAAAAATAATACATGCAAAAGACGGAAAATAAAAGTATCAAAACAGATAGCTCTGGCTTTTACACTATTAAATAGTGTACTAGAGCTCATGAAACATAACACTGTGTTACACAGTTTGATATTTTGGTTTCATTGACACAGCTTGAGGGTACTATGTGCCTTTGTACCATATAGGCGTGATTAAAACTAAAAGGTATTTTTCCTACTGAAGTGCAAATAGCTGTTCTTCTACAGCTCCCCAGCTGTTGAGGAACTAATAATATCATGATCCTCTTGTGTGTTTGAGGATTATGGGAAATGTAGTTGAATGGTTAGGTTACTGTCTACATAGTCATGGCAATAGGACATGATGGATTCCTTGAACTTCTTGATTACTTAAAAAAGTGATACAAATTGCACTTAAAATATCTCTAATTTACATTTATGAACATGCAAAAACTACAGATTTCTATATTACCATTTTTTTTAATTTTTCTAAATATGACTTCACAAGTATATATTTGAAATGTGCATACATAGTTAGATATTAGGTCCATCACTATGACCATACAATAAAAAGGTATCTACAGTTTATGATCAGGTGTCAATAATATATAGATGTGGATGAAAGTCCACAAGTTGGACCGAAACATTGATATTTTATCTTGCAATAAAAGCTAACTACTATTGAAGACCGTGAGTGCTGGCTTTATTATCATTTGATTATATATATATATATATATATATATATATATATATATATATATATATATATATATATATATATATATATGTATAGCTGACTTCAAAAAGCAGGTTCTTTTAATATAGTTTGTTCATTTGGCTCCATCTAGTGACAGATTCAGTTAATGGTTAGACAAATTGTGAATGAAGTTCATATAATCTGAACCTTTTTACTAGTAGTAGAAGTAGTATTGTATTATCTTTATATTATTTATATAGCGCCAATAATTTATTCAGCACTTCTTACAATAAATACAGTATATAATCAAGGGGAATGACAAAACTAGAATTAACAGACTAAGACACACCGATATATTAAGTAAACAGGGCCCTGCTAGTCTAGAGATTAAAAATCAGTCTTTTATTATTAAAAAAAACCATGAAAGAATGTTTAGAATATATTATTAATAATAAAATAACTGACTGCAAAATCACAAAACAAGGAACATAATATAAATATATAATCAATGTTATTTTTTAGTACAGATCATGCACTGAAACAATTATCTTTCATACATAACTTTGATATTCACTCTCAGTATTGTTGAAAACATACATAGTGCAAGAAAGCAGATGAAGGATTTTATAGAACTAATTAAAGAAGGTTTGAGTAATTAAGTAGATGAAGATAGAATGTAACCTTTACTGTCTTTAAATAAAATAGATTCTAAACAAATTACAAATAGATGCCAGACTACATTTTAATATCAAAAGTGTTGTTATTGTTTTCAATAGGGACCTGGATCCTCCTCTCTGGCAGCCTCTGCTGCTGCCGGAACTTCCTCTGGGGGCTTCTGTGACTGAGCACCGGCGTGACATGACCTTCCCGTGCTCAGTTCCCGGCAGAACTAACGGGCAGCAGAGGTTGTCTACGCGCAGACGTCCACTGGCTGCCCCCACTAGACACCAGGGAGTCTGAAGTACGGGGGATAAGTCTGGGGAAGCATTGGTAAGTCAGGGGGGTGCAGAGTGGCAAATAGGGGGTAAAAAGGCATTACTGTAGGAAGAGTGGCATATAGGGGGTTGAAAGGCATATCTGTAGGCAGAGTGGCATATAGGGGTTAAAAGGCATTTCTGTAGGCAGAGGGGCATATAGGGGGTTAAAAGGCATATCAGGGAGGCAGAGTGGCATATCCGGGAGGCAGAATGGCATATAAGGGGTATAAGGCATTACTATAAGCAGAGTGGCATATAGGGGTTAAAAGGCATTTCTGTAGGCAGGGTGGCATATAGGGGGTTAAAAGGCATATCTGTAGGCAGAGTGGGACATAGGGGGTTAAAAGGCATTTTTGTAGGCAGAGTGGCATATAGGGGGTTAAAGGGCATATCTGTAGGCAGAGTGGCATATAGGGGGTTAAAAGGCATATCAGGGAGGCAGAGTGGCATATCCGGGAGGCAGAATGGCATATAAGGGTGTATAAGGCATTACTATAAGCAGAGTGACATATAGGGGGTTAAAAGGCATTTCTGTAGGAAGAGTTTCATATAGGGGTTAAAAGGCATTTCTGTAGGCAGAGTGGCATATAGGGGGCTAAAAGGCATATCTGTAGGCAGAGTGGGATATAGGGGGTTAAAAGGCATTTCTGTAGGCAGAGGGGCATAAAGGGGGTTAAAAGGCATTTTTCTAGGCAGAGTGGCATATAGGGGGTTAAAAGGCATATCAAGGAGGCAGAGTGGCATATAGGGGGGTATAAGGCATTTCTGGGACAGCGTGACATATCAGGGAGGCAGAATGGCATATAAGGGGGTATAAGCATATCTGGGGGCAGATGTGCATAACTGGGGGGCAGGTTGGCAAATAAAAGGAAATAAAAACAAAAAAAAGTTTTTCTCAATCATAGTTTTTATTAAAAAAAATAATATTTCCTGGTAAAACTTTTTTTCCTATAGGGTAGTCTTATATTCAGGCTTTTTCCCCCTAAATTAATATTAAAACTTTGAGGGGTCATCTTATAATACAGCAAATACGGTACATTACATAAAGTCACTTTTTAGTGATTTAATGTAATTGATTCACCCATGTGTCTAGCTTAAAAAAATGTATGGTTTGATGGGGTAAATTGAACTGGCCGAGTTGTTTCAATTGGGACATGGGCTCAGACTGAAAAGGTGTAAATATGAAAAGGAAAAAATCGTGCACCTCCCAAATGTGACCCAAATTTAGCCCCCAAACAACCCAACAAACCTGACCATGGGTACACCATTTTAAATACCCCTGTGGTGTCTAGTTTAGAAAAATATATGGTCTGATGGGGTAAATTGAATTGCCCTGTCCCATATAGGACATGGAGGGGTGACTAGATGGTAAATTCTAAATTGAAAAATGTGAACTTTCAAAATGTGGTCTTTTAGCCCCAAGCAACACTCTACTTTGGCGCTTTAACCCCCAAACAACCCGGTACAATGTGTAAAAACACACACAAATTACTACCACAAAATTTGACAAAGGCTGGTGGTAGAATGAATGCATAGAAAGTATTAAAATAAAATTTGAAATACCCTGGGGGTCTAGTCTTAAAAAATATATAGTTTAATTGTGTTAAATTCCATGAGAGGTGTGACAGAATGAGCTGTCTTAGAGGAGCCCAAGGTACTCAGAGATGGCTCCAGCCTGGCTGCCAAACAGGCAGGAACTCCATTGTTAAACTAATCCCATTAACAGGATGGCTACCAGGGGGATATTCAGTAGCTAAAGGGGATTAAAGGTTGGGTTGTCTACCTGTTTATCAATGTTGATTTATGTTAATGAAGTTCTGTGGATATATCAGTCTATGTTTTACAACAATAAACTGTTCATTCCTGCTGTACTCAGTTCAAGGTAGTTGTGTCTACTTATTGGGTACACATAGCAGGGTTCCAGGGTGCACATGCTGGCTGGTGCTGTAAGTGATTCTGGGGACAACAGGAGGATACATGTGGGTGATCTCTGGGAGTTACTACAGCTCTCTTGGTGAACCCGTTACATTGGTGGCAAGCCGCGGGATTGCGTCCTAGTCTGAGGGACACTTCCTTTGCACCGGGATCTATCTCCAGGAAAGAGAATGGAAGTCAGCTATGCAGAGCTGATCCAGAGGAATTGTACCCGCCTGAAGCTCTGGAAGGATGTTCTCCACTTATTAAGTACAAGGGGAAAAGCCTCCCAACCTTTGAGGAAAGGTTTTCACTCCAGCGGAAGTTGCGGATGCCGTTCTTGGGGAAGCAGCCCAAAGAGGAATGGGTGACTGAGCTGGAGGTTCTGGTCCAGACAGAGCTGAGGTTGGATGATGGATATCGGGCTCTGCGGTGGTACGCAGCACAGCTGTGCTGGGGTTGGAGGATAAAGGTCCTACAGAGGGCTATGGCTTCGGCGGCCCGGGATTATTATTGGAAATTATAGAAAAGGATCCCGACTTCGGTAGTGCATCGGAGTGTCGGGAGGAAGACGTCCAGGAGCGAAGGGAGGAGGATATCCCATACGTGCCTGAGCTGTGGGCTGACCTGGATTATTTGGTCACACAAGAATGGGAACTGGAACAGGCATATCAAGAGTTGTTTGACCATGTGCAACAGTATGCCCCAGTGACCATGGATTTCATTGATTTTACTGCGTGGTCACCTGAGGATGTTGACCCAGGAGGGGTGAATGGGACTGAGTCACAGGGATACTGGACAGCTAACCCAGATCCGATAGCGGAACTATGTGACTGTACACCACAACCGGATCCAGAGATTGTGGATTTAATTGATTTTACATCTGAGGATGTTGGTCCAGGAGGGCTTGCAATTGACTTCCCTTCCCAGAGAAAGGAAGAAAGTTTTCTGGGTGTAGTAGATGGCACTGCGGTCTCCACAAGCGCCCACCCAGCAGAAGAGCTGCCATCGGGGAAGAGTGCCGCTGGCCTCTGCCTGCTCCTTTCCCTGTTTCCCGAGCCTGACCACAGCAACCTTGTAGGGTCCAGTCAGGCAGCCCCTGAGACTGTGGTAGTTGATGGGACTGCGGTCTCCACACCTGGGTCCCCAGAATGTTGGGCAGTTGGCCCAGATCCACACTCCCCAGCAGAAGCGCTGGCAACAGGGCAGAGTGCTGCTGTTCTCTGCCCACCCCTCCCCCTTGTTCCTGAGTCTGACCATGACGCTCCCGCAGTGCCCGCTCAGACCACCGCAGCTGAAATACTGGCAACAGGAGAGAGGCAGGGCAGCCCCTCTCTACCAGCACTGGAGGTGCCCGCAAACCCTATAAAAGAGCTTTCTCCTGGTCAGAGTGCAGCTGGCCTCTGCCCTCCCTCATCAGACGTCCCTCCACCAGAGGATGGTACAAAACCAGCACTGGGGGACATGTATCCCATACAGGTGGATGAGACTGTGGTTGGAGCGGGAGGCGTCCGTCTTCCTGCTGTGCTGCGGTGCGAGCTTCACAGCTGAGCGCCAGAATAATTTCAGTGCTCCGCATGAAACGCCGGCACCGCGTCACGGAGAGTGAGGGGCGCCGAGCGGTTGCTGAAAACTTCACGAGCGACTGCTCGGCGCCCCTGTCCGGGACTTAAATTAAAACACCGTTTTTTTTTGTTTTAACTTTATTTAACATCCTCCGTGTTAAATAAAGTTAACAAAAAACTTTATTTAACATGGAGGATGTTAAATAAAGTAAAAAAAAAACGAACAAAAAACCCCCCGATGTTTTAATCTAAGTCCCGGGCACGCGCCCCTGTTGCCATGGCGCCCTGTGCGGCCACACAGGTCGCACACCCCTAAGGCCAGCCCTGATGAGAGATTTACGCTAGAAGCAATACTACCTTTAACATTGATATTCATTGACGTAGGTTTAATCCAATAACTGACAATAGTATCAACGTTATCTACACTGTTATTAGATTACAGAATACATGAAGGTAAAATGAAATTAGTATTTTTGCAGGAATATTAGTCAAATTTATTTTGTGAGCAGGTAAAATTTTGTATTCAGGATCCCTGGGATTTTAGGATTTCTGGAAACCAATACACAAAGGGGATGCTGAGACAAAGGTGCTATAATAGAAAATAATGCACAGCTGCACACCAGAGCTGTAGCTAGCTCATTTTGCGCCTGAGGCAAGAACGGAAAAATGTGACCCCAGCTATTTACAGAGGTTATTTTATTTACACTGCCCTTACACACTGCCTTTACACACACCTGTCCATAAACACACATTTACACATACACGCTGCCTTTACACACATCTTCACATTAACACGCATATACGCATACACTGCCCTTACACACGACTGCCCATAAACACACATATACATTTACACACTGCCTTTGCACACACCTGCCCATTAACACGCATATACACATACACTGTCCTTACACACTGCCTTTACACACACCTGCCCATTAACACGCATATACACATACACTGCCCTTACACAACCCTGCGTTTACACACACATATACACACATACCAGCTTACAAACATACAAATACCTATAATGCTCTTACACACACACACTGCCAATACACTGCCCATGCACACACCAGTTTACAAACACACACATATATACACATCCGCTGCCCTTACACACTGTCTTTATACACATACCTGCCCATTAACACGCATATACACATACACTGCCCTTACGCAACCCTGCGTTTACACACACATATGCACACACCAGCTTAGAAACACATACATATATACACATCCGCTGCCCTTACACACTGCCTTTATACACACACCTGCCCATTAACACACATATACACATACACTGCCCTTACACACATGTGCCCATAAACACGCATATGCACATAGTGAAACTGAGAAGCAAAGTGGCACTACGTGGAAGATATAAAATATACTTCCCAACAATAAAACTGGGTTTTTAGACATTTTTTTGAGCAATTCTTAGCTCCAAAGACAATTGCTCAGAAGATCTTTCTTGGTATGAAACTGTATCCAAGGAATAAACTTCTTGATAGAAGAGGGTACTCAAGTATGTAGTAAGACAGACAGCGATATATTGAGTGTAGCAGCATTTTAATATATAAAAAATAAATAACATTCACTCTTACATTAAAAGAAATGGAGTCCAGTATCCGCAATCGACATCCTGGGAGTGAAGTCTTCACAGCGATGTAGTGTAACGATAACACGTCCCTGTCTGGATTGCTAACTCCACCTCCTCCATAACGTAACATGAAAACGTGATGCCGTTACAGCACAACGTGTTTTGCTGTAGTAGCTTCTTCACGGTGCATTTTTCTCATTCTGCAGTCTAAAGCTATTTACAAATGCACCGTGAAGAAGCTACTACAGCGAAACGCGTTGTGCCGTAATGTCACGTAAATTTATTCCTTGGATAAAAATTCATACCAAGAAAGATCTTCTGAGCAATTCTCTTTGGAGCTAAGACTTGCTCAAAAAAACGTCCGAAAATCCCGTTTAATTGTTGGGAAGTATATTTTATTTTAGATGTGTGCCACTTTGGTTCTCAGTTTCACTATGTTTGTTTGAGTAGTTGTGAAGACTATCTCATAAGTGTGCTGCAAATATTTATTGTGTGGTTATATTTAGAAACCACTTACAATATTGCGCTTTTCAGCACCCACTGTAATCTGTTTACACATATACATATACACTGCCCTCACACACAGGTGCCCATAAACACACATATACACATCCACTGCCCTTACACCCTGCCTTTACACACACCAGCTTACAAACACACAAATACCTACACTGCTCTTACACACACACTGCCCATACAAACACACTGCCCATACAAACACACTAGCTTAAAAACACACACATATACACAGCCCTTTCTCTCCATCTCTTACTTTTCTCATCTTCCATCATTTTCCATCATCTTCCATCCTGTCATGTGAGTGCGTGGTTTGTGACTCCACGCCTCTGCTTTCTGTGACGTCATCCCGGTGCTCTGCAAAACTTCCCGGCGCGTAGTGATTAGGGAGGAGGAAGCCGAGGTCTGATCTGGAAGCTCTGCGCCCCCTCGCAGCTGTGCCCGAGGCGAGTTCCTCTCTCGCCTCACCCTTGCTACGGCCCTGCTGCACACATTCATAAAATAATTGGTCCACAAAGAATCCATGTCAAAATGACCATGGCACCAGATTAGAAATGCCAGTCTACATGTTTGTATGTATTATTTGCAGTGGTGAACTTGTCATATCATCCTGGAGTGTCAACTTCATTATGTGCATACTATTGCCCTCTTATTGTGTTATGTAACATGATTTGTTTTACTTTAGTGAGAGCGTTGTAGATAGTGGAGCAAATTCCAATCAGTAGTGGTAGAGGTTAATAATCTAAGGTAATATAACCGTGCATTGGATAGGTGTATGGCTATCTCAAATATATGACAAGAACTCACTAAGGTTCAAGTTCTTACATCAGAAACAATGGACAGACTAGATCTGCCATCGGACTCTATGTTTAAGTTGATGGATCTGGCTCATCTTGAATCTCAAGCACTCCAACTATTACTTTTTCACAGAAAAGGAGCTAAAGTCAAGTTGATGCAACATTAAAATGTACACATATGGATATGGGAGTTGGTACAGGTGTGAATGAAAAATTTGATTAATCATTTAGCCACTAGATGCCACTGTTTTAAAATAATTATATGGTATATTAAGCGGCCATTTTTTAATTCATTTTTATGTTTATTTGAATGGACATGGTCATGGAGCAAAGAAGTAACCTCAATGGCTTTAAATGACATAGATAGATGACATTAAAAGGTAAGTTCCATTATATATGTTTTGCAGGTTTAGAACTCCCCAATAGATCATTTATTTATTTGCATTTGTGTAAAGGGAAGGATAGGGTCTAGATTCACCTTGCCTCCTTTTCAGAAAATTAGATAAAACTTGGAACACTGGGTCAGTATGTTTAATTTCCAGGTTGGGAGAGGTGTTTGGCCCTTGCCACTCCCTGTCCAAGTCCTTTGCAGTCATCTTCCTATCTTGTACCTGTGCTTCTGTTGTGTCCCCTTTGTTGCCTTTAGTTGTATTTGTTTGCTATTCCCTGCAGTGATGCCTCCCTGTCAGTTCAAGACAGAAACATGAAAATGAAAGTTGTTGGAGAATTGGATTCAATGCATATTCATATATATGCTTGTTCGGTTTTCTTTAAGCTCTTTTCGGGAAGCAGCCTATCACCTGTTCTTGTAAATCAAAGCTAAATTAGTTATATGTGGTCATACTGCAAGACAGGTGTGACCGACTTGAACTTGTAAAAAACTCCCAAGGTTCAGCTTGTTCAGCCACCTGCAAGATGACATGGACCTGTGTTATGTTATAAGGCTACACTTCCCTTAGGGTGAAATATATCTGATATGTTTTGAATTTATTGACTAATGGTATCTTCTGTTCTCCTTACCCAACCTTTACCAAGGCAGCCAGAACAAATCAGCTTTCACAAAACAACTAGAAATAACATAATGGCAAATCCTGCAAATATAAGGTTAAGTCTGTTGGCCCTGCTGCACACATTCATAAAATAATTGTTCCACAAAGAATCCATGTCAAAATGACCATGGCACCAGATTAGAAATGCCAGTCTACATGTTTGTATGTATTATTTGCAGTGGTGAACTTGTCACATCATCCTGGACTGTCAACTTCATTATGTGCATACTATTGCCCTCTTATTGTGTTATGTAACATGATTTGTTTTACTTTAATGAGAGCGTTGTAGATAGTGGAGCAAATTCCAACCAGTAGTGGTAGACAGGGCCGGTCCAAGGCAAAATGCCGCCTGGGGCGAATTTTAAAATGCCGCCCCCCCTTATCTACCCTTCCTCTCCCTCCGTCCCTGCCGCCCCCCCCCCCCGTTATCTACCCTTCCTCTCCCCCCTTGTACTTACCTTTCAGCAGTCCTGCGGCGAGTCTCCCTGTTCGGTCTCGGTGCCGGCTATGAGGAAATCTTCCGGCACTCAGCATTACAAGCCGGCACCGAGACCGAACAGAGAGACTCGCCGCAGAGGAGAGAGAGAGGGGCGCCGAGCGGGTACTGACAGCTTGGTAAGCGAAAACCACTCGGCGCCCCTTTCTCTCTTTCGCTTTTTTTTTTTTAAAAAAAAGGGCTTGGGGCGGCAAAGTGCCGCCCCTTCAAAAGTGCCGCCTGGAGCGGTTGCCCCACTTGGCTCCATTGTCGGGCCGGCCCTGGTGGTAGAGGTTAATAAACTATGGTAATATAACCGTGCATTGGATAGGTGTATGGCTATCCCAAATATATGACAAGAACTGATAAGGCTACACTTCCCTTAGGGTGAAATATATCTGATATGTTTTGAAGTTATTGACTAATGGTATCTTCTGTTCTCCTTACCCAACCTTTACTAAGGCAGCCAGAACAAATCAGCTTTCACAAAACAACTAGAAATAACATAATGGCAAATCCTGCAAATATAGGGTTAAGTCTGTTTCACACTTCTGGAAAGGCTTTCCACAAGATTTTGGTGAGGTCAGTCTTTGTGGACCTTGCTTTGTGCACAGGGGGACAGTCTTGTGAAACAGGAAAGGACCTTACCCAAACTGATATCACAAGGTTGGAAGCATACAATTGTCTAAAATGTTTTCACATTAACATCACCCTTCACTGGAACTTAAGACCTTAGCCCAAACCCTGAAGGCAGTCTGAGACCATTATCTTTCCTTCACCAAACTTTACAATATGCACTATGCATTACGGTAGTTCTCTGGTATCTGCCAAACCCACATTTGTCCATCAGACATAAAGATAGTGAAGTGTGATTCATCACTCCAGAAAATATGTCTTCACTGCTCCAGAGTCCAGTGGCGGCATGCTTTAAAGCATTCTGGCTGATGGTTGGCATAGTGATCTTCAGCTTGTGTGCAGCTGCTTATCCATGGAAACCTATTTCATGAAGCTCCTGATGCACGGTTCCGATGCCAATGTTTGTCTGTGGTGGGTGCCTGTGTGCTTGATTTTATAAACAATGGGTGTGGGTAAAACAACTAAACTCAATAAATAGGAGAGGTATCCACACACTTATGCTCATATAGTGTATATAAAGTTGTGTTTTTAACACTATTAAACAACTAAAGCTTTTATTTTATTACACTTACAATATAGGATAAATCTGTTTACATTGTTTTTGTTAATTAGTTTCTGTTCATGTAGGTGAGATTTGAGCCAGGTGTCTGAGGGGGGGGGAGAGCTAATCTAGTTAATATGTAGAATTACAGATGCTAAAATTGCCCAATTTAATGTCAGCATTGTTAGGTTATCCTAAACCAGACACTGAAGCTTCACTTTTGAATAAGACAATTATAATTTGATCACTCTCTGACTGGTCCTTTTACATATGCACATGCTGTTGTATGTGTATGAAAAGCTAAATAAAACAGTTCACCCAGGAAAAAGGTATCCTGAATACCTTTTTTGAGAATTGATAAGCTAAGTGCTTTTTTACTAACCTTAAGGTTATCTTGAGAGATCCTACAGTTGATGTACCTGTAAGTCTGCCACACAGAAGTCAGTCTTTCCACTATACTGCTGCAACCCTGCAAGATTTGCATTTGAAGGCTTATCTCAGGTCCTGGAATGTCATATTTTTTTTTATTGGTATATATTGGTATATATTTCCATAACTACATTTTTCAATATCCACACGTTACCAATTACCCATCAAATAAGGCAATATAAAAATAAATTGTTACGTTTGCCATGGAACCTGCTTCTGTCCTTGTATTGCTACCCTGCTATACATAGGCATACAATGGCATAATGCATATACATGCTTACACATACACATATATGCCTAATAAGCATATATGTGTATGCTTACACATAAACATATATATGCTTATTAGGCACAACCACATGCATAAATACAGAGGTGGCTAACCATAGAAACGCACACACCTACATACACGCTGGCTGCCATAGATTCAGACGCCTACCTGCAGTTTATTTCTTTCTGTAGCTACAGTTGCTAGCTGCCTGACTGTGGGATAGTGAAAGAGTAACCTAGAGCCTTGGCTTATCCTTACAAGCAGAGAGCCATGAAGCCTCCACACTTACTTACTGTACCATGTGACTAAAAAAATGAGTTTCTTACTGACTGATCCTGTCACACTGTCATGTGACTGATCCCGTCACATGACAGTGTGTAAGATGCTATCTCTGCCATAACTGATTATCATACCTGGGAACTCTCCGGGTTTCCTGGAGATTGCCGGGTGAAGCACCGCTTCACCTGGTCTCCGGGTCAAGACCCGAATCCTCCGGGTCGCGCGACCGGGGTCGTGACACACCCCGCTCTCCACCCATTTTCACTTTAAATGGGGGTGTTTCCTGCTGACATCAGCGGGTACGCCCCTGACGTCAGCTGACCTCCCACCAAGGCAAGGGGAACTCCCACCGATGTCACAGGACCGCCCGCTGACGTCAGTGGGCAGTCCTGGTTGTGTTGCGCAAGGGAAGGCTCCGGGTAGCTGGAGCCCAGAAGTTCCCAGGTATGCTGATTATATGCCCATGATTACTTCCTGCAGCTTTTGATAGCCTTGTCATTAGAGTCAAAAGAATTCAGGCCTCATGAGAGCCCTGAGACTGACTTTAAACTCTGGCTGGGTTGGTTTTCAATGAGTTCATATAGTTGGAAAATTGTTTAGCATGTTGTTATTTACTATTTGTAAACAATAAAAATTAGGTAGTGCTTCATTAAATAAAAAGGAGTATGTCATAAAGCACAATTGTTATTACGTATTGGAATCCAGCTAAAACTCTTAAGGAAAATTAAGGCTAACTAACCAAAATAATTCCCCTGATGGCGGAATTCTAAGTAGCTTAATTAGGGTTTTTTGCCTTGAACTTGATGTACTTAGGTCTTTTTTTAACCTTATTTACTATGTAACTATGTAGATAAAACTCCCTAAATTACAGGCATAAACCACAGGTTGCACACCCCAAAGCCAGCCCTGGCATCCACATTGCCCACATAGATCCTGACTAGCCCCAAACAGCCCAGCATGAGTCAACTTTGTCCCCAAACAGCCCGACCAGTGCCATCTTTGTCCCATAAACACCCTGCCTGTGCCATCTTGGTCCCCAAGGCTCAAAAACTATGCTTGTGCCATCTTTGCCTGTCAACAAATCAATTATACATCTATGATACACACAAATACTTTTACAGTCACTCACTAATTCACTGCGACCAAGCTAGATGCCTCACGGAGGGGCGCCGAGCTGTTGCTGAAAACTTCATGAGCTACCGCTCGGCGCCCCTCTCTCTCCTCCGCTTCAGGAAAAAAAATTACGGCGCCTCAATTCCGGGACAATGCATTGTCCTGGATTGAGGATGCCCGGGACTTAAAGTCCCATTGCGGGACTGTCCCGGCCAATCTGGGACATGTGGTCACCCTACGCATCACCCTACTTGGAAACTAAGTTTGTGCTTCCCACTCAAGTCTTTTGGACTTTATATAAGGAAGGAAGGGTGTGTAATAACCAATATTTTGGTGTTTAGGGATAGTTTCACCCCTGAAAAGCATAAGGTACACATTCCTGGTTCCACTGTAATGCACATGATTTGGGGGGTCTCCTTTGGCCGTGTAACATATACAATACCACATACATGTGTACAGGTGTAGGACTAGGGTACTTGAGTTCCTGGGTTCTATTCCATAGTGGTCCGTTTTGCGTTTGGTGAGAGAGAAAAAAGTGATTGTTAACAATCAGGTAGACCAAAACATAAGCCATCCAGTCTCTGCTCTTACATGCAACCCCTCTTTAGTTTATTTAGTATGTTTGGGAGACAAGCTAGCTTCAGGACTGCATTGGGGTAAGAAGGATTGTTTCCAGGGTTTGTTTTCGTCTGGCTGTGTAGGCTAATGGTTAAGGTGTTAAACTAGTGCCCGTGAGGTCCTGAGTTCAATTCCTTTGGGCTTCACGTTGACTTTCTCTTTGCTCTCATCTACATTTTGTTGTTTGGTGAGGGAGAAAAAAAAGACATTGTTAGCAAGCAGGTAGACCAAAACACAAGCCGCCCAGTCTCTGCCCTTAAAAGCCACCTGTTTCATGCTTTTAAATTGAATGTTTTAGTCGAAGGGATTTGGGTGATTCTGTCAGCAATAGCCATTTATTTGGTGTGTTTGGGAGGAAGGCTAGCTACAAACCGCAT
This sequence comes from Sceloporus occidentalis, assembly GCA_023333645.1. NCBI lineage: Eukaryota > Metazoa > Chordata > Lepidosauria > Squamata > Phrynosomatidae > Sceloporus > Sceloporus occidentalis. The sequence goes on from JALMGF010000227.1 coordinate 378,165, forward strand.
TGAGGTGAAAAGCCAATGGATAGTTTCTGGGACAGAGCGTTCCTACTGTCTGTAGTGTAATGGTTAAGGTGTAGGCCTAGGGTAGTTGAGTTCCTGGGTTCTATTCCATGGTGGTCCCTTTTGAACTGTCTCTCATCTCTGTTTTGCTTCTTTTTTTTTTTTTGGCGTTTGGTGAGAGAGAAAAAAGCGATTGTTAACAAGCAGGTAGACCAAAACATAAGCCATCCAGTCTCTGCCCTTACATGCTACCCCTCTTTAGTTTATTTATTGTGTTTGTTTGGGAGACAAGCTAGCTACAGGCCTACATTGGGGTAAAAGGGAGTGTTTCTGGGGCTCATTTTTGTCTGGCTGTGTAGAGTAATGGTTAAGGTGTTAAACTAGAGACCGTGGGGTCCTGGGTTCAATTCCCTAGGGCTTCATGTTGGCTTTCTCTCTGCTCTCTTCTACATTTTGTTGTTTGGTGAGGGAGAAAAAAAGCCATTGTAAGCAAGCAGGTGGACCAAAACCCAAGCTGCTCAGTCTCTGCCCTTACAAGCCACCAGTTTCATGCATTTAAATTGAATGGTTTAGTCAAAGGGATCTGGGTGATTCTGTCAGCAATAGCCATTTATTTAGTATGTTTGTTTGGGACGAAGGCTAGCTACAAGACTGCATTGAAGTGAAAATGAGGACTCCATCAGCCAATCAGGGGCTGGCTTTTACTCCTGCCTTCTGATTGGCTGCACCTGGTCAAGTGACTCCACCAGCCAGTAAGGCATTGGGATTGAATACCAGGGGGTTTTTAACCCCTTCAATCCCAGGGGTTTTTGGTACCTCAAAGCCCAGAGCAATTTTGCCATTTTTGGGGTATGTCGGTTTAAGGATGATTCTCTTTTCCTGTGAATAGTGTACCCATGTAAACTATATATTGTTTTTTCAAGGAGAGATAGAGCTTTCGTTTGATACCATAGTTGGATGATTAGCTGAAAATTTAGAATGAGAAATTTAGTAAAAACTAGCGAAGATTAGAAAAATAAACTAATTTTTTTTTACATTTTCCCTCTGAATCCTCACAAAATTAGGTAAAGTGATGGAAAATCCCCTCCAAGTTTATCAATTCAGCTGTCCTGATTTCAGAAATACCTAATTTATATAGATTTTCCAGACTTTCCCAGCACCATGGAGCATACTATTAGGTGTACAATTTTGTATAATTTTTATGCCTATGGCTTAACGGGTTTGGGGGTTGTGAACGGGGGCAGGAGGGTTATACTGGCTAGATGTTATGCTAGGGCAATGGGATGTAAGGTTTTTTTAAGAATTTTTTTTATTATCTTTTTTTATATTTTTTTTTTTTTATTTTTTTTATTAATTTTTTTTACATTTTTTTTATGTTTTATATATTTTTTTTTAAACAGTAATGGTTAGAGGTCCTCCTAGGGACCTCCTGAACATACCAGTGATGTCACAGTGACATCACAGCTCATATTATAATTTTTTTTAGTATTATTTATATTATTATTTTAATGATTTTTTTAATATTATTTTTAAATGGACTAACGTTTTGTTTTTTTCTGCTTTTCTGTTACAGGCCGGGAGGGGGAGTGAGAGAGATGGTTTCTCACTCCCCTCCCCGCGATCCCCCTGCACCGATCACACTGTGATCTCTATGCAGGTCCTCACAGACCTGCATAGAGATCGCAGCGTCTCTGTGCCTCATCGGAGGGCAGGATATCCCCGCAGGGGATATCCGGTCCTCTGATGACCTTCCGGGTTACGTCAGCAGTGACGTAACCCGGAAGGGAATGCCCGATCGCGCGTTTGCAACTGCGCGATCGCGCGATCGGGCAGTTTACCGGCAACAGCTTACCGGCTTTCATGCCGGAAGCTGTTGCGGGAGATCGGACAGCCGAAAGCCGGCAAAGCCGGCTTCTGCTGTCAGTGGGGAGTCCAGGCTGTCCCTGACGCTGCACGAAGGGCTGGACGTACCGGGACGTCCATAGGGGTTTCTTTGTGGGCGTTTTTTGGACGTCCCGGTACGTCTATAGGGGATTGAAGGGGTTAAGCTTCACTTTCAGCCCTTGTTTCTTTTGATGTTCATTTTCTTTCAGAGATCCAGGTGCTGTGGGTGGTTGCAGTGGGATGTGTGCAGGCCGGGGCTTATCTTTTTACAGTATTTCTCCTGTCTCTGGTTTTATATTGCCATTATATTGCCCTATTCTTTTGTTTTGGTGTTTTAACTGCCTCCACCTTTGCTTTTACTGAAGACACAAGGTTTCTCTGACCCTATTGTCTCCAATAATGCTAATGTCTCTTTTCCTTCACTTATCATGAGTAGTTCTCATTTCCATTGCTTGAATGTGTCCTGTTCAATGCCATTCTGTTGTGTTGTGTCTCTGTAGCTAACTGGCTTGATGTGTGAATACTAGGCCCATTAGAAAGCAGGTGGTACAGTATAAATAGTGGGGTTTATTCACTAAGGCGAGAGTTTGCAGAAGGGTTTCCATTTCAAATACCTTACTTTGCCAGTGTTAGCCAGGGCCAACACTGTCCGCTTTCTCCAGGAGACCAATGACCTTGAGTATAACGCAAGAGTCAACGGGCTTGTGCGACGTTGAAGATGATTAAACTCTCCATTGTACAGGTTAGCCAAATTCTTCCTGCACAAAAGCTCACCAAAATGTTCTCTTCATAACGTTAGGCTTAAATCACTCCTAGGCCTCATGTTGGTTTTTATGCCTATCCCATGCATGTTTACATTCCCTCACTTTATTAGCCTCTACCGCTTCTGCTGGGAGGCTGTTCCATTTCTCTACCACTCTCGGAGTAACACTTCTTTATATTACATCTAAGCCTCTGACTCACTAGTTTCAAGTTATGACCGTGTTTAACCATTTCTCCTCTTTTGAAACAAACATCCCTCCTTTGATTTGTTAGCCTTTTAGAATTTGAAGCACTTTCTCCAAACGTATACTTATTGAGGTTCCTTAGTCTTTCCTGATCCTGAATTATTTTTGTCCTCAATGGTAAGTTGAATATTTCCTTTCACTGTAACTCATCTAGCGCATCTCAGAGAATTGTGTTTCTTCTTTACATGTAGAAATACTTAATAGTTTATTGTTTTGAAATGCAGTTTCAGTGTTTCTCTTTATTTGCTTTTTTGTTTTTATTCACTTTTCTTTTCCCTAATGTCTTCATCCCTTTCCCCGAGGTCTGTATCTTACTCTTCTAGCCCATCCACTCTCATTGTATTCCTCCTAGTACCCCCTATACTCTGGTTTGCATTTCACTTCTTTACCCCTTTTTTTTACATTTTGTTGAGGGTTTTTTTTTTGTTGTTGCAAGAAGCTTCATCATCAGCATGAGTTAACATCCATTGCACATATTCCAGATATTGAAACATGTCGTCACATAAATTTTACAATGTTTTGTTTAGTATAGCATACATAATGTAATCAATGTACAGATTTGAAACCTGTAAGACGGTGCCATGTTGTATCCAATCTGAACCATTGTATGGTTTGTAGCCTGGGTCATCCTCTCCATCTGATAAATGTGTTTGACTGTCACCAACACTTCCCCAATAGCAGGTGGATCAGTCTGTTTCGGTTTCTTGCAATCATTACATACATACAAAACAAAAACAATATTATAACATGTAGAAATGAAACCATGTGAGTATGGAGCTTGTGTTGGTCCAGGACAGCATGGGTACCTATAATTAATAATGTTAATTTTTGAAATTAGGCAAAGATTCCCATATGGAACAGCCAGTTTCTCTATGCCTCGTTTAGCATTTTAACAACGTTATTATGAACTTCCCCCCTCAGTACTGTATGTCCCATTCAGCTCTCTCCTGCTTGCTTCTATTACATTGAGAAGTCTCCCTAAACAGCTTGTCTCCACTGTGCTTTTAGTTCCCTGGCCAAATGTAATTTCTCCTTCTCTTTTTGCCTTCCCTCTTGTCAGTACATTTATTTATATAGCGCTAGCCGATTCCATGGAGCTGTGCCATTTTCTGCCATGCCATGATCATTTCTGGCTGTGAGTGCACAGTCTTCATCTCACTTCCCTTTACCAGGGGATTTCCACGATCCCTTATTCCCTTCTGTCTATGTCCATGCTCAGTCTTTCCATATCTGTTCTGGTCTTAAGCGTTAAGAAACACAACACACTGGATAGATGGGCCCAATGGTTCATATTGTTATTCAATCTCTGTGTTTTGGAAGAAAACATGGCCAATGTGGTCATCCTAGTCCGTGTCCCACAGGGTAGCTCACAATAGCCAAGGGAGTGTGGCACCACAATATCTCTTGAGAATATTGGCACCTTAATTACTGTAAAGTCTTTAACACTGTCATGCTTTCTTGAAATAGAGCAAGAAATGATTGCCGCCCTTTCACGGACACTGGCTAAAGAGAAGACTTAGACCTTCGTTAAAGGTAAGACCTTTCTGCTTAAAAAAAAAATAAAAAAATAAAAAAAGATTGAGAGCGCATACATCTTCCTCTCTGTGTGTGAAGAAAAGTGGGTGTTGTTTTTCAGTATTTGTTGACATGTAGGTTACCATTGTATTCTAATGGCCTTCCCCCACAGACACCACCCTGAGCTGATTGTTTTTGGTAGCATTGAAATAAAATCCTTTCCCTTAGATATACTCATTAGTCCCAAGGTGTGTGTTGGTGATGAGGATCTGCTTTAAACTAGGTTGTAAGATAAGCATTTAGTGTCATTGTCTAAGACAATATTTGGTTGAGATCTCATAGAAAAGAGAGAGATTGTGAAAATCGTACCTTTCCAGCATTTTGAAAATGGTTCTGTTGCTTTTGTGTTTACCAAGTGAAAAAGCAAGAGTGCCATTAAGGTCTGTGATGCTGCTGCATGGTCATCTATGCATTGGGGTATTGTTTGAGCCAGTGCACTATTGGGGTAAAAGAGAGGGCTAGGTGGTAAGGCAAATTGCTTGCCTTAATAGTGTGCAGCCTTTTAAGATGGCTCATTAACTTGTTGGTTTTTTGCAGCTGGCAAGACTAACATGAACTTGCGATCAGAGGCAAGATGGTCCGTAGTTGTGCAAGCATTTGCAGAAACGCCAATGTGTGTGGCCACAGAGTGTGGAACCAGCCTTTGAGTGATCCTTTCAACCAGTCAGTGTGAACATGTCTGTTTATTTTTATTGATTCAGTACCAACAAAGTCTGTGCAGCTCTCTCTCCTTGTCATCCTTCTGTCCCTTGCTCCCATCAAACAGTTCTGCTGCTCATATGCCCTCGTCTTCCTCTGGTTCCCTTGACTGCTTCCTTTGCCTCCCTGTTTCATTCACCTTTTGCATGCTTCTCTCTCTCCCCAATAATTCCGTCACCTAATCTCGTTCAGTACTACTTCCCCGCCTGGAAGTTATAAGGAAGAGACTCACCTCCCCCGGGTTAGCCCCCCCATATTAAATTTTTTTACAAAAGATCATGGCATTTGTTAGATCATTGTTAGATCAGGTTTGATCAACTGTTTTTTTCGTTAGATCTACTCTAAAATAGGCAATATTAACAATCTTTTTCAGGGGGGGCTAACCCGTAGCCAGCCCCCCCTCAACAAAAATTTCAACAAAATGTTACTGATTATGATAGCTCTACGTTAGATCAGGTTTGATCAGACAAAATTTTTGTTAGATCTAGTCTAATTACTGAGATATTGCATATTTAATGAGGGGGGGCTGGCCCCCCCTCAACTGAAATTTGGATTTTTTTTAATGGATTTTGGTAGATATTCGTTAGATCCGGTTAGATCAACTGTTTTTTTCGTTAGATCTACCACGCAGGAGGCGGTATTCACAATCCTATTTTATGTGCGGGGGGATGGGTATACATACGGGCTGGCCCCCCCTCAACTGAAATTTGGAAAAACAATTATGGATTTTGGTAGATATTCGTTAGATCTGGTTAGATCAACAGTTTGTTTCGGTTGGAGGGACAACCCATATGTATTCCCATCCCCCCGCACACTATATAGGATTGTCAATACCCCCTCTTGTGTGATAGATCTAACAAAAAAAACAGTTGATCTAACCGGATCTAATGAATATCTACCAAAATACATGAAAAAAATTCCAAATTTCAGTTGAGGGGGGGCCAGACCGTATGTGTACCCATCCCCCGCACACAAAATAGGATTGTGAATATCGCCTCCTGTGTGATAGATCTAACGAAAAAAACTGTTGATCTAACCTGATCTAACGAATATCTACCAAGATCCATTAAAAAAAATCCAAATTTCAGTTGAGGGGGGGCAAGCCCCTATGTATACCCATCCCCCGCACACAAAATAGGATTGTGAATATCGCCTCCTGTGTGATAGATCTAACGAAAAAAACAGTTGATCTAACCTGATCTAACGAATATCTACCAAGATCCATTAAAAAAAATCCAAATTTCAGTTGAGGGGGGGCCAGACCGTATGTGTACCCATCCCCCGCACACAAAATAGGATTGTGAATACCGCCTCCTGCGTGGTAGATCTAACGAAAAAAACAGTTGATCTAACCTGATCTAACGAATATCTACCAAGATCCATTAAAAAAAATCCAAATTTCAGTTGAGGGGGGGCCAGCCCCCCCTCATTAAATATGCAATATCTCAGTAATTAGACTAGATCTAACAAAAATTTTGTCTGATCAAACCTGATCTAACGTAGAGCTATCATAATCAGTAACATTTTGTTGAAATTTTTGTTGAGGGGGGGCTGGCTACGGGTTAGCCCCCCCTGAAAAAGATTGTTAATATTGCCTATTTTAGAGTAGATCTAACGAAAAAAACAGTTGATCAAACCTGATCTAACAATGATCTAACAAATGCCATGATCTTTTGTAAAAAAATTTAATATGGGGGGGCTAACCCGGGGGAGGTAGAGACTCCCCTTTGCCACCATAATTTTTAACAACCCATACTGAATGCCCCTTGCCCATTCTCCCCTCCTTATTTAACATAGCATTCCCAATTAGGTAACATGTTTCCCCTCTATCCAATCTTTCTTCCCTTAAACGTCTGATTTCAGTGGCCATGGTACAGCTAAATGCACTACCAGCCTAAAATTGTCAGGTCCCTTACCCTTGTTAACAACTTTGATTCCATAAGAACCATTCGGCCCATCTAGTCTGCCCATGTTTCCTGATGTAAAGACCTTAATGAAGTCCTTGATCTCGTCTTAGAGTGGGGGGGTGGCTTTGTGCCTGGCCCGTGCATGGTTAAACTCCCCCTGCTGTTTTAGCCTCTGCCAGAACTGGCCAGGTGTTACATTGATTTCCATCCTCTGATTAAAATAAACTTTTTTTTTTTTATTACGTCTAAACCTTCGACCCCTTTCTTTTAGATAAATGACCTCTTGTTCCCACATTTGCGGGGGGGGGGGGGATAACATCTCCTTTTCTCCTTTCAATCTTTCTATCACACCTTCTCTCTCTCTCTCTCCTATAAGGTATATGTATTTAGTCTTTGTAGTTAATTGTTTCATGCAAACCATTCACCATAGATAAGCTGCCTCCGCTTTTCAATCCACTTTAAAGGGATACATCACAGCTAGCTGCCTGGGGTGACCCTGAAAACACCTTACAAAGGGTGGACGGCATGTAGCAAAATCCTCACTCTGCCTGCTCGTTTAGGGACAGCATCCAAACACAGCCATGCAACTGGCGCATAGTATTTGCAAAACTGCCATTGTGTATGGCTGCAGAGTGTGGATCCAGCCAATGAGTGAGGATGTACATGTAGGTTTATTTTTTATTGAGCTCCCCCTTCTGTCCTTACAAACCACCGTTCTTTCATGTCATCCCAGCCTTGTCTTTTCCTCTCCCTCTACCCTCTACTCCCTACCAAGTCAGCCAATCTCAGGTCCCACCCACTTCACCTGCCTTACTTTCTCTTACCTTTGCAACCCCCCCACCCCACTGTGACACAGCATTACTTATCTGCCATGCCAGAGTGTAGAGATCACCCCATCTATTATTCTCCCTTTGGCCTTTAAGCCAGTGGAGTCATGCACACCTTTGTTTAGTTTACTGGAACGTCGCTGGCGTGGGAACAAGCTATTTGAACTTACGGGCCTTACGGTGGAAGACCAATGCCTTATTCACTACTCCAAATCAGAGGTACAGGTTGCCCATTTGAAAACGGGTAAAATCCCTGGTATGTATCAACCCTCTCTATAATGTTCTTTATAATCTATAATTATACAATATTAAAAAGTCTTCAGTAGTACAGGTGTAATAGCCAGTCCATGCATTAAAATTGCATGATTTGGTCAAAGGGATTTGGGTCACTATGCCAGCATCAGCCAATGAAACCATGCACCACTCATACCTTGGAATCAGGCCTTCAGGGTGGTTGGGGTATTCAAAGCTTACTGGAATGAATGTGTCTTCCCTTTTGGTCTAACCTTTTATTTCTTTTTCCTCTTTCGCGGTCAATGCAGGGTGAGCTGCTACGTCAATTTGGAACAACTGTTGTGCCCTGGAGAACCTGCTTGAAATCCTATGGCAAAGCACAGATTGATGAGGAGCTGGATGAGAAAAGCATCTATGAACCGCGTTAAGTTTGTCAGAAAAGCATGTTATAAGTTGGTCTTCCACAGTCATGAGTAAAAATATTACAAATGCTAGATTTGATTTTCAGGGAGCATGTTCTTGTTGTTGGTAGTAAAGTGGTGTTTTTCTGCTCCAAGTTGATGGCCACAAAACACCCCCACGGACCGAGGGCTCAGCTAACAGCACAGACCTATGGGATATGACAAGCGGTGTGTCTATTTTGTCACATTAACAGCTTGGTGGAGTTTGCTATCCCAGTTTGGAGGTAACGGAAGTATGGAAAATACTACACCCAATCACAAATGAATGGAGTCTTGCTGAGCCAATAGACACTGAACTTGGCGTGGCACATTAAGGAAGTCTCACATTTTTTCCCAGCGTATAGTGACAGTACCGTTGGGTTTGCTCTTTCCCCAGGACAAACACTGTAAAAAGATCGAAGGGTTAAGCTCCACCCCCCCCCCCCCCTTACCCTATAACTGCCCGTACCGGCATTGAGAGTCAGTTCTTTTTTGTCCCGCAGGGACGAACACTTGGGGCTCCGGCTCCTCTGGAAAACAGCAAGGATGCTTCGGTCGGCACACGGTTGTGCCGGCCAAGAGGGGGTCCTGCAGTCCGTTCGCTCCCCGGGTGGGAGCTCGGCTGCAGCTCAGCAACACCGCGTTACAGACTGGTTCTGCAGCGGTGATCTAAGCAGCCGGGGGAGGAGCATGCGCATTACGGTGGAACGCACGCCCGGGTGGCTATGCGTTCCACTGATGATCCAGCCGTGCTACAATGCATGCGCGGTTCGGATCATCCGATTTTGGCACCAAATTCAAAATTTGGCTGCCTATAAATACTGTGCAAACCTGTCTGACCACAAGAGTGTGTGTCAGGACAGGTTTTGCCGTGTTGTCTGACCCCCACACGGTTTGTTTGGTGATCTTTATTTTGATACACCAAAAAATGTTAACCCCTTCATCTCCAGAGAAGGATAAAATGCCTTCTGCTCCTCCCAAAAAGGCTTCATGCAAGTCTAAACATTTGGCTTGCCTGGAATGTAATACTCTCCCAGACGGCTACAAGAGGAAGACATGCCAGCAGTGTTTAGCAGATATCCTGGCAAAGGAGAAACAGAAGGATATGCAGTCTTTTCTATCCTGGTTCCAGGATAATTTGTCTCAAACATTCCAAGCGTTTAAGGAGGCTGCCAAGCCAGCTGTATATGACAAGCCAAGTAAAAAACGCAGGAGAGAGCAAAGTTCATCCACATCAGAGTTGTCATCTGGGGAATGTTCTCGTTCATCTATGGATGTATCCAGTTCTGAAGATTCTGAATCCGAATCCGGTTTTCCCTCTCAAGAACTGGGAAAATTCGTTAAAGTGAATCATGTATTACTGAATCCAGAAGCTAAGAAAAAGGGTTTTCCAATTTTGCCTCACCTTATGGAATTTGTACAGCGTGAGTGGAAGCATCCAAGTAAGCGAGCTTTTGTTTCAAAGCACTTCAAACTAATTTTTAAGCTTCAAGATGACGGCATATGGGAAGAGCTTCCTAAGGTTGATGTCCAGGTCGCTCAGTTGTCTAAGAAAACTAAATTGCCAATTGGAGAAGTTTCCGGCTTAAAAGATACCATGGACAAGAGAGCAGAGACTGCTAATAGAAGAATCTTCCAAGCAGCAGGACTTCAAAGCAAAGCAGCATCAGCTGGAGCAGCGGTAGCGAGAGCTCAAGGCTTATGGCTCCAGAAATTGGAAGACCGCGTTCTGGAGGATGCAGATAAGGATCTTTCTCAACTTCTTAAAAATTTGAAGCTTTCTAATGAATTTTTGATTGATACGGTGGAAGAATTGGTCAAGCTATCCGCCCGTAATATGGGGCTGTCTACGGTTGCCAGGAGAGCAGTTTGGCTTAGATCCTGGAATGCTGATTCTGCATCTAAATCTTCACTGTGTGATTTACCATTTGAGAGAAAAAAGCTTTTTGGTTCTCCTCTGGAAGAACTTTTGAAACAAATGTCTGGCACCAAGAAAGCGCTGCCTCAAGATGTTAAGCCTAAATGGAACCGTAGGTATCCCTACAATAGGCAGAGATATTCCAGACCATCGGATAAGTTTTCCTTTCAGAAACAAAATAAAGACACCAGATTTCACCCTAAAGGGGCTAGACAAGATAGGGCGAGACGGTTCTGACAAAGTAGGAGGTCGCCTTCGGATGTTTCGGGACAGATGGTTCCAGAATACCAGCAACCCATGGATCCGTCAGATTATATCGGAAGGCTACACCATAATGTTTTGCAGGCCTCCACACAATTTTTTCCTAGTCTCCTCTTACCCATCAGTGAACAAGAATACTGCATTAATCAGGGCAGCATCAAAACTCCTCAGGCAGGGAGTGATAGAAAACGTTCCAAAGACTCAGCTTTTTCAGGGGGTTTATTCCCATTTGTTCCTGGTCCCAAAGCCAGGGTGGCACCTTTCGTCCCGTATTGGATTTGAAGTTCATCAACCAACATATTCCTTACCAACACTTCCGTATGGAAACCATCTCTTCGGTTACTCAAATGATTCAGAGAGGGGATTATATGGCTTCCCTAGACCTTCAGGACGCTTATCTACATGTGCCTATAGCCGTAAAGTCAAGAAGATTTCTAAGATTTGCAGTGAACACAAGCCAAGTTCTCCATCACTTTCCATTCAAAGTGCTACCCTTCGGCCTTTCAACCGCGCCAAGAGTCTTCACCAAGATTCTCACCCCTTTGGCGGCAGAACTAAGATTGAGAGGAATAGCTGTGGTCCCATATCTGGACGACTGGTTGATAAAAGCTTCATCTGCTGCACAACTCTTAATAGATCTTCAAGTGACGATCAATCTGCTCAAAGACCATGGTTGGCTTCTGAATGTGGCCAAATCAAACTTAAATCCAACAACAGAGATCAAGTTTCTGGGGTTTCGGGTAGACTCGATCTCTACGTCTTTTTCTTCCAAAAGACAAAGCCAAACGCATTCGGCTAAAGGTCGCAGCTCTCCAAGCATACCCCATCTGCTCTATCAGAAGGACGATGAGCGTTTTGGGACTTATGACTTCCACCATGCCGGCGGTAGCCTGGGCACAGGCAAGAATGAGGCCTCTCCAATGGCACGTTCTGTCCCACTGGTCCAGAAACGACGAGGACCTAGACAAAGATATTCGGATATCTCAGGAAGTGCTTCGACAATTAGAGTGGTGGAAAATCAAGAAAAATTTTACAAGCGGCCTGTCATTCCAGCCCAAGCAGTGGCTGATAGTTACCACAGATGCATCCCAGACTGGTTGGGGAGCTCATTTCCAATCTCACACAGCACAAGGAAAGTGGTCAACACAGGAAGCGTGTCAATCCCCGAACTTCAGGGATCTAAATGCTGTCTTCAAGGCCCTAGTATTCTTCAAGCCATGGATATTGGGCAACCCGGTAAATATTCAATCAGACAACGCCACAACAGTGGCTTATATAAACAGACAAGGAGGTACGAGAGTAACCAGTCTTCAAACTTTATGCACCAACATCATGCTATGGGCACAAAAAATCTAGAAGCTATCTCTGCAGTTCACATCAGAGGTCAGAACAATGTAATAGCAGACGACCTCAGCAGAAACAGATGCTCTCAAGCAGAATGGTCCCTTCATCCGACTATATTTCAGAAGTTGGTGGCATTAGTAGGCTTGCCAGAAGTGGATCTCATTGTCGCGGTCCCGGGACCGGTCGCGGCCCCGGGTCCGGTCGCGGTCCCGGGTCCGGTCGCGGTCCCGGGTCCTTGTGGACGACGATCTGCTCGCGGGTCACGAAGACCCGAGCTGGAGAGCTCGGGCTCCGTCTCCGGCGGGGCGAACGTCGGCACGTAAGTGCGGTGGGGTCCGGAGTTCCCGATCTCCCTGCACTGGCGATTTGCAACCCGATCGCCGGTGCAGGAAGCGGGAAGGCAGATCTGGGGATTCGGCAGCGATCAGAATGAAAACTGCTCGCTGCCTAAGGAATCCCCAGAGAGGTTTACTTACCGGTTCGCCGGTCTCCACTGGGGGCGCAGCCAATTCTCACGGCTGGAGCCGTGAGTCAGAGGGACGTCTCAGGGCACGCCCCTGACGCTCTGTTGGGGGCGTGGCTTTCTGTGGCGCCAGATTTAAAAACCCTGCAGATCTGTCCACAGGCACCCTGTTGTGGTCTTTCCTCCGTTTTGAGTTTGAGTTTGCTTTGTTGCTATTTGGTTGACCATTGGATTTCCTGACTACCCACTTGCCTGCTGATTTTGTACCTCTGCCTGTGACCATCGTTACCGACCCCTGGCTTGTCTTACTACCTGCATCGTGTACCTGACCCTGGCTTGGCTGACTATCTGCATCGTGTACCTGACCCTGGCTTGGCTGACTATCCGCATCGTGTATCTGACCCCTGGCTTGGCTGACTATCCGTATCGTGTTTCTGACCCCTGGCTTGTCTGACGTCCGGCATCGTATATCTGATCCTGGGCTGCTCCCATATCTGCTACTTCTGCACCTCGCTGCTTCAGCTCAGTATCCACCATTTTCAGCTATCACTGCAGCTTCCTCACTGTTGGGATCATCCTGAGTTCCTGTTGATTTCCTGCGGTGAGTGCTTTTGGTGTTAGCAAACGTGACATTACAACAGGGTCATGGATCCCTCTGAGCTTAGCAAGGTGCTGTCGTCCCATAGTCAAACTTTGGACTCCCATGAAGCAAGATTTAAAGACATGCAAGATACTCTGGATCATATGGCCAGAGCCCTGCAGGTGTTGGTTGTCAGGTCTGACCCGGCATCCGGTGGCTCTGTCCTGTCTTCAGCCTCAGACACAGCTTCCCCAGCCATGATGCCGGGGTCTTCTCAAGCTACTGTTCCTCTCAAATTGCCGTCTCCGAACAGATACAGCGGTGAACCAGAATCATGCCGTGGATTCTTAAATCAATGTTCGATTCAGTTTGAACTCACCCCGCATATGTTTGCCTCTGAAAAAGCGAAAGTGGGTTATATCATTTCATTGTTGTCGGGTAAAGCCTTGGCATGGGCTTCGCCGTTATGGGAAAAAGACTCTCCTAAAGTTTATAACAGTGCTTCATTCATCTCTGCATTTCGTAGAACCTTCGATGTTCCTGGAAAAGCAGCTACAGCTTCGTTGTCGTTACTTCACTCTTCTCAAGGCTCCCGCTCTGTAGCTGAATACGCAATTGAATTCAAGACTTTGGCTGCAGAGGTGAATTGGTCGGATGAGGCCTTAATCGCAGCATTTTATGACGGGCTATCTGAACGTCTTAAGGATGAACTGTCTACTAGAGAGTTACCTGATGACCTAGAAGATTTTGTTTCTTTGGCTCTGAAGTTGGATAGTCGCATTCGTGAGAGACAATCGCAAAGAGTTAAAAGATTGGAATACAGATCCTGTCATCAGCTACCCTCCAGCCCACCCCCCAGACCTTCGTCACCTGTTTTACCTCCAGAAGAACCGATGCAATTGGGAGCTACTAAATTGTCTTATACGGAAAAGAATCGTCGTCGAGCAGAAGGGTTGTGTCTATATTGTGGCAAGAAAGGTCATTTTGTTCGAACCTGCCCCAACAAGCCGGGAAACTACAGTGCCCAGTCCAAGTAAAGGGGCCTGGTCTGGGTGAGCACGTTTCAGCCCCTAAATTTAAAGATTGTTTTCATGTTCCGGTGTCCCTGGAATGGGGTGGGATGAAGATTTCTTCATCAGCTATGTTGGACTCTGGGGCTGCTGGTTCCTTTATTGATCATAATTTTGCTCTCTTTCATAAAATTCCACTTGTCGAGGTATTTCCACCTATCGCCATCTCTGCCATTGATGGTCGACCATTACAACCTTCGTTCATTACACAACAAACTTCTACCATACTGCTCTCCGTGGGGTTGTTTCATCAGGAAACCATATCGTTTCATGTTATTTCGTCTCCTGCATGTCCGATTATTTTAGGCCTTCCTTGGCTCCGGCTTCACAATCCCTCAATTAACTGGTGTTCCGGGGATATCCTGAGATGGGACCAGAAATGTTCTACCCAATGTTTTTCCAGAGCTATTTCCAAGACAACCTCCATTCGGTCTATATCAGCTACAGCGGTGCCTTGGGCTTATCAGGACTACCAAGATGTGTTTGATAAAAAACAGGCCGAAGTATTGCCTCCTCACAGACTGTATGATTGTCCTATTGAATTACTGCCGGGCACTCTGCCCCCACGGGGTCGTACCTACGCCTTGTCTTTACCTGAGTCACAGGCATTAGAGGACTATATTAAGGACAATTTGAATAGGGGTTTCATACGTAAATCTACCTCCCCTGCCGGAGCAGGTTTTTTTTTTCATTACTAAAAAGGATGGAGGATTACGGCCATGCATTGACTATAGAGGACTGAATCGTATAACTATTAAAAACAAATATCCGCTTCCCCTCATTCCAGAACTTTTTGACCGCTTACGTGGCTCTACTGTTTTTACGAAACTAGACCTTCGGGGGGCATATAACTTAATACGTATACGAGAAGGTGACGAGTGGAAAACTGCCTTCAATACTAGAATGGGACACTACGAGTATACGGTCATGCCCTTCGGACTCTGTAACGCTCCGGCTGTGTTTCAAGGATTCATCAATGATATATTTCGTGATATTTCTCTCCAATTCGTCATTGTCTACCTGGACGACATTCTGATTCACTCGCCGGATCTTCAGTCACACCGTACCCATGTTCGGGTTGTTCTTCAGCGCCTTCGTCATAACAGACTGTATGCTAAACTCGAAAAATGTTTGTTTGAAGCTGCCAGTGTTCCGTTTCTGGGATTCATAATTTCTGCAGCAGGATTTGAGATGGATCCCAACAAGTTGTCTGCCATCTCCGATTGGCCTCAACCTCAAGCTGTACGTCCCCTGCAAAGATTTTTAGGGTTTTCTAATTATTATAGGAAGTTCATTAAAGATTTCTCTAAAATTGTACACCCCCTGACCGCCATGACGAAAAAGGGAGCTGACTGTAAAAACTGGTCTGCTGAATCCATTACTGCTTTTTCCCTCCTTAAAAAAGCTTTCGCATCTGCTCCAGTGTTACGACATCCTGATGTCACTAAGCCTTTTGTCGTGGAAGTGGATGCATCTGAGATTGGGGTGGGAGCTGTGCTTTCTCAAAGGAAAGACTTTAATGCGAAACTTCACCCGTGTGCTTATTTTTCGAAGAAATTTTCTCCTGCGGAGAGTAATTATGATGTGGGCAACCGTGAGCTTCTGGGTATTGTTTTAGCACTCCAGGAATGGAGGCATCTTTTGGAAGGGGCAAGGAATACTGTCACTATTTTGACGGATCATAAAAATCTAGAATACCTCAGTCACGCCAAACGACTCAATCCCAGACAAGCTAGATGGTCCTTGTTCCTCTCTAGATTCAATTTTCTCATTTCCTACCGTCCCGGGTCTAAGAATATTAAGGCCGATGCTTTGTCTAGACAGTTCGCATCCGATACTGACAATACGTCGGAACCCGAACCTATTATCTCCCCATCTCAGGTTATTGCATCAGTTTCCACTCATGTGTATTCGCCGATGTATGCACGTATTCTTAAAGCGCAAACCAAGGTACCCGTCCATAGTAAATGGCCTATAGGTTCTCTGTTTGTTCCGGCTTCAGAACGACGTAAGGTTTTATCCTGGGCCCATTCGGCTCTCCCGGCAGGTCACCCTAGTGCTCGGCGTACGCTGGAAATTATAGGTAGACAGTTTTGGTGGCCTGAGATAAAGTCGGATTGTGTAGATTATGTTGCTTCTTGTCACCCATGTGCCACTGCTAAAGCATCTCATTCTAAACCTTCCGGGTTGCTTCTACCTTTACCGGTTCCCTCTCGTCCTTGGACCCATTTAGCCATGGATTTTATCGTTGACCTCCCTCCCTCCGAAGGGAATACTGTTATATGGGTTGTAGTTGATCGCTTTTCTAAAATGGCGCACTTTGTTCCTCTCCCTAAATTACCTTCGGCTCCCGATTTGGTCCCTATTTTTGTTGATAACGTGGTTCGTCTACATGGTATTCCTATGCAAATAGTTTCTGATACGGGGGTGCAGTTTACGGCATTGTTCTGGAAAACCTTTTGCTCCTCGTTAGGGATATCCCTAGCCTATTCCTCAGCATATCACCCCCAGACCAATGGCATTTCTGAAAGAACGAACCAGACTCTAGAACAATTTTTACGTTTATTTATCAATGAATATCACGACAATTGGACCCAACTTTTGCCCTGGGCCGAATTCACTAGAAATAATACTGTTCATGAATCATCATTACTTACTCCGTTTTTTTGTAATTATGGTTACCATCCCTCCTCTTTGCCCGATTCATTCAAGGATTCCCAGGTCCCAGCGGTAGATTCTTATGTCAAACCATTACCTTCCGTATGGGACAAAGTCCGTCGCGCCTTATCCACAGCGGCCCTCAAATATAAACAGCATTCTGATCGTCGTCGTCGGTTGGGTCCGTCTTATATGCCTAATGATCGTGTGTGGTTATCCACGAGAAATATTAAGCTTAAAGTTCCCTCCATGAAACTTGCCCCACGTGACATTGGTCCTTTTCGAATTCTGCGCAAAATTAACCCAGTAGCTTATGAACTTAATCTTCCTTCCTCCCTTAGAATGCCTCGCGTTTTTCATGTGTCTCTACTTAAGCCCCTCACCTGCAACCGTTTTACCAGATTTATTCCTCGCCCTAGTTCGGTTATAATTGATTCTCATGTTGAGTACGAGGTCCAATCCATACTGGATTCCAAGAAAGTCAGAAATTCTGTATTTTATTTGGTTCACTGGAAGGGGTATGGTCCAGAAGAGAGGTCCTGGGTTAAATCTACTGATGTATATGCCCCTGCGTTGCTCCGGTCATTTCACCTCAAATATCCCACCAAGCCTGGGACCTTGCGCCCTTCTGCCGGCCTTCGAGGAGGGGGTAATGTCGCGGTCCCGGGACCGGTCGCGGCCCCGGGTCCGGTCGCGGTCCCGGGTCCGGTCGTGGTCCCGGGTCCTTGTGGACGACGATCTGCTCGCGGGTCACGAAGACCCGAGCTGGAGAGCTCGGGCTCCGTCTCCGGCGGGCGAACGTCGGCACGTAAGTGCGGTGGGGTCCGGAGTTCCCGATCTCCCTGCACTGGCGATTTGCAACCCGATCGCCGGTGCAGGAAGCGGGAAGGCAGATCTGGGGATTCGGCAGCGATCAGAATGAAAACTGCTCGCTGCCTAAGGAATCCCCAGAGAGGTTTACTTACCGGTTCGCCGGTCTCCACTGGGGGCGCAGCCAATTCTCACGGCTGGAGCCGTGAGTCAGAGGGACGTCTCAGGGCACGCCCCTGACGCTCTGTTGGGGGCGTGGCTTTCTGTGGCGCCAGATTTAAAAACCCTGCAGATCTGTCCACAGGCACCCTGTTGTGGTCTTTCCTCCGTTTTGAGTTTGAGTTTGCTTTGTTGCTATTTGGTTGACCATTGGATTTCCTGACTACCCACTTGCCTGCTGATTTTGTACCTCTGCCTGTGACCATCGTTACCGACCCCTGGCTTGTCTTACTACCTGCATCGTGTACCTGACCCTGGCTTGGCTGACTATCTGCATCGTGTACCTGACCCTGGCTTGGCTGACTATCCGCATCGTGTATCTGACCCCTGGCTTGGCTGACTATCCGTATCGTGTTTCTGACCCCTGGCTTGTCCGACGTCCGGGCTGCTCCCATATCTGCTACTTCTGCACCTCGCTGCTTCAGCTCAGTATCCACCATTTTCAGCTATCACTGCAGCTTCCTCACTGTTGGGATCATCCTGAGTTCCTGTTGATTTCCTGCGGTGAGTGCTTTTGGTGTTAGCAAACGTGACACTCATGGCAACAAGACTGAACCGGAAAGTCCCTCTTTTTGCCTTTCTGTACAGAATGGATTACCCTCCTTTTTTGGATGGATTGGAGATCAAGTGGCAATTCAACCTGGCCTACATCTTCCCTCCGGTGTCGATGATTCCCTGAGTCTTGCTCAAAGTCAAGATGGACAAGGCAAGAGTACTTTCAGTTCTCCCGTTTTGGCCAAACCGGAGCTGGTTTTCAGACCTTTGCCAACTTTCAATAACTTATTGGGAACTTCCGTTGTCCTCGGACGTTTTGGAGACGAAAGGAATTCCGCTCCACATTCTCCGAATGTACAGACTGACGGCTTGGCTGCTGTAAGGCTGATCCTGAAAAATCAAGGTATAGACCCTATTATGACTAATCTCCTCTTGGGTTCAGTAAGACTATCTACATCAAGAATTTATCTTAGAACATGGAGGAAATTTCTGGAATGGTGTCAGTCTCTAGATCTGCAGTCTTCTCCCCCATCCATTCCGGTCATTTTGCGCTTCTTACATGTGGGATTTACAGCGGGCCTCAAGGTGTCTACACTTAAAGGTCAAGTGTCTGCTCTCAGTCATTTCCTGCTACTCGATCTGGCGTCAGATCGCTTAATTCAGAGATTTTTTTAAGGCCATCACAATTAAGAGACCTCCGGTTAGATTGTTTTTTCCACCATGGGATCTTACCGTGGTACTCAAAGCTCTGTGTTTATCTCCGTTTGAGCCTCTCCAAGAGGTGTCGCTAAAATTCCTCTCCCTAAAGACAGCATTTTTAGTAGCTATCACATCAGCACGGCGGATTGGGGAACTCCAGGCTCTCTCAGCCTCTAAAGATTTTCTCATTTTTTCTCATGATTTTCTCAAGACAAAGTCGTGATGTATCCCAGACCGTCATTCCTGCCTAAAGTGTTATCTCAGGTTAATATTAACCAACCTATAATCCTGACGACTTTTTATCCAGATCCTACAACACGGCACTCGGATGTTAAGAGAGCTCTTACCATATATTTGGAACGTACCTCTTACCATATATTTGGAACGTACCTCTTCTTTTCGTTCATCTGACCATCTGTTTCTTCAGTTCCATGGAAGGTCTTCAGGGCAAGAGGTGTCAAAATCTACGCTGTCCAGATGGCTCACAGATACCATCCGTCTGGCATATGACTCCTGTGGGGCCACGATTCCTCCTCAGATTACGGCTCATTCCACGAGAGCCGTCTCGGTTTCCTGGGCCTTGAGGGCTTCGGTCTCTCCGGAGGACATTTGTAAAGCAGCAACATGGTCCTCATGGAATACTTTCATCAAACATTACAGACTGGACATTTCCTCTGCTGCGGCAGCTGAGTTTGGACGTCAGGTCCTTCACGCAGTCAAGGTCTAACTCCCTCCCTTTTTTGGGGGGGGGATCTTGCTACATTCCAATGGTATTGCCACTATACGCCGGGAAAAACAGTAATTTTACTCACCGTAAATTCTCTTTTCCCAAGTATAGTGGCAGTACGGGTTTCCCTCCCAGATTTCGTTAATAAAGATAATTGTTTTCCATCCTTTGGTCCTCATGTTATTTAACTGACTCTCAATGCTGGTACGGGCAGTTATAGGGTAAGGGGGGGCGGGGGGTGAAGCTTAACCCTTCGATCTTTTTACAGTGTTTGTCCCAGGGAAAGAGCAAACCCAATGGTACTGCCACTATACTTGGGAAAAGAGAATTTACGGTGAGTAAAATGACTGTTTTTATCTTTTATGGAAATAAAATGAGTTATTTAAGTGTGTGTGTATTTTTTCTTAATTTTATATATTTCTTTGCTTTGTAGTTGTCGCTGCAGATTGTAGGAAGTGCTAGCGTCTGCACCTAGAGGGAGGCTATAGAAAATGCTAATTTGGTTAGTG
The DNA here is from genome assembly GCA_023333645.1 of Sceloporus occidentalis. Taxonomy (NCBI): domain Eukaryota; kingdom Metazoa; phylum Chordata; class Lepidosauria; order Squamata; family Phrynosomatidae; genus Sceloporus; species Sceloporus occidentalis. The sequence goes on from JALMGF010000227.1 coordinate 398,488, forward strand.
AACCAGCTTGGTGAAGCCTTCCAGCTACTGATTGGTTTCTGGAGTCAGCTGAGTAGACTCATCCAGTCAGCAGCAGGGCAAAAACCCTAGCCTCCTGATTGGTGGGTGGTGTCACCTGACCAGGGCGGACCAATCAGAGACAGGTGAACCTGGGCCGGATGCTGATTGGTTGCTGGAGTCAGCTGAATAGGCTCAGCCAATCAGCAGCTGGCCCTGATCCCTAGCCTCCTGATTGGAGGGTGGTGTCACCTGACCAGGGCTGACCAATCAGAGAGAGGTGAACCTGGGCCGGATGCTGATTGGTTGCTGGAGTCAGCTGACTAGGCTCAGCCAATCAGCAGCTGGCCCTGAGCCCTATCCTCCTGATTGGAGGGTGGTGTCACCTGACCATGGCTGACCAATCAGAGAGGTGAGCTAGGGCCAGCTGCTGATTGGTTACTGGAGTCAGCTGACTAGACACAGCCAATCAGCAGCAGGCCGAAAAAAACCCTAGCCTCCTGATTGGTGGGTGGTGTCACCTGACCAGGGCTGACCAATCATGGAGGGGTGAACCTGGGCCAGATGCTGATTGGTTGCTGGAGTCAGCTGACTAGGCTCAGCCAATCAGCAGCTGGCCCTGAGCCCTAGCCTCCTGATTGGAGGATGGTGTCACCTGACCAGGGCTGACCAATCAGAGAGAGGTGAGCTTAGGGCCAGCTGCTGATTGGTTCCTGGAGTCAGCTGACTAGGCTCAGCCAATCAGCAAAATAAAAAAAACGTAAAAAGTGAAATAAAAGCGCTTATACTCAATCCTAAATATTAAAAATAGTTTATTGGGGGCGTGGCTTGCCTTGCTTGAAGATGGCAGCTTGAGCCTTTAGCTCCGCGGCAAACTCACTAAAATCCACATCTATCCGACGCTACAGGACACGATGGGCAAGTAGAAACGCTTATCCCAGCGCCACAACACCCCTGAAACCCAATCCAGATCAACTGGGAACTCGCTGCGGGCTTACTTCCACACCCCCACGGTCCTGGAAACACGCAGCCCCCATCGCCCAACATGGCCCCTTCGCCCGCGAGCACGTGACTTCAGACGAGGCCCCACACTCACCTTTCCCAGCAACTACCACATCTTCGGCCGCTGACCTGCAGGAGCTGTTCCGTACTCTACCCACGAAAGCGGACTTCAGCACGAGGAGGTGGCGGACATCACGGGAGTGAAACAACGCACACCCAGGTAGCCTGCCAACTGAAGGAGCTGCAGCATTCTTCTCAACAACTGACGGGCCTGGCGGTCGGGCTCCGGCGTTCCGTGGAAGACCTCGAGAACAGAGGTAGGCGAAACAACGTGAGGGTGAGGGGTCTGCGGGAATCAGAGGGCCCGGAAGACTTACGGGCCTTGCTGCAACGGCTCTTTAACACCCTGCTAGGCCGTGCCCCAGACTCCCCTGGGCACCTGGATAGAGCACACCGCGCACTGAGACCACGCGGTAGGCCCACGGATCCACCCAGAGATATAATATGCTGCTTTCAAGACTTTATTTTAAAGGAGGAGGTCATGGTTGCGGCCCGTAACACACATACTTTTACATTTGAAGGCCAAACTCTGGCGCTTTACCAGGATCTCTCCCTAAGTTGCATAACCGGCAGGCGTTGACCACTCACGTCGCTGCTCCAGGAACGGGACATCAGGTACCGCTGGGGATTCCCCTTCCAACTGACCATCATGCATGCTGGCTCCACTTTTTCAGTGCGTAAACACAGCAATGTTGCAGATGTGGCTTCGGCCCTCGGGTTGCCTGTGCCGCAGGTTCCGGACTGGGCTCTATTGGACGTTGCCCCAACGTTTCTGCCCCGAGCTGTTCCTCCTATGGCTCCACGCCCGAGACGGAGAAATACTTTGCTCGCGCACGAGGAGTGATGGAGCTCACTTATTGACCCGTTACCTGGCGGCTGTTACACCGCTACATTACCACCATAAGGTTTTTTGGGGGTTTTTTTTGCTGCGTGCATGTTCTTGAGACTAATTGCTGGTGCGTCAACCATGCGCTAGACTGCTGTGCTCTCATTGCCACTTACACGTTAAGGAGCGTAACACTGCACATGATCACTGTCAACGGGCCTGCCGTCACTGTTGAATGACTTTCCTGTACTTTAATGTTCATGCTACACTGATGTATTGATCCTAGAGCTGCACCTTGTTGTTCATACTAATACTGATGTTTTCTTTCCTGAGCTGTGCCTTACACAGGCTGTGACGCGCAGATGTCTCGTCCCATGCTTGTCGTTTGCTGGGGTCACGCTCGCTCTAAACGCATCACCTACCGACACGTGGCCAAGGTTTTCACTGGGTTTTTTTTTGTTGTTGTTGTTGCAGCGTGCATGTTCTTAAGACTTATTGCTGGTGTGTCAACCATGCGCTAGACTGCTGCGCTCTCATTGTCACTTACACGTTACGGAGCACAACACTGCAAATGATCACTGTCAACGGGCCTGCCATTATGGGCTGTCACTGTTGAATGACTTTCCTGTACTTTAATGTTCCTGCTACACTGATGTATTGATCCTAGGGCTGCACCTTGTTGTTCATACTAATAATGATGTTTTCTTTCCTGAGCTGTGCCTTACACAGGCTGTGACGCGCAGGTGCCTCGTCCCATGCTTGTCGTTTGCGGGGGTCGCGATCGCTCTAAACGCATCACCTACCGACACGCGGCCAAGGTTTTCAATGGGTTTTTTTTGTTTTGTTTTTTTCCTCTTCTTTTTGCTGCGCTCCCATTGCCCCCTACACGATACAGAGCACACTACTGCATCTGTTTACAGTCACCGACATTGTTAAATGTCTGTTTCCTGTACTTTGATATTCACACTAAAGCTGATGTATTCACTCTAGGGCTGTACTTCGTTGTACATGCTCACGTTAGCATTTTCTTCCATGCGCTGTACTTCATACAAGCTGTGACGTGCTGACGGCTCGCCTCGTGCGTGCCTTCTGGCGGGGAGGTGCGCACGCTGCGTGTAACACTTACTGGCCTGTGGCCAAGGCTCTCACTGGGTTTATTATTTTATTTATTTATTTTTTTTTTCTCTTCTCCGCTGCACGCATATGCAAACGGCTAGTTATTTGGTGTGACAGTTACGCCCTGGGCTGCTGCGCTATCGTTATTCCTTACGCATTACGGAGCGCCATACTGCACTTAATTAAAGCCCACAAGCTTGACTTTGTGGGCCATCGTTATTAAATGTTTGTTTCCTGTACTTTACCGTTCATGTTTACACTGATGTGTTATTCCTCGCACTGTCCTTTGCAGTTCATGCATGGGGGCGTTGTCGTGATTTTCCTGCACATAGAAACGGCTTATCAACCGATGCTGTGGTTTGGGTTCTGTTTCCGGATGGTTTAGTTCGCTGAACATATATATGTGAGTTACGGCAGCAGTAATGTGGAGTTTATTTTCTATTATTTTTCTTTTTAATTCAATTCTTTTTAACACTCTCCACCTTGCTGCTGCTCTGAGCAGGGCTTCTATAACCCCCTCGCAGGTCGGACTCTGTCTTGCTTGGGCACCTGGCCTTGTTGCCACTGTCCTTTCCGAAAACTGCTGTTACGCGCTTATTGCGCTAGTTCCAGTTTGTGTTCCGTGTGATCCCCTCCCCTTCTCCCACCTTACGCCAACCTTCCCCTCCCTTTTCGCCTCCCTTTCCCTCTCACTTAATTTTTTTTTTCTTTTCCTCCTCTCTCTCTTTTCTCTTCATCTCGCCTCTTTTACATCCTCGCTCGCTTCTCTAACCTCTCGACATGCCCCGTCTGGCTACCGCCTTTCGTGCGACGAATTTGGTCGCCCTTAGCCTCAACATCACGGGCCTTAACGCGCCGGAAAAGCGGTTTGTAGGTTATAAGCCCATTTCCTTTCCTTTTGGCCTATAGTCCTTATTAAGTCTTCACCTCTCCAATATTTAGTGATTTTTTCAATACCTACAAAATCTAAACATGTGGGATCTTTATTATGTACTTCTGTAAAGTGGGCAGAAATGCTTATCGTCTTCTGATATTACTGATATGTTCATTTATTCGAGTTAGGATTTTTCTCGTAGTTTGCCCTACGTATTGTATCCCACAGGGGCAGGTTAATAAATATATAACATTAGTAGATTGACAAGTTATAACTTCTTTTATATCATATTTTTTATTTGTTATATTGGATTTAAATTCTGTAACTTTCTTACTATTAATTTTATTTCTAGTTTTACAGTGCTGAACAGTACTGAAAGATCCAGAAATAATTATCAAACCGGCTGATAAAGGAGGAGGTGTGGTTATTTTATCTAAAACTTATTATCTGGAAGAAATAAATAGACAACTAAATGATAAAATTACCTATGAGGTCCTCAATAAAGACGCTAGTATAACTATAAAGGAAAAACTTGACAAATATCTAGACCCTGGTCATGTAGCCGGGGCAGTGTGTAGACGTCTACACGATTCGCGTAGACAACTTCCGCTGCAGCTGGAAGGAGGTGCGGTTAGCAGCGGTGGTTGTCCGCGTCCATCACGCAGACCTTCCCCGGCTGTTAGAGATCAGAGTTGCCCGCACCAGCCTCTGACAGTCAGGGAAGGTCTGCACGATCGACGCAAACAACCCCCCGCTGCTAACCGCACCTCCTTCCGGCTGCAGCGGAAGTTGCCTACGTGACACACCGGGAGTCAGAGTGCTCTATGAAATGCCTTTTAACCCCCTTAATGCCACTCTGCCTCCAGAAATGCCTTTTAACCCTCTATACGCCACTCTGCCTCCTGAAATGCCTTATACCTCCCTATATGCCACTCTGCCCCATAATATGCCTTTAACCCCCTAAATGCCAGAGTGGCACATAGGGCGTCAAAAGGCATATCATGGGGCACAGTGGCATATAGAGGGTTAAAAGGCATATCATGGGGCACAGTGGCATTTAGAGGGTTTAAAGGCATATCATGGGGCAGAGTAGCATAAAGGGGGTATAAGGCATTTCTGGGGCAGATGTGCATAACGAGGGGGGGCAGGTTGGAAAATAAAAGGAAATGAAAACAAAATATTTTTCTCAATCATAGCTTGTATTTAAAAAAATGGTTTACATAGTTTACGTGAATTAACATTTACTGGTAAAACTTTTTTCCTATGGGGTCATCTTATATTCAGGTTTTTTCTTTTTTTTCCTAAATTAATATTCAGATTTGGGGAGGTCGTCTTATAATCAGGGTCATCTTATAATCAAGCAAATACGGTAATATTTTTTATAAAATATATATATATATATTCTATTTTTATTTATTGATATATATAATATCCCATACTATATATATATCTAACATGTTCCTCATCCATAGCAATGAATAATATGGGATTAATATTATCAACATTACAAGTTCTAATTAAATGATTGATGACATCACTATATGCTGTATATAATACGAACACTTACCTGGACCGGAATGCACCTGATGAAGCCGATTAGACTGGCGGAACTCGTTGTGCTTTACTTGTTTGGAATTTTGGAGACCCGGAAATCATCCGGCGTCTTTTCATTGAGGAGAGAAACGCTGTTACACTCTTTGAGCAGCTTTGTTTACTGCCGTCTTCGATCTTTTATTGACCTCTACCATTTCTTAAATATCTTGACTGATCATTTGAAGTCAACGTGATACTTTGGGCTGTGATTTCATATTCTGGTTATATGTTGCGCTATGTACGGTCCATTTTTTTGTTTTTCATGTATATAACCAAATCAACTTGAGAGAAGAACCGTGGAAATATACATGAGTATACCTTTCATTATTTTTCACTGTAGTGTTGAAAACACATTATTTTATTATTTATAGCTCACCTACTCTCACTTATTTTTTATCGCCGTCTAAAACTCACTGACCTGGGCTTGCCTGACTATGCTTACTACCCATCTGTTGCAACCACCCTGCTGACCCGGCTGCTGGTCTCCAAACTTGCTTAATATCAGTATAATTACAGAATAATCGGGTCCATCATGGAGACCACTGTATAAGCATTAGCCCAGTAGGTTGCATTTAATGCAAGAACTGCAGGCCCAGGTGCAAACCATGCAACCATGCATAATGAATTTAACACTTAGAGCACATGATATTGTGGCATCTCATGATGTTACCTAATAGATATTCATCTGAATTAGAGAAGATGGTATAAAATGTATCCATATTGAAAGATGAAGCCATGACAGGGCTTGATTTGGGGTATACACTGGCTTACTGTGTATAACCGCGTGATATTGTGTGCAATGGTGGCGCTATACGTCTAAAAAATGCACTCACACTTTGTATAAATTTTCAGGCGTCACAAAACATCCGGTCCTTCAAGTACATATATGATGGGAATATGCAAGAAAACAAGACACGTGGAAACCGCAATGGTGTTATATCTAACAATAGTGTGACCCGCAAATATAGAGAGACACTTACACTTACTACGAGGGTGTAACACCCATCAGATGTGTATTTCTTGTGTTCCTCCTCCGTGTGGTTGGATGCTTCTCCGTATCCCCTGCATGTGAATTGGTGCTTTGAGAAGGGATAGAGGTAAGTCCACGCTAGATTCTAGTAAAAGATATATTTATTTTTAGGCTACAGGCCAAAATAATAAAAAAGTGTAACAAATATCCACTCAGGGATATTAAAAAACTTAATTAAAAATCCAAATAAAAGAGCTCTAAAAATCCTCAAGTCCTCTACGTGTTTCGTCAAGTAGACTTCATCAGGAGTGTTCGTTGTTAGCTGTGTCTGACGTCAGTCCGTGTGTCCTCATCGACGTTCCGTCTATCCCTCCGACTCTCCGTGTGTACCGTGGAGATGCGTGCCATAGAGAAACAATGGTAAGTATAAAGCTTTATTAGTGCGTATTCGTGCGCACACACGGAGCATACAAATGTGCTCCCTTATGCTGTCCAGCAGCATCGGAGACCGAGGGGGGCACACCAGGACCATCGGGCATAACGAATCGTGCTATCAGTGTTTCTTTATATAATTACAGGTTGTGTGAGAATAGTACGAGATACCGAGGCTCACACAGGAGACGGAGAGGAAAATACAACAACGAAGGAAGGTATTACTCATGTATCTTTATATTTGGTCCGGTATGTGGGAATTGTGTTATACAGAATAACCAATATTTTAACTAATGTGTTTCTTCTTATCTTTACACACAGGTACTCCATTGGGTCTACATATTGTATTCCTGTGGTGTTATATACGGTGCTAGGGACATTCAATTTAAAAAAAGATATAGAAAAAATATATATATATGGTGCTAAATTTGTTCCATAGGGCAAGGGGTTTTCTCTGTTGTCCTATATAAGTACAAAGATAAAAATGAGGATAAATGTATGTGTTATTAAATGAATGAACATGAAAAAGAAAAAATAATAATAATAAAAAATAAATAAAAAATAAAAAATAAAAATAAATATAAAAATAAATATAAAAATAAAAATAATAAAATAAAAATAAAAATGAAAATAAAATAAAATAAAAAATATAAAATATATAAATAAGAATAAACAAAAAATAGATGAAAAATGTGAATGATAATGAATAAAGATAAGTATGAAAAAATTGGTGTTCTTATTATTTACTCAATTTCAATTGCAGTAGAATGGTAAAGGGCCCATTACATATATGTTAATATATCTAGTTCCATATTCAGACCTCCCTTCTTAAAGGTTTTTAGTTTAAAAATCCATTCGGTTTCTCGTCTTGATAAATTGTCCACCGTACTCCCACCTCTCCAATTGGGGGGGACCCAATCTATCCCTATGATCTTTAGGGTATCTAAAGAGAATTTTGGGCACATATTGCAGTGTCGGGGGACACTATGTTTGGTATCCTTGTTTTTTATATTCCCGAGATGTTCTAGTATTCGCTCTTTCATGGGTCTTATCGTTCTCCCTACGTATTGTAGTCCGCACCCACATTCCAGTAGATATACTATGTTCTTAGTCACACAATTTATAAAGTGTTTGATGGTATATATTTGGCCAGTTGATGTACCTACGAACTGATTCGTTTTTCTAGGGAGTGATATGCACATTTTGCAATGGCCGCATTTATGAAACCCATTTGGTTTTCTACCTATAAACATATTGGGATTTTGTACTGTTATTTGTTTTGGAAGGACGCTTGGGGCCAATAGTGTTTTTAATGATCCTGTCTTTTTAAAAATTATTTGTGGTTTCTCTGGTAATGTCGTACCTAAAATTTCTACATTTTTTAATATATGCCAATGTTTATTGATAATTTGCTTAATTTTGTTGGCCTGGGTATTATATTGTGTAAAAAACGAGAAACTAAAGTCTCTCCCCTTAGATGTATTGGATGACTTATTTTTGTTCCCCAGTAATTTTTGTCTGTCTACTTCCTCTACCTCACGGAGGCTACTCTCTAATTTTTCTTCCAGATAGTTTTTTTCTAAAAATTTTTGTTTAATTTCCTTTGCTTTCAATTCAAAATCCTCTCTCTTGGTGCAATTTCTTTTTACCCTTAAGAGTTGGCCTTTTGGAATATTATTGAGCCATTGAGGGTGTGTAAGGCACGTACCGCCCGGCGTATGGTACGTGCCATTCAAGGTCCGGGACTTACCTCCCGTGGCAGACCGCGTCTGCTCGTGACAGGCTCCCGGTCCCTGTCGCCGGCTCGGGCAGTCTGTTCTTCACGGAGCGCTCCAGCACGCCGCTCTAAGTTCCTCTCCTCCTGCTAACAGTATGCAGGGGGGAGGGGGAGGAGTAGAGAGAGAGGCTTCCCCTGGAGGGGCGGCACCTCTGGTGCCGTCTCACAGGAGAGAGAGGGTTGGGGGCGGAACCGAGGGCGGAGATCCAGACGTGACGTCAGACGCCACGTCTGGGATCTCAATAAAACCCTCAAGCTCCCTTATGTCGGCGCTCAGATATTCTGAGACGCTCTGTGCCCTACACAGCGTCTCCTGTACTGTGCTCCTTTACCCATTTGTCTCCTGATTTGATCTGTTACCTGACCCTTGCCTGTGACCCGTTTTTGCTACCTTGCCGCCTGGACCTGACCCTTGCCTGTGACCTGTTTACGCTACTTCGCCGCCTGGACCTGACCCTTGCCTGTGACCTGCTTTCGCTACTTTGCTGCCTGGACCTGACCCTGGCCTGTTACCTGTCTATGCTATTTTGAGTACTGCCTCTACCTGAGTTTTCTACTGCGTCCTATCTCTACTACTCTGGACTATTCCGGTTACCTCCAGTAGTCCTGCATTCTGGGCTCCTTCTACCCTGCTAACACAGACACTTGCTGGTGTCTGACATAATATCTGAGCCATACATGGAGTCCGCGGGGCTAGCTGAGGCCATGACGTCTATGTCTCACCAGATAACCTCCCTTAACCGCTCTGTGGGGGAACTTCAAGCGGAAGTAGCTGATCTCCGGTCTCAGCTACAGGAATTTCGATCCGGACGCCTAGCTCCTGGAGGGGTTTTGGACCCGGAACCTCAGATAGCTATGCCTGATAAATTTTCCGGAGAGAGGTCCCAATTCCGGACTTTTCTTACAGCTTGCCAGGTGATGTTTACACTGAAACCCCGCACCTTTGCCTCAGACCGTGCGAGGGTACACACAGTAATTTCATTACTAGCAGGCGAACCACAGCAGTGGGCCCATCACCTCCTCCGCACTAATGACTCGGTCACTGACTCCTGGTCCACATTCCAGTCAGCTTTAATCAAGGTCTATGATGATCCACTAAGAGCAGCTACTGCCCAGAAAACACTGCGCCACCTCAGGCAAGGTAGGCGACCAGTGGAAGAGTATGTTACCGACTTCCGTCAAGCTGCGGTTGAATCTATGTGGAATGAGGCAGCCCTCCTTGATCAATTCCGTTTAGGTCTTTCGGACCCTTTGAAAGATGAACTGGCACGCGTTGGGATACCTACCTCCCTGGAGGTACTTATAGACTTGGTGATTCAGATTGATCGCCGATTACGTGAACGTAGACAGGAGCGTACCTTGGAATCCAGCCCTCCGAGGCGTCGGCTCTATCAGGCTCCTGCTCCAGCTCCAGCCCCTACTCCTGCGGTTGTCCGATCTCCTCAGATCTTTTCTCCCTCCATGGAGGAACCAATGCAGATAGGCCTCTTTCGGGGACCACTTTCAGCCGTGGAGCATTCCAGAAGAAGGACATTGAATCTCTGCCTTTACTGCGGCAAGGCTGGCCATATGCTCCGCGAGTGCCCTGTAAGACCCTCTAAGTTGGGAGGTAAGCTGTTTACGATGCATTCCACAGAAAGACCCACCGTGTTTCGTTCTGCTCCTCACTTATCCATCTCTCTCATTCTACAGTGGACTGAGGGTTCCGTCACCACGTCGGCCATGGTGGACTCCGGTGCCAGCGGGAACTTCATGGATTCAGCATTTGCTTCCGTGCATCGTATACCTCGTCTCACCAAGTCCAAAGCTCTGCATATTCACCTGGTCGATGGTAATCCTCTAGCCTCTGGTCCTGTTACTCAAGAGACCACTCACCTTACTCTTTGCCTGGGAACCCGTCATCATGAACTTCTTCAATTTGATTTAGTCCAGTCCCCCTTGTTTCCTGTTATCCTCGGTTTACCTTGGTTAAGACGGCATAACCCCTGTATAAACTGGGAGAAGGGAACACTCTCCTTCTCCTCCATCCATTGCAGAACTACTTGTTTATGTCAACGCACTCCTCCACATGGACAGTTGCTTTCTCTGGAGTCACAACCTGTCAACAAGATAACGCCGGGTATCCCTTCCAACTACTATACCTTTGCCGATGTTTTTGAAAAGAAGGGTGCAGACAAACTCCCGCCTCATCGCAGTTATGACTGTCCTATTGACTTGCTTCCTGGTGCTCCCATTCCGTACGGACGTATTTATCCTCTCTCGGGTCCTGAACTCAAGATTTTAAAAGACTATATTGATGATGCTCTTAATAAAGGGTTTATAAGACCTTCTACTTCTCCGGCCGGTGCAGGCATGTTCTTCGTGGGAAAGAAAGATGGGGGACTGCGTCCTTGTATAGACTATCGTGCTCTTAATGACATTACAATTAAAAACCGTTATCCGTTGCCCTTGATACCCGAACTTTTAGATCGTCTTAGCTCGGCCCGTATTTATACCAAGCTTGATCTACGTGGGGCATACAATTTGGTACGAATAAGAAAAGGAGACGAGTGGAAGACGGCCTTTCGGACACGGTACGGACATTTTGAGTACACTGTGATGCCGTTTGGTTTATGCAACGCCCCAGCAACCTTTCAACATTTCTTGAATAATGTATTCCGGGACTATTTGGATGTCTTCGTTGTAATTTATTTGGATGACATATTGATATATTCAGTAACCCTGAAAGAGCATCGAGAACATGTACGCAAGGTTCTCGTCCGTCTACGTGAAAATAATCTTTATGCTAAATTGGAGAAATGTGCATTTGAGACTGACACAGTGGAGTTCCTCGGGTACCTTGTAACCCCCCAAGGGATTCAGATGGATAACAAGAAAGTTCGAGCCATCACCTCCTGGTCTTGCCCTACCAATAAAAGAGAGGTCCAACGTTTTATAGGCTTCGCTAATTTCTATCGAAGATTCATTCGTGATTTCTCTAAAGTAATACAGCCTCTTACACTCTTGACCAAGAAGGAGGGTAGGTTCGCCTGGACTCCTCCCGCTCAAGTGGCCTTTGATCGTCTCAAGGGCCTCTTTACCTCAGCCCCTATCCTTGCTTTCCCTGATCCCTCCAAACCTTATATTTTGGAAGTAGACGCTTCTGACTCTGCGATAGGGGCTATACTGTCTCAAAGAGATGGCCCTCAGAACATGGTACACCCAGTTGCTTTTTTCTCTAAGAGACTGACTCCTCCCGAGAGGAATTATGATGTCGGTGACCGCGAATTACTTGCCCTAAAATCTGCCCTTGACGAATGGAGACATCATTTAGAAGGTGCTACTCATCCTGTACTGGTGTACATTGACCATCGTAACCTGGAGTATCTCCGCACAGCTAAAAGGCTAAAACCTCGCCAGGCTCGTTGGGCCTTGTTTTTTAGTCGATTTGATCTTAACATTACATACCGTCCGGGATCCAAGAATGGCAAAGCGGATGCCCTATCACGTATGACTGAAAGATTTGAGAGTACACCAGACATTGATGAGACCATCTTACACAAGGGTCATTTTCTAGCATCCTTCCCGTCTATGTGGGATAGACTTCGTTACCATAGCACCTCTAAGAGATTTACTGCCCCTCGTTTCTGTACTCGTAAGGAGGGGTTGCTGTACTTCCGCGACAAGATTTTCGTTCCACCTCCTGTACGACAGGAGGTAATCCGTCTTCACCACTCTACATTGGCTGCAGGACACGGAGGTTCACGTAAAACGATGGAGTTAATCCAACGTCTCTTTTGGTGGCCGGCTATGCGCAAAGAGATCCTCGCCTACGTTTCAGTTTGCCAAGTGTGTGCTACTTCTAAGACCTCACGCCAACGACCTGCCGGATTTCTTCAACCACTACCAGTACCTGAACAACCATGGACTGATATTTCAATGGATTTTATTGTAGACTTACCTGATTCACATGGTTACACAACTATCTTGGTAGTGGTGGATCGGTTCACCAAGATGGCCCACTTCTTACCAGCCAAAGGTCTACCCAATTCCTCTGAAACAGCCACTTTATTTCTCAAAGAGATCTTCCATCTTCATGGCTTACCCCGCTCAATCACCACTGACCGTGGAACACAGTTCACCTCTCGTTTCTGGCGTGCCTTCTGCAAGGGACTACAGATACAGCCCAACTATTCCTCCTCTTTTCATCCTCAGAGCAACGGGCAGACTGAACGAGTTAATCAGATACTCGAACAATACCTACGTTGCTACATAACTTACCTTCAAGATGACTGGATCCAATTATTGCCAACAGCCGAATATGCCTATAATAACCAAACACAAAGGACTACTGGCTGTTCCCCTTTTTTCGCCAACTTTGGGTATCACCCTGCTTCCCTGCCAGCTGTGCCTATATCCGATTCTGTGCCTGAAGCTGCAACGAGACTTCAGCATCTCATCCAGTCCTTTAATACCATACGAACCAACATCCTTAAAGCCCAAGAGTCCTACAAGAACTATGCCGATCGCCTTCGTTCTCCAACCCCGTGTTACCAAAGAGGAGACAAAGTATGGCTCTCCACTACACATCTCCGTCTATCCTGTCCCTCGAAGAAACTTGGCCCTCGCTTTATTGGTCCGTTTTCCGTCATTGAGATGGTTGGTGTCGCTGCAGTCCGTCTCCAGTTACCCAACAAATATCGTATCCACCCTGTTTTTCACGTTTCCCTTGTGAAACCCTGGAGACGCTCGTCAGATCCTCCTCCTCCACCTCCTGTGCAGATTGCAGGAGAGAATGAATACGAGGTTCAGCACATTCTTGATTCCCGCATAAAGAACGGCCGGTTAGAATATTTCATACATTGGAAGGGTTATGGGGTGACGGATCGTTCCTGGGAACCCATTAGTAATATTCATGCGCCTGTTAAACTCCGTGCATTTCACCGTAACCACCCTGATCGCCCCAAACTTGAATGCCCCCGGAGGGGTCGTCTAGGGGGGGGGTTCTGTAAGGCACGTACCGCCCGGCGTACGGTACGTGCCATTCAAGGTCCGGGACTTACCTCCCGTGGCAGACCGCGTCTGCTCGTGACAGGCTCCCGGTCCCTGTCGCCGGCTCGGGCAGTCTGTTCTTCACTCCCCGCGTCCACGCGGGGAGCTGGGGAACACGCCGGCGACGCGGCTCTGGTCCCCACGGAGGGGGCGGCGCTCCAGCACGCCGCTCTAAGTTCCTCTCCTCCTGCTAACAGTATGCAGGGGGGAAGGGGGAGGAGTAGAGAGAGAGGCTTCCCCTGGAGGGGCGGCACCTCTGGTGCCGTCTCACAGGAGAGAGAGGGTTGGGGGCGGAACCGAGGGCGGGGATCCAGAGGTGACGTCAGACGCCACGTCTGGGATCTCAATAAAACCCTCAAGCTCCCTTATGTCGGCGCTCAGATATTCTGAGACGCTCTGTGCCCTACACAGCGTCTCCTGTACTGTGCTCCTTTACCCATTTGTCTCCTGATTTGATCTGTTACCTGACCCTTGCCTGTGACCCGTTTTTGCTACCTTGCCGCCTGGACCTGACCCTTGCCTGTGACCTGTTTACGCTACTTCGCCGCCTGGACCTGACCCTTGCCTGTGACCTGTTTTCGCTACTTTGCTGCCTGGACCTGACCCTGGCCTGTTACCTGTCTATGCTATTTTGAGTACTGCCTCTGCCTGAGTTTTCTACTGCGTCCTATCTCTACTACTCTGGACTATTCCGGTTACCTCCAGTAGTCCTGCATTCTGGGCTCCTTCTACCCTGCTAACACAGACACTTGCTGGTGTCTGACAGGATGATGGCAACTATTATAGTTTATATACCCATTTCTGTCTGTGGGTTTACTGTAGTTTCTGGAGTATATCTGATTACCTTCTGAGAACAACTCCACGTCCAAAAATTCAATTTGTTGGTCCTGTATATTCGAGGTGAATTTTAAATTAAATTTGTTATTATTGGTATATTTAATAAATTCATTTAGATTTTCCTTTGACCCCTTCCAAATTATAAGAATATCATCTATATATCTCTTCCACAGCACCAGGTTTGCACCGAATGGATTATTGTTCCATATGAATTGATGTTCCCACTCAGCTACGAACAGATTTGCGTAGCTCGGTGCAAACCTGGTGCCCATCGCAGTTCCGCACAATTGGAGGAAAAAATCATCCTCAAACCAAAAATAGTTATGTTTCAATATATAGTTGATACATTTTAATATAAATGATTTTTGTAGTGGGTTCATATCTGCATCTCTCGATAAAGTACTATTTATTGCTTTCAAACCTTGTTCATGATCTATGATTGTGTATAACGAAGAGACATCCATTGTGGCCCAAAGCCATCCTGAGGACCAAGTAATATCTTTAAGCGTATTCAAAAGGTGGGTGGTATCTTTAAGATATGCCGGGATTTTGGGGACATATTTCTGGAGAAAGTAATCTACATACTCTGATGTATTACATGTGACAGAGTCAATCCCACTGATAATGGGTCTACCCGGCGGCTCCCTTAGGTTTTTTTTTATTTCTTCTATTTTCTAAACCGGTATACACGAGCGCCCCCTAGTGTCCTTTGTTCTGTTAAAAAACACCTGGAGAGTGTTGTGTACGGGCTGCAGCTGGGTATCCGGAACCAGTGACAAGAAAGAAGGGAAGTATATTGGTCACTGTCTTTTTCTCCATTTATACCTTTTTTAGACTGTCCTTCATCACTTTGTTTTTTACTGTGTATAACCCACAGATTGACTGCAAGACTACCTTCAGAACACTGCTTACTTAAGTGTCAGCCCACTAATGTTTCTACAGCAATTAATGAAATTGTTGCTACAGATTTTACCTTGTTTGTGACAAGACGTACCCTGATCAACTTTCACCTCATAGGCTTGTGATAGCTTCATAAAACCGCTACCGGGAGCTGCTATCCCATTTGGCTGATACTACTCCATGAATATCTACAGGAAAATCTTGCCAAATTTTTTATTCGGCCATCTTCTTCCCCAGTTGGTGCTCCATTATTATTTGTAAAAAAGATGTCCGTCTAAGGCCTTGTATTGATTACAGAGAAATTAATAAACTCAATAAAATATAATAAAAAAAACATATATCCTTTGCCTCTTATTCCTGAACTTCTGCATCAGCTACGTTCAGCTAAATTTTTTACAAAACTTTATTTACGAGGAGCCTATAACCTGGTATGCATAAGATCAGGTAATGAGTCGAAAAATGCTTTCAGAACCAGGAACAGACATTATGAATATCTAGTAATACTGTTTGGGCTTTGTAATGCCCCAGAAATCTTTCAACATCTAATCAATGACATATTACGGGACCACCTGGATCAGTTTATTGTGGCATACCTGGATGATATACTGATATTTTCTGATAATCTTAAAGATCATAGAAAACAGGTCTGCTTTGTACTCAGACTTTACATTAAACTAGAAAATGCAAGTTTCAACAGAGATTCACTTCCTTTATACCATGTCATGATTTATTCATCAAAAATAAAGACAAAATGGAGAAATCATGTGTGAAAAACTAAGTACATCCTACTTCCATAGGAATTAAGATGCTAAGTAGCAGACAGATGCTGCTTATCAAATGCCCTTGATAATTGATCATCAGCAAGTGTGACCAAATCTATAAAAGCTGATGTTTTAGCAGTTTGCTGGTCTGAAACAGGTGTGTGTTAACACAATGCCAAGGAGGAAAGATGTCAGCAATGATCTTAGTCATGCAATTGTTGCTATCCCTCAATCTGGGAAGGGTTATATGGCCATTTCCGAACAATTTAAAGTCCCATCATTGTACTGTAAGAAAGATTATTCAAAAGTAATTATTCAAGGCAGTTGCCAATCTTCCTATGAGTGGACATCCAACAAATTTGCCCTAATGTCAGGCTCTGCAATGCTCAGAGAAATTGCAAAGAAATGAGTTACATCTTAGACTCTACAGGGCTGAACAAGGATTGTTTTGGTTTGTTGGGAAGGATTGCCAGGAGAAAGCCTCTCCTGTATAAAAGAACATGGCATCATGTTTTAGGTTTCCAAAGTTGCATGTGAACAAACCTTCTGGAACAATATCCTTTGGGCAGACCAGACCAAAGTGGAGATGTCAGGCCATAATGCACAGCACGATGATTTGGGCTTGTTTTGCAGCTAGAGGACCTAGTATACTTACAGTCGACAATAAACTCCTCTGTATACCAAAGTATTTTAGAGCCAAATGTGATGCCATCTGTCTGACAGCTAAAGCTTGGCTAAAACTGGGTCATGCAACAGGACTATGATCCCAAGCACACCAGCAAATCTATAACAGAATGGCTGAAAAAAGAATCAAGGTGTTGCAATGGCCCAGATAAAGTCCAGACTCAACCCAATTGAAATGCTATGGCAGGACCTTAAGAGAGCTATGCATAAACAAATGGCCGCAAACCTTAATGAACTGAAGCAATGTTGTAAAGAAGAGTGAGCCAAAATTCCTCTACAGCAATGTGAGAGGCTGATCATCCAGAAAAACAATTACTTCAACTTATATCACATAGGACTTCTCCATTTTGGCTTTATTTTTGTTGAAAATATCATGACAGTGTAATATGTCATGTGTTGTTGTTCATGTGACGTTGTATTTCCCTAATTTAGACCTACTAAGGAACTGGTGATTGTTATTATGTCCTGATATGTAAAACCATAGAATTCAAAGAGCATGTAATTTCTTTTTCACACGACTGTATGACTGCTGGCTTGGGCAAGAGTATGAGCATGCCAGCAGTTCTGTCAATGGCAGGCTCCTCCCTTGAACAGAGTTTTATGGAGTGTACCTGAAAGTAGAGGTTGATAGAGCTTGAGGAGACATGACCAGTGGATGGCTTATGGCACCCACTGCACTAGGATTTTTGGTGTCTTCAGTGGTTAGAACCACCTGCTGAGCAAGCAGCTGGCAGATCGTCTATGATTTGTGCTATTTATTATGTTAACGCTGGCATGGGAGCTATGATCAACCCCCTTACACACATGCTGGTCATGGTTGTCCACAGGATTTTTTCAAAGGGGGTGGCAAAATATCCTCCTCAGCTTTCCCCTCTCCCATCCCAATACCTCCTCATCTCCTCCCCATTGTCTAGCTTTGTTGGCTCAGGAGAGGTGTTTTCTGGAGGGAGGCAAATCTTGTTTACCCTTTAATAGGAAAAATGGTATGGTCATGGTGACAGTAGTAGCTAACAGACCAACATTTACCTGTGGAACATGAGAACTTTAGTTTGTAATAACTGAGCCACAACTAACCCAGTCAACAATTCCTATGGTGTTCAGCCAGTAATGGCTGTATATGATAGGAGTTCCAGTCAGGTTAGTTTGTAGTGTAGGCCATCACAACCCCAGTCTATAACTAAAATTGCCATGAACTTCAGCTAGCAATATGGCTTGCTGAATATTGTTGTAGTTGCAGTCAACCAAAGTTAGTGTTTTGTATCGTAGACTTGGTGTAGCCCCCCCAGCCCAGTGAACAGTTATGCTCAACATGTAGCTCTGTGATCCACAGCAAATATTATAAGGTATAAAAAAAGAGGGTAGTAAAAAAATTCTTCTTGATACTTGGTTATAGCAATAGCAGGTTCTTTCCTTGAATTAGAAACAAAAATATTGTACTTTGTAACAATGGGGCATCATGACTCCCTGAATCACAATTAGAAAAGTTGGTTAATCCAGCCTTAAATAACAACTAAAAGGGAGTGCCTTGTACTTCCAGGTATAATGTTTGAGAAAACATTCACTTTGTTAATATTTAAATATTGTGATGTCTAGGCAGCAAAATAATCAAAGTAACAGAATCAATCAACACTTACTTCCTACTAAATACTTCCGTCTCAAACAGATTTTTTTTGCTGCTGGTTGCATAAAATGCCAAATAATCACATAAGGCTCATTCTCCACTCAGGATATACAAACCACAAGATTCCGATGACTCACTGTCAATTGACTTATAAATATACCAGCCCCGGAAGGTCAGGCTGCCTTTTAGTTTAAATTTCCTGTCACACTCCAAAGCCAAATTTTTTTTTTCAATATTTGTGAGAGACTTGGCAACATTCAGTATCAGCCTCTGATCACAAACAAATAATACAGCACTGAGTGTTTTACATTGACTGAACATAACAAGCATGGGTTACATGACATCTGTGTTTTATTGAGAACTCAAAGAATCTGTATATATACAGTATGTAAAAAGAAAATTAATGATTTCCTGTCAGGCTGGGCCAGGGACGACAAAGTGGCGTTGGCACTTTAAGGCTAGTTGTTGCTGGTGCACTGCAATATCTGATTTCCACTGAAGTGGCAGTAAGAGTCGGTATGTGCTCTATTGCCTACCTACCCACTGGGTATATGCCCGGTGTTTATTAGATGGCCAGCCATCAGATAAATCGAGGAACACTTGCATAGCATCACACTAACAGTTAATAATAAGAAATAAACCAATACATGTTTATTCACTACAAACTGGAACACATCCATATAAATATATAACTGTGACCTATGTAACAGAACATATGTTGATGGATTCTGTATACACGTTTCAGGAAGATATCTAAACATTTTGGGGTAAGTAAAGAACTTGCTGAGAAGACCAAAAAAACAGTATTTGGTCAATCTATATATAGTTTTGCCACCTCAATGTGTGCAGATAATATAAATTACTTTAAATGCAAGATTTTTCCTTTTACCACCTATTATGTGCCCCACATTACAATCAGTACACCTCAATTGCTCCAGAAATTCTGGTACAGTTGTTGGTGAGTGTTTGTTAAACCATGGCAGCCCAGCTGGGCTGTCACTGCAAAGTTTCATAGCTCTTGGATAACTGCTATCTACAGATGATGTTCAAGCCACAAGCTAGGGTTAGTGGAGATATCTGTGCTAGTAGCCACGGAGACTGGCAACTCTGGATTATAATGATGGTTAAGAGGGACCAAGACACAACAGTTATGGGCTCCTAAGGTATGGGCATAGGAGTGCTGCCCCTTTTGCCTGCAGTTAAAGTCAGCTCTGGGAGTAGCGGGTCTTAAAAACAACATAAAAACATAAAAAAGCAAATTTTTCAGTTTCTATGGCAATAACCCATCAGCGCCACTAGGTTTTTCAGGTAAAAACTAGGCAACAATCTCTGAAAAGGCAGGATAAATTAATTAAAGTGTTAAATTCAACACACTAGCTGGAACAGCTATTTGAAGGCAATCCTCTCATCCTCAAGTGGTATATTACTGAGAAAGTGCAGATTGTCAGACAAATGCCCAGTCATGTGACATGTATAAATGTTAATATATCCATTTTGATATCTCCATTGATTACAGTATACTCCATCCCACCTTCCATCATATAATTTATCCCTCTCTTCACAGGCTTTTATTTTGCCTAAATTTGCATCACCCTAGCTTGTTCCCAAACACATCAACCTTTGCCCTTTTTCTGTTTTCTTGGCCCTATACAATCTCTCAATGGTTTGTTATTTCATTTCTCTAGCCTTCTGTCTTTACTAACTCCTCCAGCATTTCTCCTCACTCTGCTGATTATTTTTACTGTCTTCTCCTCCTAACACTTTTACTTAGTCCTCTATTTGAAAAAATATTCTGAAATAGAGCACTATATCCTATCCCTCCAAATCCGTGAGGACTGCAATCTTTTTACCACATAGACACTCCTGTCAAAATCTTCAAACACTCTTTAAAATAAGTATAAATCACGTTGGGGGGAAAAAAATTGAAAATTATTATGCTAGCTACAAGTAAATTTAATTGTGTCATTTCCTTTTGGTATTAACTATGGTTATAATATAATGACTTTGGAAACATTCCATTTTAGCAGTAAGATGTTATCTTAAATCTCTGGTGTTAATGTCCCAGAAAATATATTTCTTTTGTTGTTACACCGGATAACAGATGAAGTGAATAACAACTTAGAAGGATATCCACCCACACTCAGTTCTTTGTGGTGCAAGTTTCTTCTTCATTTAGAATACATGCTTCCTGTGTGCTAATATAATTTTTTCCCAAAAATGACATTTCATTACTTTTTTAATACTCTTATTTTGATTATATTGTATAGAACACATAGATTCATGTTACGTAATACTTATTATTTGTTGCATTTTGGCATTATACCAATACCAGTAGGTTATTCCAGATCTATAATTTTCTATCTTACAGATGGATAAATAAACCTATTTAATACAGTTTACATATTTTCTTTGATTTTATGTTGCTGGTTGTTAAATGAGGAGAAAGGACAGGAAATTGATTAGGCAATAATAGTTTTGCTATCTTCCCCAACTGATTTTAGCTACCCTGACATAAAAAGGCTATTTTTCAAGCAAAATGACAATATTACACATATCGAAAAACAAAAAGCTTAAATTATAGGCATTTTTTAATATTGTTATCTGTAAAGGTAACCAATCATCTGTAAGAACTAGCTACACATTACATTTTCAAATTCTATGATCTTCACGGTCCACCCTCCTGTCACTTAAAGGTTGCCTTGGATGTATCTCATCACTCTTAATATTATTATTATATAGTGCTTCTTACAATACATGCATTCAAAGGGTATGACAGTGCTAGACCTGACAAACTAAGAGAAATCAGTACATTAGATAAAGATGGTCCTATTCACAAGTTTGCAATCTACAGGTCTGGGGTACTTAGAGGTAGCACTGGTAGGTACATTTTAACTCCCCAGGCCCCTGCATGTTATATAGTTACATAGTTAGGCTGAAAAAAGACACGCATCCATCAAGTTCAGACTTTCCCATATCTGTTTATTGCTTGCTGTTAATCCAAAAGAAGGCAAAAAACCCCAGTGGCTCTTTCCAATTTTGCACAAACTAGGGGTCCTTCTTGACCCCAGAATGGCAGTCAGATCTCTCCTTGGATCAAGAAGCTATTTCCTCATAATTAAAAAATTATATCCCTGAATATTATGTTTTTGCAAGTATTCACCCAATTGTTGTTTAAATGTCTGTACAGACTCTGATAAAACTACCTCTGCAGGCAGAGAATTCCACATCCTTAGTGTCCTTACTGTAAAAAAAACCCTTTCCTTTGCCTTAGACTAAATCTCCTTTCTTCCAGTCTAAATGAGTGACCACGTGTCCTATGCGTAGTCCTGTTTATGAATAGATTTACACACAATGGTTTGTATTGGCCCCGAAAATATATATATATAATATATATATACTGTAGTGTTATGCTGTAGTTTATACTGAATGTTTGTGAATTAATGTTTGTGAATGAGTGTGTTTGTGTGTGATAGCATGGATGTGTAAGTGTGTGTGGGGGTAGCATGGCATATGGAGGCTGTAATCACATTCTTATAATGCCCAGGTTCCAGCATGTACTGGCTGTCTCGGCATGATAGGAGTGTGATTGCTGTTAGCAATAATAGGAATAATTATATAATATATATATTATTGTTGATTTTTTTTGTTGTTGATTTTTTTGTCCAATTTTGGTCCAACCACACTTTTATTAAAAGTAAGTAACACACCAAAATTGGACAGAAAAATTCAATAACAATATTAATATATATTTATATGATTTCCAACCTGACTTGGAGCAAAGATGGCATCCTCTGAAGACCTATTCTACTGCCAGTGTTTGTATATGAAGAAAGCATATGCCTATGTGTTTGATTTTATACCCCTGTTAGCAACAAGTTTGACTGAAACACCTGAACTCCACAATTAGGCGGGGTGTCCGGATATCCAATTGAAATGATTCGGCAGGACCTTAAAAGAGTGGTGAATAAACAAATGCCCGCAAACTTCAATGAACTGAAGCAACATTGTAAAGAAGCAACATTGTAAAAATTCCTCCACAATGATGTGAGAGAATGATGAAGACATAACAAAATGATAACTTCAAGTTATTGCTGCTAAAGGTGGTTCTATAAGCTATTGAATCATAAAGTGTACTTAGTTTTTCATAAATAGCCTTTTTTCTTGAATAAATCATGACACGGTGTAATATGTAATATGTAATGTGTTGTTAATGCAATAGAATACAGCCATAAATAAATAATTCTTTCTTAGGCTGCACAAGTACATATACATGCATTATATAGTGCTGTACAATGGTAGTTGCACAGAACTTTGGGAGACTCTAAGACTTGTGGAGAGAATTAGAGCATGAATACTGGCTAAACTGTGTATTGAAAGATGGAAGATGCCAGCAGGATTAAACTAAAGAACAGGGACTAGAAACACACAACTTAAAAACACCCTTTCACCAGCTACCACACGTATTCAGAATGCTTTCCTTTTTTCTTCTTTTCTTTAGGCTTATTAATTGGTATGAACTGGTATGTTAAGCTATTGTGTTATTATAGTATACAAGTTCTCTTCATCCCACTGCCACTACACAATGTGTGTAATATCATCAGGTCTTTCCAATACAATATTACCAGTTTAACTGGGACAAGTCTATACTGCAGGGCTCAATTAAGATTATTCACACCCCCACATTATGTATTTTTATTGTTGGACATTATTTATTGAGTATATCTTGCACATCTTCACGTTTTCATTTTGCATTTTCTTAAGTGTCTCTGGTTAAAGATAGAATGTGCTGATTTAACATTTCCATGTAACACATTTGATTACAGCAGCCTAGGAACACCTATGCCATTATATTGAAACTTAATATAAAGCACAGTACTATTGCCATATTTGATGAATATGGAGGTAACCCCATCTTAATAACCCAAATAATCCACCCTGTCCTGCCCAACACATTCACCAGAAAGGACTGAATGAAAGTAAAGCAATATAGATGTAGCTATGGAAATGCTGCCTAAAATTCTTGACTAGTGGAATCCTCAATTTTGTCCCACCATAAGGTCATATTCCCCACAAAACTCACTTGATACACCCATGCACATAACTACTAGGACACAAAATGCAGCATTTATTCATAATAAATAAAATAAAATAACTTTGCCAACATACATATATCAAAATGAAATCTGTGAGACATACACTACTGCGCATTGATGTTCTCCAATTAATGTTTTTGCCACTTGTACCACCATGTGATGACAGCGACATTCCTATACCAATGAAACCATAAACTTGGGCTGTCATAATCTCCACATCCCAGCCAGTCAGCCGGTCGTGATAACAGGGCAATATATACTGTGATCTAGCATTGGGCTGTAGTAGCATTTTAATACACCATGTAGAAATGGTGAAAGTTTCCATCTTCTAAACCGATCTAATCATTTTCTGGCAAGGCCCTACCTCTGTCATGAAATAAAATATAAATATAAGTTGTTGCCCACACATCCAAAACCTACTTCATACCTAAATTCATAGGTACATGAAATGTAACATAGTTATACAGGTTTGAAAAAAAATAAGATCAAGTCGGTGAAATTTAACCAAAGAAATTAGTTAGTATTGACCCAAATGACAGCATCCCCCACACAGCTTTTCCAGCCATTGCCTCTCGTGCCCAATTGGGAAAGGATAAGAAATAATTTTATGATAAAGTCAATCTCATCAAACCCTGGAGAAATCCCTATTTATTTAAATTTATAGCATGCAAAGTTTTGGGATTTCACCACTATAAAGCAGCATGTGTAACAAATGCATTCACAAATGCTATAAAATACCTTCTGTTAATTCCTAGCTACAGAAAGTGACAACATTCTTAAAATAAGGAAGGGTGGTGGGCGTTATAGCAGGAACTCTAAACTGTTACATTTCCTCTGACATCATTTACCCCTGAAGCTCCACCTACATTGCTCATCATTTCTTAACCCTATGCTTTCATTTTATATGGATTGTTTCAGCTACTTACATGGTGATAGTCTGAATTGTCTGAATGGCCTGGCCACAGGTTGTTTAGATCCCTAGACGTGCTGTCCTTGTGCTTATAGCTTCAGGGCTTCCTTGACTGTTAGCCTAGATTTCCCAGCGGTTATAAGTATAACTGCAAGGAAAACCATTAAACTTACATAGCATGGGATGCAGGACCTTACATTATACTCATGTTCATGACAAATTATGTAGAAGGAATTGGTATGGTGAGACAGTATCTACAGCATTCTTAGCAATTACCTTGCCTATTCTTCCTCATATGTAAATATGAGCATGTTCATAAAAGGTAGTATTTCTTTTGTCTCATGGCTTAGTCTGCCTTATAGAAAAACTAAGCTGCCGCCCAAGGGGCAGAAGGCAAAACTGCCAAGTTCTCCCCCATGTGAGCAAGCAAGGCCATTCTGAAGAAGGGTAATGAAAGCAAGGTTTACCTAGGATGCTCGAAACCCTAGGGCCAGCCGTACTTACCATAAGCATAATTACATTTTAAGTTTTGTGTTGAATACTAACTCAAAAAATATTTCATGATTTCGTATTTGCGCAGATAGTAGGTATGTTATAGCCATAACATTATGACTACCTGCCTTATATTGTGTAGGTTCCCCTTTTGCCACCAAAACAGCCCTGACGCATTGAGGCATGGACTCTACTACACCTCTGAAGGTGTTCTGTGGTATCTGGCACAAAGATGTTAGCAGGAGATCATTTAAGTCCTGTAACGTGCGAGATGGAGCTTCCATGGATCAGACTTGTTGGTCCAGCACATCCTACAGATGCTTGATTGGATGGAGATTCAGGGAACTTGGAGGCTAAGTCAACACCTTCAACTCGTTGAGTTCCTCAAACCATTTCTGAACCATTTTTGCTTTATGGCAGAGCACATTAGCCTGCTGAAAGAGGCCAGGGAATACTGTGTCCATGAAGGAGTGTACATGGTCTGCAACAATGCTTAGGCAGGTGACATGTGTCAAAGTAACATCCACATGAGTGGCAGGACCCTAGGTTTCCCAGCAGAACATTGCCCAAAGCATCACACTACCTTCGTCGGCCTGCCTTCTTTCCATAGTGCATCATGATGCCATGTGTTCTCCAGATAAGCGACGCACATGCACCCTGCAATTCACGTGATGTAAAAGAAAACATGATTCATCAGACTAGACCACTGTCTTACATTGCTCCATGGTCTAGTTTTTATGCTCAGTTGCCCATTATGGGCACTTTCAGCAGTGGACAGGGGCTAGCATGGGCACTCTGACTGGTCTGCGGCTAGGCAGCCCCATATGTGGCAAACTGTGATGCACTGTGCATTCTGACACCATTCTATGAACTTTTTCAGCAATATGAGCTTGTAGCTTGTCGACCACACAGGCCAGCCTTCGCCCCCCATATGCATCAGTGAGCCTTACCTGCCTATGACCCTGTTGCCGGTCCACTGCTTTTCCTTCCTTGGACAACTTTTGGTACTACTGACCACTGGGGAATGGGAACACCCCATAAGAGCTGCAGAAGATGCTTTGACTAAGTTGTCTCGGCATCACGATCTGGCCCTTGTCAAAGTCGCTCAGATCCTTGCGGTTGCCCACTTTTCCTGCTTCTATATCATTAACTTAGAAGATGAAATGATTACTTGCTGTCTAATATATCCCACCCACTGACAGGTGCCACAATAACAAGATCAGCAGTGTTATTCACTTTACCTATCAGTGGTCATAATGTTATGGCTGACAGATATATATATATATTGTGACAGAATGAACTGTCATGCAGGGCTCCAAGGGACTCAGAGATAGCTCCAGCCTGGCTGCCAAAGATAGCACAGGTAGGAACTCCATTGTTTAACTAATCCCATCAATAGGATTGCTGCCAGGGGAATTAAAGGTTGGGTTATATGCATGTATGTGTTAATTTATGTTAATGCAGTTCTGTGGATATATGAGTCTATGTTTTACAACAATAAACTGTTCATTCCTGCTGTACTCAATTCAAGGTAGTTGTGTCTACTTATTGGGTACACATAGCAGGGTTCCAAGGTGTGCGTGTTGACTGGTGCTGGAAATTATTTCGGGGACAACAGGATACATCTGGGTCAGGGCCGGCCCAAGGCAAAATGCCGCCTGGGGAGAATTTTAAAATGCCCCCCCCTTACTCCCCCCCCCTTCCCTTGTACTTGCCTTTCAGCAGTCCTGCGGCGAGTCTCCCTGTTGGGTCTCGGTGCCGGCTTGTAATGCTGAGCGCCGGAAATCTTCCGGCACTCAGCATTACAAGCCGGCACCGAGACTGAACAGGAAGACTCGCCGCAGACGAGAGAGAGAGGGGCTCCGAGCGGGTACTGACAGCTTGGTAAGCGAAAACCACTCGGCGCCCCTTTCTCTCTCTTTCGCTTTTAAAAAAAAAAAAGGGGTTTGGGGCGGCAAAGTGCCACCCCTTCAAAAGTGCCGCCTGGAGCGGTTGCCCCACTCGGCTCCATTGTCGGGCCGGCCCTGATCTGGGTGATCTCTGGGAGTTACTACAGCTCTCTTGGTGAACCCGTTACATATATATATATATATATATATATATATATATATATATATATATATATATATATATATATATATATATATATATATATATATATATATATATATATATATATATATGGGTTTAGCCATATTAGTCAAATAAGATGTCAATATATATATTAGGGGCCTCCTGTAATGGTGTTGCCCCAGGCCCCTTTTAGAATGGGATGTCCAACAAGCTCAAATGGGTGTGATGGTCAGGTGTCCACATACTTTTGGTCATATAGTGTATATTTCAAAATCTATATTTCTTATGGAGGGACACTTTGTCTTCATGAGCATGCCCCCCTGATGGCAGGTCTGAGCAGGCCTGTGTAAGTGCAATGTATAAATGTCTGTGTAGGCATATATATGAAATGTCTATATTTTGGGCCTAAAGGGAATAGAATAATCCCCTTAGCACATGTGTAACCCAGAGGCACTGTTTAGTATTTTTTTTTGTAATACTCAATGTTCTATATTAACTAGTGATAAGCTGGGATTTAATGCTTTGTTAAATCCCCTGATTAATTTCTAGGTTATTCTAACCTCATGTCAACTGGTTTTATAGGATTCATTTAATGTCAGTTTTATTTGAATATGAAAACAAAAAGCAACAAAACATTTATTTGCTGGCTGTATGATCAATAACACAGTTGTTGGTTGGGTAATTGAACTACTCAATCGTTTGTTACGAAAGATGAATATCCGATTACAGCATCTTCCGCAGACAATAAAATACTGGATGCATTTTACTCTTTTCCTTATAAATTAGTTTTCCCACACACAGGAATTCCTCTTAAAGGAACTGGTTATGATATCAAGGTCATATTAACTTCCTCGTGACAATACACTTTCATTTAATCATTTGTAGAATTGATTTATGATTCTTTCTGTCATGGAAATTGTTTCCCTTGTCATGTGTGATATATATATTACATTTGATTTAATTAGAAGGGACAAAATTACATTACATTTATTTATAAAGTGCCGGCTGATTCCGAAGCGCTGTTACAGTCAGAAGAACAATTTAGAAACACATCCAATAACAGACTGGTGCAAAGGAGAAGAGGGCCCTGCTCTTGCGAGCTTACAATCTAGTCGGTGGTTGAGGGGGAAGTGAGACAACAGGAGAGGACTGCTTGGATGGGGATGAGTTGATCTGGTTCTGATGATGTGTTGAAGCAGTTTGTTCGGAAGGCTGTGATTAGGATGATGGTTGGGAGTACTGGGAAGGAATGTTGTACGCTTCCCTGAACAGGTGGGTTTTCAGAGAGGTTTTAAAAGTTGTGTACGAGGCAGAAAGTCTGAGGGAAAGGGAATTCCACAGGAGGGGAACGACGAGGGTGAAATCCTGAATATCGGAGTGGGAACAGTAGAAGATGGCCACAGGTCATGAGAGGAGTGAAGGGGGCGGGTAGGGGTGTATTTGGATAGGAGGATAGAAGTTTAAATTTGATTCTGAGGGGTATGGGGAGCCAATTGAGTGATTGGCATAGTGGAGCAGCAGAACGGCGGCAGAGAAAAATTAATCTGGCTGCAGTGTTGAGGATGGATTGAAGCGGTGAAAGACGGGAGAGGGGGAGACCGGTTAGTAGGGAGTTGCAATAATCCAGGCGGGATATCACAAGGGAGTGGATTAGTAATTTGGTGGTTTCTTGTGTGAGGAAAGGGCAGATTCGGGAGATGTTTCCCAGGTGGAGGCGACTGTATGTGAGGAGTTACATGTGCCAGTGCCTGCCCAGGCCCGATGCCCTACTATTGCTGCTGTTCTTCTTTCACAGTCCTTACTCAATTATAATTTTTTCTAATAAAACAAAGAATTAGTCTGAATTGATTTTGCTTGCCATGCACTAGTCTAGCACATATAGCCTGCCAAAAATAGCACAGGAAAAAAAAAACCTGTTTATATGTAATTTATAGATAGGAAACATCACTAAACTATATGGTGAGAAGATCAAATACAATTCTGCTAAGCATGCAGGCATTGTCCCACACTTGGCATGAGAACAAAAGTTAACCTTGTTCTGTCTTGCAATCAAAACTATTTGAGTTGCATATATTTTACAGATTATTATATTGGCAGGATCTCCCTTCTGTAATACATCTGTTTTAAGTGTTATGATTATGAATGTTTTGTTTGTGTTTCTAAACCACTGTTCATTTATGTTTTCAATGTGTGGTAAGATCATACTTATTAAATACAAGAACAAGATAAATAGCCCAACAAAGAGAAGGAAGAAAAAGGAAGTTTGACGTACAGAAGGGGTTTTTGTACAGCAGCAACAATATACAGACAATAATTTTTATTTTTATTATAGACATTTAATAGCTAATTCTCAATTTTCCATTCTATTTATAATCACTACTCAAAAATGGGTGAAGAGAAGTGGATTAGCAGTGGGAGCAAAAGGCAAGCCCCCTTCCACAAGAAGCAGATAAGATGTGGTTTATGGGCCGATTAGGGAGATTAACCCTTTAAGCTCAAGCCTGGACACATATTTCCCCCTGCTAGACCTTATAAACATTTTATATATCATATATATATATATTATATGTATATATGTATATATATATATATATATACAGACAATTATAAATTATCATAGGCATTTAATGGTTAAGCCTTTAGAATATGTAGTAAAAACATATTTGCAAAAGTACAGCTTTCTTAAATTCCTCATTGCCTAGCAAATGTTGCAAGTTCGGTCATTTTGAGATGAAATATATTCCAAGGAAACATGCCAGGCTCAAGTTTATAGCCAAAAAGAATTAAGGTTGAAGGCCAAACATTCTTTATAGTGACCTCTAAAATATTTGAATATTTCAATGATAATTATACCGGTAATACAATGTAATATTCTCTACTCCAGATTTACAAAATTGCACTTCCAGAGTAAACATTTGTAGCCTATAGTAAGAAAAAAGCAAATCAAATAAGCACGTAGTTTGTCAAGTGTTTTTTGGCACAAAATCTAGGCATCATTTTATAAATTGGATGTGCCACATGTTATGATGGGATCATGCACCCATTTACTTTGTGGCATGACTGATTCTGAGTGGTGCAATAAAAACTGTTTTTTTATTTTTTCTATTTTTGTTATTTGCAACATCTCTTTAAATATCACTGAAGGTGACTAGGGCCCTGTTGCCACTAAAACATAAGCTAGACCTACTTCAAATACAAGCCTTTTTAATGGTAATATTTTACAATCCAAACTTTCCAGACATCGACAGCATTTATTTGATATATTGTGGTTTCATCTGTTCATTTGTTTACCTCATACTGTAAGAGGAAGTGACTAAGTCCACACTGCTATTAAGTCTACATAGAAAGAGAACCTTTCTCTGAACCTTCTGTTGTTTGCACATATGAGTTTAACATTAAAGGGACATTTTAGCTTTATTGCAAATGATTATAGAGTGTCCTCTTTAAAATATCATCCCTCTTCTTGCAAATATATACCGTAGAGGGGTTAATCATAACTCCCTGTGTACTTGCACTATTTTCCTGCTTCCCAGCTACTTGCCTTGCAGGAGATTCAACGAGACAGAGGCCTCGCGCTCCCACCACAGGACTGCACGGTAAGTGACCTACAAAGGGAGGTAGGGAGAGGGTAGATAGTGAGAAGGGGGTAGGGAGAGGGTAGATTAGTGAGAAGTGAGTGGTTTGCTATACATAGTATTTACATATTTTCTGCATATCATATTTAGTATTGTATTTACTTGTACTTGATTAAAGTGATTTATATATCATGGTTACTATCTTCTCTTGTACTGTTTGTTATGATAGTGGAAGAAGCAGCCAGGACTTGCATGCATGAATCACACGTTTTTCAAGTATTATTAAACTATTAAAACTACTACTATTAAATCAGAGTAGTGTAATCAGAACTTAAGTGTTCTGGCGTCCTGTGCGGACTACTCCTCTGGAGCCCCCCCATCCCCTTCTCACCCCCCCCCACTCTGACCCTTCTCACTGCCTCCCCCCCACTCTGCCCCTTCTCACTGCCCCCCCACTCTGCCCCTTCTCACTGCCTCCCCCACACTCTGCCCCTTCTCACTCCCCACACTCTGCCCTTCTCACTGCCTCCCAAAGGCTGGTGGTAGAATTACTGCATGGAAAAAGTTAAAATACCAGCATTTAAAATACCCTGGGGTGTCTAGTTTTCAAACACATATGGTTTGATGGGCTAAATTTAACTGACAGGCTTCAAAGATGTCCCAAATAGGCTATAGGGCAGTATGACCAGATTTGAAATAGCAATATGTTCCTCATACTTATTGCCCTATAACACATAAAAACATTGGATATTTCTAGACTCAGGACAAATATTAATATCTATTTAGCAGTTTTTTTCATTAGCTTTTGTAGATGAGCATTTGTAAAATGTTTTTCAAACAAGTCAGGTTTTCCACAATATTTTATATATTTTTTTTATAGTAAATTATATGATATGATCAGAATAATAGTATTTAAAAGAAAAAAGAAGCATTTCTTGTCCTGAAAAACAATACATAACTTGGTAAACTTAACTTACAGTAAATGAGAAAGAAGAACGCTACTGCTAAACATGAGCACCACAGAAATGTTAAAACAGCTATTTTCACGAAGGGTACCACAAATAAAAAACCTCTGTTCTTAACCCCTTAAGGACTGGGCTTATTTTTTCTTTTTGTACCCTTTGGGACCTAGGCTGTTGTGTCCAGCTGTGATTTTCTCCTCACCCATTTAGTGTACCCACACAAGTTACATATTGATTTTTCAGGACAAGATGGGCTTTCTTCAGATACCATTATGTTGATCATATCATCTTATTTACTATAAAAAAAAAATACAACATGGTGAAAATTTGAAAAAATACCTTTTATGACTTTTATTACTCACCTACAAAGGCAAGTAAAAAAAAACTACCTAAGTAGATTCTACTATTTGTCCTGAGTTTAGAAATACCCAGTGTGTAAAATTTTATGTTTTTTTGCTGTTTTTTGTAAGTTATAGGGCAATAAGTACAAGTAGTGTTTTATGATTTCCCAACCTTTTTTGGCCATTCTGCCTCCATCTCCTCTTTGGAACATCTTTGAAGCCAGTAAACTCAATTTATCCCCATCAAACCATATATTTTTGAAAACTAGACACCCCATGGTATTTCAAATGCTGGTATTTTAACCCTTTTCATGCACTAATTATACAACCACACTTTGTCAAACTTTGTAATAGTAATTTTTTTGCACACAAATTATACTTTAGTTATAAATATAAAGGTCCTGGTATGTGTCACTGTCAAACAACACCCCAATATGTGTCCAGGAACATCTCCTGACTACAGCGATACCCCACATACATGGGTTTGGCTGATATAAGGCCAAAAAAAATAAAACAGTACTGATCTACAGCAAAGGAGGGGTTAATGGTACCTAAAAATAATATAAAATATGAAGTATAAAAAATGTGCAGATGTGCAATATCACTGCCTATGCAGTGATCAACCGTAAGGAAGGGGTTAAAATAAAAAGCGGGGCTCTTATAAGTGGGGACATTTTTTTATCTTTTATAATATTTTATAAAAGTATACCATCTTTATCACGATCTGTCTCTCTCCCTCACTAAAAGCAAATGATGAAGGGAGGCAGATCTTTACCGATCAAACGTAAATGTTTATAACAGGGGCGTACCTAGAGTATTTGGCACCTGGGGCGGATCCTGTATGTGGCACCCCCCCACACACACTTTAAAACTGCATAGCTTCTGCCGTTATATACCGGCGCAGACACTGAAGGTTACTAATCCACACACACACCAATCCACACATACACCAATCCACACATATACTAATCCACACATATACTAATCCACACATATACCAATCCACACATATACCAATCCACACATATACCAATCCACATATATACCAATCCACACATACTAATCCACAGACATACCAATCCACACATACCAATCCACACACATACCAATCCAGGCATATACCAATCCAGACATATACCAATCTACACATATACTAATCCACACATATCAATCCACACATACCAATCCACACATATACCAATCCACACATATACCAATCCACACATACTAATCCACACACATACCAATCCACACACATACCAATCCAGACACATACCAATCCAGACATATACCAATCCAGACATATACCAATCCACACATATAGTAATCCACACATACCAATCCACACATATACCAATCCACACATATACCAATCCACACATACCAATCCACACATACCAATCCACACATACCAATCCACACATATACCAATCCACACATATACCAATCCACGCATATACCAATCCACACATACTAATCCACACATACTAATCCACACATACTAATCCACACATACCAATCCACACATTTACTAATCCACACATACCAATCTACACATATACCAATCCACTCTCACTCACTGAATGCTTTCCTACCTTTCCTCTTTTCTCCTTACAGCTTCTTTTCCTCCTCTTCGCTCCTCTTCTTCAGTTCTTCTGTCTTCTTCCGGTTCAGTGGGCGCGGATTGCAAGGGAGCGATATCGGAGGTCTTTAACAGACCTCCGGCTCCCTTGGGTGATTTAAAGCCGGGTTCAAGGGTTGAACCCGGCTTAAAATCACTCAAGGGACCCGGAGGTCTCTTAAAGACCTCCGATACCGCTCCCTTTGCGAGCCTGCTCCTCCAGCGGCGGACATTACTGTCCGTCTCTGGAGGGGTGCCGGGTGCCGGCAAGTTGGCACCCCCCTGATGAGCGGCACCCGGTGCGGACCGCCCCCCCCCCGCCCTCCGCTAGGTACGCTACTGGTTTATAAACATTGCCTTTCACTGGGCAAATCAAGATCACTCTCCTGATGGCATCCAGCAACACCCCCCTGAGTGATGAAAGTGATTTGTAATCGCTTCTGTGGCTATTGCTAGGAGAAGGGCATCGCCATCTTGGAAGGTAAGTTAACCATGGTGGCGCCCTGCTGCTAGAAGCTTTGTTTAAGAAACGATCATAGGTCGTTTTTTTCTACTCAGTTGGTGTTCTTGAAATACCTCGATATCAAGGCATTTCAGTAACACCAACTGAGTGACGGAAGCTATTGCGATCGCTTTCTAAACGCTTTTTCCGGCGGCATGGCGCTGCCATATTTAAAAGACCTGCCGTCATTTTTTTTACTAATAAAAATGCTCTGGGGAGTGATCTAACCACTCCCCGAAATGTTTTTTCTGTGTTGCTGTAATGCCTCGACATAGAGTGAAGAAAGCAATCTTTGATTGCTTTCTGAGCTGATTTAACCCCATGACGGTTCAGGACCGTCAAAGCTCATTCCAGAGAGTCATTGGCCGTTAAGGGGTTAATTCCATCCTATGTTTATACATTACATAAATAGTTGTCATGTTATAGCATCACATACCAAATCATGATAAAGTCCATTGTGCATAGATGCACCTAAAACCACACTCCTTCTCTTTGGCCATCTGAAGTGTTGGTGAGTAAGTAATCCATTCTTTGATTATAGTCTATTCTACGCAGGGGCGTACCTAGAGTATTTGGCACCCGGGGCGGATCCTGTAAGTGGCACCCCCCCCACCAAATGTAAAGACATCTACAAAATTATGTTAAGAATATTTATTGCACCAATTTGTAAACTGTATGTCAACTGTAAACAACAAGAAATCTGAAAAAATAAATTAATAACTTATAAGTAAAATAAATACGTTTAAATAACATTTACTGAACATATAATAGTGCTTTCTTTAATAACCCTCCAAAAAAACCAGCGTCCACATTGCCCACATAGAACCTGACCAGCACCCAAATTACACACACATAGGACGTGCCATCTTTGCCCCCAAACAGCCCAGCATGAGTCAGCATTGTTCCCAAACAGCCGAGTGTACGCCATCTTTGTCCCATAAACACCCTGCCTGTGCCATTTTTGTCCCATAAACACCCTGCTTATACCATCTTTGCCTTTTTGACAAATCAACTATACACCTATGATTAACACAAACACTTTTACAGTCACTCACTAATTCACATTCATTCACACAATTCATTCACACAATCATTTATTCTTTCACACAAATTATTTACACATATTCATTGATGCATTCTCACAAATTCATTAATTCTCTCACTCATTCAAACAATTCATCCACACATTAATCCATTCATTTTCACTCTCTCATTCTGACTCTTTATTTCAATATTCTTGCTACCCTCCTTTCTCCCTATCTATCCATTCTCATCCCCTTCTGCCCTATCTACCCCTTCTCACTCCCTTCTCCCTATCTACCCCCTATCCCCCCGTCTCACTCCCTTCTCCCTATCTACCCTCTCCCCCCTTTGAAGTTCACTTACCTTTCAGGAGTCCTGCGGTGGGGGTGCAAGGCCTCTGTCTCCCAGCTCTGCCACTGTATGGAACAGTATAGAGTGATGGGAGTTATGATGTACTTTAGAGCATAATTATATAATGAAAAAGACACTGGAAATGGTACAGCATAACACCCATCACTCTCACACATTTACCAATCCACATTTACCAATCCGCACTTACCAATCCACAGATTCCACACATACCAATCCACACATACCAATCCACAGATTCCACACATACCAATCCACAGATTCCACACATACCAATCCACTCTCACTGTCACTCTCACTGAATGATTTCCTACCTTTCCTCTTTTCTTCTTACAGCAGTAAGCTCATTTTCTTCCTCTTCTTCTGTCTTCTTCGCTCCTCTTCTTCTGTCTTCTTCCGGGTCAGAGGGCACGGACGGCGGTGGGCGCGGCTTCAGTGTTGTGCGCTGGGATCTGACAACAAACCCCGGCGCACAACAGCAGTTGCCGCATGGATCGCGAGGGAGCGGTATCGGAGGTCTTTAACAGACCTCCGGCTCCCTTGAGTGATTTTAAGCCAGTTCAAGGGAACCGGCTTAAAATCACTCAAGGGAGCCGGAGGTCTGTTAAAGACCTCCGATACCGCTCCCTTGCGAGCCTTCTCCACCAGCGGCGGACATTACTGTCCGTCTCTGGAGGGGTGCCGGCAAGTTGGCACCCCCCTGATGAGCGGCACCCGGTGCGGACCTCCCCCCCCGCCCCCTGCTAGGTACGCTACTGATTCTACGTACTTTGTTAAATAGAGGTGGAAAGATGCAGCCTGTATTATTAAAATGTACATTTTAGCAGAGCTACTTCCAGCATAACATTGTCTGTATTCATGCTATTGTTTAATAGTTGTTTTGAACTTTAATCTACTTTTTTGTCCTCTAACCCTCTTCTAATTTCACTTTGTACAAAACAGTTTTTCCAACACTGCCAAATAAATAACAGGCGTGCATGATGAAATAAGAAACATTTGAAAAACATTGCTTCCTCTGTACAAATACAATATAACACATAACTGATTTCCATAGCATCTTCAAATAAAAGATGTGATTGTTAGAACTAAATGTAACCTTTTGAATGCAAGATTGATCCTTTTAGGTGGATTATACTGGCATAGTAGCAAAAGTAGAGCTAGCCATAAAATACACAACTCTAGAGCCAAGAGCTAAATAACTTATTAAAAGCATTGTCTTAAATTCCTCTGAACTTGTTTTTGTAAAGGGGGAAGCTCTAAATCTGGATATGACAAGTGTATTATGTTACAGCAAGTATTACATATTAAATATTAATTCACATGTAAACTCTTTTTTTCATATTTAATAAAAACTATGATTGAGAAAAATGCATTTTTGTTTTTATTTCCTTTTATTTGCCAACCCCCCCCCCCCCCAGTTAGGCACATCTGCCCCACGGCTTGCTACTCTGCCCTTCAGATATGCCTTATACCCCCTATTTACCACTCTGCCCTCCCAGATATACCTTCTCCCCCCTATTTGCCAATCTGCCCCCTGATATGCCTTATATCTCCCTATATGCCCCCCTGACTTGTCCCCCATGCTGCAGACTCCCTGGTGTCTAGTGGGAGCAGCTGGTGGACATCTGCGCAATGGACATAGACAACCTCCGTGGCTTCTATGACTGAGCACTGGAAGGTCATGTCACGCCGGGGCTTCGTCATAGAAGCCCAGGCAGAAGTGTCAGGTAGAAGCGGAGGTTGTCTGCACACATCACACAGACGTCCACCAGCTGCCAGAGAGGAGGATCCCCGTCCCCCACAGCGCCGCGTGGGATCTGGATCTTAGTCTTGTAGTCAGACCTTCATTTGAAGTCTGATTATAAGACGACCTCGGATTTAAGACATCCTATGCATTTTGTGCCACTTTCCTACCAGGGGACTTTTTCCTACCAGTAAGTGAGAGATCAGACTGTTAGCAGGAGTCAGTATCCCTGAGTCTATGTTACATTTCATTAAAGCTGGATACCTGAAATACCATTTACAAAGGGGATAACACTGAGAATAAAAAGAGATTTTAAAAAATAGACATGTGCAAATAGGCCAAAAACAATTTGGACAAATCTATCTTCATTCACATGTAGTCTGATCTGACTACCAATTGCAAGCAACTGATTAGATAACAAGATGTAAACAATGAAAAATATGTAATGCAAATTACAAAACAGATGACCTAATTAATGAAGAACAAACAGGTGATAAGTCAAAAATATTTCAAGTTCATTTTGTGTTTATCAGCAGTGTTTATATCTAACAATGAAGATAATGGCATTGGCTATTAAAAGAATGGCGAGACATTTAGAAAATGTGGTAATATTTTAGACATGTTAAACAAACAGCTAGATTTTTCCATCTGTGCCTTCAAAACACTGGCTGGTGTTATCTGATGAGGTTCTCTGTGTTGTATGTGCCAAAAAGTTTATAGACATTCTTTAAAGTATGTCGGCCTGTCTCGCAGACAGAGTTTCAACCACTGATCAAATATTCGGCTTATGTCTGCTGAATCACTAGTGATTACCTGACTTGCAGATGTGATGCAAACACAAAGATATGGTATGCATTTGCACAGGATGACCTTGTCTTTGTAGTGCTGTAGTCTGTGAAAATACTGTGGAATCTCAATTATTTTGTAGTCTGCGTTGAATCATATTTCTTTACAGTTTCCAGGAAGAAAGTTTAATTTTCATACAGGCTATTGTGCAACTTGACAAGCCACCTCTGTTGTTCAGTAAGTAGCCTTGGAAACCACACACGACAGGTGAGAAAAAGAAAAGAACATCAGGCACTCAGGGCAAATGGTTAATCATGTAATATCATGCCTGGGCAAGGAAAGAAATTAAAAATAAAGCATTTTTCATAATGAAAGCAGCAAAATATATCTTACCTCTTTTTTTCTGAAATGACAATGCATGGGGAATGTGGAAGGTATTATAAAATGGTTATGTTTTGACACATATGTTCTGTAAACCTCTCCTCGCTCTCACAATTAAGATATGACTGAATTGCGACTTTCATTTGAGGGTATTGCCATCCAAAGGACAGATTTATGAGATGTTTCTCAGGTGAAGGCGTCAGGAATTGTTAAGTGAATAGATGTGAGGGATGAAAAAGAGAGCAGTCAAGCGTGACATCAAGGCAGTGAACTTGGTCCAAAAGAAAAGTTACTGAGACAAAATATGTTTGGAAAGATGGATAGCAGATGTCACACCCCATTCAGGCTGCGGAGCTGCTTGTCTCTAGGTTCCCCTGTCTCGCTACAGTTCCCCTGTCTCGCTAAAGTTTTCCTGTCTCGCTACAGTTCCCCTGTCTCGCTACTATTCCCCCTTTGCTGTTATCCATTCCTGGATTTCCTTATGCTCTGTCCTGTACTTCTGATTCTTTGATTCCAGTCCTGCTCTTAGCTTCAGCTCCTGTTTCCTTTATAAGGTGTGCCCCACCCGTTTGTTATGTTTATCTCAGTCTGCAGTCTAAAGGTATGTCCTTCTCTTTTCTGTGTATAGATTTAATGTTTAGTTTCAGCTTATTAGTGATTCAGTAGGCAGGGTTTAGTGCTAGGACCCACCGTATATTGTAGTACTTTGGCCTAGTGGTGGGCTAAGCATACTATGGCCATAATATGCGACTAAAAGATAGTCCTCTATTTATGTATGTTAGTGTTTTATGTGCCTTTGCCCTCTTTTCCCTGAATCATCTGAGGATTTCAGTTCCTCTCTCCTCTCCCCATGTCCCAGTTAAGATATCCTATCCTTGCTTAAAGGAGAAGCGTCTGAGGATCCCTGCTCCTCACTCCATCCCTTGTGTGCTTGTTTCCCTGTCCTCAGTTGTGTCCTGTACCATGTATGTCTTATCTGGCTATGTTTCTTGCTCGTCTCCCTGTTCCTTGTTCTGTCTCTCTTGCTTGCTATGTTTCTGCTGTTACTCTGCTTAGCTTCCCTACTCCCAGCCTGCAGCATACTGCACATTCGTCTGGAGAGCTATGTCTCATGCCTGCTCCAGGGTGCCTGCAGGATATCACTTCATTTTGTTCTACAACAACCGTTGCTTTGATGAGGTTAAATATTAGGAGGTTGTTGTCAGACAGAGTGAAGGAGTACTGAGAGATCATAGAAAGGTGGGAGACCATCAGGTCAATTTAATGTCCTTCACAGTGCATAGGGGTAGTGGTCCATTGTAAAAGACCAAAGGAGGTAGTGAGGGATAACAATTTAGCAGCAGCAGGGAAAGATGGATAGTCAATAGGTAAATTTTACTCTCTCTGGATTAGTGTAGGGGTTGTGGCAGAGAAAAAGCCATACACCGAAAAGATCAAAGAATTGAGAAATAGGGCCAGGAGGCCAGTAAATCACACTAACATGCATGGCATTAGGAGAAGAGACGGATGGAGTGAAATTTGAAAAAAAAGAGAGAGGAAATTGTTAGCAAACACTCAATGTGGAGCAGAGAGAGAAGACAATTCAACATCCCCATCCTGCCAGTCTTCAGGTCTAGGTGTTCGGCTAAAGTGTAGGCCATGATAGAGGAAAGTGACAGAAGAGGCAGTATCAGAGGATTACAGCCATAAGAAAGAGAGGTCAGTGGTGGGAAAGGTTTGAAGAAAGGAGAGAAAGACATGCAAGTTGAGATGGGGTGATGGCAGAATAGAAGGAAATGTGTAGTTTATATATGTAGAGGGATTGTTAAGAGAAGAGGGAGAAGAAATGTGTAGTAGAGGAGAAAAGAAAAAGAATAAAAACAAATGGGGGGTCATTGTGAGGATCAGGGTGAGAAAACTACATTTCCAAGCAAGTAGCATGTCTTGAGTCATTGTCCATCTGTATAATGAAACACCACCAATCAGTTTTGCAGCTTTTGGCTGAATACCCCTATACACTTCAGCAGGGCGCTTACGATAACAAATAGGAGACAGTTAGTGAAAACAGAAAATCAAATCTAAGGTGCTATGGACACCAGATTTGTGTAGTTATGAGTGCATACAGTGCCTTGACATTTTTCCTATGTTGCATTACAACCTGAAATGAAAATAGATTTTTGTTTTAATTTCCTGTAATGGACATACACAAAATAGTCTAAACCGGTGAAGTAAAATGAAAAAAAAAAACTTTTTTAACCCCTTCGAGACAAAGGCTGATTTTACTTTTTGTACCCTTTGTGACAATGGCCTTTTTAACATTTCTGCGCTGCTTGTGTTTAGCTGTAATTTTCTTCTTTCCCGTTTACTGAACCCACACACATTAGATATTGTTTTTTT
The DNA here is from genome assembly GCA_023333645.1 of Sceloporus occidentalis. Taxonomy (NCBI): domain Eukaryota; kingdom Metazoa; phylum Chordata; class Lepidosauria; order Squamata; family Phrynosomatidae; genus Sceloporus; species Sceloporus occidentalis. The sequence goes on from JALMGF010000227.1 coordinate 439,217, forward strand.
CAGGACAAGAAGGGCTTTCTTTAGATGACATTGTTTTGATTGTATCATATTATTTACTATTAAAAAAATTATAAAATATGGTGAAAAATTTAGAAAAAAATGACTGTTTCTAACTTTTAGTTGAAAAATCTTTTACTCATCTATAAAAGGTAATGAAAAAACCTGCTAAATAGATTCTACTATTTGTCCTGAGTTTAGAAATACCCAATGTTTTTATGTTTTTTTGCTTTTTTCTACCCATTATGGGGCAATAAGTACAGGTAGCGTTTTGCTATTTCAAAGCCATTTTTTCCAAATCTGGTAATTCTTCCCCCCATGTGCCATTTCGGGTATCTTTGAACCCGGCCAATGCAATTTACCCCATCAAGTCATATATTTTTGAAAACTAGACAGCCCAGGGTATTCCAAATGCTAGTATTTTAACTCTTTCCATGCACCATATCTACCACCAGTCTTTGTCAAACTTTATGGTAGTCATTTTTTTGCATTTGTTTTGTCATACACATTTTACTTCAGGTATGAATTAAAATGTTCTAGTTTATGTCACTATCACAAAACACCCCAATATGTGTTCAGCAACATCTCCTGAGCGCAGCGATACCCCACATGAATGATTTTGCCTGGCTGTTTGGGGGCAAAAGGGCCACATTTGGGGCATGCGCATTTTTCAATGTTGAACTTTGGCATTTGGGGATCCACTGCCCATGCCCTATTTGGTACATCTTTGAGCCGGGCCATTTCAGTGTGCCCAATAAACCCATATATTTTTGAAAACTAGACACCCCAGGGTATTTCAAATGCTAGTATTTTAACTCTTTCCATGCACCATATCTACCACCAGTCTTTGTCAAACTTTGTGGTAGTCATTTTTTTGCATTTGGTTTTCCACACACATTTTAATTCAGGTATGAATTAAAATGTTCTCGTATATGTCACTATCACAAAACACCCCAATATGTGTTCAGCAACATCTCCTGAGTACAGCGATACCTCACATGAATGATTTTGCCTGGCTGTTTTGGGGCAAAAGGGCCACATTTGGGGCATGCGCTTTTTTCAATGTTGAACTTTGGCATTTGGGATCCACTGCCCATGCCCTATTTGGTACATCTTTGAGCCAGGCCATTTCAGTGTGCCCAACAAAACCATATATTTTTCAAAACTAGACACCACAGGGTATTTTAAATGCTGGTATTTTAACTCTTTGCATGCACATATTTTACCACCAGCATTTTTTCAAAGTTTGCAGTAATATTTTTGTGTGTGTATTTTTCCCACACACACCTACTTTATGTATGAATTTACAGCTCCTGGTATATGCCGCTGTCACACGACACCCCATAATGTGTTCAGCAACATCTCCTGAGTGCAGTGATACCCCACATGCATGGGTGTGTCATTTTTGGGGGGAACTAAAAGGCCACATTTGGTCCGTGTGCATTTTTCTAATTGGAAATTAGATGTGTGGCCATCCTTCCCCCCGTGTTAATTGGGACGTTGTTGAACCTGGCCCATTCAATTTACCCCATCAAATCATACATTTTTTAAAAGTAGACACCCCACGGGCATTTAATATGCCAGTATTTTAACTCTTTCCATGCGAGAATTGTTTTAAGCTAATATGCTAATTTTAGGACTTGCTCACAAAAATATATTTTTTATATATATATATATTTTTTATTTTTATTTTTTTTTTAAAAATTTAACATTTTTTTTCAACTTGGAGGTTCCCCTGATAGTGACATCAGTGGGAAATGATTTTTACATTTTACTGTTTTTTTACTATTTTTTTCTAATTATTATTAATTTTATTTTATTTTTTTATTTATTTTTACTAATCACACTGTGATTAGAAAGCTGGGCTCCATTGACTTGCATGGTGAATGCAGTACCTGTATTCAACCTGCAAGTGGAGCCAAAGTTCTCTAGATGGTCTGGACTATCTAGCGAACTTTTAAAATTTGTGGTTCCTGTTACAGGACGGCGGCCATCTTCCTTGATGGCGAAGATTGCCGGCAGCTGCGGCTGTGACCGCTCTCCGGAGCGGTCACAGCCCATCAAAAGGTTAGTGTTTGGTGTCGCTGGATGCCTCCTGATCGATGCATTCCAGCGACACCATTTAAGTTTAGGAGGCGATCGTCGATCGCCTCCTAAACGCTTTTAAAACGGGCGTCCGCCGCCATACAAAGTATGGCGGATGTTGACGCCCCGTGGAGGGGCCAGAGATGGCCCCTTCGTGCCGATCGCGGCGTTGCTGAATGCCTCGAGGTCGAGGCATTCAGCAACGCTTTTTGGGTGCAGAAAGCGATAGTAGATCGCTTTCTGCACCCGTTTAAAGACGTGCCGGTCCTGGCACGTCAATTGTCGTAAAGCACATGCTTTTCCGTGCCGTGCCAGGACCGGCAATTGTCATTAAGGGGTTAAAGAAAATTCTAAAAAATAAACAAATTGAAAAGTGGTGCATGCATGTGTATTCACCCCTTTGCTATGAAGCCCCTAAATAAGATCTGGTGCAACCAAGTACCTTCAGAAGTCACATAATTAGTTAATTAAAGTAGGGCTGCAACTAACGACTATTTTCATATTTGATTAGTTGGCTGATTATTTTTTCAATTAATCCGACAAAAAAACAAATATGCAAATTTGTCTTTTATTTAAAATAATTTAATGAGCAAACATAATATTTCTCAAACTAGATTTTAATACCTAAAAATCTTTTACTAGTAAATATTAATTCATGTAAACTATTTTTTAAAAAGATTTTAATACCTAAAAATCTTTTACTAGTAAATATTCATTCATGTAAAATATTAATTAATGTAAACTATTTTTTTAGTTAGAAAATGGCTCCACAACAAACCTGCCAAGACAGGGCCGCCCACCAAAACTCATGGACCAGGCAAGGAGGGCATTAATCAGAGAGGCAACAAAGGGACCAAAGATAACTTTGAAGGAGCTGCAAAGCGCCACAGAGGAGATTGTAATATCTGTCCATAGGACCACTTTAAGCCGTAAACTCCACAGTGGAATATCATACAGAAAGAATATTAGATACTCACCAAGAACAGACTTTATAGCTTGCCGTACAGTGTGTCCCCCTTGGCAGCATCTCAATTTTTAGCTCTTTTGTGCCATTACAGAGAAGGCAGGCTATAAAGCGGTTGTCTGTTCTTGGTGAGCATCTCATATTTTTTTGTGTGGCATTTCACCCTTCGTGGTCCAAATGTGGACCTCCTTGCTCTCTTGTGCCTAGAGGGATACCAACTCTACCCCACTGATGAGGCCAATAAAGGCAACAAATTGCCTCTCATTTGCTCTATGCCAAAAGGCATGCATGAGACTTCCCAAACATATGGAAGAAAGTACTTAAACAGAGCTTTTGTGGACATCAAGGAAAATGCTATGTCTGGTGCAACACCCATCACAACCCCGAGAACTCTATCCCCACAGTGAAGTATTATCATGCTGTGGGATGTTTTTCATCAGCAGGGACTAGGAAACTGGTCAAGATTGAAACAATGATGGATGGCGCTAAATAGAGGGAAATTCTTGAGAGAAACCTTTCAGTCTTCCAGTGTTTTGAGAATGGGATGGATGATCACTTTCCACCATGACAATGACCCTAAGCATACTGCTAAAGCGACACTGGAGTGGTTTAAGGGGGAAACATCTCAATGCAATTGAGAATATGTGGTTGTACACAAGCTGTACACCAGCACTACCCATCCCACTTGAAGGAGCTGGAGCAGTTTTGCCTTAAAGAATGGACAAAAATCCCAATGTTTAGAGGTGCCATGCTTATAGAGCTGTACCCCAAGGAACCTGCAGCTGTAATTGCTGCAAAAGATGGCAATACAAAGTATTGACTTTGGGGGGTGAATACTTATGCACACTCAGGTTTCCTTTTTATGTACTTATTTCACAATAAAATATATTTTGCATCTTCAAAGTGGTAGGTATGTTGTGTAGATCAAATGATACAAACCCCTAACAAATCCATTTTAATTCCAAGTTGTAATGCAACAGAATAGTAAAAATTCCAAGGGGGTGATACTTTTGCAAGGTACTGTGAATAACTTCCTTTGACATTATATCACACAGAAGAAAAGAGGATGTGTAGTTTAAAATTCCTCTGTTTTCTCTGGTACCCCTACACATGCACCCTTTGTTAATGCAAGCCAATGTGCTAAATCAGCTGCCTTGCCAGAAGGTCAAATGATGCTGAAACAGCCATGAAAGATGAAGAATGGAACAATATATATATTAAGAAATAGATTGCAACAAACTTTCATTAAAAAAATCATAGGTCTGCATAGGATTTATTTCCATTTAATAGATTTATGTTTTGGAAGGTCAAAACGCTCCCTTACACACTGCACTTTCAAATACCTTGGGTTGCTGGGCAAGGAAGGGCTTATCATATTATACAGAGGTTGATACACAGGTCTATTCACTAAAGTGCTTGCAAGTTGTCAATTAATGCAAGTTTGCAGCAACAATCTTATATAAGTTGGAAAAAGGTCTAACTCGCAAAATTCACTAAAGCCAACTCGCATTAGCACTCACACAAAAAAAAAACCTGTATGCAGGAGATGCAAGTTAATGTGAGTTGAACAAAGCAGACAACTTGCAAAGTCGCTAATATGAGTTGAAATTTTAGTTTAGTTGATTTTCTAGACACTCCTACTTCAAATATATATATATATAAATATTTTTTAACAAAAATTAAAACAAGGATCCCCAGAGCACTTTATTAACCAAGTGGGATGACGATTAGCCCCCTGTAATCCCATCCGGTGTGCAGCAGGGTGGGGAATAATTATATAGCTTATGAGAAGGCAAAGGTCCTTTTAAAACCTGCTAATGAGAATGCGGGTGGTTAAATAATATAAAGAAATCCTTGGGGAGGCATGGAGCCCCAGCCCTTGGACCTCTTATGTATGAGTAGATCACCACCATGGTTATAACAGAGAATATATCACCCTCCAACATCCATAGATCCTCTTCCTTTGCTGCTCTCAGAAAGATAAGTGTTATTGCATGCCCCCCTGCTGTCCCCATTTAGGCTAAACGCACCTCCTCCCGGCTGCAGCGGAAGTTGTGTACGCGAATTGCGTAGAGCTCTACATGCTGCCCGGTGGTTAGTCCAGGCAGCGTGTAGGGCTCTACGCGAATCGCGTAGAGATCTACACGCTGCCCGGACCAAGCACCGGGGACTCAGAAGTACCGGTAAGGTGGGGGGAGACAGGAGGATCCAAGTCCCCTGCATCGCTGCGGGGGATCTGGATCTTAGTCTCATAGTCAGACCTAGTTGAGGTCTGATTATAAGACGACCCCGATTATAAGACGAGGGGGAAAAACCTCGTCTTATAATCGAGCAAATACGGTAATTAACATATTAAACTACTATTATTAAAATATTATTATACATTTTACATTATACCTATTATACTGGATTCTTCAAGATCCAATTCTGCCTATATGTTTTATCTCTCCTACTTTTTCTGATCTACAATTTAAAGCATTTATGGGAAATTCGGTATCCAAATCTGTCTCTAAAGCTTTTCAGCCACGTCGGCCATGTCTGAAATGATTGCTAAATCTATATCTATGGTTATAACAAGTTCTGATATTCAGAAAAAAGGGAATATTGCTCCCATATTTTCCCAGACACCTCCTCCATTAGGGGAGAATGTCAAACAGGGAAATATATCAGGCAAAACCAAACAGAAAAGGCGACATTGTGACAGTCCTATAGTCCTGAAAATCTCAGACTGAAATCATTTAGATCCACACAGGACCAAGATAAACTAAATGAACAAAAGTACTGGGGCACACCTCTTAATTATTGATTTCAGGTTTTTCAATCAGACCCATTGCCACAGATGTATAAAAATCAAGGACCTAGCCACGCAGTCTGCATTTATAAACATTTGTGAAAAAAATTGATCATTTTGAAGAGTTCAGTTAATTCAAGCGTGGTACTGTGGTTGCATGCCACTTTTGCATGTCAGTCAGTTTGTGAAATGTTATCGCTGCTAGATATTCCACCCCAACTATAAGTGACATTATTGGAAGGTAAAAGGTTTTTAAGAACAGCAGCAACTCAGCCACAATGCAGAAGACTGCGTAAAGTCACATAGCAGGGTCACCAAGTGCTGAGGCACATGGTGTGTAAAAGGCTCCAATGCTCTGCTGATTCCATAGGTGACCTCCACCGGTGTTAATATAAGCACAAAACTGTGCAGCTAAAGCTTCATAGAATGGGTTTCCATGGCCGAGCAGCTGCATGCAAGCCTCACATCACCAAGTACAAAGTGTCGGATCAAGTGATGTAAAGCACACCGACACTGGACTCTGTAGCAGTAGAAACGTGTTCTGTGGAGTGACGAATCACATTTCTCTGTTTGGCAGTTTGATGGGCAAGACTGGGTTTGGCAATAGCCAGGAGAACTTTACCTGCCTGACTGTTTTGTGCCAACTGTAAAGTTTGGTGGAGGAGGGATAATGGTTTGGTGCTGTTTTTCAGGTGTTTCAAGAGTTGGACTCCCAGTGAAGGGAAATCTTAACACTTCAGCATACCAAGACATTTTGGACAATACTCTGTTTCCAACTTTGCCGGAACAGTTTGAGGAAGGCCCGTTTCTATTCCAGCATGACTGTGCACGACATCTAGGTCATCTTCAGGTAAGATTATAAACAGTTTTTTGTTCACAAGAACAAGTTTTTTCCATCAATGATCAGCAATTTCCACAGATCCCTAGATACTGCAAACGATTCTATTTCACAAATAGTCACCCATTTGTGTGTTCGATTCGGGTGAATATCCGTGTAAATTCTTCACGTTCATTTTTTTTCTTTGTTTTTTGCCGTTTTATGTAGAAGGAGTTAATATGGGGTTAACGCAGCAGCTTTGGCGCCAGGATTTTAAAGGTCCGTACGAGCAACTCTATTGGTCGCCAGCAGGGGCCTCCTGCCAGGAATGCTAGGAAATCCTAGTTACAGGCTTGGAGAGCTTGGAGTGGCTGGTGTCTGGAGAAACACTTTGATCCCTTTAGGGACCCTGTAGTTTCCGTGTTAAATTTTCTGTCAGATCTATTTTCTCAAGGAAAAGTCTTATCGCTCCATTAACGTTGCTCTCACTGCTATATTGGCAGCTCACGTCCCAGTCTTACGTTTGTCCACAGGCAAGGATCCGTGGATATTCACTTAGCACGTCCTCCCCTTTTGCGTTACTTGTCCTTTTGGGAAGTGTCATGGTCTTTCGCTGGCCTGACTATAGACTAGCCTGACAATCGTTCCCTTTCTCTACGTCAGCTCTCAGCCAAGCTGGCTATGCTTTTGTGCCTTGTGTCATTTAGATGGACTTCAAACATTAGGAATTTTGTTGTCTACTCTTTTTCTTTCAAGAAGTACTGGCCAGCAACAGCGAAGGTCTGCATCACACAGACCTCCACCGGCTGCCCCACTAGACACCAGGGAGTCTGAAGCACGGGTCACAAGGATGCACTGGTAAGTCAGGGGGTAAGAGTGGCATGGGGGGTTCAGTGGTTTTCTGTAGTGGAATATAGGGGGTTAAAAGGTATATCAGGGAGGCAGACAGGCATATAGGGGGTTAAAAGGCATATCTGGGAGCAGAGTGGCTTTTTAGGGAGGCAGAGTGGCATATAGGGGGTATAAGGCATTTTGGGGGGGCAGAGTGGCATATAAAGCATATCTGGGGGGCAGATTGCATAACTGTGGCAGAGTGGCAAATAAAAGGAAATAAAAACAAGAAAATCTTTTTTTTCCAATCATAGTTTTTATTAAATATAAAAAACTAGTTTACATGTGAATTAATATTTAACAGTACAACTTTTTTTCCTATAGTGTAGTCTTATATTCAGGTTTTTTCTTTTTATCCTAAATTAATATTCAAATTTGGGGGGGGGTCATCTTATAATCAGGATCATCTTATAATTGAGCAAATATGGTAATTCCTCTTTGATCCACTATCTGTATTTCTCGGATTGGTCTTAATTGTGCATGGCTCGTTGTGTGTCTTCATCTGCACCATTTCAGGTTTTGTCCTCTGGCCACATTGTCATTTCTTATGTTCGTCCCTATAAACCGGTTTCTACCCCCACTCTTGCGCTGTGGTTTAGATGGCTTTTGGACCTTGCAGGTGTTGTGGATTCTTCTGGTGCTCATTCGGTTCGGGATGCAGCTGGGACAGCGATGGCTGACTGGTCTGAGGAATTTACCTTTTGAACATTCTATTTTAGACCTAGACCCCATGCTGCTTTTTTGCAAGGCATCAAACTGCAAATATGAAGCCTTCTGTAAAATTTGGGATTATTCTAGCCTTGGTGAAGTAAAAATCTAAATGTTATTAAGCACAGGAGGTGAATATTTTCCCATGGAAATTAGACCTTTGCAATCTGTTTTCTTCGGCTTTAGCTTTCTAGTTTGTGTGGTGCTTCAGGTTCGGTTAGCTACGCCTAAGAAAGGACCTGCACAGGCTCTTATATGTTCTGCGGTATTCTGATTGGATGTTATCATATTGTTTGTTAACTATGTCTTTGCCACTGGAGATTAATCTAAAGAAGGTTATGCAAATATTTACCTCCTGTCTTTCATAAAATTTAGATTATTACTTCACCAAAGCTAGAATGATCTCAAATTGCATTGTCTTAATACTAATACACATATGCTGAGGTACAAGACTAAACATTGTATTTGTTGCATCCTTATTGTGATTGCCAGGAAATTTACTCAAATACAGGAAACAGCTACCTGATAAAACAGTGCATTTACTGTAACTAATTTAAGTAAATATTGCCCAAAGAAATATGCGGGTTACATAGATTCCAGTTTCACATTCCAGTTTCATTTACATCATACAAGCAAAATGGATTGTTTTGCTAATAAACATGTTTATGTTCGCCAGACAGGTAATCAGTATGATGTAATAGATTTTCACTTTAGCAACAAGGACATTTTCATCCTTAATTTTGAGTGTGATGGCTTCCTTTTTTGTCTTCTTCTTCTTCTTCTTCTTCTTCTTCTTCTTCTTCTTCTTCTTCACTATTTTACCAATAATCTATTAGTTAATAATTGTTATTGTCCAATAAGTCAGGTGCAAACAATGTACTTTTTTAATGAGCTGTAGGCAATATGAGTTGTGGACTGTGCCTAACAATTCATCATTAGTACACTAAGTTTTGCTGACTAAGCTTACACAGTAAACAGAGCACATTTGGAGTGAGGGACTGTAGGTTCTCTTGGCATGCTATATGGATATGCATATGGATTTTTTTTTTGCATAGGACGGTTAAAAACCTCACAAAAGTGTACTCACTTTTGTTGCCAAGGTTTAGACATTAAAGACAAGCCCTGGATACTAAGAGGAAGGGCTGCATGACTGGGCCTATATTAACTATAAGCATGCTGGCCAGGTTTTAAGGGACATCCTATAGGATCCCACATCCTTTCTGGGTGGGGTTTTGGGTGGTTATTTAGGGGACCGTTTTCCCGCCACTGATCAGAAAACTGTTAATCAGAGTGACAAACCAGAAAATTTCCTGCCTTCCCTCCCCAATTTTTTCACCTGTTTGTATCTGTCTGTAGTATATGGCAGAATTTTGAGATAGGTATGCTGAGTTTACAATTGGTTGTTATACCAACATTCATGTTCATTTGGATTTCTCCACGGGTTCAGTCCCGGGGGAACTTTCGAAGGGTAGGTTGTTATTAATGCATAACCTATCTCTTATTTTATTAATGTATTTTCTTGCACTTGTCACAGTAATAAAGCGCTGTGGCCTTACACTTTTCCAACGACTTCAAGTCTCCTGTGTTTTATTTTGTCTTTTCGCTGTATGTTAATATATAGTGCCCGAGTCATGGCTGTGTGTTGAGTTATTTTGATGGGAAAACCAAACTTATACAAACTGTTATACAGGCTGTACACTCACTACTTCATATTATTGCAGAGTGTCATTATAATAAAATATTTACAAAAATGTGAGGGGTGCACTCACTTCTGTGACATACTGTATATCGACATAAAGAAGCAAGGGTATTGCTTCAGACCCGAGGAAGAGAGGAAAACTCTTGAAAGCTTTTCTTTTAAGTATTATGTTAGTCTAATAACAAAGGTATCATTGCATACCACATTACTTTGGTATTTTTTGGCATCTTATATATATGCTGTGTGTTTTTCAGTGGTATGATTTAGTGGTGGAAATTATTAGTGCCCCCCAGTTTTGACAGTGGTATTTTATGTGCCCCCCCCCGTGGTGGGATTCAATTTTTTTAGTAACCACTTCCAAGATTTCGTACAAAAAAATAAAAACCTCACACACACACTCAGGCAGTCTCTCTCACACACACACACACTAAGGTAGTCTCTCTCTCACACACACACACAGACTCAGGCAGTCTCTCTCACACAGATAGACCCAGGCAGTCTCTCTCTCAAACACGAACACACAGAGACCCAGGCAGTCTCTCTTGCACACAGAGACCCAGGCAGTCTCTTTTGCACACAGAGACCCAGGCAGTCTCTCTCGCACACAGAGACCCAGGCAGTCTCTCTCGCACACTCAGACTCAGACAGCTAAATGCCTAAAAGCGATGTACGTGGGGGAAACAAGCCAAGCATTACACAAACAGTTTAATTCCCACAGACATACTATCAAACAGAAAAAAATAGATACACCTGTTGGAGAACACTTCTGTCAGCCTGGACACAGCATTCAGGATGTGAAGCTGTCAGTACTGATGGGATAATAACAGCAATTAGACATTGGATGAGTAGATGAAGTTCATATGAAGTTCTGGTAGTGTGTGCCAGAACTTCATATGAACTTCATCTAGTCATCCAATGTCTAATTGCTGTTATTATCTTTGATGTTTTACTGTGGTTATTGGGTTCCCTAAGTTTATTTGTTCTGTCCCTGGGTTATCTCTCTACCTCTCTGCATTTCTCACCTCCAGACCTATTATTTACGACACCCCACTCAACCCCCCCCCCCTTCTCTTATACCATCCCTTGTTTTAAGTTGTAACCTCTATCATGTTGATTAGTATTGCTTTGGACCTGATGAAGGGAGGATAACTCTCAAAAGCTTGTCTTTTAAATATTATGTTAGTCCAATAAAAAAGGTATCACCGCATACTCTGCAATACTCTGATTTTTTGACATTGTGTCTACTGGACTAATACGGCTTCACCCTTTTACATACACTGCTCAAAATAATAAAGGGAACACTTAAACAACACAATGTAACTCGAAGTCAATCACACTTCTGTGAAATCACACTGTCCACTCAGGAAGCAACACTGATGGACAATCAATTTCACATGCTGTTGTGCAAATGGAACAGACAACAGGTGGAAATTATAGGCAATTAGAAACACACCCCCAATAAAGGAGTGGTTCTGCATGTGGTGACCACAGACCACATGTCAGTTCCTATGTTTCCTGGCTGATGTTTTGGTCACTTTTGAATGCTGGCAGTGCTTTCACTCTAGTGGTAGCATGAGACGGAGTGTACAACCCACACAAGTGGCTCAGGTTGTGCAGCTCATCCAGGATGGCACATCAATGCGAGCTGCGGCAAGAAGGTTTGCTGTGTCTGTCAGCGTAGTGTCCAGAGCATGGAGGCGCTACCAGGAGACAGCCCAGTACATCAGGAGACGTGGAGGAGGCCGTAGGAGGGCAACAACCCAGCAGCAGGACCGCTACCTTCGCCTTTGTGCAAGGAGGAGCAGAAGGAGCACTGCCAGAGCTCTGCAAAATGACCTCCAGCAGGCCACAAATTTGCATGTGTCCACTCAAACAGTCAGAAACAGACTCCATGAGGGTGGTATGAGGGCCCGACGTCCACAGGTGGGGGTTGTGCTTACAGCCCAACACCGTGCAGGACGTTTGGCATTTGCCAGAGAACACCAGGATTGGCATATTCGCCACTGGCGCCCTGTGCTCTTCACAGATGAAAGCAGGTTCACACTGAGCACATGTGACAGAGTCTGGAGACGGCGTGGAGAACGTTCTGCTGCCTGCAACATCCTCCAGCATGACCGGTTTGGCGGTGGGTCAGTAATGGTGTGGAGTGGCATTTCTTTGGGGGGACGCACAGCCCTCCATGTGCTTGCCAGAGGTAGCCCGACTGCCATTAGGTACCGAGATTAGATCCTCAGACCCCTTATGAGGCCATATGCTGGTGTGGTTGGCCCTGGGTTCCTCCTAATGCAAGACAATGCTAGACCTCATGTGGCTGGAGTGTGTCAGCAGTTCCTGCAAGAGGAAGGCATTGATGCTATGGACTGGCCCGCCCGTTCCCCAGACCTGTATCTGATTGAGCACATCAGGAGTTGGCGGATGCTTTAGTCCAGGTCTGGGAGGACATCCCTCAGGAGACCATCCGCAACCTCATCAGGAGCATGCCCAGGCGTTGTAGGGAGGTCATACAGGCACGTGGAGGCCACACACACTACTGAGCCTCATTGTGACTTGTTTTAAGGACATTACATCAAAGTTGGATCAGCCTGTAGTGTGGTTTTCCATTTTGATTTTGAGTGTGACTCCATATCCAGACCTCCATGGGTTGATAAATTTGATTTCCATTGAGGATTTTTGTGTGATTTTGTTGTCAGCACATTCAACTATGTAAAGACGCAAGTATGTCATACGATTAGTTCATTCATTCAGATCTAGGATGTGTAATCTTAGTGTTCCCTTTATTATTTTGAGCAGTATATATATATATATATATATATATATATATATATATATATATGAAAAGCAGTTAATCAAAGTGTTCAAGAGAAGTCTGGAAAAGGTATGCACTGGTGCTTTTTAGATAATTGATTGTGAATTGTTTATGTGACAAATGCTATTAATAAAACAAAGAGCCACTAAACATTTTTGTAAATCTACTTCTTGAAAACAAGGTGAAAACTGCAAGAAACAATTTTACTCAAATTGGAATATGCCATTTTCACCTTTTTTTCAAAAAGTATTGTGTTTTACAAATCTATGTTGCCAACTTTGATGTTTTATCAATTGCATTTGTCACATTAAAAACATCTCAAGCAATCATCTAAAAAGCACCAGTGCATACTTTTAATTATCATTAATTAATCCCATTAATTAACTCTGTCCCCAGTTTCCCATAGGCATCTTTGTCATTAAACATGGGACTATGGGAAGCTATTTAGTAACAAAGATGCCTATAGGAAATTGGGGACAGAGTTTGCCTTTGCCCCCAGTCTCCCATAGCCATCTTTGTCCCAGCCTCCCACTGCCAAGCATGCCCCCAGTTATTTCAACTTACCTGACCAAAGACCCCGATGTACACTCTGTTGGATTCCCGCTCAATTCCCACTGCCGGCGGCTCCACCCACCCTCCTCACTGAACGGGGCTGGTGCCGCCCACGAAAGTTATTGAGCGGCACCGGCTGCCTAATTTCTTTTTCGAATCTACAGGGGTGGCATTTTAAGAAGCCGTCCCTGTTGATCCGAAATAGAATTGAGTCAGCTGGCCAGCGTGACTCAGTGACCTTCGTGGGCGGTGATAGCCCAGTTCAGTGAGGAGGGTGGGTGGAGCCGCCGGCATTGCACAGATGTCCGCTGCTGCCGGAAAGGAGGATCCAAGTCCCATGCAGCGCCCGGGGGGATCTGGATCCTAAACCCAATTACAAGCGGCACAACCACTTTAAGGGGGGGGGGTGCAGCCTATAATAGGGTAATTAAGAAACGGTTCGTGCGAACTGATCATTTTTTAAGAAATGGTTCGCGTGAACCGGTAAGAACCGGCTGAATCCCACCACGGCCCCCCTATATATTGTTCCTAGAGTTGCCACTGCTTATACTTGGCCATTTTTCCTGCTTTTAACCTGCTTTTTCCGGTTCTCCGGGTCAAGAACCAAATTCTCCTGGTCTCAGGAGCGGGGTCTTGACAGGCCCCGCTCCCCGCCCATTTTCCCTTGAAATAGGGGTGTTTCCAGCAGACGTCAGCGGAACGCCCCTGACATCAGCGGGACCTCCCCCTGATGTCAGCAGGACCTCCCCCGACATCAGGGGATCGCCCACCGATTTCAATGGGACCGCCCACTGACGTCAGTGGGCAGTCCTGGCCGCGTCCCACAAGGGAAAGCTCCGGGTAGCCGGAGGCCAAAAGTTTCCAGGTATGCCGATAAGTGTACGTATCAACCAATATACAATTACATTCATCTGTCAAATATTTGGATCTGAAACAGAAATCCTTCTATAGCATGCTTCCATGGTGATATTGAGTATTGTGGTATTGCTTTTGGTAATAAATATGTATTTTTGGTTTTATGTTGTGCAGAATTTCTAAGTAGATCTGATTAGGATTTACTACTACTACTACTACTTGTTTATGTTTTGGTAAATTTGTGACCCATCATTTATTTATTTTATTATATCACTCCCCAAGGTTATGCACTTCTTTTTTGGATTGTTTTTAAAAGTGAAAATACAATTTTTTTACCGATTATAAGACGACCCCCCCCAAATTTTAATATTAATTTAGGAAAAAAAGAAAAAGCCTGAATATAAGACTACCCTATAAGAAAAACGTTTTACTAGTAAATATTAATTCACACGTAAACTATTTTTTCATATTTAATAAAAACTATGCTTGAGAAAAATGCATTTTTTGTTTTTATTTCCTTTTATTTGCCAACCTGCCCCCAGAAATGCCTTATACCTCCCTATTTGCCACTCTGTCCCCCAGATATACCTTATACCCCCTATATGCCACTGTGCTTGCCAAATATGCCTTTTAACCCCCTAAATGCCACTCTGCCTCCCTGACATTCCCTTTAACCCCTGTATGCCACTCTGCCCCCTGATATTCCTTTTAACCCCCTATATGCCAATCTGCCTCCCTGATATTCCTTTTAACCCCTTATATGCCACTCTGCCTCCCTGATATTTCTTTTAACCCCCAAATGCCACCCTGCCTCCCTGATATTCCTTTTAACCCCCATATGCCACTCTTACCCTCCCCCAACTTACCAGTGCTTCCCTAGACTTGTCCCCCATGCTTCAGATTCCTTGTTGTCCAGTGCAGCAGCCGGTGGAGGTCTGTGCGATGCGTGCAGACAACCTCCGCTGCTGATGCCGGCAGTAGGCCGGGTCTTCTATGGTGGAGCACCGGAAGGTCATGCGATGCTGGCGCTCCGTCATAGACACCCCAGAGGAAGTGCCGGCAGCAGCGGAGGTTGTCTGCGCGCATCACACAGACTTCCACCGGCTGCCAGAGAGGAGGATCCAGGTCCCCTGCAGCGCTGCAAGGGATCTGGATCTTAGTCTTGTAGTCAGACCTCTATTTGAGGTCTGATTAGAAGACGACCCCGAATATAAGACGAGCATTTGCTCTGAGAAAAACCTTGTCTTATAATCGGGCAAATACAGTAAATGTTTTGATGGATAGCTATCAGGACTGAACTGGTGATGGCCGGGTGGTCCTGACACTTTAAGGCCAGTGGCCTATGGATGACATGAGACCGAAAACTGGTTATGCACAACCGCATGCTATGGTTTTATGCTCACATAGTATGCAGCCAGGCATATCCAGCTGCTGACCGCACCCCGCAGCACCTGATGGCCAGTCCGAGTCTGATAGCCATCAATATGGAAGTAGTTGTGAATGCAACAATGAATGTGATAATGAATCAATCTTTGTAACTATTCACTCAGTGCCACATAAGTTAGCATATAAGTAGTTTAGTGGCTTCTCTTTTTTAGTTAAAGTCATGTGTGGGCGTTAAAATTTTTGCTGGTGTACTACAGTCTCATCTACTACTAATGAGGCACCTGTGTGGCAGGAGGGGCTGCTCAACCACCAGGATTTGGTTAGAAACTGCAAATATGCACAGAACAAAAATCATAAAAAGCATACACATTCAGATTCCCGGGTTGCTGCTAAATTATAATAAGCAATAAGTACACAAAACAAAGCAAGAATTCAGCGCATACCTAGTGAATACTATTCAACAAACATCTATCTAAGGATTAGCTTACCTGAATTTGGAGAATTAATTAATTATTCCCACTTATTACATAAATGATAAAAGCGTTTGTAACGTATTAGCCATTGAGAAAACAGGACAAAAGTATAGTTAAAATGATTATAGGCCGCACCCGATTATAGGCTGCACCCTAAAAGTTAAGTACTTTTTTAAAGAAAAATTTAGATTCTTAGGAAAAAAACAACTTAGTGGAATAGATATGCTGCCACTCTGCTCCCCCAGATATCCTGCCACTCTGCCCACCCCAGATATGCTGCCACTCTGCCCCCCGAGATATGCTGCCACTCTGCCCCCCCAAGATATGGTGCCACTCTGCCCACCCCAGATATGCTGCCACTCTGCCCTCCCCCGAGATATGCTGCCACTCTGCCCCCCCCGAGATATGCTGCCACTCTGCCCCCCAAGATATGCTGCCACTCTGCCCCCCCTAGACTTACAAATGCACACTCCCGGGTGTCTAGCGTGGCTGGCGGGGGACATCTGCGTGATATGCGTAGACAACTTCCGGTGCCGGCACTTCCACCGTGGGAAGTGCCGGCAAGGGAGATTGTTAAATCCCATCGTGCAGGCGTTTACCGGCTGCGGCGATGCGAGCTTAAAAAACCTCCGCTGCCGGCACGTCTGCACGATGTGCTTTAACAATATCCCTTGCCGGCACTCCCCCCATGGGAAGTCCCGGCAAGGGATATTGTTAAAGCACATCGAGCAGACATGCCGGCAGCGGAGGTTGCTTACACGCATGTAATGCACTTAGACAATCTCCAGTGCCGGCACTCCCCCCGTGGAAAGTGCTGGCAGGGGAGGCTGTCACAGCGTATCGGAGAGTAGGATCCAGGTCCCCTGCAGCACTGCGGGGGATCTGTATCCTAACCCTGCTGCCTGCCTGGCGCCTGGAACTGCATGTCCCGGGCGACGGGCGATACGAATTGCGCATTCCTGCGCTAAACCCCGATTATAGGCCGCACTCCCACTTTAAAGACTTAAAGTGTGTGGGGGGGAGTGCGGCCTATATTCGGAATATGGGGCTGGTGTCCAAATATTTCCAGGGCTGCTTTTTATTCCTAGTCTGGTCCTAAAAGTAAGTACTTTTTTCCCTACAGTTGTATATTGCATATTACAGTACTTTGCCATTGGTGTGGCTGTGGGGCACACTAGATGGCCCCTTTAAGCACATGAACATATAAATGGTTTGTATAACTATGATTTCTTTAGGTAAACAAGATTACTGGATTACATGGAAATGAACCAGTTACCCAGAAAATACTATTTATGTGAATGTGGTAAAAACAATCCAAAAATGGTGAATCACTCGTGAGGCAAACTTCCTGAATTCTAAGTATGTTACTGAGCATTAAAATATATTCTTAGAAGTATAAAATTAATAAAAAGCATTAGAAAAAAAACCAACACAATATTTTAAAGCTAAGTATGTGGGTTTAACCCTTCCCAGTAAAAACCACAAGCAGCTTTATGTTAAGAGAAACTGAAAGCAGGGACAGGTTCCAGGTAATATATGGTCAGTTTCCAAAATATTAAATGCTATGTATAAAATGTTATCATTGTGCAAAGTTTGAAAAGTGGCGTTATCACCATGCAATGTATGAAATTGTCCAGTCAATAGGAACATTCCAGTTGTTTGTGACAAAGATTCCATCTCTTTGTGCACTGTGGGCCCAATTCTTTTGTTGACCTCAATATCTTGTTATCAATATCCATCATTAAAGGAACACACCATTAGACTCCTCCAGTGTTTTCTGAGCTAGTGCTGGACCTAACAGACAGTAAGTAAACTCTGTATGAGGAAATCACAACCTTATCATAGAACTGTATAAATTATACATAAGAAATTATCCTTTGCTATGGGTACATTACGCAAGGTACATGATGCAGGCATGTCTTAGCCCCAGGGCACCCAGACCACTGCCTGGGGCAGACAACCTCCGCTGCTGCCGGCACATCCGCCGGGGCTTCTATGACGGACCACCGGCGTGACACAACTTCCGGGGCTCCGTCATAGAAGCCCTGGCGGAAATAAGGGGCAGCGGAGGTTTTCTACGCACATCACACTGACGTCCACCGGCTCCCCCCACTAGACACCAAGGAGTCTGAAGCACGGATGACAAGTCTAGGGATGCACTGGTAAGTCAGGGGACAGAGCGGCATGTAGGGGGTATAAAACATTTCTGGGGCAAGCCTGGGGGTATATGTGCATAACTGGGGGCAGATGTGTATAACTGGGGGGCAGATTGGCAAATAAAAGAAAATGAAAACAAAAAATTCATTTTTCTCAATCATAGTTTTTATTAAATATTAAAAAATAGTTTACATTAATTAATATTTATTAGTAAAACTTTTTTCACTATAGGGTAGCCTTATAATCAGGGTCATTTTATAATCCAGCAAATACGTTATTTACAGTATACTGTATATTTTTTTTATATATATGTCCATAAAGTTATAAAGTTTATATATATCTATATATATAACTATATCAAGCAGAGCTGTGGAAAAAGAGGCGGGGACACAGAAGCAGAAGGTCAGCAGAAAATTAGGAGTGAGCGTTTGAGTGAGCATGAGTAAGCATGAGAGAGCATAAAAGAGTGAGTGAGTGAGTGAGAAATTGCTATTTGTTTTTTAAAATTACGTTTCTTTTAAAATTGCACCAAACTATAGGGTTACGGCCTATAATCAGACAATACGGTATAGGTGTGGCTGCAGCAGACAATGTAGCTGCGACCGAGAAAGCGATTTGTGCCAACTGAAGCACAGATCCACTCTAACTGCGCATCAGACTGCGAAGACTGCCAGACTCACACACCATACACTTACCAATACATACATACACACACATGCTTACAACATACACTTAAACATACATAACTTCATTGATTGTAGTTATATTTGTATTATATTAAAATATGGCGATACAGTTTTATGAGAGAGCCATGAGAGAGGTTGTGTCAAAATTATCTTGAAACCGTTTCAGGTTTTTATTTTGTTTACATAACAAAAGATTTTTGCACACACCAACTACTATAAATTAGAGTGAACATTGGCTGTGATATGTTGGATTAATAAGTGACTTGCAAGAAACAAAGTTCATTTTAACTGATCAGCTGCATGTTGTTGAACTGGGAAACCCTCATTCCAGGAAACTAAGTCTTATAGGGACAATCTATAAAAAAACAAAAACTCTGACTAATGCATCTCATCACTTTCGGGTCAACTATTTTATTGTCAAGGAATACGTAACATGTGCCTGACAGAAAAAAATAACACACACTTTTCGACTGATCTGGGCTGCCTACATATATAGGTTTAGGCCATTGACAATTGACGCCTCATGTTTTTTGTCAAATACTATAGTGCAAGCTAATGTGGCCTAAAGACTAACACATGGCATGACCGTGAGGAAGAAGCACAAATCAAACCCAAGTCCCTTTCCCTATTTTTGGGATACTCACATGGGAGTCTATTCATTAAAGGGAGGTGTGGCAGGAGAGTTTGCATGAGAATTGTGGTTTCATCTCCACGGAGTTTATTCACTGAAAAAAATGTTGTGTTTTCAATTCCTGACTTCCCCATACATTATGAAGGGCCAACTCGAATGACCTTCTGATTCAGCAAGAGCTGGTTTAATTTACATTAAATAATTGAGATTTTTCTCAAGTCTCCTCGCCTATTAAATTATGCATTATACAGAACCAGTTTAGCCCTTCTTGGAGAAAATCAGAAATAATCTTTTTTAATAAATGTAATAAATTTGTAATAAATAGTGAAATTAG
Source organism: Sceloporus occidentalis (assembly GCA_023333645.1). Lineage (NCBI taxonomy): Eukaryota > Metazoa > Chordata > Lepidosauria > Squamata > Phrynosomatidae > Sceloporus > Sceloporus occidentalis. The sequence goes on from JALMGF010000227.1 coordinate 459,049, forward strand.
TTGAAATCAAAACTCTCCTGCCAACTCATCATTTACTGAACCAACTCCTATGATGGCTCTATGCATTATGAAGGTCCAACTCCTGTGAGTGTCTACTGGAGGGAGAACCTCCCCGTGTAAAGTGCATAGTGAAATAAGGGAGATTTCTTTACAGTTTTCTCACCACTTGAACTATGCATTATGCGGGGACTGCTCAGCCCTTCTTGCTGGAGAAAGATATCAGTGTTGGCTCCTTAGAATAAACGGTGAAGTGAAGGATTTGAAAACACAACTCCCTTGCAAACTCTCCGGCCAACTCTCCCTTTAGTGATTAAAACCCCAAGGACCTGTGTTCAGATAAGCCAGATACTGTATCATGTGGTGAATCTGACATTTTCCCCAACTCTCAAACCCAAGTCCCTTTCCCTATTTTTGGGATACTCACATGGGAGTCTATTCATTAAAGGGAGGTGTGGCAGGAGAGTTTGCATGAGAGTTGTGGTTTCATCTCCACGGAGTTTATTCACTGAACAATGTTGTGTTTTCAATTCCTGACTTCCCCATACACAACTCCCTTGCAAACTCTCCTGCCAACTCTCCCTTTAGTGGTTAAAACCCCAAGGACCTGTGTTCAGATAAGCCAGATACTGTATCATGTGGTGAATCTGACATTTGCCCCAACTCTCTATAATACTAACATCTCTGGTTCTTACTTAGTACCAGGGGCGGACTGAGACCATCCAGGGCTCTGGGCGATGCGCCTCCCTTAGCAACGCCCTATTACCACACCTCTTCCAGGTTATGCTCCTTCCTTGTGGTTACATCCCCATATATCTATGTTTTCAGTATTTGTATTAATAAAAAAGACTTATCTTGCTCAGTATATAGTAATGGGAGTTATGCTGTATCACTGTCAATATCTGGCTCAATATATAGTGATTGGAGTTATACTGTACCACTCTGAATGTCTTGCTCAGTATATAGCCACAATCAGTGGCTGGCTCCATATATAGTGATGTGAGTTACGCTTTACCACTGTCAATGCCTGGCTCAATATATAGTGAACATAAAAATAGCATGGATTTAATGAGCCTCTGCACTACCTAGTTTTTGTTCTTGTTTACAGTAATAGTAGGTATATTTACTTTTATATATTTCAGATTAAGGTTCTGCATTTTTATATTTATGTATTTAAGATAACGTGTACAATATTGCTATACTTTACCATTGCTGCCCATATTATTTAATTTTTAACAATTATATTTTTGTGATGTTGTGTGAAAACTGCAAATTACAGTTTTACACTGTTTACAGAATAACACCAATCGGTATATACAGAGCCAGACACAGTGATACAGCATAACTCCCATTTCTATATACTGAGGCAGACAATGACAGTGGTATACCATAACTCCCATCACACTCTCACTCACATGCTTACTCATGGCTCCTCACACTCTCACAATGTCGTTCTATCTTTCCTGCATCACTGTCTTCTTTCCTGCAGCTCCTCTTCTTCTTCCTCCTCCTGCTATCATTCTCTTCTTCTTCTGCCTCCTGCTCTCATCTTTTTCTTCTTCTGCCTTCAGGTATGTGGACAAGGCTTCAGTGCCGAGACCTGTAATATGACATCAAGGGACATGCAAGGGAGATGGATACAAAGGTCTGTATGAGCAGACCACTGTGTCCCTTGATTTTGGGCCGGTAAGAGTGAGTTCCATGATCTCCCCAACTGGACCTGCTCCTTAAGCAGCGGGCAGTATAGTCCACCTCTGGAGGGGCACACCGGGGGGGCAGACTGCCCCCCTCATCCCGGGTATACCACTGGCAGATTTGCTCCCCAACCCTGGTGGGCATGGACCAGTCCGCTCCTGGCCACAGAAACAAAAATGTGTAAGCATGTAAGCCAGTTGTAATGAAATCACATTGACAATAATATTTATTTGGATTGCCCACATCCAACAGTTTTCTTTAGAATTTAATTCAATGATTAAAAGAAAAAAATGGATATATATGTGTTAGCCCAAGAGAGGAGTCTTGGGTTTAAATCAATAGACTTTATCAATAGACTTTATTGGGCCAACATAGATGTAGAGTTACATAAGTTTTGGGGATGTCAGAGGTCTCTCTGACTTTATACATGTTTCTATTTTGGCCCAATAAAATGTATCACTCTCAACTAAAGACTCCAAGGGTTTTAGGTAAGTAAAATATTAAATTGAAAAAGAACCAGACCCTAAAATACTTTTGTGTGATTTTAATCACAGTACATACATGCAGGATAGCGTAAACAGCATTCTGAAAAATAATTTCTCCAAAAAATAGACTTTGAACTTGAGCTTTTGACCTACAGCATGACAATAGATTGGAAGGGCTGTAATTCTTACAAACTCAGCTGTGAAGTTCTCACTTTCACATTCCTTGTAATAAAGAATGCTTTCTTTCCCTTCTCAGATGAAAGACTGCTATTTTTCAATCTGTACAATCTCTTGGAAGGGATCCTTTGGGGAATCATGTAAATTGAATACAACTTTAAAAGGCAATGTTATCATGTCCTAGACATTTTTAACAATACTTACAGGGTAACAAGAATTCTAGCACAATTCCATTCCTCAAAAAGCAGGCTGTACAGAAACGTTAAGCACGTTTTAACAAATGTATATCTCCTTAAAGATAAAAAAAAGGTAAAAAATTTAAACAGATCACATGGTATAGAGGTACATAGGTTCCTTTTTCTATCAACCAGTACAACACTTCCTGGAAATCAGCTAAATTCATTTAGCCTTTATTATAAGGATAAACCCTTGGCAGCCAATTTTCCATTAATGCTTTCATTGAAGCAGTCTGTGTGCGGAGATTTATAGTTTATACACTGTGCTTGCAAGGAAAACATTGCAATATGTTATGTGCCAAATGGCAGCTGAAAAAAAGTAACAGAATGTACTTAAACAAGTACAATATGGGCTGGGCTCTCTTTAACCCGGACTGGGCATAATATGGCATCACATTGGTAAACCTATGGCTGCACATTTTATCAACTAGTGCACAAACTGTAAGGAGCCAAATGTGTCTTGAGACAACCCAAAGGTTGAAATCTATGAATAAAAAATACTTAAATTCTAATACCTTGTGAAGAAAACTGTTCACAAGGTGTATAATGGTCAGTTCGCAGCTCAAGTTATCGCCAAAGATGTAGATGTAACTCTACAGCACTTGAACAGCAATTTATTTATTGAAACAGAACTTTGAGATGTTGTTTGTTGAGTCTAGAAGGCATTGTGATACACTTATTGATTTGCTCTCAGCTGATGTCCTGCATTATTGCCAATTCTGTCTTGCAAGTTGTTGGTATAGTCTATAATGCTGTCAAGGACTTCAAGTAAATCAATTCAACTCTTTGAGTGGTCAAGCTGGTTTTGTCAAAGTGAGCTAAGAAAACTAAATTGGCTCAACTCAGATTTCTATTAATAGATAACTTCTATAGGAACTAGGGTTGTCACCTTTCTTGCAAAAAAAATTATGAATGCTAATTTGCATAATTAATTATATATGCGTGACATCACATAAACATAATGTGCACCTACTGCCCAAATATTTCCTGCCACAGAAACATAATGTGCACCTACCTTCCCCCCCAAAAAAATATTTCCTTTCACAGAAACATAATGTGCACCTACCCCCCCCCCCCAATATTTCCTGCCACAGAAACATAATGTGCACATACCTTAGTTCACTTTTATCAGTGCAGGCAGGAGTAGGGACATAAGGCTTTTTCCTCCGAGTCCACTGGCAGAGAGCTTGCACAGGCCGGTTGGTCAGCAGATGGTGCCAGACTCAAGAGCGCTGGGGGAAGTGACGTCATGAAATTAAACATCACTTACCCCCAGCGCTCAGCCTCCGCCAATCACACCGTCGCGGCACGTAGCGCTGGTGGTGCTCCCCCTCCTGCCAATCACCCATTGCATTTCCGGTATTTTTAATATACCGATACTGGCAGGGTGCTCTAAATACCGGCCGGGTGGAATCCCTAATAGGAACTCATTGCTAGTTGGCAGTCTACTCAGCTTTCAAAATTTGACAACTTAGTCCATTTTGAAGCTTTGTGAATAGACACCAACAACAATGTTCTTCTGATTCCATAGAAAATCTCCTGAGGCTATGAAGATAAAATGAATTAATGTTACACTCTTTTACATTATAGTATTTAATTCAGATGATGTATTGTACCATATCCAATAATAGGAAGTAGTAAAACCCTTACGAAAAAATTACTGCAGTTTTTCTGAAGTAATACTGCTGTTTTTTGGACATGAAAAAACTGCAATACTGCACTTTTACTGCAGTATTACTGCACATTTACTGCAGTTGTACTGCATTTGTACTTCACTGTAATGCAGTTGTACTGCAGTTATTTTTGTACGGAAGTACAAATGCAATAAAGCTGCAGTACATTGAAGTACAACTGTAGGTTTGCAATATAAAAAAAAAAGTGCAGTAAATGTGCAGTAAAACTGCAGTACAGTGAAGTACAAATGCAGTACAACTGCAGTAAATGTGCAGTAATACTGCACTAAAAGTGCAGTATTGCAGTTTTTTAATGTCCAAAAAACAGCAGTATTACTTCAGAAAAACTGCAGTAATTTTTCATAAGGGAAATGCCAATAGAAAATCTTAAGTGGCCTTTGGAAATCATGAATAAGAGAACTTGTGCTGCTCATTCTGCCTGAAAAGGCAACCTCATCGTAAGCTTTTGAGCACGTTGGTTTTTTAGTAATAGGTAGACCACCCCATTTAACAGTGGGTGTGGATGACACTATTAAAATACAAACGTGTTCATGGTTTGTAGGGAAACGGAATTGTTTATTTCAGGGATGTTAAACTGCAGATCAATTAAGACCAGGATTGTTTTAAACATAAGAAATGTAATCAGTTCAAACTATTTTTATTGATGTGCCACTGCTCTTGCTGCGTTATCCAGAAAATCTGGCCTGGATAAGGCCTGTAGGTTAACACCACTGATTTACTTTAAAACTATGTGTAGAGAACTTTGCTGTTATGCTGAAACTTATATGAAACTTCCTTATCTCCACCTGTAGCTTACTATTTACGGCAGCTGACTGAATGGTACACACCCAGATCATTTTTTTATTAGATAAAAAGAAACATTTTCCCAGGTTGAAGTCCAAGAGTCTTAAACAAGTATGACAAAAAACCTAGTGAAACGAGTATTATAAAATTATACTGGTTTTTTTTCCCAATGACGTGTTTCCCCTCCATGATGTAACTTTTCTTTACATTAGGCATTTTAATTTGCTTTTAATGTTAATGTAGGTTAAGCAGAGGCGTATCTACTGAAAATAGCACCTCTGGCAAGCACTGAAATTGCGCCCCTGTCCAAATATCTAAAACCCATCTATTAGCCCCTGCTGCCCATATATATATATAAATATTAGACCCTGCTGCCGGTAGCAGGTATAGATCAACACGTTAACACACAAACCCAGCTTTGCATGTATAGATCAATTGAAATTCACTTGTGATCTCAGCACTGAAGGTATATATCAAATAAACAGAATCAGACATACAAATCCTGTATTTGCAGGTATATAATAATAATATATGAAACATAGCATTGCAGGTATAGATCAAATAAATACATGGAAACAGCATTGCAGGTATTAATCAACTGAATAAGACATACAAACCCTGTATTTGCAGGTATACATAAATAATGTATGGAAACATAGCATAGCAGATATGGATCTACAGAATGACACAAAAACCCAATAGATCAATTGGAATTCACATAAAAACATGGCATTAAAGGTATATTTAAAATCCCCTAAATTATAGGCATAGATTACAGGTTGCACACCCCAAAGCCAGCCCTGGCATCCACACTGCCCACATAGAACCTGACCAGCACCCAGATTACACACACATAAGATTTTCCATCTTTGTCCCCAAATAACCCAGCACAAGTCAACTTTGTCCCCAAACAGTCCGGCCTGTGCCATCTTTGTCCCATATACACCCTGCCTGTACCATCTTGGTCCTCAAGGCTCAAACATCCTGCTAGTGCCATCTTTGCCCTTCCACAATTATACATCTATGATACACACAAACACCTTTACAGTCACTCACTAATTCACACTTTCATTCAGACAATCCATCCACACATTAACTCATGCTCTCCCTCATTCAGACAATTCATCCACACACTAACTCACGCTCTCCCTCATTCAGACAATTCATCCACATATTAACTCATGCTCTCCCTCATTCAGACAAGTCATCCACATATTAACTCATGCTCTTCCTCATTCAGACAATACATCCACATATTAACTCATGCTCTCCCTCATTCACTCAATGCATCCACACATTAATTCACACTCTTTACTTATTTTAATATTCTTACTACCCTTTTCCTCACTATCTACCCCCTCTCCCTCCCTTGTCACTTTCTAACCCCTCTCCCTCCCCTTTCCCTACTACCTTCTTCCTCAATATCTACCCCCTTTCTCACTATCTACCCCCTCTCCCTCCCTTATCACTTTCTACCCTCTCTCCCCCTTTCTCACTGTCTACCCCTCTCTTTCCCTTATCACTTTCTAACCCCTATCTCTACCCCTCCCCCTTTGTAGTTCTCTCACCTTTAGGTCCAGCGACGGGAGCACAAGGCTTCTGTCTTCCTGCTCTGCTGCGGTGCCCGCTGCTTTACTGCTGAGCGCTGAAATATGACGTCATATTCTGGGGCTCAGCATTAAATGCCGGCACCGCGACGGAGGTAGAGGCCTCGTGGAGGAGAATGAGGGGCACCGAGCGGTTGCTAGGCACCCCTCTCTCCTCTGCACAAAAAAAGAAAGCGTTTAAAAGCCGCTCACTGTCGCCCCCCTTTCAAATGGCGCCTTTGGAACAAGCCATAGGTGCCATACCTTATATACGCCTCTGAGGTTAAGTCAGTGGTGTATTCAGGCCTAGATTCAGGGAGGCAGCCAACTGTCTAATTGTGCGATCAGGCTTCCTGTAGTGACACTGCTCAATTAAACTGTTAAAAGGAGATCACTGATCTCCCCAACCAGCCTGTTAACACTATGGAGCCTCCATAGCATGCCTTAAAAGATGCAGTGCAAAGGAGGCAGTTGGTAGCGTTTCCCACCCTTAGGCCTAGGGCAATGCCAAATAAAAAAAAACACCACTGGGTTCAGTGGGACTTAAGTTATGAATATAAATTTGCATTTAAATACCACAGTAAGTTGTTTACTCCCACTATTTTTATTACTGTTATCAGATTAAAAGTACTTTTTTCCAAATTATTGTGCTGTTGTTGAAACAGTCCTAATTTTCCAAATAGTTTTTCAGGCAATTTGTATGTGTTAACTTATCTTATCCCAATCTACTAGACAAACACCCTGACTCCTCATAATACTACCTGTGGTAATCAATAGGATGACTCAGTCTTACTCACATAGCCAGACACTTTGAGTAATGTAAGTCTATGGAGGAAATGGTTTCTTGTACAAGCAGGACTTCATTAGAGTCAGCTTAGTGTGGTGTTTGACTGGGGAAACCATCCGATGAGAACAGAAAAACATGTTAAATCCATAAAGGTCCAGAATAATGACACCGAAACGTGGATAGACTTTACTGCTATTTGAAAAAAATAAGATTTTATTAAGAAGGACACATAAGTGCTCCTAGGCTTATTTTCTTCATATTAGTGGGGAAGGAAGCGCATAAACAAGCTACAAAGTCCAAGATACTGTTAACAGTTTATACTTCAGTTTTCTATGTTGTATTTGGCAACTAGAGTTTTTTTTTCTGTAATATATCCAGGTTGGCAAGTAAAAGAAACTGACACTCTTATTGCCTACCTACTTTTGAGTGTTTGGAAATGATTACTCCCACCTCTCATTCCTCTGTTGTCGTGTACCATAAAACTTAGGGATAGGAAGGCAGAGCCAAAGGAATAGAAACAGGTTGCAGAATCAGGAATACAGGTTACAGGGACAGGCTACACACAAGATCCGACATAAATAGGACAGGACACCCCTCTGCTGGGGCTCAGGACACGACACCCCTCTCCAGGGCTAAGGACAGGGCTGACAAGACTGACCAGGTTACACATGACAAGACTATACAGAAATAACAGGACTAAACAGAATAGACTAGACAAGGACATGAATAGAACCCCTTTCTAAGATAATAAGATTGGAGATTCCGACACATATTATGGCCATAGCATGCTTAACCCACCACTACCTTAAAGTACTCCAATATATCAGTGGGTCCTAACACTAAACCCTGCCTACTGAATTACTAATAAACAAACTAAACATTGAATCTTAACACATATCAGAGAAAGACATACCTGCAGACTGAGACAAACATAAAGGGTGGGGCATACCTTAAAAGGCAACAGAAGCTGAAGCTAAGGGCAGGACTGGAAAATAAGAATCAGAAGTTCAGGACAGAGCATAAGGAAATCCAGGAATGCATTGTAGCAAGATAGGGGAAGCCTGGATGGGACATGACAGTATTCCCCTCTGAATGAGCAGCCTCCGGACGCGAACAAAATCATCCACAGAATGAAGGATGACTCTCTGATGGAAGCACTGTGTGAACAAGTCAACTCAGGAACCAGCATCTTCAGGATTCAGGAATCTCTTCAGAAGAAGTCCTTTGGCGACCAGAACCACTGCTCGGTGGACCAACTTCCTCCAAACAGGAACAAGCATATCTGACCGGGAATGAGGAAGCCGCCTCTTGCAAACTTTCCTCTGGAACAAGGAATCAGCATATGCGAACGAGAATGAAGAAGCTGTACCTAGCAGATTTTCAGGTTCAGATGAACGTACTCTCATATTTGGGGGACCCAGGCAGACCAGAAGAAGAGACCACCGGATCACTGGATAACTGCTTAGCAGTGTCACAGTCCCGGGTGCCGGCAAGCATGGGCAAGCTAATGCCCGTGCACGATGGGCACCACGAGGTGGAGACCCCCAGAGACAAGTACTTACCCGATCTCAGCACATCCATGGTTCTTGAGTAGAAGCTGGGGGCGTGGTCTTGATGGCAGGCTGTAGCTGCATCAGTGATGTCATCCAGTGGGCGGAGCTTAGGTCTGGCACAGGATTTAAAAATCCGGATATCCTCCTCCCAGTTACCCTGTTGTGGTCTTTGCTGTGTGCACCGTGCTGTTTAGTCTCCTGAGTATTTTGACCCTTTGCTTGCCTGACGTCTCTGTTGCCTGCTGATTTTGTTCCGCTACCTTCCCTGATTTGGCTACCGATTTGGCTCGTCTGACTACCCTCTCTGGATTTTGACCCCGGCTTGTTCGACTACCCTCTCTGGATTTTGACCACGGCTTGTATGACTACCCGATTTTGGTGCTCTGACCCAGCTTTCCTGACTACCGTTTTGGCATCATCTCCACCCTGTGGGATCCTTTACCAGATCCTTCTACGTGTTACCAATACCTTGTGGATCCAACTCCGTTCCTATATTACCTACCTCTACCTGGCCTCCTTACTGTTGGGATCCTCTAAATCCTGGGGTGCTGCCGCTTAGTACTTTGGGTAGAAAAACTTCTGCGGTAAGTGCCAGTGTGGGGGTGGTCGTGACAAGCAGACTGACCTCCTCCAAGAGTGGAATCAGGTGAACTGAACAGGGATGAGGAAGCTGACTCTTGCAGACTCAGGTCCAGAAACAGGTATGCCTCATAACAGGCAGGAAGAGCTGACAGAACACCAGAATAACGGAAAAGCAAAGTCCAGGCAGAAATGGCTGACAAGTCGAAAGCGCTGCAGACTCCACTCTGAGAACATTTTAATAAAACATTACATAATGGTAAGGTTGTCAATTGGCTCAGGATCACTTTTAGTGCACTTTTTAGTGCACAGAGGGTAGGGTGCGGTGAGATATGTGGTTGGCATCCTGGGTCCACTTGGTCAACCATGTAGATATGTAGTTGACACTGAAAAGGTTAAAACAATAAAAAAATGGCAAATAAGCAAATTGGGAGTGGCAGTGATTAGATATGACAGCAATAATAACAATACCCTAATTGTAGTTCTTGTTTCATCTTGCCTGCCTTTCCCTGATCTGTATCATCTTCTACCATACTCTATGTATAAGTAAATAAGTTAGCAGAAGCTGTAAGATTTCAAAGTTATTGTCAAGAGTGAAGTGGGCAACACCCTTTTTGTCCCATTTTGGATAGCATTATGTTTTTACAAAATTTCTAATAAACATATTTCCTTCTTTGCCTTGCTGTTTAATCTAAACATTATTATGATCTTGGAGGCTGTATTACACTGGTTGTGTGGGTGTGATCCAGTGGCTCCCTGCAAACATTCAAAGAAAGGATGTACATCAGGGGAGGAAAGAAGAGCACAGGAATATGGGTCTCAGTAGAGCGAGCTGGCCTAGGTAAAGTAGCCTGGTAGCTCCCACCAGTTGTCTCACCTAGAAAGCGTGCGCCACTGCCTGGGGCCCCTGAGTCAAGCCCCCAGACAGATGCCTAGTGCTAAGATAGGCCCTGAATTAAATATAGAGAGTATCTACATGTCTAGCTGTAGGATATTTCACAAACTTCATTCTGAAAGTACTTTTACACTCACCAGTGCTTACAGTAATTACTTGGGTTCATCGAGGGCATGAGGACTTTTCCAACATAATCTAGCCCACACTGGAATTGTATGAGATATACTACAAAATTCAAGTAACTAAAATATTCTCTAGTATTAAAACTTTTACCTACCTTTACATTACTTGGGTTAACACATCACCCACATCTGTACATACCGTTGTAAGAAGTAAGCCAATTTAGACAACCTCACCAGTTCTTTGTCTTCCCAGAAAACTGATTCATATTAGCTGCTGTGGAAGCCATTACTTTATTTCATGACTGTATATGCAGTTGTGATCAAAAGTTTGCATACCCTTGGAAAATCGATATTATATTTACCATTTTCAAAGAAAACATGAGTGAGCAGGCAAAACACATTTCTTTTATTTGTTATAGGATTCATATTCAACTGTAGATTATAACAGAATGGCACAATCATGAAACAAAACATGGCAACAAACCCTTGTTCAAAAGTCTGCATACCCTTAGTTCTTAGTACTGTGTATTGCCCTCTTTAGCATCAATGACAGCGTGTCGTCTTTTGTAATAGTTGTCTATGAGGACCCAAATTCTTGCAGGTGGTATAGCTGACCATTCGTCATGTAAAGTCTTTGGTCATCTTGCATGAACCACACCTTTGAGATCTCCCCAGAGTGGCTTGATGCAGGCCCGGACTGGGACAAAAAATAGGCCCGGGCATTTAAGCCTGAGCAGCCCATTTTTATTTATTTATTTATTTATTTATTGTTAAAGCCCACCCTTTATGTACCATCTTTGCATTTACCCACTCATTCACACAAATCATTAATGCAGTCTCACAAATCATTCAAGCAATTCATCCACACATGAATTCATTAATTGTCATACGCATTCACAGAATTCATCCACACAATTCATCCACACATTTATTCATTCATTCTCATACGCATTCACGCTACCCCCTCTCCCCATCTTATCTGCCCCTTCTCACTATGTTCCTCCTTTTCACTATGTACCCCCTTCCCCACTTCTCAATATGTACCCCCTCTCACTATATATCCCCTCTCCCCATTTCTCACTATCTAACCCCCCTCCCTCACCCTACTTACCTTGTTGCCGGAGCAAGCAGCAACTGCGACCGGGCCCGCGGCAGAGCCGGATTGACTTAGGGGCTGATGGAGCTGCAGCTCCAGGCCCTTCCTTAAAATAGGCCCAGTCAGGACCGGACTGACTGGGCCTATGCGGCTTCTACGGCCGCATTAACGTAGGGCCCCTTAAGCCCGCCGCAACTGCGACCGGGTCCGCCACTCTAAGGGGCCGGGAAGCCCCCACCAGGGCTTAAATTAAAACATCGGGTTGTTTTTTTTTTTACTTTATTTAACATCCTCCATGTTAAATAAAGTTAACAAAAACTTTATTTAACATGGAGGATGTTAAATAAAGTAAACCCCCCTCCCCCGATGTTTTAATTTAAAGCCTGTGCGGCAGCACACCCATAAGGCCGGCCCTGGTGGGGGCTTCCTGGCCCCTTAGAGTGGCGGAGCCGGTCGCAGTTGCGGCGGGCTTAAGGGGCAGGTGCTGCAGCTCCATCAGCCCCTAAGTCAACCCGGCCCTGCCGCAGCCCGGCCCGGGTCCAAGTGCGTCCCATGCGCAGCTTTCGTGTGGAAGAATACAAATTGTCTGCCAGTATTTTCTGATAACATGCTGCATTCATCTTGCCATCAATTTTCACAAGATTCCCTGTGCCTTAAGAGATCACACACACCCCAAAACATCAGTGAGCCACCACATACTTTTCAGTGGGGATGGTTTTCTTTTCGCTACAGCCTTGTTGACCTCTTTCCAAACATAGCACTTATGGTTGTGACCATAAAGCTCTATTTTGGTCTCGTCACTCCAAATTACAGTGCGCCAGAAGCTGTGAGGCATGTCAAGGTGTTGTCGGGCATATTGTAACCTTTTAAGTTGCATTAGCACAGTAAAGGGTTCTTTCTGAAATATTTCTTGGTCTACCTGACCTTGGCTTGGTATCAAGAGATCCCCAAATTCTCCACTTCTTATTCAGTGATTAAACAGTACTGACAGGCATTTTCAAGGATTTGGATATCTTTTTATATCCGTTTCCATCTTTATAAAGTTCCATTACCTTGTTACACAGGCCTACTGACAGTTCTTTTCTCTTCCCCATGGTTTGTATCTTGCCTGCTCAGTGCATCCACATGAGAGCTAACAAATTCATTGACTATTTATACACAGACACTACATGCAATTAAAAAAGCCACAGGTGTGGGAAATTAACCTTTAATTCAGTGGTGGGATTCTAATTTTTTACTAACCACTTCGGAACTAAAAAATAAACTTAGATGGAAATTACCTTACTTAAAAAAGTCACTGAATCTTCATCTATTCTTCATTGTTAGAAGTGAATTTTGCATCATTTCTTGTTATACATGTTGGGAAAAACATTCGAAATAGCGAATCGTTTGAATTTCTTCAAATAATATTGTAGAAGCTGCTGTTTCTTCATTATTGAGGCTGAGCCTAAAAAATGTACATTTTAAAACAATTACTATTGACTGAACTGTTAATGCTATTAATATGTATCAAATATAAATAAATTAGTCTAATATAAATGGGAATGGCATACTAAATTGTGATTCCTATATATACTGCATCTGCACCACTTAACCTGTCAAAACATCAAACATTTAACCATAGTAATACTGACAGTTAATATGTCACTTGAACATCTGCACATCAATACTTCACCTCAGTACTTTATTGGTGAATGAAACATCAATATTGGTTTACCATTTCTAAAAGATATACGTATACCAGTGGCCAGTGCAGTCAGGGCCGGCCCAAGACAAAATGCCGCCTGGGGCGAAGTTTAAAATGCCGCCCCCCCTATTATCTACCCTTCCTCTCCCCCCCTATTATCTACCCCCCCCCCCTTGTACTTACCTTTCAGCAGTCCTGCGGCGAGTCTCCCTGCTCGGTCTCGGCTTGGGGCGGCCTGGAGCAGTTGCCCCACTCGGCTCCATTGTCGGGCCGGCCCTGAGTGTAGTCCTAAACATGAGATTGCGCACACACACAATGTTTAAACACATTTTCTCTTACTTGTGTCTTTCCTTGGAGTGCTGTGCAATTCTCCCTTACTCACTTCCTCCAAGCTGGATACGCTCTCACTGTATGAAAAATACAACCAGTCATTACATAAATAAATCCCAAATTTATCACTATCATCAAGAATAATTTCTTTAAATAATGTAATTAAAGCGACTTTTGCATCATTATTGATGCAGGGCCTAACAATTTTATATTTTCAAATAATTACTGTTGCCTGTAATTGTAATATTATTACTATTAGTCTATTTGTCAAATATAAAAAGACTAATATAAATGGGAAATGGCATACTCACAATAACTTTAGCTGTGAACCTTGGCTAGGAATGGGAAAAGGAGCTGCTGAACCTTCAACTATTCTTTGCTGACTCTTAGCAGTGAATACTGACTCTGTTGCTGGTAGACTTTCACAGTGATCGAAAGTAGGAATGGGAAAAGAAGCTGCTGAACTTTCAACTATTCTTTGCTGACTCTTAGCAGTGGATATTGACTAGAGTAACCAGTTCAGACCTTTCATAGTGAAAAATAAACATGATTAGTAAACTTAAATGGCCTTACTTAAAATATTTCCATATAGCCAATTGATTATCATCATGCACTGTATTTTGTGGGGTTTTTTTTACCCTGTTGTCATCAGCTGTGTGGTTTTTTCGCAGCCATGTTCGAACTGAAGGAGTGGGGTCACAGGAGTGAAATGGGAGGCCAATCATATTAATTGTCATTAAATTTGCGATATTATGAACCGTCAGGCGGCTTCTTTTCTCTGAACATATAATATTCATTATAGAAAATCCTCTTTCTGCCTCTGCAGAACTAACAGCAACGGTATTAACAATATTTTTGGCCCTTTGTACGGTACTTGGGATCCTATGATGTTGATTTTGTAGTATATTTTCTACATAGTCACAGTAGTCATTGGTGTCAATTTCATAATGAAACAACTTGTTGAATTCACACACTTTTTCTTCTGCAGCTTTCCAAGGAACAACAACTTCTTCAATATCCTACGTATCTGCGTCAATGGTGTTTACAATTTCTTGAATTGTAAGATCATTATTTTCTGCTTTATTTCCAAATTTTAAGTGATCATTATACATCAACCTGGCTTTCATGTTATCAACGACCGCTTCAAGTAATTTTTGACGAGGTAGATTGCAATATTGTTGATTCTCAACAAAACTAATATCTTTAAAAGCATCCGACTGTATTGTGGGTTCAACTTTCTTTTCAAAGTTTCCACGACTTTCTTGGAGCAATTCAAATGCCTTAATTGTTCTTTTTATTAATTTCTCAGCTCTTATAAAATTGAGATCTCTTTTTTGAAGGATATTAGATAGTAAGGACATTTCTTGCAATATATCTATCATTAATGCAAGATCATCGAGAAAGAATCTGTTGCGAAGAATGGAGTCCATTCCTGAAAATTGCTTATGTGCAGGAAAATACTGATACAAAGCAGGATAAGCCCTCCATACAGCAAGTGTTGATCTTAAACTACAAGCAGCCCATCTTGCCCCTAAACACTTCCAATCTTTGTAATTTCAAGTCCGAGTTCTCCTGAAATTTTGACCAGCTCCATTTGATTTTTGTTTGATTGGTGAAAAATAGTATATATTTTATCAATGAAAATTTTTAAGTGATTCACTTGTTTTACTTGAGTGATGGCATCATCTAAAACAAGTTGCAGACAGTGATGTTAAGCAATGTCAAATAATGATGTCTGGAAATTCTTTTTTAAGCCTGGTGCTTACCCCTGAACTTGCAGCCCAGCATTACACTTGCTCCATCAGAGCAAAATGCAACCAAATGTTTTGTCAAGTAGCACTTATCAAATCCAACATCACACAGACCTTTTAACAAACTTTTGTGTATAGACTCAGAATCCTGGCCTTCCAACTCTATTAAATCCACAAAAATTGTTGGTGAAAGTTGAGAATCTTCAACTTTTATGAAAATTATCAGCACTGGTTTACTAGCTATCGTTGAAGCTTTGTCAACAATGACACTAATTTTAAGTTGCTTTTTGATTATTTTAGAAAATATATTTTTAATTTCTCTTGCAATGTGCTCGACTATTTTAATAGCAGCTTTCCGAGAGTGCAGCCCCACTCCCATATCCAACCCATTTTTTACTTGAAGTTTGATCTCATCTTCAATATCAGAAAATGGCCTATTTCTTTTTGCCATACTGTAAATTGTATTGAAGACTTTACATGTAGAGCTCATATATTTTTGGTTAATTGTATCTATGCTTTTAGCAATTACATCATCAGTACGACCTTTTAGTTGAGCCACACAGAAACAGTGTGCCCTAGATGAAAAGTGTTCATTCATTTTTTTTCTGAGAGAAGCTTGCTGGATGGCTTTATTTTTTCCTGATGCTTCAACACAAAAACCTTTCCATTCCATGGATACATGAGCTCCTTTCATATGTATGGAATCAAATCTTGCACAGTGATCACAACCCAGTTTCTTGTTACGAATGGCCAAACCATCATATTTTTTTTGAAATTCCTTGACCTGCTTAATATTCAATCAATCAGGAGGAGCAACTGTATTTGACGTGGATATTTCATCATCATCATCTCTTAGTGGTAAAGGTTCACTGCATTCTTCAATAATGGAAAATGGAGCTGCAAAATCTTCATCTTCTCTTTGTCTCTTCTTAGATGTGGATACATCATCATCTCTTGACGTTACAGGTTTACTGCAATCTTTATTACAGATTGAAAATACAGCAGATGTTGATGCTGCCGGTAGACTATCACATTGATCAAGAGTAGGAAATGGAAGAGGAGCTGCTGAATTTTCTTCTATTATTTGTTCGTAGTTAGAACTTGGGTAGAGGGATAGCTAGGTGGTGGGGCTCTACCCAGACTATTGATAGCTATTTATGTAATGTTTTTCTATAAAAAAAATAAAAAATTTTACTTTACAATTTAATCCTAGGACACATGGTGTGTACAGGGGTTGCAACTAAAATACTGGAAAATGCACTGACAAGAGCCATGTTTAATAACAAGTTTATATGCCTGTTATTGAAATAAAATGACGTGCCTAAAAAAGCATTTTAACTTTTTCATCTCTCTCCCCCTCTCCACCCATCACAAAAGTTCCATCATTACATTACTTTACTTTCTTCCATTCACAAAATTTCCATCCATTTCTCCACAAACACATTACATATCAACCTAGTCTTCTCCTGTGACATGTCCCCACACCAGCCCTTCCCTTGACTCACTTTTTGATATACTCTAAAGGAGACAGAATGAACTGAGATGAAGCCCTTAAGGGGATCGTATCACTACCAATGAACACAATCCTCGCAACATTTACTGCTCATGGCCCCTCAATAGTACACTATGAATATGCATTGTAAGATATCCATCCAGCATCACTATCTAGATAGCTGCCGTACATCATATCAATCCCATCTGTAGCATTTTCTCGGACTGGTCAGCTGCTGTATTCTGTGTAATGTGTACCGATTGGTGTAGGGTTAATAGGAGCCCAGAATAACTTGCGGTTGTATTGACTATTTCTATCTAAGAGGGGTAAGTAGTTTTTCAGATATACCACGTCTCGGGCACCCAATTCCACATTTTCACATGGAGCCATATCAGACAGGACAGTGTGCAACCATTGTGCGATAAGTGCACTATGACTGGACCTTGGCTTTAAGCTCCTGACAACTATAAAGTGCTTTTCATATGTATAGAGATGGATACCAAGGCAAATCCCTGATTTTGAACTCCCCAAGTCCCCCAGGTTCTCCAATTTCATCCCTTCTTCTCAAAAGCCTACCATTTTAGCACTTCTTCTTCTCTTCCCCTACTACAATCTCCCCTTCCCCTTCTTTCTGGAGAATGGTAGGGTTCTCCCTATGGGAGTAAAAGAATGTCTGTCGATATATAGGTGACATTTTGTAGGCCACTGAAATGACATGGCTCCCAGCGCCACTCTCCCTTTTGTACACAGCCCAACAAAGACCCACAGACACATTTGGCAAATCATCTGCAATCTCACAGTCAGTTCTCACAGGTTTAGCCTTGAACATGAACGGTAAAAGAGTGGCATCTTTAATCATTCAGTGTTGTTATAATTAGAACTATGATCATGTTACTAAATAAGATGAATACTTAAGCACTATAAATGCCCATAATTCAGTAGTAATTAGTATTGATCACAACACTGTTTCTTACCAGTAGAGTAGGGTAAAGTAGAGTAGACTAATGCTAATGCTGCTGCTACGCAAAACACAGGCTCAGGAGGTCGCTATGCTATCTCCACAGATGCTGCCAACTGTCTGCTGGAAACCACCTGCGCAACAAAATATATAACCGCGCGGCGAAAAAAAAAAAAAAAGCTGCATGCGTCAAAAGCTCAAATCCCCCACGAACTGCCAATTTGAATTTCAAATAAGAAACGGTTCGGCGAACTTTGGATTTTTTAAGAAACGGTTCGCGCAAACCGGTGTGAACCGGCTTAATCCCACCACTGCTTTAATTGTCATTTTAACCTGTGTGTGTCACTTTGTGTTTGTAACATGGCCAAACATTCAAGGGTATGTAAACTTTTGATCAGGGCCATTTGGGTGATATCTGTTATAATTAGAATTTCTAGCGATATGTTTATAAAATATATTCTTCGTATTTAACATATATATAGTAAGAACTTTCTTTGGTCGAGTTTTGATATTGTAAAGAATTTGTAGTTTCTGAAGTGACGTTAGCCATATTTGATGAATCACTGTTTTTGTGATGAGTCTAGAGAAACATTTCACCTTTGATGATGAGTGAGAGTTTGTATCTTGAAGCTGTAAAGATAAATTACTATTTCAGTCCTGACACCACCTTGTTTACACATTTTTATTGTGTAGGAGTTGGTATTATAATTTGAAAAGTTAAATGTACCCAGAATGTTTTCCCCTTATTAGAATACCAATTTAAAGAGACATACATAAATTGGGTATAGTTAGTCAGGTGACTCTACTAACTAATGCTTTTAATGAAATAAGGTGTAATGGGTAAAGCAAACTGTTCACTTATTGTGATAATAATTAGAATGCATATTAAACATGTAAAAAGTGATATTATCCTCTGGTCAGACCTTGCTAGAGTATGTGTACAGTTCTGTAAGGACGTTTTATTTTAGTGAGAAGGTGGCAAGCAAGTGGAACAGCCTCCCAGCAGATGTGGTAGAGTTTAATACAGTAAGGAAATGGAGACACTCATAGGATGGGCATATGGGTATCTGGAATCTAACACAAGACCAAGGACTGATGCCAGATTTTATGGTTCTATGCAATGGCGTCACAACCCGGGTGCGGGGGGTTCGGACCGCACCCAGGTGACACCTTACAAGGAGTGACACCACACCAGGCAGGGAACTCTTCCTCTGGGCCGCGGGAGCGGGATCTTGATACGCCCTGCTCCCCGCCCATTTTTTCCTTCAAATGGGGGCGGGACCGCTTACCGATGTCAATAGGAACGCCCCCGACGTCAGCAGGACCGCCCACCAACGTCAGTGACAACAAACCTAGTGACGCCACTGGTTCTATGCTTTATAACCTAAATGCAGAATCAAGAAAAGTACTGCATTGCAAATGAAATGGCTAATTTGTAAGCCAAAGTGAAAATGGCAAATATCACTGTAACTTCAAACACTTAATACTTACATTTTCCTATCTGAAGACATGCAAGTACAGAACAACCATTAAACCTTTCCTGAAAATATAATTCTAAATTGTGTAAATTTTATCCGTGTGTGCTTCTTGTACATCGGATTTTGTTTCAGTATTCCATGTGAATACGTTTAACAGCCACTAGAGGGAGCTTTACCCACTTATGTAATGGTTTTGTTTTGTGTCTATTGTTAGGGTCACATGCTACATTTTTTGTAATGTGACTAATCGCCTAAACAAGTCAGAAGAAGACGATTGAAACTGAAATCAATGTTATGTGTGAAGAGTAGAGTATCAGTTCCACTTCCACTATGTAATGCAGCAATAAACAGCCTTCAAATAAATAGCCTGCGCTGTCCAGTACATGCCAGAAGTGAGCACCGGAGCCCTGTGCAAAAACGTCAGGACATGAAGATACAAAATTAAAACGTGGACTTAGGTGAACACCTAGTCAGCTGTACCTGACATATTACACATATTACAATGTTCAATGTAAATTGATTGGACATGACTAGCGTCGCTGATCAGCTGGCGTCTGCAGCAGCTCGGGGGGACGTTGACCTGGTGAGAAGGATACTGGAAGGTGGAGCTGACCCCAATGACCCTAATTCGAAGGGGAGAACTCCCATCCAGGTGAGTGTATAAATCATTCTAATAGATAGATAGATAGATCGTGAAGCATACAACATAGATTGTGGTGGGGTAAAGGTGATTACTCATTACAAAATCATCATAGGTATCTATATCTATCCTTGGCGTTGTCCTAAATTATTGAACTATAGATTGAGATAGGTGTGTTAATCCAGTAGTGTAATTTAAAAAAATGGGTATTGCAATATACATCAATACCTTTTTATTGCACTAATAAATGTTAAATATTTCACCGAAGTTTATAAAAGAATAGGATTGCTACTGTTTTAATTTAAAAAAAAAAAAACAAATGAAAATAAGGTGAGTGTTCTATTCGGTATATTTAGTTGTGCACTAGACACACATACATATATATGTGATTTAGACAGAATATGGCAGTGCTGGTGTTTTCGAGTCCTATATTTTATCATAGCTTTGAAGTTGCAGAATGTGTGATGAACACAAAATGGATGATTTGGAAAAAGGAAAGATAAAATAAATATGCTGCCTTCATGCTAGATTTTCATTTATTCCAGTCACCTAAATCGCCCTAATTTTAAGTAGAGATACGCCCGGCAGAAGGTTTTTTTTCCTATAATATATATAATATCTATAAATATCTTCCCATGTGTCTTGGGCTAATTTTATTGTGAAAATAATTGAAGGTTGCATGACATTTCGGATTTGTTACAGAACTTTTGTCTCTCTAACCATTACATGCTGATATCATATATGTTACTGTATTTCTGTAAACAATTCATAGTAAATAATGAACTAAAAATATTTTGGGGCTTATTTTCCAACAAACATTTTTTTGAAGTTAAATGTGAAGATTTTTTAATACGCCCTGGTTTGAAGTTTGTATGCTGCATTGTTTTGTACTAAAATCCCTATAATTCACAGCTAGAGAGACCCCTTTTGTCACGTACAGGTTCGTAAATAACATTTAATAAACTAAATAACCCATGTTATATGTGTACCACGGAGAAAACTTAAATCCCTCTAGAAACTTATCATATATAGATAGAAGCATATTTAGAAATAATATACAGTACGTAATGGGACGTGTTGCCAGTATATAATAGAAGCGAACCAAGCCTTTTCATCAAAATACCCCTGAACAGAATACAATATTATCCAAGAGTAAACCATACAATAAAAATGGATGAATATGCATGTATGTACACTTGGAACGTTTATAGAATTTATACATGTGACATTTATACATATCTGTATTTCGAAAAATCTTACAATTTGTTAAAATATGTTGGGTAATAGCATGCCATACTCCCAGATTTACATCATAATAAATACATTGCTTTATTGCCTGTGCGTATATATGTAAGTGTCTAGTTACGTTTAATAATGTATATTATTATTAATAATATTGATATTATTTATCATAACAGACCATATATATATTCATAGATAAAATAGTGTTTTAAAAATCTTAGAATTGTTCATCTCTACATTGGCAATTATAAGTAACACGTGACCTTTTTATTTTTGTAACCATTTTTTAATTGAATGCAATTTGGTAAAGAGAGGAAAGTGTCTGGCTATACATTTTATATGCTGTTGATAAACTATGCTACTTGGGAAACCAATGGATCATGTGGCATTGTACTGTCCATGTGGCCACGTGTGTCCAGTGGCACTCTAAGAAGCGACAGTTACCTAATTATTACCTTCACCATTTTTTTTTACAATTTGGAACGTTTATGGAATTTATACATGTGACATTTATACATATCTGTATTTCGAAAAATCTTACTATTTGTTAAAATATATTGGGTAATAACATGCCATACTCACCGATAGAAATACAATTTACATTATAATAAATAAATGACTTTATTGCCTGTGCGTATATATGTATGTGTCTAGTTACGTTTAATAATGTATATTATTATTATTATTTATTATAACACACCATATATATATTCATAGATAAAATAGTGTTTAAAAAATCTTAGAATTATTACCTTCACCATTTTTTTTTACAATTTAAGCCCAAATTACGTGATGGAAAATAAAAAAAATATACTTAGTTTTGACTTCTATAGCTTTTGAATATTTTTTAGAATAAGTGCAGTATTATAGTGTGTTATGTATTGTTTAGAAACAACGTTGGCATAAAAAGCTAACCAACTTTGCAGTCTATTGCTTAAAGAAATAATATAATATATAATTTAAATATTCAAATATAAAATAATATATACGCAAAACATAATAATTATAATTAATTATAATAATTGTTATATTTCTTCTGTTTTGATCTGATAGGTGATGATGATGGGTAGCCCAAAAGTGGCAGAGCTGCTAATTCGTTATGGTGCAAATCCGTCTGTCCCAGACCCTTTGACTGGCACATGCCCGGCTCACGATGCGGCCAGGGAAGGCTTTTTGGACACTGTCCTGGTGCTGTTGGGTGGCGGTGCCAGTATCCAGGGCCCCTATGACAATTATGGCAAACGCCCCATTGACCTGGCACCTGCATGGATGAAAGAGGAACTCATCAAAATGGGGATCACAGATTAAAGCAGACTAAAATAATGGACTCTTTTTAGGTATACCTGAGAACCTTGCATACACTTACAGGGACTTATAAAGACAATACATTCATTTCCATGGATCTTTCAGCAAAATAAACCCTGTTATAAAAACGGGTTGTTATATAGGAAGGAATCATCGTATATGTAAAAAATGATTGTCGATGAATACACGGTGAATGGCACTATAATGTGAAAAATAATCACTATAATAAATGATAATATGTATGTGTGCTTATAAAAGTTAATATCTGTGGCGGTAGCAGGGTTTTGCTTCACATATGTATTTGAATTTTTTGCATTTCACAAATACTGCTGGACAGACCTCCGCTTAAGATCAAACATGGCTGGCTGCTGGGATTTGACAACCAAAACACCTATTGCGCGTGAAGTTCGTTATTCCTTCCTGATTCAGTATGCGGTAAATCTGTAGCAGCATTTATAGACTTTAAATGCCATGGATTTGAGTGCTTGTATTAGAAATATATATATATATACAAATATAACAAAAATGACGAATAGGATATACGTTGAATATGATTTTAATGTTTTTTTTTCAATTATATCTATATATATATATCTATATCTATATATATATCTATATATATATATATATCTATATATATATATATATATATATATAGATATATATATATCTATAGATATATATATATATAGATATATATCTATAGATATATATAATGGCTGTTTGCATCTCAGAGTCAAATACATATATTCATAGTACTTCCATAAATCATCTTTATGTTATTCATTTGTGTATCAATTTAACCTAAACATATCAGTTTTGATTCATACGTGCGGTGACATTTCTGCATTAAAAGGTTGATGATGACAATGATGAGGAAGAAGAATACAGTATCATACCTTGTTCTTCTAAACTGGGCGTCTCAGTGTAAAATCTGTGTGGACGATTGCACATGGTTGTACAGTGAAACTATTGAAAAGAAATATACAAAATGCAAAGTAGATTCCCGGAAACCAACTCCCAACAACAAGATTTATCATGTCGCCTAATAAGAAATTATCTGTCAGCCAAGTATTATATTTTATATATATGCGTTCACGAAAAAATGATATTTTTCTGGTGGAATATTCCACAGTGATAGCAATATCCATTTTTGGTAATTATTCCAGGGTGTTTCCACGGCGGTCCTTTCTCACCTGTAATTATCTCTTCCACATGCTTCTTAAAACACATTTACTATGAGAAATTAGACTTCCTGGGCGAAGATCTATTTGTAAACCACCCATCGTGCAAAGTAAGGATTTCTACTTAGGGTTTGTGTGTATAGGTAGATCCATGTTGTTTTAAAATTGATTATAACATAAATATTGCGATAATACAAATTTTTTAACTCCTCTGCCTCTTGAATATACGGCCAGGCGCTTTGGGCACTCTTCTGGTGCTGTGTGTTGGCACTGCCAGTATGTATGGACACTCTTCTGATTCCAGTATCTATGGTATCAGTTTCAGTAAACTATTAAAAAGGAATCTACAAAGGGCAAAGTAGATTCTCAGAAACCAACTCCCAACAACAAGATTTATCATGTCGTCTAGGCGACACGATAGAAAACAGATTATTCCTTAATAAGAAATTATTTGTCAGACAAGTTACATTTAATGGAATTTTTTTAGCTTCTCGATTACAAGTTGAACAGAATGCATTTGTTTTAGACACAATTAGAACTAGTGTTAAAACATTCTAAGTTAGATTTTTTGAGCATTCAAATAAACTATATGACTTCTCTATATAGCTCTGATATATACCCAGAGTGATTTAGGTATTTAACAACGTCGAGCTACTGTGGAATTGACTTTCAGTGTCTGATAGGATTTGTAGCTCCATTAATAAAAAAATCTGACGACAGATAACAATCACTTGGTTCATCTAGTATTCACATTTTTGTTTTTCACCATTTTATGAAATGCTATTTTTTGTAACTAATAATAATTTTCAGGCATAAACTGTAGTTTTAAAATACCCATCCCTATAGCAATACATTCACAGAAACTCATAATTGCAATATTGCAATATTAGACAAGTTCATTTTCAGCTGATCTTGTGACCCAGAGCAGACAGTATCGGGAAGAATTACTGCTAGATTAGAACGTAAAATAAAACATACACAGAAAAACCAAATCTTACAAAAATAATTATGTAATTCTCATCTACTATGTGTATTTAATGAAATTCCCCAATCATTGGAACTGGGAACACCTATTCGTTCTAATTACAATATTAAACCATTAGTAAAGACATATGCTTATCCCATGCATATTTTAATTCCCTCACTCAGTCTCTAACACTTCTGCTGGGAGGCTGTTACATTTACATACCACCTTTTAAGTAAAGTAAAAAAAATATAGATAATAAAATAAAACTTAATCTTTAATTGGTACTTAATTAAAAAAAAAAAAGACTGTCCTCCTTAAATAATTGAAGAAATATTTTGTTAGGTTTTGCGCAGTCCTGTATATTTTTAGTTAACTATTACAAGGATGGGGGATTTGAAATAGGGATTGGATTAATATATTTAATATGTAATAAGTGGTCATTGCGTTCACTGGTGGAATATTTCAGAGTGATAGCAATATCCATATTTGGTTATTCCAGGGTGTTTCCAAGGCGGTAGTTCTCACCTGTAATAATCTCTTCCACATGCTTCATAGAGCACATTTACTATGAGAAATTAGACTTTTGGGGCGAAGATCTATTTGTAAACCACCCATCGTGGAACGTAAGGATTTCTACTTAGGGTTTGTGTGTATAGGTAGATCCATGTAGTTTTAAAATTGATTATAACATAAATGTGTACTATTTGGTAGGATGGGTTGGATACAGCGTAAATGCATGAATTTCAATGGTAGATATTGCGATAATACAAAATTCAGGACTGCTACGTTTTTAACTCCTCTGCCTCTTGAACATGTCTGACTCATGATAAGGCCAGGCGCTTTGGGCACTCTTCTTGTGCTGTGTGTTGGCACTGCCAGTATGTATGGACACTCTTCTGATTCCAGTATCTATGGTATCAGTTTCAGTAAGAGGAAGGAAAAAACAGTAGCTGATCATGGAGATTCCAGGTATAGAGAAGTGAATGGCTGCAGATCCAGTAGCAGTTTAGCCTGGGAGGTACTTGTGATTTATTCTGCAAATGACAATTATATTACTGGAAATAACTCATACAAGGTCATTCAATTAAAACCTTTAATCTACAATGTAAGAGCATTTCATTGTAACTTTGCACTAGAATATGTTTTCCTAAACCCAAGTGCTGACAATATATTGGCGTAAACCTGCACTATTAATTTAGCTGGTATGTGGGTCTGTCACACAGCAGAAGAGCTAATCACGTTTAAATAGCTGTCACTTTAATCACCCACAAATTCATTCATTTTCACTAGGCCTCTTAAAAAAATTGGATTAAGTACATTTATTATGGATTAAGATTTTACCACTAATATAACAAGAAATGTCTTGCCAGATTGTTAGTATATTCTGCTTCTATAGTTCCCCAGTAAAATGTGGCATCACATAGAAAAATGTGTAGGTGAGGTTGTACTTTGGCCTTACACATATTTGATGATTGTACCAGAAACTATTTTTCTTACACTTCAACATATTTTCAAGATCAATTTAATATATATTCTCCTTGTATGTTAAACAGTAAAAGCTGAACTCGCTCGGGTAATGCACCCAGAATATGCATGGGTGTGCGTATGTGTAATTAACTGCCCCTGTACAATATATTTAAAGTAAGAAATCTGTAGTTATAAAACATACTAAATTAAATAAATTAAACCTTGCAATCGCAGGCATCACCATCATTTACCTTGGTGAAGGTATTAAACTTCTTAAAGCTCTTTCACAGAACTAGAGGGATGTTAGGGATGGGGTGTATATAGGAATATGCTGTCATGTATACAGCAAAACATATAATAATATAAAAAATAAAGTTGTTGTTCCACTTCTCTGCTGAATATAACATTTTGTAACTAGATGCGACAATTTACTATTATTTCTAGTACCGTTGAGTTATTTCCCAGGAAAAAAAAAGATCATCAAGTTAGCATTTGTCTCATTCAACATTTTTGCAGGAACACATCAAGTGGCACAAAAGCATGTACCAATAAACTGTTGCCATAGAATCTGAAAATACTTCTTAAAGTTACTTTATTGTTTTACCTGATTAAACCTTCAGATGAAAGAATAAAGAACATATGGGATTTGGTGTACTTGCTTAGCATACTAGAGACTACAATTAATGTATGACCTAAGTGGAACAGTAACAAATTTATGAAGCGACTTTAATATGTGAAATTCAGAGAGATCCCTTAAGAGGATGCTGGTTTGTTAACTCTTTACTAGAGAGTAGCTATTAGCTTTTCGAAGAAAACTATAACTCACTCCAGCACTGAACTTACTGAAGTTAATGAAGTCATGTGCTCCCAATCTCCGCCCAGGATGTGATCATCAGGCTGTGATTGGCTGAATTGCTGAATGGCGAGGAGGCGCGTCTGTAACACACTGAATATTCTGTGCATTCTATGCCTTTATTTTTATGATCGTTACCATTCGATTAGAAATCATGGCTGGTAAATCTGCAGACATCCTATCCACCGCAGCAGCCAGGGGGGACTTAGAGCTGGCCAGGGCACTGCTTCAAAGCGGCATAGACCCCAATGCCAAGAACTCTTATGGACGCACACCCATACAGGTATGGAGCTTGTCGTTAATTATTATTATTATCTGATTTACAGAACGCCATCATATTTCTGGCTGAATCATGGATGCAAAACTGCAAGCGGGAGGGGCAACGATACGACCTTTCATGTTATAGGGGCATGCTTAACGTTCCTCACTTTACCCTGAACTCATGGATTTGATCTAACGTTTCTCCATAATGCTTTAATTAAACTCTTATTTCTTTTATCCTAAGTTATTAGTTATGGATATCATCATTATTACTCCTATTGCAACCGGCGTGGGCCTTCTGATCCGTAAAGCCATCTAAAAACAAGTGAATGCTTTATAAGTTTATACAGAGAAAGGAAACTTGCACTGGCATTCTGCATATTTTTTTCTTAAATCATTATTTTTTTCGTAAAATATGCAGTACAATAAAATGTGGAATAAAAAGTAGTGATGCGACATTAGACAAGTTAGAATTCATCTGAATTATGCATTTGCAGCTTTTAATACCCTTTTGTTTTCTCATAATTTTTTTATCTTATTGACTGTATTCTTTCTTTTGCAGTGTTACGTTGTCTTTTCCCCCTTATTTGAACCTAATCCATAGTAGACTATTTTTTGTTCTATAAATCTCCTGTGAAGCGGCTAGGGACACCGTGTGCATTTACTACTAGTATATTTTTCACCCAATTAATTATTTTCGTAATTTGTCTGAATTTTATAACATACTAAAACAAACAAATAGTAATATAACGTATCATAGATATTGATAGTGAAATTAACATACAAGCTACAATATAATAAAAAAGTAGTACAATATGACTTAAAATACTTAATTTAAATGGAATGCTATATAGAGTGTAGAAAAAAGTTAATAAATTACATTAGGCTGTTACAGATTTCAACTTAAACTGAAGATGATAGGATTTTTAGTTGGCAGAAAGTGGTATATCATATTTTAGAACATAGACTTTCCTAGACTATATTTGGGGGCTACAGGTTTGTGCAAGTGACAATCACAATGTGGGTTAGAAACTTTATAATAAATACACTGAAGTTGTAAATTCATTAAAATTTTGCACAATTTTTCAGGGAGGTTTGCTGCATGTAACAAAACAAACCTCCTTTTGTTTAGTTCCTGTTCTGGCCTGCTGATGGTCTAGTTTTGATTAAATTATTTTCCATTTATTTCTGATTAATACTTAGTCACTCAAATACTTGACAAAGATAAAAAAATAAATATTTTAAAAATGGCATATAAAAATATAAGAGAAAACACATGACCAAAAAAAAATTCCAACTACAAAAACCACATTCACTTTCCATAATGCTGGGAATACAATAAGTCTATGAAAAACCACAAAAATTGCATGTGATGGTGTAACTGGGTTTACAGTTTGTGCATTTTTATTTTTAATTGATTATTAAGTTAATTTATTTATTTTAATCAGGATATAAATGTCATTAATTCATTTTATTTATTTTATTTGACATAGGTGATGAAGATGGGATGTCCTGAGATGGCTAAATTACTCATTAATTATGCTGCTGACCCCAACATTCCAGACCCAGCCACTGGGATGACCCCAGCTCATGATGCAGTCCAATGTGGTTTTCTGGACACCTTGATTGTGCTACTGGATGGAGGGGCAAGCCTTTATGCACCACCAGATTGCTGGGGAAGGCTGCCAATTGACTTGGCCAGTTCAGAGATGGAGGTCCAAACTTGATTAAGGACTTTGTTGATAGCAAGAGAAATGGACATGCTGTCCAATGTCTAAGCATGTAAAAGGCCTCTTGTAAGCTGGGTATTGAAATGTACATAACTCTGCTCTGACGTCTTTTAGCTCTTTCCTCCTCTAAATAGGGCCAAAGTGAATAAGAATGGTCATAGTTGTAAATAGGTAGAGAGAACCCTACTCAGTTTTGGGGAACATGAAAGATGGCAGAGGCCTGGACTGGCAATTGATCACACCTGGCAAAGGCCAGTGCTTCCCACCTGCACTAAGTCTGCTTGGGAAATGAAATGCTTTAGCATTTGGCCTGTTGCTGGATACATATGGCTGATGTAAAAGTAAAAATGAAGGGTAGTGTACACCTTCTTAGTGTATTTTTTAGAACACCAATAGTGCACAGCCACTGAGGTAGGGGTGCTGGAGGCTCTGGCAAAACTTACCTAACCTTGTATTCTTTACAGTAAATACAGTACAGCCATCATAACAAGCCCAGTTACTTATACTGCAAGAAGGGACTGATGTATAAACAGACATTTTTTATTATTAAAAAAGGGAAAAAAAAAACTTTTTTGTCAGTATTTTAATTACAATTGATTAATATATTCCTAACCAATTTTCTGATCATGGATTAAATCAATGGGATCCTCTTTTCTTTTACCTATCCTGGCCTAATAGATGTTCACTGACTTATGATACACCTCAGTCACTCATAATAATGGTACTTTTGGGATCACATCTGGATTCATGAAGTTGTCATATTTTATTTCTCTTGACACTCCTTCCAACTGTCTTGATATAATAACTTGGATATAATTCTATGATTACATGTATGATTAGGTATATTATGTACATTTTGTACTTAACTAATACTCGTATTAATGTCAAGAGTTTGACAATTGTTGGTGTTAAAAAGCAATGATTTGTTAACAGGATGCAAAGGGGACATTTAAAAAGCTACAGATATAGTATGGAAAAGTATGCTATGTGTGTAGTAAAAGAAAGTTATGCATTGTGGCTTATTTCTATTACATGATGATCATTTTCCAATATATGCATCTGGAATATACAATTGAATAGGTATTTATACGTATATACCGTATTTGCTCGATTATAAGACGACCCTGAGTATAAGACGAACCCCCAAAATCCGAATATTAATTTAGGGGGAAAAAAGAAAAAGCCTGAATATAAGACGACCCTATAGGAAAAAAGTTTTACCAGTAAATGTTAATTCATGTAAACTATGTGAACAATTTTTTTTTTTTTAATAAAAGCTATGATTGAGAAAAATATTTTGTTTTTATTTCCTTCAACCTGCCCCCTGGCTTGCCACTCTGCCCCAGAAATGCCTTATACCCCCTATATGCCACTGTGCCCCATGATATGCCTTTTGACCCACTATGTGCCACTCTGCCTCCAGAATTGCCTTATACCCCTATATGCCACTCTGGACGAACCCCCAAAATCCAAATATTAATTTAGGGGAAAAAAGAAAAAGCCTGAATATAAGATGACCCTATAGGAAAAAAAGTTTTACTAGTAAATATTAATTAATGTAAACTATTTTTTCATATTTAATAAAAGCTATGATTGAGAAAAATATTTTTTGTTTTTTATTTCCTTTTATTTGCCAACCTGCCCACCCCCCAGTTATGCACATCTGCCCCCAGGATTGACACTCTGCCCCCAGAAATGCCTTATACCCCCTATATGCCAATCTGCCCCATTATATGCCTTTTAACCCCCTATATGCAACTCTGCCTCCAGAAATGCCTTCTACCCCCTATATGCCACTCTGCCTCCAGAAATGCCTTATACCCCTATATGCCAACTCCTTTGCAAAATGAATACCCAATAGCAATAGCAAGTTTCTTATCACTTTTATTTTACAGAAACACGTTATAGAAAAAGCATTAAAAAAAACCTTTACAATATATTTCCAGACATCTGTATAAGAATTCTTAGATTCTGCAACAGTCAGTATCTAAACTTTTTGGGAAATCTTATGATTTTCTCCTCTGTAGTTTAAAAATCGACACTAGAAAGGTGATGAAGGACAGCAAAAAGCCAGGGTGTGTATTTTCAGTATGCTTAGCCCCTGTGATGGGGCGACACTGTGATGGGCAACGCCCAAGGCACAGCTTCCAATGAAAAGAATACAGATCAGTGAGATGCCAGCTGGGGGTGCCATCTTCACCGATACATTCAAGAACTTCTACACTTCGTGCCCACCTTGAATGGGCACCCCACACGAATTTTAAACACATCGAAAAGGAGCGATGGTGAATACTAATTAATTTATTTTCTCTTAGAGTTTTTTTGTACAGGCTGTTAGTCTCTGTAAATACAAACCATAGCTTTTTTCAAAACCAGTATGAATTGAGAAACGAAAAAAAAAATAACAATATTACCGTTTTGTATGAAATGCTGTAGTGTATGACATCACAAGGCAATGCTCTGGAAAGTCCCCTGGATAAAAGCCACACCAGAAAAAATCATGTTCTTCGAAAGGATAAAAGTGGCCATCTGCTTCTCATATGAGATGGAATTGCTTCCATATAATGAGGAAGGCGGGTGTTAAAGAAGGGGGCCATAATATGCCAGTACATCCCACTAGACGTATCGTGAGTCTGATGTTCTCTTGGGTGTTCTCTTAATTTCCGATATATGTATATAAATCTATCGGAAATTAAGAGATACATGTGAGAAGATTTGTAGAAAAAAATCGACGTTTCACAGAGGACATTTACCAAATATATAGGGTTTCTTACGGAATTACATATAGCTTTTGCTTCTGTTCAAGGTATATGGGCAGCCACTCTTCTAATTTGGTTATGTAACCTAAAATGTGTTATTATAAATAATATTAAATATTGTATAATATTTTCCATTAATTCCTATTATTTCCTATTATTTCTCACATATGCCCCTGTACGCTTGATGATCTCTTTGTCCTCCTATAAGATTTTTTTTTTAACTGCCTTGCCCTGTACAGACACCAAGCTACTTCCAGTTATACAGACGTTAACATTAATTCGGATTTATTAATGCTTTTTTTCCCCACTTCTGCAACAAAAAAGGAAATGTCAAAAGCCTACAGACTCACTTACATACATAACACAAATACATTGACAGGCGAACTGTTTTGTTTTTTTAATATTTTCAATTTCGATTATGTTTAACCCTTTAGGCCTTTTCAGTTGTACATTGGTGATATTAATATACACACTGACAGATTATACAGCTATTAACAGTGTGTATAAACAGGTTCCAATCGATCAGAGTACAGTACTTTAAAATACAATAAATACAATGAGGACAACGCATAAAAAGTGGGTCTCGCGCAACGCGCAAACTTGGAAGGATGCCCTAATTTCCATAGCAACAGCTGGAATATGCGTGATGATTGAACTATTCCTTTGGTTGCTATGGCGATAAGGCCACATTTAAAATTATAAAAATTTATCTATGCCCAATTCAATCTAATCAACACTTCAAACACACAATACCGAGACAAAATTTCTGTTATAGTTCGATTTTTTATAAACTATATAATGTATTCGAAATTACATATATACAATATCGGTGTGTAAGGGAAAGCCAAAGACGGTCCTTGGTACATTAATTGCCCTGTTATTAACACAACTTGTGCGAACTATTTCAGCCGTTTAATTTCCGTATTTAAAAAGCTAAGACAGTGATAATTGTCTACTTAAAAAAAAGTGATTATATATATATATATATATATACACACACATATAACACTTATACTACCATATATATATATACCATATATATATATATATATATATATATACACATACATTATGTGTTTGAAGTGTTCATTAGATTGAATTGGGTATATATATATATATATATATATATATATATATATATATATATATGTGTGTGTATATTATTTTAAATGTGGCCTCAATTATCACACATATTCCAATTGTTGCTATGGAAATTAGGGCATCTTTCCAAGTTTGCGCGAGACCCACTTTTTATGCTTTGTCCTCATTGTATTTATTGTATTTTAAAGTACTGTACTCTGATCGATTGGAACCTGTTTATACACACTGTTAATAGCTGTATAATCTGTCAGTGTGTATATTAATATCACCAATGCACAACTGAAAAGGCCTAAAGAGTTAAACATAATCGAAAATGAAAATATAAAAAAAAAAAAAGTTCGCCTGTCAATGTATTTGTGTTATGTATGTAAGTGAGTCTGTAGGCTTTTGAAATGTCCTTTTTTGTTGCAGAAGGGGAAAAAGGCATTAATACATTTTTATTTTATATTGATTTCAGTCACTTAATTTCTGTCGCTGTATAATTTAAAATAAATGGTAGTGCAGAATATGGTAGTTACTATGTCTATATTAACATTGCTTGTCATTAGCTTGAATATTTGAATATTAAGGTGTGTAATCAAAATAACCATGGAGCGAAGCTGCGGCTTATCAAAATTTAACACACACACATGTGTGTGTGTATACCTATATAGATCGATAGATAGATAGATAGATAGATAGATAGATAGATAGATAGATAGATAGATAGATAGATATACATTGTAACCATGGAGCGACGCTGCGGCTAAGCTTCCTGACCGTGGGATGCAGGCCAGAAGGGATTTTCCGGGACTTACTTGCTACAAGCTGAAAATATTACTGTAACCGGCGAGCCCCGGAAAACCCCTTCATGCTTTGATTGTGAAGAGCAGTCTGCTGACCTTCCTTTTGCACGAAACATAAATACGAATGAGGCAGTGAGACTGAGCAGAGGGGAAAAGTATTTATTCGCCCCATTAGACGCGCACCGCAGACACCGGGACGGGTGATGAAAGATTATGGCGAACAACATAGAAAGGCATTTCATGGGCCCTAAGTGAAAGGGTTAAATTACTGCTTACTTGACAGACGCTTGATCTCTCCTTGCATCGCCACAGGAATGTAGAATTGATGCTGAAGACCAATGAATGGAAACATTCCTGGGAATCAGAGGGTTAACCGTATTTCGTACACGCAAGAGTAAAACAGCTCCCAGCACCGGGCCTGTCCTCTCCGATGAAACATGGGGCAGAAACAGCAATGGACCTTGTGAAAGTGACAACAGACAAGCAGAGAGGAGTCACCGACATGACACACCCGCTGTCCTACCTCAGGCAAAACTGTAAGAAAAACACTCACACCTATATGTTAATAAATATATATATATATATATATATATATATATATATATATATATATATATATATATATATATATATATATCGGAAATTGAGACAGTCCACATATGTATATATATATATATATATATATATCTATACAATATATATATATATAGAGAGAGAGAGAGAGATTTCTTACGAAATTTGTCCCATTACATATAGCCTTTTCTTCTGTTCAAGGAATATGCCAGCTACTGTTCGAATTTGTGACTTCTAACCTAAAATTTGTTACTATAAATAATATTAAATATTGTATAATATTTTCCATTATTTCATATTAATTCCTATTATTTCTCACATATGCCCCTGTACGCTTGATGTTCTCTTTGTCCTCCTATAAGATTTTTTAACTGCCTTGCCCTGTACAGACACTAAGCTGCTTCCCATTATAAAGACGTTAACATTAATTCGGATTAATTAATTCTTTTTTCCCCCTTCTGCAACAAAAAAAGGACATTTCATAAGCCTACAGTTTTTTTTTTATATTTTCAATTTCGATTATGTTTAACCCTTTAGGCCTTTTCAGTTGTACATTGATGATATTAAGACAAAACAGTTCTATACGAAGGAGGCAGTGAGACTGAGCAGAGGGAAAAGCGCCGGTATTTATTCGCCCCACTAGACGCGCACCGCAGACACCGGGACGGGTGATGGAAGTCTATGGCGTACAACATAGAAAGGCATTTCTCGTATTCATTGGGCCCTAAGTGAAAGGGTTAAATTACTGCTTACTTGACAAACGCTTGATCTCTCCTTGCATCGCCACAGGAATGTAGAATTGATGCTGAAGACCAATAAATTGAAACATTCCTGGGAATCAGAGGGTTAACCGTATTTCGTACACGCAAGAGTAAAGCAACTCCCAGCACCGGGCCTGTCCTCTCCGATGAAACATGGGGCAGAAACAGCAATGGACCTTGTGAAAGTGACAACAGACAAGCAGAGAGGAGTCACCGACATGACACACCCGCTGTCCTACCTCAGGCAAAACTGTAAGAAAAACACTCACACCTATATGTAATATATATATATATATATATATATATATATATATATATATATATATATATATTACAATTTCTGACTATCAGATACTATTCTCAGAGATGCACCTTAACCCCTTTGGTCACCAGGAAACCATTTGGAAACACCATATAAGGTTACATACAATTTTACATTTTATTTCATTGTGTAGCAAAAAAAGGTATCTTGTTAATTAAATAATAATAATTATTATATTTTATTGTAGCAAATGTATTGTAGCAAATTTGAAATGTGTGCAGGCAACATAATCTAACCTTTGGAGGAAGATCCTCAGTTCTTGTATTAGTGGAAGATGATACATATTATAGTAGGCCAACATAGCATTGTGTTAGGGAAATCCCAGTGGCTGTTCTTGGGTGCAGGGTGGTTTGTATCAGATAGATGTGCCCTTTGTACCCAGAAGAAGGCATGAGAAAAATTACTATTTTATAAAAGCAAAATCTGGATAAGTCATTATATGTTTATCGGCCTAGTGCATGATAATGTATATTTACAATTATATAGCCACAACAAACAAAACATAATTTGTGCCTTTTTACTCTAAATAAATATGTAAAGAAATAATAAGACATATGAAAATGAAAAGTCAAATCATTTTTTAAACTTGCAATAACCTGTTTCTCAGCAAGGAGGAAAATATACTGATGCAAATTAACTACAATAGAATAAACTCCTGGGTGGGGAACTTTAAATAGTTGTACAGAATTAAGAAGGCTTTAGCTTCTTGCTGTTTCCTTCTTGTGCTCTTTGCACACACATGGGGGGGGGGCGGCGGGGGGGGGGGCTGAGCATTACTAATACATGGCATGAATATTTATTTTTATATAGTATTTATATAGCACCATCATATTCAGTGGGTTGAAGACAGGATCAGGCTCTAGTTAGCACATAATGTAAAAATGTAATGTAAACTTAATGGGACTACCATTCTCAGGCTTTAGCACATACAGGTATGCTATATATATATATATATATATATATATATATACAGATCAGCCATAACATTATGACCACCTGCCTAATATTGTGTAGGTACCCTTTTGCCTCCAAAACAGCCCTGACCCATCCAGGCATGAACTCCACTAGACCTCTGAAGGTTTAGATGTAAAAGATGTAAAAGAAAACGTGGTCCATTAGATCAGGCCACCTTCCATTGCTCTGTGGCCCAGTTCTTATGCTCACGTACCCAATGTAGGCACTTTTGGCAGTGGACAGAGGTCAGCATGGGCACCCTGATGGTCTGCAGCTACAAAGCCCCATACGCAACAAATTTCAATGCACTGTGTGTTCTGTCACCTTTTTATCAGAACCATCATTAACTTTTTCAGCAATTTGAGCTAGAGTAGCTCATCTGTTGGGTTTGACGATACAGGCCAGCCTTCACCCCCCAAGTGCATCAATGAGCCTTGGCTACCCATAACCCTTATGGGTTCACCAATTTTCCTTCCTTGGACCACTTTTGAAAGGTACTGACCACTGTAGAATGGGAACAGCCCCCAAGAGCTGCAGTTTTGGAGATGTACTGACCAGGGGCGTAACTAGACGCCTCAGGGCCCTGGTGCGAGAATCTGTTAAGGGCCCCCCCCGACCCCCTCACCCCCCCAAAAAAAACATGATTTTTACCCAACAATTTTTTTTCAACTAATTCAACAAATTCAATTTACATATTGAATCATATCTGTAAAAAAATCAAAGAAAAAGGGGCTCATGTACAAAGGGCATAATCCAGGGGTGTCCAAGTTTTTTCTGCAGTGGGCCACTTCATCAGAATTGTATACGTGCGCGGGCCGCACTCATTTTTCACTGTGACAAAAAATATGGCCTTTAATAAAATATGCAGATTAAAATAAAGTAAAATGACACAAAACCTTTACTCTTCCTCTCACTGATTTCTGGGCCTTGAAAGTTTTGCGACTACAAATTCAGGATTCCCTAGATTTATTATGAAAATTCTGGACCAAAACATTCAGGGTTCACTTCGCCAAAACCGAAAATGACCCCAACCTTTAAAAATAATAATAAAAACTCACATGTTTAATAAAAGTAGGTAACACACAATTGGACAAAATTAGCAATATGACTTGGCATGATAGGAGTGTGATTGCTAACAGCAATCACACTCCTATCATACCCAGGCAACCAGTAAATGCTGGTACCTAGGCATGATGGGACTGTGCTCGCTGTGATTGCTGTTAGCAATCACACTCCTATCATGCCAAGTCAGCCAGTACATGCTGGTACAGGGTGGCTGTAAGTGATGTGCAGACCCCATACTGCTGGCAGCATCACTACACAAGGGGGGCAGCTAGCTGGGTTTCAGCATGTACTGGCTGACTTGGCATGATAGGAGTGTGATTGCTAACAGTAGTCACAGTCCCATCATGCCTAGGTTCCAGCACTTACACATCCATCCAGTAAATGCTTGAACCTAGGCATGATGGGACTGTGATTGCTGTTAGCAATCACACTCCTATCATGCCAAGTCAGCCAGTACATGCTGGTACAGGGTGGCTGTAAGTGCAGACCCCATACTGCTGGCAGCATCACTACACAAGGGGGGGGCAGCTGGCCAGGTTTCAGCATGTACTGGCTGACTTGGCATGATAGGAGTGTGATTGCTAACAGCAATCACAGTCCCATCATGCCTAGGTTCCAGCACTTACACATCCATGCTATCACACACACACTCATTTATTCATATAATCATTAATTCACAGATTCATTCCCTCAATCACAAACACCCTCCCCACCCCCTTACCTGCACTGCAGCTCCTCGATGCCGCTCACAGACTTCAGCAGGGGGCGCGGCCTCCCTCTGCCTTCTCTGCTAAAGCACAGAGGAAGTAGGATGTCACGTGTACTCCGCTTCCTCTGTGCAGTCCAGAAGACCCTCCCACAAGTAAGTAGCAGGGCTTGAGGTGCGGCCCGCGGGCCGCATGTTGGACGCCCCTGCCTTATTTAAAAAAAAAAAAAACGGAAAAAAGATTTTGGGCGGCCCCTTGGCTTGGGCCCCCTGCCGCCGGGGCCCGGTCGCAGTCGCGACCCCTGCGACCCCGGTAGTTCCGCCACTGGTACTGACCCAGTCAGCTAGCCATCACAACGCCAGATCGTTACTCATTTTCCCTGGTTCTAACACAGCCTATCTGTGAGGATGAAGTGTTCACTTGCTGCCTAATATATCCCACCCACTGACAGATGCTATGATAACAAGATTATCAGTGTTATTCACTTCACCTGTCAGATACACAAGTTATCTTGTCAGCTAGGCACTTATATAAAATAGGCATGTTTGGGCAATAGGTAAAATAATAAGAAATGGTAAAATAACAACCTTCCTTTATTTAGTATAATGTAATTCTCAGCAATATATTGGAAAAGGATACTCTTGCAAGTTTTTTAAGCTGAAATTGAGTTTATTTCAGTTTATTTGTACAGCCATATTAAACACAACTCTTATGAGTTGCCCACTTAAATCTGAGCCTATAAAGTATTTGGCAGTCAACGTCATACAATATATGATAAAGAAATATAATCTGGAAAAAACACAAAGCACATTTGTGGATATTACTGGAACCTCACCGCAGACTCTCTGACATAGTTTGGATGATTTATATTCATCCAGTGCTGCTAATGGACAATGTGTAGGACAAAGATCCACGTGATTCAGTTTATCCAAATGACTCATAAGCACCCCAAACAACCAGTTCCACTACAAAGCTTTTTTTGTTACTAAACTTTAGGCATTTGGTGATGACGTATCTCTGATCCCTGACAATTTTAATGTGCAGGTGTTTAGTCTTTGGCTAGAATTTTTTTTTATCAAAGGGACATACATAAACCATGTTCAGAACTGAAGACTGAAGTTGTTCTTCTTCTCAAGTCATTGTTGGTGTGGTCTTAGATATAAGATTACGAGAGAAGGAGCTTTCTCTTAGTTTATAAAACCCATACATTATAATCTATCAACTTAAAAAAAATACCGTATTTGCTCGATTATAAGACGACCCTGATTATAAGACGACCCCCCAAAATCTGAATATTAACTTAGGAAAAAAAGAAAAAGCCTGAATATAAGACGACCCTAAAGGAAAAAAGTTTTACCAGTAAATGTTAATTCATGTAAACTATTTTTTTTAATAAAAGCTATGATTGAGAAAAATATTTTTTTTGTTTTTATTTCTTGTATTTTCCAACCTGTCCCCCAGTTACGCACATCTGCCCCCAGGCTTGCCACTCCAATATGGCACTGTGGCCCATGATATGCCTTTTAACCCTCTATATGCCACTGTGCCCCATGGTATGCCTTTTGACCCCCTATGTGCCACTCTGCCTCCAGAAATGCCTTATACCCCTATATGCCACTCTGCCTCCAGAAATGCCTTATACCCCTATATCCCATTCTGGCATTTAGGGGGTTAAAATGCATATTATGGGGCAGAGTGGCATATAGGGAGGTATAAGGCATTTCAGGAGGCAGAGTGGCATTAAGGGAGTTAAAAGGCATTGTATAGAGCACTCTGCCTCCAGAAATGCCTTATACCCCTATATGCCACTCTGGCATTTAGGGGGTTAAAATGCATATTATGGGGCAGAGTGGCATATAGGTGTATAAGGCATTTCAGGAGGCAGAGTGCTCTATTAAATGCCCCCTTAACGCCACTCCAGAAATGCCCTATGCCCCCATTTAACACACACACACACACACACACACACACACACACACACACCCTATACCCCCATTTAACTAACACACACACACACACACACTCTCCCCTCCCCTCCCCTCTCAGCCCTCTCTTACCGGTGCTTCCAGCCGGGGCAGCGGGTTGACGTCGCCTTCTGCTGCAGCCGGAAGGAGGTGGAGTTGGCAGCGGGGGTTTGTATCCGTCCGTCGCGTATACTTTCCCCGGCTGTCAGAGATCAGAGTTCCCCGCACCGGTGCGGGGAACTCTGATCTCTGACAGTCGGGGAAGGTTTGCGCGACGGACGCAGACAACCCCCGCTGCTAGCCACACCTCCTTCCGGCTGCAGCGGACGTTGTCTACGCGGATCGCGTAGACGTCAACCCGCTGCCCCGGCAATACAGCAGGAAGCACCGGTAAGTGTGTGTATGATGGGGGGGGGGGTGAGACAGGAGGATCCAGGTCCCCTGCAGCGGTGCGGGGGATCTGGATCTTAGTCTCCTAATCAGACTCTATTTGAGGTCTGATTAGAAGACGACCCCGATTAGAAGACGAGGGGTATTTTTCAGAGCATTTGCTCTGAAAAAAACCTCGTCTTATAATCGAGCAAATACGGTAGTTTTCATTGGATAACATATCAATAATAACTGTGAATTTCATGTACCAGAAATGGAATGGGGGATATGTATAAAAAAATGTTCTGGGGTAAAGTGTGAAAAGTGGTCTTATCACCATAGCAACCAATTAAATGATCAATCACCCAAGACAGCCCCATTGATTGCTCTGTTGATAACATAATTTCCCACACTTCCTAGGATATCAATTTTCATGCCTTGCTCTCATTACTGTCAACACTAGACTTGAACACTGGATTGGTTTGAACTTCATTTTAAATTATTTTTGCCTAATTCATACATTCGCATGAATCTCTGAAAATGAGGATGAACCCCCAACAAAACAAAGGGAAATAAACAAGAAACCGCTGAATATTTTTTATCAATTCATTTGATTGTCAGTGTTGGTGCCATTACAACCTAACCCTTCCCCTCCTTAACTTAATCATTTGGAATATGCCCTAGATTTTATTGGATGTCATCCAGCAAAGTCAATAATATACTTCTGTTACATTTTCTTGAATGTCATCCAATAGTCAACTTAATTCTTGTTACAATTTGTTTGAGTCATATTTCTCACTGCCAGATGCCCTCTTTATTTTTCTCCCTCTTTCTTATCTCTCTTCCTCCTCTTTTTTCTTTTTCTTTCTATCTCTCCTTTCCTCTTTCTATCTTTCTCCTTTTTTTACCTTATGTCTTTTTCCCTTTCTCTCTCCCCTTTTTTACTTATCTTTCTCCTAACCCTCTTTCATTTCCTCTTTGCTTCTTTCAGCCACCCCCTTTCATCCTACCACTCTATTTCTTTGCAGTGCACACTGCCTAGAAATCCACTTGGGAGTCTATTATGACCCCACAGATCTTAATTGGCACAGGTAAATGTGAACCCCTGTGATGTCACTGATGACATCACCAGTAGGGCTCCCCGGTACAGTATTCAGAGGGTTCCCCAAAAGGGTTCCACTATACATTCTCTCCTTATTCACCCAGTAGCTGCTTTCATGCCCAATCACCAGCGTTCAAAGTGAGACGCTTTTCTCTGTAACAGGAAACATCTTCACTTTTCTAAGAACACAGCTCTACCCTCAACTGGTGGAGCAGATTACTTATTTTGTAAATCAATCTGCCCAAATTAGGTTACCCAGCACTCAATATTTAAACTGAGTGAGTTGTGATTCTTGTACCATATGTGTACCCACTGCTCTAGTGCTGTTGGTCGATTATCTTCCTTACTATGAGGGATCAACTCGTAAAAATGGGGGAAATTTAATCCCATTTCCTATGGGGCTGGATGTGTCTTTCTGCTAGTGCCTGCCCGTTACATTACTGCTGCTGGTACCCCCTCTATCAGTTCCTTTACGCAATTGAGGGATCAATTAAAGATTGCTGCTCGAAGTAAATCATGTTGAAATGAGTCCAGATGTTAGCTGGGACCACCGTTACTGATAATTTCGCAACAAATTTCATTTGAAACTAAAGACATGCTCTGAAAAAAACATCCAAACTGAAAAAATTTGTCTTGTAAAACTCAATGTGACAAAAACAAAACAACAAATTTGTGCTAATAGACTTTGCGCAACTCTCACAGGTCTAGTCAACACATTGTCAAGCCTGGACATTTAAATATCTAACAATTGATCAAAAGCAGGATATCTGTTATATTACATCTAATCTCACAGTTTGAGAACCAAAAATCCCCTCATACATGTACAGTAGGTTGACCATAGGGTCCACAATTGTCTTTTTCTCCCAATAATGCGGCAGCAGTTTCTTAAATGGCAAATTAGCCAAAGTGTGTTCTCTAATATCTCCAGATTGCAATATGAACAACTGTTAGACAATATTTTGTAGGAACAATATTCAAAATAAATCACCAAGAAATGTTGGAAATTTCATCAGGAGGGATCTCCTGCACAGTAATCAAGTAGTTCTC
Source organism: Sceloporus occidentalis (assembly GCA_023333645.1). Classification (NCBI taxonomy): domain Eukaryota; kingdom Metazoa; phylum Chordata; class Lepidosauria; order Squamata; family Phrynosomatidae; genus Sceloporus; species Sceloporus occidentalis. Next base: position 501,588 of record JALMGF010000227.1, read on the forward strand.
CTGTAGGGTTTCACTGTATAACAGAGGGTTCACAAAAAAAAACAAAGGGATCGATCCAGCATTTGAAAAAAAATAACAGAGGGTTCCCCTGTAGAGAAACTCGGGGAATCTTGTGGGGACTCCTCTGACTGCTGTTTGCAGCCCCATGACAGCTCTGTCAGCTCTATAGCATACCCACATGCACACAGACTGATGGCACATTGTAGGATCAGTCAGTGAGATACTGTGGTAGGAGACTCAATCGGGGTCTCTGCAGACCCTGCGAGTGCTTGCTGCATCAAGGGGATTCCCCAACGTCCTCAGTGATGATGGCACAGGCAAGAAACAACAACCATGGTGGCACAACCACTCAAGGAAGCCCTGGAGACCCCTACGACCACTTCCACACTGGGGACTAGGTTAACTCTGTGTTGTTCATGCAATATGAGAGTCACCTCCCTTTTACTACCCAGGGGAAACAGGAACGTAGAGAGGCCACCTGTTTTTTTCCTGGAGACTCTGGGAGAAACGCCACATCTCTGGGTCACCACTGGAAAGCTCTGGGTCGTTTTGACATGTGCTACTACCCACCAATTTCCCACTTAAATGGGAACACCTTTTGATGTGATTGGCAATGCTTGCATCCCACAAGGGGGACTCTAGGTAGCTGGTGCCATAAAGTTCTCAGGTATGATCATGTTGCATCACATTACTTTACATGACACAGAGAAAGCTGCAGATAAGGTAGGGGAGTGCAAGAGTAAGACTGAGTATATGTGAATGAGTATGTGTGAATGAGTATGTGTAAATGAGTATGTGTGTGTTAGCATGTGTGTTGGGGGAGCAAATATGGCACAGGCAGACAGTTTGCTTGGGGCAAACATGGCACATAGATGTGTGCAAATGGTTACCCAGGGTCCAATCAATATTAAAAACAGCCCTGGCCTGAGCTGTCAGATGGGAGTCTAGGCTGGGACAGTATCACACTACTAGCACAATGGAAATGTGAGGTTTACACTTACAGGAAATAACGGCACAACGGGTATGTTATGCACAAACACTCAATAACATGAATGAAGTCCTGGACAGCCCACCAGGCTCCACCTTGACAATCAAAACACCATCCAGAAGGTTAAGGAGAACAACCTAGAACTGCCCACCCCCCACACAAAAGACGCAGCCTTCAGGTACACTCGTCAGTCCCAGCTGAAACGCCAGATCTGCCCAGGATCCCAAAGTCCACCCACTGAGTGTTTTTGCATAACATAACGGTTGTGCCATTATTTATTTTCTTATAGTTCCATTGTGCTACTAGTATGATACTGTACCACTGGAGTTCTGGTATTATTAAAGATTTTAAGGAAGACATTAAATAAGTTTTTTCTCCATACTTCTTGATGAGCTTACTTCAAACCTTGTGAGTGGTATTAACTTATATTTTTGATATTTTGTTTATACAACATTGCACTATTATATTTTCTTTTTCCCCCATGTATATGCTGTGTTGATTGTTGTTTTAATCACTCAGAGGAGTATTTTTTGGGCTGCTGCAGTACTTTGGGAACATAACAATCATTTTTTATTATTTTTTATTCAATTATTCACATGGGATTGTTTTTTTAACTTTATGATAGATTTTACTGCTGGAACAAAAATCTCAATGTATGTCCAGCAACATCCCCCATATAAATGAATGCTAAACTTGTGCACATGGACCGAAAATAAATTTTTGGTCCATTTATTTTCAGACAATGGATTTTATTTCCTGCACTTTCTGTTCAGATTAAGTTTCTGAGGGCTTTTTCAATTCAGAAACTAAATTTGTTATCACTCTCTCACAATCTCACACGCTCTCTGTCAATGTGTCATGAAGTGCCATTTCATGTATAAATGTGGGTAAAAGGTAATTTGAGATTATCAGTAGACACTACATGTGATTCTCAAGATCATGTGTTTGTGTTCCTCTTTTCCACCCCCATATTTCCTTGAACTAACAGAATCTCTCTTTTTTTCTGGCCTGCATAACTGGACCTTTTGTAGCTGAAGACAAACTACATCACATCTCCTGCTATAAACACCTCTACCTGCTCAGTGCCCTAGGCATATGCTTAGTTTGCCCCTGAGAATGCTACTAAAGGCCATGATAACATAACAATAGTTACATTTTTCAGAATGGCCACTTCCATAAATATGTTACCTGTAAAATATCTCAAGGCGTAGCGGGCAGCTTTGATATTTGAAAACACAGATAATTCAGTTTTAAAACTGATCACAGCAGAATCACACATTTCAGCAACAGCAATGTATACCATTTCCTCACTGTCTGCTCAAAAATACAGAAAACAAAGTCCATTGGAAGAATCCCAAAAACATTTATAAAATGCCCCCAAACCCAGCAAAGAAGAGAAACAAAAAAATAAATAAAAAAAATGCCCCTAAATCCAGGGAAAGGAGAGACACTAAAAGCAATTAAAAATTGTCCCAAAAGCCAGGGTGGGTACTTCATCAAAAAAGACATGTGTAAAAGACAAAGGAAATCCTGATATCTGCAAGTAATGTAACAAAATGTAGACGAAAGACCTCAAACTCCGTTGTTCCCATTCGCGGTCGGGTCGCCACATAGAAAGGTAAGGGGTGACTTTGAGATCCTTGGGCTTTGTGCTTTCAGTGATTTTGTTGTTTAGTAGTTTTATCCCCAAAAGCATATGTGCCTGGTTCAGAGGTTTCAGAAAAAGTTGAAACCTATTTGCACTCATGATTTGGGGGTGCCTTGTGGCCGTTTAACACTCACATACCATACATATGTGGTATCTACATGCTCAGGAGAAAAGGGAGATTATTTCTGTGTTTTATTTCTTACTACAGACATCCCAGCATGCAGCATCCGTACCAAAATGTGCCCGAGACGTGAAAAAGTAAAGAGAAAAACCCCCCAAAACAGCTTTCCCCATTAGATTTGTGTTTGTGGTGAGCCATGGTAAGTGGTGTGTCTTTTAAAGCTTTAGGTGATGTGCCTTCAAGCAATATATAGAATGGTTTTTTTTGTGTTTAGATATAGTTTACTCTCAAAAGCATGAGGTGCACCTTCATGGTTCAACTGTAAAGAAGTCGAAACCTCTTTGCACTCTCATTATTTGGTGGTCTCTTGTGACCGTGTAATGCTGATATAGTCGGTGCTTCGTGGGACATCCAAAGTTTTGGATATTTTTCTTTTACAACCCAACTGATCTGCACTTCTTCACAACTTTGTCCCTGACTTGATTGGAGAGCTCCTTGGTCTTCATGGTGCTGCTTGCTTGGTGGTACCCCTTGATCAGTGGTGTTGCAGACTCTGGGGCCTTTCAAAAACGGGTGTATATATACTAAGATCATGTGACCCTTTTTAAAAAAAAAAAAAAGTTATTTTCTTCATTTCACTTCACCAATTTGGACTATTTTGTGTATGTCTATTACATGAAATCCAAACAAAAATCTATTTTAATTCCAGGTTGTAATGCATCAAAATAGGAAAAAGGCCAACAGAGTGAATACAGCACTGGCCACTGTATCAGCAACCATCACGTGTGTTCCAATGGCATGTTGTGTTAGCTAATACCAAGTTTAAAAGGCTATTTGATCATTAGAAAAGCCTTTCACACCTTACACAGCTAGAAATTTGTGACCCCAAACCTTTGAATAAAACAGCCTTAATGAGAGATATATATGTCTCCTGTACCTTTTCACGATGAAATGTGTATTTTGGGTTGGGGGGTGAAAGTATCTAGAAGAGCAGTTTGACTCGGCCTCCATCCCACTTTCAGTTGCTATATAAAGTCCAGACCAGGTGTTTGGGTGGTGTGTGGCTCCTGGAATTGAGGTGATTAGGCCTACTTGTGGCTATTTACCAGTGAGTCATCAGTATTTGTGTAAATGCTGAAGAGGAGTCTGACATATGGCTTACAGAGCGCGTTTTGAAGAATCTTTGTGGCCTGTTACATGCTGCAAGTAGGCATTGTGCATCTACATTTTAAGTGATTACTTTGTATTACCCTGAATGACCCCACACACACACAAATTCTTAGAAAACATTTAATTAACAGTGACATTTGTGACATAATTCCATAATTATACAAACATGCTATTAAGATCTAAGGCTGGTCAGGCCATCATATGCACAAGCATACTGCTTTCAGGTTTGAAATTATTGTATAGTAACAGACAATATGTTTTAAGAATAAACAGCTAAGTTGACTGCAATATAGGAATTAAACACTAGAGGTATCCTAAAAACCAAGTAACTGTTACATTAATTGTATGTTATATGCTTTACAGGACAGGTAAATTTATATAGCTTTGCTAAACTTGGACATGTCAGTACTGTTCTTATGCTGGTTTCTTCTGGACTAAAATGTTTTCCTTCTGAAATGTATTGAGGTTAATGTTTTGGTAGCATGACAGACAGTTGTACTGTACTCTACAAAAAAAAAAAAAAGAAAATATTAAAAGTTATTAATATGCCATCACTAATCAAAACTGATAAAAACAAAAAAACAAAGCCAAAATAATATACACAAATACTTAATATGGTATAATCCACAAGCCTACCCACGTAAAAGGAATACCAGCTCAATTTTCCTTTACCAATGTATCTTTTGACCAGCCCCAACGATTAAAGTGCAAGAGGTTATTAAATTAGATTTTATTGTGTCAATTGTCAAAAATATCCCAGGGTTGTATTCATAAAACCCAGAGTTTGTCTAGTGTGTTGGGTAGCTAAAATGGTAAACAATGCCGCCACACGTCACACTCTTATTAACCCCTTCGGTCCTAGGGGTTTTTCAGTATGTCACAGCTATTTTGCCATTTTAGCATATGTGGGTTTCATTAAGATTCCCCTTTTCCGTGTTTGAAGCAAATTACACATTTCTTTTCAAAATATGCCATATTACACACATTTCTTTTCATTTAAAACCATATAAAACATGCAAAAACAATTATGAGTGCTAGTATGTAAAAAAAAAAACAACCTAGCATATATACCGTATTTGCTCGATTATAAGACAACCCCTAAAATTTGAATATTAATTTAGGAAAAAAAAGAAAAAGCCTGAATATAAGACTACCCTATAAGAAAAAAGTTTTACGAGTAAATATTAATTCACATTTTTTTTCAAATTTAATAAAAACTATGATTGAGAAAAATGCATTTTTATTTCCTTTTATTTGCCAACCTGCCCCGTTATGCACATATGCCACTCATCCTCCCCGATATTCATTTTAACCCCCCACATGCCACACTGCCTCCCTGATATTCCTTTTAACCGCCTATATGCCACTCTGCCTCCCGGATATTCCTTTAAACCCCTTATATGCCACTCTGCCTCCCTGGTATTCCCTTTAACCCCCTATATGCCACTCTGCCTCCCTGGTATTCCTTTTAACCCCCTATATGCCACTCTGCCTCCCTGGTATTCCATTTAACCCCCTATATGCCACTGCCTCCAGAAAGCCGTATGCCACTCTTACCGTACCGTTACCAGTGCTTTCCTAGACTTCTCCCAGTGCTTCAGATTCCTTGGTGTCTAGTGGGGCAGCCAGTGGAGGTCTGCGCGATGCGTGTAGACAACCTCCGCTGCTGCTGCCATCACTCCCGCCAGGGCTTCTATGAATGAGCACCGGAGCTCCTTTATAGAAGCCCTGGCAGAAGTGCCAGCAGCCGAGGATGTCTGCACGCATCCCGCAGACTTCCACCAGTTGCCGGAGAGGAGGATCCAGGTCCCCTGCAGCTCTGCGGGGCATCTGGATCTTAGTCTAGTAGTCAGACCTCTATTTGAGGTCTGATTAATAGACGACCTTGAATATAAGACGATGGTTATTTTTCAGAGCATTTGCTGAAAAGAAAACTTGTCTTATCATCTAGCAAATACGTATATATATTTGCAATTTTCTTAGAATTTATTTTACACTTTAGGTGACCTGTGGGTTGGGGGGGTTATACTTTTTTACACGTAGAATGTGGGATGTAAGTTTTTTTGCATGGTTATTGGGTCAATATGGATACAGATCCCTCTAGGGACACTTCTTGAACATATTTATATATAGTTTATTTCTTTTTGTAAATAAATTAAAATAACTTTCTTCTTGTGGGAAGGAGAAACATTATTTTTCACTCTCTTACCTGCGATTCCCCTGCACTGATGACCAAACAAGTTTCCTTAGACTTACATTGGTGATTGCAATTTGTGTGATTGTCAGATATCCCAACAGGGTCTAGACAGACCCTACAAGGGATACCCCGTCCTTCGGTGAACCAGAAAGGAATGCCCATTCTTGTGATCGGCATTCTTTATGCGACGGCTTATGATGCACGTGCTGGCAGCCTTTACAAATGATTGGTCAACAGGAAGCCTTCTGCTGACAAGGAGGATTCCAGGCTGTCAAAAGACATCCTGGTCGCCCCTGTAGGGGCAGGGAGATGTCTCTGCTGCTGCGAGAAAGTCAATACGTCCTAAAGAGCTTTACTGGATGCTTTTTAGGACGTACATTTATGTCGCTAGGGGACTGAAAAGGTTAAAGCTTAGGCAAGCCAAAGCTGTGAATGGGGTCCTTGATTTCTGTTGCATTTCAGAGTTTCACTGAATTCTATTCTATTCCATCTCTAGAGTTAATATTCAACCTCACAAGATCCTAGCTTAATAAGGTAAAATGCTGAGTACAGGAGAGTTCCATCATAACCCTTAAGTAAACTGTTAAGTCAGCTATTACGTTGTTAGAAAAACCTGTGGAAGGTAGGGTTTACTAAGTGGGAGTCTATCTTGGGTGAAAAAGCACATTATGCTGCTAGTTAAACAAAAAAAACCACAAAACAGTTTTTACAGTAATACCTTCATGTTGTTGAGAGTATCTGCCCAATCCATTGAGGCTATTTGAGGTATAGCAGTCAGAAGAATGCTCGTTGCTTTGTTAGCATTTTCCTTGAGTGTTTTTAACACTCTGTCAACTGAGACCTTGAAATGACATACAGGGAGACAATGATGTGCAATGTTTGTTTCAGTCAAGAGGAACAGAGTCAGATACAGGTCTATGTCACATAACTGCAGTGTTGATCAATAGATATACAAGAAAACATTTATACAGAAGGAGGGAAACTCAACTCACTGCTTCCTCGTGTTCCTTCCAGCAGTCGTAGTCAGTTGCCATTGCAATACTTGCATAACAAGTTCCAGCTTCCTTTGCAAGAACCACCTCAGGGACGGTAGTCATGTTGATGACATCAGCACCCCAAAGGCGAAACATATGGCTCTCTGCTTTGGAACTAAAGCGTGGTCCCTCTATGGTGATCATGGTACCTTTAGAGTGGCATTTAATTCCAAGTTTCTTGGCAACATCAATCAAAACCTATAAGCAAAAAAACAATTCCAGATAATACTTTTTTCCCTGAAAATGCTATCCAGTAATTATTGTGGAATATCGGGATGTGGAAGAGTATGGGACATAAGAGGTTAAAAGTCTCCTGCATTTTGTGAGAGAAGTTGGAGCCTGTGAGACAGTAAGTATCAATTCCAGGGAACCTCCCCTCCCAAAAAGAGTTAATTAAATATAAAAAAACCCCCAAAAAAACACATTTTAAACAAATGGATATTAGTGTGGGCTGGTGTCAACTTCAGGACAAAGGGTATATATATGGTTGTTAAACCCAATCATATTCTAAAGTGCTGTGATTACTTCTTTGCATATTTGTCATTCTTTAATTTTTCAGATCAAGCTAATTCTAATATTAGACTAAAAGATAACACAAGTAAACACAAAAATGCAGATTTAAAATGTTTTCATGTATAGAAGGGGAAAAACCCATACATGACCATATGTGAAAAGGTAATTGCCCCACTTAGTTACTAAATCAACCATTTAACAAAATGTAATTGATAATTGGGTTCAGTTACACTACACACACCCAGGCATAATTACTGCCAGTCCTAATGAATGAATTAAATAGAACCTGTATTACAAAGTGAAGTAGGCTTAAAGGTCTCAATGAGCAGCAGGACGCCGTTGTCATGTCACTTACGGTAAGGTTTTTTCCAAACTAAAATAAAAGTATACTTCAGAAAGCTAAATATAACTGGCATAGAGCTTTGACAGCTCCAATAAAGAGGGTCTAAGCTTTATGCGAACTGGAAATAAGCATAAATGCACAAGGCATTTCAGTATTAGTGAAGTATGGATGAACATACAGTAGTAAAACTGAAATGCAATATCATACAAGCTAATTTTATGCTATAGCTATTCTGCCACCAGATTCTCCACAAATCCCGATATCTCTATCACTGTTGACAACACCACAATCCACCCAACGGACCAAGTTTGCTGCCTTGATGCCCTGTCTGGATTACTGCAACTCCCTAACTGGTCTCCCCCAAATCCCACCTTTTACCGATACAATCCATCCTGAACACTGCTGCCAGATGCATTTTCCTTCCAACTGTTCTTCATTTGCTGTCTTACTGTCCCAAACACTCCAGAATTGACTTCAAACTCTCGAACCTGACTTAAAGAGCCCTCAGCACCATCCCATATCTCTGCTCTCATATGCCCTCTTTGTTCTCATCAATGCATCTCTCTTTTTCCCCATCACCACAGCTAAAATCCATCTAGAGAATTATACACAGTTTTTCATATCACCCTTGCTACAGTCAACTCATCCTCACTCCAGCAGTACTCGTCTACCGTCTCTCTTCCCCAAGTAGATTGCAAGCTAGCAAGAGCTGGGCCACGTCTATTGTACAGGTATGCTTAATGTCTGTTAATGATATTTGTCTAATTTACTTTCATTGTACCCTATTGTAATAGTGCTACAGAATCTGCTGGCGCTACATAAAGTTAATGTAATAATAACAGAGTTACTAGTATGGTTGATGAGACATTACAAGATATTACAGAATATTCTCAGTTGTTTCTGTTTTGAAGAACAAAACTTCAGGAATAATGTTTGTTTCTTTTACAGAAGCCAAGGTTATTTTTAGATGACCTGGTAATTCTGAGACTGGTTCTGCGTTCAGTTACAACAAACTTTTTTTGCTTAAATGGCCCTGGCACTTTAATAAGAAACTCCTTTACAGCCGTTATCAAAGCTAGAATTCTTTATTCCCTTTGCTTGTGCTTTTTGTAGATACATTTTATTTTTGTAGATTGGTTTAAAAATTAAAACCACGGAGTCGGAGATCTGTGTCCAATATTATCTACTAGATTTCCTGTTCTTCTCCTGTCCTTACTTGAATTGATCAACAATACAGCAAGCAGCTTAACAATAGGGGAAATATATGTTAGCGAACAGATCCTGAGAACCTTGGTTGCTTCCATGGTAAGCACAATAAGAAGGGTTCTGATACTTATGATGCTTTCCTTAGTTTGCAAAACATAATACACGGGTTTAATTACTTTGGTGAACCATTATGCGAATAAAACAATATGGTTGAATTGAGTATAGACAGGAAAGCTTGCAGGTTAATTGTTGTTTCTGCTCCTTCACATCAGTATACATTATGAAGGATCAACTCAGAGCTTGGCTGACCCTGTATGAAATATGTAGTTACTAGGGCTGAAACAACTAATCGATAATAATAGATAATGAAAATCGTTGTCAACCATTTTCATTATGCGATGTGCACAGACAACTTCCGCCTCTCCCCTCCAGTTCCACCCTTACAAAAAAATGACTGCAGTTTTTCTGAAGTAATACTGCAGTTTTTTGGACATGAAAAAACTGCAATACTGCACTTTTACTGCATTTGTACTTCACTGTACTGCAGTTTTACTGCAGTTATTTTTGTACAGAAGTACAAATGCAATAAAGCTGCAGTACATTGAAGTACAACTGTAGGTTTGCAATATAAAAAAAAAGTGCACTAAATGTGCAGTAAAACTGCAGTACAGTGAAGTACAAATGCAGTAAAACGGCAGTAAAAGTGCAGTAATACTGCAGTAAAAGTGCAGTATTGCACTTTTTTCATGTCCAAAAAACTGCAGTATTACTTCAGAAATACTGACTCCTCCCCCCTCCCATACACCACTCTGCCTCTCTCCCGACTCCCTGGTATTTTGTGAACCTCCGTTTCTTACAGGCACTTTCACTGCAGCGTCATAGAAGCCTCAGCGTAAGTGAAGGGCAGTAACGGAGGCTGTCTGTGTGCATCGTGCAGACCCCCACCGGCTGACAGAGAATCGAGGTCTCCTGGAGAGGATCATCCTCTCTGTCAGCTGGTGGGGGTCTGCGCAATGCACACAGACAGCCTCCGTTACTGCCCTTCACTTACGCTGAGGCTGGAGGTGGGAGGAGGCAGAGTGGTGTATGGGAGGGGGGAGGAGGCGGCAGAGTGGTGTATGGGAGGGGGGAGGAGGCAGAGTGGTGTATGGGAGGGGGGGAGGAGGCAGAGTGGTGTATGGGAGGGGGGAGGAGGCAGAGTGGTGTATGGTTGAGTTACAGTGGTGTATGGGGGTATTATGGATTTCAGGGTAGCAGAGTGGTGTATGGGGGTGTAATGAATTTCAGGGAGGCAGAATGGCATATCTGGGGGAGGCAGAGTGGTGTATGGGGGGTATAATGAATTTCAGAGTGGCATATCTGGGGAGGCAGAGTGGTGAATCAGGGAGTATAATGAATTTCAGGGTGGTGCAGGGCATTTATGGGGGGTGGAGTGGCATATCAGGGTGCACAGTGGCATATAGGGAGGTATAAGTCATAAAGGGGGTATAAGGCATATCAATATTAGGCATATCAGGGGGGCATAAGACATATCTGGGGGTAAAAGGTATATCAGGGGGCTCAGTTGCATATCACTGGCATATAAGGAGTATAAGGCATATTGGGGGCAGAGTGGCAAGCTGGGGGTCAGATGTGCATAACTGGGGGCAGTTTGGTAAATAAAAGAAAATATAAACAAGGCTTTTTTCTCATAGTTTTTATTAAATATGAAAAATAGTTATCATATGAATTAATATTTACTAATAACTTTGTATTAAAACCTAGTTTGAGAAACACTGTGTTTGGGTTCTTTTCGCTTTTATTATGTCAGTAAAATAAGAAGGTCATTGAGGCCATTGCAATAAAGAGATGAAAGTGTAAATTGTACGTTTTTTATTACATTATTTTAAAATATAAAAAAAAAATTGCTTTTTTTTTATCCGATTAATCAAAAAAAATAATCGGCCAACTAATCGATTATTAAAATAGTTCGTTGCAGCCCTAGTAGTTACATCTCTAGAATTTCTTCAAAGTATACGCATACATTTAATTATGCATTATACAGGGCCAGCTCAACCGTTCTTGCTGGAGAAACCTGCCAGTGTTAACCCTTCATAATGAACAGATGCCAAGGTTCTTTGTAAGCGCACTATGGGAGGGGGGCTTAGATTTTCTCAATGCCTTCAATAAAGTGCTTTGATGTGTAGTAAGGTGCCAAATAGTAATGCTTACATAGGGAAAGAAACAAAAAAGCTTAACGCTTATTCGTAAGCTAGATTCTGTTTGCAAATCGTGAAGTTACCTTGATTAATTAGTATATCTGTGCAACTAATAGTTTTTTACGTTACCAATTAATGATAATACAAAAGACTGAAATCGAGAAATCCAAAATGCTTCACGTCGGCATGATTTGAAGAAAAAAAAACAAAACCCTCCTCTAGAACATCTATGGATACACTCTCCATTACTTGGGGAAACAATTCTACACTGGAAATATTCACTACATTCAAAAGTTAATTTTCTGACTATTTCGGGAGAAAGATCTTGTTGTTTTTAGTTCCTCAACCTCTTCTTCTAGTCTCTCACTATTCACTGCATGTATAATTGCTACATAGAAAAGTATTAAAAACTGTTTTGTATTATATTCGGCATAGAGAGAGAAAAAAAAAAAGTGCATCAACCACTTATGAATGGTTATTAATATGGCAATTACCTCTCTTGTTTTGCCACAGAAAGGATCAGCCATTGGAATATGACACACACCAGGTAGACATGCCCCACCATCATAGAACGTCTGGTGCCTTTTTGTGGTCCTGCAATGTAAAATAATTCACAGAATTCTTGATGCAAACAGATATTCCTATACAGTAGAACTGGGAAATGTAGTGGTTTAGTCACTAAAGATGGAGTTGGCAGGAGAGTTGTCCTTTTTTTGACTCCCTGATCTATTATGAATTAAAATATCTGTGAGATAACTGACCTGATCATGCGGAATAAACAGGTTAATCAGTAAGCATTCAAGTATAATCAAGTATTGAACTATTCATTATAGAGGGCTACCTAAGCTATTCTTGCAGAGGTAGCTGATTTGTGTTTGTATATATGATAAGGTCTAGGTCTTAAAGTAAATAAGTATTTAACTAACCATATTTACTGATGTCCCCCCCCCCCCCCAGTGTTTTTGTTCAAATACAAAGTAGCACATGAGGAATAACAAACATGTTACACTATATTTATTTTACTACAATAATATTGCAGGATCCTGGAAGCCATACATAGATTTGTCCACCTGGAAGATTAAATAATACTATTATAACAAAAGAAAAGTTACTGGGTGGGCAAGGATTTTTTTTTATTCACATATACAATTCAATTTTTAAATAATGTAAATGGTTCTTACCGGTCAATAAATTGATCAATGACGACAATATCTCCAGGCTGAATCTCTTCTTTCAGGGAGCCACAAGCTGTAGTCACCAGAATATGCGTACACCCTTCCATCTTTAGAGCCCAGATATTGGCACGGAAGTTAACGTTTGTTGGAGCTATTGTATGCTGCTTGCCATGCCTACAAAGAAAGCAAGCAATCATAAAATAGACCATGAAGAATATAATCAACAAGCATTTTGCCTCTCTCATTTACTATCAATGGTACTATATTCCGTTCAGCAGGCTGGGAGGACACTGCGACAAAAAGGTTCACTCCCGGACTCCGCTGTCAGGGGGAAGAACCTGCCTGAATGAGCAGCAATTAAAAAAAAAATAATCTGTACATTTCTGCAAACATATATTATGTATATGTTAAATTTGTATTTATCCCTTAAATGAATAAACCCCATAATATGTTTCATTAAAATCTTTCTAATTTAGACATTTAAGCTAGGTAATAACATTCTAATTCTAATATTGAAAAATATTATGGGGTTCATTCACTAAAGGGAGAGTTGATATGAGTTATGTTTCAGCTGCTTTATATCACTATACATTAAGAAGGTTCAACTTCAGCGATGTGGGAAGAGCTTGGCTGCCCTTGTACCGAAAGATATTTCTCCAATTCCCCCTTAAACACTAAATTAAGCATTATACTCAGCTCAATTCTTCTTGCGGGAGAAACCTGCCAGTGTTTGCCCTTCAAACGGAATACCTAAGTGAATAAACCCCTACATGAAGCTCACTAAACCACATGTCAGATGGTTTATTGTTTACCAAAGCATTATCTGCAGCATAGGAATGGTTGAAAGTTTTCTGGTTTGGCTTTAATTAAAAGTTTCAACTTAGAAGACAGATCCCAAATACGTCTTAAAATTTTGTAAGGTTTTCAAGAATAATTCTAAAACATAGCCAGAAAAAGTAACTCTGCTTTTCTGCTTGTACTGCAGTTGCACTTACTACATTAATTTTTACTGAAATTTATGCTTAAAAAACATTTATAATGAGCATGTAAACCAGGAAAATTGAATGATTTCCATTATTTCCCCTAGAGAGAAAAACAAATTTAAAATTACAGAGTGATGATTCACCCTGGATAGAATCAGAGGGACTTGCCTTAATTCTTACTGTCTTTCACATCAAGGGACTTTCCATGTGTGTTAAAGTTGCCATTCCATTTACCCTTCTGAACACCAAAGCATATTATGTTACAACAGAAACTGTTTTTGTGTTGGTTTTTGTGAATAAATGTTCAGAGGAACTAAGATAACAGATCAGCTCAATTATCGTTAAGTCAGGTTTATAGTTTTTGTTTTACAGCCAATTACATCCTAAGGCAGGGGTAGGCAACCTTTGGCTTTCTAGATGTTGTGAACTACATTTCCCTTGATGCTTTGTCAGCATTATGACTAAGAGCATTATGGGAGATGTAGTCCACAACATCAGGAGAGCCGAAGGTTGCCTACCCCTGTCCTAAGGTAACATTTCTACAGAAAACATTTTTCATTATCTTAAAACACAAGTTCTTCTTTGCCATTGAAGCAGCCCAAATTGACTACCTAATATTCTGTTATAACAACACAAGCTCCCCGATACATCTCTATGGAACTGATTTCTCCAGCATCAAACATCTGTATGTACAGCTCAGTACGTCTTTCACTTTTATTTTGTGCAATTTAGGTGCTCAGTACATAGAGTATGCCAAGTATAGACTAGGTCTCATGGAACACTGCATGCAATTAAGAACTTGCACAGTATGTGGTTGCATGCACTGCAGCTTACTATGGTATATTGCATTCCTAATAATATAGTGAATACCTTTTAAGGAAAGCTGATGTGTAAACATATATAAATAATTTGTATGTACTCTATACTTGGCAAAACGCGTTGAGGAAAGCGGACATAACCCGGTGGACATTTATTTTATTCTATTTATTTTATATTCAGTTATATTTGTTTAATTATTTGTCAATTGTCGCCTATTAGTTTGGATTTATGTGCAAATTCTATTGTATTATGGATTTCTTCCACACAACTGTGGAATTTGTGATTTTGTGCCATTGGTGTATCTCCTCTTGTTTTTAAGGAACATGGGAGTAAATAATTCATTTTAAGATGAGCTTGAGCGCAGCAAAATTTTTATGAGTGCAAAATCATCCCCTCTCCCTAATTGGATTGGATAATCTGCACTATATTGTTTTGTTTTTTTTTCTTTTTGGACAAGCGTCCCATTGCGTATTTGTTGGATTTAAGTGGAGCATAGGAGGGTACCATATTTTGGGCTGCAGCTATACATTAGGAAATTAATGTATTAATTGGTAAAACGCAGGTTATCACGACCTGCTTTACGCAAGATGAAAGAACTGAGCTTGGGTCCTTGTGTCCACTCGACTGGAATTCTAATGTTTTAGACTACCTTGGAATTAATATTACAAATGAGCTCCCCTTACTTATCAATTTCAATTACAAAAAACTAATTGACAAAATAAAAGCACAGCTCCTAAGGTGGAAAAATTTAGAAATTTCTTGGATGGGCCGAATTCACCTAATAAACGGATATTTAATCCCCAAAATTCTTTATTTTTTCAGAACAATCCCCTTAAGAGTTCACCCCCCTATTTTGAAGCAGATCCAGCAAACTATGGATCAATTTATTTGGCAGTATAAAAGACCAAGAATTACATATAACATCTTAACTAAAAAATCAAATAGAGGGGGAATATCTTATCCTAGTATCAATAAACTCCATGAAGCTACAATGCTGACCCATTATTTGGCTTGGGACAAAAAATCTAATAATTTCCCAAAATGGCTATATATAGAGGAATTAGACATTGGACTTGGTGAATTATATTCTCTCTTCTGGGCGGATACAAATAGATTGAAAGATATAAAAGTCTCGAATCCCATAATTCATGATACACTTAAAACACTTTCTAAACTAAAACGAACTATGGGAATAAAGAGAACTCTTATGCCCTCCACCCCTATCGAGGCTATCCGATTTTTTATCAGAGATATAGACTTGTCCAGATGGCAAGGATGCGGCATCTCTTGTATTGGCAATTTGTTAGACCAAAGCACTATTATACCCTTTCCTCAGTTATGTAATTCCTTTACCCTACCATCATCTGAACTATTTTCTTTTTTGAGGATGAAGAATCTTATTGACCAGGTAGGGATTGATAGAAACCCCGAATTAGAACATTGGTTAACAAAACATAAAAATAAGAAACAAATCTCAAGTTCATCTATACTTCTACTATCATTGCAAAAAGATGAGAAAGATCCACCGATCCTGAAGTGGGAAAATGACCTAGGTATTGAGTTTTCCTTGGACCAATGGCGTCAGGCCTTTGTCCAAACAAAAAAGTTCGTCCACTCAATAAGCCTAATAGAGATTTATATTAAGATAACTTACAGATGGTACCTGGTCCCAACTAGACTTAATAAAATCAGTACCGTACATTCAAATAGATGCTGGCGTTGCTTTTCCCATACGGGCACCTTTGTTCATATCTGGTGGGAGTGCCCGCAATTGTTAAATTTAAGAAAAAATCTCTTGCAACTACTTGGATCACTCTTTCACAGTCTGGAACAATTAGACTCACAGGTGTTCCTCTTCCACTTGGGACTTGAGAATTTTTGTTTAAATTATAGAATCTTAATCATACATGTCCTTATGGCCGCAAAGATATGTATAGCTAGGCACTGGAGACAACCAGGTTTATTTAACTGGAGATTAGTTATCAATCAAATTAACCATCAGTACCTAATGGAAAGAGGATATTACAACAAAATTAATAAACTTGTCAAATTTGACAACATCTGGCGACCCTGGAAACAACTTTGTGATATCGACTCCCAGAATGCTAGAGATCGTAATTGAGGATTAAGATCTTTATCTCTTTTTCTATATATATTTATATAACTTACTTACTTATCTATTTATCTATTTATTTATCTATTCTCTTCTTTACCATTCGCTGTACCCCTGGGCGGACAATTTATTATGACCCAACTCTCGATCAATAGCTAGCCCCCATCTGTTTCTCATCTCCTCCTAAGTATGACTGACGTATGAATGATATATGTGGTATCTGTCATTGATATTTGGCTGCTATATTTATAGCTTATGCCAAATATCCTGTAATTTATTCTTTTGTTGTTTTTTTTTTTTTTTTTTTTTTTTTTTTTTTCCTTCCATTCGGTGGGGCCAGGAATATAGCGCCTGTTCGTTTATAAAGTCCTTAAATAAATATATAATTTATTGTAATATTAAATATAGCAACGAATGAGGATAGGAAATTATTATTCCTAGTGGGTTTCCACTGATACAGGAACCAATGTTATTTTTTGTGGTTGTTACATAGGGGGAATAGCTTGGATTCATTGCTGAATTTAGCTGGGAAAAAAATACCTTCTGACGGATATAAACACTTGCTGCCTGTGCCTACTGTAACAGATGTTTTTTTTACATTGACTTAAAAGGGTTACATTTTAATATTTTGTATTTTAACCCTCATTTCCATTAAGAATGACTCACTGTTTAATCTACATTTAAGTGTTACTGTCTAATCCCTTTGTGTTGTGTAATTGCCACTGTTAAATGTGTGAGATTAGTCCAGTGCCGATGTTGTCTGTATAATCCCATGCCATTGTGTTATGTGTTAATTATGTTATTTCTTCCCTGTTTTAAACCAACCCCATTTCCCCTGCTATAGTGGCTATTTAAACCATGTCCAACCCCAATAAAGTGCATTCTCTTGCATCTTGAATGGAGGTTCATGTTGTGACTGGTGGTACAATTTGTTGGGAGAACTTTCCCCCGGAATAACACCTTTACTCCGAGTGATATCATGAAAAACTTTGGAAAATTTAAAAGGATTTAGGAATTCTTACTATGTAGTTCTGTACTATGTAGCTCGTCACTATGCCAGCCATCGAAAAGAGGTGGCCAAAAATCTCTGACCCTCTTCCTCTCTCTTCCCCTTCTCTCTCACCAGATCTATCCCTTCCTGTCTTTTCTGTTTTCCCCGTTCTCTCTCCCTTCCCCATCTCCATTCCTTCCTACTCTTGCTTGCTCTCCTTCCCTTCCCCATCTCCATTCCTTCATATACACTCTCTCCATCCCTCCTCAACTTGTCTAAAAATGTCCTTACCTACAGTTTTTTTATTTTATTTACATTTTCTTCACTTCAACCTTCTGCTCCTTAGGTTAAACATTAGCAGCCTTGTCCCAGATTTGCCCCAGCTGGAGAGGGTGGGAAGATGGGCCAGAGCAGAGGAAAGGAAAACATAATTTTAATACATTTTTAGTTGTGGGTATCTCCTTTAGGTACCCTTGAGGATGGGAGTTGTGCACACTCCCATGTGTGCGCACCCCCCCCCCCAACACACACACACACATTTTCTTTCAAAGCACAGGTCTTTTGAAAATGTGTGTGCACCCCCCCCCCCCCCAACACACACACACCTATGTTCAAAGTATTTTGGTGGCAGGAATATAGATCAATGATCCATTTTTAGTACCAGGATAGAAGAGATTGAGTGATCTATTCTACAAAAGCAGTCATTTTAGCAATATAAGTTACAAAACAGAAAATTCTTATCTGAGAATGTATTTTCTATCCAGCTAAGGCAGGAAATTACAAATCCCCCAGAACCTCCGCCTTACCCTCAGTGACTAACAAAGGCAAAAACTCATTAGGGTGGGGACTGTGCTACTAGGAGACGACAAGGAAAGGAAATGTTCAGGTAGGACGTTTCTGTTTCCGTGTCATTGCTGTAGAAAACGCAGGAAATATAACAAAGCTCAAACAGGTGGTATCATGAAACCACAACCTGAACCATTCTTCCGCAAAATTTGGACTCCTCTGCCAAAGTTGCATCTAGTTTGTGATTAGCAAATGTGCACATATTCTTCCACACTGCAGCATGGAATGTCTGCTCCACAGAGACATCTGCTGCCTCTGCTCAAGTATAATGTTCTCTTAGTACCGGAGGAAGTTCTTTTTCAGCAGTTTTATAAGCCTCCCTGATACCAGCGACCTCTGAAGAAGCTCTGTGATCAGGTGCACAACAACATTCGTCACTGGACAATAATCCTGACTAGGGCTGAAACAACTAAATCGATAAAATCGATAATAATCGATAATGAAAATCGTCAACGATTTTCATTATCGATTAGTCGAATCGATTTTTATCGATTATAAAAAGAGTTTTTTTTCAGAGCAAATGCTCTGAAAAACTCCTCTCTTTATATAATCTGACCTCAAACAGAGATCGGATTATAACACTAGAATCCAGATTCCCCTCAACGCTGCAGGGGACATGGATTCCCCTCACTGTTGGCCGATCTCTCACTTCCGTCTCTCTCCCCCCCTCCCATACATCACTCTGCCTCTCTCCCGACTCCCTGGTGCTTTGTGAACCTCCGTTTCTGACAGGCACTTTCACTGCAGCTTCATAGAAGCCTCAGCGTAAGTGAAGGGCAGTAACGGAGGCTGTCTGTGCACATCGTGCAGACCCCCACCGGCTGACAGAGAATCATCCTCTCTGTCAGCTGGTGGGGGTGTATGAGCAAAGTGGTGTATGGGAGGGGGAGGGGCCAGAGTGGTGTATGGGTGTTATAGTGGTGTATGGGGGGGGTATTATGAATTTCAGGGCATATAGGGGGTATAAGGCATATTAATATTAGGCATATCAGGGGGGCATAAAACATATCTGGGGGTAAAAGGTATATCAGGGGGCTCAGTGGAATCTGGTATATAAGAGGTATAAGGCATATATGGGGGCAGAGTGGCAAGCTGGGGGTCAGATGTGCATAACTGGGGGCAGTTTGGTAAATAAAAGAAAATATAAACAAGGCTTTTTTTCTCATAGTTTTTATTATATATGAAAAATAGTTAACATATGAATTAATATTTACTAATAACTTTGTATTAAAACCTAGTTTGAGAAACACTGTGTTTGGGTTCTTGTAGCTTTTATTATTATGTCAGTAAAATAAGAAGGTGAATAGTGAGAGGCCATTGCAATAAAGAGATGAAAGTGTAAATTGTACGTTTTTTTATTACATTATTTTAAAAAATTGCATTTTTTTATCCGATTAATCGAAAAAATTATCGGCCAACTAATCGATTATTAAAATAATCGTTAGTTGCAGCCCTAATCCTGACATTATAATTTATTATTTTATCAATACATTTGTTTATGTTTTTGTCATGTATGAAGCATGCATTACATTTTTAAGTCTTATGTCTTTTTATTACTCTTCTCTCTTTTATCACTGAAGCTCTCACACAAGTATATTATTACTTGACCAAATGCCACAAGCGGGTTATAAGATTTCATCAAAGACTTTCAATGAGAGCCATCAGGGAGAAAATTTTGTTAACAGATTTCACACAAAAAGCAACAACTAGTTTTTCCACTAAATTTTATAAGATTACCTTGCCAGCAACACGCAGTCAACATTTTTAATTTTTCCAAGAACCAAGGCATCGGAAGGCTAAAATGGATAAATGGATAGGTTAAAATACAACCAGCAAAACTGTACCTATTTTGTTTAAATTAAATGGCTGATTAACACACATACCTATATTATACTTAAAAGAAAAACTAAACTAAAGCATCACAATGGAGATTATAGCAGGTATGTGTATATTATGAGTATCCGAAAGGGGGATGAAACATTCTAATCTGTCATGTACATTAGTTCAACCTACATGCTACGATGAGGGACACCACAATTTTATTATAAAAGGTTATTACACAATTATGTAAAAAAAAAAAAAAAAGGAAACTAAATATTAAAAGCCTCAAGAACCCCACCAATTTTCTCATGGAGGTCATAATGGACCTTTTACCTAGGTGTCTACATTTTCTGTATCTCAGACTATTGTAATTAGGTTAGGAAGTTTGGTGAACCCACTAAATAAAACAAATTCATTGAAAGACAACTTGGTAAAGAAAAAAAATATCAACCTTGCCAAAGGGTGTGTCAACATATTTTTCTGTTCTTCCTTCCAATATATCAGGGTCATCGAGTCCCGACCCACCAATTATTCCAACCTAATAGAAAAGAAAAGTTAATTACTTGCCATGTTTTTATAGACTATGTATGTATCAGACATGTAGCAAGCATGGCTAGGGTTTTAAAAGTGAAACTATGTATTTCAATATAAATAACCACCAGGTTCCACCCTAGTCAGATCCAGGTCTGCACAGATCGAACCAAATGCCACAGTTATGCTCCTCTGTTTATATGACGAATGTAAAGATTCCCGATCAAAAGAGCATTTCCATTTAATGTTATAATTGAATGAAAACTCAAACCAAAATTCATTTAAAGCCCTTTACAAAGATTTTGAACACATTTTGTCTGGAAAAAGACACCCCATTTATAATGAACACACAAAAAATTCTATTTGATTATGTTTTTAGCATTATAGTTAGATATCTGACCTTTTCCTCTCTTTTTTTTTTCTTTTATAACCTATTAAACCAACCTAAACACCACAAATATAGAAATTAGAAAATAAAAATGTTGCCGTAACGATAAGAGCACAAAACTACAGTGACCGTAGTAATATACTGTTATCTCTAAGTTTATCCACATCTAACCTACCACATAATTCCCAATCCCCACCCATGAGTGTGGCGCTCCAAGCAGGGCGAAACAATCCTGTTAAGAGCAGCCGCTTCTTATATGCGGCCTTTCGCTATCGCTTCTATAACTGCAGGTTTTGTTTCATACAGGCTAAAGAACAGAGAAGAGTCTGCATCCCGTAGTCACGGCGCCACCACATCATGTAACGCATGGATACGAGAAGGCCAGAACAGGGACCCGCGTCATTCGCGAGCCACCAAAGACACAGTGGGTGCAGCGGATCCCCTTTGATCCGAGACAGGCACCCGTACGTTAGATGACCATGCTTCGAACACAGCCTCTTACACACACGTGGCTGCTAGAATGCTATCTGCAAGGCCTATACTTATTTAGTGTGTCGCCGCCATCGAAAACACAATTAAGAATAAAGCAGAAGAAAAAAAATGGACAGCCAGGCTCACCTTCACCGCGGACGTCTCAGCCATAGCAACATAGACCTACTAGGCCACCGTACTTAGTTTAAAGTTTTCTCGGCATTCTGTGGCGCGTGCGTGTTGACAGTTACGTGACCGCGCTTTATCCATTACATTGCGCGCCATAAACCGAAGTGAGGGAGCTAAGTGCTAGTATAGATCAAGCAGGGGAAGCACGGCTTCAAGATTTTCTCGGAGGCTTTACAATGCCTTAAAATAAAGCCTATGTAGCAGGTGTACAGATACACAGTACAGTCTCTGTCCACTTCATAGTCCCAATAAGAACGTATTAATGATGTGACGAATATTAAGTGAAAGCTACCCAAACCCCCACTAATTCGGTATGTAAACTAGTAGGACTTTTGGAAAAGAAAGAGTGATAATTTGTGGTGTGTCAATTCTTTAGCTGTAAAATGACTTAGTTACATTCAGTAGATAAATATCGAAAATGAACCGTTAAGTCGCACCATTCTATTTCCCTCATCCGCATTGAATAGAAATTGCATCTCCAGTCGAGATAAGTCAGAAAGCACTGCATAATGCTTCTTGTAAATAGTAATTTCAGCCAATAGCAGCATGTTAAGGTTGCAAATCTAAATTTGAGTCCTGGAGGTCTGGACAATTTTTCAACAATTTTCATATCCTTTCTTTTAACCCTGATTTCTGGCAAAAGTGTTCGGTTTACCCATAGACAACTTTTGTTTATTTTCCAGAAGAAGCTCACGTTTTCATTGGTAGCTTACTTGAGGAGCATCATGGGACAAGATATGAAACCATAAAAAAATCACAAAATTACATGCTATTATTATTATTATTTCTATTATAATAATTACTATGTTTTGTTTATATAGTGCCAACAATTTACACAGCACTTCAAATAATACATACCGTATTGGCTTGCTTATAGGCCGCACCCGAATATAGGCCGCACCCTAAAAGTTAGGTGCTTTTCTAAAGAAAAACATTTCTTAGTAAAAAAAAAACATAGAATAGATATGCTGCCACTCTGCCCTCCCCCCGATATATACTGCCACTCTGCCCTCCCCCCGATATATACTGCCACTCTGCCCTCCCCCTGATATATACTGCCACTCTGTCCGTTCCCCCCACCTGGGATATGCTGCCACTCTGCCCCCCGACTTACCGAAGCAGACTCCCGGGTGTCTTGCGGGGCCGGCCGGGGACATCTACGCAATACGCGTAGACAACTTCCGGTGCCGGCACTTCCGCCATGGGAAGTGCCGGCAAATGAGATTGTTAAAGCGCATCTTGCAGACGTTCACCGACTGCGGCGATGCAAGCATAAACAACCTCCGCTGCCGGCACGTCTGCACGATGTGCTTTAACAATCTCCCTTGCCGGGACCCCCCCGAGGGAATTCCCGGCAAGCGAGATTGTTAAAGCACATCGTACAGACGTGCCGGCAGCGGAGGTTGTTTACGCTCATCACCGCTACTGGTGAACGTCTGCGCGATGGGCTTAGACAACCTCCAGTGCCGGCACTCCGCTGTGGAAAGTGCCGGCAGGGGAGGCTGTCTCAGCATATCAGAGAGAAGGATGCAGGTCCCCTGCACCACTGCGGGGGATCTGTATCCTAACCCTGCTGCCTGCCCGGCGCCCGGAACTGCATGTCCCGGGCGTCGGGCGCTAGACCCCAAATATAGGCCGCACCCCCACTTTAAAGACTTAAAGTGGGGGGGGAAAGTGCGGCCTATATTCGGGCAAATACGGTATATTCAAGGGGTATGACAAGACAAACCGATACATTAGGTTTAGAGGGCTCTGCTCGCAAGCTTACAATTTTGAGGGAGTGGGGTGAGGAGTACAATTTTATCTTATAGAACTGACAAAATACATGCAATTGGTCCAAATAAATATGGTTTTTTTTAAACAGCAACATCACCTGAATATATTTTTATTAATAAGTGCAGACTTAAGTATATTTTATGTAAATACGTACTGAAAATTGGTAATGACACAAAATTGTCTTTTTTGTTTGTTTTTTTTTATAAAAAGGGTACAAGTCATGAATTCTATGGCCAAACTAGTAAAAAGTGTCAACATAAATAAATAAAAGTAAATATTTCCTAAAATTCCACATACAAGGGAAATTGTGCATCGTGGGACAAGATATGAAGCCTTAAGTGCATAAGAAATAAATGTAAGGATCTGTGGCGAAAGGGCGTTTGCATGTCTCTTTCTCTGTGGTACTTACCAAAGATCTTTATCAGTACTGCCTGGACAATCATCTGTCCATTCGGGCGGAATACCTTCACGGGAAAGACAATCTGGTGGCGGACTGGTTCTCCTGCCACTGGAGGGACGCAAGCGATAGTGTTAGATGTAAGTGGTTTTTAATTTTTTTTTATTTTAGGATTAGCATATAGTGATAGGGATGATGATCATTCAGCAGTCGGGGTTCAGGGCTGGTCCCCACATTTATGTAGGGGCAGAAGATACCCTAGCCCATCAAGCTGCCTATGGTGGCTGGGACATGTGGGATAATTGCTCTCACAGGAGCTATCATGCAGCTTTTTTTTATAAAGCCCCCCTCCTTATTATTGAGTTTAGGTGTTTCAGCCACTCCCATTGCTAACAGGTATACAAAAATGTTTCTTGAAGTTGGCCCCCAGGTTTGCACACATCTCAGGACGGATTTTGTCCAACTCCTCTTTGCAGATCCTCTCCAAGTCATTAAGGTTTCGAGGCTGACGTTTGGCAACTCGAACCTTCAGCTCCCTCCACAAATTTTCTATAGGATTAAGGTCTTGAGACTGGCTAGGTCACTCCAGGACCTTAATGTGCTTCTTCTTGAGCCACTCCTTTGTTGCCTTGGCCATGCGTCATTGTCATGCTGGAATACCCATCCATGACCCATTTTCAATGGCCTGGCTGAGGGAAAGAGGTTCTCACCCACGATTTGATGGTACATGGCCCCATCCATCTTCCCTTTGATGTGGTGAAGTTGTCCTTTCCCCTTAGCAGAAAAACACCCCTATAGCATAATGTTTCCACCTCCATGTTTGATGGTGGAGATGGTGTTTTTGGTGTCATAGTCAGCATTCCTCCTCCTCCAAACACGCCAAAAAGCTCGATTTTGGTTTCATCTGACCACAACACCCAGTTCTCTGATTCAGATTTTCATTGGCAAACTTCAGACGGGCCTGTATATGTGCTTTCGTGAGCAGGGGGACCTTGCGGGAGCTGCAGGGTTTTTGTCCTTCACAGCGTAGTGTGTTGCTAATTGTTTTCTTGGTGACTATGGTCCCACCTGCCTTGAGATCATTGACAAGATCCTCCTGTGTAGTTCTGGGCTGATTCCTCACCGTTCTCGTGATCATTGAAACTTCAAGAGATGAGATCTTGCATGGAGCCTCAGACCGAGGGAGATTGACAGTTATTTTATGTTTCTTTCATTTGTGAATAATCTAATGTCACCTTCTCACCAAGCTGCTTGGCGATGGTCTTGTAGCCCATTCCAGCTTTGTGTAGGTCTGTCTCAGTCCATTGTAAGTGCTATTATTATGAAGTACAATTGTCACTTAGTGGGGCTGCTGAGTGTGGCACGTAAAAAATTCCTGTAGATTCATTCATTAGAGTTTCAAACTGCCTCTTGAGGCAACATCAGCACAAGCACACAAGCTGAAGATCACTATGTGCGATACCAAGGGTCCGCTGGAGTGGTGAAAAGCACGTCATTACTGGACTCTGGAGCATTAGAAACATGTTGGGTAGAAACTCTGGGGTAATCAATCAATCATGTTTCACTATCTGGAAGTCTGATGGATAAATCTGGGTTTCATGATGGTCAGCAGAATAATACCTACCGGAATGCATAATGCCCACTGTAAAGTTTGGTGTAGGAGGGATAATGGTCTGTTGTTAACAGGGTTTGGGCTAGGCCCATTAGTTCCAATGAAGGGTAATGTTAATGCTACAGCATACAAATACATTTTTGTATGCTCCCAACTTTGTGTTACCAGTTTGGGTAAAGCTCTTTCCAGTTTCAGTATAACCGTGCCTCTTTGCACAAAGCAAGGTCCATAAATTCATGGTTTGACGAGTTTGGTTTGGAGAAACTCCTGTGGCCTGCACAGAGCTTTGACCTTAACCCTATTAAACACCTTTGGGCAAATTGAAATGTCCATTGTGTATGTGAGGAAAGATCTTCCCTTCCCGCAGGACAGCATTTCCAGCGACTAAAAGCTACTGATGGGACTGAGGAGGTCCACTTTGCCTGCTACTTATGCATACCTCCCAACATTTCAAAATGTGAAAAAAAGGGACACTTTTAAAAAAAAATTCTCACGGAACTCACCAATACAAGCAATTGAACATGCATCATTTTTGTCAGCACAGTCATGCATATTAAACATTAAATTGAATTCCCATAAGGCTCAGTCAGACATACTACTTCCATGATGCTGCCTGAGAGTCATGGGAAGTGCAGCAACAATAAAGCTGCAGATGGTAGCTGTGAGCTAAAATTCCTATGATTCTCAGCCAGCCAGGTGTCCACCATAATGCTGGCTGAGCATCATTGGAAGAGTAGTTCACAGCAGCAGATATTGTTTTTTAATTAAAAAAGGCTAACGTTAGCCTCCCTCCCAGGACCCACACACTGTCTTTACACACACCTGCCCATAAACACACATATATACATACACTGCCTTTACATACACATATACACATACACTGCCCTTACACACACCTGCCCATAAATATACACATACACTGCCCTTACACACACATATACACGGACACTGCCCTTACACAGACGCATACATGTTATCAGAACTATTTTGTTTTCCTTAATCATATAATGATTTTCTGTCCTTGTTCTCTTTATAATTGAGAACAAACGACGAATATAGCTGTTTCAGCAAATATTACCTAATTAGTCTTATCTTCCATTAGAAAGTTAAGGAGTAGAAGCTGCATATATAATGTAAATTGGAATGGGGGATACATTGTAAGACCACCAAAACTGATTTACTACCTAGGAGGTAACATCTAGAGATATGAGTGACCAAGTATAAATTTCAAACTTATGTGTAATTGTCTTAAAGTTATTTCTTAGACCAGAGCGTCTCTTAGAGGTAGATGAAGGAAATACAACGGTTCAAATATGCTAAGAAGTCCTAATTATAATGGGTAATACCCACCATTATGATTGGAGAATTCCAATCAATAGGTGGAGAATATGATAATAAGCCCTTTAAAAGCTTATGTTTTTAAACAATTGGAAGACTCACGTGTACAAATTTGAGTCACCGATACAAATTTGAGTCACCGATACAAATTTGACCCCCAGAGAATTTGAACCGGGCAGACAATTGGAATTTTGGAACATCGCAAGATCTTGGCACCAAATTTCTACTCTTAGAATTACTTTGAGTTTCTAACATATATAACTTTAAGAAAGTTATTCTTCTTTCCACTTAGTTTTTCCACTGAACCTGGATTGATATCTACAAGGACCAGTTGGACCACAGGAACAAGTGGTGGTAAATACCGTATTGGCTCGGATATAGGCCGCCCCCTAAAAGTTTGGTGCTTTTTTTAAAAACGTTTTTTTCTTTAAAAAAGCACCAAAAAAACATGCTGCCACTCTGTCTCCCCCCCCGAGATATGCTGCCACTGTCCTCCTCCCCCCCGAGATATGCTGCCACTGTCCTCCTTCCCCCCCGAGATATGCTGCCACTGTCCTCCTCCTCCCCCCCGAGATATGCTGCCACTGTCCTCCTCCTCCCCCACCCCGAGATATGCTGCCACTCTGCCCCCCCCCCCGACTTACCAGAGCAGACTCCCGGGTGTCTTGCGGGGCCGGCGGGGGACGTATTGCGTAGATGTCCCCCGCCGGCCCCGCAAGACACCCGGGAGTCTGCTCTGGTAAGTCTTGGGGGCAGAGGTAAAACGCATCGTGCGGACGGTCACCGGCTGCGGCGATGCAGGTAAACAACCTCCGCAGCCGGTGACCGTCCGCACGATGCGCTTAGACAACCTCCCGTGCCGGCACCCCCCGCCCGTGGAAAGTGCTGGCAGGGGAGGCTGTCTGAGCTGTCCCTGCTGCGGGGGATCTGTATCCTAACCCCGCTGCTTGCCCGGCGCCCGGGACTGCATGTCCCGGGCGTCGGGTGCTAGACCCCGAATATAGGCCGCACCCCCACTTTAAAGATTTAAAGTGGGGGGGGAAAGTGCGGCCTATATTCGAGCCAATACGGTATAATGGTTTTATTATTCTGAATAGAGGTGAATTTTGTCTACTTCAATATAGAATTACCTTCTGAGAAATAGTATATGACATTATTTTATATGATGACTTGTGAGACTGCAGCTTATAACCGGTAATAATGACAATTATGTAAAAAGGTATTTTTACTTGTAGATGAAGTTTGACATTATTTGCATCTATAAAAATTTTCACTAATACTCTTTAGACATTGTTCAATTATTTTAATTGTCATATTAGTAAGACTAATATAGAGAGAGAGAGTGATCTTTTTGTTACCGCCCTAATTATTATTATTTTGGTTGCGGAGTGGAATGGAAATTAATTGACTTGATATTAACAAATGCTGTTTATATAAGGTGATAATTGATCGAGCTAAAATGTTTATGCCATGTGCTTTTTCACCTGTTGCATTTTGTATGTGTTAGACTCATAAAGTAATAATTCATATTTGATAACACATCGATAATATACTGTATTTTGGATTTGATTCATTTTGACATGTTTTTGTTTTTCTTTCCTTTTATTTGCCAACTTGCCCTCCCAGTTATGCACATCTGCCCCCAGGCTTGCCACTCTGCCCCCAGAAATGACCTATACCTCCTATATGCCACTCTGCCTCCCTCATATGCCTTATACCCTCCTATATGCCACTCTGCCTCCAGAAATGCCTTATGTCCCCTATATGCCACTCTGCTTTCAGAAATGCCTTTAAAAAGCATATCATGGGATAGAGTGGCATATGGGGGGGGGTATAAGGCATTTCTGGAGGCAGAGTGGCATATAGGGGACATAAGGCATTTCTGGAGGCAGAGTGGCATATAGGGGGTTAAAAGGCATTTCTGGAGCCAGAATGGCATAAAGGGGGTTAAAAGGCATATCATGGGACACTCTGCCTCCGGAAAAGCCTTATGCCCCCCATTTAACACCCCGCCCCAACTTACCACTGCTTCTGACCCCTGGTGTCTGGTGGGGGCAGCGGGTGGAGGCCGGCGTTCATGAAATTATCGGTTTGTCTTAGTCTGTCAATTCTTGTCTTGTCATATCCCTTGAATTTATGTATTGTATTAAGCGCTGCGTAAACTGTTGGCGCTATATAAATAAAGGATAATAATAATAATAATAATAAAGGGGCTGGCGTGCACGTACTGCGCCGCCCAATGGCCGTGCCTCAGCACTTCGTCCCATGTCACAATTTAACCTTTCCTGAGCGGAGATGGTGGGGAACATGGATGCGGGGCGCCCTCTGGCGGCAGATTTAAAAACCAGCACTGTGTTTCACTCAGTGCTCAGTTATTGTGCCTATTGAGAGCTTTTCTGGGCATCCCTATTGATTTATTGATTCCCATTGCTTACCCCTGGCTATTGATATTCGGACTACCCTGATCTCTCTGACCCTGACCCTTGGCTTTCGTTTACTGGCCTGTGTTTGTTCATGTGACCCTGATTTGGCTTCATCACTGCATGAGTCTGCCCCTGCCAGTCCATTTGATTGTGGAGTGTTCCATACCGTATTCCCTCTGAATACCTTCTGCTAGTACTCCGTCCTGTTTTTCCTGCTGCAAGTGTTCATGCCTATGGCATGGACAGAGTACTGCTAGGTTACTGAACACAGCCGTGGGAGGGAATGCACTGCGCAAAAAGTATACACCACAAAACTAATTTTATAGCAAGACAGAAGGCTTCATATTTTGCATTTCCTTCTTTACCGATTAACCTCCAGCAGAAAAACAGTTAACATGAAACAAGCAAAAACAACCAATCAGGATGAAGCAAAACACCCTATATCAGTCCAAGAGCCCAGCCACTCCTCTTCTTTCTTTGCTACTTAGCCTCCAGGTGAGAACCTTCCAGTTTATGATTGATGACTTTTGTGGTTATTATTATTATTATCTATATTATTTTTCTAATCTGGTGTACTTTTTTGGACTATTTTCTTTTGGCTATATATGTTTCTACTGGTATCATTATTTGATTTATTGCCTATTTTTATCTGATTATTTAGTATTTTTTTCTTTCTATACCATCATGTTTTCTAAACCCCTTCCCTATTTTATTTCTTTGTTCTGTTACCTGCTGGTTAGTATGCTAGTCCGCAGGCCCGCGCCATGTGGCCTGCTCGGGCCTAGCGCACCACCTGTCTGCCCCTTTCTCCTTTAAGGGCCTAATAATTTTCAATTTCAGCCCCTCCTTGTACTACAAACTAAACTAAGCAGATTGCTGGACCCTAGTTTGGGGTGACCCCCTACCACTTTAGGCCTCTCCACTTTAGGCTTTTATTGCTACCTACAAATTAGAGCCGATTATTACTGGGACCTGTTGAGTCCCTGGCCCAGGCCAGCTAGATTTACACAGGCTGACCCCTGTAACTAACCCTCTGCTTGCTCTTGAGGGTGACCCCCTCTACCAAATACACTGCCCACACCTGGGCATCAGGGGTGGCCCGCCTTTTTCGAATTTGGTGGTTTCATTAGTGGGTGACCCCCACAGGTGCATTAGAGTGACCCCTGTTTTTTGTCTCAAGGTTTCTTCTCAGTCTGTGTTTTTTGGAAACACATTGAAGTACCCTGGCTGAAGATTCTGAGTCTCCTATTCCTGCCTCCTTCCAAGCACTGGCTGCATCCCTACCGGCTGAACTGGCAGAGGCCCAATTCGCCTGTCCTACCCAACCTTTTGCCTCCCTGGTTAGTGGTGAAGGTTCGGATACGCGTTTCTCGCATTCCTCCAATGACGCGGAACATCCATGCAAACGGCCCTGGGTAGACGTCACCTCCAATTCTGATAAGGGCAAAGGCCATTAAAGTGTCTACCTTCCTGCCATTCCGGAATCTGCCACCTCACCGACCACAGATCTAAATGCTCAGTACGAGGTACTGGACCAGTACAGCGCTGGCTCCCATTGGCACGGCTCCCCTCCCCTCGCAGGATTCGGGCGTGACGCTTTGTCTGAGAACCTTAAGTCCGTTACCACAGGACAGGATTAACCACATTGCAGAGTTTCTCAAATATTGGCTTCGCCACCCTCTGGATAAGGAGGTCCTTCAGAGACTTGGGTTCTAATGTCCACGCCCCACTTCTCCCAGCTAAGGTATCCAACACCCCTGAATTGGATCAATCCTTTGTGACACTTTCTAACCAATAACAGGAAGGATCCCAGGAAGGGTATCGAGCAGGGTTTGCGCTCTTCCCAGGATAAACATGTCGGGTCCACTGATGGCTGACGAGGCCCTGGCTGAGGATATTCACCCTAAACATAGAAAGTGACGGCAGAAAAGAACCATTAGGCCCACCCAGTCTGCCCAACCTCTGAGTACTTTCCTTAGTACCTGTCCTTATCCTATATCTAGCTTGGCCTAATGCCTATCCTTATGCTTAAATGTCTTTACTGTATTAACATCTACCACTTCTGCTGGAAGGCTATTCCATGCATCCACTACCCTTTCCGTAAGGAAATATTTCCTGATGTTACCATTAAACCTTTGCCCCTCTAGCTTATGACAATGTCTTCATGTTGTGGTAGTAGTTCTCCTTTTAAATAAACTCATTTCTTTTATCTTGTTGATTCCCTTTAAGTATTTAAAAGTTTCTATCATATCCCCCTTGTCACGTCTTTCTTCCAAGCTATGTATGTTAAGATCCTTTAAGCTATCCTGGTAAGGTTTATCCTGTAATCCATGAATCATTTTAGTAGCCCTTCTCTGAACTTTCTCCAACATATCTATATCATTCTGGAGATACGGTCTCCAGTACTGTACACAATACTCCAAGTGAGGTCTCACCAGTGATCTGTACAACGGCATGAGCACTTCCCTCTTTCTACTGCTAATTCCTCTCGCTATACAACCAAGCATTCTGCTAGGATTGCACTGGCTGAGGAAGTCATGGACTGACGAAACACGTCCCAGTGAGCTTATTTGAGCACTTTATTATAATATATTTTCTTAATGATTAAGTGTTTCGTTTAAAAAAAACAAAACTCATTTGAAGTATTTAATAAATTGTTTAAAACTTTTAATTATATACGCTATCTTGAGTGATTATTCTACAAAAAGGGTCTTGGGACATGGCCTTGTGTGTCCAACGTATGCTTTATGAGCCTAAATTTTTAATTTGGCTCTGAATATGGTGAGCAGGCTGTGTATGGATTTTACAATTTTATCGGATGCAGTGATGTTTTTTGCATTATGATGTCTCTCTTTGCTTTTTATACTCTGTGGTATTTGCATTTGAGAGACTTCAATTGAGACCGCTGAACAACCCGTACACGCTAAAGTATTTTTAATTTATTTTATCTTGCGGATTCTATATTATATAAAGCGCTAAGAGGAACTCTTCATTTTCTATTGCTTGACATTTACACTATTGCATATTTATTTGTGGGGGAGTTTTTAAATGCACTTTTGAAGAGTTTCTCACTATAGCAGCTTATTTAAAATGATTGGTTATCATATTTTAGTTATTTTAGCGCAGCCTTTTTTAACCTCTTTTAATTTGTCTTCTGCTAGCATTACCTGCTGATCTACTGCATTGTCTACCTACCTTTAAATCCTCAGAAATAATTATTCCTAAATCCCTTTCCTCACACGTTGAGGTTAGGATAGTATCAAATATTCTGTACTCTGCCCTTGAGTTTTTATGCCCTAGATGCATTACTTTGCATTTTTCCACATTAAATGCCAGTTGCCACAGCTCTGACCATTTTTCCAGTTTATCTAAATCATTTGCCATTTGGCTTCTCCCTCCAGGAACATCAACCCTGTCAGCAAATAGACATACCTTTCCATCTGTAATATCGCTAATAATAATATTAAAGAGTACAGATCCCTGAGGTATCCCACTGGTAACAAGACCTTGCTCTGAATATATGCCAATGACTACAACCCTCTGTTGTCTGTCACTCATACACTCCCTAATCTATTCAACAACATTGGGACCCTTCGGAGGGAAGACATCCTCAGGTAAGGGTCATTGCCATTTTTCCTCTTATTCCTGTCGCGGGCAGACTAGCCCATTTTTCTCGTATGTGGTCCATCATAACCTCAGATCCCGGGTTCTTCAGATTGTTGTCATGCCCCGTATAGAGTTCCTGTCTGTTCCCCGTCAATTTTCCCTCCTTATCTTCCCCGGCTAGAGCGCAATGCCGCAGCCCATGTGCATTCGGAACTTTCCTCGGGCCCTCCCTGTTTCTTGAGCAACATCTTTTTGGTGCACAATAAGTCAGGGGAGTTTCGCCCTGTTATCAACCTATGGGCTCTCAAGTCTCACGTTGTATATATGTCACAAACCGGGTGCATACAGACGACTGTAAAGACCCAGAGCGCCCAAAGATCGTGCCCAAAGGAGTTATGACAGCACTCTCCCGGTGGGCATTTAGGGTTGTGCAGCCACATACCAGCACCCTGACATAGCAGCGGATGATGACAGAACAGAGCAGAACTTGGAGATATCCTGCAGGCACCCTGGAGCAGGCATGAGACATAGCACTGGAATCATGTGCAGGATGCTGCAGGCTGGGAGTAGGGAAGCTTAGCAGAGTATATAGCAGAAACAGAACAAGCAAGGGACAGAGAGACCAAACAAGAAACATAACCAGACAAGATATACATAATACAGGGCACAACAGGGAACAAGACAACGAATACTCAAGATCTGACATAAACAGGACAGGACACCCCTCTACCGGGGATTCAGGACAGGACACCCCTCTACCGGGGATTCAGGACAGGACACCCCTCTACCGGGGATATAGGACAGGACACCCCTCTACCAGGGATTAAAGACAGGACACGCATAAATACAGGAACTAGCCTAGGACTATATGATAACTATTGGAGATTCCGTCACATCTTATGGCCATAGTATGCTTAGCCCACCACTATGCCAAAGTACTCCAATATACGGTGGGTCCTAACGCTAAACCCTTCTTACTGAATTACTAATAAACTAAACATTGAATCTATACACAAAACCAAGAAGAACATACCTTTAGACTGCTGACTGAGAGAAACAGAACACACGGGGCACACCTTATAAAGGAAACAGAGCTGAAGCAAAGAGCAGAACTAGAAGCAAGGAATGGAAGATCAGAACAGAGCATAAGGAAATCCAGGAATGGATTGAAGCAAAACAGAGAAACCGAAGCAAGAAAGAGATATGCAGCTCCACAGAGATATACACAGGCTCGGACGCAAGCCTGTGTGGCTGGCGGGCGGCTTGTGGCGAGATTGCTAAAGGGGGTCTGTGGACCCACGAGGAACACGATTTACACAGCAATTGTTTAATTGATCAGCAGCTTCACAAAAGACCTCGCTCACTGCTCTCTAGTGCTTCGCATGGACAATGTGTCTGCCGTTTGCTACATAAACAGCCTGGGGGGCTCGCAGTCGAGACTCCTCACGGAGCTCACCAAGGACCTCTACCAGTATTGTTTGGACAACCATCTGTCCATTCGGGCAGAATACCTTCCCGGGAAGGATTTATTTTCGGCGTGTTCGAATGTTTAATTTTTGTTCTCATCTGCACACTTCCTTTGCACTGCTTGGAGGGCGTTAAAAGTGCAAAATATGAAGCCTCCTATCTTGCTATAAAATTTTGATTAATTCTACACCAAGGCTAGATTAATCTCTAATTATGTAGTGGCACCCACATAGCAAATTGATTCCTGCAATATATAAAGGCAAGATTGTCTCTTTTAAGGCATTTATTTCACATTGAAACTGTACATTTTACACGTGCACCATCTACTGGCCGTTTATATGTAATACAGTTTATTAACATTTCAAAGTTTTCACCCTAAATTGTTACTCACCAGTAAGCCAAATTCCATGCATATAGGTAGGTTAACTGTTAACAGGTTAACAAACCCATGCACAGATTTATTGAATTTACCTCTGAATCTTTTCAGTGATTGATGTTTTCAATAAAAAATCACTTCTCATCTGAACAGGTCAAAGCAAGTCTTGGGACATCTGATCGTGTCCAGATCTCCTTTATACAAACTAAATATTATGCAGAAATACAACCTTCATCTATACATGTACACATTTTTCATCATATTTATGTTACAAATGTTTTGCATTCATGTGTTATAAATATTAGTAATAAATAGTAATAGTAATAAATATGCCCCCACTCTCCATCTCTCCCAGTGCTGGTGCTTTTTTTATCCATGTATACCAATGTATTAAAATAAAGTTTGAGGTAAATATTTTTTTTTAATTTGACCACCTTTAATGCAAAATATGTGTGTCAAATTCAGCTATATGCATAATTATCACCTAGGCATTGCAATTGGTTGATCTATAATATAATTGCCCTATGCACTGCACTGGGCATCCTACACCTTACCAACAAAGAAACTTCCATATTACTGTAATGCTGTTAACTGTTATCACAGGTCAAAACAAATAACAGCTAGGAAATAATGGTGTGTTAAAATGATACATTAGGGAATAGCATTGCATATACATTTGCAATGGAAGTTGCCGCAATTTACTCTTGTATTTAATGCCTTACTTTCATCTATGCTATTTAAAGACAGGGTAATATTGTCTAGACATCATAATGTGGATCTTGTGAATGGGGATGAGAACTTAAAAAGGAATACGGTTATTTTGTACATTGTATATTATACAGATTAATGAAAGGGCAATGATGCAGTAGAGTAGTGTTTTGGCGACTTTCTGTATTCCAACATAACTAAAATAGACAGGTTTGATATGTATGCTACAAAACAAGAGTGCAAGGAAGTGTTTAATTATCTACCTTGTCTTGAAAGACAGCTAAAACTGTGCCTCACTTAAAATTAAAGAGTCAGGCTTATTAAATGATGTCTGGAATGCATGTTCTCATTTGTTTGATTGCAGTACAAAGTATGTTAACCCCTTAAGCACCATGGGTTTCTTTTCTTAAATGTTTGTTTAGAACAAGTAGCTTTTGAAAACGTTTTTAGAGAATTAACCCTTTGTTTACTCTTAAAATGGATAAAGCAAAAAATTTTTTTTTATTCATTTTTGTTAAACATAATTTATAGAAAACTAGTGCAGCTAAAGAAAGCTGCCTCAAAATACATTCATATATTTGACCCCCCTGGCAGTCCCCAAATTCTATTTACCCCATCTTGGCAGTCTGTTTACAATAGTAGACCCCCAAGGCTACGCAGCAAGTGGTCATTTTTTAACCATTTCATGCTTTGAAAAATGCTGCCACAAAACCCCCCATTTTGCATTCTGTCGTATCCCCCCAGTACAGCTGTGCTCCCAGGAAATACATGTACCAGGCTTTTCTGTAGTTATAGGGAATTTTGACCATTTGATTTTATGGGCCCATGTCTGTTTATGGGCCCCCTGGCAGTCCCCAAGTTCAATTTACCCCACCTTGGCAGTCTATTTGCAATAATAGACCCCTAAGACTATAAGGCAGGTGAAATTTGGTGCCCATTTTTAGGTAAATAACATTTTATTGATTAAAGGACACAGACAACACAATAACAGAAGGGAACATCACATGAAAAATGCAGCGTCAGTGATATGGCCAGGAGTCAGGCACATAATAAGGCACAAATTGGCAGTAAGAGATACGTTCCAAGTACAACCTCCTCCAGGAGGAGCACAAAAGATGACAAGCAACGCGAGGCAATGTGGAGTAAGAGGCAATGGAGGCCAAAAATCAAAGCCCGTGAGCCAAATTGTCGCGAGACCATGTGATGGAGAGGGAAACACCTAAACACACACGAAAAGGAGGGAGACAGAGGAGAGAAGAAAGGGGAAACAGGAAAATGGCGAGGAGAAAAAAACAAAAAAAACAAAAAAAAAAAACAAAAAAAAACAAACATTATTATGACGGGAAGGGAAAAAAGAGAAAGAGAAGAAAAAGCAAAGAGCCAGTAATGCAGAAACAGATATCAGGAAGCCAAGCGCCATCACTGAAGAAACGACACAAGCACAGGAGAGGAGAGAAAGGAGAGCCAGCATGCCCACGTCATCGTGTACGCCTCCATCCTGTCAGAAGCCAGGTGAATCAGCTCCTCCAAAGTCCGGATCTCCTCCACCCGCGAAACCCACAAGCACAGGGGTGGGGCCATAGGGCGCTTCCAATACAGCGGTATGAGGCTACGGGCCGCATTAATAAGATGACGGAGAACGGAGCGTTTCATACTACTCAACGACCTCTCAGAATGGAGGAGGAGCCCAAAGCCTGGGGAAGGCCGAATCTCCTCACCCGTAACCTCCTCCAAACACCGGAAAACCCCAGACCAGAAGGGCTGAAGTGCGCTACAACTCCACCACATGTGCAGGTAAGTGCCACTATCCTCCCCGCATCTCCA
The DNA here is from genome assembly GCA_023333645.1 of Sceloporus occidentalis. Lineage (NCBI taxonomy): Eukaryota > Metazoa > Chordata > Lepidosauria > Squamata > Phrynosomatidae > Sceloporus > Sceloporus occidentalis. Next base: position 538,860 of record JALMGF010000227.1, read on the forward strand.
ACAGGCGGGATCACTCCCCGGTACAACCCGACTAACCGCCACTGGAGTCCTATACCACCGAGATAAGAGCTTGTAAGCCGTCTCCTGATAGCGAGTAGCAACAGAGCATTTGTGGGCCAAGACGCAAACCTTCAACCACTGGGGTTCCGAGAGCGGTTCCCCCAGGTCAGCCTCCCAGCGTCCCATGAACACCGGAGGGACCAGAGAGTCTTTCACCAACAGCATGCGATAGAGGACGGAGATCCCCCCTCTGGGGACACAAGATTGCCGGACAAGTTGCTCAAAAGGGGTAAGAGGTCTGGAAAGATGATGCTGGCCCGGAACCGAACGAACATAGCGAGAGATCTGCGCATAGCGGAAGCGCTGCATCAGAGTGCCCTCAGCGGCAGGAGCAGCCCGCTCGAAAGGCAGGGCAGCAGCACCATCCCACACGGCGGACAGAGTAGTGTCCGGAGACAGCATAAGAGAGTCGAGGTATCCCCTCTCCAGCCCCGGAGGGAAATCCGGGTTCCCAGCAACAGGGGTCAGCGGGGACGGGAAGGAAGAAAGCGCCCCACCGACGTGACGTCGACGCCAAGTCCCCAGAGTAGCCCGCACAAAAGGATTCGGGCAAGAGGAAAGACGGAGGGCCCCAGGTCGGAGCCCCACGCTACCAGGCAGGGAGAAAGGCATATCAGCCTGCTCCATAGCAATCCAGAGTTTAGAAGACGGCTGAAACTTCCACTCCAACAGTCGCAATAAGTGGGTAGCACAGTAATACTTGAAAAAGTCAGGCAGGGAAAGTCCCCCGCTGTCTTTCAAGCCCGTAAGCACCGCATAGCGTAGCCGAGGGCGAGACCCCCGCCAAACATAGCTCGTAACAAGCGTGCGTAACTCAGAAAAAAAGGAACTCGGAATGGTCACCGGCAGCGTCTGAAAAAGATACAATATCCTTGGCAGGACATTCATTTTGATGACATTAACACGCCCATGCCAGGACACGTGAGAGAGATCCCAGCGCCGGAGGTCGCGACGTAGGCGCAGTAGGAGACTGGGGAAATTGACCCTGTAGATAGAGGAGAGGTCCGTAGGAATCCAGACCCCCAAATATTTAAGACAACCACGACACCACCGATACGGATAGGAAGCACCAACAGCACGGGAGTCAGCTGCGGACAAAGAAATATCCATTACCTCAGATTTGTCTGTGTTGATTTTAAAGTTGGAGAGGGAGCCAAACAGCCTGAGCGCGCCATGCAAGTGCGGGAGGGAGACTACCGGTTGCGAGATCGCAAAAAGCAAATCATCAGCGTACGCCGACACCTTCAGTTCGCGGCCAGAACAAGTCAGGCCGTGGATGCCAGGGTCATCCCGAACCGCCTGTAGGAAAGGCTCCAGAGCGATGGCAAAAAGGAGGGGCGACAGAGGACATCCCTGCCTGGTGCCGTTGCGGATCGGAAAGGAATCTGTGAGGGCCCCATTCAGGCGAATTCGTGCAGAAGGGGCAGAGTACAACGACATGACCCAATGAAGCCAAAACCGTCCGAAACCCATGGTCCGGAGGGTCTGGAACAGAAAGTCCCAAGCCACCCTGTCGAACGCCTTTTCGGCGTCCGTTGACAAGAGAAGTATTTTTTGTCCCGTCGCTTGGGCAAGGTGAATCGAATTCAATGCCCTATAGGTCCCGTCACGCCCCTCCCTGCCAACGATAAAACCCGACTGATCAGGATGAATCAAGGAGCCCAACACACCCTGCAGTCTAGAAGCCAGGACCTTAGCGAAGATTTTTAAATCTGCGTTCAGGAGAGATATAGGCCGATAGCTTTGACACAGTAAAGGGTCTTTCCCCTCCTTAGGCAACACAGCAATCGTCGCCATCAACGAATGGGGGTGCAAGAGGTCTCCCTGCCGCACAGAATTAAGAAGAGTCACAAAGGGGACCTTCAACTGCTCCCAGAAAATGCGATAATACCGCAAGGGGAGGCCGTCCGGCCCTGGAGCCTTTCCCGCCGACATCGACTTCACCGCCGCCCACGCCTCCTCCTCACCAATCTCCCCCTCCAGGGCCGCCGACTGTTCCGCAGTCAGTTTACGACAGATATGTTTGCCTAAGTATTCACGTATGAGAGAGTCCCGCCCAGAACCCGAGGAGCCAACAGGGAGATTATATAAAGAGCGATAATAATGGCAAAAGGCGTCCGCTATGTCAGTGGGAGAGCAGGAAACCAGGCCCCCAGGAGTTTTGATCTTACTAACATATAGAGATTGCTGTTTGGAGCGCAGCGCCTTAGCTAGGAGACGGCCACTCTTGTTGCCATGTTCATAAAAAAGGGAACGAGTGCGGAGGAACGATCTCTGAATATCGTGGTTGAGAAGAGTATTCAAGCGTTGTCGCAAGGTGAGTAGCTCGAGATATGTGCAATCGTCGCAGGTGCGTTTGTGGAGAGCGTCCACGTCCGCGATTCGCTGAGAAAGATCGGATATCTCCCGGGAGCGGAGTTTCTTAAAGTAAGATGCCTTACTGATAAAGAGCCCCCGGACCGTGCACTTGTGAGCCTCCCAAACTGCGGGGCAGCTCACCTCCGAATCGGCATGATCTAGGAAAAAATGGGACAGCAGCTCCGAAGCAGCCTGAACCACATCGTCATTAGTCAGGAGAGAGTCATTAAGGCGCCATGAAGTAGTGGAAGGCTTATAAAGGGGAGCCCGAAGTCGCAGGGTCACTGGGGAATGATCTGATATCTCAGCAACACCGATAGAACACCCTTCAGCCTGACCCAAGTGATAGTATTCCATCAAGAACAGATCAATCCGAGAATATGACCGGTGCGGAGCAGAATAACAAGTGAAATCACGCTCACCCGGATGAAACGCTCGCCAACAATCAACAAGCCTGTATCGGCGCAAAATAGAGTTAAACTGCTTGACATGGGATGGTGGAGTAAGGGGCGAGCGCGCTGTCGAATCCAATCTGTGGTCGGGCGTTACATTAAAGTCCCCTCCCGCAATTAATACGCCCTCCTTGAAGCCCATAAGAGCGCGAAGGATACGAGACAGGGCGGAGCACTGTCCCCTGTTGGGGAGATATATCGATGCGAAGGTGAACACCTGATCATGAACAGTGCCCTTGACAAACGTGAACCTGCCTCCAGGGTCCTCCTGTTGTGCAGTCACAAGAAAGGGAACACGACGGGAGAGCAGGATAGCCGTGCCGCGGGACTTAGAATCCACAAAATTACTCGTGTATATCTGCGGGAAGGCCGGGTGACGAAACACTGGGGCATGTCCACCGCGAAAATGAGTTTCCTGGAGGAACACCACCGAAGGGTTAGCTTTGCATAGGGTCCGGAAAACCCTTGACCGCTTCTCCGGTGAGTTAAGGCCCCTAACATTGAGGCTAAGAGCAACCAAGTCCACTGCCCGAAAGGCGGAGGCGAGACGGGGCATGATGAGAAGCTAGCAAAGAGAACGTGAGCGTGGAAAAACGCGAAAGGAAGAGAGAGAGAGAGGAAGAGAAGAGGAGAAAGAAAGGAAAAGAAAGAAAAGGAAAAAAAAAAAAGGACGGCGGCAACAAAGCCAGGCGTCCAGCAAGACGGAGTCCGACCTGCTAGGGGGGTAGTAGAAGCCCCGCCCAAAGCGGCAGCAAGGTGGAGAGAACCAAAATGAGTCGGAAGAAACCAAAAACTAGAGGTAACAAGAACTCCACATTACCCCGCAGCCGCAACTCACATAGTCAGAATCAATGAGCTGAACCAACCGGAAACAGAACACAACACAAACCACAGTATAAGCTATGTTAGTGAAGAACACCACAAGCACCTCCCGCCACTCGACCCGCCACTCGATCATAAAGAAAAGAGAGGAGAAAGAGGAAAAAAACAAACAAACAAAAAAAAAAAACGGCAGCCTACAGAACGAAAACTGCCTGGCAATGTGTCCAGACACTCAGAGTGTGCAGGAGGAGTAAGGTACATCAGTGAAGATCAATAAGTTCAGCAGCATGCTACAACCACTTGTATAAGCACATAAGTTTTACACACAGTGATAACCTAATGTACAGAATAATTAGTTCGATTGTAAAATAGTCTCCCAGGCCAACCAGCATGCCCTCCCCGGGCTAAGAAACGTAGCAAGGTAACCCCCTGTAGGCAGCCGAAACAAAAAAAAAAAACAAAAAACAAAAACAAAACAAAAAAATAAAAAAAATAAAAAAAAAAAGGGAGCGCCGCAGCGAAAATAATAATTATTAGAAATGAAAGCTGCCCCGTAGCGTTTGCAATCGTGCAGAGTGTACAGAAAAATTAAGGCACATCCGTGAAAAGCAATAAATGCAACAGCTAGCTATACCCACTTGCATGAGCACATAAGGTTGTACACAACGGCAATCCGATAGACAGAGTATACAGATCCCTTATAAAGCAATCGCCCAGGGCAACCAGGATGCCCCCCCTGGGCTCATAAACGCATAAACGTACCCCCTTTAGGCATCGTAAACAAAAAAAAAATAAAAAAATAAAATAAAAATAAAAATAAAAAAAAAATAAAAAGGGGGGGGTTAATGCAATGCCGCAGCGTGAATAATAAATGGTAGCCTACTAGACGAAAGCTGCCGTGGAAAGCCGCCAATCACGTAGAAGGTACAGGAAGAGTAAGGCACAAGCATGAAAATCAATAAGTGCAACATCGCGGTAATAATAATAATAATGTATAATAATAATAATAATAATATAAGAATAATAAGAATATAAGAATAATAATAATAAAAAAAAAATAAAAATTAACACGTTAGCCAACTAAAGGAAAACCACCCTGCAACGAGTCCGATCACGCCGAGTGTTCAGGAAAAGTAAGGCACATTCGCGAAAAACAGCAAGTGCAGCAGCGTGCCAAACCCACTTGCAGAAGCTCATAAATGTCCACATAGCGGTAATCCGATGTACAGAGCAATGAGTTCTTGGAGAAAAGGAACTCTTCAGGCCAACCAGCATGCCCTCACAGGGCTAAGAAACGTAATGAGTTTTCGTTTTGTATTGTAGTATAGTGTCGTCCCACCTGTAGGCACCCGAGAGAAAAATAAATAAATAAATAAATAAAAAAATAAAAAAAACAACAGAAGAACTCTCCTCACGGGTCGTAGTATGACGGTACAGCGTCCAAGCAACGGCCAGGAGGCGTAGTCCTCTACTCCTCACGTATTTGCGCGGTGGCCCTCCCGTCATCCGTGGATCTTCCACGTCGTAGGAGGGAACGCCGCGGCAGCGGAGCGTCGCGAGGAGCCGGGGCAGGAACCGCCCGGGGCAGGAACTGCGAATCATCCTCCATAAGGGACCAGTCCGGCACCGGCGGTGGTGCCCATTTTTAACCAGGGGGAGTATACGGTCCCACACAATTTTAGCACTGGTTCCCAGATGTTCTGGGAAACCAGGAGGATCAAGGTGGCAGTCCTTTCCCTTATAGACTCGGAATGCGTTAACATACCACTTTCACTCTCACAGAGTTTGTAGAACTTCACGCCATACCTGGAGCATTTTGACGATATGAGTGGCTCATTATTGGCCAATTTCTGCTAAAATCTGGCCTGAAAGTGGGTGAGCAGGGGCTGTACCTTATATATTCTGGGGTCTTCTTTTGGGGGGCACTGGCTACTATCACTGAAATGTACCGTATTTGCTCGATTATAAGACGAGGTTTTTTTCAGAAAATACCCCTCGTCTTCTAATCGGGGTCGTCTTATAATCAGACCTCAAATAGAGGTCTGACTATGAGACTAAGATCCAGATCCCCCGCACCGCTGCAGGGGACCTGGATCCTTCTGTCTCCCCCCCATTTAACACCCCCCACCCCACACACACTTACCGGTGCTTCCAATTTCCTGCTGTATACCGGGGCAGCGGGTTGACGTCCACGCGATCCGCGTAGACAACTTACGCTGCAGCCGGAAGGAGGTGTGGTGAAAAAAAACAACGAAATACAGAGATAACTGTAGGAATAATCGCTCGGTAACATACAAAGCTCTCTCTCTCTCCCTCTCCCTCTCCCTCTCCAGATAAAAGTGACAGTTAGGAAGAGCTTGGGCTTAGTTGGGTCACTGAGTGTGTCATTTTTTTAGGATGTGACCACTATGGTTTTTACATAACTTTTTCAAAACATATTGGATGACCCTGGTCTGCCTAAACTACCAAGGCAACCAGGATCAACCCACCCCATCAACCCCAACTCCATGTAATCACAGCCCCCTTTTGGACTCTCTGAAGAGACATCCTGGAACACCCCTCACCAGATTCGCATCTGGCTCAGGGGGCCCACTGGTCTGTCGTTTTACACCCCGATTGCAGTGATTCATGGTGAATCACTGGTGTCAGTGATGAATTATCTACATAAGGCATCGGCTTTTAGATTCTTAGAACCAGGTGCAATATGAAATAATGAAATTAATTCTGGAAAGAAACAAGCACCATCGGGCTTGTTTAGAATTTAACCTTTTAAACTTGCTGAGGTACTCCAAATGCTGCCTCTCTTGAGAAGTCAGAATGATACCCATGTTCAAGATTGTCGAGGTCTTAATTCGATTCTGAAGGAGAAAGAGTCTGCTATGAAATTCTTTCTGCTGGGACAGGACTGCCCCATGCCAATTTCATAGGCATCATGTCATGCTCAGCGTTCCAGAGGAGATGCTGCTGAAGAGTAGGAAACTGGGTCTAGGGTGACCACATGTCCACATATGTCTAGTTCGGTCACGGTGCCGGCATTTCATGCTGACCAGTGAAGCTGCACGCACCGTGGCAGATGTGGGAGACACTGCAGGACTCCTTTAAGGTAAGTGAACTTTAAAGGGGCAGAGGGTAGATAGTCAGAAGAGGAGGAGAGGGGGTAGATAGTGAGAAAGGGGGGAAAGGCGTACATAGTATTGTAAGCAAATTCTGCCGTGGTGAGTAGTTCTTTCCAATCGGATTGGAGGTACGTACAGTAGCAACGAATCTATGTTTCCACGGTCTGGTTTGTTCGCTCTGTTTGACATTCGACTGGGGATGGAAAGCAGTGGAGAGGTCTACGGAGATGTTCAATGAGTGACAGACTGCTTTCCAGAAACGGGGGGTGAATTGCGTGCCTCGATTGGAGAGTATGGATTCAGGTATGCCATGGAGTCGGAATACGGAATCAAGGAAGAGGGTGGCTGTTCGTTTGGCAGTAGGGAGCCCTTTGGTTGGGATGAAGTGGGCCATTTTTGTCAACCGATCGACCACGACCATGATCGTGTTGTATCCTTGTGAGTCTGGAAGGTCCAAGATTAAATCGACCGTAAGATGGCTCCACAGTTGGGATGGAATAGGCAAGGGTTGTAACAAAATACAATACAAACATAGGGGCGCATGTACATGTGGGAAAAAAAGAAGAAAAATAATAATAGTGTGATAATGTATGATACAAAAAAATTATATGTAAGTGTTGTGAATGCACTCACAAAACGTAGAAGGTGAACAGGCTCTTCAGAATAAAATGTTTCTTTTATTTCTTCATGTTTCTAAAATATCCAAATGAAAGAGAAAAAAAAACCAATGGTGCAGTATTTTCTTATAATGGTTTAAGAAAAGTTGGATTGCACTTACAAGACAGTAGATAAAATCAGGCACTTCAGTATAAAGTCCACGGGTACAAATGAAAAGTCCTTTGAATAGTCCTCAACGCGTTTCGCCTTTAGGCTTCCTCAGGAGAACAATAAAAGGTTATATCCGCAATGAGAGTTCATGAAAATGAGCGTCTATTTATACGTTAAATCCATGTTCCGTTCTGTCCATTCCGTCCGTCGTCTTCATTTCCGGGTGTGTTGTCATCACGTTCCTTCCGTCATTGCTAGGCAGCCGGGATGTTATTTTTCATTCGGTTTATGCCGTCGTCTTCACTTCCGGGTGTGTCGTCATTCCACTCTCTCCGTCGTTGCTAGGCATCCGGGACGTTGTGTTTGATTCCATCTTCGGGTGTGTCGTCATCACGTTGCCTCCGTCGTTGCTAGGCTGCCTGGACGCTTATTCTTGTATGTCTATCCGTAGCTCCTCCCGCTGGATAAATATGCATCTTCTCGCTTTCTTTTTATGTAGAGTCACCGATCATCGTTATTTTAATCATAATGTTCGTTTCGTAAATATTTTATGGGGGGAGAAAAGGAGACATATCAGGGATCTAATTTTGATATCTATGTAGATCCACACAATATGTAGGAAAAAACCGGGACGGTATGTGTAAGAAAATATAGATAAAAAACCACATAGAGTGGAGAAAGAAGAGGTAGTATTGTGAACCCAAAACGGGGTTAGTATTCTAAGATAGGAGATATCAAATAGCATTAAATAAGATGTGAATATAGAGAGACATATGTTAAGATATTATAAACTTATTATTTTTGTTTTTATAATATTTAAATTCATATCTAAAATTGTTAAATTATTTCTAATAAAATGCTGAAAAATAAATTACTATCTAATAATAAGATGATAGTATAAAAATAAATAAATAAATAAATAAATAAAAGTCTATAAAACCATGTATATATGTTGAATGTCCAGATAAGTATATTGATAGATTAATCTATATATATAGATATTGGTGAATGTCCAGATCAGTGTATTAATAAATCTATAAAAGTATGTATATATGTTGAATGTCCAGATATATTAATGAATTAATCTATAAAAATATATTTATTGATAAATGTCCAGATCAATATATTAATAAATTAATCTATAAAAGTATGTATATCCAAATCGGTATTCAAGCCACCTCTTTTGTATGTCTGAAATTTAAAAATCCACTCTGTCTCTTTTTTGGACAGAGCCAAATTTATGTCACCTCCTCTCCAGTGTGTTCTAACCAAATCTATGCCTAATATCTTGAAATCCCGTAATGAGAACATTTCACATGTATTACAGTGCCGAGGTACACTATGTTTGATGTTATAGTTCCGTATTCCCCCCAGATGTTCCAAAATTCTGATTTTGAGTTCTCTTGAAGTGCGGCCAATATACTGTTGGCCGCATTTGCATTCCAATAAGTATATGACATTTTTAGTGTTACAATGAATAAAATCTTTTATTTGATATTCTTTCCCTGTGTTGTTACATTTGAAACTAGTAATTTTCTTTGATTGAGTGTTGCAAGTTCCACACACTTTACATCTACCGCATCTATGAAAACCAGGAGATTTTTCTGTGAGAAAGTGATGATGGTCTTTCTTTTTATCTATGCTAGGTAGTGCACTTGGGGCCAATATGGTTTTTAGATTGGCTAATTTCTTATAAATGACTTTTGGTCTGTCTGGTAAATGACCCTGTAGTATATGGTCTTCTTTCAAGATAGGCCAACATCTATTAAGGGCTTTTTTGATTAGAGGAGCTCTATCGTTATACTGGGTTAAAAAAGAAAAATCATAGCCGTCTTTGTTTATTTGTTTTTTATTGTGATTTATAAGGTCTTCTCTTCCCCTTTTTTGTACTGTATGTAGGCTTTCTACCAGGAGGTCTTTTGGATAATTCCTTTCCTTGAATTTATTTAGTAGAAGATGGCTTTGAGATATAAAATCATCTTCATTAGTGCAATTCCTGCGTATTCTAGTAATTTGACCCTTTGGTATGTTTCTGAGCCAGCTTGGATGATGGCGACTCGAGAAATCGATAAAACTATTGCCATCTGTAGGCTTGAAGAAAGTCTTAGTGTTTATTTTGTTGTCCTTAATAAATAAAGTGAGATCTAGAAAATCTATTTGTTGTTTGTTTATGTATGATGTAAATTTGAGATTATATTTATTATGATTGATGTATGTTATAAAGTCGTTTAAATTTTCAATATTTCCTTGCCATATTATGAGTATATCGTCAATGTACCTTTGCCAGAGAACCAGACTCGCGCCGAACGGATTGTTGTTGAAGATGTAATTTGCTTCCCAATCTGCTACGTAGAGATTGGCATAGCTCGGCGCGAATCTGGTTCCCATGGCAGTACCGCATGTCTGTAAATAAAAAGTATCATTGAAAGAAAAATAATTATGTGTTAAGATGAAATGTATACAGTCAGTGATAAATTTACTCTGCAGTGTATCCATGTTGGTATCTGAATTTAATGTGTTTCTAATGGTTTCAATACCTAATTTGTGAGGAATGACTCTATACAAAGAGATGACGTCAACTGTTGCCCATATGTAATCTTCCGACCAAGTGATATCTCCCAGAATTTTTAATATATATGTGGTGTCTCTCGTATACGAAGGGCTTTTGGTGACATACTTCTGAAGAAAAAAGTCTACGTATTGCGATACGTTATTAGTTAATGAATCTATTCCACTTATAATGGGACGTCCAGGGGGATTTTTTATGTCTTTATGTATTTTTGGTAGGAAATAAAATATGGGTATTTTTGGATGTTTGATATCAAGAAAATTAAATTCATTTTTATTTAACACTTTATTATCATGTCCTTCTTGTAATAGCTTTCTCAATTCATCTTGGTATATTCCTGTGGGATTGGCATATAGTATTTTATAGGTGTTTTCATCATTTAGAATGTGTAAAGATTCATTTAGATAGTATGCCCTATCCATTATGACTGTGGCCCCTCCTTTGTCAGCTGCTTTGATTACTATTTGTTTATTATTTTTCAATGCCCTGAGGCTTTCCTGTTCTATTTTTGTTAAATTATATTGTCTCTTATTTTTTTGTTCTATTTCATTAAATTCTTTAAGTAGCATATCTGTAAATACTTCAATATGGACACCTTTGTCCTGTATGGGGAAGAATTTAGACCTGGGTTTGAAAGGTGTGTGTATAAAAAGATCTCCATTTTGGGGTTTTGTGTTGTTAATGTTCTCATTTTTTAAGAAGAATCTTTTGATAGTAAGTTTTCTCAGAAACTTCTGAGCATCTATAAACAGTTGAAAGCTATTAGGCCCTCTATTTGGTGCGAATTTGAGGCCTTTATTTAAAAGGGATAGTTCCGTTTGGCTTAATTCATGTTTAGATAAATTAATTATTTCATTCTTTTTATGTTCATTTTTGGGGGTTAATTTATTTCCCTGTCCTCGTGATCCTCTAAATATCTGGTGGCTTTTCTTTTTTTGACTGGTGAACCTGTTTGGAAAAAATTCCTCTCGCTGTCCTGAAGTGTTGGATGGAGAGGCTGATCTGTTTCTATATGTCTGATTCTTCGGGATTGCTCCCTGTCTAAAAAAGATTTTTTAAATTCATTAGATGAATGTGGTTGGTTACTATCTTTATCCTTCCATATGGATGAGATAGGTCTAGGTGAGAAATATCTAGAATTCTCTTCTCCCCTTTTGTATCTGTCATTAGAGACATTTCTGATATTCTCTCTATGTCTCTCTATAGGACGTCTAGTTTCTGTAGAGTGGGAAACCCTGTTAGTAAAAGTGGGTTTCTGTCTATGAGTATTATATCTATTCTCATTTTGTCTATTATCATATTGAGTATACCTAGGTTTGTATTGTGTATTGAACTCTCTTGCTCTATATCTTTTGTGGATATCTCCTTGATGGTCTCTTTTGTCCCTCTGTAATTTTTTACTTTTTGCCTCTATTATCAACAATTCTTGTTTCTGTATTCTTTCTTGTATGTTCTCATTTTTTCGTTTAATCTCTCCTATATCAAAATTTTGACTAATCAATTTTTCTTTGTTGGATATTTTCTTCTATATCTTTTAAACTTTCTCGTTGGAAATCTATCAATAGTTCCATTAATTCAAATGAACAATGGTCTAAGATGTTATTCCATTTGGTCATGAATGGTATGTTATCTTCCCCAAATGCTGGGTATTTTTGTATTCTAAGGCCTCTAGGAATTAATTTATGTGCAATATAGTGTTCTAAGAATGTGGCTTCCCACCATTTTTTTAATTCTTTTTCGGCTAATTTTTCTAATTTCTCGAATAATTCAAGTGAAGGATGGTTATCATCACTAGTTTGTGAAAAAATATTATTAAGTTTTTGTGTTCTCATGTCTCTTATATTAGAGTAGAGATTACTGGAAAAAGCCATAAATGGTCTTTTTCTGGTGTTTATATTATAGAGGAAAAATGTGAAACCAAACGAATAAAAGGAGGAATAAACACCAGGTGAGTAGATAGAAAAAAAAAAATATATATATATATACTCTTCCTCACAGTACTGCCGCAGCCCAAGATAACACTCCTCTCAGTGTTCAACAGAAGACAATACAAACATAGGGGCGCATGTACATGTGGGAAAAAAAGAAGAAAAATAATAATAGTGTGATAATGTATGATACAAAAAAATTATATGTAAGTGTTGTGAATGCACTCACAAAACGTAGAAGGTGAACAGGCTCTTCAGAATAAAATGTTTCTTTTATTTCTTCATGTTTCTAAAATATCCAAATGAAAGAGAAAAAAAAACCAATGGTGCAGTATTTTCTTATAATGGTTTAAGAAAAGTTGGATTGCACTTACAAGACAGTAGATAAAATCAGGCACTTCAGTATAAAGTCCACGGGTACAAATGAAAAGTCCTTTGAATAGTCCTCAACGCGTTTCGCCTTTAGGCTTCCTCAGGAGAACAATAAAAGGTTATATCCGCAATGAGAGTTCATGAAAATGAGCGTCTATTTATACGTTAAATCCATGTTCCGTTCTGTCCATTCCGTCCGTCGTCTTCATTTCCGGGTGTGTTTTTTTATCTATATTTTCTTACACATACCGTCCCCGTTTTTTCCTACATATTGTGTGGATCTACATAGATATCAAAATTAGATCCCTGATATGTCTCCTTTTCTCCCCCCATAAAATATTTACGAAACGAACATTATGATTAAAATAACGATGATCGGTGACTCTACATAAAAAGAAAGCGAGAAGATGCATATTTATCCAGCGGGAGGAGCTACGGATAGACATACAAGAATAAGCGTCCAGGCAGCCTAGCAACGACGGAGGCAACGTGATGACGACACACCCGAAGATGGAATCAAACACAACGTCCCGGATGCCTAGCAACGACGGAGAGAGTGGAATGACGACACACCCGGAAGTGAAGACGACGGCATAAACCGAATGAAAAATAACATCCCGGCTGCCTAGCAATGACGGAAGGAACGTGATGACAACACACCCGGAAATGAAGACGACGGACGGAATGGACAGAACGGAACATGGATTTAACGTATAAATAGACGCTCATTTTCATGAACTCTCATTGCGGATATAACCTTTTATTGTTCTCCTGAGGAAGCCTAAAGGCGAAACGCGTTGAGGACTATTCAAAGGACTTTTCATTTGTACCCGTGGACTTTATACTGAAGTGCCTGATTTTATCTACTGTCTTGTAAGTGCAATCCAACTTTTCTTAAACCATTATAAGAAAATACTGCACCATTGGTTTTTTTTCTCTTTCATTTGGATATTTTAGAAACATGAAGAAATAAAAGAAACATTTTATTCTGAAGAGCCTGTTCACCTTCTACGTTTTGTGAGTGCATTCACAACACTTACATATAATTTTTTTGTATCATACATTATCACACTATTATTATTTTTCTTCTTTTTTTCCCACATGTACATGCGCCCCTATGTTTGTATTGTCTTCTGTTGAACACTGAGAGGAGTGTTATCTTGGGCTGCGGCAGTACTGTGAGGAAGAGTATATATATATATTTTTTTTTTTTTCTATCTACTCACCTGGTGTTTATTCCTCCTTTTATTCGAAGGGTTGTAACAAACCTGCCATTCTGGAGGCAGCGGTCTTGGCGCAGTTGCAAACGGCACAGGAATTTACATAGGCCCTGCCATCGTGGATAAGAGAGGGTCACCAGAAATGGCGTTTGATGTTATAGAGGGTTTTTCTTTGTCCGCCGTGCCCTGCTGTGAGGGCATCGTGACAATGTTGCAGCACTAGAGGACGTATGATTTCAGGAACGAAGATTTTTCCGTGTGACAGGGGATATCCTTCTGGTGAGGTCGGGGGATCAAGGGAGGAAGCAGCTTTTTGGATGTCCTGTAAGAAGTGGGTCGTGACACCCATGAAGTGGTGTGTTTGCAATATTGTCTCCTCTTGTTTGGTTTTTGCCTCTTCTGGGGCATGCATTCTGGAGAGGGCGTCTGCTTTTTGATTCTTTGAACCAGGACGATATGTGACATGAAAAGCGAAACGGGAGAAAAACAGAGCCCATCGTGCTTGTCGGGGATTGAGACATTCGGCGGTTCTGAGGTACTCTAGGTTTTTGTGGTCTGTATACACCGTGACGGGGTGGTTGGCACCTTCGAGAAGATGCCTCCATTCTTGGAAGGCTCTTTTGATGGCCAGTAGCTCCTTATCCCCTACGTCGTAGTTGGATTCAGCATCAGTTAATCTGCGTGAATAAAAGGCCACTGGATATAGGAGTCCTGTGTCGTAGTCTCTTTGTGATAGCAAGGCCCCGGTTGCTATGTTGGATGCATCCACTTCGAGGAAGAAGGGTCTCTTGGGATCTGGCAAATGGAGAATGGGAGCCGATGTGAACCATGAGAGGATTGCCTCTACCTTACGAGGATCCATTTCGACCTTGCCTGGTCTGATTATGAAACCCAAAAACTCCACACAATCCGTTTCAAAAATGCACTTTTCGATCTTTGCGTATAAGTGGTGCTGTTGTAACCTTTTAAAGACCTCTGTCATATGAAGACGGTGGGTATGTAGGTCAGGGGAAAAGATGAGGATGTCGTCCAAATACACCACTACGTACTGATCGAGGAGGTCCCTGAAGATGTCGTTAAGGAAATGCTGGAAGGAAGCAGGTGCATTGCACAGTCCATAAGGCATGACCAGATATTCGTAGTGTCCATATCGGGATCGGAACGCAGTCTTCCATTCATCGTCTTGGCGCATTTGAAGCAGATTGTAGGCTCCTCTGAGCAAAAAGAAAAAGAAGGGGTCGATCCAGCACTTGAATAAAAAACTTCCAGCTTTTATTTCACTTCAATAATAAAAACATAGTTCACACCTGAGTGCACCTAAGTGCACAGGAGACCCGAAATCTATCTAGTTTGGTGAAGGTCTAGTTTGGTGTAGACGGTTGCTGTTTGGAGGCGTTCCAGGAGTTCAGGAATGAGTGGCAGAGGATATTTATTTTTGATGGTGATATGATTCATCTCTCTGTAATCCACACATGGACGTATGCTTCCATCCTTTTTTCCCACAAAAAATATGCCGGCTCCCGCTGTAGAGGGTCTGATGAAACCTTTCTTTAGATTTTCATGGATGTATTCCTTTAGAATGTGTCATTCTTTTTCGTCCAGCGGGTATATTTTGCCATATGGTATGGGTGCCCCAGGAAGGAGATCTATAGGACAATCGTATGGTCTATGTGGTGGCAGGGTCTCTACCCCTTTTTTGTCGAACACAGCTTTATATTGTTCATACGCTTTGGGTAGCATGATCTCTTGTCCTTTTTTCATATTAATTTCTAATATGGAGTGTATGAAACCAGCCGGTGGTTGTCCTCTATGATGGTTGCAGACGGATGAGGAGAAGGTTAAGGTGCCTGTTGACCAGGTAATGGTAGGGTAATGGAGGCGTAACCAGGGTATCTCAAGGATAACAGGGAATAGAGGTGAGGGAACCAGATCAAACGTGAGCAGTTCAGTATCCCGCCCTATGGAGACTTGGATAGGTGCGGTTTGTTTAGTGAGGGGACCCGTTTGCAAAAATGACCCATCTACGGCTTGTATGCGCAAAGGATTTATTTTATCATGCACAGAGATGGACAAGGCATTTGCTATGTGGACATCGAGGAAACAGCCGCTGGACCCGGAGTCGATCATAGCTTGGCATTCATAGTTCTTCCTTCCTTGAACCAGACCGATTTCCATTGGTTCTTCAGTCTGGACTGGAGAACGAGAAGCAGAAGGAGAGTAAGCAGCCGAGGAATATCTCGGTGGTGCAGCAGGTGTTGCGGCTTTTTCTTGGTGTCATTCCCTAAGACGTCGGTCTAGCTGGATCGCTTGTTGGATAAAGGACTCCAATGATTCCGGAATTCCAAAACGAGCGAAGTCGTCTTTCAAGGGTTCAGACAACCCTAAACGAAACTGGTTGATCAATCCATGTTCATTCCAGCATGTGTCAACAGCATACCGTTTGAAGTTGGTGATGTAGTCTTCCACGGGTCGACGACCCTGGCGTAAAGCCCTGATAGCAGAGGTTTCTTTTCGATGCGGGTCATCATACATGGAGGACATGACCGTAACAAAGGAATGCCAGGTCGAGACACAGGGATCATTGCTGCGTAGGAGGTCATGGGCCCATTCTTGTGGCGGTCCAGATAGGATTGCAATCACAGTGTGGACTTTTATGGCATCAGAATGGTATGTGCGAAGTTTCAGTTCAAACAGTACTTCACATGCCATGATAAAAGGCCGGTATTTGGTTCTTTCACCCGTGAAACGTTCTGGCAGAGGCACCTGTGGTTCTGGGTTGGTTGTCAGTTCCTTGAGTTGGGTTACAACCCGTACAACCGGTGGTGGTTGTGAGAATCCAGGTGTAGGGGCCGCAGCTTGGGCCTGCAGGTCATGGACGTCTTGGGTGAGGGTGGATACCTGTCGTGTCAGGTTATCCAGTACGTCAGCCAGCTCAGCGAGCTCCATGGTATGGCTCAGATATTCTGTCGGGTTTAGTAGTCGGAGCCCAATATGCAAGACTGGAGACGTGGGTGAATCAAAAGCAAGGTACCGATAGGGATGAGACTAGACAAAGTCAGGATAAGCAGAGGTCAGTTCAGGCAGCAAAGGTTCAGACACGATAAGGCAAGCGAAGGGTCAATATCCAATGAAACAATGATAAGGAAGCACTGATGTATATACGTAGAGAGCACAGTATATCTGAGCACTGAGTGAACTAAAGGACACAGATTTATAGGAAGGAGGGAGGGATACTCCATCTGATGTCAAGATTAACCTGATTCCATACACCTGGGAATGTTGCCGACTGTGCCTTTAAGAAGAGGATTTGTATGCGCGCACCCCACTAGAGGGCGTGCGAGAGATAGAACGTGTTCTCTGTCTCTGTTGGGACGGCCCTGCAGTTGTGTTCCGGCCGTCCTGAAGATCACAGTGCCGGGAAGAAGATCACGGCACCGTCAACGCCGGGGAGGCGGGTCTGCCACGTCGGACCACTCTTTGGCGGCGTGGGTCAGAAGGAGGACGCGGCGTGGGACCAAGGTGAGTACCGCGGTGGGGACCTGACACATAAATAAAATGTGGTCACCCTAACTGGGTCCCAACAAGTGAAAGCCCGTCAGTCTCAGAATAGTTCTTCACCCTCCAAATGGTTACCCCTCTGGTAGACCCTTTTGGGTTTGAGCAGCTCTGGGATTTTCTGATGATCCTTTAAGACTGGGGCAAACACTAATGGGGCACACGCAGAATAGTCAAGACAAGCCATAGTCGGGGTTCAGGGTAATCAATATATCAGCCGAGGTCAGGAAGCTGGAGTTCAGGGTAATAGAGATATCAGAGCCAAGGTCAGAGGCCAGAAACAGAATAAAGGAGGTCAAGCCAGATCAAAAACAATAGTTAATTGTAATAGTTAATTTTTAATAGTAATAATTGCAATAGAACAGAATACACTATAACAAATATCAGAGGGCCAGGTATAATAAGCTTTTGAGCCTTAAATACATTAAAAGAGGTGAAAAGGGAGTGACATCTAGCCGCATCTTGAGTGTGGTGCGGCTGTGCGCAAGGCTGCAGTCGGCCACTGTAGTAGGAGGAAGCAGAGACAGGAGAAGAGCGGAGCCCGTTGGAGAAAGCGGCTGCTGGATTATCCCTTCCAGCAGTATGGGACATTGGCCAGCCCCAATGGCAGGGCATAGGATTCTGCCACATGGCATCGGTGGGAGGCCTACCACAGTGGCGGGCTAGTGAGTAGATGGTATGTCGCCCTTGACTATGAAGGGTTTAGAGACATCAGGATGTAATAAAACTGGAGCAGAGGCTTTTTCTGACCATTGCTTATAGTCCAAACCCTTTCTATTCATTGCAACAACTGGACAAGTTCTTTATGGACTCTGTTATAATTTGCGAAACTCAGGAACTGTAGGATAGGCTTAAAAGCAAGAGGTTGAGGCAACTATTAATTGATAACTTCAACAGATCTATTTCAAATCCAGATGCAGAAATGATATTTCCAAGGAAGGAGATTTGGGAAACTCTAGACTGACACTTCTCCAGCTTAGCATAGAGATGGTACTGGCAAAGAGAAGTTGGAAGACAACGCAAACATGTTTCTGGTGTTTACCCAGGTCAGGTGAATGTATCTGGTTATCGTCCAGATAAACAATAAGAAATTGGACGGCAATGTCCCAGGAAGATTTTTTTTAGATGTAACGTAAGGAAATTTTACCTTACTCAGAGGGTAGTAGGTAAATGGAACAGTCTCCAAGCAGAAGTGGTGGAGGCTAATACAGTGAGTCAATTTAAATAGGCATGGGATAGACATAAAGCTTTCCCCACTTTAGGACCTGATCAAAGATTGATTGGGGTTTTAACCCCTTACATCAGGAAAAATGGGCAGACCGAGTGGTATCTTATCTGCCATCAAATTCTATGTTTCGAATTCTACTTAATATGTCATTGATAAATTGAAACACGGCAAGTGTTTTGCACAGGCCAAAGGGCATCACTGTGCATTCATTGTGGCCTATGCCTATATTAAAGGCCATTTTCTCTCATGTGATGCGATTCAAATTAAATGCCCCTCTGAGCTCCAGCTTAGTGAAAATTTTAGAACTACTTAGGCGATCAAACAATTCAGGTATGAAGTATAGTGGGTGTTTGTTCTTAATGTTATTGTGATTGTGTCCAAGTTAATCAATACATGGTCTCTGTCTTTTTTGGAAATAAAAAAAGAAACCTGCTCCAGTCGGGGATGTGGAATGCCCCCGATGTCAGCGGGAATGCCCCCGACGTCCGCAGGAACACCCTCGATGTCACGGGACCACCTGCTGATGTCAGTGGGCAGTCCTGACCACATCCCGCAAGGGAAGCCGGAGCCCAGAAGTTCCCAGGTATGGTTGTTCGAGGAGTAAAAGGCCACATTTGGGAGATGTGCAGTTTTCGAATTGGAATTTTGACATGTTTAAAATTCTGCCCACAAATCCTATTTGGGATATCTTTGAACCTGCACACATTTTACCACCAGCTTTTGTTACAGTTTTGTTGCCGTAATATTTTCTTGTGGTTTTTTTTCCTACATGTGTTTTACTTCAGGTATGAATTTACCGTTCCTGGTATATGTCCCTGTCAAACAACACTTTCCGGCCCCATTCAAGGTGCGGAGCAGCTTCTCTTTAGTTCCCCTGTCTCGCTACATTTCCTCTGTCTCGCTATAGTTCCCCCTTTGCTGTAATCCATTCCTGGATTTCCTTATGCTCTGTCCTGTACTTCTGATTCTTTGATTCCAGTCCTGCTCTTAGCGTCAGCTCCTGTTTCCTTTATAAGGTGTGCCCCACCCGTTTGTCTCAGTCTGCAGTCTAAAGGTGTGTCCTTCTCTGGTCTGTGTATAGATTTAATGTTTAGTTTCAACATATTAGTGATTCAGTAGGCAAGGTTTAGCGCTAGGATCCACCGACTATTGGAGTACATTGGCATAGTTGTGGGCTAAGCATACTATGGCCATAAGATGTGACTAAATCTCCAATTGTTATCATATAGTCCTAGGCTAGTCCTGTATTTTTGTGTGTCTGTCTTTTATGTGCTTTTGCCCTTTTTTCCCTGAATCATCTGAGGATTTCGGTTCCTCTTTTCTCTCCCCATGTCCCAGTTAAGATATCCTATCGTTGCTTAAAGGAGAAGCGTCTGAGGATCCGGCTCCTCACTCCATCCCTTGTGTTCCTTGTTCCATGTCCTTTGTTGTGTCCTGTATCATGTATGTCTTGTCTGGCTATGTTTCTTGCTTAGTCTCCCCGTTCCTTGCTCTGTCCCCCTTGCTCGCTCTTTCCCACTTGATTGCTATGTTCTGCTGTTACTCTGTTTAGCTTCTCCCAGCCTGCAGCATCCTGCACATTTGTCTGTAGAGCTATGTCTCATGCCTGCTCCAGGGCAGGATATCTCTTTGTTGTGAAGTGGACATCTACTGCTATGTCAGAGCCCTGGTATGTGGCTGCACAACCCTAGGTGCTCAACACCCTGGAGAGTGCAGTCGTCCTGAACCATGTCCTGTCCATCTCCGCTATTGCACAGTGACTCCTGACATTCCATCTTTGGGCGCTCTGGGTCATTACAGTCGTCTGTATGGACCCGGTCCCTGTCAAACACATCAATATGTGTTCAGTAACATCTACCGTGTACAGTGATACCCCCATGCATGGGTTTGTTGTGTTATTTGGGAGGTAAAAGGCCAACTTTGTGATGTGTGCATTTTTGGCATTTGGACATCTGGTCAGTCTGTGCCCATGTCCCATATTTGGGACATCTTTGAAGCCGGCAAATTCAATTTACCCCATCAAAACATACATTTTTTAAAAGTAGGCATCCCATGGGCATTTAAAATACCAATATATTAACTCTTTCCATTTTTGTCAAAATGTAGCTCTAATTGTAGGATTTGCTTATAAATTTTTTTTTGTATATATATATATATATCTATATATATAAATGGACTTTTTGTGACAGTGGAGGATTATTTTTACAATGTTTACCAAATTGTTATTATTTTTTATTATTTATTATTATTATTTTTATTTTAGTGACCTGGGCTCCATTGACCTGCATGGTTGAATGCAATCTGGATAGACCCTCTGTGAACTCTGACATTTGACAGTTGGCGCTGCCATCTTGTGAGTGGCTGTTGTGGTTGCTCTTCGGCGCAATCACAAGACCATCGGGGGTTATGTTACTGACATGCTTCGATATCCAGGCATGTGAGCAACACCGATTATGCTTTGGAAGCGATTGCTGATCCCTTCCTAAGCTCTGTTTTGGCCGTCCCCCCCGTCTTTGATGATCGGTTTGGCGGTGGCCATTTTTCGGGGGAATGGCTTTCCTCCCATGATCCATGGCCAGCCTCACTTGTGAGGCTTCGTGGATGCTGCAAAGCCGCAGATCGAGGCTAATAAGCCATGATCGCGGCGATGCAGGTATTTAGCAGCAGCCTGTACATATATGGGCCTTGTCACCAATGCATTGCATTGTGACCCCGTACATGTACAGGCTTTGTCCAGAAGTATTGACTGCCACTTTGTTTCTATAAGTCTGTGGGGACCTAAGGTACCTGTGATCACATCATACAAGCTGCATAACGTAGCTTTGATGTGATCGCAGCATTGCAGGGGGTAATGGGAAGAAACCCAGAAACCAAGAACAAAATCCTAGATGAGCCAATGTGGGTCTTTTCTGAGGGCATGGGAAATAAAGAAAAAACTAATTCATGGTATTCCATAGGTTTGTATTTGTTGGATGTCAGCTCCAGATCAATATAAACTGCTTAAAAAATGTAACATTATATAACCAAAGTGCTAAATTGTTTGCAATGATTTTAACTCAGAAAAAACAGCTTAAGAACTCACCTGGAAACTGTTCATTTGTGCGTGAAAAATCTCAAATCATTAATGTTTTTCATTTGAAATTTTTGGGTTTCCTGAACTAATTGACATGGTCCATTAGTTATTCTGTTCTTTAGCTTCTCTCCTATACCGAGAACACAGTAGAAGCAGACAAGCTAGTTGGTAGTGAAGCATATGCCAAGCTTTTGCAGAACCACAGCTATCATAAAAACAAGGTATTTGTACCAGACTGTCTTCAACTTGCATTTCTCTATACTTGACCATTCACTTTTAGTTTCAATAATTTGTTGACAGTCAACTCATCTAGCTATAAAGCACAACTTTTGAGTAGGGGCTTACCATAGGGCCAAGTTTTGTATGTTTTTGGTTTGCCTTGCATTTTAGATCTGGAATGCCCATAGTAATAGGGGCAGTTTGACAGATAAGTGAAGATGCTAAGCTTTGTCTATTCTTGGTCCAAGTAGTTGCATACGTATTTGTATTTTGTTTAAACTTTAGAGGGTCTGCTCATGTTCTCTGTGCCTTGAGAGATATCAAGTACAGTTGTATAGCCTACCTGCTACAGCTGCCCTTCTACCCCATTGTCCAATATTTCTTGCTGTTGATTGGCTTCTTGAAGCAGCCAGGAAAGTGCTTCCTTTGCAACACTTCATGCAAAATAGCTTATATTACTATATTATAGTTTTTTTTATACCGCTTAATTTAACAGGCATGACATTGCCAAGTTTAAAGTAAATGTAGCTCGTATCCTCTGCAACATTGTAGCCCATATGTATAAAAATGCCTGTTAACCCTCAGAAACAACAGGGCTATTCAAACTGAGGCAAATTTCTAAGATGAGATGGGACGGAGGTACAGAACTAGATGCCACTCCCCTCCACACAGTAGATCAAATGGTGTGCCAGAGGCTCAAGAGTCGGTTATGATACCTGGAGCCTCTGTTTGCAAATTCTGAGTTTCCTTGTATTGTAATTAAGTACAGAGCTGTGCCAAATAGTGTGCTTCTTAATCTGACATCTTGTGCTGGCATAGCCAGAGGAGGCATATTATACAGGAAGATTCTATGGTACTACATAGTAGAGGACTGCATTGGGAGGCGGGTCCCACTTGCGGGCGGTCTTTCTGGGGCTGCGGGTGGGAGCGGGCGGTCAGGCACTGTACCTGCGGGTCCCGGTAATCCCGCAAGGATGCCTTCTCGCTGCTCCATTACAGTGTCTCCTATCTTGCTCCACCAATGAACAAGGCGAAGTCACGTGATGTGATGTCACTTCCTGTGACTCCGCCTTGTTCCTGGGCGGAGCAAGAGAAGAGACGCTGTGAGGGAACAACACGAGGGCAGCCTTGCGGGACTGCGCGGGAAATCAGGTAAGGAGGCGGGCGGGATTGGCCACAAATGTGGCGGGTGCGAGCGGGAGCGGAACACCCACATTCCGGGAGCGGGCGGGAGTGGGATTCAAAACAGCGGGAGCAGGCGGGAGCGGGATTCAAAAAACAGTCCCGCGCAGGGCTCTACTACATAGCACCAGAATATGGGGAAGTAGTAGATCCCTAGATGTTGCATAAAATACAATTATGTACATTTTTGTGCACTGGTACTGAATCCTGAATGGTTTTTAAGGTACAGGTCATTATGTAAGAAGTATTAGCATTCTACTTTTAAATATATAACAACATTCTACAACTACTTTCCATTTGCCCTCGAGCCAGTCTTATTCTCCAAACTAGGCTGACCCACATGGATCTGTGGTTTACAAGGTGAGTGATTGTGTACCAGTGTGATTGTGTCTGTTACAATGAATTTGCATGCCTGTGTGATACAGTAGGGGTGTGTTAATGCTGTCAGTACTTTTTCCAATTTCATCTTTTAAAAAGCTGATCCACCTATTAGGCTGAATATTATTTCATAATAACCCATGTATTTAACATATAATACACAAATTGTATTCTCCTATTAAAAAGATGCTAGATGTCGCACCCAGTTTAATTTCAATGTGGCGTGGTTCCAAGTTTGTTCCTTACACCCAGTGGCGTCTCCAGCTTTCATATTTAGGGGGGGCACATGGGAGGCCAGGGACCAAAGTAGGGGGGCCGATTATAAAACAGTACATATACACTATATATATATATATATATATATATATATATATACATACACACGTTAGACGTGCATTTTTAACCACATAATATGTACTTAGTTATTTTTCATTCTTTAATATTAGCCCGTCCTGACAATATATATATATAGATATTAGACCCTGCTGCCGATATATAGAAATATTAACCCCTGCTGCGGATATATACTTATATTATACCTTGCTGCCGATATACATAAAAATTATATCCTGCTGCCGATTATATATTAATATTTGACCCTGCTGCCAATATATATTAATATTAGCCCCTACTGCTGATATATATTATTAGTCCCTGCAGCCAATATATTCAAATATTAGCCCCTGCAGCCAATATATATTAATATTAGCCCCTGCATCCAATATATATTAATATTAGCCCCTGCTGCCGATATATATATAAATATTAGCCCCTGCTGCCGATATATATATAAATATTAGCCCCTGCTGCCAATATGAATATAAATACTAGACCCTGCTGCCAATAAATATTATTAGCCCCTGCTGCCAATATATGTTAATATTAGCTCCTGCTGCCAATATATATATATATATATATATATATATATATATATTAGCCCCTGCTGCCGATATATATTAATATTATTATCTGCTGCTGAAATATATTAATATTAGACCCTGCTGCCGATATATATAGTGTTAGTCCCTGCTTACAATATATATTAATATTAGCCCCTGCAGCCAATATATATAAATATTAAACCCTGCTGTCAATATATAAATAAATATTAGACCCTGCTGCCAATATATGAATAAATATTAGCCCCTGCTGCCAAAATATATATAAATATTTGCCCCTGCTGCCAATATATATATATATATATATATATATATATATATAAATATTAGACCCTGTTGCCAATATTTTTTATAGTGAAAAAATTGGACCCTACCCAAGCATTTCCTTGGGCCCCGCTCAACGCTCCCTTGCATGCAATCACTCCCTCCGCTACCACACCAAAAAAAAAAGTAGATGTAGATCAGGGGAAGTCAGTGAGAGTCAGTCCTGCACTGAGAGGTCCTCTCCCCTGTAATCATCCCCAGAGTCCCTTTGTCCCCTCATTCACTAAACCATACCGCTCTTTTACTTACACCCTGTAGTTCAGGTATAGATCAAATAAACAACACATGGAAACAGCACATGCAACTGAATAAGATTAAAAAAAACTTGTATTTGCAGGCATACATAAATAATGTATGGAAACATAGCATTGCAGGTATAAACCAACAGAACACACAAACCCAGCATTGCAGGTATAGATCAACCGGAAATCACATGTACACTCAGCACTGAAGGTATAGATCAAATAAACAACACATGGAAACAGCACTCCAGGTATTGATCAACTGAATAAGACATACAAATCCTATATTTGCAGGCAAACATCAATAATGTATGGAAACATAGCCGATACAGATCAACAGAATAACACAAAACCCAGCTTTGCAGGTATATATTAATTGGAAATTACATATAAACTCTGCATTAAAAGGTATAAACCCCCCTAAATTACAGGCATAGATCACTGGTTGCACACCCCAAAGCCAACCCTGGCATCCACATTGCCCACATAGAACCTGACCAGCACCCAAATTACACATACATAGGACGTGCCATCTTTGTCGCCAAACAGCCCAGCATGAGTCAACATTGTCCCCAAACAGCTGAACGTACGCCATGTTTGTCCCATAAACACACTACCTGTGCCATCTTTGTCCCCAGTGCTTAAACACCCTGCTTATACCATCTTTGGTTTTTTGACAAATCAATAATACACCTATGATTCACACAAACACTTTTACAGTCACTCACTAATTCACTTTCATTCAATCATTTATTCTTTCACACAAATTATTTACACATATTCATTAATGCATCCACACATTAATCCATTCATTCTCTCTCTCTCTCATTCTGACTCTTTATTTCAATATTCTTGCCACCCTCCTTTCTCCCTATCTATCCCCCCTCCCTCCCCACCACCTTTCCCTCCCTCCCCACCACCTTTCCCTCCCTATCTATCCCCTCTCCCTCCCTCCCTATCTATCTACCCCCTCTCTCCCTATCTACCCCTCTCCCTCCCTCCCTTTCTACCCCCTCTCCCTCCCTATCTAGGGAGTTTACTTCTTAGAATTTAGCGTTTGTATGACCTGCACTAAGGGGCACTAATATCAGCTTCTGCTCTAGTGATACATATATTGTACTTGCTTCAGCAAAAATGGAGTGGAGTAAACCAATATTTAAATGCAGTTGTTGTAATCCAAGAAAGCAACTACACAAAAAGAAGGTCAATAACTAGTACTGGAGGGTCATTACAGCACAGAGGAGAAGTATGACCGACATGTTTATCCCACAGCCAGGACTGTACAGAGTATATGCATAGCAATTGTGTGTGGGGAGGTTTGATGGGAAACAGAAGACGAGGAAGGACACTGTAAAAGCATGTGTGTGTGTGTGTTAGCATGAACGTATATGTGTGTGTTAATGCGTATGTGTGTGAATGAGTGTGTAGTGCGAGTGTGTAAAACCAGCCCTGGAAATAATTGAATGCAAGCCCCATATTTCATGGTGCCATTTTTAGGCATATTATACATGCCGGGTTCTGGCCCCAATATTTTTGTTTAGAATGGGGACAAACCCTACATTTTTAAGTTTAAAATGCCGCCCCCGCCGACGCCAGGGGTCATTATTTACCCTTCCTCTCCCTCCCTATTATCTACCCTACCCCCCCTTTGTACTTACCTTTCAGCAGTCCTGCGGCAGGTCTCCCTGCTCTGCTACGGTGCGCGCTGCTTTGCTGCCGAGCTCCAGAAATGACGTCATTTTCCGTCGCTCAGCATTACAAGCCGGCACCGAGACCGAGCTAGAGAGCTCGCAGAGGAGAGAAAGAGGGGCGCCGAGCGGGTAAGCGAAAACCACTCGGCACGCTTCTCTCTCCTCCGCTTAAAAAAAAAAAAGCTGCTTGGGGTGCCTCTTCAAAAGTGCCGCCTGGGGCAATTGCCCCACTCTGTTCCATGGTAGTGCCTGCCCTGACCAGTATAGTTCGTAACATGCAAAAAATCATTAAACTTAAAATAAAATGTACAGTATTTAAACAAATTACTGAAAACAGTTATTTGAAACAGAGGAATGCGTTTCACAGTAGGTAAAAAACATTGCAAATAAACTTGTAGCTCTTCTTAAAATAAATTAGATCTAAAAATGTAAAAGGGAGACTGAGGAATGGGG
This sequence comes from Sceloporus occidentalis, assembly GCA_023333645.1. NCBI lineage: Eukaryota > Metazoa > Chordata > Lepidosauria > Squamata > Phrynosomatidae > Sceloporus > Sceloporus occidentalis. The sequence continues at coordinate 565,769 of JALMGF010000227.1, forward strand.
ATGTTTGTGAGCTGCATGGATTATCAGAGAAAGTGCCTGTGTGTATGTTTAAGTGTGGTTTAGATTATGTGTGTATGTACGTTTAAATGTATGGCGTTAGAGTGTATGCATATGTTTATATGTGTAAGTGCATGGTGTGTGTATGTATATGTAAGTGTAGGGTGTTAGAGTGGCGGTTATTGTGTGTGTATCTGTAATTGTATGTGTATGTTCCACAAGTGTGTGTATGCATGTGTAAAGTATTAGTGGGTATGTGTATATGTATATACACTGCTCAAAATAATAAAGGGAACACTAAGATTACACATCCTAGATCTGAATGAATGAACTAATCGTATGACATACTTTCGTCTTTACATAGCTGAATGTGCTGACAACAAAATCACACAAAAATTCTCAATGGAAATCAAATTTATCAACCCATGGAGGTCTGGATATGGAGTCACACTCAAAATCAAAATGGAAAACCACACTACAGGCTGATCCAACTTTGATGTAATGTCCTTAAAACAAGTCACAATGAGGCTCAGTAGTGTGTGTGGCCTCCACGTGCCTATATGACCTCCCTACAATGCCTGGGCATGCTCCTGATGAGGTTGCGGATGGTCTCCTGAGGGATGTCCTCCCAGACCTGGACTAAAGCATCCGCCAACTCCTGGAGAGTCTGTGGTGCAACATGGCGTTGGTGGATGGAGCGAGACATGATGTCCCAGATGTGCTCAATCGGATTCAGGTCTGGGGAACGGGCGGGCCAGTCCATAGCATCAATGCCTTCCTCTTGCAGGAACTGCTGACACACTCCAGCCACATGAGGTCTAGCATTGTATTGCATTAGGAGGAACCCAGGGCCAACCGCACAAGCATATGGTCTCACAAGGGTCTGAGGATCTCATCTCGGTACCTAATGGCAGTCAGGCTACCTCTGGCAAGCACATGTAGGGCTGTGCGGCCCCCCAAAGAAATGCCACACCACACCATTACTGACCCACCGCCAAACCGGTCATGCTGGAGGATGTTGCAGGCAGCAAAACATTCTCCACGGCATCTCCAGACTATGTTACGTCTGTCACATGTGCTCAGTGTGAACCTGCTTTCATCTGTGAAGAGCACAGGGCGCCAGTGGTGAATATGCCAATTCTGGTGTTCTCTGGCAAATGCCAAACGTCCTGCACGGTGTTGGGCTGTGAGCACAACCCCCACCTGTGGACGTCGGGCCCTCATACCACCCTCATGGAGTCTGTTTCTGATCATTTGAGTGGACACATGCACATTTGTGGCCTGCTGGAGGTCATTTTGCAGGGCTCTGGCAGTGCTCCTCCTGCTCCTCCTTGCACAAAGGCGGAGGTAGCGGTCCTGCTGCTGGGTTGTTGCCCTCCTAGTCTGTCGCTGACAGACACAGCAAACCTTCTTGCCACAGCTCGCATTGATGTGCCATCCTGGATGAGCTGCACTACCTGAGCCACTTGTGTGGGTTGTAGACTCCGTCTCATGCTATCACTAGAGTGAAAGCACCGCCAGCATTCAAAAGTGACCAAAACATCAGCCAGGTAGCATAGGAACTGAGAAGTGGTCTGTGGTCACCACCTGCAGAACCACTCCTTTATTGGGAGTGTCTTGCTAATTGCCTATAATTTCCACCTGTTGTCTGTTCCATTTGCACAACAGCATGTGAAATTGATTGTCCATCGATGTTGCTTCCTGAGTGGACAGTGTGATTTCACAGAAGTGTGATTGACTTCGAGTTACATTGTGTTGTTTAAGTGTTCCCTTTATTATTTTGAGCAGTGTATGTTTATGGTGTTAGAGTGGCTGTATGTATGTATGTATGTGTTAGTGTAGAGCTGCCCCGAACCATCATCATACTCCCATCCTTATTCATTCCAATACTCGGCCACAATCATTATCCTTAGCTCTTTCAATCCTCAGAAATTATCAACTGATTTACCCCCCCTCTCCCATCTCAAACACATCATCCCCTTACTGAGCAGCTTCTCTCTACAACTCCACCCTCTTGACAATGTGGCCCCAACTAGTACTTGCTGCTCACAACGCTCATGTTTCCAACCCTGGCACACATTAATCCGACACCTATGATGCTGTTCTCATAATTCTGAACGTAGCTGGAGGAAATCTCATTCTGTGTCTGATTTCCTGCACTTCAAAGTCATGCTATGCTCACTACCATTCTGTTTTCACCCGACCCAAGGAAACCTACTTCACCTCCTTGTCTCGTAACCCTAAACGTCACTTCACTACCTTCAATTTCCTTCTTCGCCCTATAACAACGACCCCTTCCACTAAACGTATTGCCTCTGACTTTGACACATACTTCAATAATAAAATTAAAACTCAGATTTTAAATATCAGCACTGTCCCCCACCTCCTCTTCTCCTCCCTTTGACTCCTTACCCTCCTATACCACCAAACTCATTTTCCTTCTTTACATTTAACCAATTCTCTCCTGTCACAGAAGATGAGGTTCATGCTTTACTTCATTCCTCTTGTCAAACACATGTACACTTGATCCGATCCCGTCTCACCTTACCCAGTTTCTCCCTTCTACCTTGGTCCCTACATTAGTTCATATCTTCAACCTCTCCCCTCCCTGGTTCTGTCCCATCCTCCTTCAAGCTTGGAAAAGCCCTCCCTGGACCCAACTGATCTATCTAGCTACTGTCCCTTCTGTCTACTTTCTCTTGCCTCCAAGATCTTAAAGAATTGTCTTTACCGAACTACGTTTCTTGACTCCAACTCCTTACTTTACCTTCTTCAATCTGGATTCCATTCTCTACATTCTATTGAGAACCTTACTAACGACCTAATCACTACTAAATCCAAGGGCCACTACTCTATGCTAATCCTACTTGATTTTTCTGCTTCTCCTTCAAAAATATTGGTCTCCGTGGCACTACTGTCCTGGTTCATACCCTACCTTTCTGCAGTTGCCTTCAGTGTCTTCCTCTCCAATAACACTTCCCCTTGGTTTGGGTACCACAAGGTTCTAGGACCCCTTCTGTTCTCTCTTTATATTACCTCAATTGGAAAACTAATCTCATCTTTTGGCTTTCAATACCACCTGTATACTGATGACACCCATATTTATCTTCTCCTCTTATCTCTCTTTCCCTCTGTCTTACATTGTGTACTTAACTGCCTTGCCTCTGTATCTAAATGGATGTCTGCAAGTTTCAGTAAATTAGAAGAATGGTCGAGAGTGTGGCAGCTGCAGTTTAATGTTAATAAATGTAAAATAATGCACTTGGCACATAAAAATCCCAAGGCAGGATATAGCATTGGTGGCACAGTACTATCAGTAACAATGGAAGAGAAAGACTTAAGAGTGATTTTTTCTGATGACTTAAAGGTAAGCGGAAAATGCAATAAAGCTACTCGAAAAGCATGCAGGATGATGGGTTGCATAGGGAGAGGCATTAGTAGCAGAAAGAGGGAGGTGATTATGCCACTTTACAAATCTCTGGTCAGGCTCACTTTACAGTTCTGGATACCTCATCTCCAGAAGAATATTGACACTTTGGAGAGAGTTCAAAGGAGAACTACAAAAATGCTAAGTGGTTTGCAGGCCAGAAATTATCTTGGTACGCATAGCTTGGAAGGAAGAAGAGAGGGGGATGCAATAGAAATATTTAAATACTTTAACAAAGTACAGGAGGCAAGCTTATTTGAAAGTATGAGCAATATTAGAACAAGAGGTCATGGTCCAAAACCTTGGTGTCATCCTTGACTCTGACCTATTGTTTACTTCGCACATTCAGTCTGTCTCAAAAAACTTCTGCCTTTATCTTAAAAGAATTGCCTGCATCTTTCCCTTCTTTACACAAGATGCCACTAAGGCTATTGTCCATGCCCTCGTTATCTCCCTCCTTGATTATTGTACTTCTATCTTAGCTTGTCTCCCTCATACCCGTCTCGCCCCTCTACAACCCACCATGATTGCTACTTGCAGACTAACCTCCCATTGCTTTACTTACACCTCTTCTCTCTGTCAGTCTCTTCCCCTACTTACATCTCCTCACTTATCTCTAAATATACGCAAAATTGGTCTTTCTGCTTTTTCAAAGATCTGTATTTGTCCCCTCCTATGATATCCAGCTCTCATGCACGCTTACAAGACTTCTCAAGGGCTGCCTCTATCCTGGAATGCCCTCCCCCTGCTTACTGGGATACTGTGAGATCCCGCAGCGCTGTACAAAGGGTAGACAAGACATAACATGACATACAGAAACACAAATATATATATATGCTTGACAACTATAGGGATCATTTCAGAATATGTATTTGTTTTAGTTTGTATCAATGGATGCTTTGACATTTTTCTTTAGTGTGAGTTCACTTTACCTACACTAAAAGGGATCATGAATAGAATATATTTATTTTTGTTAGACCATATTTTTTTATTTTTGTTCCCTTTGTGACTGAGGCTGTTTTAACATTTTTGCACTGCTCGTGTTTAACTGTAATTTTATTTTCGTCGTTTAGTGTACCCACACAAGTTATGTATTTTTTTTTTTAAGAACAAGAAGGGCTTTCTTTAGATATCATTATTTTTATCATTTCTAATTTCCTATAAAAAAATATATTTATAAAAATTGCAAAAAGCACATTTTCTAACTTGAAAAATATTTTACTCATCAACCAAAGCTAATAAAAACACTTTTTAAATAGATTCTACTATTTGTCCTGAGTTAACAAATATCCAAGTTGCAAGTTATAGGGCAATAAGTACAAGTGTTTTGCTATTTAAAAACCATGTTTTAAAAATCTGGTAATTCTGTCCCCATGACCTATTTGGGACATGCTTAAAGCTGGCCAGTTCAATTTACCCCCATCAAACCATATATTTTTTAAAACTAGACACCCCAAGGTATTTCAAATGCTGGTATTTGCACTCTTTCCATGCACTTATTATACCATCAGCCTTTGTCAAATTTGTGGTAGTAATATATTTTGTGGGTTTTTTGTTCCCTGTACAATTTGTACTTAAGGTATACGGGCCCCCTGCTGCAGTTTTTGGTGTTGCCGATTGCCTCAATATCAAGACATTACAACATCATTTGTTAAAAAACGAAATAACTTTTTATTTGCATTTTGATACTGACTGAAAAACTAATAACCACTTTGTTTCACTGCCTCATGATCAGAGTAAGCTGTGGAACACTAGACTGTAGTTTACTAACAAGCCCCTTGTCAATATTCACGTGATTCACTTCACCAACAATCACATTCTCAGAAATAACATTGATTTGATTTTGCTGTTCTTCCCAGGTCTCTGATCAGCCAGCAATAGCACTAATAGCAGAGCACGTAAAAGTAGTTAATTGAAGTTATTCCTGGGACATGTTACATATTACTTCCGCAGTTCTGCGATTGTGGTGTCAATTAAACCAATCAGCATTTTAGTAAGAAACACTATTCACTGGCAGCTGGCCAGTTGCCAGTGATGAGTCTTTGTGCATGTGTGTGTGTACACTGGCATGTGTTTATTAGGACATTGATTTCAAACGTCCTCTCTCAGTGATTGGGTTCATTATAGAACCAAACTAAGTGTGGGCTGACCCTGAGGGCAGGGGACAATTAATATGAAAAACACTATGACCATGGTAGCAATATCAGACCAGCATGAACTTGCGCAACATGAGAACTTTATAGTAGCTGGGTGGTGAAGATTAGCCACAACTATCCCCAATGTAGAGCAGGGCCCTCTTCTCCGTTTGTACTAGCTTGTTGTTATATGTGATTTTAAATTATTTTGGCATGATGTTCAGCCAACTAAATGGGTGTCTGAGACTCATGAATTGTACATTCCACAGCAGCTGCAGTGCCAATCCGTTATGATAAAAACTAACCTTTGACACTCCAGTTGTACTCTTTTTCCAATGATGCTTAACATACCAGACTGGCTGAGAGTCACAGGAGCTGGAGTATTAACCAAGCATAGTTGCAACACATGTTTGAAATAAAACTAACTTCTGTCTGCAGCTAGCAAACTGTGTCTCTGCCCAGGCAGGGACTTCCTGTCTATGAGAAGCAGCTACCAGAGTAAAAGACAGCTACAAGAAGAAAGCAGACCAAATCACTCCTGACAGTAGAGGGGTGTACAGTTTTAAATAAAAGCTTTGTTACCCACTACAAGGTGTAGTTTCTGCCTCTATGTTTTTTAACTTGCTCTAAACAGCCTAGTGTTTCTCCCTCCCCTGCTGCTGCTCCAGTGAGCTTCTTTGAATTTCCCGGTGTGGAGAGCAAGTGCCATCTCTTGCCCCAACCCTGCCTCCAGATGCCCATGCCCCCCTGATTTGGTTCAAATTATTTAAAAAAGACTAATCTAAACTGGCTTGCCTGCTCACCGAGGCAAGAGCGTATTGAGGTTATGTAATAAGAAAGGTCCCCTTCAATGTAAGTACATGTGTATTAGAGTATATTTGTAAGTGTGTGCATTGAAGTGTATGCGTGCGTGTTAATTACATCTTTGCCATTGGCACATTAGCCTGCTAGTCAGACTAATTCACACAAAAACCTGACATAACTTGCTTTAGCATGTAAGAGGGTATATGTGTAGATGAAATTGCACCAGAAGAGTCTGCTTGGATGTAATTGTCGGGTGCTAATAAACCCTTTAAATTGCTGTATGAAATATTTTAATAACTCCATTACAATACTCTGACTAATACAGCAAACACCGTAATGACTAATGCAATGACTAAGACAATGACTAATGTAAGTACCAATGCAATGAATAACACAGGAATCAATATATAGAGAATCGTCATGAAGCTCACAGCTGTACAAAATGTTAAAGAAACCTGCAGGTCACACTGGAAACTCCCCATGTTAACTATTGAGAAGCCTAAAAAAACTACCCACCCTGCAGTCTGTTTTTTTCTATACAGAAATCTTGTGTCAATTGTGGTCTGCTCACCTTAGAGGAAACACTGTCTGAATAACAAAATTTGGATCATCTACAATAAACGCAGGCAAGTGTTTTTAATTGTAAGTACAATATATACATATTGTCTGCAAACATACGAAAGACATGCAAAGAGATCTGATAATACAATATAAGCATACAGTATAATTTATGTCATTAAAACATTTGTTCTTTGGTGATGCCCCCCCAAAAAAGACCATCCAGGTGACACAGATTCTTATATTTTCTTTATTTTTAATATTTCCGCAATGTCTAATTGCTAAAACTTGTATGTGTTGGTGAGAAACATTAAACTTACAAATGCATGCAAGTTAGTGCTGTACACAGGATTTTGCTGAACATTTGGGTATCTTAAGTTTCTTCTAATATAGAAGAAACAATTTGCAAAAAAGGTGTTTTGTTCATCTTGGACTTGAAATGAAAATTTTATATAACGTATTAGCTCAATTATAAGATGACACTGATTATAAGATGACCCCCCAAAATGTAAATATTAATTTAGGAAAAAAAGAAAAAACCTGACTATAAGACTACATGATAAGAAAAAAGTTTTACGAGTAATTATTAATTCACATGTAAACTATTTTTTCATATTTAATAAAAAACTATGATTGAGAAAAATGCATTTTTGTTTCTATTTCCTTTTATTTGCCAACCTGCCTCCTGTTATGCACATCTGCCCCCCAGATATGCCTTGCTGGTGCAAGGATTTTTGCCACCCTAGACAAAACATAACTTTGTCCTCTGGCTCCACCCCCATGAGCCCCTCCTCCTTTCCCACTCCTCCCCATAGTGGCCGCGGCTGTCTGCCTCCCATCAAGTGACCGAGAGCCGCAGTCGCGCTTCTAACGAAGCCCTGCTTATACCCCCTTATATGCCACTCTGCCTCCAGAAAGCCTTTATCCCCGTGCTTCAGATTCCTTGGTGTCTAGTAGGGCAGCCAGGGGGGGTCTGTGCGATGCACGCAGGCAACCCCCACTGCTGCTGCTGGGGCTTCTATGAATGAGTACCGGAAGGTCATGTGATGCTGGCCCTTGGTCATAGAAGCCCCAGAGGAAGTGCCGGCAGCAGCGGAGGTTGTCTGTGTGCATCACACAGATCTCCACCGGCTGCTGGAGAGGAGGATCCCCTGCAGCGCTATTTGAGGTCTGATTAGAAGAAGACCTTGAATATAAGACAATGGTTATTTTTCTGAGCATTTGCTCTGAAAAAAACCTTGTCTTATAATCAAGCAAATACAGTAATTACTTTGGGTACGCTGAACGCAATCGTTGATTAACAAACTTATAACAATGGATAAAATAGGGGAGATTATTCAAAAGTTTGTTAAGGGATAAATTTCAGGAATACATTTGTCCAATAATATTATTTAGAACAAAAAAGCAGTTCATGCGCTATTGTGAAAAAAACAATAATTAAAGTAGTAACCATAGAAAACTGCATCAGACTCCTTTATCTGAAACAGCTCTAAAAAAGAGAATATAGAAGTAATCTAAATATCCTTATGGTTGTTAATATGCATCCATTGCACTCACATATAATCCAAAAAAGCAGGCACTTCAAAAGAGCTTGTATTTGGCTTTCCTGTATAAGGGAGACATTTGAGACCTCCAACAAATGCTCACAAATACATAGGAGCAAGAGAAACAGAGAAAGTACAAAATAGTGAAATATAGTATGAAACCTTATTAAAATGCATCAAATGCAAAACATACAAAAAACAACACGAAAAAGAACACAAATTTTCCGCTGGCGCCCAAGTCTAATAATTACTCTCAAGTAAAATTATTCTGTTGTCACTGACAGCACAGTACCCACACTGCTGTATTTTGCCATCCCAGGTGCATTATTTTACATTTCTTTACACTAAACTGCAGCTGCTGTGTTTTTAAATATTCTTCTAATTTACATAAATCATTAGCCATTACGTGACTGTTTTATGTTCCATAAAGAAAAACCTTATCATACTTGAAAGGCAGTCACATGCTAGTGCAGCATTCTGCAATTGATTTGCTCTCTACGTATTCATATTGATTGCATTATTATTTATTTTAGCAAATGGCAGCAAATTCCATAAATGAAATAAACGTTTATGTTAAGGTATCAGATCGTATTATTTTACAATCCTAAACAGATCCTAAAAAGAATACACTAATTCATCCTATAATGTATGTGTCATGGATCTGCATGTTTACACGCGTTTTTCTGCTAATCTCACTTCCATGGACTTTTTGCTTAAGTACAGTGGACATTATAATTTGAAATGTCAAGGCCACAAGATTAACCTAAATGGAGGCAGAGGATTTAGATTTATTACTAGTCAAAGCCTGCATCTATAAAAAATCACTAAGCAATTTCCTTTATTCCACTGGCTTCATCTTGAGTGATCGAGTTTAGAAAATGTGGATAAATAATCTTATAGTACATTAATAACAAACAATGAAATTCATGTATTTATTAAATAACCAATGACATTTTCTAAGAAACATATAATTTAAAAGCAGTTATGAACCATTTGGCCCCTATAGTCAATGCAAATTTCTCATGTAAAGACTCTAAGTTAAATTAGTCCTTGGCCTCGCCTTAAAATCAGGATAGCCATATACCTATACAATGCATCCTTAAATTCTCTCACTTTGTTAGCCTATATCATTTGTATTGAGATGTTGTTTGCTAAACTCTGTATAGATTTCCTTTCATCTAACCCTGACTATTTAGATTATGAACCCTTTATGTATTTAAATGTTTCTATCACACCCCCTCTCTCCTTTCCACCTAGCTATATTTATTGAGATCCTTTAGTAGCCTTTCTCTGAACTCTTCCAGAATGCCTCTAGCTATACAACACAGCATCATGCTTACATTTTCTGCTTTATTGCATTGCCTGCATTAAGTCTTTCAAAAAGAATTGCTCCCAAGTTCCCCTCCACTGTTGGTGATATAATAATTGATGATTATTTTACATCTATAAACATTAAAGTGCAGCTACCACACTCTTGACCATTCTTGTAGCGTACTTAACTCATTAGCCATATGGAATGTCTATCCTGTTGCAGATTGTTTTATCATATGCAAAAAGACATTACCATTAGACCTTTTGTTATATTACTAATAAAAAAAAGAAAAGTATGGGTCCCAGTGGGGTGGGTTGACCTTTTGGCTCCCACATATCCTTAAAGACTTTACTGATCCCTCTACTTGCAGAGAGGGGCCAAGAAAATCCATCCCTCCCTTGCTTTTACCAGGGGAGAAGCAATGGGGCTACCTATTCCCTAGGATAGGGGTGTCTAACAAGCAGCATGGGGGCCAAATGCATGAGATCTGCAGCTGTAACCGCACCTCCAATCAGAGCCATGCCTAGGCGGGTGCACTGAATAGCAGGTACGCATTGGGTGGGGAGCACAACGCGGGGCATCTCTAGCTTCTCCACCGACCAGTTACACGTTCCTGTTCCTGCAGCGCTGCTTCTTCCCTTACCTCTTCTTGTTTTTATATCTTCTTGAGCTTATTGAGCACTTCAACAAAAGGAGGGATTTGCGGAGAAAGAGAAGCCTTTCTGTACCTCTCTTGCTACGTGAATCTTTCTGTGCCGCAATATATATCTGTATAGCATTTTTAGTTATCATTACTTTTTTTCATTATTATTTGATTTTACATATGTGGGGAAATAATAGTGATACAATATATAATATTTTGTATTTTTGCTATTAAATCATGTAATTTGTGGTCTGACCAAAACTAGGTATCTATGAATAGCTTACCTTGTCCTGAAAATAAGGGTTTTCTTAAGTAAAGTTATAATTAATTCAGTCCCTAAACATAACCATAGCAAAGCTTTGAAAATTGGCACTGATCCTCTGGAAGAAAATTGTGTCACAACCACCGGCATGCAACAGGTTAAAACCTTTATTAGAAAGAGGTTGGCATGTCAATGTGCACGATTCTGTGAATCATGAATCACGTATGTTGTAACATCCCTCTGCTAACAAGACCCAAACTCACCAGGTTTTGACAAGCTCCTAGCAGTGTAGAGTTCCCTGATAGTGACTCATCAAAGAGTAAAGGCAAAATGCAAAGCCTGACATTTCAAATTGGGAGGAAGCTGAAATATGCTGATGTGGATAGCATAGGAGTGCCTACCTGTCTACATCAGTACCCTAGCAATAATCAAAGCTGTACAATAATTTAATTTATTATGTAGGGATGGGCAAAAGTACATGAATCACTCTGACCTTTTAATTTATTTTACTGCATGTGCACAAAAATTATGTTTGAAACCCATATGTATGAATAAAATGTATTTTAAAAAAAATCTAATTAATGTGAAGGCAATGTGTTCAAATAACACGGTCTTATAGAGAAAGTATAATGAAGGAATGTTTATTTACTAACATTTTCTCATCCAAATTGCAGTTACAGGCTTAACTATTCTTAAAATCAGTTGGCAGCCTTATCACCCTCTGCATGGGTCCTCTTAATGCCCACACCCATCTGCTACTGCACCTACGCACATTAACCAATCCCATGTACTGTGTATTTACCTTAAATTAACTCTGTTTTGCTCTAGCATCCTGTTATCTTGCTAGAGGTAAAATAATCAAATTTATATGTCATCAAGATGCTGTTAAGGTAAGAAATATCTGTTTTCAATAGGACCCTAAATAATAGCCTAATCTGTATATGCATATATATATATATTCTTTTTTTTTTTATGGTTGGCAAAACAATTTCCTGTCCCGATGTAGTCTATGATAAAATGCTGTGTTAGTATGATGGCAATAATAACTATTCATCTTGGAACATTTTGTATGTTTTTTTTTGTGTTAAATGCATGTTATTTTCTTTAACCACAAATTAAAGTGCACCCCTCGTGTAAAACATGTAATTTACCTTTGGATTGTATATTTCTTAGCAACCTTAAGTAGATAATACAGAGGTCTAACATTCAGCTTTCACTCTTGCATTCTCTCTGTATACACTTGACCCCGTTATTGTTTTGTAAATCCTGATATCACTGATTACTAGCTCATATTTGCTTTCAAAATAAGCTTTTCCTTCAGTTTTGATTGTTTTAAAAAAACAGCTGGAAAACACAGGCATGGTTTAATGGTCCACTAACAGTGCTAGATTAATAAATACATTATAGCCCATTGTTAGGTGGATTTTTTTCCAGCCAATTCACTTAAGTATGCGTAAGATTTGGGTGTTGAAAGAGCTAGCTCTTTTTCAAATCCTTTTGTACCAGTTTGTTATTGTTTGTGATTTGAATTCAATTTATTTTATTGACTCGTTTGTAACAGCACTACAGAATCTGCTGACACTATATAAATAAATGTAATGTAAATTGTAGCATGATGAGATTATTGCAATAGTCAGGAGGTCAAACTACAAATATATGTGTAGAGATTATCCCTTACACCCTCACAGATTTTAACATTAATGGTAGGTGGTATCCATCTTTACCCACTTTATACAATAATTATTAATGTATTTTCTATATTTTGATAAAATTGATATTGTTAATTATAAGATAAATGTAGAAAATACAGATAATATAAGTAGTAAAAACTAATTTAAAAATGTAGTCCTATGTTCGTTTTAGATGAATAACTATGCATGCTTTATTCTGGTCTAGAGCGACAACGTTTTACGCAATCAAAAGTTAGAAAATCCTTATTATAGAATGAAACTCTTTTGGACATTCTGGCCATTGGGTTTGTTTAGTCATAGTAATATTTCAGTACTAGAAAATGGAGGTCTTACAAAAATTCTCAGACTTTTACTGTGAAACTTCATTGTTGATTTGTCCTCAACATCTCTCCCTTTGTTGATTTGGTTTACAATCTACCCCCTTCTTTGTGCCTCTAGATTAAGTTTCTAGAACTGAGGCCAGCTTGGGACTTTGTAATTATTATTATTATTTATTGTTTTATATAGTGCCATTAATTCTGTAGCACTGTACAATGGGTGGACAGGACAAAACAAGTAGTATATAACATAACAATTTGACTTACAGAGAAAACAGATGAGGAGGGCCCTGCTTGAGTGAGTTTACACATTTGGTGGTAATGTCCACTAGTCACGCCTAGCTGGGAGGAAATATTTCAGGCGCTCTGCAAGTTATCACCATGGCATATCCATGGGTAACAAATATGAACTCATCCTGCGTGCAACCTTCCCTAAACTTAAAATAAGTTGGTACACAGGATTTGAATAGCGAAAAGGAGGGCTCTGGTGTAACACTCAAAGTGAGTCTTACTATCACCTTTTTCTCCTGTCAGGTCTTGCACTTTATTGTCAATTGGCCCTGATCATTTAAAAAAAATGTATGGACTCTCACATTTTCAGGCAATACCTTTTAATTTATCTTTGATGTTAACATCAAAAGATGAAACTGTATAATAAGAGGGCCCCTCACCACTTCCCTGTCTTATTAAAGGGGCACTAATACCAAACATCCCTGTAGAATGTTGGAGTGATTAAATATGTATGTAAAGATACATGTGAGATATAGAAAAATGTAATGTCGAAAGTAACGAAAAAGTAAGAATTAAAAGGAATCAGCTTTAGAGATATAATAGACACATCCTCTCTGTTGTAGTAATGTGTCTGATACTTTACTACCACTTTCATGTGTTTTCCAAACCCAGCTCTACTGCATTTCAAATAAATATTTAAACTGAGGTCATTCATAAAAATGTGCATATTTACTCCATAACATTTTAAAAAACATGAGCAGATTGTCATTTGTTTTCTTTTTTCAGTTTTCAACTTATAAAAACAACACAAACATTTAAGAATATTTTACATTTACATAGAATTATTACATCTGACAGCAGATAAGAACCATTTGGCCCATACAAAACTTTGATTGAGTCAAAACTTTACTTGACTAAAGACAACAGTCCTAGGTAGAGTGTGTCCATTTAGCAGTACGTAAATCTTACAGTTAGACTAGTTGGAACAATACCTTTAAAGGAACAATACCTTTAAATATTCTTATTTTTCCTTTTTTGCATCCTTTCTTTGGTCACTGATTATTTGATCACTTATTCCATTCAGTTCCATTATTATAAATATTTAATCCCGCAAATTAATATTGAATATACATATTACATTTCAACTTCTTTGAAGTCCAGATTCCTAATTCTTATAATAATCATTTTGAATCACTATTCACCTTAAGTATTAATATAAAATATACCTGTTCAATTATGTAAAGATTTGAGATAACAGATTTACAATCTCAGAAGAAAATTAGTAACTTTTATGACACGTAAAATTTTAGTACATTTTCACAAGTTATGCATTCACAACAACCTAGGTTGATCCATGTTGGCCAATGCCAGCTCATCGAGTAATAATATGTGTAAGTAGGGCCAGTGAAGTAATTGTTTTAAGTGATAAATTGGACCCTTTACATGCTGTCGGTTTATGGAATGTATTTCATCACTATGGCATTCAAACAGTTAACTAAGAAAGGTAAAATACATTAGATGAGTGTAATGATGTGACAGCAGGCAGACAACATATCACACCATGGGTTTATTACACAAGACAGGAGAACTAAAGATATTTACAGCTGATTTACCAGTCTATACAAACAATCACTTCTACCTAATCTAGTGTGCTGCAACTAAAAGACAGGAAATTAGGAAGTTATCCTACCCTCCCTGCCCTTACAGGCAAATCCATTCTCAATCTGAAGATTCCCCAGGAATGTAGATAAAGGAGGTTTATTAGATAATACCAGTTTTTGACAATGCTACTCTACATTACTGTATGCAGTACAGCATTTTATGCTCTATGAGATTTTTTCAATGTGTGTTCCTCTTTAAATTCCTTAGATGTTCATGATATTTTTTAAATGAACAATCACATTTTTAGACCAAAATGTAGATTCACACAAGCTTCCAAACTCTTAGAGATCACTTCCTCAGATAAACTGCCTGAGTAATACAAGTCTGGGAAATCAGAATTAAGTGATTAAGATTTTAAAATTAAGTTAAATCTTTTTTCCTTGCTTGCTCAAAGAATTCAATGTTAGCCAGTCAGCAAGGTTTTCCCACATTTACAAATGTGTTGCTTTATAGCTTCATGACATAGTGGGGATTATGTATAAAAAGAAATTCTGGTGCACATTGGTAAAACAAGAGAAATTGTCAGGTGTATTCAGTTGATTGTATAATTCGATATTGTTCTTGTAGATGATCCCAAATGTTTCTTTAACTTAGCATTCAGTTGATTGTATGATTCGATATTGTTCTTGTAGATGATCCCAAATGTTTCTTTAACTTAGCTTCAACAGTGTGCAAAGCATTTTATTACTTAACATTTCAAAAGCAACACTGTGACAAGTGCGCACTAATTTACATTATTTATAGAGTACCAACAGATTGTATTGGGCTTTTCAATTGGAGAATACAAAATTACTAATAATATAACATTTTACAAAATTAACATTAATATGAACACATGTTATGAAGTACTGGTACAGAAGGAAAAGAGGGACATGCTCCTAGGAATTTACAGTCTAATGCAAAATATCTCAGAAAATATTCATAGATTGTAAGCTATGAGTCTACTTGTCTTTGCACTTTGCTATCCTATAAGCTACCAGCTTTCAAAAATGTCCTCTGTTCCAGACTGTGTCATTGATGTACTGTACAGTGTAGCAACAATACTGGTCCAAATAAACAGCCTTTTTAAAAAACAAAACAAAAAAATAATAATAAGATTTCTAAAAGGATGGACTGTTAAATTATGCAGGCAATTGAGACAGGCAGATAATTGATTGTATGATAGACATCTGAACACATTTAGACAACAATGGTATTCTAAAAATTGATAAGTGTAGCAAAGTCTTTTATGCAGTAAGGTTTGAAGATAAATTTCCCACTACTATTTACTGTAGTCAAATACATGACAGACAAAAGAGACCAAAATAGGTTAAAACTCATTTAATAAAAAAACAATCAACTAAGTACAGCCACAATGCAAACTTATTCAGGCTATTAGGGATCTGGCATCTCTGTACTGTATTTTTTTACAGCTTTTCTGATTATTATATATAGCTGGGATGGCCCTTACAGTAAGAAGCTAGTTCTTTTTATGCTGTGCAACATTTTTTACAAAATGGCGTGAATATGTGTAAACAATATATCAGTTCAAGGTGTTATTGTGGCATGAGAGTCATTACATTATGGGAATATAAATATCTCTGCAGATCTTTCTGGATAACAGAAAAGCAATTTTATATACTACGTCATAGTTTAGTATGAAAAATATTTCAAATTCTTATCCCCTGATTAAAACAAATGGTTTCATCCTGTGATGTTTTTTGCTGGTATAAATATTTGAATTCTTAATTAAGTATTTAGACATCAACAAGGGCCCATAAATATGTAATATATCAGTCCCTTTAATTAGCTATGAAAAACATTTTTATGCAGTTGTTCAAGGATACAGTGGACATAGTATATCTGCCCTATATAATAAATAAATAGCATTAGTTTCACTAAGTGAGGTGGAATATGGTAATGCTGCTTGACTTAACTTCTCCAATTAAAAATATTTGTTTGCGTGGTTCAGTCATCAAAAACACTGGTAGCAGTGGAAAGCATTGCGCATGAATTATATGCCAAGTATAAAATTCTGTATAACATGATATATAGTACAAGTTACAGAGGTATTTCCAATGCTACTTTTTAGGGTTATATCAAACAATATATTATTCCAGGAGTATATCATGTTATCTCTGTGTTGTGGAATGCGTATAGGAAAGGTGGCTGGTGACTAACCCAGGATGTGAGTCACCTGAGCTGCCATTTCATATTATACAGTTGTTATACATTTGCCTATGCTGAAATGACAGTTTTCTAATGTTAAAAAGGGCGTTTAATATACGTAACACATCCAAAAGCACATCAGTGCATAAAGATTTAACTTTTACTGGACTTTGTTATGCAGATTTGTGCTCTATCTTATATCGTGTATGTCTTCAGCTCTCCTTGATTGTTAATGTCCTCTTTCAAGATTGCTATGTCGCCAGCAGGCCTGCATCTGTAGGGTTACTACAGAAAATATAATCCTCCTGAAAAAAACAACAAACTAGAGTTTTAGATGAACAGTGGAATGTACCTATGATTTTAACTTTTAAATGCTTGTGTTCCAAGCTCATGGAGAAGTTATGTGCTCTTCTTCACCTTGTAGAGGATGTGCAAGCCCCTTAAGCATCTTATGTAGTAAAGTCTTTGGAAAAGTTGTCAGGGCCAGAAAGGTTGACAAAACTGCTGTTTTTTTTTACCTAAATGCACCAAAAGATTTGTCATATGCTGGAAGTACAGTGGGACGTTTCCAGCTCTGAGCCTAGACACACGCTAAGGGTCCACAGAGTAATACAACAGTTGATATAAAATAACAGAGCGTTGATATTTAAATTAATAATTTTTAGAGCCCTCTACTGCTTATTGGTAAAAAAATGAATGCTCTAACCTCATGCCTCATATAAAGGCCTAGTGTGTTGGCTAAGACCAATTGGTGGGTAGTGGTCTACAACCACTAACAAACCTGTTTTTCCATGCCCAACCTCCAGATTTTCTGACTGTTCCTTCCAATTAAACCCCTATATCTCATATATATATATATATATTACATGTATATGCAAATTGGTACTTTTTTGGATGGTTAAATGCTCACCCTTTAACTATTTAACATCATGCAGGTTTGCACCACCCAACCCTGCAGCTTCATGTATACACTAACACATCAAAAGCTTGAGTGTATATAGACGCAGAGAAACTCCCTTAATTTCAAGCCTCAGGTAGAATAAATAACCTTTCTCTTAATTTATGTAACTAAAAGAACAAACCACTACCATTAAATTGGCAATGTAGATTTCTGTTACTGTATTGTTTAGAGCAAAGTAGAATGAATGCTATGAGCTTTGTCTTTGACAGTAGGCTTATACGTGTGGAATCCATATTCTGTCTCAGGCTAAGGGATGGAATAGAAAAAAAAATGTTAACACTATTTACTGCTATAAATACATTATATATTAAAAATATGATCTGTTGGTATTTCTAATGAGGTATCATAAAATTGTGCTTTACTTTTGTTTAACAGACGAGATACAGAGCTGATAATTCCAGATGATTGTATACAGGACTCAGGATACAATTTTATATTTGTGCATCTAACATAGACCATAATGAATATAATATAAATTTGAAAAGATAGTGTAGTGAAGCAAAGTAAATTCTTTACATGCACACTGAGTTAATTAATGACTTAATTTAACATATTTTTGTATGTGTGTGTATATATATAAAGCACAGTACATTTTATGATATTTGCAGGCGATATTCTCATTCATAAAAATCCACTTTTATGCAAAATTGTAGTTGTCCTCTTGTTTAGTCTACTCACTTTATCTCTGGGTCATGTAGCTGAGTTAGGGCCATGTGCTGACTTTGCTCCTCACAGTCACTAATTTATCATTTTAACTCTCTCTCACTTGGATAATAAGGTAAAAACTAAGTCTCTGAGAGGAAAGGAAAGGTACCAACCCATGGGCCATTGGGTTGGTACCTTGGGTTGGTCAGTAGGTATATGTCTTGAGGTTCTTGTGGTAAATTACGGTTGCTCACAATTTATGGTGCCCCTTAAGTCACAGTGAAACCTTCTTGTTGTCTGAGTTGTCAGGAGCTGTTTACTCACAAATTGGAGAGCCACATGTGTGTTGTAGTCACCCAGAAAATATGTTTCATTGTTTCGCAGCTCAGAATAAAGTAAAATTTCAGTTTAAAATGGTGTCATGTGATATAAGATAACAATAATCAATTTCCCTTCCAAGTAATAAAACCTGTTTTCTGCATAATCTGATACAAATCTCAAATAGATCAACTAACGTTTTTAATGGCAGTGTATCTGCCAATCATTCTTTTTACATATATTTCATGGAATTTAACTCTGTGCTCACCACAAATTCATAGAATAATAATTAATTCCTCAGGATTACTTTTATCACTGCCTATTACATTATAACCTTCTGTTGGTGTTTGTCTCGGGTTCATATATACAAACACTTTGTAAATATTGTGTGCATTCTTGCCAATTTTATGTAATTTATGTGAAAATGACAATTTTTTTTTTTAAATAATAAAAAAAAATGCTAAGCTCTGTCTGGGTATAATAAAACCTGAGCTGTTACCTGATTCAACTAGTTCCTTCCGGCATGGGTAGAATGCAAGAAGAAAATTTAGAAGAACAATCTTTGTAGTACTTTCTAAGTATATGGAAAAAGTGTATACAGTATTCAGTAAATATAATAATAATAATTTTCATTGCTTATACACTATACAGATTTGTATTATACAGATTCTTATCATAATCATCATAACTTAGCTTTTGTTAGTCAATACGTTTTAAATTAGGCATGACAATCATGACAAGCTAACAATCAGTGTGTGTCAAATTCACCCCCTACAGAAAATGAGACCAAAAATACTGGCAGCAGTATTATCAAAAATGTACCAGTAACACAGTAACCCTAAAGAGTAAAGAAACAGAATGGCAGCAAACAGTTATGTATACATATTCATCAAAGCTTATGGATCGCCTGCCAAACCTGCCCAGTTCTAAAGGCATTGCATAAGTTATAATTAGATAGTAAGTGATCCCTCCGTGTCTTAAATGGCACTAAACACAGATAATGTGCATGTGGCTAAATGCACAAGGCTAAATTGCCATAGGACACTCAAAGATTAAAAAAATTAAATAAAAAAGCACACTAGATACTCCCAGTTACCCAGGCTGCAATAACAAAATGTATCTAATATATTTTCCAAAGCGGAACAATATATATATATATATGAATAGTATAGATAAACCAAAAAGCTCAGATATGATCCATCTAATCTGTTACCAAACATCAACCCGCGCATCAGCGACAGGTTGTAAACGGTCTTAACAAACGGCTCGCCAAAGGCATTGCCCTATATACTAATCTGAGAGCAAGAGGGTTATTGTAAATCCTATGATCGGAAAGTAGTTAAATAAATAATAGTCCTAGACACCAAATACTGCTACCTTCACCTGAAAAACATCTTCAGAAATTCGCCCATTCCTGACACAAGAAACAACAAAAATAATAATCCACTTGTGATATCTCATCTGGATTATTGCAACTCCCTGCTAACTGGTCTGCTCCTCTCTCGCCTTTCACTCCTCCAGTGCATCCTCAAAACTGCAGCTATATTAATCTTTCTTTGTCACAGTTCCTCATCTGCCACTCCGCTATACCAATCTCTCCATTGGCTCCCCATACCGTCCAGAATAAAATTCCAACTTTTGACCCTGACCTTCAGAGCCCTTAATAACTCTGCACCGCCTATATTTATACTTTCCTATCCAAATACACCCCTAAACACTTTTTTTGTTCTTCTCATGACTTGCATCATTATGTCTTCTCACCCCAGTATTTAGAATTTCACTCATTTCAGATTAATGACATGGAGGCAAATCCTGCCTCATGGATTAGGCGACTATAAATTAGAGAGATGTTTGTGATTCCAAAACGTTATGTTCCTTTTAACTCAAAATGCTCTCTTGTAATGTGTAGTCCCCACATTCAAATGTTCAGTGTTTGTATTTGAAGGTTTTTACAGATTTACATAATTTATATGTTGACATATGTTGCTCTCTTTCTGTGGACTTCACTTCCCTGTTCCATCAGACTTTCTCCCTCGTAGGCATCTTTCAAAATCTCTCTGAAAACTCACCTCAACGACCAATTACCACTACTGATCATCCAGACTCTATCAACTCATCCCCATCCAAGCAATCCTCTCCTATTGTTCCTATCACTTCCACATTAACCACCAACAAGATTGTAAACTCTCAAGAGCAAGACCAGTTTGTTATTGTGTGTGATTTTAATTATTTCACTGTAATTTCATTGTAACAGCACTACAGAATCTGCTGGCGCTTAATAAATACATGTAATGTAATGTATATGGACATACCAGCTGCAGAGTAAGGAGACACCTGATTCATAGTGACATAAGGAAACATGGGGCATTTAGTTAAAAAAGTAATACATTTAGTATTTGGAATAGCGCCTTTAATAAGTGGAAATATTTAACTATAGATTTTAAAGGTATATGAGTGACTAGCTAGAGATAACCCGCTAGTTAGTGAAGGACTTTCAAGCCAATCTGTGCACATTAAAGCAGATAATAGTCCCTCAAAATTTTCTTGTACTGTAAATTCATGTAGGATTCTGCAGAATCCCTTATATGCATTTACCCCACCTCCATATGTTTGATGTGCAGGAGATGTGCTTGGCCAAATACGTTTGCTGACACATTTTACCTTCCGGTCAGCTCCTGAGTTGGGTTGGGAAATTTTCCAGCTGAAAGTCTAACAAGACTCCCCTATGCCTGTGCAGTAAGTGATCCTATTGATTTTAATGGGAGCGCTTTCCTGTCACTGGTTTGCTATTTCAAGAAGTCAATCAGTGGACTGAAACCTCAGACAATGGACGGGGCATATTTTTCCTAAAGCGAGTGTTATTTCTCGTTTTTTTTTGTTGGGCTAATGAATGCATATGAAAATACTTATTTAGAACCTTTAGAAGGTTGAAAATGCAACAAAAATCTTCACCTAAATCTTTAGTTTGGTTTTATGTATTTTAGTCAAAATTCTGACTGATGCGTTTCCCTCCCATGGCATTAAAATTTTTGTCATAAAAGCCAGCATTTCAGAGTGTACGATGCACCCTATGCCTGGTTAAGGAGTTCCCACTTTCTCTTTAAATTTATACACCTGAGTACAACTCCCGCCCAGGTAGCCTCCTCCTTCTCATTCATACTGGGAGAGGTATAACTGCTGCAGCACTTGTAAGGTTACACAGACTCTGGATTAGTGGCTCGTGAAACTCCTTGAAAGATTTGCGGAGTAAGTACTTCTCTTCAGTTTGATTCAGTAAACTTCATCTTTTCTCCTGCAAGGTAATCCAGAGCACTAATCAGTATTATAAGGATTCATGGCTGTCATTAGCTTAGAATTGATTTTAAAAAATCTAGGCATAAATTATTGTAGATAGCATCACAATAAAGTTTAACACTGTGTACAATATGGTAATTACAAAATGTATTTTAGCAAACTGGTATAATTTAGAAAAAAATATGAAATTCATTTTTCTTATATATCAAATAATTCTACCAAAAATGCAAAGTTACCTACAAAGATAATATTAAAAATGTGTTCAGAAGGACATTCATAAGTTACAGTCTTGTCTTACAAGTGTAGAATGTAGAATTAAGATTCGGTCTTTTAAAAAATACCAGTTGTAGGCCACTTCATTCTGGGCTGTCCTTCAATATTGGTGGAACTCTGTTAATAGCTTGCTGTGTTGTGCAACAAGGTGTGTGTGATATAACTGATAATCCATGAATGCTGAGGTCTGAGACCGTGCTCATGGAAAGACAGTAATATTCTTTCATAGGCACTGAGAGAAATCTTGGCATTACCATGCTGAGAATTACAAAGCTGGTAAAATGCAAGATATACAGTAAGGCTTATACAATTGTGAAAACAGTGTAGGAATTCAGAAACCCATATCATGTATGTAGTCACAAGAATACTCATGTGAGTTCGCTTAGGGATGTTTAGAAAGTTTCTATACAGGTTAAATTGTAGAAGAAATATGAACTAGTGGTTTAAAGCCTTTGTGTGTAAAATACATTACTTGGCCCTTTGATGTACAGGAGATGATTAATAATTATAACGTTGACCCACTGCTGTAAATGAACATTTCAAGTTTTCAGTTAACAAAAATTAGAATGTCCGAACAAGATAAACAAATATTTTAGAATTTTTTTTTCAATCTAAACTACTATAACACTGTAAATTATAATTTATATTAAGCTTAGTGTGGGATTTATTCTTTTATAATTGCTGATGGTTTTTAGCTGTATCTGAAATAAATCAACCACTAACAACACCTACCAAAGATATTTCACAAGTAAGATGGGGACTATTCTATAGTAAATTAAAATGTTTCTTGAAATCATGAACAATTTTACAACATATACAGAAATGTTGTTAATTAGAAAGGATTGTTGTGTATTATTCTTGAAATCCCAAAATGCTCTGTAATATTGTGCCTTTTGGGAATGTTACTGATAAAAAAAAAACAAGGTATGAAGGTATAATTTCTTAAAATATCTTTGCAAGCTCTCCCAGGACACTCTCAGGTTTTAGATCTATAAATCTTACGGCGGAGGTGAGTTTTCAAAAATATAAATAAATAAGGATCTCCATAATTCTTACACTGCAATGCCACAACCGTGAGTCATAACCAAGCTGAATATGGTCTCTTTAGGAAATATACAAAGATGAAAAAACTTTAAATTTATTTGTGTTTTAATGTCATTAAAACAAATACAATGTATACATTTAGGGTACAGCTGATCACTGATGAATTGTAAGAAAGTATTTGCAAAGGCAGCAAAACTATTACCTAGCAGAATCAAAACTACAATGACAATGACGATGATCATTATTATTACTAAATTATACATGCAGACAAAACTATTTGAATTATTATGAGACCACTGCTAGAAAGCCATGCTAATTCAATCAAATTAATGACATGGAGGCAGATCCTGCCTCAAGGATTAGGTGACTATAAATTAGAGAGATGTTTGTGATTCCAAAATGTTATGTCCCTTTTAACTCAAAATGCTCTCTTAGAATGTGTAGTCACCAAATTAAAATGTTCAGTGTTTGTATTTCAAGGTTTTTACAGATTTAGATAATTTATATGTTAACATATGTTGATCTTGTCATGTGCAAGATTTGCCATATTTTTAAAGTAAAATACCAACAAAACATGTCCAAAAATATAAGTTTCTTTTATATTATATGTTATATATTTATTTGCAAAATATAAATAAGATGCATCATATTTTAAACACATATTTTTTGAGAAAATAAAACTAATTAATTCACAGGATTTTGGGGGAAAAATAAGGAAATAAAACATGCTACTTTTATGGTATTATTTTTATAATAAAAATCTATTCTTGGAAATCCTATTAACATTTTGGTAGAAATTTTAATTTCCATTTCTAAGTTCTATAACATTCATTTACACGTTAACATGTAACTAGAATACACTTTCTATGAAGTAAATCTTCCTATTTCTCGTCTAGTATTGCAGTATTAACTAATTAATGTCTTAAAAAATACTGTATTAAGCTGTGATGGGGAAAAACAGCATTTTAATGGTGAACAAAAGACAGGGCTGCTTAAACTTTAACAGTTTTTTTCCTGCTATCTTTTTAAAATGTTTACACAAAGATAATATTGATTACATTTCTGACTCAGTACAGTATTTAGATTGCTGACTTTAAAATCCACTGGTAAAAGTCTGACAAAACTGAGCCCATTAATAAGGTGCAATCAATATTTGTGACTGCCTTTTATTTATGGTCGTTTGTCACATGATAATTAATTGTGGGTTAAATCAAACAAAGACCAGATAATACTTTTATAGGTAACTCTCAACTGCCTAACAAGAGAACAGTAAAGACAGCATATAAACGAAAAAAAAAAAAGGAAAAGATAATTTTGCAGATATCAAATACATAATATAATATGTTTGTTGGTGGATCCAAGCCCTACCAGCATTTTAACTGGTTGTTCTTATTACAATTTGCATATTTTATCATAACAGAGTAAAGAAAAAAAGGCCATGCATGTGTGCCTATAGAGAACCAAATATATATATTTTGGTGATACATGGCAAAAGCCAGAAAGTGCTTATCAAGTGATGGGATAGTTGAAGTGTCTGATTGTCAGTGCCATAATCTAATAAAATGCCTTATTGTAAGTATATGTACGCCTTACCGGCCTATAGCATATGTAGGGTATATGTTAGCTTGTGTCAGTTGTAATCTTGTATCTGTCTTCCTGTAATGCAAAATACTAAGATGATCAAAAACGTATAAACATGATACCAATTAATTAAGCATGCTTAAACTTCATACATATGTAATTTTAAAAAGGATATTGTCAGGCAGCGTGTAAGTGTGGTATTTTCTTAAATGAGAGATGAAGGGTTGCCTGGGGAGGGCTTGCAAGAGGGCAATTGTCCCCTGGGATGATTTTTGGACACTGCCCAAATCCATTTCTTGAGTGTTAATTTCTACTTATAATCACCAGTGTATCCACTGCCCCAAGGACTAACACAGCTTTTACTATATCCCATACTAGATTCTTTCTGTGATATTTGAGCATTTCAGTTGTTGTTTTCAATGTTATATTATATCCCTATTTTGAAATAATATATTTACTTATGCAATATACTTTTTTATAATAACCATTTGGTTACCACCATTAGCACCTCTACAGAAGATATTTTTATGGCCAATAAATGGTTTATTTAAGGGTTAATATTTTCTTGAGGTCAGCTCACTTATACAGTTCATGAGCGTAGAGCTATGTTTGCCCCTGCATACAGAACATATCGTTATTAGAAGGGGAAGTACTGTGGGAAGTAGGTGACGTTGGATTTCTCAAACTGGAGCAATATTCCTAGCATGTAAATAGGGTTATACTTTATAGTCTCATCCACTACACATAACTACAAAGTTACCCATCCAACATTTTCAAGCATGGTCAAATTTATATCCCGAGATTCCCCAGGATGGAAGAATTTCTGGTTTTGTGTGGTTAAAAAAAGCACAGTTTGGTATCTGGAAGAAAATGATAGGCACATAACACTGAATTGGTGGCTTCCTCGATTGCCTCTTGCGTCTCTGGAAAATCTATCCTTGTTTTGGCGCTTTACAGAAAAACACAGAGAGGTTTAGAAGAAACTTGAAGCCCAGGTTCACAAAGATATTAATGTCTCTGCCGCAGAGCCCGCATTATCTGTTCACTTTCCTAAAGTCCCCTCACTTCTTCTCACCCACTCTTACAAAGGCTACCTGAAAAAAATAACTTAGTAGGGCAGGGATAACACATGATCACAATGAGAGAAGGAACCATCATGCAAATCTTGAGAAAAGGAAGTTAAGGTACCCATTATATACACACAAGATGGGTATAAATACACAAAAAAGTACCACCAGATATCAAAATATTAACAGGAGCTAAATATCCAATGCTAGTGAGTAAAATATTGAGCAATTATGAAAATGGTACAGCCACTAAAAAATAGTTTTTAGCATATATTGATAATAGTATTTTTTTCAGTGGCTGCACTATTTTCTTAAGTTCTCTTGAGTTTTGAGCATTACCCCCTCAGTAACAGCCTCCATGTAATTAGTAATTTTTTTTTAGTAATGTGTATAATATTGTAAGTGTGAAAAAAAAATAGAATTCCAAATGTATATGAATTGGTTTACATTCCCACCATGTGAACTATACCAGTGTATGTGTATACATGTATGTGTGTATGTAGGTGCGTATATACGTGTGAGGTTGTAAACGCATATATGTATTTATAAGTATGATAGTTTGTGCATAAGAGCATGGCCCTCTTTACCTAACATATTGGTTTGTCTTAGTCTGTCAATTCTAGTTTTGTCATACCCCAGGGATATTGCATATTGTAACTTGTAGTTCCCCCCCATGGCCACAGGGTGTATCTCTTGTATGCCCAAGTGGTCTTTAACCATTACTTACTGTTAATTAAAAAATACATCTAATGCTTATCTGAAAAAATATATTGACATTTTAATGTTTTGGGTTACATTCTGGGCATTTTTTTCATGTATTATTTATACTTTGGATTTTGTCTTTTATTCAGGTAGTCACCCCATACTAAGGTTGTGTTGGACAATGTAAATTTAGAACAACATCTATCTGCCCAGCTTTGTTTGATTACTCTGAAACTGTGCCCTTCAATGAGCTCTTTGTGTGCCACAGAGTGAAATGTCTTATGAAACATATATGAACTTTATACACTGCTCCACCCTGATATGGCACTTAATTAACTCCTTAAGAACCAAGTTTGCTTTGCATGGTTTTTTTTTACACTTAAGGACCAAATAACTTTAGGCACTTTTGCTATGTGTTTATTTAACTGTGATTTCACTTTCACTCATTTTACACAAATTATATATTGTATTTTCAGGTTAATGTCATATTCATACATACAAACAATTTTTGATGGCACTAATGCATAAAATATGTGCAAATAAAGCAAAAACCCCACCTTTTTCTTAATTATTCTTAGGATTTCTTCCACAGCATAAGTGTAACAGTTAAAAAAGAAAAAATCTTCTAAAGCACCCTTTTTTTAATTACTGTTTTGGAGTTCCAAATCATTCCCCTTACACAGAACGCTATTTTTTTATTTTATTTTATTTAACTATTTTTGGGTTGCGGATACAATTTAAAAAAAAATAAATTATACATCTACGTGGTAGAGCTATAAGATGTTGAGGTATTTTTTTTAGACATTTTATTAACTTTCTTCTGCCTTTTCACTCTGTAGCCCTGCTTTCATGACCAGCCGTAGAGGGCCATCAGAGACCCCAGCATGTTCCGTACAGACTCCGTTGGTTCTTGTTGTGTCAGCACTGACACTGAAGGAAGTGAATAATGCCTGAACCTATGTACGCACAGGGTGCATTTACATTGCCTTTCCAAGCTCAGAGATAGCAATGAATCTTTCATAAATCAGATATCAGAAACAGTAAATGATAAAACAAAGGATGTTCTATCCTCTCCTTGAGGTCATGAAGGACCACTGTTTTCAGTAATAAAGCATTTAGCTAGGTAAAAATATAAAATAAACATTTCCGTATTAACATCAAATCACTGGATACTTAATATTTTTATTCTAAAATTGTATTTTCGTATGTTGATTGTCATGACCACAGTGATTATTAGTGTTGCAGCAGAATTTACTAGGGTAATCCATAATGTGAGGCTGGTAAGCTGAATAACAAATACCTGCAAACACCTAGTAAAATAAATATACATACATTTAGTGATGTATTTACTAAACTGGGAATCAGTAGCTGAACTGAACATTTCAGCTCATTGACATGACTACGTATTATAAAGATTCACCTATATGAGCTTCTCCTACAAAAAGAGTTAAGCTGGTTCTGTATACTGTATGGCTAAATCAATGAGATTGTTAAAAAATGCCAAAATAACTATACATTATGGAGAAACTCATTGTGACTGACTTTTCACAGTACATACCAAAGGTAGGGAGCCAGAATAGTCAATGGTAGGGAGCTGGAATATTCAATTTACTTGCCAACTTCCGGTTTACTGAAACTGGTACACTGACATTTCTTTACATATGGTTTCAAATGAAAGCCCTAATTCTCTTAAATATACATACCTGAATTGAAAATTTTGATTTTTATAGCACTATATATATATTTTTGTTAATTTCTTAATTTTCTACTGCACTGATTAAGCACACTATTTTATTATTTTACTTATTTACTAACCTGATGTTTCTTTCTTTTTCAGATTAAATAGGGTCCTGATAAAATAACTGCACATTGAACCATGGAAAAACTTTGTTCATACTATATAGAACTAGGGAGGAGGCAAGATTTTGGCATAGCTGTTGTATTAGAAGCCTGCTATGCCAATGTATTGCCACCTTTCTTGTCTGCCGGCCCAATCAAACCACATTCAAGATATGATGTAGGATCTGTGCTCAGAAATGAGCTTGTACCGTCTTTATGGTTACTGTAATAAATCATGTTGTACTTGGAAAAAGATAACTTAACAATTTTATTTACCTGTACATATCTCCCAACATTTCAAATGGCCAAAGAGAGACAGCTTTGTTTTAGGTTGTATGATTGAAGGTATGGCTAGGGGGCAAGGTTTTACCAAGATTTTTATTAGTGACTTTGTGACCACTAGATATTTTGATATAATTGAATTTAGAATTTAGTAGAAGATGTATTTTATTTATACAATTTATAGTATAAATATACTAAAAATGGGCTATAGGACACTGGCATACACTCATACCCACCAAATATTTTGAGATAATAAAAAAGAGGGACATCAGTGAAGGAAAGGATGGGATGTTTTGGACTAAAAGTGGGATTATCCCACCTAAAGTGTAACTATTTAACTGTATATATTTGGAAGATATACATAAATAAATATATACATATAGCTATGTACAACCAGTACCTGTTTACCTGGGCTCCTCAATCTGTCACAGGCCCCCTCATTGGCCATTGCGGCCCGCTACCTGGGTGCTACCCATGTCTGAACCCTTGCAAACCTTGAGGTCCAAGTATTGGGCCTGGGTGTCCCTTTCTGGAGATCAGGGCCTTGTGGCACCATTCTAGATATTATGATTGGTTACCTCTTTCCAGGGATTGGCACCTAGCAGCCTTTCATAGCATAGCTTAGTAGCACCATTGTGAGCTTTAGGGTGTAGTGTCATGGGACATTGGGAGGAGCATGGGGCAGGGCGCTGAGAAGAGCATGGGTTGGGACGTGGCAGTGGGGCCCTGTTGTTAGGATCATCATCAAAAATATATATGCACACACACATGTATACCCTGTGTATATATAAATACCCCTCGTCTTAAAATCGGGGTCGTCTTAAAATCAGACCTCAAACAGGTCTGACTATGAGACTAAGATCCAGATTCCCCTCAGCGCTGCAGGGGACCTGGATCCTCCTGCCCCCCCCCCAAACTTCTGAGTCCCCGGTGTGTAGCCAGGGCAGCGTGTAGACATCTACGCGATTCGTGTAGACGTCTACGCGATTCGCGTAGGCAACTTTCGCTGCAGCCGGAGGGAGGTGCGGGTAGCAGCGGGGGTTGTCTGCGTCCACCGCGCAGACCTTCCCCGGCTGTCAGAGATCAGAGTTCCCCTCACCAGGGAATTCTCTCAGACAGCCGGGGAAGGTCTGCGCGATGGACGCAGACAACCCCCGCTACTAACCGCACCTCCTTCCGGCTGCAGCGGGGGGGGGGGGGTAAATGGGGGGCATAAGGCATTTCTGTAGGCAGAGTGCTCTATGATATGCCTTTTAACCCCCTTAATGCCATTCCGCCTCCAGAAATGCCTTTTAACCCTCTATACGCCACTCTGCCTCCTGAAATGCCTTATACCTCCTGATATGCCACTCTGCCCTAAATTATGCCTTTTAACCTCTAAATGCCTCTATATGCCTCTAAAAGTGGCATATAGGGGTTTAAGGCATTTCTGGAGGCAGAGTGGCACATAGGGGGTCAAAAGCCATATCATGGGGCACAGTGGCATATAGAGGGTTAAAAGGCATATCATGGGGCACAGTGGCATTTAGAGGGTTAAAAGGCATATCATGGGGCACAGTGGCATATAGGGGGTTTAAGGCATTTAAAGCCTGGGGGCAGATGTGCATAACTGGGGGGCAGGTTGGAAAATAAAAGGAATTAAAAACAAAATATTTTTCTCAATCATAGCTTTTATTAAAAAAAATAGTTTACATAGTTTACATGAATTAACATTTACTGGTAAAACTTTTTTCCTATAGGGTCGTATATTCAGGCTTTTTCTTTTTTTCCTAAATTAATATTTTGGGGGTCATCTTATAATCGAGCAAATACGGTATATATATATATATATATATATATATATATATATATATATAATAAACCTTTTCTTGACACAAGTGTAATTAGTTCACTCTTTAAGGCACTCGGAAGATGTACAGTCCTCATAAATTGTGTTTAAAGGGGAACTTCCACTAACGTTATTTATTACTAATATGTTTTAGTTTTGTATAATGTTTTCAGTTAGCTGCATGTAACCCATTTGTAAGTGTTCTAGCCCCATTGTCTTATCCCAGTCTACTAGACACACACCGTGAGTCGTTATCATACTGCCTTGATATAAACAATAGACTGGCTCAGTCATAACCACCGAGCTGGTGGCCAATGAGGAACATGCCTCACTACTATTGCCGTAAAGCTCAAAGTGGTGTTTGAGCACCCAAAATATCACATGACTGACAACAAAGGAAGCTTCCAGGTCTGCAAAGAAACATATAATATGATGGCAAAAACAAAACCAGATAAATTAAGCTTATTGGAACAACATGGCATAAAATAATATATATTTTTAATACTAACCTACAATACTCTACAGCATTTTATTGTATGCATAAGGAAAAAAAATATTTTGTCTCATGGGACTTCCCCTTTACACAGAAATAAAAATGTATATATGGTAGACCATTTCAAAAGCAAAAGGGATGAATAAAACAGAAAAAAAGGTTTTAAGGATTCAATTAATTTGTCACAGAACATTCCCAACCAATTATATTCCCCCAAATGCTCTCATAGAGAAAATATATTACTGGGTGGTAATGGATGTGCCCTCTGCCAAGGTAGAATACAAGGCGTTATTGTTTTAACATGCACTATGTCACATGTCTGAGTGACCGGCTTTCTCTTCTACATCTGTGCAATAAAGATAATTTCAGCTCAGTCTATAACTGGATAAACATCAAAGCCTTTTTTTTTATTATAAAACATTAAAACTGTTTAATGAGAGATTTAATTTTCCCCATTTAGCCTTGATATTGTCCAGAATTTATCTAAATTTAAGGCAGCTTATGAAAGTTTTGTTTCTTTTAAATATGTGTGCATTAAACAGTTATTTATGAAAAAAAAATAGTTTCATAATCTTGTTATAATTTCTGTTCAAAGCTGATTTTTTTATATTGGAGCAAAATATAATTCACAATTATGAAACATTAATAATAACATCACATTTTTATATAGTATGCGTGACAACTTGAAAGTATTATACACTTCTGCTCTGTACCTCCAGTTGGTTTCCATTCTTGTATGGGATCCTATTGTGTATGGCACAGTATACGGCATCACTTATCACTGAAACAGCATAATAGTATACACAGCATACAATACACTTTTCTGGGTGTGGACATAATATATTGCATTCCTGTGTTTTCATTCCTACATATGAACCCATGGTAAATGTCTTGATACCTGGATTATTATTATCCTTTATTTATATAGCGCCAACAGTTTACGCAGTGCTTAATACAATACATAAATTCAAGGGATATGACAAGACAAGAATTGACAGACTAAGACAAACCGATACATTTGGTGGATGGTTAAAGTGTCTCATTTATGTCAACACTATGCCCTAATTTGTACCAATTTAGATTTGGTGATTTCTGTGAGGAGCTTGTCTACATTTAGGGTTCTGTCTCAAACAACTAGTGTTACAGAAAAACAGTAATACCTGCTGCAAATAGACATACATAATATCAAGGTGGAAGACTGTGGTTCATCACAGAAATAAAGGGCAAATACTATGGCTACAGACAATTCAACAAGAATGGAACTCAATGACCTACTAAAGAAAATGGTATATATAGTTTGCAACATTACATTACAAGCCAAAACACAAAAAAATACAGAAAATGGTTTGCTAATCTCAAACACAATGTAGGTATGGGTATAAAAAATTAAAGTGCATGTACTTGCATTAGCCAATATATTATATGGTAAACTTATTTAGACTTATGTTATATGGTAATCATTACTATTATTATTATAATTATTAACGTGTCTATTTTTTAAAGCATCCTTAATTTAAAGCATTTTTCACAGTATTATATACTGTATGTATATGTATATTTCAGACTCTATTTTATGTCCCTGTTCCTGCAGAATCACATTCAGATAAACAGCCTGAGTGGTATCAAAAGTATACATTTCAAAATTATTACAATTAAGATCCCCATGTTAATGCAAAAGCTGCAACCCACTTTCCTGACAAATAAAAAATAATTTGTCTGAGCTCAAAAAACCTTTCTTCAAGTAAGTACTCATACAAATGTATTAACATCACAAATATTGGAATATAGAGGTTTAATCTCTGCCAGTGATAACGGAAAATTGGAAAGATTAATTACATTTAATAGAAGTTTAGGGAGTATCTCATTTTATCCTCTCCATTCTCCCTCCATTTGCGGGAGAAGCTCCTGCAGTGGCGTCTCCGTTTTTTTATATTTAGGTGGGGCACATGGGGGGACAGGGACCAAAGTAGGGGGGCAATTATAAAATGCTACATATACACTATATATATATATATATATATATATATATATATACCGTATTGGCTCGATTATAGGATACACCCGATTATAGGCCGCACCCTTAAAGTTTGGTGCTATTTTAAAGAGAAAAAATACATGAGTGGAATGGTAAAGTAGTATCTTATCTAAGGAACAGTAATACATGTATTTTATCATTTTATCTATTATGCAGTTAGTCAGCATAGGTTATATACAGAAATTTGGGAAGCCAATAACCATTTTAAGGTCCTCCCCCTTTTTTCATAATGCACCTTACTTATAGATATGCCCCTCTGCCCCCCCAGATATGCCACTCTGTCCTCCAGATATGCTTTATAACCTTTGATATGCCACTCTGCCCCCAGATATGCCACTCTACCCCCCAGATATGCTTTAAAAACCCTGATATGCCACTCTGCCCCCTGATATGCTTTATAACCCCTGATATGCCACTCTGACCCACAGATGTGCCACTCTGCCCCCTCCCCCAGACTTACCAATGCATACCCAGACTCCATGGTGTCTAGCAGGGGCAGCCGGGGGACACCTGTGCGATGCACATAGACAACCTCTGCTGCTTCTTGCCACTTCCGACCAGTGCAGCAGCGGAGGTTATCTGCGTGTATCACATAGACATTCCCCCTTTTTTGACGGAGCACCGGAAGGTCATCGTGCAGACGTTCTCCAGCTGCCAGAGAGGAGGATCCAGATTGCCCACAGCAGGGCTAAAAAATTTTAAAAAACCACCTGCCCGGCGCCCAGAACTGCATGTCCCGGGCCAGCGATAGGAATTGCGCTAAACCCCAATTATAAGCCGCACCCCCACTTTAAAGACTTAAAGTGTGTGGGGGGGGTGCAGCCTATAATCTGGCCAATACGGTATATATATATATTCATACACACATTAATTCATTCATTCATTCTCTCACTCATTCTCACTCTTTATTTATTTCAATATTCTTACTATCCTCCTTTCTCTATCTACCCTGCCCCCACTTTTCTCACTATCTACCCCCTCCTCCCCTTTTTCTCACTATCTATCCTTTCTTTTCCCTTTTCTCACTATCTACCCCCTCTCCCCTCCTCACCATTTACCCCCTCTCTTCCTCAGAGAAACTTACCTGTTTACGAGTAGAATTCCAGAGTTAGATCTTGAGCGAGATCTGCCAGAGGAACTTGGTCCATCAGTTTCCCAGTGGTAAACCACGTTAAGCTTGTAATCTTTTTTATCTCAAGTAAAATTTATTATTCTTACGTATAGGAAGCTCTTTATCCACATATTCTCACAATTTTATATCCAGCTCTTTAAGCCATGGTAGATCTTTCAAGGACATAAATTCCACTGGTATTTCTTTAATTTGTACTTCCATAATTTCAAAGGTCGGACATTTTTTAATTTTCAAGCCACGAGAAATCCAATTTTGTTGTAAACATTTCTCAAATGCAGCAATGTCCCATAAGGCATGTTATTCCTTAACTATAAATTTAAGTTGAGTAACCAACATAGTCGAATTCGGATGACTGGTGTCTTCAGGATGACTGGTGTCTTCAGAAATATTTTTCCACCCTTGCCGTTCTTTGTGAATGCATATAGTCCATCTGTCAGCTCTACAAAGTAACAACGTATCGTGTCTGTTACTTCTATTTAACTATTTAAAGTGTAACGACTAAGTTCCAAAGGGGAAAGAGATTTGTCTGAACACCAGTAATGGAGTGAAAATCATGCATAAAATATATAACCACTTAGTGCAGCAATTTCAATCCTCAAAATAGGGAGCTTATATAACTGAACGATGGGGCATCCACCTTCGGTGTGTCAATAAAAGAAACACAAAACACAACAACCTCTTACTCTATTTGATAAGTAGTAAGCTATGCTATACTATAAAGCCAGAGTCCAGACTGAAGACCTGATGTAAAGCAAGTTTATTTCATCCCTATAAAAATGCTTAAGCAGAGCTGTTCAGGAGAAACCTCAGTACACCACAGCAATCAACATGTTCTGGCGAGAGTAAGATTTTTTTTATGTTTGTTTATTTGTTTTGTTTCCTTTATAAATGCACATTTTGGCTAATAAACATATTACAAAGATCTAATGACTTTGTCATCTATGACCCTAGAAGACTAAGCTAAAATCCTTAAATCTTCAAACATTACCATATACCGCTGCTGGTACGTCTGCACGATGTGCTTTAACAATCTCCCTTATTCTTTAAAAAAGCACCTAACTTTTAGGGTGCGGCCTATACTCGGGTGCGGCCTATACATATATATATATATATATATATATATATATATATATATATTGTGAGGCTGTTAACCCCAGGGAGATGATTAGCATGGCATTTGGGCACAGGTGCTATGTAGATCATACATATGGGTCACTGGGGTGGAGCAATTGGAGAGCAGGGTGGGCCAATGCTCCATCCCCCTGTTCAGTGGAAAATCCGTGCCAGCTTTTCCAAGAGGTTAGAGGTCTGCAGGATCCGGTCAGGGATTACTATGGTGCTGGGCATTAAAACCTCCTGGAGCCTGAGCTGATAGAGACTGTTGTGGGAAGATAAAGTTTCCCTATGCCCCCATGGCAAGGAGAGGCCCTGAAGAAGTCCATCCCTGAGCCAAGTAAGGCAAGACCTGCCTGGACCTGTGTGCTGTCTGGGGGAGTTTTTCCAGAGCCTAGCCTAGCTTAGCTGGGTCTGGCGGGAAGGTCAAGTTAGTGGGTGTTTAGGCTGGCCAGTCTGGGCCAGCAGAGGGCTCCAATTGGGAGCTAGGCTTTTCTTTTTATTAATTGGTTTTGGGGTTTGAGCAGTTAAAAATAAAGCACTGTTTTTCTACAAGCTGGTGTTCCTGACTCTGATTGCCCTAGAGGACTGTACTTAAGACCCCTATGTGTGGCATTTATGGCCCTCGTGCTGACAAAAAAAATGTAAACTTACATAAACTTTTGAGATCTCACTACTGAGAATCTTGCAATTTTAACAAAGTGTAGAAAAGTGATTTAT
This sequence comes from Sceloporus occidentalis, assembly GCA_023333645.1. Taxonomy (NCBI): domain Eukaryota; kingdom Metazoa; phylum Chordata; class Lepidosauria; order Squamata; family Phrynosomatidae; genus Sceloporus; species Sceloporus occidentalis. The sequence continues at coordinate 601,827 of JALMGF010000227.1, forward strand.
TACCCTTGTAAACTAATACACATGTATAATTGTGTGTGTCCTTAAAGTCAGTGGTTTCTTAAATATTATTGGAACAAAGGTAGACTTTGGAATTTGTAAGTGCATTAACTTCCAGGCAATTTGTCTACCTTTCAATATATTCTTTTAGAAGTTCTTATTGATTTCAGTCAGTTTGTGTATTATTCACTTGCATATTGATAACACAAAGGCAAGGGTACAAAGACCAATGTGTGGTGCACATTACAGGCACTATTGTGTAATTTAACAGCATTGGGATTCTTAATTACTTACACTGCAACTTTACTCATACTGAGATTTTGCAAAACATTGAAAAGGCTCGTGATTGTTACCATATGTATGATCCTTCATTTAGGATAAGCAATAAGGTGTAAAAAAAGCAATACATGTAGACTTGATTTTTCAAAACCCATCAGGTCTAAATATGTATCTCTTGAGAAGTAAGTCTTTACAGTCCTTCCTAACAGAAATTGAATAGTTACTTTCACCTTCTCGCTTAGCTTCAGCTTGTGCTCCTTCCTTTCTCGCCTACTAATAAAGGTAGTAAGGTAGGCTTTTTTGGTAGAGCTTTTAGTAGGCACAAATCACCTCCAAACGCCTTGTTATAGGCATTATCGCATGGTTGTGGACACTTTGTCGATCCCTGCATATCAGAATCTAGCCACATTAGATTTTCTTTGAAGACAACCTCAAACACCCACTTATCTTTCAGCCTCTCACCCTCCAACCTCCAAGTTTTACCAAACCCACCTGTGACTTTCCAGTCCAGCCCTCAACATTCTGCTCAACCGATCCCTCATCACCTCCCATAATAACATCAACTTATACTCAACAATCATCAGGCCTCATGTTACATCCATAGAAGGACTCCTAACCCCGCCACTTGAATCCATATAACACAACTCCACCAACACCCTTAGTTCCACCATAGAAAAGGGATTTTACTGTCACAAATCTTGATCACACTGGATTTGTCTTATCATGAACATCCAATCGTAATCTAGCTAATTCACTAATATTTGGACCTTTACCTTTACTCAACATTAAAGACAATTCCCACTGCCACATATCTTTTCAGTGATGTAATTACCTTCTTGTGTTACCCTTGACCTGACCCAGGGCAGTGTCCCCAGTATCCCCTTCTGTAGTCCAAATTCTCACCACAAAGCATGATGTCATATGCTGACGCTCTGTCTCAATGCAGGCTACGGAGGCTCCATAGTGTAAAGTTGCCGGATCTGCCCTGTAACCCTTTCAACATATACTATATCATTCTTGCATGCTAGTTAACTGTAACAAAGAGGGAGAAAGCCATGTCCTTACTTTTTTCTTAAGGATCTATGCTTGAGGGTATTGGGGGTACAATCTACACTGTAGCTTGGTTCCCAAAACACTGCCCTGGTTATCTTCACTACATGGCTCAACAAAGCTCTCAAGTACTCTATCTAGGCGTGAGATGATGACAGAGAAAAGCTACATCTGTCATCATCTGAAATCTCCTTGAATTCTATAGATTGTCCAACCATTGGATTTATGAGTTTGTTATTGATTTCTTCTTTGCCTTAATGGCAGAAGTAAAAATATAGTGGAATTTCAGTATTATTAAAAGGCGACTTTTTACAGAACAGGGTATTTAGTTATTTATTACATAGCAACTTTGCATTACTCAATAAAGCATAAAAAGGGAATAAGGGGTTTATGTGATTGTGTAGGTGAGTTGAGGTAAGATGACATATTTCATAATACTCATGTCACGCCGCTAGGATCCACTGCTGTTGTGGGGTTCCTACATGGTGTGTACTTACCAGAAAGCAGCCAGTGCCACATTTTAAAATCTGGAACTGCTCTGCAGAAGCACCAGAATATAGTCCTGTATTACCTGTGTTGAATTGATTCTGGAACATTATACCTTGACTCATGGCTTAACTTTAACCATTCTCTGCCTACTGACTTTGTATCCTGCTCTGTGTACACATCTAACCTGGCTGTCTGTGGCAACTGTCCTGGTATTTACGTGCTGCTTAACCTGTACACGTATCTGTCTGCTCTTCAGGTACTTTGTTACCTACTCTCAGAGACTATATATATCTGCCTATACTAAAGCCTCCTCACTGTTGGGATTGTCAAAGTCCCTGTCCGTTTATCTTAGGTCTAAACCCATTGCTAGGTATTTCAGGTGAAGAACTTCTGTGGTAAGGCCTCCTAGGTTACAGCTGTCGTGATAACTCCTGATTAGCTTCTCTTACATGAAGGGCTGAGCTAGTCCCATGATTAAATCAATAAGTTACTGAAAAGTATTAAGGGATTATGTGTGTCGGTGCATATTAATAAGTATTTTTTGGATAGACATATGGAATAGATATCTCAAGAGGTGGTACATAATGTATACAAAATTGCTGACATTGCGCTATTTATATAATAGTTTCTGTTGTGTTTCTAGAATGACATGCAATCCACGATACAATATAGCACTAGATGGCAGTAAATAGTTACAAATCTCATAGACATTAGTGCAGAGATATGAACAGAAAGCATATAAAGTATTAAAAATATTAACTACATGATAAAATAAAGAGAGATATACTTCATTAATGACATGACAGTTTTGCTTGTTAAAAAATGTCATACATTGATCTACATTTCAAGGAGAAAGGCAACTGCCAGGTAGAGCAAGTTTTGCAAACATTATTTCAACATGATACTTATTTGTAGTGGAATGCAAGATATCACAACACCAGGAGAACAATTACAACACTGCATAAAAATGAAAAATAATTCCCATTTAGCATACACCCAAAATGTGAACTGAATATTTTCAAGATAAAAATATGTGCATTTATCTTTTAAAGCAGTAGGTAGAAAGATGAATTTCAGGCACATCTTCCAAGTGTCAATCTCTAACCATCTGATCTATGTGATCATAAACAGTGTAAATTAAATGCATTATTCGTTATCCAGGCCTGGACTGGCCACCTGGCACACTGGGCAAATAGTCTGCATACTTAGCAATAGCACAGATCAAATGGCAGATTGGGTCCTGCAGGTTGTGGCATTGGCCACATTACATCACATAACTGAAAAGTACACTATAAAAACACATGTGGCACAACTAAGCCCATTTATTATCAGTTATATTTCCCAGAATCACCAGCTAAGCAACAGTTGGATATACATATTTAGAAACTGCTTATAAGTAGCTCATTAATTATTTTTATATTTAATAAGTTCTCAATAACACTAATAGGTGATAAGTATGCTTTGGAGAACAAAATGTTATTTAAGATAGTCTGATATGCTCCCTATGGAGAGGTCATTAAAATTATGTTGTGTGTTTACCTGTTCTTGTAAAGCTTGTGCATTTATTCTACTTGTTTCTGCAAATGTATTGTTAAGCATACTTTATGCACATAGTTATTGCAAAGCAGTTAGAGTCATTATGATACATGGGCTATCTATAAGACAAAGTAGACTACTGCTTGGGGACCCTGACTAATTTGCTGGGTTGTCAGGGGACACAAAAAACATTTTAATGTTGTATATAATCACAGAGGATAGTATTGATCAATGAATACTAAACCGGTTCTCACAAAAGGATGTTGAATATAAAAGTGCTGTTGGAGCCAAAGTAGTTCTTACAGACCCAGCTGGAGTCATATGACTGCTGTGATCAACCAATAACAACTATGACAGCAGGTCACAAGTAACTTTCATATCCTTGCCTACAACTCATACAATTGTATCCTATCGGTAAAAAACATACAGTATATAATAAAACGTAAAGAAAATTTAAAGATTGAGATGATGGTAAAATATCATAAATAACTTTATTTTAACAATAAGAAGAAGGTAAGGGGCATATAATTTGGCTGTATGACCCCAGCATATAATTTTATTACTCTACTACCTCAACGCACATGGGTTGGGGTAAGAGGGGTGACACTCCTTTGTTCTTCCCATCCCACTCTATTAACAGGAGGTTCATCAAGGTTTTGTACATTTTTGTAAAGGGTACATTTCTGAGGATCTGTGGTACAATTTGCAAATAGGATCATTATAATAAATATATAGGGTGAGGCGATCAGTGTGCTGCAGATTCTACAGGCCACTATATTGGAAAATGCTTTATAGGCTAAGTTTACCCAAAAATATAATTATTTTAATTTGTGTTAGTAGGTCCATGAAAGCAATTTTTTTAAAATTACAAGCTGAAAAAAAACCTGAAACGTGCATATTATTGCAGCACATACAAAAAACTAAATAAACCTATGCATGTGGGGCATTGTTGTATTAAAGATAAATAACAGAAGACAAATTGCTGTCCTTTTCAGGAATGTAATTAACATTAAAACATTTTTAGCAGAGGCTGCCATACAGCGGATACACAAATTAGATCAAAATCACTGTAGTAGCTAGGCAATGCTCTTTTCAGAAACATATATTGTGAATTAGCGAAAGCTATATGTGAGCTGGATTTGTTAAATCCCAAGTCCCAACCCATTTGGTACAACTGTCTGGAGAGCTGGACATACATGGACTGTCTTGAATGTCCCAGCCTAACCAAATCTTCTATGTGGTATGCAGGGGATGATCTTAAACCATAAATTTATCATTTGCCCTTGTCGTGTTTGTATTTTTTAGCACAGTATAGTGACTTTACACAGAATAATCGTAAACTATTATGTTTACAAAATGTAAGCTATCATGTGGAGTGCTTTATTTAATAGTCAAATCAGACAATATGATACTGTCATTCACATAAAAACATCCCACAATATAATTCTGAGTAACAAAATAAATAGGGTGATATGCACTGGAAAATATAATATAGAAATAAAAATATAATACATTTCTGAAAGCCTACGTTTAGTTTTTTAGTTAAGTAGGCTATTCCACTGGACACTTCTGTGGTTATGAAGGCACCACAGGAAAACTGTCTTCATTATCCATCCTAAGGAGATGGTCCTGAAAACATCTTATACTTTTTTGTCCCAATAAAATGTTTCAACTTTGACTAAACACTCAATCTCTCTAACATCCAGTTTCATTGTTCACATGTTTTGACTACTTTATTTAACCTTTAATTTACAGGAAGTGTCCTGTTTTTTTGTACAACGCATTCTGTAAACATAATTATATATTTCATTTTCTTGTAACTTTACTTTGAATTCAGAAATCTGCTCTGAACTTAATACTAAACAAGCTGCCAACAGATCACTATCATAAGGTACTCTATTCCATGGCCTTACTTACTCATACAAGTGGAATTTATACACAATATATTGTGATTTTGGAAACATGCACTTTATAAGGTAATTAGGTGTACTGCAAAATGTAAAGTAAATGACTATTCTATACAATAGTGTCAATGATATCAAGTAACTCAAACTGACCCTCTGCTTTGTAGAATTTAGGTTGCCACTATTTTTTTGATTACTGTCCATGGGAAGTCAATGGAGGCCTGTGTTGCTGGAGCAATGATCTCCATTGCAGCTCACATGTGGGAGGGTGGTCATGCCCCTGACCACACACTGCCTCTGGCCCCACGCCCCTGTCCTTCTCGCCTCTAGCCACTAACCCCAACACACGATGCAGTTCCCCTGTAAGAAACCCAGACATATGGGAGCACATACTAATTGTACCTAAAATCCTGGAAAGTCACTTTCCTTTGATCAGTGCTTTGTAACATTTTATCAAGATGGCCTAAGGTCCTATTTACATTCTTTGAGAGGCACTGGTGAAAATGTCCTGTATATTATAACTAAAGCATACAAAACTAAACAAGTAATTTAGTAATAAAGTGTAGGACATAGCCAAAACATTCTCCACTGGCAAACTTAATATGACCTAATTTGACTTACTGTGGAATTTTTGAGAACAATTCCTTTGTGACTGATTAAGTGCAGTGTTTTATGTTAAAATCTCAACTGTGTCATAACGTAAGTTTGTTTAATCAGGGTTATTAAAAAGCCAGGACCTAATCTTTGTACTCATTGCATTGTAGTATGTCATTATGTGCAAGCTGCGTTTGATAAGAATTGTGTCATTAGTTAATTGCTGGTTATGTTATATATATCACTGTCAAATTAAAATTTATATTTAACCCTCAAATACATCTTTACTTTAAAAACATTAAATTCTATATGCATATGCAAATCATTTTAGATATATTATATGTATGATTAAAAGCAAAATCTGCAATAAATCAAACAAAATTGTTGTCACATGCTTGGTAAAATGTAAATCTATTTGTATTTAATATATTATGATTAGGTATACCATAGGTCAATGCTATCACAGCAATAACAAATGCCATACAATAGATAACAGGCTACATTACATCCCGAGACTCAGTTCTAGGCTTCTTGAAACAGTAAAATAAATCACACTCCCCTTACTCAATTGCGCATTGGGGCACAGGTGAAACATACACTACCTAAGTACAAGAGAGAAGTTTATTTCAGAGGAAGAGGTCATAATTAAAAACGTGATGAAAGGGACGGGCTGGCATGGGTCAAATACAGAAAATAAATCTGAAAAAATATAAAAGTAAGTATAAGTGCCATCAATATATACTGGGCCAGACATTGATATTTAGGCGCAATGATGGCTGATCTCACCACTATGCTACTACAATGAACTGACATTTTCATTGTAGAAACAGTCATGCTCTCATGTAGTTTGTTTCTGTTATTTAGTTTGATCTGTTCCTTGTGTTTGGTGATAGGGTTATATTTATGAAAACACCTTTATGAAAAGATAAGCTGTAGATAATGTCCCTAATTCTTACAATACAGATGCTTGAAAATGACCAGGAATGTCACTATGTTCTTTTAAGTGGACACAAGTAGATTATTTATTATGAAAAAAATCCTGCAGTCTAGATTGCTTACAACATGTCCCTATGGTATTAGTGTCAATACAGGTCTCTATTGTCATACCTACAAAGTTATTGAAATAACTTTGTGCCAAGGGTTAAAGACATATGGAGAGGCTTTGCTGAGAATGATAAAAAGCAGAACTATGATGATTACCATGGCTTAGTAGTAGGCAATAAAGTCAGGGTGATTTTCATATAAATATAACATTCTGCGAGGCTCCAAAATAGTTATTTTCCAGGCAATAAACCCAATCAAATAAAGAACACACACATGCACAAATCATAAAAAAAACACGTTGACTGGTTGTTTATTCAGCTGTACATTTGTACATTCGTACAAACTGTATGTTGAAAATTAGAGTTTTGAACTCAGCAGCACTTCTCAATAACGCGGTGTCTGGTTCATATCCATTTAACATTTCAGTGTTTCCCTATTAGGTAGTTAAAAACACTATGTACAATCTTAAAATACATAGCAAACTATTAAGTTTAATATTTCCATCTATTTTAATTAACCTAATTAGCTGTTTTTGAGATCCTTATATGTTTTTAAGGATTTCCCAATATTCACTGCAAGTGGCATTAACCGAAAATGAGATACTATATCACAAAAACAAATAAATACGTACATATGCAAGGGTAGCTATAAATGAAATTCTAAATATATATATTGTTGCATATAGGGCCTTGTTTTCATTATGCATTTGTCTCTGGGTATTTGTTTATTTTACACTTGATATGCTAACATTTTCTTACAATATATAATTATATATATATATATATATATATATATATATATAGCAAGGGGCTGACTGCAATAAAGAGGTGTCCCTGGAAATTTAAGGCCAGTGGCTGCCCGATAACATCAGCCTGGTTGACGGCTGGATATGAACCGCTGTACTCATAGTCTGGCCGGGCATATCCAGCCAACGCACCAGAGGACCAGTCCAATTTAGATACAGTTTATATAATTCTAACTCATCACAGTATATAAGCTTGTCCCTTAAGCTTGTTAAATGTAAATGCTTCTGTATTCTGTATTTTCCAACAAGTCTTTGAATGTATGCACGGAGCACATAGATAACAATGTGTGCTCATTAAAACATATATTATGCCAATTTGAATCACTGGAAAGTTCAGATTCAAAACTAATGTGGTGATTAGCAGTGGTCAGTACTTATTCACATTCTCTTATACTGTTTTTGTTACTTGTGGTGAAAAGATAACGTTTATAAGTGTACTATATATAATACAGAACATAAAATAATGAATTTACATTTTAGACGTAGCACAAAGATCACTGTTGGCCTCATGAACAACTGGAAGCTAATGGCATTAGAAATGTTTTCCTGAACATTAGCCTATGTTAATCAACTTTTATATGGACAGTCAGCAAAGGAGGACATATATCTTGACTGCCTATGTTCGCATGCATATTTAGATTCCCTCACTGTATTAGCCTCTACTTTCTGCTGTTTTACTTATCTATAGCTCCCAGAAACTATGTACAAGATTAAAAATGAAAGATTATACCAAAAACCTTATTCAATAGTGTCCATGGTGTAGAAACAAAATAAAATCAGTGCCATTAAATGTATTCATTCAGCTTTGTCATGATGATAATGGTTGTGATGCTCTGGAATACTTCATTGCTGGTTTTGTTTTTTTTTTAAATAAACTATATGGGCATCAAAAGTGTATATTTAACTGCTACAAGAGACGCAATAAGATAAACAGTGTTCATTTTTAGACAAAATACACTAAACCAGAAGAATGAATATTGATGTCTGTCTGCCACTACATATTTGTGGTCAAGTGTATGCTGCATGAGAGAGGCTTCACATGAAACTGGTGTACCGTGTCTAAATATAGAGGAGTGGTGCATAAATGTGGAAAATGAGATCTGGATATGGTTGCTTTATTCCTATTAGCTGGGGTATACAGTTAGTAAAACATGCTAGAGATAATGTCACTAACAACCATTCGATTAGCGTCTGATCAGGTTGCTCGTTAACCAGGTTAGCTGTATGAATTTATAAATGAAAGTAACAACAAAATGTTAAAATTACACCATAGTGAGTGTGGTAAATGTGGTACAGCAATAGCACTATTTATATAGTTTGTTAGATAACAATTTTAGAAACCATTGTCTTAAAAAGGATGTGTGCTGCTTAACTAAGCAATATATTTTTCCATTAACAGGGCATTCGAGTCATCATATGCACTGTTTTTTTTAATGCCTTTTGCATCAGAATACATAGAAGGATAAACCTGGAGTTAGAGAGGAACTAGCAATAGCCTTCCAGCTTGACTCATGTCTTATGTTGGGCTCAATTTAAAGTCTTAAAACAAAGCAAAGATTCAGTGCATAACCTGCAAATACTATTCAAAAAACATCTATGACATAAATATTGGGGATCCCATCACACTACATGGCCATATATTGTTTAGTCCACCACTTCATCTCATTTGCTCTGTCTAAATATATAGTAAAGCATATTTTTAAATCCAAGGTATGTAAGGATTATTCCCTGGACTTTGAAAGGCTTTGAAACTTTAGTAGCAAACTCTAGAGTAAGTGAAAGAATCACTTTATCTGGAATAACATAGAAAAGGCTTTCTGAAGGATGATGCTTGAAGTTCGTTAACCCTTCTTGCAGAAGTGGTAGCAATCAAGAAGGCTGTTTTTCAATGAAAGTTAATGAGGAGAAACAATCTGCATGGGCTCAAATTGATGAAGAGTAACTCTCCAAATTAACATCCCAAGTGGGATCTAGAGGGGCTTCTGAATAACCCTTTCGATGAGAGGGAAGGGGAGGGAAATACATTGATCAGCCATAACATTATGACCACCTGCCTAATATTGTTTATGTCCCCCTTTTGCCCCCAAAACAGCCTTGACCCATCGAGGCATGAGCTCCACTAGACCTCTGAAAGTGTGCTGTGGTATCTGGAACCAAGACGTTAGCAGCAGATCCTTTAAGTCCTGTAAGTTGCGAGGTGGGCCACCATGGATCCATCCTGGTGCCACGTGTTCTCCAGGTAAGCGATGCACACGCACCTGGCCATCCACTTGATGTAAAAGAAAACATGATTTTTCAGACCAGGCCACCTTCTACCAATGTTCCCTGGTTCAGTTCTTACGCTCACGTGCCCATTGAAGGCACTTTCGTCAGTGGACAGGAGTCAGCACAGACACCCTGACTGGTCTGTGGCTATGCAGCCACATACGCAACAAACTGTGATCCACTGTGCGTTCTGACACTTTTCTGTCAGAGACAGCATTAACTTTTTTTTGTGCCCACGGAGCAATGGAAGAAGGTGGCCTGGCCCGATGAATGACGTTTTCTTTTACATCATGTAAACCTGGCTGGGAACCTGTGTGTCGCTCACCTGGAGAACAAATGGCACTATTATTATTTATTGTTTTATACAGCGCCATCAAATTCCGTAGTGCTATGGGAAGAAGGCAAGCCGGTGGAGGCAGTGTTAATGCTTTTGAGTAACTTGGGGAAACCTTGGGTCCTGACATTCATGTTGATGTTACTTTGGCACATACCACCTACCTAAGCATTGTTGCAGACCACATACACCCTTTCATGAAAACTGTATTTGTCACGGAGCTGGATAGTTCAACCTACTACCTCCGTCACAGTATTCCTTCATGGCATTCACCTCTTTTAGCAGGATAATGTGCCCGGCCACAAAGTAAAATGGTTCAGGAATGGTTTGAGGAACACAACAACGAGTTCAAGATGTTGACTTGGCCCTTCAAATTCCCCAGATTTCGATCCAATTGAGAACCTGTGGGATGTGCTGGACAAAGAAATCCGATCCACGGAGGCCCCACCTTGCAATTTACAGAATCTGCTGCTAACGTCTTGGTGCCAGACACCACAGCACACCTTCAGAGGTCTACTGGAGTTCATGCCTCAATGGGTCAGGGCTGTTTTGGCAGCAAAAGGGAGACCTACACAATATTAGGCAGGTGGTCATAATGTTATTGCTGATTGGTGTATATATGATTTGATTAAAAAAAAACATCACCACAGAAGAGACTGGGAATGTGGTGTGGAAATGTCTAAACAATGTCTGACACGATATCATCCAAATAACTTCTGATACAGGCTAAATTGCCACATGCATTCTTTGTTTTGTCTGTTCATTTATGCACAGGATATTTATTTGAGCTGTTTAAGGTGTATGGAAATTCTTCTGATGTATCTTGTCAGGTTATTAAAAGCCCTTTAGCAACTCCCCCTACTCTAATAGAAACCTTATATAATAAAGAAATGATCAGTGGAATCTAACAGCATTCCTAACCAGAAGTCAATGAAAGTGTCATTTCTGGACTCTTAACTAAAGTCTTACTCTTTTCAGTAACTTACTGAACATAGATAAAATGTAAATGAGCCATGTAGAAATATGTTTGTAATATGTAGCAAAATATTTAGACAAATTTACACTGTTATGCAGGCTGTACACTCACTACTTTACATTGTAGCAGAGTGTCATTTCTTCAGTGCTGTCACATGAAAAGATATAATAAAATATTTACAAATATTCGAGGGGGTGTACTCACTTTTGTGAGATACTGTATATATATATATATATATATATATATATATATATATATATATACATATATACATTGTTAGCCGTAAATGTTTAGTTAGTATCTAAGATGGCAGAAAGTGTGGTATCAAGTACATACTATATATGAGTGCTGGGTGGGCTGTGTGCAACCACAGGACTATTCAAGCCCCCAACTAAAATTTTTATATAATTATTTTTTTTAGTATTGGGTTTAAAAAAAAAACATAAACACATTGATGCCAAACATATAATTACTAATAATAAATCCAATAGTTAAAATTTTACTATAGTCACTTTGGTGAGATGCAAACGAAGCCATAAAGAATCATTCCATCAGGTGTAGATACAGAGCCTGGTCTCAGAAGGTACTCACACACACACACACACACAGACACTCCCACATCCAGACACTCAAACACTCACATAAATTAATATACACTACCAGACACTAGCACAACTAAAAATACAACACTAACACACAGTAACACATGAATACCAATATACTCACGGTAACATGCCCAGACACTTGCATGCCCAGACACTCACACTAACACACACACACACATCCAAACATAATACAACTAGACACACTAACACAACCAGATACACTAATACATACGTGCAGACACTCATACTAACAACCAGACACCCAACACTAACATGCATATACTCACACATACCTAGACACACACAACATACTCTGAAACTAGCACGCACATCCAAACACTCACACTAGCACAACTGGAAATTCAACACTAACACACACTAACATACGCACACCCAGACATTCACATTAACATGCCCAGACACACACATGTAGTCAGACACTAACAAACAGACACTCACTAAAATAACTAGACAAACTGACAGGACCACTCATACGAACACACACTAGACACACTAACATGCCCACACACAAAAGCTAACATACCCAGACATATACGCTAACATAACCAGACATACACACTAACATAACCACACAAACCCATATACACACAGACATACAAAGACACACATGCTTACATACCCCCCAGACACATACCTAGATGCGCATACTAACATACCTCCCCCACACATACTGCGGCAGGGTCACATAACACAATGTTACGTAATTACATTTCATTACAAAATATTACAAGAAAAAAAGAAATTCTCAATCTCGAGTAAACCTATTTCTGACATGTTGTCAGTTAATATATAATACCAGAATACAGAATACTTCATAAATCCTTGAACGGTTACTTAATATTATTTTCTAGAATATTAAAATATGGTTTGCTAAGTTTTTCTGCAATATAAAGAACATGTATAGTCTCTGAGTATTGCATATTTGCTTTTCAATTTTACAGAGCTATGGCAACAGTTCTTTGAGCAATCTATACTTAAATTAAGTTCAGAAGGCATGCAGACAAAAAGCAGAAAAGTAAAGACACAAATCCGTACCAGAGTTTTTTGTAACATTACTTATGACAATGGCCTTAACCTTTTGCTCTAGAAGAAGGGAAAATGAATTGAGAATCTGAAAAAGGTGTTTCTTTACAAAAATAGTAAGCACTTTCTCATGCTTCACCACTAACCCAATCACTTTTTTAAAAACGCCAAAAGCAACGAGCAGATCTTATATAGGTCACATCGGAAATGGAATCCATGGTAACTGTAAACATAAACAAGGATTCCCACTGTGGGAGGATTTCTGGAATGTGGAGTAGTTGAGGTGACTGTTTGCAGGTTGTAGTGGCCGTTTCCATGACAATGAACAGCAGTGAAGGGAAATCCTTGTGTGTTATATGACGTTGTTGCATTCGCCAACAGCTGTTTACAGCTCCATATCTTGCACGCAAGCAGTTACCCAGAACCTAAGTAAGCATTTTTTTATAGTACACACCTTATGTGTGGGTGGTAATCGCTACCACAGGTTGTCATTAAGGATGTACTTTGCCCTTTATACTGAGAATCTCTGTTACCAAGAGTTTCACTTGAAATGAGAAAATTCTTGCATAGTTATACCTTAGGGCTGCTGTACTGATTTGCAGGGCACAGGCCAAGAAGAATTTGTGGGCCCTCGCTAAGGGACAAGGAGGGCAACCCTCATACTCATGGTTTCTGCAGATGTTAGATAAGTACTTCATTCAGACCTAGATAAACTGCAATCATAAGAGAGAGTGGTAAAAAGCATATGACATACAACATGTAGGTTTTTTTTAAATTTGGACATATTGTTAAATAACGTTAACTGTAATTCAACTTTGTGTGAAAAACAAGTTGCTCTACGTGACTGTGCACTTCATGTCCACTTTAACCCTTTAGACTAAGGCTAGTTTTTTACCCTTAAGTACTAAAGGTTTTTTTAGTACTCTTACTATGTTGTTTTCAAGTATAACTTTCCTCTTTCTTAATTATTTTATTCACACAGAGGACAAGTAGGGTTTTTTTTTAAACCATTTGTATATACATGAAATATAATTTAGTATGATTTAAAAAAAAAACATAGAAAGCACTTAGTAAAAAAAACATTTTCACAGTTCTAATGTTAGCCAGTTTAGTATACATGCCATGGTATACTGTATTTTTTAAAAATCGGATCGATTGCAGCCACTTTACTATTTGTTTAGTTTGTCTATTTATTTATTTATTCCATAAATCTATGTATATGCACTAAAAAATTCTCTCTAACCACCCCACCTTCCCAACTGAAGTGTAAAAAAGGAAACAAATTAACTCTTAGGGTTTTTTAGGGATAAAAAATGTTTACACATTTACAGATTATTCTATAACACAGTGATCAGGCAACAAAACAATTACATTTGATGGGAAAAATAATTTTCAACACACATTCAAGGGCAATGTTTACAATGAAATGTCTCCTATTGGTTGTTATCGGTCTGTCTGGGTCTCCGGGCAGCAAGCAGCAGCAGCGTCCTGCTACCTAACGTGGCTTCATTTAATAATATTACATCCTCCGTCCTTAAATTGTTAATTATGGTTCCTGGGGATGCAATGGACTGGGAATTTCTAGTCCCAAGCTATATAGCTATTAAATGGGGCCCTGTGGAACATTGTTGTCCCAGGGCCCCACCTGATCTTGATGCACCTCAATACATTATTGATTTTTAAATCACACCTATTCATATGGGAAAAAAGTGCTTGCGGTTTAAAGGTAAAACATATTGCTCCCCTATTTTTATTTATACAATAATACTATCCTGGTGAGTAGGTATGCAGAGGATAACCCATCAGAGCAACAGTATAGAGACCTTCTGTTAGTAATCTCTTAAAGTCAATAAAACAATATTGAAGTTGGGCTGATCAACCTCTAAACCTTCTCCTTCACTCTTACCTGGCTTTTTAGGCAGGGCTAGAGTGGTAAGTCCCTCATCCTCTAGTATACTTTATTTGTAGTAGCCTGAGCTGCTCCACTGGTTTCATAAACTGTGCTGCTTTTGTGTTCTGGATTAATGTGAGGGACTGTCAGACACTAACAGTTCCCTTGCTTCACTGTTCTCCCTTTCCTTTCCCTTCATGTTACATGGGCTTGTGTGCCTAGTCAAAGGCTACATATGAGTTTATGTGCCTATTTTTTTTCATCCCGACATTATTTGCTAATATTATGCTGTACCCTACATCATATTTTTGCCAATTATCCTGATATGAATGGTACAGTCTTGACCAGGAATTATGTGTCACTTGCCAACATCATAACAGACCGACACTTGGCTGCACATCAGCAGTGGCACAAGCAGTGTCCAGGCTATACACTAGGTGGGACATAATGTGATGCCAATATCTAATAAGAACAGAGTGTACCATATTGAAGGAATGTAGAGGAATCTGCAATAAAGTTGTTTTTCCTTTATTTTACATTATTAATTATGTTCTTATGGTGCTTCAGGGCCCTAATCGCCTTTTTCTGGCTCTGCTTTCATGGAGAAAAATGTAACCCCTACAATTAGCTAAATATGAAAATGTATCACCTAGCTTTAGATATTTTCTGTAGATGACAGTTCCATTTTTAGAATGGCAACTGTATGATTGATAAATACATTAGTAAGGCCAGCCTGGAAAAATATATACACAAAAGTAATTAAATATTTTTATATCAGGAAAACATAAAAGAGAGAGAGATTGCACACCATATATTTACTAGTAAGACCTTAATAAAATTTGTTTTTACCCAGTTAATAAAAAGAAAAATGCCTGAATTACAACAAAGGTTTATGCTCCAACAGGATTACATTTTATAGTTTTTTTTCCTTTCAAAGGTATTTTCTTTCCTTAAAGAGATAAAGTATAATTATGTGATTATAGAATTTAATGTTATTGCTTTGGCTTTTTAACTTGTGTCTAATTATACATAGACACATACTTCTAGCCACAAGGGGAATATTTTAAAAATGCAACAAAAAAAAAAGAAAAAGAAACAAAATTTTAAAAAAATCACAGGAGGTTTTCATCACAGTTTTTTATGTAGTAATTATAATTATTTAACAGTCTCCTTGATGTATGGCAATGAAGTTTACATGCCAATGATCGAGTTCTGAAAATAATATCAATGTGGTTCCCATTATATACATTTACATTTGCTATGTAAATGTATCTTTTAGGGAAACTACAGGATAGACATGATGTACTAAGAATTATTAGTACACAAAGTAACTGGATCCTCTCTAATGTGTAATTACAAAGCATATGTTTTCATTTGTGTGTACCACACAGAGGCACTGTGGGAGCAAGTATGATAGATTGTCATCTATAACCTGCTTGCAAGTAGATTAGCAGGTTTTCCAAAGTAATTGAGTTCCATATAGCCGTATGACAGAACACAAGTTAAAAAAATAAAAATAACTAATAAATCAGTAAAAGAAAAATTAATAAAATAAAAAAATAGCTGTAGATTGTGTGATAAGCAAGGAAAGTGATCAACAGTACCCAAACATTTGCTTTTTGCTCTGTGTCATCAAATTATATAGAATGATGTACTAATCTTGAAATATTGCATGTCACGTGGCAATTTTTTTATCTGCATGATAATGTGTTCTTGGGCTGGACTTTGCTGTTTCTAAACCATTGTGAACATATTGTTTTCACTCAATTACTCCTAACATGAACAGAATAAATGGTCATGGGAATAATTACTTCAGGGCAAAGTAAATGCAAGCAGGGTGTATAGTGAAATGCATTAGTAACAGACTATGCCTCTTAACAGCTTTCTGGTCAGACCTCATCTGGGGCCTTACATAAAGTGCTGAAGATAACATCTCCAAAAGAACATAAATATTCTGGAGTGAATCCAAAGAAAGTCTAAATAAATGGAGCATGTTTTACAGGATAAAATAGAAATCGCTGAAAGATCTCAACATTTATAACTTGGAGAAAGTATTAGATAAAGGGGATGTAATAGAAATGAAATACATAACATGGTTGAAACCAAGGTACAGAAGGAGGTGTATTTCAGAGTGAGATTGAATATAAAAAATCAAGAAGATATAATATAGAGCTAAAATAGTTCATCTAGAAAGTAAGAAAGTATCATATAACAGGGAGGGTGGTAAACAAATGTAAAAGCCTCCTAGTAGTGGTTAATACAGTGAAGAAATGTAAATATGCATATGATAAGGCTATCCTAAGCACAGGATATGGACAAAATCCAAGGAAGGTTGGAGGTCTTCCAGCAAGTATATAAAATGAGCAAGGCAGGTAAAATGAACCTTATGACAAATCCTGATTTTTCTTCTTAGAAAAATGTTTCTATGAAATACAATTAAGCCCTTAACGTCCATTGCCGGGTCAGGCACGTCATGCAAAACGGTCACTTAACGACCTATGACGTGCCTGACTTAAACAAGCTTAGAAAGTGATCAACGATGTTGATGTCGAGGTATTCAGCAACACCGAGATCGGCATGATGGGCCATGTCTGGCCCCTCCCCGGGTCGTCAACATCCGCCATACATTGTATGGCGGTGGACGCCTGTTTTAAAAGCGTTTAGGAGGCGATCAACGATCACCTCCTAAACTTCAATGGTGTCGCTGGAATGCCTCGATCAGGAGGCATCCAGCAACACCAAATACTTACCCCAGGGCGGGCTGTGACCGCTCCGGAGAGCGGTCACAGCTGCAGCTGCACACAGTCGTCGCCATCCGCAAGATGGCGGCGGCCCGGGAAAAAAAATAATAAAGTTGAAAAAGTTCGCTAGACGGTCTCCAGACCCTCTAGATAACTCTGGCTCCACTTGCAGGTTGAATACAGGTACTGCATTCAACCATACAAGTCAATGGAGCCCAGCTTTCTAGTCACTATGTGATTAGTAAAATATTTTAAAAAAAGAAATAAAAAAAAGAAAAAAAAAAAAAGAAAAAAAGAAAAAGCTTAAAAAAAACATGATAACATTTAAAAATTATTTATGCTTTAGAGGAACTATCCAGTTCCAGCAAAATGTAAAAAAAAAGTCCAAAAAGAGTAAAATAAATAAAATAAAATAAAAAAATAAAGTTTATTATTATGAGCAAGTGCTAAAATTAGCGCTGTATCTTCCCAAAAATTCTGACATGGAAAAATTTAAATAAAAGCATTTCAAATACCCAAGGGGTGTCTAATTTAAAAAAAATGAATGGTTTGATGGGGTAAATTGGAGTGGCTGGGCTCAAAGATAGGGCATAGGCACAGACTGACCGAAATGGGGAAAAAAAAAGCGCACTTCCAAAATGTGGCATTTTAACCCCAAACACCAGACAAACCCATACATGTGGGGTATGAATGAACTCGGGAGATGTTCCTGAACACATATTAGGGTGTTGTTTGATAGTGGCGTATACCTGGAGCTATAAATTTATACCCAAAGTACAATTTGTGTGAAAAAAATACTACCACAAAGTGTGGCAAAGGCTGGTGGTAGAATCTGATGCATTGAAAGGGTTAAATACTACCATTTTAAGTACCTTGGGGTGTCTAGTTTTCAAAAATATATGGTTTTATGAGGTAAATTGTAGTGGCCAGGCTCAAAGATAGGGCATAGGCACAGACTGACCAAAATAGGGAAAAAAAGCGCACTTCCCAAATGTCGCCTTTTAACCCCAAACAGCAGTCAAACCCATGCATGGGTGGTATCACTGTACTCAAGAGATGTTGTTGAACACATATTAGGGTGTTGTTTGATAGTGACGTATACCTGGAGCTATAAATGTATACCCGAAGTACAACTTGTGTAAAAAACAATACCAAAAAAATACTAACACAAAGTGTGGCAAAGGCTGGTGGTAGAATCTCATGCATGGAAAGGGTTAAAATACTAGCATTTGAAATACCTTGGGGTGTCTAGTTTTCAAAAATCTATGGTTTGATGGGGTAAATTGAATTAGCCGGCTTCAAAGATGGTCCTATTAGGACATGGGGGCAGAATGACCAGATGTAAAAGTTCCAAGTTAAAAAATGTGCACTTCCTAAATGTGGCGTTTTACCTCCCAAACAACCCGACAAACTGTACTCAGGAGATGTTGCTGAACACATATTGGGGTGTTGTTTGAAAGTGATGTATACCAGGAGCTGTAAATCCATACCTGAAGAGCAATTTTAGCGATAAAAAACACAAAATAAATTACTACCACAAAGTTTGACAAAGACTGGTGGTAGAATTAGTGCATGGAAAGAATTAAAATTCTAGCATTTGAAATACCTTGGGGTGTCTAGTTTTCAAAAATATATGATTTGATGGGGTAAATTGCGTTGGCCGGCTTCAAAGATACCCGAAATGGCACATGGGGGGAAGAATTACCAGATTTGGAAAAAATGGTTTTGAAATAGCAAAACACTACTTGTACTTAATGCTCCATAACGTGCAGAAAAAAAGCAAAAAAACATAAAAACATTGGGTATTTCTAAACTCAGGACAAATAGTAGAATATATTTAGTAGGTTTTTTCATTAGCTTTTTTGGATGAGTAAAAGATTTTTGGGGTAAAAGTCAGAAAATGTGGGTTTTTTTTTACATTTTTCATATTTTATTATTTTTTTTATGGGAAATTAGATAATATGATTAAAACAATGTTATCTGAAGAAAGCCCTTCTTGTCCTGAAAAAAACAACATATAATTTGTGTGGGTTCACTAAATGAGTGAACAGAAAATTACATCTAAACACGAACACCGCAAAAGTGTTAAAACAGCCTCGGTCCCAATGGTACAAAAGGTAAAACACAGCCTGGTCCTTAAGGGGTTAAAGGCTGACATCCTGAAATGCCTGTTGATTTACCCATGAACCAATGAGTACACTTAACACTATTTGAGAACTACTGCTCCACATGTTCCCAGAGTCTCAAAATACTCTTTTATGTATACTACTTAATCTATGAATTACACATGGAATTCAAAGCAAAAAAGAACTGCAGCCATTATGTGTATTTATATATTATAACAATGTTATTATAACAATAGTTTAATACGTGTTCTTTACTGCTGTATCGGTTTAATTTTTTTTTACTGTGTCTTTAAAATGCTAAAAGCTTTTATACAGAACACAATGACAGCTTTTCATTTTAGACTAACCTTAGAGATAAGAATTCTTACATCAACTAAACTGTAGATGGCCCCCAAACACTGTAAAATTCTATCAGCTCCCTACTTTGCTAACACAGGTAGAATCGCAGTCAACTAAAAAGGGGACAATTTATGACACAGTAAATGACAGACCCAGTGAAGTCTCTATGGTTTAACTTTCACCAAATAAAAACAATTTCTTTCAAGGAGGAAACAGACGTATAGTTTTTCAAACACAAAATTAAGGAAACACAAATAAACCTATACTATTAACTTCTATTTTGTAAAACACAAAAGAAGAGATAAAACTTATATTTTTGGTTTTAACAAACATGATTGACCTTATAGGTTTAATGTTTTTACTTCAATTAATTTTCAAATGTTCCTTAATACTGAAAAATAAGCTCCACACCAAAATGTTTTAGTTTAATCAAATAGCCCTGCTGTATTCTAGGGAAAACACTGTCCACTTCTCTTCTTTTCTTCCAAATATAACATCATGCTGTTCTTTCTGTAAAACTACATACCTACTTGGACCTATTGTAATTGTTTTAGGGTGCTTTCTGCTTCCCTTGGTCTTTGGGTCAGTTTTCCCTGGCCAGGAGCTTGGTATTTTGCCATTCCCACTTTCCACCGACTTAAGGCTGTCCAAGGCTAACCTCAAAGTACATATGATTTTCCTGAACCTGCTTCCATGAACAATTAGCTCAGCTCCTTGTGAAGCTACACTGCCATAAGAGATAGCTTAGCCTACCTTAGCAAACATTTACCAAACTGAGCACTTTAACTAATGCTGTTATGCTATTTATTATCCCACTAGGTGCTACATGTTAATATTGACCACCACAATGTAATAGTATACACAGTCCAAAAGCAGCACACAAACATTCCTAATTTTCAAAAAAATGCAAATTATTCGTTTTGTGTTATATATGCAATTGGTCCACTTCTTATACAAAAACAAAAAATGCCATAAGCATTACACTTGTAACTGTGTCAAGAAACTACTATTACTTAAAACATAACAAATGTGTTGTTAAAAGATCTGGTAGGAATTAATGCTGGGATATCTTCTTAAAAGTTAAAACTGGGGGTTGCACCTATTACTTGCAATGATCATGTTTACAGATGTTGGAGCTTACTTACAATATTTTAAATAATCAAAATGCATTACTTACTGTTAAGTTAGGAAAAAAGCTACTTATTTAAAAGGGACATTTAGCTATCATAAACACTGTGACTGAATGCCCCCCCCTTGCAAATGCATGAAGGGATTTGGCACAATGCCCCTATGCATTTGGCTCTTTCTCTGCAACCAGTGCCATGGCTTGCAGGTGATGCACTTGGCTAAATACATCTTCTAATTGCCAGTGTACACATGTGCTATACTTACCACTTGCCAACTCTAGTGCTAAATCATGTGAGAGTTCCAGGGAGCTTTAATGAGACCTCCAACGGCCATGTGCAGAAAGTGTTCGCATGAATGTTTTGGAGCACAGGGTGGGCCTACTGGCATAATGGGAGACATCTGCCCAACACAAGCGCAGCTTGTAAATATATTACTGTATGTGTGCATGTTAGTGTGTGTATTTATGTTACCTTGTGTGTGTAAACATACATACTGTGAGTGCTTGTTAACGTTTGCATATGTATGTTGCTGTATATCTGTGAGTTGTGTGCATGTGTATTAATTGTTTAATTATGTTAATGTGTATGTTAGTGTGTGTTCTAGCATGTGAGTAGGTATGTTACTATGTATGTGTAGGAGGAGCTTGGGGCCTCCACTTTATATCATGCAGGGGGCCCGACACTTTTCGTTACCCAACTGGTTGAGCCGATGTTCCTTTGTCAAAAAAGACACTACCTCCCTGGACTTACCTGGGTTTGGGAGGTAGGCGCTAATTAGATGGTGTCAGTTAGGACCAACTAAATTGTAGAATCGCTTCAGTTGGAGCTATGCTTTTTATTGTAGTTGTATATTTTGGGGTTTTCACGTTGTAAAAACACGCAGTTGGCACAATTGTTGGTGAGCCTTAATACCTCTGAAGATAAAAGATCTAGAAAAAAGACAATATTAGCCCAAAGCTAAAGAGATTTTGTCTCCCGAAATTGTATTATGAACCTATACCAAAAAGTGCAAAGGTTTGGGGTTAATTAGCTTCATTTTTCACTGACAAAGGGGCAGATAGCCCTGAATGGTTGCACCCTTGGGTGTATATTTAAATTCAAACTTGGTGGCATTACTGCACCTTGAAGTTCAGTATACGTGGTATGTTTGTTCTATTTTGAAAATGACAGGTACGGTATAAAACACTGCACAGGTTTGGACAGCCTAAAAGAAAATTAGTCACATTCCACCTGTTAAATAATCTGCCTGTGAAATACTGCCTGAGGAATAAAAACTGAGAACTACGTGATACTACTTAAATAGAAAAAAAATCAGTTTACTTTCCATGCACAAACTCATTAACATTAGTAGTAAAAGATTTTTATTAATATAAGTAATAAAATGGTCCCAATGAACATGGTTCATATTTATTTGTCCTTCCATTGTCACTTAAAAATAACATACGCTTTCTTGATATTTTTTTTAATGTAAAGGGATATTGTGATTATCCAAAGAATACTTGACTATAACCACTCTTATTACAACCAACTTTACCGGAAGGTATTCCCAGAACCCTCTAAAACCTACTGAGTGCAGGAGAGCTGTGTTGATGCAAGTTAAAAATGTAAGCAACTAATTTTACCTTAATTCCAACTTGTGAATTTCATCTTGCATCCACCCATGCTGTATGCGGTGGGGTGAAGGGATTCTAAAATAAACCTTGAGGGGTATAACCGCAAACTATAAAATTAACTATGGGAGGCAGGTTGTCCCCATTTCTGTTGCCTGTGGGATGAAGGGAGTAGTGATTAAGTAAAAATATAATAACATTTTTTAAAAAGTCCTAGCTACCCCCATCTACCGACCCCACCCAGGTGGTGGTATGGTCAATCCAAGCACCCTTTAGGTTCAAGTTTCAACTTTTTAACACAGCAACATGAAAGCTGACAATGGAGGAGGTGTCTGGACAGCAATCAACTTGCAAAGCACAAACGAAAAGGATTTGACAGACTGTACCTCGCAACTGTTGTTTTAAAGTTTTATTTCATTCAGGCGACAGTGGGGAACCAGCATATTAAAACCTGGTGGAGTGAAACACCTTATATGTTTTGCTGTTGTACCAAGCTCTTAATCATAGATAGTGGACGTGACAGGGTACAACACGTGTGGAAATATATCTTCTCTTTCATTGTATTCTCTGCTGAAATGAAATCTGTGAACCTAATCAAGGCCACTGATCCACAGGGGCATACTTACATGTTCCTGTACAGCCAGCGGCCATTTTAGATCCCGCTGCCATCAGATGTGGATGTATTGTGCGTGTATTTTTTTTTCTTAGTGAAATAATCCAGAAGAAGACATATACAGGCTTCCTGCAGTTATTATGGGGCCTTTTGTAAGCTTCTGATAATATACAGCACTCCACATACCAGGAGCTCCTCCACATGGTGAAGAGATCTTGTATTCACAACAAAAATGACCAACATTTACACACAACAAAGCAAGAAATCAAGTAGTTTTTGTATTCCCTTTGTCAGTTGTAATGGAATTTGTAATAAAAAATGCTATTTGTGTTGAAGAAATATAGAAAAAATTTGGTTTTCTAACTTGTACAAGTGCCAGTGCACAGTGTACAGACACACAAATTATTGTAAGCGTGCTTTTTTATGAGTTAAGTAATCATTCATGTGCTTGAGAAAAATTCCTTCTATTGTAGATCTGGATCATGTCCAGGTTTGAGATTAGAATTCATTTAGACTATATGTTAGTAGATCTATAGCACTGTTTACCTAACATATTTCAAGGTATTTTATGTGTTCATTTTCTATTCTTGATTGTACATGCAATGTACATGCACTTACTTGCTACAATAAATATTCAAATCCCAATTCAGATCTGTGCCAACATAGAACTAGTAGCAGTATAACAAGAAACATCCCTTCTTGTGCCCAACTTTACAACATCCAGGTTTCATTTACCCCTCCCCTTTTTTGCCTTAGGGTCAGAGACACAGAGTGTGAGATCAACTCCGTTGCATTGCAGTTCTTTTTAATTACACTCTATAAATTTGGCACCCTGTTGTCTAGCCAAGTTGTAGACATGTTCTATTTTCAAAATGTAGATAGCTTCAAAGGGAAATATGGAGAATTAATCACCTTGAAGCTTCACTAGGCCCACATGTATCCCACGTATACGCAAAGCTTTCGTAGAAGCAAATTACTTGATTACCAAGTTACAATGTTCATATTATCCACTCTAAAGATGCAGTGCAGGTTAAAAAGTGCTTTTTCTGTTATATTAAACTGTGTTAGGTTTGTAGTGTTTATCTCATCACTTTAAATATGTATTATGGAGCTTCATTCACAGCATATTTTACTGGGACAGAGTTAGCCTTACCTAATGCACAGTCAATGTAGGGAAAATGGATTTTGGATCTTGCTACAATTCCAACATAAGGGTCATTTCACTGTAAGAGAAGTTTGCAGGAGAATTTTCGTTTCAACTGCATGACTTCACTGTTTATTGTGAAGGTCCAACCACAGTGTGCATATGCTGCAGGAAGAGCTTCACTGACCCTGTATAATTTGTAGTTTAATCAGGAAGATTTCTTCAAAGTTTCCCCACTTGTTACATTATTCGTTATGCAGGCAGTGGTATATTCTGTCCATATTGGGTGAGCAGGCTCACTGTAATGCCACTGGTTAAAAGGGAGGTCACTGATCTTCCTAATCGGCCCATTAACTCAATAGGGGTCTGTGCCGAGTTCCCACAACCTTCCATAGTTTCCTTTCATGCTGTGTGTACTTTAAAAGTGGGCCTTGATATGATGTCATATCCTGATGTCCACTAGGAAGAAGAGTGGTGAGGAAGGGGTGGCAGATGCCCTGGGTTATGCCTAGGCAGTGGCGACTCTAGAAACAATATATAGGGGGGGCACACAAGATACCACAGTCAAACTGGGGGGGCATTAATAATTTCCACCATTAAATCATACCACTGAAAAAACACACACACACACACATATATATATATATTTATATATATATATATATATATATATATATATATATTGCCAAAAGTAATGTGCTATGGAATGATACTTTTGTTATTGGACAATACAATACTTGATCATTCAACATGGGAAGCCTGAAGCCACAATTTAGAACGACTAATCCTTGAAATCCTTTAAACAACACAATACCTTAACTTTTCCACTAAATGATTTCAGGGCCTAATATTAGTCCCTGCTGCCGATATATATATAAATATATATATAAATATTACACCCTGCTGACAATAGCAGGTATAGATCAACACATTAACACACAAACCCAGCTTTGCATGTATAGATCAATTGAAATTCACTTGTGATCTCAGCACTGAATGTATATATCAAATAAACAGAATCAGACATACAAATCCTGTATTTGCAGGTATACAATAATAATATATGAAACGTAGCATTGCAAGTATAGATCAAATAAATACATGGAAACAGCATTGCAGGTATTAATCAACTGAACAAGACATGCAAACCCTGTATTTTCAGGTATACATAAATAATGTATGGAAACATAGCATAGCAGATATGGATCTACAGAATAACACAAAAACCCAGCTTTGCAGGTAAAGATCAATTGGAATTCACATAAAAACTCGGCATTAAAGGTATATTTAAAACCCCCTAAATTACAGGGATAGATCACAGGTTGCACACCCAGATAACACACATAAGATTTGTCATCTTTGTCCCATATACACCCTGTCTGTGCCATCTTGGTCCCCAAGGCTCAAACATCCTGCTAGTGCCATCTTTGCCCTTCCACAATTATACATCTATGATACACACAATCACATTAACTCATGCTCTCCCTCATTCAGACAAATCATCCACATATTAACTCATGCTCTCCCTCATTCAGACAATTCATCCACATATTAACTCATGCTCTCCCTCATTCAGACAATTCATCTACATATTAACTCATGCTCTCCCTCATTCAGACAATTCATCCACATATTAACTCATGCTCTCCCTCATTCAGACAATTCATCCACATATTAACTCATGCTCTCCCTCATTCAGACAATTCATCCATTTTAAGAAACTACACCCCTTGGAGGTTCAAATGAGGGGCTACATGTATTTCTAGGACAAAAGTTGAGTGCACAAATAATGATGGAATATGTCGCTTTGGCTTGAAAATGTTTTTTCTAACCATAACGACATGTTCATTTGTGTCTTGCACACTCCAGGTTTGTACTAGAAACACATGCAGCCCCTCATTTGATGCGCCAAGGGATGTCGTTTTTGCAAATGTGTACTTTTTGTGCCATAATTTAACTTCCTACGTGAGCAGTAATGCCACGTCAAGGCTTCAACCCTAATTACTGATCATTCACATGCCTTTCATATCTCCATTCACTCACAGAAGCACACGCCATTCTTTCCATATATTTACTCACAGTAGCACACACCATTCTTTCCCCTTACAATCCCAAAGAAATGATGGTAAAGGGAGAAAAAAAAATCACTTTTACAGCAAAAATAAGTTTTGCCGTAAAAATGCAAGGCGCTCCAGGGATGATATGGTTACACACGTACCGCACAGGCTAAATGGCTGATTTTAATAATATTTGCAGTTCATCAGGATTTCAAAAATTGCCTCCCTCTACCGTTGGCTAAATTTAACCCCAAGATCAAAGGGATCATAGGATTAAAAATTAGTATCGGCCATTTTTGAAAAGGGAATGTGACTTTTTATAGCTATATGATCGCTGTGGTAACATTGGCTACCACAGTGATCATTTAGCTAGAATACTTAAACTTTTTATTTTTTAAAAGTTAAACTACTTTATGTTTAAATAATTTAATTTGGGGGTCTCTAGGCAATTTTGATCTTTTTTTATCTGCCTTAAGAGACCCCCAAATAATTTTTTTTACATTTTTTTTTTTAACTTAATAGTTTTTATTCTTTTTTTACAATCTATATACCGTTGGAAAGGTGAGGCGATTACCTTTCCAATGGTATATGTTGGGGGTATGAGATACAGGCATCTAAGCAGCATGCCCCCATACCTCTTTAACTGACAATTGTCAGTTGTTAATAAAGTTGCGCGGTGACATCATCGCGTCATTGCGCGAGACGTCACCGGGCGGATCAGGTGGCCCCGGTGATGCCCTTCAGTGTGAGGGGCAGATCGCCGGGGTAGGTGGTGATGGAGGTCCACAGACCTCCATCAAGGTAAGATAGTGCTAGTGACGGCATGGTGCCGTCGTTAGCACCTGACTGGAACTGCTAGCGACGGCACCATGCCGTCGTTAGCAGTCAAGGACTGTCCTGGGTGGTTACAAATTCGACGGGGGGAATTGCCCCCCCTTGCCCCCCTGTAACGACGCCACTGTGCCTAGGGAAATGCCAAAGGTAAATATGCCACCAAATGTAGGGTCAGCTTAACCCTTTATCCTGGAGAAACGTGCCAGTATAAGAATCTTATAGGTTGTAGACCTTATCTACAATCTAAAAGATTCTTATAGTTCTTTATTAATTCGTTAGTATACAGAATGTTATATTTCCTGACTCACTATATTGTGTTATATCCCATTGTACAATGCTGCGGAATATGATGGTGCTGTATAAACCAATAACTAATAATAATAATATTGAATAAATTTAATTTACATACATTTACATTTTTTTCCTGTTCCATCTAGTTATATTTCTGTCACTTCAAATCTTTATTGATTAGTTAGATACATAGAAATATTTTTTTATCTAAAATTCAGCCAGTTTAGTCTCTACTTCCTCTAATTTCCCTTTTCTGGCACTTTCCCAAAACAGCCTGTCAAACCAGGTTACACATGCAGTGCGCCTGCAGAAAAGAATGTGGATGTTTTTGACCAAGTAGTGCAGATGTATGTACTAGCATGTTTCGGTTCAAATAAGTTTGAGAAAAGTATCTATCACCACATTCTCAACAGATTCTTAATTAAAATAATCTACATTATAGTGTCTCATTCTAATTGCTAGAGCCTACATATGTTTAGTTAATCTGAAAAATATGGACACACTAATGTGTTTTCTTGAGTTTATTGATGATCCAGTAAACCTTACTTATTTTTACTTTAGTGAGGATTAAGTTCCTATTTATTTTAGTGGGGGTATTTTCTATTGTTTCTAAAGTTTTCACCTAAACAGATCATAGCAAAAATAGAGGAATGGTCCAGAGTCTCATAAGGAAAAATGTGTCCCAACCATTGGCAATGAAAAAGGTAAAGGAACACCAGTGATGTCACCAAATCATTTTCTGAGCATACACAATAGTCACATGAGCATACCTGGGAACTCTTCGGGTTTGGCCCGGAGATTGCCAGGTGAGTGCTGCTCCTCCGGTTCTCCGGGTGAAGACCCAAATCCTCCGGGTCGCGGGAGCGGGGTCTTGACACGCCCTGCTCCCCGCCCATTGTTTTCTTTACATGGGGGAGTTCCCCCAGACGTCAGCGGGAACGCCCCTGATGTCAGCGGGACTGCCCACCGACATCAGCGGGACCGCCCACCGACATCAGGGGGACCGCCCACCGACATCAGCAGAAACGCCCGCTGATGTCAGTGTGCAGTCCTGGCCGCATCCCGCAAGGAAATGCTCTAGTCTCTTTAGTTGTCCACTATACCAAACATTTTGAAAAATTATTTAAATATTGTAACGTGCAAGACGCTGTTTTTTGCTCATAAACCTAAAAAAAGCAATGAATGTGTGGTTTTAACCTAACGTGTCAACTTTCATGAGGAAGAAACCAAATAAAGTGTTTTTTCCCCAGTTTAAAAAAAATATTTTATCACTAGCATATATCTTTAAATATGATTTTAAACAAAGCCATACTTGTTTTAAAAAAAGAACAGTATATTACTTGTGTGGGAATACAAAACTCCAAAGAGGGAAATTAGGGCTGCTGAACATGTAAATAATCCTTGTGTTTAAGGGGTTTAATCTACTCAAACCAATTATCATTTCTTTCACGCAATTGCTGGTGAGTTGATACCGCCTGGACTGCAACAATCATGATGACATTACATTACATGAATACAATAATAATAATAACAGGGGTACAGTCCATAAAACTATGCCGGGTCGGGTGCCGGGAAGTCTGTCAAGTAGCGTAAACTGATCACGAAAGGGACTGGGTCTAAGCAAAGCCAGCTAGAGGGCTCAATAACTAAGCACTTAATGAAGGGCGTGCAGCGTTTTTATATGTGCTACCAAGTAAAGCCCCTCCCTCTAGCTTCAGAGTACTCCCGCCCTCTCCTATAATATATAATATATGCAATTCTCCTAAGGGATTGCCAGCCTCTCTCCCCGCCTTCCCCGTCTCTGCCAATGAGATAGGGACCACTGATGTTGGGACCCCCCCCGCCGTCACCAGCATGGCGGCACGTGATCAACGGGGGACCAGGGATGCGGCCCACCCCGCGATGGTGCAGTGGCACGGCGCGTGGAGGATGCCGCAGGTAGGGAGCGTCACGAAGCAGGCCTGGGAGCCTGACAATGAGGAACACTTATCAATGAGGTGGAATATATAGGAAGTTATGTATAAACTATGGTTCAAATATTGAAAAGTGGCTTTATCACCATAGCAACACATGGACTAGTCCAATCGGCAAGAACATCTCATAGTTTCTATGGTTTTGCACTAGAGGCATATTTTATACATAATGCTCACAGAGCCACATAGTATACATTCTGCTTATTGTTATATAAACTGGACAAGCTTCTTTTTTTGGTTTGGAACCAAATATTAATTTGAGACAACATTTTAAAGTTTGTGCATGGTTTTTGGAACATGTTCAGGTCATCATAGCAACCAAATCTATAGAAACAGAACAAATAAAACCCTTTTAATCCAGCAAATCCACTTTTGCTGTTTTGGCTTTCGCATTTTCTTTTTTGGCAGCTAGGGGCAGATTTCACTTTGTGACTAATACACAATACAGATTATATTTCATTCCTTCGTTGCCTTTTTTTTTTTTAAAGTAAAGAATCTATAGCCAATATAGGTGAGTGAATTTTAAATATTTTGTTGAGGATATAAGATTGCAAACCATGACAGATCTGTAGTACTTTCATAGTTTCTTCTGACCAAGATTTAAAACAGTGCTAAATCTGGTAAAGCTACATCCTAGTAAACAGCTATCAACGTTAATTACTGTCACATAAACAACACAACTACAACACCGCTACAGTTATATAATTACTAAAATCTTAGCAAATCTCTATCATAGCTGTTTCTGGGTGGTTTATGTGTCCAGCACAGTGATGGCATTAAACTGCACTCCTTGATTTTTCTGATCTGACATTCCATCAGCCTCCCAACCAGAGACTAACAGTATTTTTGGCAAGTAAAAATACTGTCTTTGAACACCAGCTACATGCAGCTGTTGTTCGTTTGGCATTCTTTCTTTATCCTGTGGACCGGAAACCATAGAGATATAGGCTGCTGATGATTTGGTTTGCTGACCCTCTGCTTGTGTATTTGACAGTTCTACTGTACACGGACTGTCTATTATTTCTCATTCTTGACCTATGTTGGGACCCAAGTCACATAAATGCAAGTTGAACCGGTGTGTCACAGTGCATGCTCAGTCACAGTACCTACGTACGCTGTCTACTATATATTTCCATCCTCTTCTATATAGATATATACAAATAGAGGTATATATTTCAAGCCTTATTGGTAGCAGAGTAATTACTAAAACGGCTGTCATTCAGTCTATTCTTTTCACCTGTCCTTATCTGAACCAATGCTTTTTGAAATACCTAATTATAAACTAGTACATTCCATTCATACATAATTATACCTTAGAATTTCTTTAAAACACCAAAACATATACCCTCTATATATTTTCTTTAATTTATTCTTTTGTCTATTGCATCATATACACAGGTATATCAGCTTCTTAAATCCCCTATTGATCCAAAAATCCCAGTGGAGGACAGAAAGGACAGACTTATGCACAAGTGAAGCAGATTAATTTTTTATGTCTATTCACTAAGAAGTCCTGTGGTTAGGTGAGTTAAGCTGAAGTAAACTTTTTTGTCCAGACTCAACTTTGCATGCTAACGCTCTAAAAACAACTTGTATTTTCACTAATATAATAATAACTAATATATAATAATATTCCAAGATGCCTTACTGATATAATAAAAAAACAACCAAATAAATATATCTATCTATAAATATAAATCTATCTATTGTGAATTATTTCCAGTAGGCAAAACACCTACTAAACATATTAAATGTGTGGAACTTGCTACCCTGCTATCATTTGTCCATCTATCTATTGTGAATTATTTCCAGTAAGCAAAACACCTACTAAACATATTAAATGTGTGGAATTTGCTGCCTGCCTGCATGTAGTTATTAACAATAGTACACCACACCCTAAATAGAATGTGAATAGAACAAAAAAATATTCTATGTTCATCCCCATAAATCATACAAGATCTACAAAATAATCCTTTAAAATATCTGTAATATCTCACAAAAGTCTGTACTTAAAATCTGATTATACACTAATCCATTTACCATACACACTAGCTCTAGAAAAAGAATGCAGTATTGGTGCATTTTAACTGTGGTTTTTTATTGTTCTACCAATTTGTGTGTGGTTTGCAAAATAGCCTCTTAAATTTTAAATCTCTCATTGTTTTGTTTTGTAAGGCTCAGACAGGATGGTACTTGGCAATCAGTGCCTTAAATGCAGTGGACTTATCACCAGAAAATAGTGACAAAGGTATACGCTGTCAGCAAATGAACACAGGAACTGTCACCTATGAGATAAATCCATAATTGAACTGTGTTGAAAACCTGCTGTCACTTGTATAGTAATCCTTTTTATTTAATGTTCCTTTTTAAGAAATGCATAGTCATTTTTTTCCAGTTCTGATGTCCATCAAAGGCACAGCCAGTGCATATCATGCAATTTTTGGTTATTTTCCCATAATCTCTCAGTGGCAAAAGCATTCTAATCTAGGTTTGCATTGCTAGGTCTGCATTGCTTTAGCAGCCTGTATATGAGCCTTATACTAGAGATTGTTTGTGCCCATGTAGTTTCTCTATGAAATTATCATTATTATATGATGTTTAGCTGTGATTAATCTGAATTTTGGGAATGTCATCTTGTATATTCATTTTGTTTTTTGAGGGGAAAGCAAATAAAAATGCACCAATGGATACACGTAAAAGTCTTAAGCCAAAATCATCTGACGTGTTGTACAACTAGTTTTACTGCAGTTTCTTAGATGGTGAAATGTCAATAATTTAATTTTTTTCTTGCCTTGAAGTTAGTGTTTGTACTGTAGCCCGATCTACAGTTAATGTTGTTTAGTGTATCTCTGTGATTCACAGAGTAAACATTCTTAGGTATTAAAAAAAAGTAGTAAAAAGGGACATAAAGGCTTGGAGCCAAAATAGGACACTTGATAGTTATGCAGCAGTTGTGGCTAACATTTGGTGCCCGAAGTGCTGTTATCACATTTCTCATGATATTCAGGCAACCAAATGGATGCAAAACAGCCTCTTAATAATGAGATGTGCATTTCACAGAAGCTGCAGTACCAATTGATAATGATATAAAAGCTAACATTTGGCACTCCAGTTGTTGAGCGCTCACTTTTCAGTGATGCTTAACACGCTAGACTGGTCGAGGGAAATGTAGTCTTAATGGCTGGATTATAAACTAACCCTAGCTGCAATACATGTTTGAAATAATCTATCTTGTGTCTACAGCATGAAAACTGTGTTTTTGCCCTGGGAGGGACTCTGTGCCTGTGAAGGAGCAGCTGCCAGAGTGAAGGAGAGGAGACCAAACCACTCCGAACGTTCATGAGTAAAGGGCAGACTTAATTTGCATCCATAGGCTTTATGCACAGGACAATAAGGAAATGGGAATATGACTGTTGGCCTGGGCCAGTTTTAAGGATGCCAGTAGTTTAGTGATTGGTACCTGTAACATTGTTTCAGGGTTTTAAGGGTTCATAAAGGGGGTGCGGGTAGGGTTCTAATTTTTTTCCCCGCCTGGACAGGTTCCCACCCAGATTGTATATTGTATATTTTTGCTGGTTTCTTGTTTTCTCATTATTTGTAGTCACAGCAGTGGAAGACTTCCCCCGTTGGCCAATGTGGAAGTTCTGTTACCCGAAGAGGTACCCAAACGGGGCTTGGGGAGGCGGGTCCAGCGGGCGGCTCATGGCACCCGCTGGACTAGGACTCTTGGCAAGTTGGGGTAAGAACCACCTGCAGGGCTAGTCCTCGCAGCTGGCGAGTTGTTGGTTAATGTTTGTGTTGGTTGTTTATGCTGGCATGGGACAATAAAGCTGTGGCCAATGCCCTACCCACATATTGGTATCTGTCTTTATTTAAGGGGTTTTCGGTAGAGGTATTGGGTATAGGCTCCAGTCCTAAGCAGTCATGTCACATACTTACTTTGCCAAATGTATTACTGTTCTTTGTACTACTGGGCCTAAATATATTAATAAATAATTGTTTACACACTTTATTTAAGGGGAAAAGGATGGAACTAAGACCACCCCCTATCCCTTACCCTAAATTCAACACATTAAATGTAATACTTTCTTTTTATTATTTAATATTAGCATACAATCGTCTTTGTTACATTCTGATGCGCTTTATGTGAGAGCTGCAATATTACTGCTGTATAACACATTACAAGGCAGTAACAGGATTTGTGAGGGACTAAATGTCCCATAATCACAAATGACTTCCACCAGCCTCGTCATGGGCACTGTTGTTCTTGTACAGACACCTTTCCCTATACCTTCTCATTATCCAATATCCTTATGATATGAATAGTAAAGCTCAAATGTGTAGGGAATGGTCAATGAGAACAGCCTTGGTTTTGTTCCTATATGTTCTAACGATATATCTGAATGACAAGCTAACAAAACATCCTTGCAGTTAAACAAAAATTAGTTTTTTTTCACTAGTAATGTGGGGAATTGTTAAATAGCCTTTTAGCTATTTCCTGCCTTACCAGAGAGAACCCCATTAACCAAGCTAGGAATAGCTGTCCATGCAAACTTCAGGTGAAACTAAACTTTAATGGCAAGTAAAATAGCTGACTCCCACAAACTATAGACCAGATATAATATTTGACTAAAAACTGCATTGTAGGTAAGATGTATCATTATTTGAAAAAAATAGAGGAAAAAAAGGAAAAAATAAAAAAGTGTTTGAACCATACACAAATTGAAACATTTTACAAAAACATGGCATGCCTAAACAGATTAAAAAGATCAAACAATGTTTATATGGTAACATAAAACTCCCTATTAAGTATATATATATATAAGTATAGTGGGTATCTGGATGAGTTTATAGTGAGAGAAGTGGAAAGTCCTAACTGGCTAAAAGATTCCTGGAACACTATAAAGCAATAAATACAGGGAAATTATTAGCAATTTCAAAAAAGGTAGGTCATGCTAGAAGATGAAAAACCCAAATATGATGAATAAGTGGAGTAAAAAAAATTATAATCCTGAAGCTGGGGACATTGGTGCTACTCAAATTAAGAAAAAAATAATTCTGGATTTAGCTCAAACTGAACATCAACTCTGCTTCTTAATTTGGAATCTCATACAACTCAATCAGTGGCCTTCTTAGTCATTATTAAGTTGACTGAGATCCCAGAATAAATATGGGATCTTAGGCAACTCAAACTAGAAATGTGTCTCTTCTGATTAATGTTGATCTCATTGGTAGTTAGGTGGTTTTGCTGTTCTCACATTGCATTTTGTGGTGTGATTAGGTGATATGCTTGTTTACTGTTTATGTGCGTTTTGGCTGAAAAGCCCTGCTGTTGTGTACTTAGTCAGGAGCATTGAATTGCTCTGCACATTTCTGTGCTTGATGAATGTTCTGAATTTCCCAACTTCAACCATATTTAGTCCGAAGTATTAAATTGCAATATTGATTGACATCCCCAAGTGTCCATTGTTTTCAGTGTGTTAAAAATTCCCTGCATCTTACAACCATGTACATCAAAAACAATTAAGAAAAAAGGAATATGTGTGAAGGCCGATTTATTGGCCTGTATTTGTGGGAGGGGCGTTAGTAGCACTTATATACCAGACAGGGGCCTCCCTTGGGTGTGACGACGGTGCTGGGTAACTGGAGTATCCCGAGTCAGCTGACACGTCACGAGAGTTCCTGGTCAGCAGGTTCCCTTTAGAGTCGGCGGTTAGGAACTGAAACTAAGGTCGTTATGGTCCCGGGTAAGTGTACGCTGCATGCTCGAGCAGCATCGTCTATTTTGCTGTCCGGTCGGCGGTGTGCCAGTTTCCTTAGGTGAGGGGGAAGCTGGGCACCGCACCAGAACGATCTGCCTGGCAGCCCACATCATGGCTCCTGCACGGCAAGACGGCTAGGGCGCAGGAGTCAGCGAGACTCCGTCTCGGTTTGTCATGTAGGTTTCCCATGTCTTGCACGGGTCGCCGTGCTTTACGGGGGGGTGGGGTAGGTAGTGCACTGGCCACATCACTGTTTTCACTGATTTCTCAGCCTGTCATTACAGCCAATGCCGGCTGTTTCACGTTTGCACCAATTGTTTCAGAGCTCACCCTAAAATAGCGTGTCCATTAAAATAAGATGTCTCTCACATTTGAGAAATTGGTCATGTAAGTGTTGTTTGTAGTAAACGGTTATGTATCCAGGGCCGGCCTTAGGGGTGTGCGACCTGTGCGACCGCACAGGGCGCCATGGTAGCAGGGGCGCCTGCCCGGGACTTAACTTAAAACATCGGGGTTTTTTTAAAACTTTATTTAACATCATTCATGTTAAATAAAGTTTAAAAAAAAACAAAAACAAAAAAAACCCCGATGCTTTAATCTAAGTCCCGGGCAGGGGCGCCGAGCGGTTGCTCGTGAAGTTCTCAGCAACCGCTCGGCGCCCCTTACTCTCCGTGACTCCGTCGCGGTGCCGGCATCTCATGAAGGGGCAGAGGGGGGGCTGTAGTTTGAAGGGGCAGAGGGGGGCTGTAGTTTGAAGGGGCAGAGGGGGGGCTGTTGTTTGAAGGGGCAGAGGGCGGGCTGTTGTTTGAAGGGGCAGGGGGGGATAGTTTGAAGGGGCAGAGGGGAGGGGTAAGGCCGGCTCTGTATGTATCATTTAGCTGTGTTGTTTTCGCCTATTTAGGCGTTCCTCCTACGCAGCAGTTATGGCACAGTTCAAGCCGCTTAGTTTAGTTAGTTAGGCAGGTAGATGGTAGTATGTCATGTAGCTATACACGTCACAGGTAAGCCCTGACCACAAGTGTGAAGGCCGATTTATTGGCCTGTATTTGTGGGAGGGGCGTTAGTAGCACTTATATACCAGGCAGGGGCCTCCCTTGGGTGTGACGACGGTGCTGTGTACACTCCCAACCCACCCTACTTTCATAAACATCTCACAGGGTATGCCCTCTTTAGGCATTCCTCCTACGCAGCGGTTATGGCACAGTTCAAGCCGCTTAGTTTAGTTAGTTAGGCAGGTAGATGGTAGTATGTCATGTAGCTATACACGTCACAGGTAAGCCCCGACCACAAATAGCCATATTAGCTCAAGATAGAGTCTTTGGTTGATGTTGATACCGTTTATAGGACCAAAGTAGAAAAATATTGAAAATTACATAATCTTTCAGGACTGCAGATGTCTCTTTTTCATATGAAAGTTAAATTACCGGTATGTTATATTTAGGCTCTGTTTTATCTGTTGTGTAAGTATCTTCTGATCAGACTGGTAAATGTACTTATAGCAGTATTCTAGCATGTATTTTAATGTAAACGGTCTCCACTTTGACTGCTCAACAACTCGAAGGTTAAAAAATTCCAGCGTTGATTATGTTTTTCAGCTTGCAACACCTCATTCCTGGTGCTGTCAGGTTGATGGGAGTCAAGCTGATTTGATTTGGAATGTGCAGTCAACTGAGCAGTATTAAGTTTTGTCCAACTTATGCAAGTTATTTAACTACAACTGACAACATGCTTGGACTTCTGATGAATTAACCAATATATTTTAACTACTTTATTGAATTAATTAAATAAAAGTATATTTTTCTTTTGAGCGTCATGTGTATAGAGTAAAAAGAGTTGGTCAATTTAACAAGTCCTTCCCCAGGATTGTGCATTTTTTTGTTGTTTATTACCGTATTTGCTCAATTATAAGACGACCCTGATTGTAAGACGACACCCCAAAATTTGAATATTAATTCAGGAAAAAAGAAAAAGCCTGAATATAAGACGACCCTAAAGGGAAAAAGTATTTTTTTTAAATAAAAGCTATGATTGAAAAAAATGTTTTGTTTTTATTTCCTTTTATTTTCCAGCCGGCCCCCCTAGTTATGCACATCTGCCCCCAGTCTTGCCACTATGCCCCAGAAATGCCTTATACCCCCTATATGCCACTGTTCCCCATGATATGCCTTTTAACCCTCTAAATACCACTGTGCCCCATGATATGCCTTTTAGCCCTCTATGTGCCACTCTGCCTCCAGAAATGCCTTATACCCCTATATGCCACTCTGGCAGGTGCGGTTGGCAGCGGGGGTTGTCTGCGCGCATTGCTCAGACCGTCCCCGGCTGTCAGAGAGAATTCCCTCACTACCAGAATGGTGGGAAAAAAGTAGTGTAATAAAAATTATTTAGCAAGATTGGAAAAGATAAAACATAAGGAAAACATCCAAGCAAGAGTCAAGCGCAACCATACCTGGGAACTTATTCATTCTGGCTACCTGGAGCCTACCCTTGCGGGATGCTGCCCCGTGCCGTAGGCACCCCTATTTATAGGGGCTGGGATTCGGGTGGATATATTTACATCATACAATCTTTAAATCTTGAATAAATTATATCAATATAGGTTCTTCAAGTAAAGAATAAACTGTTGGAAGTTGTCAACTAAACATAATTATACCCAAAATATTGAAAATGGTCCAGCCACCACCAGGGAAAATCTATAGACTAATCTAAAACTTAAACCATAAGAACTGGTGAGATATTTGAAGACCTAACAATGTAGGAAATTAATAGATTAATAACTAATAAAAATTTGAATGACTAAATATTTTTTAAGGATGCTAGGGATGATGGAGGAAAATGTCAAGGCCAACCCAGCTACCTTGTTTTAAAATAAATGTAAAGATCAAGGTGATTAGTTAGAAGGGAACAGATAAGGTGGCCTAAAATGTTATAGACCAGAAGGCCACAGCAACAGTGACAGTTTATGACTTACCCTAATTCATACACATACATACAAAATATCAATTTTTTTCTTCATTTTCAATACAAATTTTATACATTTTCATACATGAGAAG
The DNA here is from genome assembly GCA_023333645.1 of Sceloporus occidentalis. Classification (NCBI taxonomy): domain Eukaryota; kingdom Metazoa; phylum Chordata; class Lepidosauria; order Squamata; family Phrynosomatidae; genus Sceloporus; species Sceloporus occidentalis. Next base: position 640,311 of record JALMGF010000227.1, read on the forward strand.
AACTCTTTAGGTTAACTACATGGTTTAAAAAATTAGAAACATGAGAGACTGGTAGGAAGCTTTATTTTTTTATTTGACCAATTTAATGCTATCTTTACTGAGGGATTGTGGGGAATTATGGAAAATTTCAATGAAATTCCCTAGAAATGTTCTTGAAAGACAGATGACGTCAGGGCTGGAAAATGTATACCGCTTAAAAAGTAGACCATTAAATAAAAAATAATATCACAAGGAATAAATTGATATAATTACATGACTAAATTATAGTTTTATCTCAGGTGTGACACTTTCTCATATAGAGTGGCAAAAAGGTTAGGGGTGCAGAAGTAAAAAGAAATAAAATCTTCAAATTTTAATATCATTATTAGCCTTCCTTTTAAAAGATAAACAGGGAGCACCTCTGTCACGGAGCTGGATAGTCCGACCGACTACCTCCGCTGTCTTGTGCTCCCTTTGCCTGGGACAACACAATCGTTTCCCGGTTTCCCAGTCACTAGCCGAGACTCAGTGTAGGGTATAAACCAAAACAAAGACTGCTTTATTTCTCACACACAGTGCTGGATATAGCCAGCAATGCAACATTAACATAAAACAAGATATTGGGATACAAACCGCCCCCTTAATCTGCCTCACAGAGACAACAGGGTAAGTAAAGGGATTAACAATACAATGGGGCCCCAACCTCCACTATTACTGGCCGAAACCAGTTCCAGGGATGGCCGGGGTAAATGTCTGTAGTGGTGGAACTGGGGGGGGGGGGGGCTGGAGAGACTCCAGTGATGGAGGGGTCTGTCACAACCTCTACTGGTACAGTTACAGTATTACAGTATAATATCCACCCATAGCTGGATGGAGTAGCAAATTTTATTCAATGTCAACTAGGGAAAGGATCAGCAGGGAATGCATTTTCAGTTTAAGATACATATTTGGTAGTGATGTAGCTACCTTTTGTTTACTATCTTATGGACATCTTACTACCAACATATTTTTTTTAAATGTATTATATAGACAAAATCTACGTTAGCAATTGTAAATGAGTTGATTGTACAGGAAACTCACATTTAATTGTAAAGGATTGTTTGTTGTTACAACACACAGACATGATTCCATTTTACCTACATCCTCTTTTATTAGAGGTCCCCACCCTATATTAGTCGAAAGACAGCTTAATCCCCATTCTTGCTAGACATGTTAATACCAAGAGATGGTAGATGGAAAGCAGCCTGCTCACACAAGTAAAGCAGGTATAGTGTTGTTATGGTTAATGATGAAGTAGGTGGATTCTGACTTATTATTGTAATCTGTATGATCTGAAGATTGTACAATACTTTAATAGTGTCAATCGCAGTGTTTTCTTGGAATTGTCAACTGGTAGAACTTGCTTTTTTATGGGCTATATTTACAAACTCGAGCATTGATAGTTGCCCTTTTTTTCTCAAAGAAATTATTTCTTGGTTAAAAGTCCTGTGATCAAAGGAATTATACCTTCAAGACTTGAAGGTATTGACTTGTATTACGGAAACAAATAAAACCCCTCACACAAACTTTGTTTTGGAAATACATGGAATTCAGTGACCAATATACAACACCTATGATCCTAGGCAATACAGTTTTGCACATCCTAAATAGGCATTTAATATAATTATTTTTACTATACCTTCTGTTATTTTTATATATATTGGTAATTTATGTAGATAAGGTTTGCATGAAACTGCAACAATTATAACAAAAGATCAGCCTCAAACTCTTTAATCTTTGAAACTAAACAAAAAATAGCGTAACTAATCATAAACTATAAAATGAGCGCAACCATTTTAGAGCATAAAAAGGTTAACTGTGTTCTATTTTGTATTTGTAAAACATGTATATAAATTGTATACATCTCCTTCTTCCTAAATAACCCAGGAGATTTTACTGGATTTTATAATGAAGTTCAAAAAGTCCCACCAGCAGCAACTGCTACTGAAATGTATCTTAAGCTCAATATTAAAAGTTGGGCAACACTAATCAGAGCAGGCCTATACTTGCCATCCATCACACCCAACAGCGCCACATACCTTTACTTAAGCTAAAGCAGCCAATCCAATGCTTTGGTGTGCGGCTGTATGTGGCCACGTACTGTTTAGGTATAAGGGTATAACGTGTTGCTTTAAAGTGCCAGGGACAATTTTCAAGATTTTGGTTCACTTGCAGATTATGATATTATTTGATATATGAAATGCTCTGCAAAACATATCTTTGCCAAATCTCTTTCACTGATATAAGAATACCACTTAGTGCCGCTGTATCCTTATTTTTCTCCACATTGAGTGATGCCGAGCAAAACTTACCCTGAAGTTCTGTTATTATTCTGCTGTCACCCCCTATTGCTAAAGACATATGGCAGATCACTAAAGATATGCTTTATATATAAAAAAAAAGTCAGTAGAAGACATTTTCAGGGGAATTGTTCATCCCATGGACTAAGTAAATTGCAGGTCACTATCTGAGATTGGAAGAACAAAGGTTCCACTTTAAACAGAGAATGCTATTGTTTACAGTGAGGGCAGTAAAACTCTGGAGGAGTTGGACGCATTGGAAAGGGTGAGCATTCATTAGCACACTGTTTTAATAAATAGGCGTTGATCCAGGGAGAACTCTTACTTGCTTCTGGAGCCATTAAAGAATTTTTTACCCGCTGAGGAAAAATTGCCATGTGCTTAAGGAGTCTTTTGTCATCATTCGGATTAACTCAGGTTTGTCCAACACTAGGCCTCTACTTTACGCTAATAAGCTTTAATATTTGCCTAGGGTGTCCTAAAAACATATTTTAATTTTATTTTAAATTAGTTATGGGTCAATGAAACACCATACTAGTTCCTCAAACTGGCCCATAAGAGCTAGCACACTTTTTTAGCGTGTGGCCACAATTAAATTTAACAGCCCCTGACTAGACTCTTTGCCTATCCAACAGCTGCAAGCAATACCTCTACGTCAGGGGTGTCCAACCTGTGGCTCTCCAGCTGCTGCAGGACTACATCTCCCATAATGCTCTTTCAGGTAAGGACCTGACAAAGGAGTATGGGAGATGTAGTCCTGCAGCAGCTAGAGGGCCGCAGGTTGGACACCCCTGCTCTAGGTGATCTTATTACGTTAATGCTTTTGGTTTGTAGAATCAATTGTCACCTTTTGTGGAAATTGTGATTTGGATATTTATTATTGCACACAATAATTATGCTACAAATCACCATCAATCAGAGGTTCCTAATCACTTTACATTTAACGTGATATCATTCTCTTTGCTGAAATGCAACATAGCTGAAAATATTGAAATATTATTTCATATCTTTAAATATGACATTACTAATCAGATTACCGGGCAAATCTCCTTTAGGAAAATAGCTCCTCTGGTGGAACAGACATTGCAAGCACCTGACTAAAATAGCCCTTAAATTATATATTGTGTGAATTTTAATTGTAGTTGGTTTCTACTGCTGTAATTTGTACACTGTACAAAAATATTGAATATTAAGCTGAAAATATATAAAATGTATATAAAAAATACACAAGATGCTGCTATGAGCTAGAGAATTTTCTTAAACTTCTAGAGAAGAACTAAAATAAAAGAAACTTGAGGTATATACACATTCCTAGTTATTTGAATAACTTGGAGGAATAGTGATTGATGCAGTAGAAGTTTGGCTATGAGTAACTCTAGATCCATAAACAGTTAACAAAAGTATGGCTAACATCAAGGTGAAGGAATCTCTAATCCCCTATGTCATTTGTGCTGCTAGTCAGTGTCCTGTGGGAAATACCTAGGCCAATTCATATTATGTGCCAGAAATTAAATCATAACAGTTAAATTTAAGATATCTTTAATACCTTCCAGATCTCTCTCTCTTTTTTATCAACATCTTCAAAAGATTAAGTTGCCAATTTCATTTTTAAGTTATCACGTGCCTGTACGTTCCAGAAAATGTTTTATATATCGTGATGGTTTAATCCACCAGCTAAGATGCTTTATGATTTGATGGTTGAAAGATCGTGTCCTGCGTTTACCTGGAAAAAGGTTTCCAATGTCATATTAAAAATATTTAATATGAAATGTTTATTATTACTAAAACATGGAGCTATTGCTCAAATCATTAAATGTATTTTAATTTAACATACGTACATAAAATGTTTTCTGGGGTAGTAAGAAACCTTTCTTATATTTAAGTAGCCAGAACAATGTAGACATTTTTTTATATGCGTGCTATACCCAAGGCGCCGCTATTCAACAATATTACATAATCGGTATCTGTGTCACTATCTTCAAGAATCACAATATTGCAATGTATGTTCTAATTGATAAAACATGTAATCTTTTGAAGTGTATGTACCTGGCAGATGTCTCTAAAAACCTGGCCCATAAATAAGCCGTAGTTCTCTTTGAGCTGCAGGGTGTCTCCTAGTGCCACTATCTGTGCACTTGGACCCTTCTGAAAAAAGACAATTTGAAATATTGATCTAATTTTCCTGATCATTGATCATCAGTGTCCTACTTGCTGCTTTGGTTGTATTATCATTTAACCAATGTTTTTTTTGTTTTTTTGTGATAAAATGCATTTAGTAGCACATAAGAGGATAAGTTAGAACTAGTACAGGGTCCCTTTAAAATAGCTTTTGTAGTTTTTAGGTTTTGTAAGGAGATCAATGCATTAAAAGAAACTGACCCTCATATATAAGTATGTATACGCAACAAGAGAGATTGCAAGGTTCCTTGAGCAGGCCCCATACCTGGTAACTCTCTGGGTATGCTCTGTTCTCTTACCCAAATCTACTAGACAAACCCCCTGACTCATTATCAGGGTATCAGAGCAGGGAAAGTCACTCAAAGTATCATATGATGGAAAACAATGGCAGCCTTGAGGTCTCCAGATAAAGCATGTTTTTGTCAATGCCAACCTACATTTCTGTAGACGATACTGCATTTTACACTCAGCGAGAAAAGCATTTTTAAGGATCCTAGCTCACTTGCGGGTAAACTGTCAAAGACAAAGAATAATTGTTGGGAAAAAAGCAGGCATTTAAAAAAATTTCCTATTTCCAACATCAGTTAAAAACATTTTTCAAAGCTTTGAATTAGTAATGGACAGGTAAATTGCATACTAATCTATATTATATATAAAAATTAGGCCTTAACCTTTTGTTGCATATATTTTTTGCCATACGTTAACAAAATAGTAGGGGGTAGTAGAAGTATTATTAAACACTCATCTACAGACACCAGACAAGCCAGAAGGCTTTTTTTTCCCCTCAGAAATCTCATGGTGCTGCCACAACCACAAGGGATTCTGGGTAGGTGCATGCAAATAAGGTTAACAATTATCATCTTTGTCTCTATATCCATTTTATACATGGATCCCTTGAAAGTAATTGCCCGCTGTACAAGACAGCCTTTAGACAAAACTCGGGAAGAGGTGCAATAGCCAGCTCACCACTCATGGACAGCTGTTTCGTCCTTCATAGGACTCGTCAGCATGAGGTTGTGATACTGGCTTAATAGTTGAGGCTTGGGGTAGCTAAGAAATACCATTACACAATTTATGGTGGGTAAAGGTGATGTAAACCCTTCCTATATATATATATATATAAAAGCTTTGTCACGGTAGGAATTTTCGGTCACACTGGACAGGGCCTAAATCAAAGTGCTCCATGATTGATCCTTTGCTGTATTGATCCTTTGTGTATATTCCCCTCCTTAGCATTACTGAGAATTCACACGAAGGCTCTGTTGGATAGTGCGATATGAAAGGGACTGCTAGATCATGTTGTGTCAAGGGATGAGGAAGAGACTGCTACATCATGTGTGGAGAGAAAGGAGGGGCTGTTGTGTGTGTGTGGGAAAAAGCATTATATGCAGTGAGGACTAAGGCTACTGTATGGTGTTGTGTGAGGGAGTGGGTGCCACATGGTGTTGAGGGCAGGGAGGAAAGGGGCTGCCAGATGGTGTGCAGACGGGCCTACCACATAGTGTTGCATGTAGGAAACAGTTGATAGATACCTTTATAAGGTGACTACTAGATAGTGTATTTGAGCTTGGGCTACTGGATAATATTGTGTGGCAGGGGCTGCCAGATAGTGTTATATGCAGGTGAGGAGCTGCTGGATAGTGTTATGTGCGGTGGAGGATAATCAAAAATAGAAAAATGACAGTAAGATAGAAGAAAGAGAGTGGTATGTGAGGGAGGTACTGTAATGTTTTGGGCAGGGTCTGTCAGTGTGTGCAGAAAGTGAGAGAGTGCTGGATAGTGTTGTGTGAGGTGGAGAGGAATTAAAAATAGAAATGTACATGCTAGAAATTCAGCTAATACGTATATATATAGATGCTTCAAATATGCTCTAGACTCACTACAAGCACTGTTTGAGTACCTTTACACTTTATAATGACAATATTATCATTTCTGGACCACAGAAGAAGTTCTGCATTACAAAATAAAATTACTGGTGGATTTAGAATGGAAGATGATATGTAAAATGTTGCTGAATTCTGTGTGATAAGGCAAAGGACAGGATAGTCATATAATAAACAAAGAAATATGATGAAAGGAATATTTTAAAGGTCTCAGTTCAACTTCTCAGACTAAACAAATTAACCTTAAAAATATTCCAACCAATTCTGAATATCTTTAGGAAATCTAGTATAATAAATGCATAAAAAAGAAGAATTCCAGAATTGTAAAATATGGAAATAGATTGCCCTCTTTTTGGACTATGTTCAGCTTTTATTCAACAAACGTTCTGCAATTTTAATCCAAAGGTTGTTTACTGCCAAGCAAAGATTACTTAATCACTCAAATACTATTTAGCTATTTGTTTTCACTCATAATGTTAACCAGAGGATATTCCCTGGTCCAAGTCCACCTTAAGTTCTCATTATCAAGCTGCAAAATGACAGCACATTTAAACTTATAGCAGATCAGTTAGAACACGAGTAACTACATTTATGTTCTGTTTGTAATTACGCAGTGTCCATAATATTTTTTTTTTTGTCTAATGAAGAACAGGCTTTTGGTAAAAGCATGCTGTTACGTTCTTCTGCTTTAATTAACCATAAAAATGTTCAGTTAAGAAATATATATATTAAGGGTTAAAGCCAGTACAAACATTGTGCTGAACTTGTATGTAAAAAACAAAGGTCACTTTAGGATAGTCCATTGCTACATAGTCCTCAGAGATCTACTTAGCTGAATTTAAGTGGGCCAACTTCAAGATGCATTATACAGACAGAAGCTTTGCTGTTTAGAATGCAATAAACAAAGATGGTAAATGAACATAGACAGCAACATTTAAAAGCATGTGAACTACTAAAGTAAAAACAATTCATGCGCTTCAGTACCCTCAAACTGATTTACTTAAGAAGTCCTAATATCAAAAGTATTAAACAATATTTATGTCCACACAAACAGGTATTTGTATTTCTTAGTGTTGAAGTAAACAATACATGTAATTTTTAGACACGTAAAAGACCAAACTATCGAACAGTATTAAAATGGTGTCCTATGTGTTTTCTTTGAGAAAACCAGCAGCGTTCCATACCCATGGAAACCAATTCAGCTATCATATTGTTTAGATTGATTGGACCTAATATAGTCCTGTTTCAAGTAAATAAAATTACATGTGCTTCACTGATCGTTGATTAAATAAGGCAACTGCTTCTTTAAAATTTTACGAAGAGATGCTTATCTTTCAAGATCTTCCTTCATATTGTAGATAACAGGTAAATGGAATAGTATCTTAAATATTTAATATGTAGCCTTAGAGGTGGTGGTTGGTGGGGGACAGCCTGTGGCAAAGCACGAGTCCAGCCACTGCTGAGCTAGCCTTAATGAAAGCCCTTGTACATCTGTATGGATGTACACCAAAACCAAAACATGAGGTAAAGTGTGAGTCGACTGTCGCATCACAATCTGATCCTGATGTCGGGCTTCAGCCCATGCTACTTGACCAACTCTCATGAGCATTTTGGAAAGGGTTTTTTTATCATGAAAACAACAGAGGGATATATATAAACATTCTGTTACGTACCATGTGTTCTGTTTAAAATCTTTCATTTAACAAGTTCGCGAATACTGTTGTGTTCAGTTTGGTATACAAGGCTTCACCAATTTAGAAACTTTCCAACTTGTTGGTTTGAGTTGTATTTATTTTGTAAACTGCTACTAGTTTTCCATTACCTACTGAGTTTTTCTTTTGTCGATTTTCCCTTCATTACCAGCTTAGGCAGTCTACTAAATGGGATATCTGCACAGCATCTTTGCTCTGCTGGACATTGCAGGTGGGCTACAACAACATGAAAATAGCACTGCACACTAGACTAAATAAATACAAGTGTTTTCCTTATGATTTGAAATAGTGGCATGTCACATGCCTTCCCTAAAACAAACATAATGTTTCTGACATGCTGAGGTATTTATCCACTGACTTAACCGGTGATATTTATTTAGTCTAGTTTGCAGTAATATAGTGATATTATCCATATAACATATAATGCAATTGCTATATATATATATATATATATATATATGCACCTGTGCAAAAATGACAAGATGGCTTTACAAGGCAAGACATTTCACCTGGATTTAGAAAAGTATTTCAACTGTTATATCTGAGCCCTCGGCTACCAAAAGCACAAACGTCAAAAATTACAAAAAAAGTTCTTTAAAAGTAAAAATTTCTGAGGTGTATAATATTTACTAAATTAAAGAAGAACTTTAGGAATTGCAGATGACATTAAACCATGACCTGTTTTTCATAGGCGGGATGAATGAGTATACTTTGTAAAGTTGGTTTAGCCTGCAGTAATATTTGTGTCCATAGCCATTTGTGATGTAAATCAACCTTGAGAACAGGAAATTGTGTCAGATTGTCTGTTGTGGAGATGATCAAATTCTTGCAAAATTGGCTAAAATCCCCCATAATGCATAGATATTGCCTTAATAAACTACATTAAACTTGTTTTTGTTTTAAACAAGTTTAATGTGTGCTAAAAAAATCGATCTACTTTTTATAGCACAATGTGACTAGTGTCAAAATCATTCTGTTCAGTAGTAAGTATGCAACGTGCTAAAGAACTAAAATTCTCAGGTGTGTGAAAAAATGGGACTCAAGAAAAGACTTGCCTAACTGTTCCGTGCAACTCAGAACATCAGGAATGATGACATAATGTCTGTTAAAATCTTCCCATCAGCTTATACCTCACCAAAATATAGAATATCTGTCATTCAGGATTTTATTATTTTTGAAGATCTGTAAGCACTTAGAGGGATTTGGATAATCTTTCCACTTTATATTAGTTTGCTTGTTGATTTGCACTAGGTTTCGTCACAGAACCTTAACACAGTGTAACCATTTTCACAGTGTACATACATAGACATGGAGCAGTTTTTTGAAGAAATGTTGTCTAAGCTTGTTAGTAAAAGTAACATACTGAAACTGAATGGCAACTCATCATAAAAATAATGTGTAAAGTAGGACTGTCTTCTTCACTCTCACACACACACACACACACACAGATATCATTATATTTTGTATAATACAGCTCCCTGTTGAAATATTTGATATTATAAAAATTAGAAGGTAGAGAAAATTGTAGTGCAGGAATATATGTATTTATAAAATGTTTGTACCTTCTGGCATTTTTTACAATTTTTACAATTAAAATTTCCTGTAGGATAATTTCTACCCTGTAAATGAACCATATGCTTGAAAATATTTCACATAGTTGGCATAAGAACCAGGTGATTTTTAAACTCTGTTACTTAAGGGGTAATCGAACATTTAACATTGTATGTTATTTATCAACAAGTTACAAAAATAGTTTTATCAAAGGTGTTCTTATTTCATTACAGGAAGATATATATTTGATATTAGTAGTACAAGGAAACACATTCAAGAAAACTTGCAATATGCATGAAGCTACCCAAAAGAATTATTGAGTAAAATGTGGTTCAAAAACTACACTCGATGAACCAGTTTAGTCACTGGTAATCTCCGACAAGACAGAGAAATTACTAGCATCAAGGAAATTGCTGTCCTGAATGGTTTCCCCATGCCTGACTATGGTACACTCATTAATTACCTTCTATTCTCTACACCTCATGTACCAACTTTCAGCACTGAGTGAATAAAGAGGGAACATATCTTAATTTCCTGTTCTTGGGATCTCTATGATTATTCCTTCCCATTAGTCATCTATCCTCTATTGTTAATTTGCTGATTGTTATTGACTGGTTCAGGAGGTCTTCGTAAGTTTTGGTGCAGGAAGACGGTAATAACTTCAGGACAAGAAATTGGCTAGATGATGCTAGGCACCTAAAGATTTCTTCTGTGGTGTGGACTTTTAGACTTTAGAATAAAAAAGATTTACTTTTAAAGAATGAATTTATCTATGGTAAAAGCTGTGACAGTTCCCCTTTAAGAATAGCAAGCGAGCCTCTGCGTCCAGATGTCCACTAATACTAATTTAAAAATGCTTTTTTTAAAAAATTATGTTCTGTCTTAACATTGTTTCTATGTTTCATTTGCAGATCACTCACATTTCTTTGACTTTTAAAATAAATTTAGATTTTGTTAAGGAAAGAAATGACCATAAATCAAGAATATCATTTGACTTGTGTTCATTTGCTGCATCTGTATGGTATTGAGCTAAGAAAACAGAAATTGAAGTAGTTGTTAGAAAATGGCAGTTTAACAGAGAAACATGTGAGAGAAAACAGGTAATCTTTAATTGTGATTTAATGTAGAAACTATGTTTTCTGTAGAGGCCTGGTATTACAAAAAGCACATAAAACCTCTGGACTATTCCAACACACTAGTTTCTTCTTAACAAACATTGCTACCATGGATACACTTGTATAATGGTTTGTGTCTTGGTGACGCAGTTTCAAAGCTCATGGGAAACCTGCACAATGTACATCTTAATTGGGAAATTTTAATAACAAGTCAAGATTATACCACATAAGTGATGTAAGTATGTGTGGACATTAAATACAGAGATGTAGTGGAGAAGTTCTCCTCATTAGATGTCCCTTCACTGTCCCCACTGGCTAAACTGATGCCCTTGCATTGCATGGGGCTCAAAGTTGGGGCCCCTCACACCAGTGCTGCAACCTCCGCACCAGGCATTCCAGGCATACCACTAAGACTCACTGACTCAATGAGTCTGAGTGCTGGGATATGATGTTATTCCCTGGCGCTCGAACATAGTAAGGCAGAAAGTGAAGAATGAGAAGGACAACTAGGAGAGAGAGTTGTCACCAGCTGGTGGGTAGAGTTATGTATAAGTATGTTAGTGTGTGTGGAAGTATTTTAGTGTGTGTATAAGTATTATTATTATCTTTTAATTATATAGCACCAACAATCTACCCAGCGCTTAATACAATACATATATTCAAGGGGTATGACAAGAAGAGAATTGACAGACTAAGACAAACCGATACATTGTGGAGAGTACTGCATGTATATGCAAATTTGTGAGTATGTATATGTGTGTCTGTGTATTTTTGAATTAGTGTGTTAGTGTTAGTGTACAAGATTTTGCAATTCTCTTGAACGTCACTTTAAATTCCCATCAATTATTTGCTTCATGAACAAACTGTAGAACGTTTTATGTCTTTATGCCAAGTTTATGACTGTAACAATTTTCTAGAAAATTATTTTTATTTATTTTTCATTTAAATAAATTCCATTTTAGTTTGTTGTTCAATCTAACTTATTTATAATTGTTTTTATTCAGCAGATAAGAGATATTCAGCCCATCTAGTCTAATCCTTAGTCTCTCCTAAGAAAAGAAAAAGGTTGACTTAGAACCTAGAACATTAGTCTGCAACATCCTCAGTAGTATTGGCAAATGGTCTCTTTTAATAATTATTTAATATATAAAATCAATTTGCTTGTCTCTAAAAATTTCCAGTCCATGTGTTATATCATGGGTTTATTTAACAGAAAGGACATAATAGGCAGGACATAAAGTAATGTTGCTGCTTTTTATAAGAAAAAAGTTTGCTTTAACTATAGCTTTCCTTCCTTCAAGTAAGCCTTCGTTGTCTTTCTAGGATTACAGAAGGCTTATTTTTGGTATCAACCTTTACCCTCACATTAACTGAATTTGAAGAAGAATAATATGCTATGTGACAGGATCATATTATAAAGCCAATCTTCCCAGACAGTTCACATGACTCTATTCAAATATTAGCCAATTGTATTTTTGTTTCAGCTCTGTATTAACTGCATTTACATTGCATTTTTTCCACTTGCGTAACACAAGTTAAAAATATCACAAATCTTTAAGTCAGTCAACATTCCTAATTCTTTAAAATGACTTCCTTATACGCTTGCCTATTGTTTCCACATATATTTCCATATACTGTAAAATTGGATGCATGATTTTATTTATCTGAAGTACTTAGTAATTATATGTTTTACAGACTAAAGAAGATTTGCTGAAAATAAAAAGAACACTCAATGGGAAGTAACACATTACAATGTTGTGGTCATCAATGAGTCTTACTTTCCTTCTGCTCCAAGAAAGGATCTATGGCTACTCAAAGCAAATTTGAAAACACGGACATTAGATTAAAAAATGAAAGCACAAATACTATAATCTGACTTCAGGCTGTTTGGTGTTTGTTTAGCTATTGGTCTGTGGCATTGTTTAAGGTTGCACTTAATTCCTTGACATTGGCCTGTTATTGGTGACAATGCTGATTCAGTATTCTCAGCTCTGACTTGGATGAGTTTGGCTGCATTTACTTAGGATCCAAACTATCAATACAATTTCTTTAGGTTGTACTTATGATCAATAAAGCAGATTCTGATTTACAAATCTACAGTTAATTTGTGTACGGTATCTAATTAACATTTCAATATATTTCCTATCATTGCATATAATGAAAAATTGATGTCTCAGCCTCACACAGAGTGGTAATCAGAGCAGCGATGGATTGAAGACCTGAATCTCAACGTGGGCTTCCTCAGCTTTGTCTGTTCTGGTGATCTCCGGCTCATGTGAATGCTTAGTACAGCCCTTAGATACACATGTACAGCAGGCAAAGGCACAACAGTCATCCCCACATGAATCCCTCTGTCACCGGTCCTCCAGTCACTGCCACTGATGTGTAATGAATGATATCATTATTATAGAATTCAATATTTAGAGTCCATGACAAATAAGACTTAAAGTTTATTGGGTTTACAATAGACCAAGCAGAGAAAGGATAAGCAATGGGTACAGAGATCGCAGATATAACAATAACAATGAAAACCAAAACAAACGGAACCGGAGTTCCCTAACACTCTCAGTACTGCATTGCATAATGAGACATGAGAAGAAAAATAATAAATATAATAAGATATAGGCACAAAAATACGAAAAAAACACCACACAAGACAGAGAGAGGACAAGGACACACATAAGGGAAGGACACATCAAGGGATAAATAAGGAAAGGGGACGAGGGTAGAATACCCTCATAGGCCCGAACCAACTGCTGACACATCGGGTCTATGAAGCTGCAGTAGCCTTGAGGAACCACGGTGTACGTAGTGATCCTAATATGAAGCCCGAAGGGGTATGACCAAATTGATCCTGATAGAACGTAAGCCAGCAATCCCAAGTCTCCTCAAAGATATGCGGCGTGTTAGCGGCAAAATGGGCCGCCCTCTCATATTGGCAGGTCGTAGTAAGAGAATAGAGAACATCATGGATAGAGGGGGGAGATAAAGACTTCCACTTCTTGGCGATACTGATCTTCGCAGCAATAAGAACATGAGCCAGCATTTTTCCGATGAGGGCCAGAGAGATCGTCCGGGAACATGTCAAGGAGCGCCAGCTCAATAGTCCTTGGTATCTGGATGGAAAGAAGGGTGGGTGCTTAGATCAAAAACATAATTCCAATAGCTACGCAGCGCGGGACATTCCCACCAGATATGTGTCATTGAGCCCCGGGCACTGCATTGACGCCAACACAGTGGGGAAACTGTCGGAAATATGGACGCCAGCGTAGTGGGGAAATAATACCAGCAAAACAAAATTTTCCTATTAGTTTCAAAGTGAGTTTTTGGATACACCTCGAATCGTGGATAGAGCCTGAAACCAGTCGGAAACATCGGTGCGGCCCAATTCTTGTTCCCACGCGACCATATAAGAGAGCTTGTTATCCGTAATGGGATTTAGCAGAGCCAGGTAGCACAGAGAGATGGCTTTGGGAACCAGCGGGGCCCGGAGGCACATCTGGACGATAGGGGTGGCCGGATAGGGTGATACAGATTTCTGCAGAACAGAATGGAGCTGGAAGTACTTGAAGAAATCTTGCTGCGGGAGACCAAACTCAGCACATAAGTCGTGGAATGAAAGGACGTGCGATGTAGTAAAGAGCTGTGAAATCGGCCGGACACCGCTGCAAATCCAGGCATCCAAGGATGTGTGCGGGAGGATAGCCTTCACGGCAGAGCGAGGAGCATACCGTGAAATCAATGGTGGAAAGCGTAGAAAAAGTCTATATTAATCCCAGAGAGCAAGGGACCGTTTCGTAGTAGGTAAGGCGTCAGGCATTGGTGGCCGAGGTGACCTAGGGAGCCAGAGAAGAACTCCAATCCGGTAGGGTCGAGTAAAGAGAGCCTCCTGATCGACCCATACCACTTGCAAGACATACGAGAAAAGCAGCAGAGTCTGAGCAAGATGGGCAGCCAAATAATAGAGCTGAACATTCGGAACTCCTAAGCCTCTGGAAAACTTGGGCCGCTGCAAGAGCTTCGTGGATAACTGCAGGCGTTTATGAGACCAAATAAATTTAATGAGGCGGGACCAAATGGACCTTAGAAAGGCAGCCGGGAGGACAACAGGCAGCGTTCGGAAGAAGGACAGGAGGTTAAGGTCCTCTTAAATCCGATTCCAAAGGGGGAGAAAGTTATGTTTAAACAGAGTAGAGGTGGTCTTGGTAATACGGATCCCTAGGTAAGGGAGAAAGTCAGAGCGCCAATCGTATGGAAAGGAGGACGAAAGCACAGTCACCAACCAGGAGGGATACCCAATATTAAGGGCCTGGGATTTGCCCCAATTGATTTTATAGTAAGAAACGGCGCTGAAGGAGTCCAGCAAAGCATGTAACCGTGGCAATGATGTTAAAGGTTCCGTGACTGTCAGGAGCACGTCATCCGCGTACAAACTGATTTTAAACTCCGTAGCGTGAGCAGAGAAGCCTTTGATCACAGGATCTTCGTGTATCGCAATCGCCAAGGGTTCCATGGCCAGCGTGAAGAGGAGCGGAGAAAGAGGGCACCCTTGAAGGGTGCCATTGCATATTTGAAAAGATTTAGAGAGGAATCCAGAAGAACACACCTTGGCAGAAGGGCTGCTGTAGAGAAGGAGGACCGCATTGATGAACGCTTCCGGAAGATTAAAGGCCTCCAAGGTAGCTTTCAAGTATCCCCAGTGGAGGCGGTCAAACGCCTTCTCCGCGTCCAGGGACAGGAGAAGGCGCGGCGTGTTAGTAGCATTAGCCAGATGGACAATATTGACGATCTTGCGAGTATTGTCCGACGGTTGGCGGCCTAAAACAAAGCCCACCTGGTCATTCGAAATCAGCGATGGAAGAAGGCCGTTTAAACGTAGGGCCAAAAATCGGGAAAAGAGTTTTGTATCTGTGTTCAGCAGCGAGATCAGCCTGTAGTTAGCACAGCTGGTGGGAGATTTACCAGGCTTGGGAATGGTAACAATCTGCCCCTCCGTCATTTCACTTGGTAAGGACGATGCAGACAGAAGGTGATAGAGAGCAGATATGCGGAGCCAGAATGGAACAGAATTTCTGATAATACGAATTTGGAAGGCCGTCCGGCCCAGGTACTTTGTGAGGCTTGAGCCCTTGAAGGACCACTTCTATCTCTTCAATAGACGGAGGAGCAACAAGAGAGTCCCATTGTGTTCTTGGCAGAGCAGGGATAAGAAGCGAATGTAAAAAGGCGGAAATGGAGGCTTGCGACAGCTGGGCAGTATGTGGTTGGGAGTGCAAGTTATAGAGAAAGTCATAAAAGTACGCAAAAAAAGGATTATAGAGCCGTCGACAATCAGGAGCCTGAAGGTAGTGCGCCGAGATCTGAGCCAAGCGCTGAGTGAGCTTCCTAGCAAGCAAAGAGTCCGCTTTATTACCTTTAGCCTAATAGGTTTGCTGAAGTCTGCGGAGCATGTATTCGGTACGCTGTAGTTGAAGATGGAGTATATCTGACTTAACAGCAGTAAGTTGGCGGTATCTTCAGACCATGAAGTCTTATTAGCTAGTTCCAAAGCTGTGAGACGTTGAGTCAGATCGGAAATGGATTGCGTATAATACTGTTTACGTCGAGATGCCAGTTTAATAAAACAACCACGGACAACAGCCTTGTGGGCTAGCCACAGAGTGGTAGGAGCAACGTCAGGGGTATCGTTGAGCCGAAAATATTCTGAAAGGGAATCGGAGACCTCAGTGGAAACATAATTTTTAAAAGGAATTGCATTAAGTAACTCACCTAATTATATCTAATAATACTCTATATTTGTAAACTCTAATGAAGATACTATATTATATTTGTATGTGGTGAAAGTTTACTTTAGGACAAGTCTTAAAACAATGGATATGAACATAATCTGTTAAACATGTTTAAGTGAGTAAACTGGCTATAACCATTCTTGCACATATGCCCTTTGGAGTTTTTCCTGTAGCGTGATCGCTAAGAAAAAAAAACGATGACCTTGTCCAGCTTAGACTTCAGAACTAATTCTTTTATTTTCAGAGCAAACAAGTGAAGATGTGAATGTCATAGGTACAGAGGAAAAAAGGGCATCATGTTTATCATGACTAATTTACACCTATAGAATAATTTTCTCTGTTAAGTGAAGGCGCACTGCCGTTTCCAGGGAGCAGGGAATGATTTTCATTCATGGATCTTTTCACTTCCTGCTTTCCGTTACACAACCTATGCACAGCACCATAACTAGGAACCTCCCATGGTAGGGTACGCAGAACTTTCCCTGTTCTAGGGGAGTGGCTTTATGAATGGGCATGGCTAGCCATGTATGGGGTGGGGCTAGATGCACATAGGAACAAGGTCATGCCGCAGGCAGCCTTTAGTGGGAGCGGAACTAGACAGGAAGTGGGAAGTACGTGCGTAAGGAGTAGGCATGGCCAAATGTTGCTCCCCAGCTTGAAAGGTGTGAGTCCTAGGTGAGATAGTAGATTTAAACTCAATTTTCCTTGTTCTGAAAAATAATATGCAATAAACTGCCATATTGGGAGCTTGTGGAGCAATTCTGCTGAGTGCCCTGGCATTTTGCGATATGTTGGAGAGTTCTTGAAGCTTGTCTATTACAGAGGTCCACAAAAATGCCGCTCATAACTGATTTGCCAGTCCTATTTTCATGGTTACATTTATAAGATTGCTGTATACTTTGAATCAAACATAATCTCCATAAAATAGTATCCACTCTTAAAGCTCTCCCCGCTAAGACATTCTATAAAATAGAAAAGGTGGTCTTAATTAAAATCCTTGCATAAAGGTTACTATAAGTCTAACCCAGTAAGGGGGCCTAGGGGGACATATTATCTTGCCTTGAGAATTATGCTGTCGAAATTCAAATGTGCTAATGAATTATTGTAAAACCTAGGTAATACACATACCATACTTGTTGTAATATATTATGTGTCAAATACCATAAGACACGTGCACTTCTCTTTAGGGCTCTTGCATAACTATATATTTTTTAACTATGTCATTGTGTTTATGCATTGCCCTTTTTTTTGCAAATGAAATATGGAGTTATTTTAACAGGTTTGTCCAGTATGACAGGTGACTGGTTACATCATGTCTCTATAGGTATATGTCTCATGAAAAGTATACAATATTGCTATGAAAGAGTTTCTGTTGCAACAAATGGTTATGAGTATGGTATAATTTCCCAAAATCAATTTCAGAATGGTAATTTTAGTTTAGTGACTTATGATGAGAGTGGGGGAGAGAAGCCTGTCAAAAGACCCAATATATTTTTCAGATTTATAGAGAACTTAGGTGGGGGTATATAAGACCCTTCCCCATTTTAAATGTAAAAAAAATGTAAGGATGTTTTATTAGTATCTGTCCAGTCAACTTACTTCACAGTAATTATACTTGATCTCAATAAGGGTGGCAATAAATAGCACAGAGCCTGGTGGCGGCTACCTGCTGACTATACATGCACGCTAGACTTTTCAATTGCACAGGATCGGCCAGACAGCCACTCGATGGCTAGTCCAGGCCTGGGGTACACTAAATTATGCCACCAACAGCTTGACTATCTTTATTGTTAGATAAACTAATCATTATGCAAAGTAACATGTGAAGGTTAAGCTCATATGATCTTTTTTGGTAGTGATTTTACTTTACAGCTGGTAATATTTGGTAGTGGACTTCGACAAAGTACAAAAGTATCCTTGTCTGCAGAGGTTCTTTAAATTATTTCTGCATGTTAAATTGTTTACAGATGTGAGCTCTGGTAATTTCCCAAGAACTGGATATAAGAAAACCATAACTTGCTAGTTATGTTACCTGACACTTCAAGGGACATTATCCTGGTATTGCTTATAGGCGTCAGAGTATGCTTTTCTCATTTGAGCTACTACCTTTAATGGGAACAATGCTTAAAGAGTTAAAAAAGGATATGTTTCTTTAGTTCCATTACTCTGTGATTGCACATATAGAAATAACATTTATATTTAGGTTGTAATCTTCTGCTCCATATTAATTAAACAATAAAATCAGTTTAATAAACAAAGCATTCAACGTGCAAGCATTGTTGACTGGTGGTAGAAATGGGTGACTTTGATATCTAGGTAGAGATATTTTTTCCTGAAATATTGCTAATGCATTCATGAAATGTAATTAAGGAACAGCTAGGAGTAGCTTTTGGTTACAATTACCATCACAGTTGCATTTAAAATACCCTATCAGTATTAAGTGTAGGAATTAAGGTCAAAGCCCAAAATACAATACAAATATAGGAAAATTTAAGTCATGATTGGTGTGACGGAAGCCTCCATCACTGGGGCCACTGGAGAAGCCTGACTGCCAGCCTCCTCCCTATTGACTATGGGCCCTGGGTTTGTAGAGACTTCTGTGGCTACCCCCAGCAGTATCATCTCATCACTGGCTGAGGGGATTATCTCCGGCAGACAGCCATGATCTGCCACCAGGGAGTGACCACCATTCTTTGATGTTTAATGTTGTATAAATCAGTCTCCCCCCTATTGTATTGTTAATCCCGTTACTGCCCCTGTTGTCTCTGAGAGGCAGATTAAGGGGGCGGTTTGCGTCCCAATATCTTGTTTTATGTTAATGTGTGTTTTGCTGGATATATCCAGCTCTGTGTGTCTAAAATAAATCAGTTTTTCGTTTGGTTTTACCCTACACTGAGTTTCGGCTAGTGACTGGGGAACCGGGGAAAGTGTGTTGTCCCAGGCTAAGGGAGCACAAGACAGCGGAGGTAGTCGGTCGGACTAGCCAGCTCCGTGACATTGGTGGCAAGCGGTGGGATTTCTTCTTAGTCTGAGGGACACTTACTTTCTACCGGGATTGACCGACAGGACGGCAGACTTCGGTCGCCTTGACAAGGACATGGATGTGGTATCCGAATTCCAGGGACTGCTGCGGGTCATCCTCTCCTGCTACACCACTGCTTTGCCTACAGAACAATACCAGAACCTGAGGCAAGTGGTTCGACGGTCAGTATGGCAGAGGGCTGTTATACGCCGGGGTCGGTGTCTTCCAAGCTCCGAACAAAAGATTAGAGACCAGCGGGAACTACGGATGTCTTTCCTGGGACAGCAACCCCAGGAGCAATGGGTATCCGAATTGGACAAGCTGGTCCAACAGGAGGTAGAGCTGGAAGATCACTATAGGGCTCTGCAGTGGTATACAGAGCAAGCATATTGGGGAACTGCGAAAGATTGTTCTCCAGAGGGCTATGACTTTGGTGGCCCTGGATTATTATGGGATAGTCTTCAGGAGGATCCGGACTTCGGCAGTACAGCGGAGTGGCGGATTGAGGACATCCGGGATTTCAGGGAGTGGGACCTCCCAGATGCACTAGGACTTAAAAGTGATTTAGACTTTTTAATTACGCAGGAGTGGGAACTGGAGAAGGCGTATAAAAAACTGTTTGACCGCGTTCAACAGAATGCCCCAGTGTCCAGGGATTGTATGGATTTTGTGGATGTGATTGAGTGGTCAGCTGAGGGTGTTGACCCAGGCGGGGTGGATGGGACTGCGGTCTCCACCCCTGAGTCAGAGGGATACTGGGCAGCTAATCCAGATCCGATACTGGAGCTGTGCGACTGTGCTCCACAACCAGATCCAGAGATTGTGGATCTAACTGATTTTACATCTGAGGATGTTAACCCAAGAGGGGTGGATAACACTGCAGTCTCCACACCGGGGGCCTCAGAATGCTGGGCAGTCTGCCCAGATCTCTTAGTCCCATCTGAAGAGCTGGCAACAGGGCAGAGCGCTGCTGGCTTCTGCCCCACATCTGCAATGACTACAGGGATCCAGGGAGATGTGGCAGCCAGCCCTTCTCCCCAGCGGCAGCTCACATGTCCGGGAGCGGAGGAACTTGTTTTTCCTCCCCAGCGGCAGTGGGAGGAACCGAGAGATGTGACAGCAGGTCCATCTTCCCAGCGGCAGCTCACATGTCCGGGAGCAGAGGAACCGGCCCTCCCTCCCCAGCGGCAGGCCGACCCACAAGATTCCCTAACCCCAGCTGAAGTGCTGGCAACCAGGCAGAGCATCGCTGGCCTCTGCCCAGCACCTACCAAAGCTGCAGGAGTTCAGGGAGATACAGCGGCCGACCCGCCCCCCCAGCAGCAGAACCTAATTCCAGGACCGGATCAACCGGAACTCTCTCCTCAACGGCAACAGGAGCACCAGGGAGGGGATGCAGGCGGCATCACTCCCCAGCGGTACCCGGGAGATGGCGCAGCCGGCCCATCTCCCCAGCAGCAGCAGGAGCACCAATTTTGGGAGGGAATTAATGGGCCAAATAAACTGACTGACTACGGAGTCAACCCGTTTGGGGTCTCATCCTATGTCAGTCCAATTCGAAGGGGGGAGAATTGTGACGGAAGCCTCCATCACTGGGGCCACTGGAGAAGCCTGACTGCCAGCCTCCTCCCTATTGACTATGGGCCCTGGGTTTGTAGAGACTTCTGTGGCTACCCCCAGCAGTATCATCTCATCACTGGTTGAGGGGATTATCTCCGGCAGACAGCCATGATCTGCCACCAGGGAGTGACCACCATTCTTTGATGTTTAATGTTGTATAAATCAGTCTCCCCCCTATTGTATTGTTAATCCCGTTACTGCCCCTGTTGTCTCTGAGAGGCAGATTAAGGGGGCGGTTTGTGTCCCAATATCTTGTTTTATGTTAATGTGTGTTTTGCTGGATATATCCAGCTCTGTGTGTCTAAAATAAATCAGTTTTTCGTTTGGTTTTACCCTACACTGAGTTTCGGCTAGTGACTGGGGAACCGGGGAAAGTGTGTTGTCCCAGGCTAAGGGAGCACAAGACAGCGGAGGTAGTCGGTCGGACTAGCCAGCTCCGTGACAATTGGTAATTGAAAATGTATACTGTAAGTACTCAGCCGATACTAATTTAACATCCAGACACTACCACATACCAAAGAGTCTCATTTCATTGCTTGAGACATATAGTGGAGGGCAGGCGATACATTGAACTATACATTTTAGTATTCCTGTATAGCTTGCTTTAAATAAAAATATGTTCTTAAATATCTGAGGTCATTAGAAGAATCAAACTTGCCTAACTTTCAGAAAACATTATTCCCTATATTCACACAGGCCTGGAGTAGTTACATTCCTATAGCACATGTTTTAAAGATGTACTATAGTCCTACTAATCACTTCAGTGGTAATCAACATTCTGGTCTAGGCTGACTACAGTAGCAGGTCAATGGGGCAGCAGTCCTTCTGCTGCAATACTGAGGGACAGGTTGCCCTCTTGGGTGATCAGGCCCCCCAAGGTGGGTCTTTGGACAATGGGCTGAAGAGAAAGTTCTGATCACCACAGTTGGAGCTTTTACACTATGGGGGACTGCGTTGAGTAGTCAAGGCCTCTATAGTATGCAGTAAAAGGTGCTGCGTACTAGAGGACTACAAAAAACTTGCGGGCGTGGGTGGTGTCTTTCGAGTGTTGCGGGCGGGAGCGGGCAGTCAATGTACCTGCAGGTCCCAGTAATCCCGAAGCCCTGCAAGGCTGCCTCGCGTTGCTTTCTCACAGCAGACGGGATTGGACACATATGTTGCGGGAGCAGGCGGGATTGAACACATATGTTGTGGGAGCGGGTGGGAGTGGAACACACTGCAGGAGGGGGCGGTAATGGTCACAAAATCAGCGGGGGCTGGCGGGATTAAGATAACAGTCCCGCACAGGGCTCTACTTCATACCTTAAAGACACAGAGCACTGTGATATGATGTCATATTCTAATTATCAGCAGAGAGGATGGCAGTCGTGGAGGGGCAGCTAATACATCATTGAAGGTAATACAAAAGATAATACGAAAACATAATTTAATGTAATCTAATGAAGAACAGCTTCATTTTACCAGTGTGGTGGTACACTATCTTGTAAAATGGAAATCCAATAAAATGTGAACATTTAATAACAGATATGTTGAATAGTTATTATTAAACAAACAGTACAGTAATAATTCTGCAGAAGTTTTTGTTAAAAAATATTAAATATAACTATAGTAATAAAATAGGTAAAATTTGCAGTAGTTTTTGTTAAAATATGAATAATTGTAATATTAAAATAGGTAAAAATTCTGCAGTAGTTTTTGTGAAAAAATAATAATAACTATAATATTAAAATAGGTAATGTTCCCTATTTTCTTACAATAATGTCCAAGATTAATGAGAGTTGATAGATGCTTTGCCTGAGAGTAGCTTGAACACAGTGCTCTTTGGCTTGCAGTTTGGCACAAGAAACTGGGCCTTGTCTATGCTTTTTTTTATTATTCCTGTGGTTAAACAATGAAGATTTATCTGTGCCTGGATGAATTTCACATGCACAATACATTTAAGGTATATTAATCAAACTCTACAACAAGTGGAAACAATTTATTCCCAGAAAATTCATATTTTTATGACACCAGTGATGCTGGATAAACCTGGATAAGCATAATTTTGATTTTGTTTCCCATTCTTCTAAAAATGCACCTGGATAAAGCAACCATAATGCTGATACAGATTTTTTACTTATATGTAATTATAGAAATTTACCATAAATGTATTCTGTTTGCATTTTTTTTCATGAAGGACAATGGCTTGAATTCTGTTAACTGAAGACACCAAAGAGCTTTAAATGTGTTAGGGACATCCCTCTTGTTCTATTAAATAACTCTAGAAGGAATGAGCCGAAGCAGTTGTAAAAAGACCTGTAACCTTTAAATGCATAGTTACATATGTTAACTTTATATTGTTGTTTTAACATAAGTAGAACAGTGTTTGAGTACTTTATGTGCAAATTATAATCAACTATGAACAACAATTATATCTATTTTGAAAAAATGGTATTCTAGTACATGAATACTGGATGTGTATTATATGCTTCATTTCAAGTTTAATTATGTTGGCTTTGTCCATAAAATAGCTTTTTTTATGTCTTAACTGCTTTGACATTATCAAATGGAACAGAATGCACAGATCATGTAAAATGGAAAACTAAATGGAAAAGTATGCAAAAATTTTATGTGTCACAGACAAAAGATAGAAAGAGAAAAAAAGACACTGGATAGTGAGAAGAGGGGAGAGAGGAGGCAGGTAGGGTAAAGGGAAAAAAAGAAAATCAGGGAGAAATAGTGGGAAAGAGAGCCACAAATAAACTCCTAGAGAAATGTCATAGCGTATATTTGCTATTAGGTGAAATGTTAAACAGTGGAAGCAATGGGAAGTCATCGTTGATGTTTTTGAAGGTAAGGTTCACAAGATTAGATGAGTTTTCAGAAAGCCAGAAAAAATATGTTCAAACCAGGATTAATTGGCATTAATGATCAGAGTATGACAAAATTGACTTAGTATTTTTAATATACAATTTGGTAATTTTTGCTCAGCCACTTTAGAGATGAATCTAAATTTTTTTTATTTTTTTCCAAATGCAAACAAAGTTACAAGACCCAAACTGGCGTTCTGGCACACTGGGCAAATTCTCGATGGGCTGCTGGACATTGGCACCCCATACCCCAATCTGCTGCTCCATTGTGTGTCCAACAACTGGATATGCCTAGCCATGCACTACAATAACACATCATATAGGCATTTCTTTTACTGATTAATGCCATGATTTTTCAGCTGACAGGTATGCTTTTGCCAATGAGATTGAGAAAAGGAAATACTATGATATCCAACTATTGGGGGTATTTATTAATAGACGTTTTAGTACAAAGTTCCCAAACTGGTCTTATTAACATAGCACACTTGTGGACCTTCTCATTGATTGCCGATGTGGAAGGACCAATTTTCAAAAGCATAATTACTCTTAAAAAAAAGGAGGAAGAAGAACTGTTGTCTGCTTTCTCACCACCTTGCACACAAGCATGGTGTGTACTGCATGTGTAGTGATATATAATCTGTTCTACTGAAAAACCTTGAGATACTACATTCTGCTACGAATTCTGGATAAAACAGATTTAGAAATGACCTCATTTTTTATTGCATTCTTGTCCTGTTCAGATGGAGCTCTAGAAACCAAAACATTTAATTTTTTTTTATAAAAATGAGAAGCAATGACATGACCTTAAAATAAGAACAAGTTTGGAGTGGTTAAAATACACTTTATTGTGTATCGTCAAATATGCCTCTTTACATAGCCCATAAAAGCATGCCCATTAAATGTTATAATAGAACAAATGATTCACAAGAACCTTAAAAACATCTACATAGCAAATGATGTATCACTAAAATTGCCACACGGTTGCAGATTTACAATCCAGATGCACATGAATGTTCTGGGATTCTCATGGTGCTTAGTTAAAGGAATTATATGTAAAATATTTTTTTAAACAGCTATCACTTTTATTTATTTTCACATATAGAAAGACTAGATAGCTTATTGGGGAACAGTCTGTCTTCCTATGATATCCAAGCTTTGTTTTTACAGTACTCCCTCAAAACCAGAATTGTAATAAATGTGTCAAATCACTTCATGGGAGGCAACATTTCATGAGAACTCAAATAAAATGTGCATGCTGTTAGAACAAGCCCTTAAACAATCACCAGTTAAGACACTGTAACAAGAGGAACTGTTCTTTCTTGCAGTTCCCACAAAGTGCGAAGCCTGTTCTGGAAATGTGCTGGTGGCACGCACAGAGGTTCTCCATGTTAAAAAACCATATTAACATCAAGCTTTGCTAACAAAAATACTAACTGCAAAAAAGACCCTCCTCAAAGTAATGCTTCTTATAGAAAAATTTAAATTACACATAAATGTATGAACAAGGCCAAATTTTGTAGGAAAACAAGTAGTAGTTGTCATGTCAAGGATAATGAGCAATTCTGGAGCAAAGTGCTAACTAGTATGCAATAAATGAAAATGTTCTATTGGTTGCCATTTAAAGGGGATTTTTTTTGTTCAACAATTTCAGTGCCATCCAGATATGTGATACATGGGGCTTGAACTATTGCCCAGTAAAATGTTTATTGTAGCCATAAACAAAACAGGCCATTCTGTAAATTAATAATTTAGTCAGACCATTCTATTTCCATCATTCCATCAACCATTCCAATCGGAAATTGAAATGTCTGCCAGTGAAGTGTTACTTGTTGTACTCATTATTTTACATTTCTGCTCTCTGATACTTTTGTATAAGTTGTATTTTGCATAGCGTTGTTCCCAAATAATATCTATGAAAACAAGTCACTAGCAAAAAAAAAGCAGTAACTTGTTATGTAAAATAAATTGTAACTTGTAACACACAGTTTAGAGGTGGAAAAAACATGGAAGTACATTAGATGCTGTATAAACTATGAAAGACAAACATAGAACCATAGAATTTGACGGAGATAAAAAAACATTCAGTCCATCTAGTCTGCTATTTTTTCCTAATGTAAGTCTCAAGTCCTAATCAGTCCTTGATCTTGTCTTATATATCAGATAGCTTTATGTTTATCCTATGCATAGATAAATTATCTTACTATATTAACTTTTACATCTAAAACTCTGACCCTCTAGTTTAATTTAAATGTTTCTATCGCATCTCCTTGTTCTCTTCTTTTCTTCAAGATATACGTAATGAGATCCATTTGTCCTTCATGATAATCTTTATCCTGCAAACCATTTACCATTTTAGTAGCTATCAATATCCTTCTGGAAATGGGGTCTCCAGGACTGTACACAATACTATAGGTGAGGTCTGATCAGAGGTCTGTAAAGTTGCCACCTCCCTTTTCCTGCTACAAATGCCCAGGGCTGCCATCAAGGAGGTACAATGAGTACTTGTGTATGGGGCCTAGGCAAGCAGGGGGCCTCAGCCTCCCTGATCTGTCAAAGCGCCACTCATTTGCCCTGATGCTTAATACCCAGGAATGGGTATTTGCAGGCTTTGGGGCCCAAATGGCCCCTTTCTAGGGATTGGAGCATTGGAAGCTCTTTCTGGACTTTGTAGCCTAGTGGCCCCAAAGCACAGGGCACAGTGGCAGAAGGAACATGTGGTAGGTCTCTAGATTTCTACTGGGCACCAAGATTTCACATGGCACTAGTTTACATTTATCAACATTAAATGGGCAGGTATGTGTAAGGGCAGGGTATGTGTATATGTGTGTTTATGAGCAGTCGTGTGTAAGGGCCTGCCGAGGCAGGTGTGTATAAAGGCAGTGTGTAAGGGCAGCGTAAATAAAACAACCTCTGTAAAAAAACAGCTGTGGGACACAATTTTCCATTCTTGCCTCAGGTGCAAAAGGAGCTAGCTACGGCTCTGGAGAAGGGCAATGATGGCTCTTCAAAATAGGAAGTTGATGGTTAAAGTTTCATAATTGTTCCAAATTCTTACCACATTTCATTTCTTAAAAGTATCTATTGGAAAGTATTCTTAAGCTATAATAAGGCTAAGCTAAATATAAGATAAGGCCAGGTACTAAGGAAAGTATTCAAAGGTTGGGCAAACTAGATGGGCCAAATGGTTCTTATCTGCCATCACTTTTAAAATTCCCATAATACATACCTCCGATTTTTGGGCACTGTCACGTGAAGTCTTGCTTTTGGGTCAGTTGTAGAGATCCTCTGATCACCTCTGTCAGGTACCACAAAACCAGATGGAGACGATAGTCTAGTTTAATCACACCTTTAATGATAATAAAAAATACAAAATAATAAACAGTAGCAGAATCCAGGAACTTGGTCAATATACACAGCTTGGGGTCTGAAGTTAAAGCGGGTACCCAGGAAAGCCAAAGTCAGGATTCCGGAGAGGAGTGAACTCAGAAGCCAGACCAGGATCAGGAACTAGACTGGGAAGTCAGCCAGGCCATGGTCATACACAAGAAATGGCAGAAAAATAATAGACGCGCTTAGAGATCAGAGACCACGTAAGGGCAGAAAGTAACTGAGCCTCTGAACCTAAATAATAAGAGAACAACAGGAAACGGGCTGGCTGATTAGCAGGTTACCAGGGAAACAGAGGAATGAAAGGCTGCTAATTAGTATCAGCTGAGGTGTTCCTGTTTGCTGAACAGAGCCAAGTAGTGGAGCAGAAGAAGGGTGAGAACCCTGACAGCCTCTAACTGGCCTGTGACAACTGCTGCCACGTGGCCACCATGTGACACTAGCCGGTCACCACAAGGTGTCTCTTCTGGTGGGGCCAGCAGGTGTCTATGCTTCTTTGACCAACTTGCACCTTCCTAGCTACAGCCACACTCCCAATACAGTATCCTAAATCGGACACCTGAAGTATTGGGAGGGGTATGATAATATTAATCTACAGTACATACCCTTCAGTGTGGCGAGTTCCATAAGCACCTTACAAATAAGTAGATAAAATAATTAAGTTGACCCTAACTTTTTTTGAGTCATTAGTATATTTATGTAGGGTGCTGCCCTAGGCCTTTCGTCCACTGTTCATTCTATGTAGCTCTACAATATGATGTGTGAATAAAGCTCCTTGTCACAGACCTCCATAGTGGAGATTTCCCTTGTAACTGTCCCATTAGTTCAGTTGGTTTGCCTTTCTTCTGCATGATGTCACATCTCATTTGGACAGTTCATTAGAAGAATTGCAAAACACATATAATAGACAAACTTTTTAGTTCAAAGTACCAAGTACAGCTAAAAGCCCACTGTGATCTCCCTTCCTACATCAGTAGCCCGGTCTGTAACAGAGCTTAGAAACTCAACACATTTAAACACAAAAACAGTATATGTGTATATATTACAGCTTGTGATAGACAATGAATGACTAGTGAGAGAGCATCAAATGGATTTGGCTTCAGCGAGAGGTGGAAAGAGTAAAGCTTTTTATCTAGCACAAGCAGTAAGTAATTGATTTATTCCAGTTAGCTGTTTGTGATGGTAACTATTATATGATAAATTAGCTATGGGATTATTCTGAATGGAGGCCAGAAAAAATAAAAGCATTTGTAGTTAAGTTTCTAAATCAAATGTCAAGAGATTTGCCAAATACAACAATGAAAGCTGCATCTTAATGTATCTTAAAAGTGTAAGAAAGAAGCATTTATGAAAGAGAACACTGAAGAAAATGTGAATAGGAAAATACATTGAGAGGTTAACGATGAGGTAGATTTTTTGCTTTTTGTTAAAAAAATAATAATTGTATGAATAAAACAGATTAAAAAACATCTACTGTCTATAAAAAAAAAAAATATATAACTTCTAATGGCTAAGTATGGTTTAGGTTCCTACAAAGATGAAAGTGTGGAAAGAATTGTTGCTCACTAAAAGCCTTGGCAAGCTGTATCTATTATTTTGATCAGAACATGTATGTTCTAATGCAGTCCACAGTCGGAGCCAAATTTAAATTGCCCAGAACCATATTAATAAATAACCAAAATCCTTTTGTTGCTTTGGGCAAACAGAGTAATGTAGCTTTCAGTCAGTGCTCAATATATGGAAAATAATTTGGAGCAGGTGCTTGGTCCATTGCTGCAGAAGTATTTATAATAAAATGTCATTTTTACAGAATAAACTAAAATGAACTAAAAGAACAAATGCAAAATGAACAATAATAACAGAGTCATAAACCCACATGCACAATGTGGTAACAGAGCACTGTAGTTAAACCATTCATATTTTTTTTTTATATTATTATTATCTTTTATTTATATAGTGGCAACAATTTATGCAGCACTTAAATATGTTTATTCTCAGATCAGGAGAAAATTAGTCTTCAGTACAGAATTTTGATCGATTCAAAATATATTTTATGAATGCATGTAAGGGGTGCTCAGAGTGCTATTATTTGGCATATGGTGCATTTCAGGATGGAGTAGGTACCCCTAAAATGAGAATGGAACTTTGGGTTATTAACCAAATGTCAAAACAATGTCAAACATGCTCATATTAAATTACACCTTAAATATATGTTATATATGCCCCTAGTGGTGTAGCCACAAGGATTCCCTTGTTTGCTGGAGCTGTCTGTACAAATAGCCTTATGTCCCGGCCAGTGTCTAAGTTGCTGGCAGCTTTGGGCAATGTGTATCCATAATGAAGGATAGACAGGGTGTTTCATAGCTAAAACCCTCCATGCTGCTTTGCACAGCTTTTGTATTGTGGATGGCATGTACAACATGTACCAACGTCTTGAATTGATGTCACAGTAACACAAGTTTTGTGCCAGGAGAGGGACACCTGCATATTGGTGAAGTAGGACACTTGGATTGTTATAAATTTGTTTGAATTAGTTTCAAGTATGTATACTTTTCTACTTGTAATAGAACCATACCCAAATTAATTTTACACAAATTACACCAACTCAAGTATACCAACATGATACTTGGCATAACAATTTTCCATCTTTTAGGTACAATAAAACATATCTGCTTGTTTCTATTAAAAAAAACATTAAAAAATGTAGAACACTTTTTTTTAGCATTGTTATAGTACCTACGCCATTAAGTATTAGCAGAGAAAAGATAATAAAGATACATTACCTTAAAAATTCCAGATTAAATCAAAATGTTTAGAACATGTTACATGTACATTGTTTAAAAAATGTATACGCAAACTACTATGCTAGCACTACTGATACTTGCTAATATACATAATACATGTAAAATATAATATATAATTGTATTTTCCAATTCTAAAAGGTACAATTGTTCTCTGACGTAATTTAATTTGTACCAAGACTCCAAACATACAGATGTTGTTAGCATAAGTCATGAGTTTGAGTTGTCACAATCCCATATGACACGCACACTTCTGGACTGGCAAAAGTAGGGAGCGGTTTACACGCTGGTTGAAATAGCATAATATACGCAACCCATCTGTGTGTAATTTAATAGTAATCAAATCAGCAATTTATGCCAGGTACAATGACGCGAAATAAATGTTTTAAGTTAAAACTGCCATGCATTTCTTAGAGTCTTTTGGGTATACAATGAATTACCATGATTCAGTAACAAGTACTGTACAGTGCAGTTTTCGACTTGTACAGGTGTAGACATTGGTAAATATCCACTGAAATATAAGAACAGTGCATGGCTGTAAAACACATTGTCAGGTCTACAGAATATCACTTTTCTGCTTTTAATTTGATGAAGATTTTGGACTTTGGTAGGAATGAAGAACTAATATTTATGTACTTACTGTCAAGGAGTCTCAGCTACAATTCCCTAAAAGATAGGTAATGTTAGGTTTCTAGATTGCCTTGATTTACAGTTACACTGTTGAATCACTAGCTTTGAAGGACACAGACACCATCTGTTTTATATATATATATATATATACACCTTAACGTACTGTGGTTACAAATGTTAAAAAGGGCAATCTTTGTATCTCTATCATTCTGATGAGCTTGGTAAAATGTAGTCAGATTATGCTGGGGCACACTACCAGTTTGTGAGGAATTTATCATTTGTTTCCACTTCAGTGATATAGGATTTTAAATAATTGCACCAAATCTGTTTCCAATCATTAGGTGATTGTGTAACTAAATCGTGTTCTTACGCTGTCATGTATTCACAAGCGATAATGACTGGCATTAGTGCTGCATAAATCTTTCCTAGAAAATAATTTTGGAGTCTATAATTTTTTCCCCCACTGGAAATATTTACTTGAATTTCTACTAAACTATCAACAATTCTCTTTCATTCCTAGGGGAACACACATCTGGGCATTTTTTCATATAATGTGTGTTCTCCAAACACATATTAAGCATATTTATCTACTTTTTTCCCCATTGCTTATTATAATTATTAATTTTACAAACTAGGTTGAAGTATTAACGGTATTTTGAAATATCTAAAATTCACTTAAATTATCTATTTAACCCACCTAACCAAAAATAAATTTTACTTCTAAACTTCTTGTCATTTTCTGGTTATTGTACCAGTTAATCATAGTAGTATAAACTAAATAGATCTGTATCTAGCCTTAATGGGGATGCTAATCAGGTTAATGCCGGAACCTAGGGTTGAAATTCAACAGGATACTTGAAATCTGAGGCGCCTTCAAGTCAGCACCATGTAGCATAAAGTAGATAAATGAAACAAATGATCCAAATTCACTTGTATTTGAGATTTAATGAAGAAACAGGTGGGCATAGGTGTTTAATGAAGAAACATGTGCTTTATCATAGCAGAACTCTTTGACCTACTCTAAATTCCCCCTGGGGACCTGGGGTGGCAGCTGAATGCCTTCTGCTTCACTATTGTTTCTATATAGAAAAGACAAGTAAAATAATCAAAAAAAAAATTGCACTCCGCCAAGAGGGATGAACTCCATTAAAGACCTCAGAATAAAAGTACTGAAGGGGAACATCAAAAACACACAAGACAGGAAAACATTCAAAATAAAGATGATTAACCTTTTCAGCACTGAGAACACTGGATTAAACGTGCATATAGGATTCCTATTACCAGGGTCAGCCTTAGGGGGGGTATGCATGTGTGTATGTTTAAGCTTTTCCCACACATCCATTATTCCTTCTCCCCCTATTGTTGTGATGTTCTATATGCCTCATGATGTCATGATGTCCCAAGGAATGATGACATATTTCTTCTTCTGGGCCTCTCCCTCTCCATGCGACGATACTGGGTAGTCTGCCATGTTTAAGGCCTTCTCCTGGTATGCCTGGTTCTGTGACATTTGGAACAGCTTCTTCACAGATTGTGTCATGTACCTCGGACTGAGTTCCCGATGCCCTTGGCATCCTCTGCTGGTGCTGTGCCTTTCCCACAGCCTCGCTGGAGCATCAAGCAAGGTATTTGTGGTGGCTATGCAGATCTGATCAGCTAAGCGCCATCCTGCTTGGCATCGGGCCAACCCACCCCCGCCTATATTTTTATGTGAGAGACATGGACACTTGCTACACACCCTGGAACATGGGCACCTTTCAACCTGACAGGGCCACCTTTAGGCAGGGGCAAGCACCTAGCAAGGTCTTGCAGGATCTCCCCACATCAGTACCACTTCTGTCTTCTAACAGCTTCTGTTGCTGTGTTTTGTCCCATTTCAGATTTTTTTTCACCTGGCCTTTTCATGTAAGAGGCTTGCTGAAAGCTTGAGGTGTTAAAAGAAAAGCTGGGGGCGGGGGTTAAAAACATTAGAAATTCATTTAAAAGTAAAAAAAAAATTTGTGAAAAAGTGAAACAAATACATATTTGGGATGTATACAAAATATGGAAAACAGGAAAATGCATAATAAGACAGAACATGAATTGACAAAACTGCTTCCAGATCTGGTAGAGTAGTGTGAATGAGGTTAAATACCTCTTCTACCTTGCACCTAGCTTGTGACAAGATGATGAGTTGCAGAAAGCTTGGGATGTTACAGGAAAGGCTAGATGGGAAGTGTTTCTGACCGAGAGTCACATCACTCAAAGATGGCTTCTGGCCTTGATATATGACTTAGTTGTTGTGTGGGCATGAGTCAGTATTGCATACAACACATATGATTACAATGGAACTATTGAAATGTCCAGGATGTATTTAAGTAGGGATTTCATTACAAACATTTCATGTTTTTTTGCCGTGTTCTGTTGTTGTACATCACGGTAGACAAATATAGGCTACACACTTAATGAACAGTCTGCTGATGTTATTTATCTAATTATATTAATTATAAGCAGATGGTAGGG
Organism: Sceloporus occidentalis; assembly: GCA_023333645.1. Classification (NCBI taxonomy): domain Eukaryota; kingdom Metazoa; phylum Chordata; class Lepidosauria; order Squamata; family Phrynosomatidae; genus Sceloporus; species Sceloporus occidentalis. The sequence goes on from JALMGF010000227.1 coordinate 673,668, forward strand.
TAGTTACTACTGCTGTACTTAGTTACAAATAGTTATTCAAAGATTACATCTGATTTGACTATTTTGAAAGAAAGGCCCATTTTAGGATATTGTAATCATACTGTAAATTGCAGTACATGATTGGTACACTAACATAATTCTTCCATGTATTACTTATAATTCATGAGCAACGTTTCAATGATATGTAGAGCTCACTGAACACAACCACAATGTGCTCAGGAGGGGCTAAATCTAGCATTTACATGGAGTGGGTAAAATTATTTCAATCACAAACTTGGTCATGAGGATAGTCTTATATACAGGATTTATAAGAAATAAAACATTTACCAGCAGGACTTTAACTACGATACATTCCTACAGTAATTATTAGACTTGTGCATTCGGATTCGGATGACAATTTCCTCAATTCACACAAATGTCTGAAAACTAGGAGGGACCCCAAAAAAACAACAACAAAGAATTTTCGTTTGCATTTTGTTGTTTTTTTACCACTCACGCTCTCTCACATTGTAACTGGAAATGGCTGATTTTTAATAGGATTTCTTCACAGCTTTACCACTAATCCAAGTTTAAATTTAAAAGGCAAATTGATCAGTAGAAAACCACTTTGCAATTATGTTAGTACAGCTACAAACTTCCTTGAAAACAACTAAAACAACTAATAGACTGCAAGCTTTTAAACAGTAGTTTATATAGTGGTTTAGTGGTGGCTTCTATTACAATTGCATGCATTTAGATTAGGTAGCAGATACAACAATATGTTAATACTATTTCTATATAGTTAAACATTAGCTTTTCATGCGCTTTAACTACTATAATATGTGTGAACAAACAGATGTATATTTGTGTGTGGTATATTTAACTTGCGTCATGTTCACATTTAAACATAAAATTACATTGTTTACATGTGTGGATACATTCTGTTTTGCATAATAACATTAATTCATGTTTGATTTAGAGGGATGGAGTCAAGCTGTTTGGTATTTATTCTCACATCACAAAAGTGAGGGAGACCTCCTCTGGTTAGAAATAAATATTCCCTGGTAAGGGTAACAGGAAACATTAGCATAATGCCCTAAAAGAGGGTCCCCATTAGGCTATAACACAGAAAAGATACATTGTGTAACTTACAGCCAGCCCAGTCGTGCTGGCCCTACGTGTATGTCCCCTTCAGGCCAATACTAAAAGGTGATATTCTTGTTTGTATTTTTATATATAAACCTGATCACTGGGTCAAAATGTTGGTATGATACTCAAATATATTTGCATTCATTCTGTTCAATCTTTTGTGTGATCAAATTTAAAGCAGTTTTTAATTCCAAGATGTGACACAATCAATTATGGGAATGTGGGTACCTGTGCAAGGCATTGTATCCATGCAAATCATTTTTCTATGTTTCACCCTGAAAGGAGCAGATGTTTCTGAAATAAGTGGCCAATATGGCACAGCCCCATAGAAAGAATGTTGTTTTCAGGTTCTGATGAAATCACTGCTATTTTAATTATTGGATTAGGTATGAATATTTGTATTTATATCAGGTCCAAATGCATCATTGTTTGGTTTAAATCCAGTGTTTGGTGTATTTGCAAAACAAATTTACCCCTCTTGATACTATGCATTGGATGGAAAATATTTTACACCCTTCAAGTAAAGAGATTCATTAAAGGCACTCCTCCCTTACATTGACATACACTTGTTAAGAATGACATATCCTGGAAAGATTTCATGGTATGAAACAATTAAGTAGATAGCTACAGTTCTTATTTTGAGGCACTACATACAGTATACAGCTGGTGCCAGACTGAAATCACTGCTATGGGGAATAATTTATTATGTGTGTGTTGTTTGTACATTTAAAAGTATGATAGCATCATTGTTTCCAAAAAGAAGTCATGCATTTACCTTTTTTAATAGTTGAATCAACATGGTATGCCTGTATATGTGGGGAATATAGAATATACAAGCTTTATTTACAAGTGTGTCATACATAGAAGATACCTATAGGGACTATTTTAATCCTGCATTTCAACATGTGTATTATTGTAAAAAATTTTTTACAAAGATTTGTTGAAAATAGTGGCAGACGTTTATGTCCTCTTCTCTAACATAATGCTTACAAAGTCTGCCAGAACAATCGCTTATGTACTTTCCATGGCACCGATCAGGTTGCCAGTGGCACAGCCCATCTCAAGCCAGATCTGCACGTGAGCTGTGGCAAGTGTCTGTATACACGCTAAAAAATGAAGATGAAGTTTGAACCAAGTCAGCTTTTTCAGAAGCAAAATATTAGATGCCTGTAAATTATGATAATAGGCTTCTGTTGACCATGAGTATAATTACATGCTGCAGAGAAAAGGGAGATGATTTTCAAACCAAGCATGTATAAAACCCAGATATCATATGTCATTAAGGATTCACGTAGTGCAGCATTTGTAAATAAAATTAAGAAAGGCTGTAGAGTAATAATTAATACTAGTTGTGATGCTTCTATATTTTCATATATGTGGTCTTTACTATTTAAATTGTCTCTGGTCCTCAGTACAGGAGAATTACAGTGTAAAGTTATCCTCATTTTTAGTTGGTACTAAATACTTCATTATGATATATGTTGACTATTCTATATGTTATCAGTTAATCGCATCTTTGGTAGTCTCCATTGTTGGATGTGTAATGTATTCAGGAATGTATGAAAGTCAAATAAGGTTACTTTTTTAACTCCTTCAAGTTTCCTGTTGTATATCTAGTTCCCAGTCACATGTCTCATTGCTGGCTTCAGTTGTGCTTTAGACTACATACATTACTTTCAAAAACATTAAAAAAACTAAATAGATGTGTATCTATACCAAGTGATAACAACTACAGTCTGTAAGCAAGTCATCAATTATATTGTTTGATATAAACAAGCTAGATTTATGTGATTTTCCAGTGATATATATGCATTTATTAGGTACTATATCAGCGTTTAAACACCATAGACCCTTGGCAAATATCTATAATGAAATATATCAAACCTCATAATGTACTAAGCATTTTGTCACGTAATCACAATGGTGCCATTACTTCACATCATTCAAAAATATACCCAAATACTATCCAGCTATAATACTCAAGGGTCGGGAAGCAGTCAGGTTTTCAGGGTAGTAAAATCCTTAACACATTACTTAAGGATGATCTTTAGTTTTTTATGTTATTCAGACAAGACTGTCCATGAGACCCTTATACTTGGGATTAGTACTATGTTATACCCGCTAATCTTAAAACAGTATGAGAAATATCTAAGACCAGGCCGAAATGTAATACATAATGTGGTAGCTCTAACATAGTTAATGGTGTATTCTGGTCTAGAACAATTAGTCCTTCATAGTTTCCTTCCATCTGGCCCCACGTCTTTAAAAAAAAAAAAGTGGAGCCCCAATATAAGATATTTTTTAATATATATATATATATAAAGAACTAAGTTACAATGAAACAAAACTTGTTAACATGTTGTACATGGGGACAAGAACTAGATTATCTGAATTGTTTCCCTTTAAATAATGTTGTTCCAGCTACTCTGCTAATTTTGCAAGGTGGGCCCCCTGGGGCCTAGTTTATTCGCTTCGGATACTACAGATGTAAGACGTGTTTTATCCAAGTGGAACAGCACCATTAATGTCAAGATTTTGTTAAACTTTTCTTTGTAGAATAAACCATATTAAAATAAAATGTGAAGATTAAATAAAACAGAGAAAATAATCCTCTTATGATATTTTTTTTACATGTTCTACCTTGTCTAATTGTTCAGTCAAGCCTTCTTATAATGTTAATGTGAAACCAAAATAGTATTCAGCAATGAAAAATGCTTTGTTGCAAAAGCATCCTTATTGATTTGCACGGTAATTAATATTTCACTTGTAATAAGTCATTTTAATTTCTCACGCAACATTTATGCCTATGGGCCACAGCCTGTCTACTTGGTTTCAGCATTGCAACCACATGAATGTGTTTGGTAATATACTTCTCTTACACTCTGTGGCATTCAATTTAAGTAAAGCAGGCAAATTATCATCTATAAAAGACTTAACTTTGTCATTTCATTCTAAAATTGGAAACAGTAAAATTGACGTGTAATCAAATAAAGCAAAGGTTCACCTTTCTTTTATTTTACATTGAAATTTAATTTGATAGTCTTATTAATTGATACCAGGTTTATGTTAAATCCTCTAGAGGTGTACTTTGGTATGCAACTTCCCACAGGACTAGTGCAAAACTTAAGTTATGTAAAAAGAAAATGCAAAATGAAAGAGGTATTGTCAGTTCCAGCACTTAAATTCCCATTGCTCCCCCAATTAACCTAACCTAACCTAACGAGGAGACACATGTGTTGTGATTTGTACTTGACCTATAATTGTAGAAGGGTGATATCACATATTCCAATCGAACACCTTAGGATCTGGCTTTTTATGCATGCGGTGAAAATAATAGTAGAAGGATTATTGTAGATACTAGTTACTCGGCTTCTGTTATGTGTCATCATAAAACAAAGGTGATTTTAACCTATGTATCTTGAATGCAATTGATTATCCACAGAAGGGATATTATTTGGCCAAGTCTATTTTAAATCTATGTAACCAAAGCCCCAAAGAGGCAGCAAGGTCAGGTCTTACCTCATTTGTTAGTGCAGCTGTTGAGTCGTGAAGTCACTGGACATGTCTGGTTTCCTTCTGTCACAGTTGTTCACTTATCCCTTCAGTACTGACGAGACCAGCAGAGCATTGCAAAATAGATGGTGTAAACGCTTGAACCAAACAGCACTAAGGCTTACCTGCTGCTGTTGCTATGATTGATGCTAAACAGACACATGAAGGTGGTCTGTAAGTCTTATTTTTTTTACCCGATGAGATTATCTTCTTATGGGGGAGATTTTCATTTGTGTAAAAGCTCATTTTATTGGCACCAGCAGCTAATTTTTTTTTTTAACAAAACAAAGTAGCAGTACAACATGTACAGTGATATTATTTAAAAACAGTATCCTAAAGTGTACTTTAACTTATCAGTTTTCCACACCAGTAGCATTACCAGAAGTATTTTTTATAGAACTTGTAGAAATGAAACAGATAATATGCACTGGATATATAAGGTTTATAAAGTGGACTTAATTTTTTTATGTATATCATAGCTGAGAGGTTCTTTTAAATTTCTTTTTTATGCTTCTCAAATGCATTCTTCAGAATCCCTCCACGTGTATTTACCCATTTGCCAGCCCTTCAACTATTTTCTGTGCAAGAGATGTGTTCGGCCAAACATGATATACTTACTGCCAATTAGCTCTGGTCCTCGCTCAGCGAATGGGCCTATTCATACCCCTATATGCTGAAATGATTTCAATGAGAGTGCAAGTATCGTCAGATCATAGAGAAGGAGGTCAGCTGCAGCTCTGTAGGTGCCGCTCCTTCCTCAGTGTTTTTTTCATTTTTGAAGAATGCGTATTAAACTACTCACAGTGTACTGTAATATGCATTTTTTTTCTTAGTGGGACTGTCAGGGAAAGTAAACTGTCCCTTAAAAATTACAAAGTTAAAATCCAGTTTGGTATAATATATTTTTTTTTTTATACTTAATCATATTTTATTGTTTTTTTCACAGCTCATACATAAAACAAATAGAGACGACATAGTACTAAGACAGTACATAACAACTTGGTCATCAGTTTACACATTCGTCTTCCCATCTCGTTAGATCACTATACGGTCATATCCTAACATAGTAAACATCACCAACCATACAAAAAGAAAAAACAAAAAAAAACAAAAAAAAAAAAAAAAAAAAAAGAAACAGAAATGGAGTCAGGAATAAGATTATTTACAGGTTACGGATTCATATCATCAATTTCATTAATTTTTTTAATCCAGTCTTTACAAATGTCTGATTTTATTTTATATGATAAGCTAACCCACCAAAGACCACTTTCCATTTGCAATTGGAACAATATTTGTTTCACTAATAATGTCTTAGCTATTAATTTAGGTTCTTTCCAAGCTCTGGCTATTAGTATCTTAGTTGCCGCTAATGCGTGTATTATTATTATTTTTCTTTCTTAGGAAGAATATGGAGAAGAGCTATCTTCATGTTTTCCTCTAATAGGATATTATCCAATTTCCTTAATAATTCATATGTGTGATTCCATAGCGGTCTAATTTCTTTACAGCTCCACCAAATATGCTTATAATCCCCCTTATCTACATAACATCTCCAGCAAATGTCCGATGTATCGGCATACATATTCTTCAGCTTTGATGGGGTCAAATACCACCGGTGCATAACTTTAAAATAATTTTCTCTAATTGTTATAGAATGTAAGGTATTGTAAGTCAAATTTATTGCTAAATACCACTCTTCTTCTGTAATCTGTAGCCTTATATCTTTAACCCATTTCACTAGGAACTTTTCTGGTGTAGGCTCATCAGTTTCTTTAATTAAAGCATATAAATTAGTCATAACATTCTTTATAGAACTCTTATTAAATATTCTTTCAAGTTTTTTATGAGTTCCTTTATCTGTCTTATACCGTGCATATGTTAAGAAGGATTGGATTCTTAAGTATGTGAATATTTCCGAATTAGGCAATTTAAATTCTGAAACTAACTGATTGAATGTTTTTATTCTATCGTTACATATAATATCTTTAATCTCTAATATCCCAGATTTTTTCCAATTTTTTAGGCTTATATCGGGGACATTCATTTCTATTAGGTCCAAGTCTGCATTGTCTAGAATCTTATTACAAATATTAATTTTTTTTTTGAACTTTCTCCACTCGCCTATAATATCTTTGATTATAACACTTTTAATCTCACTGGCTTTACAGTCTAAATTGCGATCAAAATGCCACATATGTGCTGATAAATATTCAATTTCTGTCAAGTATTTCTCCAGTTTGTACCAAGGTTGATTTAAGTTTGATTGAAGTTGCAAATTGTACATATGTAATAAGAGGCTCGCTTCATATATAGTCTCTATCCTAGGGTAGTTTAGTCCTCCCTTATTCATTTTTCTTGACAGATATTTAATTCCCAATCTCATCCGTTTCCCTTTATTAATAAATTTATTTATACTAAGTTGTATCATATTCAGCCAGGGTTTGGGAATTTTTAGGGGCATATGGCGAAACAGATAAGTCCATTTAGGAAGTATATAAGCATTAACTACATTTATTCTGCCTAACCATGATATTTGCATATTCTTCCATTTATTCAGTGTGTAATTAAATGTTGATAGGAGAGTTATAAAATTTCTTTCTACCATGTCTTCTAATTTTGAAGTAATTTTTATTCCTAAATAAATTAACTCAGATTTCCATTTAAAGTTATATTCCTGCTGTATTAATGTTTTAGTTTGGGTTAAAATATTTAATGGCATTATTTCAGATTTTTCTATATTCAATTTATAATTTGAAACATTAGAGTATTGCTTAATTGTTGTCATAAGAATCTCTATTGATTTTGCAGGGTCTTCTATAGTAATAAGCACGTCGTCAGCATACATACTCACTTTTAATTCTTCTTCCAGAAACCGAAATCCTTTAATATTCTCATTATTTCTTATATTTATAGCTAGGACCTCCATAGATATTATGTAAATTAATGGCGAAAGAGGGCAGCCTTGCCTCGTACCATTTTTCAATTTAAACCAGTTGGCCTTGATATTTTGCCCAGTTGTTCTTGCTGTCGGGTTAGAATATAGTGCCTGAATCGCTAACAGGAATTGGCCATTAATCCCAAAAGCTTCGATTGATTGAAACATAAAATTCCAACTAACTCGATCAAAGGCTTTCTCTGCGTCGAGTGTCATTAAGCACAATGATTTTTTTTCTAATTGTGCACAATCCAACACATCAATAACTCGTCTCATATTATCGTATATATATCTTTGAGGAACAAAGCCTATTTGATCAGGGTGTATTATAGTTGTTATCACTAATTTCAGTCTTTCGGCTAAAATTGTTGCATATATCTTCATATCTACATTTATAAGCGAAATAGGTCTATAATTTCTAACATCCTCTGCATTTTTATTGGCTTTAAGTATTGGGAGTATGTTTGCTCTCAATAATTCTTCCGGAGCTTCTCCTTGTTTACTAATTTCATTAAACATAGATGTTAATATTTTATATATATTCTCATTTAAGCATTTATAAAACTCACCACTAAAGCCATCAGGGCCTGGACTCTTATGGTTTTTAAGATTTTTTATAGCTGCCTTCACTTCTATTTCCTCAATAGGTCTATTTAATACTTTTAACTGATTTTTAGTAATTTTTGGAATGGGTAGTCCTGCTAAGTATTTTTTTACTTCTTCTGTATTTATACTGGGGTTTAAATTATATAACGCGCTATAATACTGGTTGAATGTTTCACCAATACCCTCTGGTGACATATAGCACTTATTATCTTCAACTATCTTATAAATACGATCTTTTGCTTGTTTATTTTTCAATCTAGTTGTCAAAGTCTTATCCACTCTATTACTTTTATAGTACCAACTCTGCTTTAATCTCTCTAAATTTTTGTTAATTTTTTCTGTTTCTAATTCATTTATGGTTTTCTTTATTTGTAATATTCTATTAGATCTAAATTTAGTTGGCGATTTTTTGTTTAACATATCCAATTCATATAAATTTAAGTATAGAGTGGACAAGTCTTTACCCCTGCTTTTATTATCTATACTACCAATTTTAATCAGATGTCCCCGGATTACGCACTTGTATGCGCACCATAGCGTTGATCGTGATATTTGTTGATCATCGTTCTCTTGAAAGTAGAGATTAGTAGTATTTTTTATTTGTTCTACATTTTTCTGCGATTTCAGAAGATTTAAATTTAATCTCCACTCTCTAACTCTAGGGTATATTTTATTTAAATATATTTCCCAGATATTAGCATTGTGGTCTGACCACACAATATCTTTAATTAATACCTTCTTAATCCTATCCACTAAAGTTTTGTTTCCCAAAACAAGATCTATTCGTGCATATGACGCATGCGGGGCAGAAAAATGTGTGTATTCCTTATTCAAAGGGTTAAAGATTCTCCAAATATCGTAAAGTTTGTTTTTTTTAACAAAATTTATTAATAATTTAGCGGATTTAACCAGTTTTATATCAACTGCTTTTCCTCTGAGTAGCTTCTTGTCCCACATTACGTCCGGGAAACAATTATAATCTCCTGCCATTATTATTGTTCCTTTAGCAAAATTTTCTATTTTAACAAATAGATTTTCCACAAATTTCATAGGGTTAGTATTTGGGGCGTACAAATTAACTAGAGTGAAGAATTCATTTTGTATCTTACAAACAATGATTACGTATCTAGCCTCTAAATCACTTTCTTGGGTAATAATTTCTACCGCTGTGTTAGAAGTAATTATCACAGCGACTCCCCTTTTTTTTCTATCTATTAACGAGGCAGTTATGACTTTCGCTATATGTCTTCCATTTATATAAGTATCATCATTATTAAGCCAGTGAGTTTCTTGAAGGAAACAAATATCAATTTTCTCCTTTTTTATAAGGTGTAGTATCCTGGATTTCTTACATGGGCTATTTGCCCCTTGTACATTTAGAGATAAGAACCGTACCATTCTGTTTTAAACCTTAGCGATCCGTATTCGTGACTCCACGTGACTAAAAAACACATACAATACATCATATAACATAAATAAACTAATACAAAAACATTATATACCATACACAAATAGACAGGATGTAAGGTTTTTACCCCCGTCTGCAAATTCCTCTCAAACATCCAGTTTGGAGAGAATCTTGAGGTCTTTCCCCTCTTCCTAGACCTACTCAAACTAAGCCACGTGTATACCCCAATTTTATGTGGCATATCATAAAACAAAAATCGTCGCTTTAGGAGTTCGCAGGCAGAAAAAAAAAAAAAAATAAATAAAAATTAATCATTAATACTCCATACCTATGGGGACGTGAGATCAGTGTCTTATGTGAATATATATATTCTAGTGTATTATAATAAAGTGATTAAGTCATGTTATTGAAATTGGCCATCTAATCGTGCACTTTTATAAAAAAAAAAAAAATAATAAAAAAAAAAATAAAAAATAAAAAATATATATATTTTATTTAATGCCCCATACCTATGGGGACGTGAAAATCAATATCATATATAAAATATATATGGTTCTAGTGTATTATAATAAAGTGACTAAATCATATTAATATATTAAGCTATATAATTGTGCACTCTAGTAAAGAGTAAAATTTGGGAAATGTGTAAATAAAAAAAAACAAAAAAAAAAAAAAAAAAAAAAACCCACATAACCGTGTATATTGGGTGTATAAAAAGCAAATATTAAGTGAGTGATACCGTAATACAGTATGTAAACATAGATTAGTGTGCAACCATCAAGTGTTTTCTAAATAAACATTAACAGAATATATAAAAAGGAAAAAAAAAAAAAAAAAAAAAAAAGGCAATCTTCATATTATTCAAATCAACAGTAAGTAATGTATACAAAGCCAATGAATGCATATAATCACTATGTGCATGTCAACAATTGTAAATAATATTAAATAAAGTCAGTGGCTTATTATTATCTAAACAAGAGTACATTTCGTTTTGTTGAACTTCAAATCGTCTATATAGCCGCCTATGTTTAATAACATAAAAAAAAAATACAAGGGGAAAAAAAAACACAAAAAAACAAAAAAACAAAAAAAAAAAAACAAAACAAAAAAAAAAATTATATATATATATTTTTATCCGCAATGGGATTATCTAGTAACGTTACTATTTTTAGTTTTCCACCACTCTTGTGCCTTTTTAGGTGAGTCCAACAACGATATATGTCCATCACAAATTATTTTCAGCTTAGTGGGGAAACCCCATGTATATCGTACATTATTTTCTCTTAAGGTTTTAGTTATGTCTTTGTATTGAGCTCTTTGATAGCGAGTTCTTTGCGATAAATCTTGAAAGAAAGACACATTTTTAAATCTGTCATCTTCTGAGGTGTACTTTCTTGAAGCAAGATAGACCATTTGTCTCGTTTGAAAATTTATAAAATTTATAATCACATCTCTTGGCACTTCCGAGGCAATAGATTTAGGTTTAGTTAATCTGTATGCTTTTTCTATCATATGTTCTTTTAATGATTCTTTCAGACCCATATCTTGGAATAATAGTAAACAAGTTGATATAAGATCCTTTGTAGTAATTTTTTCTGGTAAACCGCGAATTCTTAAGTTTTTGCGCCGAAATTTATTTTCTGCTTCCTCCAATTTGTCTTCCAGTATTAATATTTTATCTTCTATTATTTGTAAATTATCCTTAATTTGATCTTGCTCAAACTTCAATTCTTCATTTTTATTTTCTACCGTTTTGAGGCGTTCTGCAATATTTGCAATATCAGTTTTTATATCAGAAAAGTAATTTTTTAGCTCTTGCTTTATTTGTTGCAATTGATGATTCGCACATGTTTGTATACAAGATTGTAGATATTCTTGGGTAAGTATTCCCTCTTGTTTAGTAATTATATTTGGTATATCCTCTTTTATAAGCATTTCTTCTGAAGTATCTCCTCCTGAAAGTATAGAGGTTTGCTCTAAATCCTCTAGTGTTTGATCAGCTATTTTCTTTTTTTGTGGGACCGGAGAAAAAAGTGTGACCAATTTTTTATCTCGCTTATTTTCTTGATCATTCTTTTTTTCTTTCTTTCTTTCTTCCGCTGTTTTTCTTTGTGACATTTTCACCACTCTTTATTTCTTCCCTTAATATGCCTTTTATATTCTCTATTAAATATGCCTCAGAATGGGCTCAATAGGTTAATATATAGTGCGTAAGTGCTATTTACGAAATTATACATGAAAAGCAATTCAGATATAACATAAATTAGTTATTATAGTGGCATTAGTTTTATATTATTAGAGCATTTCCTCTTAATTGAGGTGAATCAACTCTTGCATAACAGTCAGGTATTGCCCAGTAATTGCAACAAAGTTTTCAGAGTCAAATATACTCAATAGTATTCTCCAGCACCAGGTTTCAGCAGTTTTCAGCATACAAATTTTTATATTATACCTTTCTGTTCTTTGAGGTAAGAGAGTTAATGACTAATTAGTTCTCATCATTCAAATATGCTCACCGCCATATTCAGCATTAGACCATGTCAAATCCCAAATATAAGAAAAACCGCTTAACTCCAAAGGCCTCCACTTCTCACCTCTTCAGGCCCCTTCTTAAACACAGTCAATCTTTTAATGTGTCACCGATTCGCCCATAGTTCAGCGGCAAATTATTAGCAGGTGAAGCAAGGCAGTGCCGGTTCAGCCGCAAAAAAGCATCAGCGGTTTGGAGGTAAGTCAGATTCAGCAGCTCACGGTACAGACACAGCGATTCAGCAAGTCATTGCGGATTATAGGCGGCTATATCCTCAGGATTGTTGCCTGTAGCGTTTGCCCGCGAACTCCGGACGCTCCTTCCACCTAGCGTCTCACGTCATGACGATCTATCAGAGATGGTATAATATAATAGTTAAAAGTCCATGTATGTCAAATATGATAAGCAGGTTATATCAAATTTAGATCCAGGTAAAGTATCACAAGCTATTCAGCAATAACTGGTAAGCCGCCTGTAGTTTCAAATCAGACTAATTTAACAAAAATAACCAGAGTAAACACAAAATGCAGTTTTAAATTATTATTTCATGTATAAAAGGAAAAAACTATCTAATCCCACCTAGCCCTATTTGAGAAAGTAATTGCCCCTTTGTTACAATATCAACCAGTTAACAAAATTTAATTAATAACTGGGTTCGATGAGGACATTGCTTGTATTACACAGAATACTGCACCTGCCCAACTCATCGAAGATGATAAAACCCACTTAAACAGACAGTTCTGCCATCATATGAAGTTTAATGAGTATGATAGCTGAGAGGTCCCTTTAAATTGAAATGGTGGCCCCCATATGCATTTGTTCCGTCGCCTGACCCTTTTTTATGCAGATGTGTTCAGCTGGACACATCTCCTGCCATGTGAAGAAACAAGGCTCAACAAGTAACAAGATGGTATCTTTGGCGACCAAGAGTGGTACCTGAGATTTTGGCGACCAAGAGTGGTACCTGAGATCACGAGCAAGGAAAGTCAAACCTCATTCTTGTTTTTTGGGCTTTCCTCTTGGTTTTGTGTGTTCCATAACTAATCTGGTGGAGAAACACTGAGAAAATGCTAAGTTGTATGTAAACTATTGTCTAAAGGCAACAGATGGTATCTTTGGCGACCAAGAGTGGTACCTGAGATCACGAGCAAGGAAAGTCAAACCTCATTCTTGTTTTTTGGGCTTTCCTCTTGGTTTTGTGTGTTCCATAACTAATCTGGTGGAGAAACACTGAGAAAATGCTAAATTGTATGTAAACTATTGTCTAAAGGCACTTACCCAGGTGGAATAGAATCAAACTTTGCACTCAGGCTCTCGTTTTTCCCCTCTAATGCTGGTCAGTGATATATTGGATTTGGAGGGAAGGTTGATAGGATTATCGCGGTTCGCAGTTATGTACATGCAACCACATGTTATGGTTTCTTTCATGCCTCGCCCCACCACCTTACAGACACAAACAGGGGGCTGTTTAGGCCTGCAAATCGGGCTTCCACTTTGCCCTGTAGGGCACAGTATAGTGCCAGACTTCTGAAGGCGCCTTTATAAGACCAGAGCTTGCCTGAGAGATCCATTCATTTTTCGCTGTGACTGCTTTGGCAACACTGCTGTGCTGCATCCGAGCGTTACAGAGAGATTGTTCTGTTCTGTGTGAGACTGGTAAGCCTTAGCCTGCCATTTCTCACAGTGTACTTCATCCTCACTTCAGTGCTACTTAATATAATTAATAATAATAATTTGATTAATTTAATTTTTATTTAATTTGTCATCAACTGTAGTGTAAGTGCTGTTGAGTTGACAGTGCACCCAGTGTCTCAGTGGCACTGGGGTGCCCTTGCCCTGGGCTGGCACTAGTGCCTACTGCCTGTCCTGCTTAAATAAATTAAATAGAATTTATAAATAATAATTTAATAGAGTCTATAATTTAATAGTTCATTATAATATTATATATATATATATATTTGTCAGTCATATATATATATACTATAGTATACTAGTGTAGAGTGTACTGTAGACATTCATCTACTAGTGTCTAATTTAAAATCAGTAATATTAATTAATATAATTAATAATTGAATTCATTATAAAATTATATATATATTTGTCAGTTATAGTTAGTAATAGTATACTAGTGTAGAGTGTACTGTAGACATTCAAGACATCTACTAGTGTCTAATCTAAAATCAGTAATATCAATAATTCTATAATTCTTTCTTATCTTAATAGTTAATTAAATTAACTATAAATAAAAGTAATAATATTAATTAATTACTACTAGCGTATAGTTCAGCTAATCTTATTAGTACTGGTGCTGCAGCTCTATAGTTTGTGCTTTGTTTTAGCAACAGCAAGAGACCAAGTCAATTTTTCTTAATTAATAATCTTTCATTTTATTTCATTTGTTTTGCTCACCTCAGTCCATCAGTGAAGTGAACTTGTTGGGCTAGTGAGTGCAGCCGCATAAGTGCTGTGTGTTTTTGTTCAGCAAGCAGTGAAGCTAACTGTTTTGCTGTGACATTTTATTTTATTTCTAATTCTTTTCAAGAAAAATTGACTGTGACGAGCTGTACTAAGCAAAGCTTCAAGCTACTAGCTGTAGTACTAAAATAATTCTAATCTTCTTTAATCTTAATCTATAATATATTATAAATAATATATAACAATATAAATTCTAATTCATAATCTATAATATAAGTAATTCTAATTCTAAATTCTAATTCATAATCTATATTCTTCTATCTATAATACATAATATATAAGTAAATTATTTCTAATCTATTAATATTATATAACTTAATATTAATTAATAAATCATACTGAATCTGATTTAACCTCACTTTAGCTTAGTGGGTTTGAGAGCGTCTGCCTAGAGGTAGACTTATAGTAAGGAAATATAGCTTTAGGCTAGCATAGTAGTAGGCTAAACTCTTAGGCCCGTGTAAATTCAAATTAAAAATAAAATACTGCTAGTTATTAAATAGTTAATCTTGAGTTAATAATTTAAATAACTTTAGCACTTTGCCAGATTGCACACAACAGCACAGTGCAGTAGTGCATAGTTTTACTTTTTAAGCAGTAGCACTGAAGAGAACTTCCTCTAATTTTTTTGTCTTTAATTCATTTTTCCTTTTTTTAATTTTTTTTTAATTTTTTATTTTTTTATAGTTTTTTAAACACTACACTACACTACACACACAACACAAAATTTGAAATGGATCCTCCTTTTGGGACTAAGGAGGGACAAGCTCCATCTACCACCACCACCACCACCACCACCACCAGCACCACCACCAGTTCTAAGATGCCGCCTTTGCGTCAGTCAAGTAGGCCAAGCTCTCGCTTATCATTTGGGGAAGCATTGCTTGAAGGATCATCAAGTAAAGGAAAGGCACCAAAAGCAGGCAGTAGTAGTGCGGCTAGGCCCACAAGCTCTATGTTTTTTTACGGAAAGCCTAAAGCACCAGAAGCACGTTCAAAGTTAAAGGGTAGCACAAGTAGTACCAGCCCAGTGACTAAAAAGAAGTGCCTTTTGCCCCAAGCAGCATCTTCCCCATCCACAAGCAGCATGCAAGGTACCAAGCAGAGCCAAATTAGCAGCAAGACTCAGAGGGGTCCCAAACAAAAGCGATCTCATTCCTTTGTAGGGAAAACCACCACCACCACCACCACCACCACCCCCACCGCCTCTACCACCACTAGTGCTGCGCCTACTGTTCCCACTGGTACCCGCCACGCCATGTCCTCCTAGTACCTCTAGCAAGCCACCAAGTCCTTACAAAATTTTTGTAAAGACAGTTAGAGAGAGGGCTACACATAGTGGGACTCCACCTAGCGAGGTAGCAGAGGAGCCTGAGACTGAGAGGCCAAGTGCAGAGTCTATTCTTCCTGCTCGCACTACTACTAGTCACGAGTCTCACGACGATATCAGTCTTAGCTTCAGCCTAGCAGGAATTCCATTCGATCTGGCTAATGAAGAGCTAGACTATGAGCCAGAGGAAGTAGAGGAGATGAGTGGTCAGGAATCAGATTCCTCAGGGAGCAGTGTCCAAATGACTAGTGCACAATTTTCCCCTGAGCCTCCACCTTCTCCGCTACGATCATCACCATCACCACCAGCAGCAGCAGCAGCAAAACCTAGCAAATCTAAAGCATTTAGCAGTCCCACTATGGCCAGTACTGTTACCACCAGTCCCACCATCACTAGTTCTGCCTCTGTTCATCCACCCCGAGCAGTAGGAGCAGCACCCAAGGCACACTCCAAGGCTATGCGCGCCCCAATTTGGGAGCACTTTGAAAATGTTGAAGAAGGGCACTATGGAAAGTGCAAACATTGTGGGAAGCTAATAAGCAGAGGGAAAGTGTCTGGCCATTTTACCAGTGCTAGCATGAAGCATCACCTCAGCACTCAAGACAACGCTGTGCTATTGGGGAAAGATGCAGAAGTAAAACTTAGTGCAGGCAGCATAGCTGGTGGTCGTGGAAAAACCCCAACAGCTTCTTCTTCTGAGCCAATAGCAGCAGCAGCAGCAGCAGCAGCAGCTAGTGCTGGCAGCCAGAGACCAAGGCAGGTTGGAGCACTGCATGTCCAGCCCACCCTGGAACAATTTGTGGCATTCCAATCCAAAAGGTCAATGCCCAAACAGCAGGCCAATAAAGTAACGCGACTGATTGGTCAGTTCATTGCTGTTGGAGGGGCATCCTTCTCTATGATCGAAGGGGAGCCTTTCAAACAATTGATGGCGGCTGTGGCTCCACAATATACAGTTCCGTCACGTTCCACTTTCAGCAGGAACATTGTCCCCTCATTGTATCGGTCCTGTGTTGCAGCAGTGAAAGAGGAGCTTTCCAAGGCTGCTGGTCAGTGTGTTCATTTCACTACAGATTTGTGGAGTGCACCTAGCGGCCAGCATGCCTTTCTTTCTTTGACAGCACACTGGTGGCAGCCCGGTGTGTCTAAGGAAGCTGCTGCAGCAGGCTACCGATCTTTCCTTCTCCATGCAGAAGTGATGGATGAAAAGCACACTTCCCAAAATATTCTGCATGCAATGAGGAAAATGTTTAGCCTTTGGGTGGGAGCAGAGGCGGGCACCAATGTTGAAGTTGGTTTTGTGGTAACTGACAGAGGTGCCAATATGGTGAAAGCGCTGCGAGATGGTCATATTGTTGGTGTGCGCTGTGCAGCCCACATCATCCATCTTGTAGTGAAGGCAGCAATGTCAGAAGGAACTAATGTGGCAGCAGTAGTTCTGTCCCGCTGCAGAAAGATCGCTGGGCACTTTCACCATAGTGTTAAGGCTAGCCAACTTTTGAGGGAAGAGCAAAAGAGATCAGGTCTTCCCGTACACTGCCTACGCCAGGATGTCAGTACACGGTGGAACTCCACGTTAGACATGCTGGAGAGGATTTTGGAGCAGCAGAGGGCAATCCATAATCTTGCCTCAGAGCACAATATTGGGATTACCTCTCCATTGAATAGGGAGGATTGGACAGTGATCGCCCAGCTAGTGGCAGTCCTTAAACCATTCAGGGATGCCACAGAAAATTTAAGCTCAAACACTGCCAGTCTGGCCCAGGTAATCCCAGTGTTCTCCCATCTAGGCAGCAAGATGGATGTGTTCCTTGGAAACCGTGAGGCTGTTCAAGGTGGCACTCTACATCCTGACGTAGCAGCCATAGTCAGGAAGCTGAAGGATCTGCTAAAAGTACACCTTCGCAAACGAATGGAAGAGAGTCCCGAAATGATGCTAGCGTGCCTTTGCGATCCAAGAATTAAGGGAAAGCTAGCTTTGAAATTTAATGTTCTCAGTAGCTACCGGGAGCAATTGGTCAACAAGGTGCGTGACTGGCAGCGTAAAATGGGAATGCTGTCCGAGGAGGGAGAGGTGCAGGAGGAGGAAGAGATGATGTGGTCTGCTACTCCTAGCAGCAGCATCAGCAGCAGTGCCACAAGCAGCACAACACAGCTGAGTGGAGAAGCTGCGTTTTGGGAAGAGGCACTTGGGAGTATAGTCTGACCATCTGACAGAGCTAGCAGCAGAAAGGAGAGTAGTGCTGCTGAAATGGTCAAACTTTACCTCTGTGAAGTTCCTTCTGCGCCTAATGTTGATCCTCTTAGCTACTGGGATGAAAAGAAGAGTGTGTGGCCTGCACTCTCATGGGTTGCGCAGCAGCTACTATCATGTCCACCAACCACTGTTCAAAGTGAGCGCGTGTTTTCTATGACTGGAAACATACTGAGTCCACAGCGCTCACGCATGGCACCATATGGCACCAAACGCCAAGGACTGACAGTGTTTGGATGCTTTGCCCTGGGGTGAAACAGGTGAGTGGGTCGCCAATTGCCCACTCTTTATCCTTTACCAATTCTGCTGCTGCTGCTGCTGGTGGTGCCAGCGTCTCTTCAATGCCAGTTCGCTTCCTGGCTGGTGTCATGCCTCAAATGTCCCTAATGGTAAGGGCAGTTTCTCCCCCCTGGTTGCACTTGCTGCGGTGTGGCAACGCCTGCTACCTCCGCCAGTGTAGCCAGCTTACGCTAGGGCCTTGTGTCTGAGCTCTGGAAGTCTGCTGCCAAACGTCTAAGACTGACAGTGTTTGGGTGCTTTGCCCTGGGGTGAAACAGGTGAGTGGGTCGCCAATTGCCCACTCATTCGCCTTTCCCAATTCTGCTACTGCTGCTGCTGGTGGTGCCAGCGTCTCTTCAATGCCAGTTCGCTTCCTGGCTGGTGTCATGCCTCAAATGTCCCTAATGGTAAGGGCAGTTTCTCCCCCCTGGTTGCACTTGCTGCGGTGTGGCAACGCCTGCTACCTCCGCCAGTGTAGCCAGCTTACGCTAGGGCCTAGTATCTGAGCTCTGGAAGTCTGCTGCCAAACGTCTAAGACTGACAGTGTTTGGGTGCTTTGCCCTGGGGTGAAACAGGTGAGTGGGTCGCCAATTGCCCACTCATTCGCCTTTCCCATTTTTCAATGCTGCTGCTGGTGGTGGTTGTGGTGGTGCCAGCATCTCTTCTGTGCCAGTTCGCTTCCTGGCTAGAGTCATGCCCAAAATGTCCCTAACGGTAAGGGCAGTTTCTCCCCCCTGGCTGCCTCTGTCTGCGGTGTGGCAACGCCTGCTACCTCCGCCGGAGTGGCCAGCTTACGCTAGGGCCTAGTGTCTGAGCTCTGGAAGTCTGCTGCCAAACGTCTAAGACTGACAGTGTTTGGGTGCTTTGCCCTGGGGTGAAACAGGTGAGTGGGTCGCCAATTGCCCACTCATTCGCCTTTCCCATTTTTCACTGCTGCTGCTGGTGGTGGTTGTGGTGGTGGTGCCAGCATCTCTTCCGTGCCAGTTTGCTTCCTGGCTAGAGTCATGCCCAAAATGTCCCTAACGGTAAGGGCAGTTTCTCCCCCCTGGCTGCCTCTGTCTGCGGTGTGGCAACGCCTGCTACCTCCGCCGGAGTGGCCACCTTACGCTAGGGCCTAGTGTCTGAGCTCTGGAAGTCTGCTGCCAAACGTCTAAGACTGACAGTGTTTGGGTGCTTTGCCCTGGGGTGAAACAGGTGAGTGGGTCGCCAATTGCCCACTCATTCGCCTTTCCCATTTTTCAATGCTGCTGCTGGTGGTGGTTGTGGTGGTGGTTGTGGTGGTGCCAGCATCTCTTCTGTGCCAGTTCGCTTCCTGGCTAGAGTCATGCCCAAAATGTCCCTAATGGTAAGGGCAGTTTCTCCCCCTGGCTGCGTCTGTTTGCGGTGTGGCAACGCCTGCTACCTCCGCCGGAGTGGCCAGCTTTACGCTAGGGCCTAGTGTCTGAGCTCTGGAAGTCTGCTGCCAAACGTCTAAGACTGACAGTGTTTGGGTGCTTTGCCCTGGGGTGAAACAGGTGAGTGGGTCGCCAATTGCCCACTCATTCGCCTTTCCCATTTTTCAATGCTGCTGCTGGTGGTGGTGGTGGTGGTTGTGGTGGTGCCAGCATCTCTTCTGTGCCAGTTCGCTTCCTGGCTAGAGTCATGCCCAAAATGTCCCTAATGGTAAGGGCAGTTTCTCCCCCCTGGCTGCGTCTGTTTGCGGTGTGGCAACGCCTGCTACCTCCGCCGGAGTGGCCAGCTTACGCTAGGGCCTTGTGTCTGAGCTCTGGAAGTCCGCTGCCAAACGTCTAGGACTGACAGTGTTTGGATGCTTTGCTCTGGGGTGAAACAGGTGAGTGGGTCGCCAATTGCCCACTCATTCGCCTTTTCCATTTCCTTTTCCATTTCCATTTCATTATTTTCCTTCTGATACACAACCAACCAACCAAACATAACACACACAATAACACAAATAACACAGTGACATAATACATAACACATATAACACAGTGACAACACACATAACACACATAACACATACACGTACAATGCACAAATCACAAGGACCTTTCCTCTTGTTATTTGTCCTGGCCTTCACTTCTACACTCACTAGCATTAACGCTATAACTCACACTTCATACTATAACATTTTTCCATCCACATACCTGCCAACAGACCCAACTTTTTCAGGGACAGTCCTGCTTTTTTCCAGTCCTGTCCCATCTAATTTAGCTATCTAGGTATGCAAATACACGTTGGTAGTTATAGCTCGGTAGGTAGCACTAGTATAAACATTAAATAAATATAATAAAGTACTAAATAATAAATCTAACTTTAAAATACATTTAAATAAACCCCTTAATTTTTTAAAACCCATTAAAATTAAAATTAAATTATTATTTAGACATAATACATCTTTAACCAAACCAGTGCACTGCTACTAATCTTAAACATAAGCGTACATTAACCCTAAGCTATTTTTTAGTTCTTGTCCAACATTTTTCTATCCGCATACCTGCCAACACACCTAAGATTTTGGTGGACAGTCCTGCTTTTTTCCAGTCCTGTCCAGTAAAAGTTGGGTTGTTGCAAAGTATGCCATTGTGAATAGGTAGCAAATGTTAGGCATGTATTACAAGTGGTCCAAAATCAATTTAAAAATGTAAAATAATCCCTATTCTTTTATTAAACATCTATGGATGTGTGACTGTGTATGATAAACGGAGGCCAAGTTCCTTGGAGCATTTGTCTCTAGGTCATTTTGTGTACAGTACACCTCAGTACGTGTGTGCAACTCTATTGGTCGTTTCGGCAGGGGGCTGGCCTGCCATCAACGAATGAAGTGCGTTCTGCAATTCACTTGTTGATGCCAGACCAGCCCCCTGCCGAAACGACCAATAGAGTTGCACACACGTTCCTTCACCGCAGCTGCTGCTGCTCCGATGTGTTGTTAACCCCGTATTAACCCCTGCTAGGCAACCGGGCAGGAAACGAAGATTAAACGAGCACGAAGAATGTCCGCGAATATTCGCCCGAAGAGAAGACAGGAACGGGCGAATATTCGCCGAATACGAAGGTTTTTTTCCCCCCGAAGACGAGCACGAAGACGAACACGAAGAGCCCCCTGGTGCCCAAGTCTAATTTAAACCTGCAAAAAAATGACGTAAATTCTTTACCTGCTGCAGCAGAATGCCTCCCCCATGGTCCACTGTTTCATTCGACTTAAAGCAGCCAATCAGTCGCAGGAAATGTTTGAAATCTATGGGAAACTTTATGAGCATGTGCACAGGGGTCTTGTTAGACTCCCCTGGAACGCTTGGGAATAGCTAGGGGGCAAGGAAAGGGCCAAATGCATCATATACATGAAAGTACGTATGATAGCTGGAGTGTACCTTTAATTACAGGCAATATGATATGTTTCCTTAGAGAATAGCTTACCTGATATCGCTAATATTCATATTTAAATTAGATAACATTTGATTTTGGTTTTATACAACTATAGGATTTAATTCTAACTTCATATTGAGATATGATTTGCCTACTCAAAATCAATTAATTTATTTCCCACAGTATGCCTGTGTCCGCGCCTATAAACACGATAAACCTATATGGCAAATACTCAAGGTTTTAGCATTCAAAAAGGAACATGTGTCATGTTAATGAGCCAGATTTATCAATTCCTGAAAATAAGGTGCTTATTATACCCTCTTACTCTTGCACAACTGCACCCATAAGAGTGATGTGCAGATTTAACTCCATGACTGCCAGTTTACCAGCTGCCATAAACCAGAATTTATTTTGTATTACATTGCTAATCTGATCGCTCATTAGCATACCTGGTGGGCGGTCCCGCTGATGACAGGGGAGTTCCTGCTGACGTTGGCGCTCACCCTGCAATCTCCGTGTCAAATCCAGAGAGTTCCCTGGTATGAAACTTTAGGTCACTGATAATTGATCAATGTCACGATCAATAAAAGTCTGTTGCCTAAACTTTATATAAAAATTTGTAAACTTTCATATTTTATTGAAAAAAAAATGACCTAATAATCTCAGCATTGATCAGTGGATCTTTAGGTCACTGATCATGGATTAGTCTCATCATTTATTAGCCAGTGGTTATCAGATCATCATCCATATCCCTAACTAGCTATTACCTAACCCCAACATCTAACTGTGCGTATTAAACACAACTACTTTTATTTTTTCCTGCAAAAATGAGTATAACGTTATATCTGCATATTATACAGTGGGGCAAAAAAGTATTTAGTCAGCCACCAATTGTGCAAGTTCTCCCACTTAAAAAGATGAGAGAGACCTGTAATTTTCACTTCAACTTTGAGAAACAGAATGGGGGGGAAAGAATATAGGAAATCACATTGTAGGATTTCTAATGAATTCATTGGCAAATTGGTAAAATAAGTATTTGGTCACCTACAAACAAGCAAGATATCTGGCTCTCACAGACCTGTAACATCCTCTTTAAGAGTCTTCTCTGTCCTCCACTCGTTACCTGTATTAATGGCAACTTGTTATCAGTATAAAAGACACCTGTCCACAACCTCAAACAGTCACACTACAAACCCCACTACGGCCAAGACCAAAGAGCTGTTGAAGGACACCAGAAACAAAATTGTAGACCTGCACCAGGCGGGGAAGACTGAATCTGCAATAGGCAAGCATCTTGGTGTGAAGAAATCAACTGTGGGAGCAATTATTCGAAAATGGAAGACATACAGGACCACTGATAATCTACCTCGATCTGGGGCTCCACGCAAGATCTCACCCCGTGGTGTCAAAATTATCACAAGAACGGTGAGCAAAAATCCCAGAACCACACGGGGGGACCTAGTGAATGACCTGCAGAGAGCTGGGACCAAAGTAACAAAGGCTACCATCAGTAACACACTACGCCACCAGCGACTCAAATCATGCAGTGCCAGACGTGTCCCCTTGCTTAAGCCAGTACATGTCCGGGCCCGTCTGAAGATTGCTTGAGAGCATTTGGATGATCCAGAAGAGGATTGGGCGAATGTCATATGGTCACATGAAACCAAGGTAGAACTTTTTGGTAGAAACTCAACTCGTCGTGTTTGGAGGAGAAATAATGCTGAGTTGCATCCAAAGAACACCATACCTACGGTGAAGCATGGGGGTGGAAACATCATGCTTTGGGGCTTTTTTTCTGCAAAGGGACCAGGACGACTGATCCGTGTAAAGGAAAGAATGAATGGGGCCATGTATCGTGAGATTTTGAGTGAAAACCTCCTTCCATCAGCAAGGGCATTGAAGATGAAACGTGGCTGGGTCTTTCAGCATGACAATGATCCCAAACACACCATGCTCACAATCCTCTTGTTCCTCCTTTCACTTTCATATATTATTAGTAGAACAGTTATATCTCTCAAGTCACCAGCACCTCCACACTATGTCTGTATTGCACCATCATTACTTTCTTCTCCCCTTCTCTCATCCCAAACACTTTTCAACTTCACCTCCTCCCCTCACTCCCAGCAATCTCTCCGCTCACAGAAGTCCTATTCCCACCTCCTCTCGCTCTCTCTCTTCTAATTATTTTAGCAGCTGGGGATATTCCCCCAAATCCTGGTCCTCCTTTGGTTCTGTCTTCCTCATCCTCTCCCAGTCAACATTCCAGAAACGTCAATAATCTTGTCCACATACCCTGCTGCTCCTCCTACCCCCCATTTACCTTTGCACTGGAATGCATGTTCTGTCTGTAACAAACTAACAGCCTTACACAACCACTTTGCCTCTAGTTCTCTGCTCCTTCTCGCGCAAACTGAAACCTGGCTAACCTCCTGTAACACTGCCTCTCCCGCTGCTTTCTACTGTGGTGGGCTCCACCTCACTCCCACTCCCACATCTGATGACAGTAAGGGTGGTGGGTTAGGCTTCCTACTCTCCCCAACTTGTAATTTTCAACCTATGCCCTCCGCTCCATCACTCTCTTTCTCCTCATTTAAAGTCCATGCTATCCGACTATTTAATCCCATCTCCTTACGCATAGCTGTTATATACCGTCCCCCTGGCCCGGCTAACATCTTTCTTGACCACTTCTCCTCATGGCTGCCTCTCTTTCTCTCCTCTGATAATGCTTCTGTTATCCTTGGGGACTTCAACATCCCAGTTGATACCCCATTAAGTCCCATGGCTTCAAAATGTATTTCTATTACCTCCTCTTTTGATCTCACACAACATATTAACTCCCCTACTCATGATGATGGTCACACCTTGGATCTTTTTTTTTTCTAGCATGTGCTCTCTCTAACTTCTCTAATTTCCCTTTCCCGCTCTCTGACCACCACTTCCTTTCCTGCTCTCTAACCTTGCCTCCTACTCCCCTGCACCCCATCCATCCTGCACCTAACCAGAGACCTCAGCTCTATTAACCTTCAGAGGTTCTCAACCAATTTACTCCCTCTCCTCTCTCCTATCTCTAACATGTCTTGCCCTAAGAACGCTACCTTTCTCTATAACTCCACATCTATCTATCCTCTCCTGATCTCTCTCCCTCTGACTTAGATCGTGTAACTAACTGTCACGCCTCTGTCTCTACCTGGATGTCTGCACGTTTCCTTAAACTCAATCTCTCCAAAACTGAACTTCTCATCTTCCCTCCCTCCAACGCTAAGATTCTCCCATCAGTTTCCTCAATGTTAATAGTGCGATCCTCTCCCTGTCTCCTCATGCCGGTTGCCTTGGTGTCACCCTTGACTCCGACCTTTTGTTCACCCCCACATTCAGTCTGTCTCTAAAAACTGCCGTCTCGATCTTAAAAACATTGCCCGCACCCATCCCTTCCTAACACAGCATGCCACTAAGGTTCTTGTCCATACCCTTATTATCTCCCACCTTGATTATTGTAATTCTGTCTTAGCTGGTCTCCCTCTCAACCGTCTCACCCCTCTACAATCCACCATGAATGCTGCTGCCAGACTTATCTTTCTCTCCCATCGTTCAGTAACACCTCTCCCCTCTGTCAGTCTCTTCACTGTCTGCCTGTGCGTTTCAGGATTCATTTCAAAATCCCGACTCTTACTTTCAAAGCCCTTGACAGCAGTTCCCCTAACTACATTTCCTCACTCATCTTTAAATATACTACTAACTGGTCTCTCCGCTCATCCGATGATCTCCTTCTATTCTCTCTTTTGCTTTCTAGCTCTCATGCATTCAAGGGCTGCCCCTATCCTCTGTAATGCCCTCCCCCGGCCTATCTGTGTTTCCCCATGTGTTTATTCCTTAAAAAAATCCCTCAAGACCCACTTCTTCAAGGACGCTTACAACATTGCACATTAACACGCTCCCATATTCCTTTAGCTCACCTTTCCTAGTCCTTTTTAGTAGTGTGGCTGGTCCATCCCTAACAATGGCACTTTTACCTTTTACCTATTGTGTAATATACCCTAAATCCCATTAGATTGTAAACTCATTTGAGCGGGGCTCTCCTCACCTGTTGTCTCTGTCAGATTGTTATGTTACATACAGTGGGGCGAAAAAGTATTTAGTCAGCCACCAATTGTGCAAGTTCTCCTACCTAAAAAGATGAGAGAGGCCTGTAATTTTCACCATAGGTACACTTCAACTGTGAGAGACAAAATGGGGGGAAAGAATACAGGAAATCACATTGTCTGATTTTTAAAGAATTTATTTGCAAATTATGGTGGAAAATAAGTATTTGGTCAATAACAAAAGTTCATATCAATACTTTGTTATATACCCTTTGTTGGCAATGACAGAGGTCAAACATTTTCTGTAAGTCTTTACAAGGTTTTCACACACTGTTGCTGGTATTTTGGACCATTCCTCCATGCAGATCTCCTCTAGAGCAGTGATGTTTTGGGGCTGTCGCTGAGCAACATGGACTTTCAACTTCCTCCAAAGGTTTTCTATGGGTTTGAGATCTGGAGACTGGCTAGGCCACTCCAGGACCTTGAAATGCTTCTTACGAATCCACTCCTTCATTGCCCGGGCGGTGTGTTTGGGATCATTGTCATGCTGAAAGACCCAGCCACGTTTCATCTTCAATGCCCTTGCTGATGGAAGGAGGTTTTCACTCAAAATCTCACGATACATGGCCCCATTCATTCTTTCCTTTACACGGATCAGTCGTCCTGGTCCCTTTGCAGAAAAAAGCCCCAAAGCATGATGTTTTCACCCCCATGCTTCACCGTAGGTATGGTGTTCTTTGGATGCAACTCAGCATTCTTTCTCCTCCAAACACGACGAGTTGAGTTTCTACCAAAAAGTTCTACCTTGGTTTCATCTGACCATATGACATTCACCCAATCCTCTTCTGGATCATCCAATTTCTCTCTAGCAATCTTCAGACGGGCCCGGACATGTACTGGCTTAAACAACGGGACACGTCTGGCACTGCATGATTTGAGTCCCTGGCGGCGTAGTGTGTTACTGATGGTAGCCTTTGTTACTTTGGTCCCAGCTCTCTGCAGGTCATTCACTAGGTCCTCCCGTGTGGTTCTGGGATTTTTGCCCACCGTTCTTTTGATCATTTTGACACCACGGGGTGAGATCTTGCGTGGAGCCCCAGATCGAGGGAGATTATCAGTGGTCCTGTATGTCTTCCATTTTCGAATAATTGCTCCCACAGTTGATTTCTTCACACCAAGACGCTTGCCTATTGCAGATTCAGTATTCCCAGCCTGGTGCAAGTCTACAATTTTGTTTCTGGTGTCCTTTGACAGCTCTTTGGTCTTGGCCATAGTGGGGTTTGGAGTGTGACTGTTTGAGGCTGTGGACAGGTGTCTTTTATACTAATAACAAGTTCAAACAGGTGCCATTAATACAGGTAGCGAGTGGAGGACAGAGGAGACTCTTAAAGAGGATGTTACAGGTCTGTGAGAGCCAGATATCTTGCTTGTTTGTAGGTGACCAAATACTTATTTTACCGAGGAATTTGCCAATGAATTCATTAGAAATCCTACAATGTGATTTCCTGTATTCTTTCCCCCCTTTCTGTCTCTCATAATTGAAGTATACCTATGGTGAAAATTACAGGCCTCTCTCATCTTTTTAGGTGGCTGACTAAATACTTTTTTGCCCCACTGTACTACTTGTTATGTCCTCTCCACCCATTGTACAGCGCTATGGAATTTGATGGCGCTATGTAAAACATTAAATAATAAATAATAATAATAGATACCGTATTAGATTAGAGTCCTGAATTATGTGACACAGGTTTTATGATACAGTATTTATTATAGAAAAACTTTCTGAGATGACATTTATAGCTAAAGCCAATAGCTTACAAGGTATTGTTTTCTAAATTGTGGGTTACAAATCATGACTTAAATCAATGACCCAGAATATAAGTGTGTTGTAATTAACACCAAGAGGCAATAAAGAATATGATGTTGTCTTTGGACAACAAAAATACACACATAAGCATACTTACATACACAGCTGCATTTTCTGGTCTGGGTTGCCTAGAGTGGAATGAGAAGTTCCCTCTCCCACAATACAAGGAGCCAGTCGCCTTTTTGGGGGCAATTAGGCTTCCTGTAGCAATGGGCCGACCAAAGGGAGTTCACGATACATCCTCCATAGCATAATTCCAGCGCCACACATTTTTTAATTGACATCATATTCCTACACTCAGAATTAATGACAATGGCTTGGTTAAGCCAAGGACAGTGCAGAAAATAAATACAGCACTGTATATAAATACATACATAAAGATGGTATAAGTCAACAAATGATTTCAGGGATTTCTGAAAAATGAGCATGACTTCCTTATATCACTATACATATTTAAGGTAAACTGATTTCGAAATCCAGTATATAATGTGGCTCAGCCCATCATGCAAGAGGAAATCATGAGTTTGCCCCCCATCATTTATTGTGAATTGTGGCAGCAAAATCCTTAAACTCTTGTTAAATGTTGTCTAAAATACTACAATCTTATCTGTGAACCCTGTAACACAAATAAAGGGGCTGCTGGAGCAAGAGCAGTGCAAAAGATTGGGTACTCTCTTGCAGCTGTATATACTAAAACTGGAGTTCAGGAATAGATAGTATTGACCCAGAACATAGTAAATAATTAAATCAAAACTGTAGTCATGTCGTTAGTTTTGGGTTTGGCTGTAATGTGTTATGTATCATTTTCTGTATTTCTCTAGGGATTTCTCTAGGGATTTTACTAGGCAGTCCTTATATTTAAACATATCCACTAGTATGTCACCTAGGGCAAGAATATAAATTAAGTGATTTTTCTCATGAGTGTCTTGCTTTGCAGTTAAAAGAAAAATGGCATAGTTGAGTTGTGTGTTCTGTCAGACAGATGTCCAAACTTGATGTCAGTCTATAACTGGGTTTTTGCATAGCTTCTAACAAAAATCAAAGGTCATGTGAAATCTCAGCTTTATACAAAAAATAACATATATAAATAAAGAAGCACTAGGGTGACTGTCACAGAACCAAGGCTGCAGAGGACTTTTAACCCCTTCTTCAGTTGTGTTTACCTGTTTTGGGTGTGCACATGAGTATAATCTCACCTATGTGTCACCCAGACCCATTGGATCTTTATTTGCCTTGCCCTGTACCTGACCGGGTCTTAGCTGTTATTCTCTTGAACTGTTCGTCAGCTAGGATCGGCAGGAGTGCCTGTTAGACCTTTTCACCCTAAATATCTTGGATGCCCCTGGCCCCACCAGAGCACTCTTTTGCACAAATATACAACATGTGGTGGGGCTTAGACGAGGGGTGGTTGGGAGAGGGAGTCTCCTTGGGAACCCCCTGTTTTTTAACCCCTTTTGTTGGCTGGGGTTTAGCAGCCGCAGCGGTGTAGCCGGGACATGTGGTCACCCTTGGAAGCGCATTGTCACAAGTATATATATGTATATATATATATATATATATATACATACACCGTATTTGCTCGATTATAAGACGACCCTAATTATAAGATGACCCCCCAAAATCAAAATATTAATTTAGGAAAAAAACAAAAAGCCTGAATATAAGACTACCCTATAGGAAAAACGTTTTACTAGTAAATATTAATTAATGTAAACTATTTTTTCATATTTAATAAAAGCTATGATTGAGAAAAATATATATTTTTTATTTCCTTTTATTTGCCAACCTGCCCCCCCCAGTTATGCACATCTGCCCCCAGGCTTGCCACTCTGCCCCCAGAAATGCCTTATACCCCCCTATTTGCCACTCTGCCCCTTGATGTGCCTTTTAACCCTCTATATGCCACTCTGCCTCCAGAAATGTCTTCTACCCTCCTATATGCCACTGTGCCCCATGATATGCCTTTTAACCCCCTATATGCCCCTCTGCCCCATGATATGCCTTATACCCCTATATGCTATATATATATATAGGGGGTTAAAATGCATATCATGGGGCTGCGTGGCATATAGGGGGTTAAAATGCATTTCTGGAGGTATATATATATATATATATAACTGCTAACAGCAATCACACTCCTATCAAGCCAAGGAAGCCAGTACATGCTGGAACCTGGGGATGATAGTAGTGTGATTACAGCCTCCCTATGCCATGCTACCACCAAAACCCCCCTTACACATCCATGCTATCACACACACACACTCATTCACAAACATTTAAATATTCATTCATTCCATTAATCACACATACTTCACACATTAATCACAAAAACCCTCCCCCACCCCCTTACCTGAACTGCAGCTCTCCCACTCGCAGACTTCTGCAGGGGCCCGGCTGTGCGAGCAACTTCTCTGGCCCCGCCCCCAGAGGAAGGAGGGGAGAGGCAGAGTTATGTGAGGACTGTGCTAGCTTCCTGTTCTCCTGCAGCTAATAGGAGCAACGCTGCTCGCGACCAAAGCCTGGTAAGCAGCCTGGCCCCAGCAGAATGAGGTCTGATTAGAAGACGACCTCGATTATAAGACGAGGGGTATTTTTCAGAGCATTTGCTCTAGAAAAAACCTCGTCTTATAATCGAGCAAATACGGTATATATATATATACAGATTCTGGGGTGCTGCTGAAATTACCAATATGGAATGGAAATTCAAGAAATTAGTCTAAGCACCCCTCTTACCACATAGGTGACTCATAAATAGGATAAAAATGGAATGGAGTGCAATTGATTCAGCTCCACTGCAAGATACACAGTTGTGTTAGGATTAGATAAGACTAGCCAAGCTTGGGGTATTTGGGTATTGATGGACTAAGCAATATAGGACCATTCACCATTATGGAATCCCTAATATTTATTCTTGAAATAGATTATAAGCTTTTGCAGTAAGTACTGTATTGTGTATATGTGCTGTGTTGTAATTTTGATAGTTATGTAATGTATACATTTTATTAGTACTCTTGCTTGTATTGAACATTTTTGCTGTGATGAGAAAGGAGATTTTAGGGTGCATAGAGATGTGAATTATTATATGCAAATAACATAGAAACTTGCAATATAATGAAATAAACATGTAACTTGCAAGTTGTTTGTTAGGCCCTATAAATGTTGCTAGTTTCAGGTGAGGGCCTGCAAGTTTAATGAGACATCAATAGAGAGAGCAAGTAGAGTAACAGAGAGAGTAGACAAGTAGAGTGACATAATTTTTTTGATGGGCATGTACACTAATTCTATTATATTTATTAAATAGTATGGCACAACTGATGTATATACTGTGACCATTAACAGAAGCCATCTAAGTTACTCATTCGGTCTAGAATTAGTGATATAATAAATTGTTGAAGTATTTTTAATGTAATGTATTGCCACAAAAAATTATCTCTCTCTCTATTTATATCTCTTATAAATAGAGCCCACAAAATCCTTTCTAACTTTTCTGAATCTGCATCTGGCACTTGAATAGAAATATTTAGTATCCATTTAAGACAACATGATGACATTATTTCTGGAGTATTGCCAGTGTGTTCCAGTTGAGATGATCTATAAATATGGCTGATTATGCTGACACGTAAACTGTGGTCGTGTGTAATTGCATAGTTAAATAGATGTGAGAAACCTAAATAGGTTGTAATGAACACAACATTATGACCTGTGAAATGAGAGGAAAGGACCAATCTTCCCCTTGCTGAGTAAGTCACTGTCACACAACTTTCCTATAAAATCATTCTAATATGTATAACAGCTATACACAAAGCATACCTTTGTAAGAATGTGAATCCACAATTGTTCAAGCTGTTTCCAGTTAATGTAATCACAGTTAGCTCAGTCAGAACTATTACCTGTAACCTAATAAGCGACTGGGAAATTGAAGCAACACAAATTTTAGTTATTTCACTGATTACATGTAGACTTCAGAAGAACACGGGTATTTTCATGTATTAATCCTCCTGTGGGAAAAAATAAATGTGTTCAATGCATTCCCAGTAGGAAAGAAAAAGCTGAAAATCCAGAATAAGTCACAAGAAGACCTGAGTATCATTACTTTTGCAAAGGCGCATGAAGAATAGCCATGTCAGAAAGCACTGATTTACACTTTAGGATTGTTTTACCATATTTATCTGCTCAAGACCTATTTGCAGAACCAGTCAATTTTTTTAAGGTTATGTAAGACTGCAAAAAAACATTAAAATCAGTGACAAAATGAACACGTAGGTCATATCTGTAGGACTTACAGTAAGGCTCTTGTGGAAACTTTTCAGCATGACCTTATTTTATAAAAATACACACACACATATATATATATATATATATATATATATATACAGTATATATTAGGCTTTTGGATTTGTCATGGAACAAGTTTGTTTATTTTGTTATTCCCCTTTTTCCCTTTAAGTGGCTGGTTGCCCTGGCAACTTTCCAATTCTCATAGCTGAGATTGGGCTATTCCTCCTCCCCTGCAACTTTTCTGTAGTTGGTTTGTTCTTGGTGTTTTTCCTGTTCCCCTGTATCTCTCCCCTGGACATTCTATCTCAGCAGCCTCTGTGAGTACAGGTTCTGATTATCTTCTCCCTTGCAAGGCAATCCGTTTTTACCTTCCCCTTGCAGAAGCACTTCCACTCATAACAAAGCACCTTCTTCTAGAGAAGCACTTTCCCAACACTATACAACCAACAAGTGCCTTTATTTCTGTGACTTTTCCAATAAAGCTAAGAAAATACAGAAGACTTTGTGTGCTTTTATAGGGGACGAGTTAAGCTATCTGACCTTATTCATTTCCTGGCATTTGACATTCATATCCAGGCATCTGACCCTGGGGTTCCAGAATAGTAAAAACGGATACCATGTGCTTTGGGAGCAGCACAGAAAGCTCCAGCTTTCCACAGCTTCAATATAAAGGCACCAGCGCTGCAACCCAGCTCAGTGTATTACTCACAGAATTATCACTCTTGTGTCTTGCCTGGGTTAACCTTCTGCCCAGCTACTAAGTTAGGAACAACAGTTATACTTACCCCTGTGCATGTCCCCACGGTTAAGGCTACCAAGGGCCACGCCACTGGACATCAGCCAAGATAGGGATCAGAGCTACGGATACCTGTGAGTACAGCTACCTCTACGCCGACTGCTGCAGGACACCAAACGGCTCCAACCGCTGACACAGGTTACAGACCGCACGCCACACGAACTGGCTAAAGGCCTACACACACCTGCAGCATGGAAGAACTCAGACCCTCACCAGACACAACACATAAGAGTGACAGGTCAGACACTGAAACAGCGACACAACTGCAACAGATGCAGGAAGGCGCAAGGCCTAAGCGAACAGTTACACTGACACAAAAAGCCTGTGAAAAATATGAAGCTGACATTGAGATGCACCGTGCTAAGTTGGAAAAGGCATGGGAAGAAATCGAAATTGAAATGAGTGATGCCACAAATGTTGGCGAACAAGAAAAGGACATTAAGCGAGCCATAACTCAAATCAAGTCATGTCATAGACATTATGTAGCATTGTCACAAGCATATTTCACCTATCTGACAAGAACCAACACAATTAATAGCCTGAGGGAACGCGAGCTGCAAAAAACAATCGATAGGGAACGCGACGGCATTGTGCAGACCGCCATTATGGAGGCGCAAAGTGAAAGAAAGGAGCTCCTCCTGGAAACTGCATCGCAGCGCTCCAGCACATCCAGGCATTCTTCCAGGTCAAGCAAATCAGTGAAATCTAATGTGTCTAGTGCAAGCGCGAATGCCACCAAGGCACGAGCCGCCGCAGAGGCCGCGCGTGCTAGGGCCGAATATGGTCGGAAAGAGGCGGCCATAAGGGCAGAGAGAGCCCGCATAGAAGAGGAGGAGCAGGCAGCAGTGGCCGCCGCAGCAGCCACCAACGCTGCCATAGCACGTAGGAAGGCAGAGTTAGATGCAAACTTGGAAGCCCTAAGCAAGGAAGAGGATGCGGCCGCCGCCATAGCGCAAGCCGAAGTCTTTGAAGCAGCCGCACTACAGGACGGCGGGGAGCAGACCTATGACCAGACAGCTCCAGAAGATATAAATCAACGCACCGCAAACTATGTAAGGAGCCTCCTCAGCATCAATACCAGTACACCATCTCGGAATTGCCTGAGTGACATCTCAGACGCTGAAGACTCTCTAGGTCCACAAAGAATAGACGCTGTTCTTTCAAGGGTACGCACAACCCGGGATAGCCAGGTTCTCAGCGGTGATCCACACGCCAGTAGGCATATAGATATACTGCAACAGTCTCACAGCTCAGGTAGGCCCACGCATAGAGAAACAGCTCCTCACACTGATCAGCGATCATCAAACATCCAGGCCAAGGAAAGGGAGAACACAAGGCCCTTCCGTGAAACCACACCAGAACAAGACCGACATATCGATGTATCAGGCCTAACAGACATGGGCAAGTACATGATCCGGCGTGACATGGTGCAGACAGGTCTTACCAACTTCGACGACCGTCCGGAGAATTACAGGATATGGAAATCCACATTCAAAGACGCTATCAAGAGTCTGGGCTTCTCGGCAAGAGAAGAACTTAGTCTACTAACCAAATGGCTGGGGAAAGAATCTGCAGAACATGCAAAGAGGCTTAGATCAGCAAATGTTAACCACCCCGAAGTGGGTCTTGATTTAGTATGGGAAAGACTAGAAGAATGCTATGGTAGTCCTGAAGCGATCGAAGACGCACTCTTCAAGAGAGTAGACAATTTTCCCAGAATTACAACCAAAGACTACTCAAAGTTGCGAGAACTTGGGGACTTGCTGCAGGAGCTGGAATCTTCAAGGACAGACCAATCCCTGAAAGGGCTCAATGTCCTTGATGCTGCTCGTGGAGTGAAACCCATCTTGGAAAAGCTACCCTACAGCCTCCAAGAGAGATGGACTTCACAAGGCTCAAAATATAAGCGTGAGAAGCAAGTTGCCTACCCCCCTTTCTCATTCTTCTTGAGTTTCATTCGCGAAGCAGCCCGGTCAAAAAATGACCCCAGCTTCATGTTAGATACACATACTGCAGCCAGGTACAATAACACTAGAACACCCATCTCCGTCTACAGAACGGACGTGTCCTCTATGACTCAAATGAGTTTAGACCAGTCGGTCGATGGAAACAAGAAACCAAAAAACCCTAACAAAGAATGCCCCATACATAGAAAGCCACATCCGCTTAGCAAGTGTATTGGGTTCAGAATGAAGCCCATAGAGGAGCGTAAGGCCCTACTCCGAGAATTGGGGATTTGTTTTAAATGCTGTGCTTCTACAAGTCACCTATTCAAAGAGTGTAAAGAAGCTATAAAGTGCACAGAGTGTGGCAGTGACAGACACGTAGCAGCTTTACATCCAGAGACATTTAAGACTAAAACAATCAAGGCCCCTAACCTTGTGACAAAGCAGGGCGGGGAGGAAGAAGATCCAAGCACACACCCCCTATCTGTAGCATCTAAATGCACCGAGGTCTGTGGGGAAGCCAGTGATGGCAGATCTTGTTCTAAGATATGTCTTGTAGCCGTGCACCCAGACGGACAACCTGAAAGAGCCATAAGGATGTATGCCATCATCGATGATCAAAGCAATCGATCGTTGGTCAGGTCAGAATTCTTTGACCTTTTCAACATACAAGATAACACCTCCCCTTATACTCTCCGGACGTGCGCAGGGCAGATAGAAACAACAGGGAGGAGAGTAAATGGCTACACCATATGTTCAGTGGACGGCAAAGTAAGGATGCCTCTCCCCACACTCATCGAGTGCAATCATATGGCGGAGGATAGAAGCGAAATCCCTACACCAGATGTGACACGCCACCATCCCCATCTGCAGGCGATAGCTGATCGCATTCCACCACTAGATGGAAGTGCCCAGATCTTGCTGTTACTTGGCAGAGACATCATGAGAGCACATAAAATCCGTGAACAACGAAATGGGGAGCATAATGCTCCGTGCGCACAAAGGCTCGATCTAGGATGGGTGATAGTGGGCGAAGTGTGTATTGACAAGATACGCAAACCAGATAATGTAAAAGCTCTACGAACAAACCTACTGGAGAACGGTCGTATATCTCTTTAAACCATGTCCATATCCCTTCCATGTCAAAGAGAAGCTTGGAAACAAAGATAAACAAGGGTATACGATCAAAACACAAGGAGACATTCTTCAGTCAGAAAAATACACTGATGACCTAGGATGTACAGTGTTCCAGACGACAGGGAAATCGACCCAACCAAGCCAATGGCACTACGTGCCCACAGATCAGAATCCTGCTGATATCGCCACTAGATCAGTGCCTGCAGCATATCTACAGAATACGTCATGGTTTACCGGACCAACGTTTCTGACACAACCCGATAAAACACTGTCAGCCGTAGCTGATCACTTCGAACTTGTGGATCCTGAAAGGGACCTAGAAATAAGACCCCAAGCATCCGTTCTACTGACGAGCATACTGCCCAGAAACATGTTCGGATCACAACGATTCCATCGCTTTTCAAGCTGGACAGCCCTTCTCCGAGCAATGGCACACCTTAGACACATACCCATCTCTTTCCACCATATGCCTGATGATAAAACGACCAGCTGCCACGGTTGGCACATCTGCAAAAGGTTACATACTATAGATGAACTCACAAAGGCAAAGGAGACTGTTCTCCGTCATGTCCAGAGAGAAATGTATGCAGAGCAGATCAGTTGCGTTTATGAAAAGAACAGCATTTCTAAAAAAAGCCCCCTTTGGAAGTTGGACCCCTTTATTGATGAGAATGGCCTCATGAGAATAGGTGGTCGCCTCAGTAAGTCAGGCCTATGTAGGGAGGAAAGCAATCCTCTTGTTGTGCCAGGTCAACATCACATCGCTACTCTGTTGGTACGTTACTATCATGAACAAGTCATGCATCAGGGACGACATTTCACCGAAGGAGCTATTAGAGCGGCGGGAATATGGATCATTGGTGCTAAAAGGTGTGTCGCTAGAACCCTCCATAAATGTGTTAGGTGTCGGATGTTGAGGGGCAAAAGCCAAGATCAAAAGATGGCAGACCTGCCACCCGACAGATTCAGTACAGAACCCCCCTTTACTTGCATAGGACTTGATGTTTTTGGGCCATGGACAGTCATCTCACGAAAAACGAGGGGTGGATTAGTGGGCTGCAAACGATGGGCAGTGCTTTTCACCTGCATGAGCACACGGGTTATACACATTGAGGTATTAGAATCAATGGATGCATCGAGCTTCATAAACGCCCTCAGAAGATTCTTTGCCATCAGAGGACCAGTCAAACAAATACGTTCCGACTGCGGAACCAATTTCGTTGGGGCTTGCAAAGAATTACAAATAAACACTAAAGACATTGAAGACAACAGCATCCAGAAATACAGGATGCAGGATGCTTGAGCTTTGGGGACAAAGATGGCACAGGCCAGGCTGTTTGGGGACAAAGTTGACTTGTGCTGGGCTATTTAGGGACAAAGATGGCACATCATATGTGTGTTATCTGAGTGCTGGTCAGGTTCTATGTGGGCAGTGAGGATGCCAGGGCTGACTTTGGGGTGTGCAACCTGTGATCTATGCCTGTAATTTAGGGGGTTTTAACCCCTTCGAGACAAAGGCTGATTTTACTTTTTGTACCCTTTGTGACAATGGCCTTTTTAACATTTCTGCGCTGCTTGTGTTTAGCTGTAATTTTCTTCTTTCCCGTTTACTGAACCCACACACATTAGATATTGTTTTTTTCAGGACAAGAAGGGCTTTCTTTAGATGACATTGTTTTGATTGTATCATATTATTTACTATTAAAAAAATTATAAAATATGGTGAAAAATTTAGAAAAAAATGACTGTTTCTAACTTTTAGTTGAAAAATCTTTTACTCATCTATAAAAGGTAATGAAAAAACCTGCTAAATAGATTCTACTATTTGTCCTGAGTTTAGAAATACCCAATGTTTTTATGTTTTTTTTGCTTTTTTCTACCCATTATGGGGCAATAAGTACAGGTAGCGTTTTGCTATTTCAAAGCCATTTTTTCCAAATCTGGTAATTCTTCCCCCCATGTGCCATTTCGGGTATCTTTGAACCCGGCCAATGCAATTTACCCCATCAAGTCATATATTTTTGAAAACTAGACAGCCCAGGGTATTCCAAATGCTAGTATTTTAACTCTTTCCATGCACCATATCTACCACCAGTCTTTGTCAAACTTTATGGTAGTCATTTTTTTGCATTTGTTTTGTCATACACATTTTACTTCAGGTATGAATTAAAATGTTCTAGTTTATGTCACTATCACAAAACACCCCAATATGTGTTCAGCAACATCTCCTGAGCGCAGCGATACCCCACATGAATGATTTTGCCTGGCTGTTTGGGGGCAAAAGGGCCACATTTGGGGCATGCGCATTTTTCAATGTTGAACTTTGGCATTTGGGGATCCACTGCCCATGCCCTATTTGGTACATCTTTGAGCCGGGCCATTTCAGTGTGCCCAATAAACCCATATATTTTTGAAAACTAGACACCCCAGGGTATTTCAAATGCTAGTATTTTAACTCTTTCCATGCACCATATCTACCACCAGTCTTTGTCAAACTTTGTGGTAGTCATTTTTTTGCATTTGGTTTTCCACACACATTTTAATTCAGGTATGAATTAAAATGTTCTCGTATATGTCACTATCACAAAACACCCCAATATGTGTTCAGCAACATCTCCTGAGTACAGCGATACCTCACATGAATGATTTTGCCTGGCTGTTTTGGGGCAAAAGGGCCACATTTGGGGCATGCGCTTTTTTCAATGTTGAACTTTGGCATTTGGGATCCACTGCCCATGCCCTATTTGGTACATCTTTGAGCCAGGCCATTTCAGTGTGCCCAACAAAACCATATATTTTTCAAAACTAGACACCACAGGGTATTTTAAATGCTGGTATTTTAACTCTTTGCATGCACATATTTTACACCAGCATTTTTTCAAAGTTTGCAGTAATATTTTTGTGTGTGTATTTTTCCCACACACACCTACTTTATGTATGAATTTACAGCTCCTGGTATATGCCGCTGTCACACGACACCCCATAATGTGTTCAGCAACATCTCCTGAGTGCAGTGATACCCCACATGCATGGGTGTGTCATTTTTTGGGGGAACTAAAAGGCCACATTTGGTACGTGTGCATTTTTCTAATTGGAAATTAGATGTGTGGCCATCCTTCCCCCCGTGTTAATTGGGACGTTGTTGAACCTGGCCCATTCAATTTACCCCATCAAATCATACATTTTTTAAAAGTAGACACCCCACGGGCATTTAATATGCCAGTATTTTAACTCTTTCCATGCGAGAATTGTTTTAAGCTAATATGCTAATTTTAGGACTTGCTCACAAAAATATATTTTTTATATATATATATATTTTTTTTTTATTATTTTTTTTTTAAAAAAATTTAACATTTTTTTTCAACTTGGAGGTTCCCCTGATAGTGACATCAGTGGGAAATGATTTTTACATTTTACTGTTTTTTTACAATTTTTTTCTAATTATTATTAATTTTATTTTATTTTTTAATTTATTTTTACTAATCACACTGTGATTAGAAAGCTGGGCTCCATTGACTTGCATGGTGAATGCAGTACCTGTATTCAACCTGCAAGTGGAGCCAAAGTTCTCTAGATGGTCTGGACCATCTAGCGAACTTTTAAAATTTGTGGTTCCTGTTACAGGACGGCGGCCATCTTCCTTGATGGCGAAGATTGCCGGCAGCTGCGGCTGTGACCGCTCTCCGGAGCGGTCACAGCCCATCAAAAGGTTAGTGTTTGGTGTCGCTGGATGCCTCCTGATCGAGGCATTCCAGCGACACCATTTAAGTTTAGGAGGCGATCGTCGATCGCCTCCTAAACGCTTTTAAAACGGGCGTCCGCCGCCATACAAAGTATGGCGGATGTTGACGCCCCGTGGAGGGGCCAGAGATGGCCCCTTCGTGCCGATCGCGGCGTTGCTGAATGCCTCGAGGTCGAGGCATTCAGCAACGCTTTTTGGGTGCAGAAAGCGATAGTAGATCGCTTTCTGCACCCGTTTAAAGACGTGCCGGTCCTGGCACGTCAATTGTCGTAAAGCACATGCTTTTCCGTGCCGTGCCAGGACCGGCAATTGTCATTAAGGGGTTAAATATACCTTTAATGCCGTGTTTTTATGTGAATTCCAATTGATCTATACCTGCAAAGCTGGGTTTGTGTGTTATTCTGTAGATCTATATCTGCTATGCTATTTTTCCATACATTATCTATGTATACCTGCAAATACAGGGTTTGTATGTCTTGTTCAGTTGATTAATATCTGCAATGCTGTTTCCATGTATTTATTTGATCTATACCTGCAATTCTACATTTCATATGTTATTATTGTATACCTGCAAATACAGGATTTGTATGTCTGATTCTGTTTATTTGATATATACCTTCAGTGCTGAGATCACAAGTGAATTTCAATTGATCTATACATGCAAAGCTGGGTTTGTGTGTTAATGTGTTGATCTATACCTGCTATCGGCAGCAGGGTCTAATATGTATATATATTTGTATATATATCGGCAGCAGGGACTAATATTAATATATATTGGCAACTGGGGCTAATATTAATATATGTGGGCAGCAGGGGCTAATACATATATATATATATATATATATATATATATCAGCAGCAGGATCTAATATTTGTATATATCGGCAGCAGGGTCTAATATTAACGAAACTGCCAGTTCAGCGGTAATTTTGAAATCAGGTAGATTGTGTCATGATGTTTGTGTGTTTTTGGTTATCAGTGTAGCAGAGCCTGTCCTGGGGTGTGTGTGTATAGGTGTTGGTGTGGCAGAGCCTGTGTCCTGGTGTGTGATTGGGTGTTGGTGTCGCAGAGCGTGTCCTGTTTTGTGTTCGGGTGTCAGTGTGGCAGAGCCTGTCCTGGTGTGTGTGTTTGGATGTGGGTGTGGCAGTGCCTGTCTTGGGGTGTGTGTATAGGTGTTGGTGTAACAGAGCCTGTCCTGGTGTGTGTTTGGGTGTTGGCGGGGTAGAGCCTGTCCTGGGGTGTCCGTGTGTGTTTGGGTGTCCGTGTGGCAGAGCCTGTCCTGGTGTGAGCCTGTCCTGTTGTGTGTGTTTGGGTGTCGGTGTGGCAGAGCCTGTCCTGGTGTGTGTGTCTGGGTGTCGGTGTGACAGAGCCTGTGTTCGTGTGTGTGTTTGGTCATGTGTTTCCTATCACTTAACTTACATTAGGAATTATTTAATTTATACTTAGCCAAAGAGAAAAAGCCCTCCTGAAGTTGTAGTGACTTCAGGGGACAAAACGTTGAAGGCCCTGAAATCATTTAGTGGAAAAGTTAAGATATTGTGTTATTTACTCTATAATATTTCTTTCAAGGATTAGTCGTACTAAATTGTGGCTTCAGGCTTCCCATGTTGAATGATCAAGTATTATGTTAGTCCAATAACAAAAGTATCATTCCATAGCACATTACTTTTGGCAATATATATATATATGTTTTTTCAGTGGTATGATTTAATGGTGGAAATTATTAATGCCCCCCCAGTTTGACTGTGGTATCTTGTGTACCCCCCCATATATTGTTTTTAGAGTCGCCACTGGCCTTTACACAAAAGGACAGAGCCCCCAGACACACCATTTTCCTCGATCTAGTTAGGTGGTGGATGTTAGGTTCCTAGAGGCAAATCTCTTTTATAAGTGGCAAAGTAAATACACAGATGTATGGACAAAGAGTTAAGGGAGGCTTGAGCTAGGTTTCTATGAGGCTATTGTTGATGTAAGCAGGATGTAAATTATTGGTGAACAATTCATATCCTAAAAAGAAGACTGAAAAAGTCCTCCTACACAGCTGGTGTGATAAGGAAATCTTTGTGTTTAAAACCACAGGTCATGGTTGGATGCAAGCGTAATGGGCTTTAGAAGTAGACTAACACATGTGCCAGGTGGTAAATGATTGAAATGATCCACATAACCAATCAGAGGCTTGACCATGAGATCAGATGGTATGTTGGGCTATAACAAGGGACTAGTAAGGAAGTTGAGTCAGTAAGTATGGCAGGAAGAGTAAGTAGTAGGGGGAAGTAGACCTGAGGATCTATGAAACATCTAACCAGGTAGTTATGCTATGGCCAAGCATGCAGGATATTTGTAAATGGTAACTCTAAATATATATAAGTGTAATGTTGTAGTTGAGTAAATTGTTGTGTTGTTATGTTATGTCTAATTTTACCTTATTAGGATAATAATTTTATGTTGTGATGTCTTGTGATTTTATGTTAGTTGTTTTCTAATACATTCCTGTTAATTCTTGAATAAAGCTGACTCTTTGTGTCAAGAACTCCAAAATCTAAGTAGTATAAACAGGGTTATTAGTGTTAATGTGTATAAGCCCAGTCATACTTATATTGATGCATGTATTATAAATGCATCCATGTATCTATGATCTGGATAAGGTATTCGCTGGGTATGCAGTTTTGTGTACAGTTAGGTTATTATATTAGCAGCAACCTGGGAATGCGAATGTGTATTTAGGTTGTGCTCCCCTTTCTATATATATTTCTTTGTGCATATTTGCAGGTTGTGACCAAGCCTTAGGGTTGAGCACTCCACCTACCACACAGGTGCCTCATTGAAGGTGTCCAGAGAAGGCTTGTTTGAAAGTCTCATTGGGTAAAAATGCAGTGCAGTCCCACTGATTCAGCTCCTTGATAAGCAATACAGCCGTGTAGAATTAGGACTCACCAAAAATTAAGTACTTTGACTTAACGACTGGCTAAGCAGTATATGGCCATATAGTGTGACGCAATCTCTAATACTTATGCAGTTCTTGCTCTGTTTTGTATAGACAGGAATATAAGTGTTAATGTGAATATGCCTGGTCAATGCATGCATTATAAATGTATCTATGATCTGCATAAGTCTAGAAATAAGTTATCATAGTTAGACAAACAAACATGACATTGGTAGATATATAAATACATATAGTGCGTTCATTTATATTTTTTATATGTATCTGTTGATGGAAAACTGGTAACTTTGAAAAAAAACATAGTGCATTAATAGTTCTGCCCTTCCCATATGTATCTATATTATATAATAGTTAAAAATAAGTGCTATATATTACCTATATTTACATTATACTCTTACCTTTTCCCCCCTCCCTTTCTGTGTCTCTGTGCAAGGTATAGATGGTGGATGTTTTTCGAGTTTTGTGTCTTTGCTTTTATTAATAGTATTTGCTTTTATCATTTCATTCTAATATGATGTTTATGTACAACTATAGGCATATGTATGAAGCATGAGTAGATGAACAGATACGTATGCCTATTAAATTGAGTTTAGTATCATTTACAGTATATGCAATTTCATAAGCAATGTTTCCTTTCAATACATAGTTTTCCTGCTTAGGTGACTTATTAGTATTTGAACCTAAATTAATTGAGAGTAAGTCTTTAGAATGTATTAGATAACTACAACTCATCTTATGTGTAAATTAAAATTATGTTTCTTTTGATTGAGATATATTTATATTAATTATTTATTAATTTATTCATGCATTTATATATTGTATTTTTTATTGATAATTATTTGATATTTATTTATATATAGGATGTATTAACTGATGTATATAAGATGATTTGTTAAGTTATACATTATTTGTGAGTATATTTGTTATGTTAAAATACTCTAATATGTATTGAGTAAAGGGTTAAAGAAACACATTTATTTCATTTTGTACTGATTATAAACATGTTTTTATTATCATTTTACTTATCTTATTGACATTTCCGTTTCCCTGGGACGTGCACTCGCTGGTATGCCTATTTGACTCTCAAGAATGGACATGAAGTGAGTACTACTGCGTTGTGACAGCTGAAGGAACACTGCATTAGCATTTGGGCTGGCTGGAGCGTGGCCAGGATTAATGTGAGTCCGATATATAGATTGCACTTAAAAGTTAACAAACCTTCCATATCATGCGTGGTCTAAAAGTATATGCTGTCTTTCCCTTTATCTTTTGTTCAACATAGTCTTATGCTTACCCAATGGAACCTAAAATTAAAATTCTATACTACCATACCACCCAAGAGTACTTCTTTGGGACCAAAATACACGTCCCTCTTTCTTTCCCCAGTGCCCTTTAGTTCTAGGAACCAAGAATATTTGCTGGAAATGAATGTGTAAATATGTTCTATAGCCCTAAATGTCACAATAATCTGTACATAAATTGTGCAAATAAAATACATTATTAAATGCTTTACTGTGCTTCACAATGGGGGAATATTCTCACTGGATCAACTGATTTTTGCTAATCATCTCCTCATACCCAGTTATATCCCT
Organism: Sceloporus occidentalis; assembly: GCA_023333645.1. NCBI lineage: Eukaryota > Metazoa > Chordata > Lepidosauria > Squamata > Phrynosomatidae > Sceloporus > Sceloporus occidentalis. The sequence continues at coordinate 717,909 of JALMGF010000227.1, forward strand.
GTATATTCTTCTTTTGTTAACAAAAATAATCTTGCCCATAACTATTGAATTTGATAGCACAATATCTATGAGTAGTGGATTCCACATCTTTATTGTTCTTACTCTAAGGACCCCTTTTCATTGCTTTAGCCCCTTTAACGTCCATTGACGTCCATTGACAGATATTAGGCTCTTGTTTGAAAGTGACGTATACCAGGAGCTGCAAATCCATACCTGAAGCACAATTTTTGTGATAAAAAAACACAAAATAAATTACTACCACAAAGGGTGGTAGTAGAATTAGTGCATGGAAAGGGTTAAAATACCAGCATTTGAAATACTTTGAGGTGTCTAGTTTTCAAAAATATATGGTTTGATGGCAGGGCCGGCCCAAGACAAAATGCCACCTGGGGCGAAGTTTAAAATGTCGCCCCCCCATTATCTACCCTGCCACCCCCCCATTATCTATCCTTCCTCTCCCTCCCTCCCTATTATCTACCCTACCCCCCCTTGTACTTACCTTTCAGCAGTCCTGCGTCAAGTCTCCCTGCTCGGTCTCGTTGCCAGCTTGTAATGCTGAGCGCCGGAAATGACGTCATCTTCCGGCGCTCAGCATTACAAGCTGGCACTGAGACCGAGCTAGAGGGCTCGCAGAGGAGAGAGAGAGAGGGGCGCCGAGCAGGTACTGACAACTTGGTAAGTGAAAACCACTCGGCAACCCTCTCTCGCTTCCGTTTAAAAAAAAAAAAGGGCTTCAAAAGTGCCGCCTGGAGCAGTTGCCCCACTCGGCTCCATTGTCGGGCCAGCCCTGTTTGATGGGGTAAATTGCATTTGCCAGCTTCAAAGATACCCAAAATAGCACATGGGGCAGAATGACCAGATTTGGGGAAAGAATGGGTTTGAAATAGCAAAACACTACTTGTACTTATTGCCCAATAACTTGCAGGGATAAAAAAGCTTTTTTTGGATGACTAAAAGATTTTTCAAATTTTTCATCATATTTCATTATTTTTTAATAGTAAATTAGACAATATGATCAAATATTGGCATCTTAAGAAAGCCCTTTTTGTCCTGAAAAAAACAATATATAACTTGTGTCGGTCCACACTAAATGAGCCAGGAGAAAATTACCGCAAAAGTGTTAAAAAAGTGTTAAAACAGCCTCGGTCCCAAAGGGTACAAAAAGTAAAAAACAGCCTGATCCTTAAGGGGTTAAAGTCTGAACAGATGACCTCTTGTTCTTTGCACAGTCCTATTAATGAACAGGTCATCAGAGAGTGGCTGGTATTGTCCTATTATGTATTTAATTTATGAGATCATATGCCCTCTAAGAAGCCCTTTTTAGAGTTTAAACAAATTCAACTTCTCTAGCCTTCTAGTTGTGTGTAAACGTAGGCGTTTTATTGCTTTTATAAATATTCTAACCCATCTCTGCTCTTTCTCAAGCTCAATAATGTTTTTTTTAAGAATAGGTGCCGAGACTTGTACAGTATATGTCAAGCGTTTCACAGTGTTTATGTGTAAGTGCGTGTGAGCATGAATGTGTAAGTGTATGAGAGGGAGTATGTCTTGTCATCAGTATGTAAGTGCATGTATGTTAGCATGAGGGTGTGTGTCAGCATGAGGGTCTAAGTCTATGTGTGAGTGTGTATATGTGTTAGCGTGGATGTGCAAGTTTGTGTAAATGTGAGTGTGTGAATATATGTGTATGTCAATGCCCATGTGAGTTACCAGGGAGGGGGTTGCTGTGCCAGAAGGTGCCAGCTCTCCCTCCGGGTTATTAGGTTTATTGTCAAAGTATTTCCAAACTCTTTTGATTGAATCATTCCCCTAACGCATTTCAGGTATAATTTATCTATTTATTTATTTTCCCAAATTGCATAACTAAATCTCATCTGGCAGACCCCCAATTTCACTTAATGTCCTTGCAGGGAAGCAATGTCTAGTTTAGACTGTATTACCTTACCTAATTTTGTGTAATGTGCAAACACTGACACATCTTTCAATACCCACTGCAACATCATTAAAAAAGACATTAAATAACAGTGGGCCTAGAACAGAACCCTGAGGAACACAAACACTATTTTTAAGGAAGGAGGCTAAATGTGATACAGTGTCTTCCAAGTTATATTCAAGGTTTTTGAAGAAGTTTTTTTTTTTAAAGAAAGGGGGTTGCCAAGATCAGGAGAACTTAAACAAGCAAGCCCTAATTTCATAACCTGATTATTTGAGTCTCAGGTTGAGGATATTTTGTCACAATTCCTTGTCATAATTTCTTATGTTATGTCTTAAGAAATTATAGAGGGAGGATGTCATCAGGCTGTTTTATTTCCACAGTTTATCTCTCATGTCACATTAACCTTGATCCTCTACCTGACTGTATGTGAAGGAAATAAGTAAATATTCAATGTCCTAGCCAATGGTCAGCAAGGTGAGTTGTTTTATTACAGTTATTATAAACATTATTTGTACTTGTAGATTTTGTAATTAATTCTCAAATTCTCCTTGCCTTAAATTTGTCACCTATTGCTGTGAAATCTTTGAGTTTGTCATTAATACCAATGTTTACAATAAGCACCGAATCATCACCAGTCCCTCTCAAGAATCTATCCATAGCATGTCGAACCTGAGCAACCAGGAACTCACAAACTGTTTGGCATTCAGGGTCTATGTTCCTATTTACCTTCCTTGTAGTTAAATCTTCTTATGGTCTTTAAAAAATATATATTTTCTAATTTCTAATATTTATTTTAGAATGCAAAAATGTAAATGGTATATCCTATTACAGTAACTTTTATTTTCCTGGTAGAGTTCAGAAACATCTTTAGGAAAATGTGTGTTTTTATGTGCAGAGTTGTACAGATGATATCCAGATACTGTTAATGCCTTTAGCAAACTTTAATGGGACTTAACACTCAGAAGGTGTATGTTTTCATGTTTAATGAGATATGCAGAGAGTAGATATGCATGAACTGTTTCTTAGGTTTGCCTCTTGTTTCAAATATCATAGAAATATGTTACTTTGCTTCTGTGATTATAAAAAGAGCACATATTATTATTAGCAACCCCAACAGTTGCAGATACATAATGTAAGGTGATAAAGCACTACTTGGGTACAAAATCATTATTGCCGTATCGATCTCTTAGACAGTCTTTTTATGTATTGGGACATATTTTATTGGGTCAGGACAATATGCACAGCCACATAAGCTTTCAGTACTTTAGTAATCCCTTGTATGTTTAGCAGCAACTGTCTGGAATCAGTGGCCATATCATGTGGTTAATTCAAACCTTTGTCATTTTCTTTTTTCCTCAACCTATCTATGAGGAGGTAGAGAGCAGTAAAGAAACTGCTCTGTTGAAGAGACATAGTATGTTCCCAGGTTTTGGCAATTGTCACTGCATTACCCTAGTATGGAGGGGCTGAACATACTGCTTTTCAAAACAATTCTTATATGACTCAAAGGTCAAATGGTCAGAAAAATGAATATGATAATATTTAGATCACGTAACTTTACCCTTTCACAGGGTAATGTACAATATCTTGCACTGGCATCATGAAAAGGAAAAGCCCACTTTATATCTAGTGGTGCATGAACAAGACAAAAGGCACAAGACCAGTGTGGCATGTCTAGGTTTCAAGCTTTTGTTCATCATTGTTAAAGTTACACATAAATTAAGATATTTGTATAAGGAAGCACAGTACAGTACAGACCAGACCAGTACAGTGTGTACGTAAGAACTATTTAAGAAGACTGAACATGTTGGAATCCTTTGAATGACTTAAATCATTTCATTTACGCTCCTGAAAAAATGCAGCTGATGAGCACCCCAATGCAGAGGCAATTGTAAGATTGGAAAAATGAAATCATTTTAGGTCCTTCAGAAAAAATGGATGAACGTAGTAAATATACAGACTACATGGTTGGTGGTCTTTTACATTGGTTATACCATTTGTCATTCCAAATTACTTAATTGAGGATACACCACAGTCAGAATGTTTAAATATACTCAGGAACCTTTACTTTAATTGTCAACTTTATGTTGGGAGCTGAACAGACCTCTCTTATTCTCATTGCCAAATTTCACACATTATTACCAATAAAATGTGCCTGTTTAATAGCTTGCTGTTTTTCCCTCTCCAGTTTGTTAAAATTGTTCTGCAAAAATGTGGTGATTGGTTAATTTTTCCCATGACACTGTAAAACCATCAACTGAATATTTGTTAATATGGTTCATAATTCATTCATTAAAAATTACTTCCTTAATGCAAACACATATTTAAAGTGTGTGTATATATATATATATATATATATATATATATATATATATATATATATATATACACTGATTGGATTGCTTTAGAATGTGAACCAAAAAAACCCAAAATGTATTGCTGATTGCACCAAATGTGTTACTTCCTTTCAAGTCAATAGGAGATGAACCCTTTAGGCTCTCGGGGCCGCAACCAGTGGTCATTTCAAAATCTTCTGTGAAAGGCAAAATGAGTGTTTTTTATGTCTTTTATTTAACACTGTGCCCTTTCTTGGGCCAAAGAAGATAAGTCGAGGGCATCACTGTTCTTGCCGGACAGCCCCTAGAAGGTAAGTATAAAACACTATTTTCTCCACAGGGAGAATAATTTCAGAGCCAATTGATTTTCACAATCCAAAATTGAGATGTTAACCCAATATTAGATTAAGTTGGGCCAACATAGAAAGTTACATACATTTTGAAATGTTGCTTCTTTTTCTGTGTTGACCCTTAAAATGTATCAACTTTAACTAAAGCCTCTATTTATTAATCTATTATTTTTATTGCTGTATGGATAATTTATGTGGACATGCATGGAGATGCATTTACAGCAACTAATATATTAGTGCTAGAATAATTTGTACCTGAATTGCACAAATACCTGAATTAAATTGCTTCAATGTATAGAGCTGCTTACACTTTTAGAACTATACATTAAACTTCCACATTAGAACTACATATCATTACAGTTTATTTTTTTCATATGTAACTGCATTTTGTATACACACTAATGTGTAATAGGGAGATCTTTACTCCAATAGAGGTTAAAGAGAGAGAAAGCTAGTGATGCCATATAAGCTAAGGTATAGAAAGTTAAAATTGAGTTAGTAGTATAACAATTAATATTTGATTTAATAAGTAATTTCATCTAACATCATTAAACCATGTGCCATTCCGTTCAAATTACACATATAGTTAAAATAGCATTGCATTTGTTTCTGTAAATCTAGCAGAGCAAATTAAAGAGAGAACTATGTTATAGATTTCAAAGTAACTGAACACTTTTATAGATCTGCAAATGAATAATGCAAAAATGTTTTGGAATTTATGATTACAGCTATTGCAATTAAGCCCCCGGAGTACTTTACTTCAGTCAGCATTTGTAAAGTAGTGATTATCATAGACTATAAATTGATTTTCTAAAATACAAAAGTTCACTTAAATCACGATTATCTTCAAAGAGCCCTTTGATGCACACCTCCAAAATTGGAAGACGTTTTATGGCGTGATATGCCTTTTAACCCCCTTCATGCCACTCTGCCTCTAGAAATACCTTTTAACTTCCTATATACCACTCTGCCTCCAGAAATGCCTTTTAACCCCCTTTATGCCACTCTGCCTCCAGAAATGCCTTTTAACCCCCTTTATGCCACTCTGCCTCCAGAAATGCCTTTTGACCCCCTTTATGCCACTCTGCCATATAGGGGTTAAAAGGCATATCATGGAGCAGAGTGGCATATAGGGGGTTAAAAGGCATATCATGGGGCAGAGTGGCATATAGGAGGGTATAAGGCATATCAAGAAGGCAGAGTGGCATATAGGGGAGTATAAAGCATTTCTGGGGGCAGAGTGGCAAGCCTGGGGGCAGATGTGCATAACTGGGGGGGGCAGGTTGGCAAATAAAAGGAAATAAAAAAAAAAAAATTTTTTCTCAATTACAGCTTTTATTAAATATGAAAAAATAGTTTACATGAATTAATAAATAAATAAAAGTTTCTTACAAGAATATCATGAAGAATAATGTGATCACTGTTTTGTTCCACTGAATAAAATGGAACTTTTTCATCTAAAAATGTTTGCAGTAGCAAATGTTTTGATTCCATTATGTCTAATGTATTTCATTTATTAGGGCCTTTTAACACTTTTGCTTTCTGGCATTTAATACAAATAATGTGCTATATAAATAACTATAAAACATTCTTTTTTATAAAATAGTGTGACTCGGGTATGTATAAGGGGTGTGTGTGGGTATAAGAGCTCGACCGCGAGATAAAATGGGGCTGGTCTCCAAATGTTTCCAGGGCTACTTTTCATTCCCAGTCCAGCCCTGATGCCTTAATAATGAAACCCAATGGTTTAAATAGAGGTGATCAGTGAAAAGAGAGTAAAAGAGATCTTCATGTGCATGGTCAGAATCAAAGTGGATACTGTAATTGTTTTTTATAGTTTAAACTTTACTTAGTTCTTTGGTTATGTTCAAATGAGCCTCATGACTACTCTGTCACATATACATTTGGAAAGCAATTCCACCAATCCTATTCTATACATTATTTCAATAAAGACATACTTTTAACATTACATATAAGCATGTGACCTTTCAGTTTTAAGTAAAATGTGATTCTTATACATTATTTATTTATATATAGATAGATAGATGTAATCTTCATAAATTAATACAAAAATCACTATATATATATATATAATTTTTTTTTTAAAGTAGTATTAACATTGTTATAAGTGAAATGTTCTTATTAATATTATTTATTTTTTACAGTGCTGCCATGCCTGCAGATTACACAGTTATCGAGAAATAGGGCTCTGCACTGGCACTGTATGAAGAGAATGATAAAGCAGAAGTTTGGGCATTTACATAGTTACATATTACATAGTTACATAGTACAAAAACCCTAATTAGGCTACTTTGAATTCTGCCATCAGGGGGGAAAAATCCTTTTTTTAGGGATATTACGTTCAAAGTATAGGTTGCATTGTTATTATTTTTACCAGAATGCATAACTTTGCATTTGTCTATGCTGAACCTTATCTGCCACTTGCCCACCCAGTCTGCAACTCTGTCAAGATTAGTCTGAATTACCCTACCTAATTTTGTGTCATCAGCAAAAGCATCACTCTCTCAATGCAGCTTGGGAGATCATTAGCAGAGAGCTAAGTAGCCTTAAAAGCTTGCAGTGTAATGCAATTCATTTAGCTGGTATAATCTTTATCATGCATGCATTTTAAAACCTCTGCTTCCATTTAAATGAACAAAAAACCCCTATAAGTGAACATAAAATATTTCATCTTTAATGACTGCAGTTTCTTCTTGCATTAAAATACAATATATATATATATATATATATATATATATATATATATATATATATGACACTTTGTAATAAAACATGTCCTGTCAAGTTATTTTCATACACCAGTACTGTGATTCATTCCGCTTGCTATAGGCATTTTTCATTTGGCAAGCTGAAAAAACCTTGTCCTGACAAGTAAAGTGAATAGCAAATGCTATAGGTTTATTTTTATTGTATTTATTTTATTGTATTTATTTTTCTTGCAGACATTTAATTAGTTGTACTTTCATTTTTATCCTATATAGAAGTCCAAAAGAGTTTCAAAAGAGATGTATTTACAGCTTATAACTCTAGGTATATAATGGACTGACTAAGCAATATAGCTTAGATAGTGTGAGAATTTTCATTAACAAATAAAGTTATGTTTTTAAATAGTTTGTTGGTATAATCTCTATGTCAGTGTGATTTGTTTAGCTATAATAGAAACAGCAGAAGTCATGTAGCCTCTATTTACAATTTGTATTGATAAGTTGGTGCTTGTTTTCATAAACCTGGAAGTATATACTTTTAAACTCTCTGGTTCATTGTGTCAAGAGCAGTGAGCTTCCTAAGCCAAGTTAAGGGTGTAGGGCATGGGTGTAGAAACCCCTAAAAATCTGGGGGGGGGTAGCATTTTCCCCATCAGATACCCCCTTCTTTCTCCCCATCAGATACCTCTTTCTTTCTCCCCATCAGATACCTCTTTCCTCACTATTCCCTACCCCGCTTGCTCCCCATCTCTTTTTTTGCAAACAAGTACAATAATATATAACTTTTTTGATGCAGAGGAGAGTGGTGCAGAGCGGTCGCTCATGAAGTTTTCAGCAACCACTCCGCGCCCCTCAGTCTCCTCTGTGAGGCTTCCAGCTCTGTCGCGGTGCCTGCATTTCATGCTGAGCGGCGGAACATTACCTCTACAAGGTAAGTGAACTTCAAAGAAGGGGGGTAGATAGTGAGAAGGGGGAGACAGGGTAGATAGTGAGAAGGGGAGAGGGAGTAGGTAGTGAACGGGGGGGAAAGGGAGGAGATAATGAGAAGGGAGAAAGAGGGGGTAGACAGTGAGAAGGGAGGAAGAGGAGGTAGACAGTGAGAAGGGAGGAAGACGGGGTAGATAGGGAGAAAGGGGGTGATAAGAATATGAAAATAAAGAGAGAATGAGTGAGAGAATGAATGAATGTGTTGATGAATCGTGTGAATGAGTGAGAGAATGAAAGAATTAATGTATGGATGAATTATCTAAGTGAGTGAGAGTATGAATTAATGGCATTAATGAATATGTGTAAATGATTTGTGTAAATGAGAGAATACATTATTGTGTGAATAAATTATGTGAATGAAAGTGTGAATTAGTGAGTGACTATATACCCCCTCTTACTCCTCACTATCTACTCCCTCTCCCCTTCTCACAATCTACCCCCTCTCCCCTAGTTCTCACTAACTACCCCCTCCCTCTCCCCCCTTTGTAGTTCACTTACCTTGCTGAAGTCCCACGGTCTGTCTTGCTGCTCTGCCGCAGTGCGCACGGTTTCACTGCTGAGCACCGGCATATGACGTCATATTCCGGCTCTCAGTGTGAAGCACCTGCACCAGGACAGAGTCCCACCACTGCAGTCAGGGCAGCGCTGAGTGGAGGAGACAGAAATAGAGATACCCTATTTGCTTGATTATGACACTGATTATACACTGTCAGGGAGAAACCAGGTCCCCTGCAGCTCTGCGAGGGATCCTCCTCTCTGGCAGCCGGTGAAAATCTGCACAATGCGTGCAGAGAACCTCTGCTGCCGGCACTTCCGCCTTGGCTTCTATGATGTAGCACCGGAAAGTCATGTCACGCCGGTGCTCCATCATAGAAGCCCCAGAGGAAGTGCCGGCAGACGCAGGGTATTATTGAGAGCATTTGCTCCCCTCTTTTCTCCTTTATGTCTTCTATCTCTATTTTTTTTCCTTTATCTTCCTTCTCTGCCTTCTCCTTTTTATGTTCACTTGGCTTGTCTCTCTCCTTTCTCACAATTTTTTTCTCATCTCTCTATCCTTTTTATCATATTCTTTTTTCTTTTAAATCTCTTTTCTTTCTCCTATAGTTTTATCTCTCCTCTCACATTATTTTGACTTCTCTCTTTTCTTTTTTCGCTTTTTTCTTTATTTTTTCCGTTTTGTCTCTCCTCTCTCTACTATTCAAAATCAAACAAGCTATCATGTAACCCTCAACCATAGGCAAACCTGTGACCATGCCCCAGCCACAACCTCTTGAAGGTCCAGGAAACAGTTTATCAAACGGTGGCAACCCCAAGAGTGAGACAGAGGGATATGGTCCCAAAGAGTAGAACACTATGCCATTTTGAGCTGCATCAATTGAGGCTTTCTTTTTAATAACTTTTTTTTTACTACATTATATGAGGTCCCCAAAATAAGGTATCCTGATACACTGGACTGGACTGTTCATTGAGATGGTGATGTATATAATAACAGGATCCACTAAAGGATACTAGACTTTTGCCAAAATTCTTGTTTCCTTTTTTGTCGCATTTGTTCCCTGGCCATTCGGCTCAGATGAAATTCAGGGGCACTTTTTTATTCAGATGGGCTCCAAAAAGCGGGAGGTCCCTGATACCGTCTAGACTCACCTACAGAAGCACTAATCCAAGGTTAAGGAAGAGTTGCACACTCGGTTTTGCACTGGAGGAATACCACTAACAGGAGTGTTGCACCAATGGATACACACATCCAGCAGCATACTCAATTTCTTCAAAAATTGGAGCAGTTTCTTTAAATGAACCCAGAGTAAGGGAGTAGGTTGACACTGAGTCAGAGCATGGCACAGACACATCAAGCCACAAGACTGATCCCCCATATTAGAAAAACATAAGAATTGATTCCACTGAGTAAGGAAGGTGAGAGAGGCACAGCAGTAGGGCACTGGACCTGGGCAAGTGGGCACTGGCAGATAATAGGCACATGCAGCCCATTGGAGCAGGACTGCATTTTCCCAATATCACACAAATTAAAATAATTGCCCTTGTAAGTTCTAATTGGTCCCACAGGTTGTTGGACCCATCAGTCACAGCCATAATTTTCTTCATTGGCTACTTCTACCTATCAGTCATTGATATGCACCCTCCTACACACAGTTCCAACTTTACCTCATCAAAGAGTGCCAAAACAGCTTGTAATGACAGCTACACGTGGAGTAATCCTAACAAAATGTAAGCACTTTTGCAATTTCTTTTCGCTATTTCGTTGGGGAATCGCCCTGTGTTTCATAGATTCATACGAATGCACCAAACAGGCATTTTTCATAAAAAAAAAAAGTTCTTAAAAATCTGAATGCACAAGTCTAACGAATGCCCAATTGGGTCCATTTATAGCAGTGTCATGCTCTTTCCATATTACTTCTCCTGATTGGAGAGTAATTATACTTAAATTATGCTTTATGTATATTACTAATATATTATTTAAGTGTGCATTCAATAAATGGTGGGTGTGTATATATATATATATATATATATATATATATAAAACATCCAAAAATAGTTACCGGCACTCCAGGGACTTCTTTAAATAATCACTCCAGAAACTGCAGTTTTCCAATCAACGTTTCAGTCTATTTATTAGACTTTCATCAGGATGCTCTAAAATCATTGGTAACTTACCTTTATACTTAAGAGCGCAGGTCAAAATGGGGACATGCATGATTGAGGGAATGAATCTGTGAATGAATGAGTGTGTGTGATAGCATGGATGTGTAAGTGCTGGAACCTAGGCATGATGGGACTGTGATTGCGGTTAGCAATCACACTCCTATCATGCCAGGTCAGCCAGTACATGCTGAAACTTGGCTAGCTGCCCCCCTTGTGTATTGGCAGACTTGGCATGATAGGAGTGTAATTGCTGTTAGCCATATTGTTGATTTTTTTGTCCAATTGTGGTATGTTACTTACTTTTATTAAAAGCGTGGGATTTTTTTTATTATCTTTAAAGGTGTGGGGGGGTCATTTTACGTTTCAGCTAAGTGAACCCTGAATTTTCGGTTTTGGTCCAGAATTTTAATTGTGGTGGATCCCTAGAATAAATAGAGCTATTTCATTTTTAATTATCCTGAATCCTGAATTTGTAGTCACAAAACTTTCTAGGCCCAGAAATCAGTGAGAGGAAAAGTAGAGGTTTTGTCATTTACTTTATTTTATTCTGCATATCTTATTAAAGGCTATATTTTCTCACAGTGAAAAATTAGTGTGGCCCTCGCACGTATACAATTCTGATGAAGTGGCCCACTGCAGAAAAACTTGGACACCCCTGTCATATGGTTTTGGACAACAGTGACGGAACTACCGGGGTCGCGACTGCGACCGGGCCCTGGAGTTCTGCCACTCAAGGGGGCCCAAGCGGGAGCTGGACTGGCCCACCGGGATACCGGGAAAATTCCGTAGATTGGGTCCGTAGATTCGGCTGGCAGAGCTGGTTTTGAAGCCGCCTCCGGCGCCAGGGGCAGGCTGGGCAGGCGGACAATTGCCCCCCAGGCTGCCCGAAATCTAATCTAAACGGCCGCTGGGTGCTGATGCGGCCGGCCGGCGCTACTATGATACTTGTTTTTTTAATTTAACATGGCAAGCTGGTCCGGCTTGCCATATTAAATTTTAAAAATGTATTAAAGCAGCGCAGGCCGGCGGCATCAGCACCCAGCAGCTGTGTACGATAGCCGCCTAGTGATGGGAGCAGCGTGAAGGGTGAAAGCTCCGCCCCCTTGCATGGACCTCTCACCCCTCACGCTGCTCCCATCACTATGCGGCCATCAGATTGCTGGGAACGTAATCTAAACGGCCGATGCGTGCTGATGCCGCCGGCCGGTTCTACTTTAATACTTTTTTTTTTACTTTATATGGCAAGCCGATCCAGCTTGCCATAATACATTAAAAAAAAAAGTGTTAAAGTAGCTCCGGCCGGCGGCATCAGCATGCATCGGCCGTTTAGATTACATTCCCAGCAATCTGATGCCGCATAGTGATGGGAGCAGCGTGAAGGGTGAAAGCTCCGCCCCCTCGCACCAGAGTGGCATATAGGAGGGTATAAAGCATATCGGGGAGGCAGAGTGGCATATAGGGGGGCATAAGGCTTTTCTGGAGGCAGAGTGCCCCATGATGATATGCCTTTTAACCCCCTTTATGCCACTCTGTCTCCAGAAATGCCTTTTAACCCCATTATACCACTCTGCCGCTATAAATGCCTTTTAACCCCTATATACCACTCTGTCTCTATAAATGCCTTTTAACCCCCTATATGCCACTCTGCCTCCAGAAATGCCTTATACCCCCTTATATGCCACTCTGTCCCATTATATGCCTTTTAACCAGAGTGGCGCATAGGGGTATAAGGCATTTCTGGAGGCAGAGAGGCATATAGGGGGTTAAAAGGCATATCAGGGGGCAGAGTGGCAAGCCTGGGGCAGATGTGCATAACTGGGGGGGGGGGGTCAGGTTGGCGAATAAAAGGAAATAAAAACAAAAAAAAAATGTACATAGAAAGGGGTAGGGATAGGGTAGATAGCCTGAGAAGGGGGGGAGAGGTAGATGGTGTGAGAGGAGGGTAGATTGGGTTGGTGGGGGGCCTTAACAGATTCTCGCACAGGGGCCCTGAGGCTTCTAGTTACGCCCCTGTTGGACAATATTATTTCAAATAAGAATTTTAGCAACATTTTTACAATTGTGATTTTAAGGATATGGGTTATGTGTAGTCAAGATTGAAAATGCTAAATTTATAGCAATAAATAGAAAAGTTTTTTTGGTTTGTGGGTTATTGGCCCCGGTTTTAGCACATTTGCCCCATAATATGAATAAGGCCATATATTTCTGGCGTAATTTATTTCGGCCCACATGCTTCGCTGACATGTACAATGCAAGGTCCCAGAACACACATACAGTATTGTATTACCTAGGTAATCAATGCAAAAGTCACATTAAGGGTCATTCTGTCGAGTACCTAACTTCATTCATTTGCAAAAAGAAAAACATATTGTACACAGCACTGACATAAAGCTTTAAACCTTCAAAAGTGCACACAAATATGGACAAACCCTAATTATAGAGCTCCCAAAGGTACACTTTTTCCTACAGCTGCAAAGCTGAGCTTTGGCCAAGAAAGAGGAACTATATACCATTTAAGAAAATGTATCATGATGCTTGAAAATAACATATAAAACAATGATATCCAGTGAGTTGTTATTATTATAATGTCAAAATGCATACACCATTCAAAAGCTTTTACATTCCTGTTAATAATGCATTTCACAGAGATGTGATGCGTTAACTGATTGGCTTTCTGCATTTGGTGGGTTATTGTATTTTTCTGGATAGCATATTATTAATTATTGTAAATATATTTAAATATGGCCATGTCTGTTGTATTAAAGAAGGAATGTAGCATTATCCCTAGCACTCATTTTACAGTTTTATTCTTGTGCTTTTTTTAACTTTTCACTTAAAAGTAATGATGTAAAAAAAAGATCTATTTTGTTGGATGTGGGAGATACCATCTTGCAGCCACATACTTTTTTAAATACCACTATATTTAATATCTTTTAGGGCCAGCCTTAGGTGTTCAGGCGCCTTGTGTGGACTACTCCTCTGGTGCCCATCCTGCCTCACAAAAAAGAAAGGGAAAACAAACAATTAGTTTTAATTAGAAATTATTTATGTACAAGTGCAAACCACTACAATAATATCAAACTGGAAAACACTGGTGACAGCAATGTAAGTTAAATACATTAAATATAGAGCAAAAAGCCAATCTTTGTTACACAAACATATATATTGAAAAAATTGGACCCTAGGCAAGGATTTCCTTGGGCCCCCACCATGCTCCCTAGCATGCAATTACTCTCTCTGCTCCCCCACCAAAACAATTATTTGCCGCACTGACTCTGACAGTCTTCCCTCCTTCTGACCCTACCGTGACATTAAGTCCCTTTGTCTCCTCATTTACTCAGCCACACCTCTCTATTCCTTCCTCCCTGTAGTTCAGGTATAAATCAAACAAACAAAACATGTAAAAAGCACTTTGATGTATAGCTCAACTCACTGAGACATACAAACCCCACATTTGCAGGTACACACAAATAATGTATGGAAACATGGGATAGCAGGTATAGATCAACAGAATAACACACAAATGCCAGCCCTGGCATCCCCATTGCCCACATAGAACCTGACAAGCACCCAGATTACACACAAAAGACTTGCCATGTTTGTCCCCAAACAGCCCACTGTGAGACATCTTTGTCACCAAACTGCCTGTGCTGTGCCATCTTTGTCCCCAAAAAACACTCTCCCTGTGCCATCTTGGTCCCCAAGGCTAAAGGACCCTGCTTGTGCCATCTTTGTCTTTCCTCAAATCACTCATATATTTATGATATGCACAAATACTTATGCAGTCACTCATTCACACAATACATTCACACCATCACTCATTCTCTCACTCATTCACACAAATCATTTATACATATCCATTAATGCATTCTAACAAATCATTCAAGCAATTCATCCACACATCAGTTCATTCATTCTCCCATTCATTCACACACAATTTCCATATTCTTACTTCCCCCTCCTACCTACCTCTCCCCCTTCTCACTATCTACCCTCCTTCTCACTATCTACCCTCTCCTACTCCTTTCTCACTATCTACCCCCTCTCGCCTTTCTTACTATCTACCACCTTTCCCCCCTTCTCATTGTCTACCCCCTTGCCCCTTCTCACTATCTACCCCCTTCTCACTATCTACCCTCTCCCCCCTTTGTAGTTCACTTACCATGCTGAAGTCCTGTGGTGGGAGCTAAAGGCCTCTGTCTTGCTGCTATGCCGTGGTGCACCTGGCTTCACTGCTGAGCGCTGGGATATGATGTCATATAGCACCGCAACCGAGACCGAGGAGGAAACAGAGGGGCGCAGAGTGGTTGCTGAAACTTTTTCATGAGTGACCGCTCTGCGCCCCTCTCTCTCCTCCACTCCCTGCTGCCTGGGTGACATGCACCACACACCCCCACCTCGTGGGATAGCCGCCTGGCGCCCCTGCTGCCATGGCACCCCGTACGGCCGCACAGCTCGCATAACCCAAAGGCCAGCCTTGATCAGGAGTCCAGGACAGACAGTAAGATTATAATGCAGTCTTCACTGAGAAATCTTGTGAAGACTGCAGTAAAAGCAGATATAATATTAACTTTTTTTTGTATAACTTAAAAACTGTTAATTTAATAATTAATTTAATAAATAGATGTGTTTGTGCTATTTAGAAGTATGATTTTTATTAAGTTAGGTTGTTTTACAACTTTCAAAAATTTTAATTTTGCAAATGCAAGTGTCTTCTATATCATACATCCCCACATTTCAGATGATCAAAGCAAGACACTTAAGTTTAGTACATGGTTAGAGTTATGATGTCATACACTGGTGTTGCTTCAGTTGGCCATGCCAAGACCTTGTGGTAGTTGTGAGAAAATCTATGCTGCAAAAACAAATACCTCAATCATTATCACAACACATAGGGCTGGTCAGGGAGATGATCACATTAATTTCTATGGAAACAGTACTAGAAGTTTGTAGTACAACTGGAACAGTTTCAATAAAGATTTTTTTATTTCCTCTATCAGGGCTTTGAGTGCTGTGGCTGCTACCTGTGGATCTATCAGTCAAGGCCAGAATACACTACTGAATGTAAATGTAGCAGGTATTAAAAGTATAACCCATTTAAAAATGCCCCAAAAATGGCTGCACTTTGTTTTAACTTGTAACACATTGCCAGGTTACAGCATAAATCGTGTTTTTTACACAATACCATAATAATACAACTGTTTCTATGCTAAAATAATATATTTAAGAACCATAAGCCATACATTTCCATCTTAAATAAATGTTCTGTTTTCTTTTCCTTGATAAGTTAAAAAATAAAAAATCAGGTGTGCTGAATGGCTGATATTATGGGAAGAGAGGTGTATATTTAAATGACACACTTCCATGTTCTAATCCCAGCTCCAAAACCCACATTGATCTATTTTGTAAACCAGTCTATGGATTTAGGAATTGTTAACCAGTGTTTGTTCTGGCTCTTGTGACAAGTGCTCAATGGTGGGATTATGATGTCATGGCAAAAATAGAAGGTAAACACTGCATACCGTGGAAATAAAACATGAAAAGAAACTCCTAACTTTGTTGCTAGGCAATGACAAATATGTAATTGGAAACCAAAATTTCTCTATCACAGATGTCTCGCTTGTTCTGATGCCAGCAAGAGTTTCAGTTTCAATTTATTTTCATTATATTTGGCCACTTAGTGGAGCTGATTGTTAACAATAAGCAAGACATCAAAATACCACTTGTATGGTGATTTATTTCCATGTTTGCTTTTTATGGTCCATATGTGTCACTTCATGCAGTTGGGAAATACATTTAGCACACATGTCATAGAGCTGAGCCCACATTACTTTAGTTGAAGAATCTAAAGCCAACAATTTATAGCAGGAAACATTTACATCTTAACATTCCTTAAATTAGTATTTTATGCCTGCACAGCTGAAACATTTCAAGTCTTTTTTGCATGGAATCACATTTAATGTATTTACATTTTATGTTGTATGTATTACTTTATCCTGAAATGCCGTGTAAAAATACAGAGTTGGGGTGGTCTCATTTTAAGATTAGACAAAATCTGGTTTGTATTAAATCCAGTAAAATGTTCTGTGGATATTAATATATGTCTAATTTTTCCTTATATAAAATACATATTACAAACATAGTATTCTGTATCTGTGTAACGCTATGTTCACTCTAAAGTCATAAATTAGAATTTACTAGGGGGGAATTCGGGGTACAAAATTAGGAATGCCTTTTAAAAATGAAAAGTTAATTTACAAGACTACATTGTGTGGATAAAACAACCCCTTTTTTATTAAATTTTATTTAACTGTTTAGGCACATATGGGATTATCTACTTACAGGTTAATAAGCATAATTTTTCTTTATGTTAGCTTTAAGTATTAGTAGCTTAAAACACGACTTTGGTACCCCAGTAGGGGTTGGCAACATGATTCCTTTAACATATTCTTTTAACACAGTATTTTGGCCAATGCACACCACTGCCATGGCAGGTGAACTTAGGTGCTTTAGCCCATACACTACTGTAGATTTGGATTTAATCACTGATAATATAGTATATTTTATTTGTCAGCTATGGCTATACTATGCTGATATGCTGCTTATAATATAATGGGACGTCAGAAGAACCATTCAGCCCATCTAGTCTGTGCATTTTTCCTGATGTAGAGACTCAGACCTTTATGATTCAGGATAGCTTTATGCCTACCCCATACAAGTTTAAATTCCCATGCATGTTTAAATTCCCTCACTGTGTTAGCCTCTACCAGTCCCAGATGGCAGTCTAGGTGACCCACCAATGCCCACATGTCTATCCTGAAAGAAAATTGTCTAGACTTTGGACTAGTTCAAATATAATATAAAATATGTAAATACAGAAAATGCTAATTGTTGTTTTAAACCAAATTAAACAAAATTCTGTACAATCAGTATAAATGAAGCATGGGAATAATTATATTAATAATCATGATAATAATGTTCCTGATTATTGGTTCCAGTAGATTGTGCAAGTACATATGTGGTTACGCTTTGATTAAACATTCATTGCATTTTCTAAGAAGGAAATAAATGTGTAGTTCTATTATTTCCTGTAAAGCGTTAATCACATAGAAACAAAAGGAAGTGCTTTAGATAGTTATTTTCAATTTCCATTGAAAACAACCTATCAAAGCCCAAATTTCACACGGCAGTTAGGTGTTCCTGGCACAATTGTGAATGATACAGGATCTTACATGATTACAGAAGTATTTCAGGGAAAACTTTGAGCTTTCAACCGTAGTGAGAATTATGTCTCTAATTACATATTTTTATAAAAATGTCATATTCACCAGAGTAGATAGAACAGTACTGTTAAGAAAAACCTAAGGCAAACAAGATTAAAAATACATGCAAATTAATAAATAAAATACATTGAAAACTTTTTCAAATGACATTACTAAAATGTTCTAATCATTAAAGAAGTAAATAAAAAGTAGAGAATGAAGCACTGAGGAGTTTGTGATTATTATTTAAGACAGGTTTCCTAATCAGAAACAGCTGAGAAGTTCAATTTCCATACACACACACTCTTGTTTCTTACTCATGGAAAAATACATTCTAAACAACGCATACAAATTACTTTTGTCCCAATAGAGAGGGCGGGGGCTGGGCGAAAAGAGAGAAAAAAGATGAGATTTGTCACAGAGAAAAGGGAGAAAGAAAAAGGGGAAATGTGAGGAGGGCGATAAGTTCACTAGGAGGGAAAATAATAATCCAAAGGCAAATTTGGCAAGAAAATGGCTTGAGAGAAAATTTACAGTATGGCAGAGAGAAAGGCACTCAGTTCACATGGTATTTTAATGATGTTGCTTAAAAACACTTAAATTTGTACAGTGGTTACTGTACAATGGTTTTCCATTTTACATTGAACCAAAATATCTGAGCTTATTAAAATAAAAGAAAATACACATACACTGCCCTTACACGCACACATATACACATACACTGCCCTTACACACACACATATACACGTACACTGCCCTTACACACACATATACACGTACACTGCCCTTACACACACATATACACGTACACTGCCCTTACACACACATATATATACATACAATGCCCTTACACACACAGGTCTTTACACACACATATACATGTGCACTGCCCTTACACATCGACTCAGACGTACCTGCATATTTTATACCAATCACCAACATCCTGCTTCAGGCTAAACTAATTAAAAATTTCATCACAACACAGATTGCTTGAAAACCTCCAATCAGGATTTCAACCAAAACATAGAATTGAAACCACACTAGTTAAAGCCTGGGATGACATCCAACATCTCCTGGATAAAGAGGTAGGAGCAATCTACAGCAATTTGTGTCTTCTGTTACAGTTCAGTTTCTTGAACTGTAATACGTCTTATCTAGTGTACTTGATAACCTGTATGGGTTGCCAGGTATAATACGTAGGGCATACAAAGAGAAGCTTTAAAATAAAAAAGAGGGAATACATTTCTGATATCTTAAATCCAACATGCACAACAACTGTTGCCTGAGATTTTCATTCTAGTATAGGCTCGGATCTATCAAAATTCATATGCCAATAAGAGGCAGTGATCATTTGAAACTACTTACCAAATGTGAAAATCAAGGCATGCCTTCCTTTGAGGATCAATTCAAACTGTAACTTTAATCATGTTTGTAGGTATTAAATGAATTTTGTCTATATACACATAAATTATAAATTTTCAAATATATTTCAGTTATGTATTTTGTAATACTTTTTTGTATTATATTATTATTTTGGATAACTAATAGATAAAAACAATACTATTATATACATTATATATTATATGCATTTTATATATTCAAGTTAATTTTGTATGCCCCACCCAGATAGAAACAATTTATATATTATTAATTAAAAAGATTCAAGTAGACCTACTAATAAGTCTCCTGTGCAGCTTATAAACCAAATAACAAAAAATAGAAGCAGGACTACACACAATGTAAAGTTTATTACACTATGTAGTTTTATTATATCAATTTATTTTAGTATCAAAAATATTATTTTTATAAATAAGCAATGAGCTCATCTTATGTATCAATCAGCACATTTCATTAATTGAATTTATTTTTTCCTAGAATAAGAATAATCTTTTTTATATAGCAGTTTCTATCCTGAACATTTTAAAAAGGGTTGCTGTACAGCCAGTTTCTCCAGACCAAGAGTATAGTGAGTCCTCCTATAAAATTAGACATTATATTAAATTTGAACAACAGGATTATGATGACAAATTGTTGAAATCACAAAGGGAAAGGTTGTCCTCTATTTCAAGATTTACTCTCTCTTATGAGCAGGGGTACAAAAAAATCTCTTGTGTTACATTCATTTCCCCATATATCTATAGTAGTTCCAAAATTGAGAGAATCATTCTGAAACATTGCCATATTCTACAAACAGATACGGATTTATCTCCAATATTTCAAAAGAACCTTTTATTTTCTTATACACATACTCAAAATTTGAGAGATTATTTGAGGAAAGCTCATGTAGGCAGTATGAAATATTTACCTAGGTTCTTATAACAACCAAAATTTGGTACATTTTCTTGTTTAAACCAACCAATGGAACAGTGTGATTAAGGGTGACACCTTCTGCCATCCGCATCGGGGAATTCAATTTAAAATCAATTATCTGTTGTATATTGTTATTGTCTATAATTAAGTGCTTGGTAGCGTGCAAAACAATTCACTCCGTCGGGTTTTGCTGTTCTGCTTTCCCGCTATTGCCTTCATGAAATAAATCTTTGAAGAAATAATTTGTTTGCCCTATACTTTTTATGAGAGGATTTGACTGCCAAACACCTTTATTGTTGCTGGATATCATTCTACTTAGTTGACGTCCACATGTTGTTCGTTGCAAATGGCAAAGGTGTAGCTTTGACTCTCCTAAACTTATTGGCAGCATTTGACACCTTAGACCACATAATGATTCCTTCCGGAATCCCCAAAAGGTCATCACTCATCTTGTTAAACATCTCCATCAAACCTCTTCCAGACCTCATCTGATTAAGAGAACTACATTTCCACTTGTATATGGATGACACACAAATCTACATTGGAGACAGCACAGAAAGCATTCTAAGATCATCATATCATGTCTTACAGACATTCAAGGCTGGATGACAGCTAACCTGCTACAACTCAACACAGATCAAACTGAATTCATGGTACTAGAATCCAGATCTCGCTCATCAAGCATTCCTTCCCAACAAGCAACAGAACACTGGTCCACCACAGGTAAAACTCCAACATGCCCTTGTTTCCCATCTCAGCAGGTCAAAAACCTGGAAGCAGTAAAGCTTTCCCTTAAACAAGCTACGAAAACTGCTCTGCAATCACTACATATGATACACAGAATAGCACATCTATTTGACAAACTGAAAGCAGTATTTGCAACACTAGTCCTATCATATCTGGCCTATAACAACGCCCAGGGTTTAACTGAACCCTACGCCTCTGCATAGACCTAATATTGCTCAAAATGTTTAAAAAAAATCCAGAAATACATTTTACCAGGTTCCAGGAATTAAGTCAAGTACACTATAAAAATATCATATTAATATTGATTTACTCCCGCTAGACTGTAAGCTCCTTTGAGCAGGGCCATCCTCACCTGTTGTCTCTGTTATGTTTGTTATGTTACATACTACTTGTTATGTCCTTTCTACCCATTGTACAGCGCTATGGAATTTGATGGCGCTATATAAAACAATAAATAATAATAATAATACATTTTCAAATGGTATCAATATGATAGTTACATGTCACTGGTGGTTTGTGAATTTCTCATACATAGTTTAGCAAGTGTATGGCCTGAAATAGCGTTTACATGTAAATGCACTCATTACAAATCAGTGAATTAACCTGAATATTGACAGAATCGAAGCACTGACATTTTAAAGAATGAGTCATGCGTTTTTTCAACCCTATACAATTTGAGGCACACCTTATGAAGATTAAGGAGTCTAAGAGTAACAAGATTACCTCTGCAACAATTAATGCTGCACATGCTCATGTATTAATGAGTTAATGCAGATTAAATTGAAAGTACAAGATTATCACCTCCTTGATTGCCGCATGATTAACAAATACTGTATGTTTCACTTAGGGATTATATTTTTTATTTGTTTCTGGTAGAAATTGTATCAACTGGTTACATTATCATATTTCAGCCATAGAACAATAATAGCTGAAGCTTCAGGTACTTACATGTATAATTGGACTATTAAAAAATAGGAACTTAGGGATTTGGTTCCCTACATTGATGTTTGGCGCTTTCTTCCTGCTGTTCTATTGCTTTTGCTGTACCCTTCCTTGTCATTGATACGTGCTTTATATCCAATTTACTGAACCTTTTTTTAATAAAAGGGGCTTTTTTTAATCAAATTAGTTAATCTGTTTTTATCTTTTTTATGGTATAGACAAGATGACACTTGTATGTATATATACAGTATTGTGGGAAATATATGCTGTAAAGTAAGAATGCTTTAAAAAATAGACATATTAATAGTTTATTCTTTATCATTTAACAAAATGCAAAGATAGTGAACAGAGGAACAATCTAAATCAAATCAATATTGGGTGTGACAACCATTTGCATTCAAAACAGGATCAATTCTTCAAGGAACACTTGCACACAGTTTTTAAGGAGCCCAACGGATAGGTTGTTTCAAGCATCCTGGAGAACTTATCATTTAAGCAGCCTCAGTTGCTTCTCTTTCTTCATGTGATCCCAGACAGACTCAATGATATTGAGATCAGGGGGCCATACCATCACTTCCAGGACACCTTGTTATTCTTTACGCCGAAGAAAGTTCTTTGGCTGTATGTTTAGGGTCTTTGTTATGCTGCAGAGTAAATTTGAGGCCAACCAGATGCCTCACTGATAATATTGTATGACTCATTTTTGTACTGCTCTCCAGCCCTGCGCCTTCTGCCGCAGCCAAATATAAAAATTTTTGATTCATCAGTTCCGAGCACCTACTGCCATACTGCCACACACCAGTTTTCACATCAGAGGTATGGCCTTTTAGCTGTAAGTCTTCCATGGTGACAACTTCTGACCAGATTTACACAGACAGTAGATGGTTCTACTAGGGTCCCTGCTTTGATAGAACATCTAGAAACCCCTTTCTGCCTAGGAAAGACCTTGTTGATGCAGTATAATTACATTGTGTCTTGTTTCTGTGCTCAGTCTTGCCATAGTTTATGACTTTTAGCCATTAAACTGTCTTCAGCAACCCACCTTAGTGGGTTTGGCTGTTCATCACCCAGATTTATTCCTCCTACACAGCTGTTTCTATTTTAGTTAATGATTGCGTTTCAACCTACATTGTTAAATTGATGGCCATTAGCATCTGTTTGTTATAATTATTTACTCAAACACCTAGCTATATGCCTACGAAACCCTTGACTTTTTGTAAGTGTACCTAGAAGAATTTAAGATGGTTTGAATTAGAGGACTGCATTGGGAGGCGGGTCAAAAAACTTGCGGGCGCGGGCGGTCTTTCTTGGGCTGCGGGCGGGAGCGGGCGGTCAGACACTGTACCTGCGGGTCCCGGTAATCCTGCGCAGTCCCGCAAGGATGCCTTATCGCTGCTCCATTACAGTGTCTCCTATCGTGCTCCGCCCATGAACAAGGCGGAGTCACGTGATGTGACGTCACTTCATGTGACTCCGACCCTTGTTCCTGGGCGGAGCAAGAGAAGAGACGCTGTGTGAGGGAACAACTCGAGGGCAGCCTTGCGGGACTGCGTGGGAAATCAGGTAAGGAGGCGAGCGTGATTGGCCACAAATGTGGCGGGAGCGGAACACCCACATTGCGGGAGTGGGCGGGAGCGGGATTAAAAAAGCAGTCCCGTGCAGGGCTCTAGTTAGATTTTTCTTTTGTTCTTTCACTTTGCATTTTGTTAATTGATAAGATAAACTAATAACATGTCTTTTTTTTTAATATTCTTACTTTCCCCCTTTTTTTAACACATGCCTAAAATGTTTGCACAGTACTGTCAGTGTTGAGTGAACGGAGTTACGGCTTAGAGAGAGACACCTTAAATGAGGAATGGCCGGACAAGGAAACAATTCTCCCGGAAGGGTATTTATTGCGATAGTTTCAGGCAGATAGTAAACAGAATGCAGATAAAACAATCAAGGTCAAGAGTAGGAGAGTATCACAAAAGTCTAGTAGTAAAGCCGAGGTCAGGGAGCTGCGTTATCCACAGGGTACAGATACATGGTATCAAATAGGTTAGGCAAAAAAGGGGAATCCAGTAACAGGGATTAAGACACATAAGGTAACAGATTGAAAATGAGCAGGCACTGGATCAAGAGTGCTGGGAGTTGATGTGTAACTGAAAGCAGGTAAAGAACAGTGGCCATCATGCTTTTCTAGGACATAATCATCGTGCGGCCCTTATTCGAGATTTCTGTGGTCTGTGAACACCGTTACGGGTGATGAACACCCTAAAACAAGTGACGCCAATTTTGTAGGGCCATCTTGATGGCAAGAAGTTCCCGATCTCCAACATTGCAATTGCCCTCAGCTAGACTAAGGTTTTGGAGAAAAAGGAAACTGGATGTAGATCCTCCTTGTCACCATGTCTTTTCCACAGGAGAGCACCTACTGCAGTCCGGGAGGCGTCTACCTCTCTGGGTCAGGTAAGCCAAGGATGGGAGCAGTAGTGAATTTTTGCTTCAGAAGATCAAAAACCTGGGGCAAACTTTCACCAAAATGGTGGCTCTACCGTGACGTCCTCTACCCCGATACTCCAGCCATGGACAGTAGGGGAAGAAAGTACTCCTTAGGGCAAAATAGTGGCGCTTTCGATGATGTCTTTTCCCTTGATTGGGTGAAAGTCTGGGAAAGGTTGTAAGAACAATTTTAAACAATCTAAAGTCCAACATTCTACAGAGATAAAGATTATTAAAAAGTGGAAAACAATCACGATAGATGCCAATCTTCCCAGGAATAGACGTCCAAGAAAATTCAATCTAAGGTCAGACCGTGCAGTGCAGAGAAATTGCAAAAATAATTTTATCTCAGACTCCACAGGCCTCAGTTAGCGTGTTAAATGTGAAAGTTTATAACAGTACAATTAGAGAAAACTAAGTATGGTTTGTTTGAAGGGGTTGCCAGGAGCATTTGATGGGAGGTTCCCGGTATGTGGTGCTGGGAGCTTCAGGTTTAGGTTTGGGCATCTTGGTATGTCTGTCCCTGTGTGGTGGTTCCTAGTTTGCCTGGTAGGCTTTACGGTTTTTGTTAATTATTTATGTTTATTGATGTTATTTATTATACTTATGTATTCAGTTTGGTAGTCTTTGCCCTGTTAACACAACAAGGTGTCGGGCCTAAGGTTGTGTGGCATTGACTTGGTTAATAAATAAAATTGTCTGTGGCCTTTTCAACCCAAGTTTCATGTGTTTGTCGTTATTGTGTCATATATCACATGTCGTTGTTCACCTAAAGTTGTATTTACCTAATTTTTAGAGCCGCTTAGCAACAGATAATTCATTTGGTAAATATGATCAGTGAAGGCTGTGAAAATTGTTTTGTTTAATCTTTTTATATTTTCTTAAAAAAACAGACAAACATTTTCTGATCTCATGGATATTAAAAGAAACAAAAAGCACGGGTTTATCCAAATATAGAAGAATTTTTAAATATATGTATGACATAATTATTGGCAACCTTTTAGTTAATACTTTGTGCTTCCTCCCCTTGCCAAGATAACAGCTCTGAATCTTCACCTATAATGCCTGATGAGGTTGGCACGGAAGCAGATCTGCGAGACACGGAAGCTGTAGTGGCCAGAAGAGAAGGTAGGGAGACATTCAGAGAGCATGAGAGAAAGAAAGAATGAAAATCAGAGTGTGAGAGAGTGAGAGTCTGAGAGAATAAGACTAAACGTGGCAGTGGGCAGCAAACTTTGTACTTGAATTTAAAATGACCCACAATTTTAGTCCTCAATGAATGGGCAGGAAATGTAGCACATTGTCCGAAAACAAATGGGCCAATATTAACCGAAAAATTGGTCTGAATCATTTTTGGCCCATCAGAAATTGATTGACTGATTGATTAATTGTATGCTGATTAGGAAAAAGGTCATGCGTGTTTAAAGGATGAGAGAGAGAAATTACCACTCTAGAGCTGAAAACCTTTAGTCTCTTTAATTAAAGACAATTTCTTAACTTTAGAGGAACAAAGTAGGTCATTTTTGTTTTTGTCATTTGAAAAAGCTTAAAGCTAATATTTTTAAAGCCAAGTCAATGGTAAGTATTACCTTTATTCAACTAACATTGAGTCACCGTTGAAAAAGTTAACCCTGATTTGTTAAGTTACCATTACAAACGTGTTAAAAATGTTTGTTCATTCAACTTACCTGTTTTCTAAATGAGAACAGCAAACATTTCTAGGTCCTTATGTCTATATAAAGTGCTACAATTTGACAAATTACATTCCATTTTGTTTCACCCCTTTATACTTTAAAGTACAGTGGTACAGTATATCCTTTTCTTGGAAGTAAGGATTCTACCTGATGATTTTAAACACAAATTAGGAAACATTGGGGCAAAAAAAGCATGCCATTATGCTGCTCTATTGATAGTTCATATGTGTTCATACAGCAGTTAGACACCAGCATTTACAAGGAAATGCAGATTAGAAGTTAGCAGGGATAGGCAAACTGCCCATACAAGGACACCAGTGTCCATGGCAAGGTTTGTGATGGTCAATGGAACATCATTAAATTGTCAACCAGACTCCAGTAAAAGTCACACCATGAGATGTGTTGGTTCCTACGCCTAGAAGTTAGTATGCATATGATAAGTAATAAGGACAATGAGAGCTTTTAATACAACATAACATTTATATAGGAAGTTAATGTTAAAGTAATATGGGAAAACATTAAGAAAGTGATACTTTTTATATACCTATAACATTATACCATTGCCCCCCTCCAAAAACAATAAGTATGTGAAAGGCAACCTGTTTGCCCTCAAGAGCAAACAAAGGACAGAAGATCACATAGAGAGTATAAGGAGCAAGGAGAGCCATGTAAGCAGTATGGATAACAGCAAAGGGAGACAGTTAGAGTAGGTGTGTGTGTCAGGAACCACAGGTATTTCAACTAGCAACTCTGCATAAGGGAGATATTTCCTTGTCTACCTGTTCCTGATGCACCTGTGTCTCATCAGGTAATCAAGAACCTTTTATAAACCGGGATTGCTCCCACCTTCTCTTTCTGGAGCATTGTTTTTCTGGCCTCAGATTTACCTCCTGTTGTTTGTACCTCTGATTTTTTATTCTGTTTTTGAACTCCTGGCTCAAGACTCTGGGCCTGATTGTGTATTACCTGGGCTATCCTGACTATTTTACATCTTCCAGTGCCCAGTCTGCTATTTCCTGCCAGTTCCCAGGCTCCATATTGCCTGCCAGTGTTCCAGACTTGGTGTGGTCTGCTCTGGTGTTTGGGATGACATACGTACATAACAGTATTATCTTTGCATGAGTGATGTAATCAAATGGAAGGTGTTTGGATGCTGTGGTAATGAAGCTGAGATGCGCTGAGAAGTAATAAACAGTGATTTAGTCAAACTTGTGTTGGACATAAAAGTGGGAAGTAACCCTGAACTTTCATCAGTGACAGAGTTAAAGAGATAAAGCAGCTTCAACGAACATATACTTATTATACCAGGAACACATCTTAAAATATAAATGTCAGACAGTGTCTACTAACAAAGGGCTGTTTAAGGGGTGGTTTTTATACGGTTAATCTGGCACGTGGTGTCAATAAAGCTGTGGCCAATACCCATACCTGGGAACTTTCCGGCTTTGACTCAGAGATCTCCGGGTGAAGCACCACTTCTCCGGTTCTCCGGGTCAAGACCCAAATCCTCCTGGTCACGGGAGTGGGGTCTTGACACGCCCCGCTCCCCGCCCATTTTCACTTTAAAAGGGGGGGACCTCCCACTGACATCAGTGGGTAGTCCTGGCCGCGTCCCGCAAGGGAAGGGTCTGGGTAGCCGAAGCCCAGAAGTTCCCAGGTATGCCAATATCCCTGCCCATAACAATGTACCTTGTCTTTATTTAGAGGAAGGGTTTTGGCACATTCTCATTACAAGGGACATGTCTCGTGGGAGGCAGCAAAAATTATTTTGTAAAAAACAATTTCAGCCAGCAATTCAAGTGTCACATAAACCAATTGCTTTTCAAAAAATTCAGAATTTAACACTTCCTGAATAAACACCTGTTTCGAGATACTGGAAAAATTGAAAAAAAACTTCTATTTTTGTTTGACCAACAGCATATAAAAAAGCAGAGGTCGAAAAGTCAAGATTTGGATCTATTCTTCGATAAAGTATTTAAAACTATTCATGCTTTATCACTCGTTGAAACTTTTTTTTAAAGTTTCAAATAGACTGTATTTAGTCCCAACAAGATTAGCAATAAAGTACCCCCATGCCTCTGATGAATTCTGGGGCTGTGGTTCCTCAAATGGATCTTATATGCATATTTGGTAGAGTTGTAATAGAGTCAAAAGACTCTGGAATATGGATTTAGAGTTTCTAGAAAGAACAGACATCATACAGTTAGAAAGACAAGCCGAAGTAGATATTCTACATTTAGGTTGGCCTTCTTTAAATTAAATTCAGACTTGCCTGACTATACACTGCCTAACAGCAGTTAAGATAATAATTGTGAGATCCCGGAATCTGATTTTAACAGGCACCAGCTTAAATATCAACTTCTTTGACAATTACAATTGGAGAAAGGGGTTAGTTGGACACTATGCACTTATTTTAAGACAAAACATGTTTGGCAGAAATGCCTGAATAAAACAAATATGATATGAGGTCCTGAATTTGAGTATTAGGCTTGCTAAAATAAATTTTGGGCTTATTCCATTCTCTTCCTAGCAACCTGTGTAATTATGTTTTTTTTTTCTTTGTTGGTATTTTCTTTATTTTATGTGCGCTTTAACAAAATTGGCTTGTGTAATGCTTGTATATACTACCTGTTGAATAAAATGTAATAAAACGAAAAAACACATGTCCATCAAGTTCACCAGGTGTTGTGTGTGAAGAATCTACCATCTGCACAAATAAATACTCAACAGAATTGTGATTTCACCTTCACTGCTCCAAATGAATTAGTGGATGAGAAACTTCCAGAAACCATGGAAATGACTACTCTATACAATATTATTTATTATACAGGGTATAAGTAGAAATCTTAATGTTATTTTATAATTAGATATTTATTTATTGCTATTATGGTGTTTGTGTGTGTATGTAGGAATATACTTTAAGTTAGAGTGAGTGTGTGTTACTGCATGGTGGTAGAGTGTGTATGGGTTATATGGTGTAAGCATGTGTCAGTGTATGTTAGTGTATGAGTGTGTGTTGGCATATGTGTACGGGTGTCAGCATGAGTGTGTGTCACAATATGGTGGTAGATTGTCAAGGAGAGGATATATTGAATTCAGGCATTTCAATCAGACCCATTGCCTGGGCTCCCTTCTTTTTATTTTATTATATTTTTTTCATGTTTATTGAATTTGTTTAAACATTTTGTTTCTTTTTTTTCACACAGTAATACAGAAGCAGGGCCTGTGATCATCAAGTAGGGGGAGTGACCAGGGATCCCAGATGTAAGAGAATGGTTGAACTTGAGATTGGCCTTTCAAATGGTACTGGTAATGATACTGGATCTTGTGTGCTGCACAAAAGCCTAAATGTACTAATACACTGCTCTAAATAATAAAGGGAACACTAAGATTACACATCCTAGATCTGAATGAATGAACTAATCGTATGACATACTTTCGTCTTTACATAGTTGAATGTGCTGACAACAAAATCACACAAAAATTCTCAATGGAAATCAAATTTATTAACCCATGGAGGTCTGGATATAGAGTCACACTCAAAATCAAAATGGAAAACCACACTACAGGCTGATCCAACGTTGATGTAATGTCCTTAAAACAAGTCACAATGAGGCTCAGTAGTGTGTGTGGCCTCCACGTGCCCGTATGACCTCCCTACAACGCCTGGGCATGCTCCTGATGAGGTTGCGGATGGTCTCCTGAGGGATGTCCTCCCAGACCTGGACTAAAGCATCCGCCAACTCCTGGACAGTCTGTGGTGCAAGGTGGCGTTGGTGGATGGAGCGAGACATGATGTCCCAGATGTGCTCAATCGCATTCAGGTCTGAGGAACGGGCGGGCCGGTCCATAGCATCAATGCCTTCCTCTTGCAGGAACTGCTGAAACACTCCAGCCACATGAGGTCTAGCATTATCTTGCATTAGGAGGAACCCAGGGCCAACCGCACCAGCATATGGTCTCACAAGGGGTCTGAGGATCTCATCTCGGTACCTAATGGCAGTCAGGCTACCTCTGGCAAGCACATGGAGGGCTGTGTGGCTCCCCAAAGAAATGCCACCCCACACCATTACTGACCCACCGCCAAACCGGTCATGCTGGACAATGTTGCAGGCAGCAGAATGTTCTCCACGGCATCTCCAGACTCTGTCATGTCTGTCACATGTGCTCAGTGTGAACCTGCTTTCATCTGTGAAGAGCACAGGGCGTCAGTGGCGAATATGCCAATCCTGGTGTTCTCTGGCAAATGCCAAACGTCCTGCACGGTGTTGGCCTGTAAGCACAACCCCCACCTGTGGACGTCGGGCTCTCATACCACCCTCATGGAGTCTGTGTCTGACTGTTTGACTGGACACATGCACATTTGTGGCCTGCTGGATGTAATTTTGCAGGGCTCTGACAGTGCTCATCCTGCTCCTCCTTGCACAAAGGCGGAGGTAGCGGTACTGCTGCTAGGTTGTTGCCCTCCTAGGGCCTCCTCCACGTCTCCTGATGTACTGGCCTGTCTCCTGGTAGCGCCTCCATGCTCTGGACACTACGCTGACAGACACAGCAAGCCTTCTTCCCACAGCTTGCATTGATGTGCCATCCTGGATGAGCTGCACTACCTGAGCCACTTGTGCGGGTTGTAGACTCCGTCTCATGCTACCACTAGAGTGAAAACACCGCCAGCATTCAAAAGTGACCAAAACATCAGCCAGGAAGCATAGGAACTGAGAAGTGGTCTGTGGTCACCACCTGCAGAGTCACTCCTTTATTGGGGGTGTCTTGCTAATTGCCTATAATTTCCACCTGTTGTCTGTTCCATTTGCACAACAGCATGTGAAATTGATTGTCCATCAGTGTTGCTTCCTGAGTGGACAGTGGGATTTCACAGAAGTGTCATTGACTTTGAGTTACATTGTGTTGTTTAAGTGTTCCCTTTATTATTTTGAGCAGTGTACATATTAAGGCTCTTTCTGACAGCTTATTCATAAGCATATAACTACATCCGTAGAGGCGTTAAACATATTTGACTTGAATGTCAAAAAATAGCAAACCACTTAAAACTTAGCATACCCTCGATTTGAAATAAAAACTGACAGTGACAGTGGGTGGAACAGCTCCTTTAAACTTACATTTTCAAACTTATTAACATCTACCTGTGCTACTGCATCTATCATGCAGTAAAAGAGAGAGAAAATGCAGAGAGAGAAATTATTTCAGTGGGCTGTTTGCAATTAATGCACATCATTGGAGCTGCAGCAAAGAAAACTAATTAATTTTGGCTAAAACGTAAGTATATAATAACCTGCTGGCAGTGTGTATCCTATAACATAACTAATATTATCCATTCAGCATAAACAAGTTAGCTCTTTGAAATTAAACAGACCATTTAATTAAAACATATTTACTTCAACGATGCTATATAAACCACCAATCTTGCTGCTATAGTACAATCACTCCATAGCCGTATTATACTACTGAATTCCCACAGGAATAAGAAACTTGGCCCAAAATGATTCCGAGGTCTATTTCCTGTATACCATGTCAGTGTTTTAGAGTGTTCCGCTTATAAATTTCAAGGCCACGCCAGCCGTTTGGCTCACCCTGATCTCCATGTTTTGCTAGCCAAATATCCATTAGTACAGAAGAATTGATAAAAGACTGTTAGCTTGGCTAAGTCCAGGTAATTAAAGCAATCAAACAGAGAAACAATTTTGTTACTGCAATAATGTCTGCTGGTGTATTGCATCAACCTCCTTCTCAAAGCTTTTAACTGGAAGCATCCACAATAAAATCTGGCAATTGGTAATTATTAAGATGTATATTGTAAGTTTGCTGACAAACCACATCATTAATTTTTAAGACATATTGCAATTGTCCCATCGCATTTTTACTGGATCACCATGGTGACACCAAGAGTCAAATTAAATCACATTCTATTGTAACCATTTAATGGAACAATATTGAAATATGACACATGGGATATAACAGTTTT
The DNA here is from genome assembly GCA_023333645.1 of Sceloporus occidentalis. Classification (NCBI taxonomy): domain Eukaryota; kingdom Metazoa; phylum Chordata; class Lepidosauria; order Squamata; family Phrynosomatidae; genus Sceloporus; species Sceloporus occidentalis. Next base: position 750,324 of record JALMGF010000227.1, read on the forward strand.
CCCTAAAATTCCCAATGCATTTCTTTATTTAATCACGCATTGCTTCTCATTTCCTCTCTCTCTCTTACATACTTATTCCATCTACTCAAGGTTGCATGCAGTAAAAATGCGTAAAATGATTGCAAAAGAAATAATTCTTTATCTTTAAATAATTGAAAATTGTGATTATAACTAGTGGAAAGAAAACTTGTTTTAGTGGTTGAGTTTCGTAACTATGGCGCACCTAATCAATCACCATGGTAACATATCCTTGCTGTATTTCCCTAACCAAAAACATAAGGAAACAGCATATTTCAATTAAAAACTAATTTTATATACACCTGTGTGTTGTGGCATGGTATGAAGTTAAGGTTTAACCAAAACTTGTCTGAGTGAGAAACACAGGGCATTAGGATTTACATGAGTGTGTATTTCCTTCCAAGATATTCTACAGAACTCCATACAAAAACATGAATGGAAATTAGTGTTTATGTAAAAAAAACAAATTTTTCAAAATAGATTGGGAAATTCTTTGTATGTACTTTGAAAAATGGTGCCATAAACACTGAGTTTAATTAAATTCTTAAAAATATATTTTTTGCAAATTAATCATTTCAAATTTAAAGTTATTTTACAAAAATGTATCCACAATACTACTATTTAGACAGACATCTATGCTTCTGCACATTTAAGTATAGAATATCCAGTATGCTGAGTCAGTTAGATCAAGGTCTGCAAAAGCACTTAACAAGAATTCAAATAATTTTCCACTGGATAAAAATATTACATTCCAATATAAAGTGATATACTAAGGTATATGTATTACAGATGACAAACCCTTTGTGACCAATTTCCAATACTGATCCACTTCTAATCATTTTATTAAATCAGGCCAAAAACAGGGATTTTACTAGTCTACAAATATTGTAAATTTATTTAATTAATATCCTTGGTTATTAACTTGTATGTGAGCTAAGAATAAAAAATCCTAGAACAAAACTGCCATTGTGCTGAAAAAAAGTTAGCTTTTGCCTGAAGGTTGAAATGTGAAGAGGCAGCTCTAGTTAGTACATCATGCTGTCCACTCAATCCTTTCTTCTGAAAACTATATATATATATTCCCACACTCTTTTTGGGCACTTGAAAACATTTTTCTTACATTTTCTATTATTATTGAATGATGCTTTTTTTTCAAAACATACCTTATAATCCTCACTTAACCTTAACATTTTTTAAGTAAGATATGTGACATTCTTAGGATTTGTTTTGACCTCCAATGCGCTAAACCTGCATTTCTGGTCAGAATGGCATTTCAACATATTTTGTTTAAGTCTGTCTTACATATTGTTGGCATGTAAACAGCAATTAAATAAATGACGAGACATTCAAATGCAATATTTCTCTGTATAACATTTAAGTTGTAGAGATACGTATTAAAATCAAAATTTTGAAAATGAAAGACAAAGGGTAAGAACAATTAAACTACTACAATGTTGTTATTTTAGAATGAAACAGAAAGAAAATCCTTTGAGTTCCACATAAAAAAAAACAAATGTTGTTTTAAGGTATGCAAAAAAGAAAACTACCCACTATATTGGAGTCTAACAGTGTGGACACTAATCAAATTGTAGGACATTGGGTTGCTTAACAGCCTTATAGATTCTTAACTATTTAGAACGCTGATTTATAACATATACCTTACAGTTTGTCTAGACAAGTGGGGTATCTGCCAGGTGCCCAAATAACCTGGTGCGCAATCACAAATGAACAGGATCTAGCTATCATCAGTGGCCAACCCATGTCCTGTTGATCTGACCTAGCTGGCCCTTGGTGTGTCAGAAAATTACTGTAGTAAGGCAAACTGCAGAGGAAGCTGGGAAAATGTGAGGAAAAGTATTCCATCTCTTTCTGTTTCATCTGGTTGGTCCCATAACACTGAGCAGTGGTCTTCTTTTCAGGAGTATAAGCGGGGAATGCTTCCTGTGACACTACTGAGTGCATGGTTTATGGGATTTCTTTTTCTGTGTCCAACTAAAGGTAAGTATGGAAGAATGGGGTTTTTGTTGTTAATTCAATTATTGCAGGAATGTGAGTGGGATCTGACATTTTGCATGTAACTTTAGGTACAAAAATCACCCCTCATAGGCTGGAGGTAGCTTTTGTAGGAAGGGGTAAGGAGATGGAAGGTAACTTCAGCACAGGAAACTAATTACATAAGTGAGTGGCACAATTATTCACAGATCCTAGCTTCCCCAAGGCAAATTATTCCCTTAAACTCAAAATGAAATGTCAAAATAATAATAGTTTTATTAAATACATTTAGCTAAATAAGACGACGTGATAATTGTTAAAAAAAAATAAATTCATTTACCTATAAAATAGATTCAGACAAGCCTCTTTTGGACCTTCTGGGTAAAAAAAAGGTTTTCCATTTTTAAATGCTACAGTTGTGACTTTCTTCTTTTTTCTTATCCTAACACATTGCTAGTGCTCATACTAACCCCTAAATTTCAATAAAAAGTTTACTTGCTACAAGGCAATGCTCAACTAAGAAACATTTTAGATGATTCATTGTGAAGTTATTCTGTGCAATTTTTCTAGCTGAAAAGCTAATTTCCTGTCCCTGCTATGTTTTCACATTTAAGATTTTTCGTGATAGCATGTTGTTGAATAGCTCTAATAAGAATAGCCACATTAATTTCAGTTTTCAATGGGACTTTGCTCGCCCACATACAAGACATAAATAACTCAGCCACATCCACTGTTAAATGACATTAAGCAATATATGCCACAAAATGTCTCCACAAGCACAGAGAATTTTGGGTTTAGTGGGGAGAAGGAGGCTTTTGTAAGAAACCACTAACAGGAAATCAAAACCCGTTTGACAAAGTTTCTATTATGCATCCTTCCAAATGTCAAAGGCACAAAATATATTAAATATGTTTTTGTTCTATCAAGGACGATTTAATTTTCTGACAGAACTGACTGTGTATAGCATTTTATAATAATTCATAGAATAAGCAAAAATAATGAAACAAACGTTTATCTGCAAATTACTAACAATGTAAACAGTTTATAGAATGCTTGACCGAGGAGACCATAGAATAAAAAAGTATGCAAGATGTTATTATTTCTAACCCCCATTTGTCTTCTGCATGCACATTGCTTCTACCGTTGCAGTATAATATTCCCCAGCCCATAAACGGACCAGTGCAATTTTAAATGGGCTAAAATTGTTAGATAGATAGATAGATAGATAGATAGATAGAAATAGATATGTGGTGCTTTACACACATTAATTGAAATCAGCCACTTAATGCACGGCCATCATCAGGGGGTACAACTATTACAGTTCAAAGGGGCCCAGCTGTCCTGGGGGCCGCAGCTGTCCCGGGGGGCCGCTCCCCTCTTTTTTCTAATAGAACAGGACCGCTAATTAGAGGGGCTAGAGGAGGAGGAACACTGACTGGCAGAGTGTGACATCTTCACACTGGGACTGGACTTGATTTTTGGACATGATCCAAAAGCGGCAGCAAGGTGCTTGAAAAATGCTGCAAAAATGGTAAGCTAAGGTGCATTTTGGAAAAAAATTGTAACGAGACCCAGTGCTATCTTAGCCCCTACACATTTCGTCAGAAAATCCTGGTGTGGGGGGTCATCTGGGGAGGTGGCGGCCCAGGCCATTTGTTCTGTAAGAGGCCCCAAAATTTCTGATGGCGGCTCCGATCTAATGTAATACAAATTGTTATTTTAACATGAGCACTATATGTATTTGTAATTCTATTTCTCTTTATGTAGAACACTGACCTTCACAATGTATTTTGAAAGGTTGATGTTTTCAACAAACATGTTCACAGCACTTATTACTAAATATTATTCATATTATTACAGGAAAAAAGAAGCATCGGCAAAAGCATTGCAAATTCACAGATGGTTATCATCATATTGTAACTGTTAATTTTGTGGAGACGGTCATCATGCCTTTTATTACGTGACAGAATTTTGCTACTAATTTCAGAGATGCCTAAAGGCAACATTTGAATCTTATTAAGTCACAAAATAAATACTGACCTTAATGACAAACCACAATTTAATGTAACCTACTACCTAATTTTTAAAAATAACCTTTTTTTATCACATTCCGTTTAGGAAAAAAAATCTTTTTGGGTAACATAATCTTTATGTATATTTATGTATATTTTGTTCATCCTGACCTAAGTAAACTGAAACCTTATAGAAATATAATTTGATTAAATCTCAAAAATTAATATTAATGATTTAAATATTAAAATATTATGATCGCTTGGCCTTCATAGAATTTACCAATTTCAAAGATGTGATTGTAATTTTTATAGTATTGAATAGTTACTTAAATAAATTAAATATTAAACATAAATATTTTTTTTATATATATTCCCTCATGATACCCAATACATGAAATAATAATTAACAATTAATACCATAGATTTGCAGTTAATTTAGCTATTGCAAGTTCATGTTCTTTTTTAACTGTTTCTACCATTGAAGTGTCGTGTTTTGAACATAATATAACTTCTCTGCATTTCTTCTTACAAAAAAAACATTCTTTTTTCCTGAGAAACTAAAAGGACTTTTTGTGTTAGCTATATAAATAGTTAAACATCTGGTATTTATCTTCTTGATGAGTACTCCCCCATTTAGGCATATGCAACCAATTGGTTTAATAAAAAAGATATACTTAAAGAAAGCTGTGAAATGAAGTTCAAGGTATATAAATTTGCTACTGTACTACATAAAATAAGTGGAAGAGTGTAAAAATACATTTACTACTCCTGAAACCTTAATAGCAATTTACCATTTCTAACTTTAAGATATCATATTTTTGTAGTATTACATTGCTTGAGGTAACAAAATGTTAAGGATCAAACATATTTACACACACACACATTCTAATTCCACAGCAACAGTAATTTAGTGACATAATATATTGAAATAAAAATATTTTTATGACAAAAATATTAAATCAGGATTCTTTTTATTATTCTATACGACTGTACTTTTGTGTAACATAAAAACAAGACTGGTTTTCATCACAAATGATAGGCATTTAACAATCAGGAGTAGATATTGCATAGCTCATATAATTAGATATTAAAAACAGTTATTAAATGGTTTTTTTTTACATCTTAACCTTTAACGAAACATGTTATGATGCAGTAACAAGAATACTGAAGATACACATTTAGTCTTCATAAGTATATAGATAAGAGAAGAATGTTTTAAAAAAAATGATAAAGTAGCCCTATTTAATCAATACCATACATACTGGAAGATATGCACACACCTGGTTTGACTCCCCAGGTGAATCCGGGTCTCTGGGTCAGTTTCTTGTTTCTCCATGCAGGGGTATGGAGTGTAGCCACACGGAATACACAAATTGATGCTAATAACTGGATATAATAATGTAGTAATGAAACTTTTTTAAATGAAATATTTGTACTGAAAGGATTGGAAGGAATGGCTACTAAAAATGGGGCCCATGAAAAACATGGAAGAATAAGTAAGTGGTATGTAAAATTAGGACTAAATGAGAAGTGCTAAAAGATTACTAGGTGGGGACTATTAACATGAAAACATGTTTCTCATGTATACACACACTCACTGAACACTTTATTAGGTACACCTGTCCAATTGCTTGTTAACACAAATAGCTTATCAGCCAATCACATGGCAGCAACTCAATGCATTTAGGCATGTAGACATGGTCAAGACCACTTGCTGAAGTTCAAACCGAGCATCAGAATGGTGAAGAAAGGGGGTTTAAGTGATTTTGAACATGACATGGTTGTTGGTGCCAGACGGGCTGGTTTGAGTATTTCAGACACTGCTAATCTACTGGGATTTTCATGCACAAAAATCTCCAGGGTTTACAGAGAATGGTCCAAAAAAGAGAAAATATTCAGTGAGCAGCAGTTGTGTGGATGAAAATGCCTTGTTGATGTCATAGGTCAGAGGAGAATGGGCAGACTGGTTCAAGATGACAGAAAGGCAACCTTAACTCAAATAACCACTCATTACTAACAAGATATGCAGAAAACCATCTCTTAAGCACAACACGTCGCACCTTGAAGCAGATGGGCTACAACTGCAAAAGACCACACACCGGGTGCCACTCCTGTCAGCTAAGAACAGGAAACCGAGGCTACAATTCGCACAGGCTCACCAAAATTGGACAATGGAAAAATTGAAGAACGGTGCCTGGTCTGATAAGTCTCGATTCCAGCTGTGAAATTCAGATGTCAGGGTCAGAATTTGGCACAAATATGCATCCATCCTGCCTTGTATCAATGGTTCAGGTGGTGGTGGTATAATTGTGTGTGGGATATTTTCATGGGCCCCTTAGTACCAATTGAGCATCGTTTAAACGTGACAGCCTACCTGAGTATTGTTGCTTACCATGTAGATCTCTTTATGACCACAGTGTACCCATCTTCTGATGGCTACCTCGAGCAGGATAAGTAGCATGTCACAAAGCTCAAACATGACAATGAGTTCACTGTACTCAATGGCCTCCACAGTCACCAGATCTCAATCCAATACAGCACCTTTGGGATGTGGTGGAACGAAAGATTTGCATCATGGATGTGAAGCTGACAAATCTGCAGCAACTGCGTGATGCCATCATGTCCATATGGACCAAATATCACTGAGGAATGTTTCCTGCACCTTGTAGAAAGTTTGCCAAGAAGAATGAAGGCAGTCCTGAAGGAAAAAGGGGGTCCAACCCGGTACTAGCAAGTTGCTATATATATATATATATATATATATATATATATATGCCATAACTACGGAGGAGAAAAATGCAACCAGATCACTGAGATTGTCAATGTATTGTTCTAAAAAGGAAGGCCTGCTACAGATGGTAAATTTTCTGCCAAACCACCAATTCCAAAGATTCAACATTAACCACTCTGTAGGCTTAATTTACACTTTCTGATGCTTTGTCATCCATTTCCAGGCCAAACTTTTATCCCATAGCATGACTTGTATGAAAACTATGCAGCCAATTTGAATGTTTTGGAAGCATGTATTAACTGCATTTTGCCTTTTTCAATTCTAGAAGAATTAAGTTCATTTTTTTTAATTCCACGTAGAACTTTTGCTTTATGCTCTGAACATAAGTTGTTTTCAACACAAAGGCTTGTTAGCTTATTAACCATAATGTGCTCAAAGTCAAACAATCAAACTGGTTTCTTCATATAATGTGCCAACCAAATGTATGATTGAAGGCATTTATAGCAACTAAATACAATATTTTTGAATATAGTAAAGATGTCCATATTCTTTCTTCACTAAAATATACATTTATTTCACAACAGTATGATATACAATTTCAGATCAGATGTGGCATAGATCCAGACACTAAGACAGCTGCTAAGTGCTCAACTTTACTAATTGAAAGCAAATGCTCTTCTTAAGATCAGTAATATTATCTAATCATGAAGTATAAATGACAGACAACTTAAAACATGCCTCAGATTTACCACATCCACTAAAAGAGTTTAAAGCATTGGCAAGTCATGGTAAGTAGGCATACCTCCGGATGTACTGTAGACTCCTTGCTTAGACCACCAGTATCACCATGGTTGCAGCAATGTTTCTGTTTTAAAACTGGGGGGTCCATTGGTGCTGGTTACAAGGGATATCTCTGATCTCCCCAAACAGCCAATTGACACTATTTAGAAGTGTGTTGAAACAGCACAGCCTCCACGGTATGCAGTAAAAGGCAATGTGTAGGCATTTAATGTAATTTCCCAGTTCTTAAAAGCAGGGCAGTGGCTGGGGTGGGCTGTAATAGATAGTTCATCAATGATGGTGGGTATACATGGCCAAAATCCACTCCATTTGAAGGACCTCCAGCATTCTCAGGGGCCATAGGCCTTGGTTTTCTTTTAGTTTATCCATATATACCAACACCCACACTAAAGTAACTTACATGACATAAATACATTGTCTGTTTTTTTGCTTGGTATGTTCACACTGCAACTATGATGCAGTCCTTATTTTATGTTTTAACCTTCTGCTTTTTTCTGTTTGGTACATATCCTGTCCTATGTTACTATATCCTTGTTTTTGCACCTTTTTTGTCTAGCTTGCACACAAGTATTTTTTTTTTCATTGTTAAATGCAGTAGTTGTGTAAACATCTACTGGCTGCGTCACTGCATTAGAAAGAAGCTTTCAGCACCTTCGAGATCTCTAGGCCACTGAGTGAATGGAACCTACTCTACAATAAAATCATGCTTGCCCAATCAATTAAACATAATTTTTCTCTCATTCCTCTTCAACTTCTTAATAGAAGTAAAAATCTAAAGAATAAAAAGCCTGGTGATCTTGCTAGCAGTATGAATTTACCAAAGCAATTTTTTTAAAAGAGAAAGACTGAGAGTCTCTCACTTGATAAAGATTGCTCTTCAGAACTAAATGATATGTTGACTGACTTATGATTAAGTGATGTAGCAGGAAATGTGTCAGTTGTGAACCTCACGTTCTGCTTCAATCAAAAGATGTTGCTTTAATAAATTCACTCTGTTATCAAGAAGGTGCTGCTGTGGCTTCATTATTTAGATGTTCTGCTGTGCATTGGAATTTCCACAACCACATGCACATGTGATTCTATGGAGTAACGGCTTTCAATTTCTTTAGTTTACTGTGTAATCACCATGGCTTTCAGTATAGTAAAAGTAAAAGTATCCCTTTGGAATCTGCTTGAGCTTTATAAATAAATGTAATATTTTAAGACAACAAACTCTTACAGGAATTGATGTTTTACTGTGGGTTTTACTGTAGGTTGTGTATACAGTTAACAGTTGGTTATGCTCCAAAATAAAACAGGAACACCTTAATATGTTCTTTTTTTAATTAATAAGTGTTATTTGGTATTTTTCCCTTTTAAACTCCAATGTACATAGGAAAACTCAAGTAATGGGTATCTGTATGGAAATGTCATACTTAATGAAACGAAAAGCTCCATGAGTGACAGGCAGAGATTTTTTTATAGGTGTTATTTTCATTGTCTCATTTTCAAACTGCCTGTCTTGTGTTTGCTTTCTTAAAGTGTACTTAAAAAAAGAAAAAAGAAGAAGAAAAGACTTCAGACACAACAGCTTTGCTCTTAAGCCTGTAAAAATGTGTTAAAATGTGATGGGCACATTTTCAGCTTTATTTCTAAATCATGTTGAGACAAAAATTTAGATGATTAGGTGAGTTTATGCAGGAATTGTTATCTAGTCTTATGAGTATTACATCAACTACGTGACTTAGTGGTGAGATCAGCTGATTTCCAAAAGCATCAGTATAAAATATTTATTATCTGTTCCAATATACCTTGCCAGATTAAAAAAAAATATTTAATAAATTGAATGATATATAGATGACATTATATTAAGGCAAACACACCGCAGTTTGTTTTTCCCTCAAAATAATGTTTAAAAATAAAAGTTTTCAGTTATTTAATCTGCTAGATTTAAAACTAGCAATCAATAATAAAAAAAAAAATCATTAGCGTTTGTCACTGAATTACATTTTAGACTGATAATTGCAGAACTACAGAAGAAAATCATGGTATAGCCTAATATTATAAAATTAAAACTTAATTTTTAATAATCTATTTAAAAACTAAAATAAAAAAAATATATAAAGGGGATCTAATCTCCAAGGAGCACTTGCTGGCAATAGGAAAACAAATAATCAAATATAACTGGTTAATATCTGGTTAAGGCTCTATAAGCCTCGAATTATGAGTTAATAACATAAAATTCCAATAGAAAGTCAGATATAAGTAGTGAAACAGCTAACTCATACCTGTAAATCAGACCACTCACTAAGACCACTGAACGTCAGTGATAAGTATAAGTAGATAAGTAGACCCCTAGTGAGATATTTTGTACCTAACAGAGCCCTAACCAAAAAGACATACATCAACAGAAATGGCTGACTAGCTATAAATCATTACACTAAAGGAAAGACCTGACACATGTTTAGCTGTGTACTCATTAGGGGTACAAACAAACATGTTGCAAAACTATATCCATGTTGGTTGCCACACCAAGTTGCTTCAGACATTTCAAGACTGGTTGATGCTTCTGATACTTTCCACCGAACAGAACTCAAGTTTCCCCACAGACATAATAAGAAAGATATGATATTTATTTGATTGGTTGACACTTATTTAATGAACTAAAGAAAAAAATATAATGAAGAGGAAAATAAGGCATTACTATCCAAGATTAACTAACTGGAAGCCAATCCCCCAAAAAAGATTGGCTTCGCCATATTGTCACCCCTGTAACTGTACATATTTCAGTGTCTCAGTACTACTACTATTTTAAATAACTCTCCAGAACATGAATGCATGTTTTTAGAACAGGATTATTAGAAATATGGCCCAGCTAGACAAATCACCTTCAATTTGTTATTTTTATTTATAAGGTCAAAACACTGAGATGTAATGGCAATAATAATCTCATTAAAAAATAATTTTTAAGAAAATGTCAGTTATCATCTATAAAATTTGTATCTTGTTCTTAATACAGCACATACAACAAACTTTTTATTTTAGCATTTTACTTTTTAGATTAAATAGGAGATTTTAGTAACAAAAGGTAATTGCCGATAGTAAACAGCCTTGGTTCCAGATGACATTAATGTTGTGCAACTAATATACTGGGATATTTTAATACTTCTAGAACTACCTAAACTAACTTTCTAGCATGGTACCATCTGATGATACAATCTGTAGAAGTTCTCAGCCACACACACACATATTATTAGACAATAAAATGGCTTTGGCATCAAGATTTGGGGCAGTAGAAAGCTAGAAAAATAGGCATTTATATTTAAAATATGTTATTGACACAGCTTTACTAAATAAACAGATGTGATCACTTTGTTTGCTGGTATTTCAATGTATATGAGAGGAATCCCCTGTTATTCTTTTAGTCTATACGTATATTTTTGGTTGTTCTCTTGGTGAGTGATTATTATTTTTACATGAACAGATCTCAACATTCTTAGGGATTGCCTTTTGTCGATTTATTTTTCTTAAGAACTACTTTCTAAAATTTCTCAGAAACAAAGTCATGATTCCTAAGTTAATATTTGCATCCAGGTTGTTATGCAGACTTATTTCTATATCGTCTGAACAATATGAACATGAAAATGCATACAATATGTATAAGTGGACATTCTCACACAGGGCCCATCTTCTCATTCAAATTATATCTTTTTTTACAGTAAGATTTTCCGTAATGCTGATTAAAAAATGGGCAATCTCTTTCCTGGCTGGACTTAAACAATTATCACCTTAAGATAGACACTCCAGGAAAGGCCACTTTCCAAGAAATAATAGAAAGGGAGGTACTGAAATATTTTGGAACATTATTCTTTAACACAATGGACAGTCACAGCTTAGTCCACAATTCAGCCAGTCAGTGAATTCCCCAGGAAGCATAGTTAATAGCACTGGCCTAACAACACCTTCTTCCTGCCTCCCCATTCCGGTTCAAAATTGTTTAGAAAGAATGTGTAAGCATGGATGTGTACTTGTGTGTGTGTGTGTGTGTGTGTGAGCATGGAAGTGTACTTTTGTGTGTGTGAGCATGGAAGTGTACTTTTGTGTGTGAGCATGGATGTGTAATTGTGTGTGTGTGAGCATGGATGTGTACTTATGTGTGTGAGCATGGATGTGTAATTGTGTGTGTGTGAGCATGGATGTGCAATTGTGTGTGTGTGTGACGATGGATCTGTAATTGTGTGTATGAGGATGGATGTGCAAGTGGGGCGAGATGGAATGTGTGTTAGTTAGTAGGAGTAATTTATGTAATTTGTGTATAAAGTGTGTTTACATATGTTGTATGTTGGAGGGGGGGCAAAGAAGCCACAGACCAGTTGTTGAAGTTGGGGGGTCCAGGGTATTTTTTTGCACCAGGGCCCAGTGGTTTCTAGTTATGCCCCTGCTTAATAGGACAAGGAGGGTGCAACAGCACGTTAGAGGACCATTTTATAAAGCAAGTCTTTGCTCCCACAAAGATGTATGAAAGCTACAATAGCTAACATAAACCAAGTATCTGTCAGACAAGACAAACAGAAATCTTTACTTATGTCATGATCATAGGACCATTCATATTGTTTTTTTTTTTTATTTGTGCACTTACACTGGTATACATAAATACACAGAATTATTGCATATACATGCATATGAAAACATATTCAAAGATTGCAGCCCAAATCATATCCATTATTACAGAGATATCCCCATCTAAATACATATCCATATGCGTTGACTTTCATACAGATGGATTCAAGCTCCTACCTGCACAAAATGTGTGACTGTAGTTGCTGGCTTGGGATTTAGCCTTTTTACTTAGCAGAAAGCCATGCAGCTTCCACTTATATTGGGTGCAACATGTGACTACAAAAAAGCATCTTACTTACCTGTGACCAGACAGGACATAAGAAGCTTCCTCTGTTGTCTTTCATCATACAATTTGTGTCTCTGCACTTGCAGGTGTGGGACTCTATGGAACGTAGGGTTTACAAAACCTACCACAATTAGCAATCTACAAAGGACACAGCAGCAAGTAATCTATAAATGGGTGTCCCTTGTCATCAGGGGCCCTGGGGTGAATGCCCCTTTTGCCCTATTGTTAATCGGCACCAGGTAAGGGTGGAACTGCACAACAGAGAGCTCTACACCAAAGCATGGAGTGATGTGCCCTTGGTTATGGGAACTAATTACCATTTGTACTTATTTTAGTTTCTGGAATGCAATTTAAATAATTCTATAAAGAATGTCCTCCTGGAACACTCCTACACCAAGCTGTATATTATATTGTATTGAAGTTATTTGACTAATTAAAAGCACAATATCAAGTTATCTAATTCCCCAGTGCCTGCCTGTTCAGTTTCTGTAGCCAAATACTTTAACATCTGCTGTAAATGGATGTTATGCTCAATGGAATTTGCAGTGGAATTTGCTTTATTATTGACCTTTTATTAGAAGACATCATCATAAAGTTCAGAGTAGTATCAAATGCAAAATGCATGGGTTTGCAAGCCTACAAATGCATTTTATTCCATAGGTCATTTAGTAGATGAGGCACTGAATCATACAATGTAAGTTACCAATGTAATTTGCATTACAATGTAATTTAATTATGATGTAATTTATTTTTAAGTGACAGTTTGCATTCAAATTTCCTATATTCAAACATTTGTGCAGTGATCAACTGTATGACAAAAACTATACTCAAAACAAGACTTATGCATTCATATTTGGGAGAGCATGAAAATGAACATGAACGGGTGAATTCATAGAATACAACTATTTTTTCCCCCCGAAGACGAACATGAAGACTTTATCGCGCCAACGTCTACTGAAAACACAATGGAGAGCGAGTTAAATGTTCAGAGAGTCCACTTTACATGGGTGCCATAAATAACAAAGGCCCCTCGTTTCCCAAATGTCACCCACCAAGCACATTCTACCATCCATTTTCCCAAAGAATGACACATACACAATTTTCTTTGGATAGAAATGGCCACAACGTTTATTAATCTTGTCAGTTTTTATAGAGTTTAATTGCATTTACCAAACAAGAACGTAACATTTAAACGAATGTTAGGAATCCCTTAAATCTTTACCACATAATCTAATACCACACTAGGCGCATCATACCAGGCCCCTTGTGCCATTAAAACCTATCATCCCAAACTACCACCAGCGATTCAAACATACAAAAACAAATTCTCAAGAACCCCTGGCACCCAAACCCTTCACAAAACCTTCTCAATCCCATTCTGAAAATATCAAGCCCAATATCATTCAGTTGTATCCTATCTGCTGCCATTAGGCTGGTAATGGCCATAAACAACCTAGACATTCTCCAACACAATATTCGACTATACTATGACCAACCCTATGAACCGGGACCAAATCTTAAGCAGATCGCATTGTATGTCCTTAATTAAAGACTGAATTGGGATCTAACCCAAATCATTACCCCATCAATATCAGCAATGTGTCACAGAAATAGACTCAAATCCCCCTGAAACTCAGCATAACAAATGCAGCAAGGAATTCATGGATGTCATAGATACCATGTTGTTGATCCCCTTGCCGCACAATGTTGCCAGCTCAATCTTGTGTCCCTCATGCTATGCTGTACCTCCTGGGCAGCACTTTCCCGCTTCAGAGATTTACATGAAATCTGTTCCATCAATTGATAGATTATCCACCAGTAGTGTCTCAGAAAGATTGTCCTCAGTTTTATGCTAAACTTTTAATGCCTGGAGAGTCTGAGGCTCTCTATCAATAAGAATAAGTCAATGATAGCCTGACTCCCCTGAAGAGTCCAATGAATGGTGGAAAAATTGTACATAATGGAATAAATCCATAAAGTCTGAATGCTAGGGCAAGAGGACTTGGTCATAAAATAGCTCTGGATTAGAAAAGGGACATTTGTGACGTGCCCCTGATACTGCTACTTGATTTCTATATCTGTTACAATTGCGACAATGCTACTTACTCGAAACATTGAGCTTGAGCTCAGTTTTAGTCAACAGTTATATTTGGGAAAAATATTCTAAAGTGTTTACTCATATGGGCTCTTCAGTTACTTGTTTTAAAGCAAACAAATATACTTACTGGTACATTTTATAACATATACAGTGTATTTTATATTTTTACTTTAAGATTGCTTATTTAGGGTACAATCTTTTTTTTTTTAATTTGAGCAATTAAATCAATTTCATTGTGACCTGAGTATTACGATAAATAAAAAAATCTCTAATATTTTTGAAGATGTCATTTTTGTGTCAGTGTATTCTAATCCTAATATAAAAGTGCTTAATTAACTTAGCCTAAGATAGTGACACAGTTGTGAAATTGTGTTATGACTGTATGGCTTTTATCTTGTGATAATTTCACGGTGTCTCGAAATACTATGAAAACAAAGAGCAATGTATTAAATATGCCTGGAAACATCAAAAGGTGGACATGAAATTATGAGATAATAATTTAGCATCAAGGCACATCATAACATAAGTACAGGCTATATAAAGCAATAATTTCAAACAATGTCTCAAATTATTTA
This sequence comes from Sceloporus occidentalis, assembly GCA_023333645.1. Taxonomy (NCBI): domain Eukaryota; kingdom Metazoa; phylum Chordata; class Lepidosauria; order Squamata; family Phrynosomatidae; genus Sceloporus; species Sceloporus occidentalis. Next base: position 765,436 of record JALMGF010000227.1, read on the forward strand.
TGAAGATCAGTCCATCATCACCTATGACACCTTGATACTAAACTTCTTTACAAAATTTACCAGTTACCGCAGGGCACTGAATTTAAAGGTTTACTGTCTGAGACTCTTTAGAAAGGTGTTAGAGTCCAAGGACTACTTCCCCGCAGTCATCAAACAATAATTAAAATTATGATTGGCAAGTACTACCGATTATTGCTGCTTCTCATCACAGGTCTGATTGGCAAATGATTTTTCCCTCAGCTGCTGACTTGGCAGTAGGAAAAAGGTTTAGGAGATAAGTTTGATGAAATAGCAAATTAAGTAAGGGCATGTTGACCCAAGTGCAAAACACACTGCAGATCCAGTCTTTTTTATTGATCTTGCATACAAACATCATGTCTCAAGAGCATCGTTGGTTCTGGGCTCCTATTTCATCATTTATTGAGACAAATCTCTTTTACATAAACCCATAATTGGATTTGTGCCGAATTTCCCTGGGTCTTATGATGTGATCACAACAACTCTTAAAAGAGTAGTTTCTTTTGGATGACACACAGTGAGTAAACAAGAATGGACTAGTGACGTGTTATGTGTTAGCATGAAATAACAGATTTTTAGTCCTTTTTTAGCAGCAGTTCCCCGGATGCGTTCAAAATGTGGAAATGTGCAGTAAATTTCCAATCTCGTGGAAATGATTAATTAAAAATCTCATATAAAAACTGAAAATATAACTGTAGGGCTACGTTAATAATATCTGGCACCTGCAATATATTTCAGCAATAAAGTTATTATTTGAATCTCAATAGGGTACCAACATCTCCAGAGCTCGGCAATTAATGTATTTCAAAGTCGCCTCAAAGGAACATGGCAAAATATGAAAGGCAGTATAAAACACAGAAATCCCAGAATTTGCATTGCTAACTTTTACATTTTGAGCTGTGGTTTTCATTACTGTGGTTATGTGGAACCACAAACCCAAAAAAAGAACTGGCAGTAGGATACACATGTTCTCTGGGTTTCTTAAAACAGCAAAAGGAAGTTAATGTTGTGTTGATTCACTTAGCTATTGTATGTATGACTCATATAAAGATTTCTCAAATGCAAACTTTTATACAATATAGTGGCATTTGTTTTGTGGATGCACGGCAATTTGAGCGTCTTTAAATTTCTGGAAAAACTATATAACAAAAATAAAAGTTTTTTTTTAAAAAAAAAAACACTGACATTTCTACTTAACCCCTTAATCTGATTTGCAACAGAAAAAACCCTGCTAATGTCCCAGTGTTTATTTTTCTCCTTCTGGATGAACCTTGTAAAATAGCATTCAACCTTTAACTTGCATTCCCGGTGTTAGGATTGTTTTTAGTTATAAGAAGGTTACCAACAATGATTAAATAGTACATAAGTCTAAAAAGACTTGGACCTTAATAGTTAGCTAACAGTAGCATTTCTGTGTTCTTAGTATGCTGCTGTTTAGTGCAGGTTAGGTATTTTATTAGGCCCCCCTAGGTGGAAGAGCACCTTTAATAGAGGCTTTTCAGGAGAATTGGACATTTGAAATCACTGATGTCGCTATGCATTATGAAGGACCAACCCCAGTGACAGTCTCCTGCATAAATGGCTGAGGTGGCCCTGTATAAGAGAAACACAATTTCTTAAAGTGTTGTGGAACAATGATATTGTTTACCTTTATATAAGATTCTAAATGTAAAACACAAAGTATTTTGTGTTTCAGTATTTTTTTTCTTTAGTAAAGTTACTAAGAAGTGAAAAGTTGGCTCACTTTCTCTATCTATCTATCTATCTATCTATCTATCTATCTATCTATCTATCTATCTATCTATCAATATCAATCTATATCTATCTATCTATTTATCTATCTAGCTATCAATATCAATCTATATCTATCTATCTATTTATCTATCTAGCTATTGCGTGCAGCAAGTACATGCTATTTTTAGATACAGAATCATGAGGGTGGTGTAACATTGTGGGTGGCCTTGGACCTACCACTGTGTCATTCGGTTTTGTGCATAAACACCAAAATTCAATAGCAATATTGCCATTATAAATCATTATTATAATATTAGCCTAAACAAAGTGGTTTATGCTTAAAAATATATATATTTCCGTTTAACCGTATATGCCTGACTAAATGCTGACATGTTATGTTAGATCTTTTATGGAATGTATATACTGTATAGCGCACATTTTTAGCAACACTAATTATTTGCATTTCACTGAGGACACAATACACGTTTGTGTAATATAATGTTACAATCATTTTATTATTATTGTTTGCACGAAATCATATTTTATATCAGTCTATGTGTAGAAAAAAAAAGTATATATTGGACAGAGTGTAGTTTGAAAACAGACCCTCTCACAATTTAGGACAAACAATATGATAAAGTTGAATAAGCTAAAAAAATACTTTTGAGGAAAAACTCAGACTCATCTAAATAGCAGCATGACAGCATTTGCGTCATCTAATCCCTACCAATCCTTATGCATGATCCTCCTAACAATGCATTATTCATAAGAATTTACTGTAAGATTATGGAAAGAAAATACAGAGACTCATTTTTTCTTTTTCCCCCCAAATTCAAGTCATTTGAAACATTTTCATGCGCCATCATAATGAATCATCGCATTGAGAGTTAATACAAATCCCCGGTGTAAGTTCATGTCCAGGCACTTGTCTTCTTAGAAAAACTCTCAGATTTTCATGATTATGTCGGTTTCCCACAGCACTTATCTGGTGAATATCTAACAGACAAAACATCTTTGCATACAATTTGCAAGCACTTCTGCTTTAAAAAAAAAAAATAAATATGGTATAATTCTGAAATGATACCACAGCTGTCTGTTCCACTTTAGAGATTCTCCAAGTAGTGTTGCATTTTGTGAATTAAAGAGTGTAGGTTCCAGAGGAACCACAAACCCTGCACAAACTATTCCAAGGTCACCCTGGAATCTTTAATTTAATGGTTTATTTAAAGAATGTGAAAAAGCATCTGACGTGGGATAGATATAAATATGTTCCATAAATGTTCCCATTCCCTTTATCTTTAGAGTTACTATGTAAAGCAGAGGTCGCCAACTATCATCCTTACTGTCTGATGTTGGATGCAAGTCACATGTTCAATGCCACAGGGCAGCAACTATCTATCTCTCTATCTTTCTATCTATTAGTGACATAAATCATCTGTGCTGAATTGGGATAAAAAAAGAAGTGTGTCCAAACAAAGTAAGTGAACTGACTATCTAGTAGTGCTAGGAATGTATAAGGCTATTCTCTGTTGTTACTGGACCCATACACTAAAGGATCAGTAACATAATAAACATCACCATGCCCTTTTCCAAAAAGAAAATATGGGAAAGGCCCAGGACCCAATCGTTGCTGACCCTGATGTCAATGTGAAAAGCAGCAGATGTATATAATTTTATATGTCTATGAGTTTGTGCCATACGTGTACCCATCACAATACCTCAAAATGATTGATAAATCTGAAATGATTGACTTGAGGAGCCAAAGAAGGGCTTCCAATTCCAGAGCCTGATATAGAGAGACATGTCAATCTCATGAAACTAAGATTTTGCTTAACAAGCACTGAGATTTAAATTGAGACACACGTTATATTTAGCATTTGGTAAATTAATTGTTAATCAAATCAAAGTGAAGATATAAAAATCCAAAACCACCCACAGCTGTTATAAGATGCCCACAAGCTCTAGGGAAGGTAGAGTGGTTAATTAAGCATCTCTACTAGAACCTGAACAATGCATAAATTAGTATATCCATGCTAGATTACATCATCACCGGCACCCTGTATTCCCTACCGCTAAATGCTTGATTTGTTTGTGATAACCAAATAAGTGTCTCAATGTATTGTTTTAGTATATCACAACACATTGAAAAAATATCACAAACAATGTTGCAATGAAAAAGACCAACAATATATTTTATAAAATGTATTAATCTCAGCATGTATTCATAATTGTTGTGAGGAGAGAGTAAAATACATATTGTATTGCCGCATGTAGTTCCTTGTAACAACCTTTTTAGGAGAAAATGTATAAAAAAAAATATATATATATATATTTATTGCAATCTAAGATTAAGATTTTTACATATTTTACTGTCAGCAAAATTATGCCTATACAGAAATTCTATTTGGTCATAACTTGTGAATATCTTGTTTTATTTTATGAAGGATTATTTGAATTATCTACTAAAGAATCAGCTATCTGAATTTCTTGATTGTGTTGCATTTAGTGAGAGGCTTTAGTCTCTTATAGAGAAATGTACCATCATTCATTAAATGTATTGTGCTGTACTGTATTTTCTTAACTGGAAAAGTATATTCTCCTCTAGAGGGCCTTATTGTTTCAACTTAGATTTGCTGTAATAATTATAGTCGTTTTTTAAAAGGTCAGTGAGATTCCCACTAAGCAATAACTCTACATAGTAATTATACTCAAACAGCGGAAAGCATATTGCATCAGACCTCATTCAGACTCAAATCCAACAGACTCAGTGCATCTCTGTGTAACTTGACATCGATCAGTAGAAATGAAAAATTCCTAATTACAAATGTTACAATAACAATTGTGACCTTTTTGTAGCACATTTACATTGACCATATAAAATGGAATAGTTATGATGTTTCTCTATCCAATTTTTTGCATTTAACTGACTTTATTCACTGAACTCCAGAGTCGGTAAGTTAGATGCTTACGAAGTGAAAACTATGAGAAATTTCTTCCAGAAGGACCAACGTAGCCTTTTTTTTACAGTAGCTCTTGACCTTCAGAATATGTAGTGAAGTGTGTGTATTGGATGCATAATTACCTGTAGCCTACAGATATCTGTCAAGGAAGGATTAACAATAGGACAAAAGGGGCATTTGCCCCAGTGTCCTCGGTGATAAGAGGCCCTTTAATGCTGCTTACATGCTGCTGTGTCATTTGCATATTGCCTGCAAGCAAGAACACAGTGCTTGTGGGGGCCCAGATTGGGATCCCGTTGGACCACGTGGTCACTCTCCTGCAGCAAGGGTATTTACTTTGTATAACAGTGTGTATGTGTGTGTGTGTGTGTGTGTTTATATTTTTATGTGGGGATGCTTCCATGACTTTGACATATATGAAATTTATTGTTTATACTGACTCTTCGCTTGTCCTTCAGATACTTGATGATGTTTTGTATATTATTAACTGTTAGTTTTGTGGAAACAGCCCTTGTAACTTTGTGATACCTTTCTTTTCTCCTAAATAGAATTCAAGGAGAGCTAACTGATGTGGTTATCTTACTGTATATATGTATGTGTATATATATATATATATATATATATATATATATATATATATATATACAGAATTCCAGGAGGATCGGGGGAGAGAAGCTCCTTCATTTTAACCACTGGTGACCGTCCAGGTGTCGGACAACAAATGTGGGTGTTTGACAACTAATTTTGTTTCCTAAGTTAAAAAGTGCCCCCCCCCAAAGGAAACGGAATTTGTTGCCTCAAAACGACCTGTAACAGTGTTTCACTGGGGTCCCACCAGACCTGGTTCCACCACTTCCGTCACTGATTCTATCACACAGGAAGCATTTATACATGTATTATGCAAATCAAATGCTCATTTACATATAGGCTCAAAAACTACATTTTACAGTAGTCAGAATATATTCCCACTCCATGTAAGGTTCAATTTAAATCCACTCTATACTGAGAGTCTTTACTTGTTTTTATGAGTATAATTTATGTTAAAAAAAAAAGGCCAGTGGAGCCTGATATAATAATGTCTCACAGAGCACTGTAAAGTATTATCTTCACTATTTTTAATTTACCTGCAAAAATGTAGTCAGTATATTATCTTCATTTTTACATTTGTATTTATAAATATTGCTACATACTCACCTTGAATAAAAAAAGCATGCAGTAAGTTCATAACATTATGGATATGTGTTTTAAATACAGTAACTCAGTATAGCAGTATATAGTTGTGTGGCATAAGGCAGGAATTGAAACCTCTACCTGGATAAAGAGATAAAAATCTAGGACGCTAACGTGAAGGGAGCCTTAGTCCAAACCTAACTTAGTGTATGAGGTCAAAGAGAAGCATTCATATTATATCGTTTTTGTAAAATATGTGATTTAAATAAAAAAATATACTCTAAGAAATATTACAATTACATTATTGCAGTTTCTATTATTATAATGCTTTGAAAAGAAACATTTGAGATTTAAACAATTACTTTTTATGTTATGTTTTTATGGCCTTTTGAAATGAACAGATTTAAGGCTATACAATTCCGAAGGGAAATTATTTATACTTTTCACTTTAACCATTTTTGCAGTGTTTTTGTTTAAAGAAAATTAAGTACGCATTTTTATATTTTGACAGTAAGTTAAAAGATTCATGATATAATACAACATAAAAATACAAAATGATAAAACTCAAGGAAAACAAAGAAAAAATACATTTAACATGAAAAAATACAGCGATATAACAATGGTTATGATTTAGTGGTACGAAAAGAAACACTAATTGAAGTGTAATATAATGCTGCTTGTCCATGTGGTTTTGAAAGAAAACAAAACCTAATACAGAACAGTACACACTGGTAATACATGTTTATTTTAAGTCTTTGAGTGATTCAAGACCGCAGACTTAAATGATGTTTCACCAGACATCGTATAATAATGTTCACAGCAAGACTCTTTTGGAGGGTATGAAAATAGTTTACTATTTACCATGCCCCCCCCAAAATAGAAAAAACAGGTTCACAGCACACATACATTTTTGTATGGATTTATACTTTATTAATAAATTGAAACAAAACTTCTTATGAGCATTATAACCTAAATCTATTTAACTAAATGGTGACAGAACATTTAATATTACCATATTGCTTACAAGGTTAAGGAGTTAAAACATTAAAATACAAAAAAACTTTTGTCTAAAATGTTGAGTTTCTTTGCTTTCCATGTATTTAAAAGATAGAGTGGAATGTGTTATTGTGAAACATTTTGATTGTATTTTTGCGTTATATTATTGTATCGGTTGAGAAAGAAAAAATGGTATATTAAGGAATACATTTGGGTAATATGTAACTACTATTACAGTGAATACTAAACTGGTGAGATTCTGAGGATGCTATTGCTAAAACATTTATTAATAGTTAGCTGCTTCCTATTGAGTCATTAGATTTTTTGAAAGATGTTAATAACTAAATGCCACCAAAACTCTTCATATGATAAGTGATTACCATAAGAACGAAGTTTGGCCTGTCAGAGGGGCACGCAGTACTTCATAGGACACTGGCCTTTTGGGCATAATTGAGAATAAAATCAACCTCCAAATAGACTTGAAAGGGGGCTACCCCCTTGGAGTGGCCAACGGTGCAATATAACACATGTGCACATTGTCATGTGACACTGATTTAAACACTGTTTGACATTAGCACTTAGTTTAAAGTAGTGTGAATACATATTGCTCAGGTCATCTACACAGATTGCAGGGCTGCAAAGAACAGAATAAATAAAAGTTGCACTTATGTGAAGTTGCCTATACATAGTATACCTGGCCTGGCTGGGTAGGGATGACTGGACTCCCTGCTCTCTTCTTTAACCCCTTCGTGATTTTACTTTTTGTACCCTTCGTGACAATGGCCGTTTTAACATTTCTGCGCTGCTCGTGTTTAGTTGTAATTTTCTTCTTTCCCGTTTACTGAACCCACACACATTAGATATTGTTTTTTTTCAGGACAAGAAGGGCTTTCTTTAGATGACATTGTTTTGATTGTATCATATTATTTACTAATAAAAAAAGTATAAAATATGGTGAAAAATTTAGAAAAAAATGACTGTTTATAACTTTTAGTTGAAAAATCTTTTACTCATCTATAAAAGGTAATGAAAAAACCTGCTAAATAGATTCTACTATTTGTCCTGAGTTTAGAAATACCCAGTGTTTTTTTGCTTTTTTCTACACATTATGGGGCAAAAAGTACAGGTAGCGTTTTGCTATTTCAAAGCCTTTTTTTCCAAATCTGGTAATTCTTCCCCCCATGTGCCATTTCGGGTATCTTTGAAGCCGGCCAATGCAATTTACCCCATCAAGTCATATATTTTTGAAAACTAGACAGCCCAGGGTAATCCAAGTGCTAGTATTTTAACCCTTTCCAAGCACTAATTCTACCATCAGCCTTTGTCAAACTTTATGGTAGTCATTTTTTTTGCATTTGTTTTTTCACACACATTTTACTTTTAATTTACTTTTATGTGTTTAGCAACATCTCCTGAGTACAGCGATACCTTACATGAATGATTTTGCCTGGCTGTTTGGGGGCAAAAGGGCCACATTTGGGGCATGCGCATTTTCAATGTTGAACTTTGGCATTTGGGGATCCACTGCCCATGCCCTATTTGGTACATCTTTGAGCCGGGCCATTTCAGTATGCCCAATAAAGCCATATATTTTTGAAAACTAGACACCCCAGGGTATTTCAAATGCTAGTATTTTAACTCTTTCCATGCACCATATCTACCACCAGTCTTTGTCAAACTTTGTGGTAGTCATTTTTTTGCATTTGTTTTGTCACACACATTTTACTTCAGGTATGAATTAAAAAGTTCTCATATATGTCACTATCACAAAACACCCCAATATGTGTTCAGCAACATCTCATGAGCGCAGTGATACCCCACATGAATGATTTTGCCTGGCTGTTTGGGGGCAAAAGGGCCACATTTGGGGCATGCACATTTTTCAATGTTGAACTTTGGCATTTGGGGATCCACTGCCCATGCCCTATTTGGTACATCTTTGAGCCGGGCCATTTCAGTGTGCCCAACAAAACCATATATTTTTGAAAACTAGACACCACAGGGTATTTTAAATGCTGGTATTTTAACTCTTTGCATGCACACATTTTACCACCAGCATTTTTTCAAAGTTTGCAGTAGTATTTTTGTGTGTGTATTTTTCCCACACACACCTACTTTATGTATGAATTTACAGCTCCTGGTATATGCCGCTGTCACACGACACCAATATGTGTTCAGCAACATCTCCTGAGTACAGTGATACCCCACATGCATGGGTTTGTCATTTTTGGGGGGAACTAAAAGACCACATTTGGTACGTGTGCATTTTTCTAATTGGAAATTAGATGTGTGGCCATCCTTCCCCCCGTGTTAATTGGGACATTGTTGAATCCGGCCAATTCAATTTACCCCATCAAATCATACATTTTTTTAAAGTAGACACCCCATGGGCATTTAATATGCCAGTAGTTTAACTCTTTCCATGCGAGAATTGTTTTAAGCTAATGTGCTAATTTTAGGACTTGCTCACAAAAATATATTTTTTATATATATATTTTAAATTTTTTTTGCCTTTTTTAAAACATTTTTAACATTTTTTTTCAACTTGAAGGTTCCCCTGATAGTGACATCAGAGGGAAATTATTTTTACATTTTACTGGTTTTTTACTATTTTTTTTCTAATGATTATTAATTTTATTTTATTTTTAATTTCTTTTTTTCTAATTACACTGTGATTAGAAAGCTGGGCTCCATTGACTTGCATGGTTGAATGCAGTACCTGTATTCAACCTGCAAGTGGAGCCAGAGTTCTCTAGAGGGTCAGGAGACCGTCTAGCGAACTTTTTCGTCTTTATTATTTTTTTTCCTGGGCCGCCGCCATCTTGCTGATGGCGAAGATCACGGGCAGCTGCGGCTGTGACCGCTCTCCGGAGCGGTCACAGTCCATCAAGAGGTAAGTGTTTGGTGTCGCTGGATGCCTCCTGATCGAGGCATTCCAGCGACACCATTTAAGTTTAGGAGGTGATCGTTGATCGCCTCCTAAACCCTTTTAAAACGGGCGTCCGCCGCCATACATTGTATGGCGGATGTTGACGCCCCGGGGAGGGGCCAGACATGGCCCCTGATTCCGATCATGGCGTTGCTGAATGCCTCGAGGTCGAGGCATTACAGCAACGCCGTTTGGGTAAAAAAATCGATCACAGATCGATTTTTTTTACCCGTTTTAACAAATGACGGTCCTGGCACGTCATTTGTTGTTAACGACATGTTTTTCCGTGACGTGCCCGGACCGGCAATTGTCATCAAGGGGTTAAAGTGCATTACATGACCCTGTGGGAGTAGGCACACTGATGTAATAGAAACCCCCTTGTGCCTTTAGCACTAGCTAACCCCCCAGGACATATCTCTAGGCCGGCCTTGGGAGCTATAGGCATCTTTAGTACTTAGTAGAGCTCCTTTTAGCTTTTATGACCTGGTGCAAACCAGATGGATAACCAGACACCAGCTTCTGGCAGTGTTCTGGCAAGAAATATTAGCCCATTCCTCATGAACAATGGCATCCAGTTCAGTAATATACTTGGGTTTGTGTGATGCAACCACCTTCTTCAAGTGTTCGGTGGTAGAATGGGTGGGTGTTAAAGCAGGTTTGCATGTTAGTATGTATGCATGTTCGTTATAGGTGGCCTTGAAGAAATACTGCTCTCACAAACCACTGGCCATAGGCTTTCCCCTATTTTGATAAAGTGTGCTTAAACATGTACTGGGCCCCAAGATTTTTGATGACCACCTTACATATGACTAACTAATGCTATTGCTGTTGATTTCAGTGGGCACTTAGCTCACATTATCTAGAATGGGAGTTATCCCAAGAACATGCATGAAGCACATTGCTCCCTGTGTTCAGTGAAAGCAACGTCAAGGAGTTCAAAATGAAAATAGTCTCATTTTCTAACTAAAGAATACCTGCAGGGATTTGCATACAGTAAAATGCACTGGAAACCTTGCAAAATTGACTGCAATATGCATTTAACATAAAAATAAGCCTGGAGTGCTTCTTTAAGCACAACCTAGAGTACCCATACTTCTTTCTATTCTGTAGTAGATCTTATTGTGCACATTAAATTATCTGATACTACACTGTGAAACAAGGGATGGGTGTCATCTTTAGGCCTATTGAGCAGGTAAAGTTAAGTGTTCAACCCTACCCTCCTTCTCGACCATGCGCACACACTAATACTTACTCCTATACATATAGGAACTCACCTTGCATGAACCCCGACATTAGCCCTGCTTGCATGAAGTACATGACCCCACTGCCTTCAGACTAGTCCTGTTTGAAGAATTTGCCCCCCTCTAGGCCAGCCAGCCAGCCAGCCTCTATGGAGAATTGCATATTTTCACTTTATATCTGTATACTTTGAGTGAAAATTTGCAGACAATAGCTTTACACAATACTTGAGTCTGTTGTCTCATGCTGCACTTGGAATTTATTATCACTTTGCCATCACTTTAAAAATGTTGACAACATTTTTTCTCTGCTCAAAGATGAATCATCAGTAATGTAGACTTAAACAAATATCCAAAAAATAGATTTTATTTACAAATAACACAAATTAATTAATGTGGTAGAAGGTACATTTTGTTAAATACTTATGGTACAAAGCAGGAAATACACTTTTTCCCAGACTTTTAAAGTATTTTTTGGCATACATAGTTATTTGAATATGTGTATATTGCATTCAAAAGATTATCAGGAAATCTATCACTGGCATTGCTCAAAGATCAAACAGGGAAGAAATAATTCAGTACTATTTGTGAACATTGTTTGTTAACAAAGGATTGTGTGACTGTAATGTACACAGACTGTTACTCACCTAGCTGAATTTTACCAGCTGTGTTTGAGCAAACTAATAAAATGTCATGTAAGAAGCTAATTTTGTGACTTATATTTTGTGAACTTTGCATAACAGTTAACATTTACTTGGGAATACATTTTCATGTATGTTTTTTTGCATATTGGCTGGATGAGAAGCATGCGTGACAAAAAATAGGCTGATTTTGACTTATATAATAAAAAAAAAAATTGCAGGCAAAATCATATACTTTACAGTGCTATATACTAAATAAAACAATGAAGTGGTGGCTATGCATGTGTCTATGAAAAAGTTGTGTGGTGTAGACATCTTTTAACCTGTGACAGCATAGTACTAATGGTCTGTTTTGTTAATTGATTTGTAGTTTACTTTTCTGATTAGGCTCTTTGTTTTTGCTTGTTGAGATTTTCTATCAATAATATATCTGCCATGTTCTTGGGTTATGTTAGTGGCCTCATAATGATGAGTTTCCAATTGATATTGGTGTGTACAGATGCTTAGTGTGTTGAGTTGGTTTATTCTCTCTTTACTCTGGTATATATATATATATACCTGTGTATTTATGTATATATATATATATATATATATATATATATATATATATATATATATATATATACTGAATACTTGCATCATGATTTTGTAACACTAGAGATCGAGATTTTTTTTAAAAAGTGGACAGGTGCCCTTTGTTTCTCCTACTTACAGCAATCGCTCGCTATAAAAGCTAGGCAGCTGAGCGGGGGTATCCAGCAGTCAGCCACACTCATGTGATTTATCTGCCAGTCTGTTCCTGGTTTAACTTGCTGAATTCAACAACTTTGTAACTCCATGCAACATTAGAAACATTATTGCTAGTTGTAATGAACACCCAAAAGAAGTTATGTACTCAAAAATTTATAAATTGTGTTTAAACTGTCAGTTGCCATTTCCATTCCATAATCGTTTATCATATTTACAAATGGATTGTAATGCAGATGATCTAATTTACATGAAGCAAGTGTCTTTAACTGGGTTCATATTCAATTTGATACATTCTAATAATAATAATGACATGCCCACAAATCTGCCCATGTCCATGCTAGTTCTTCATCCATCTCAAGCCCTCTACCCAACACTTAACCAGACCTTCACTTGGCAACTGCGCACACAAGTTAGTGACGCTGGTGCATTACTAGTAAGGGTGTATTAACAATATGCAGCCTAATACTTTTATTGACATCAGGATGCTTCCAGGATACATAACACCAGGACTTCCTGCACTTGCATAACTTTGGGCATTTTGCATTTGCAGTTTGTGCAAAAGCTTGTGAAAGATAACAAAACTAATAATAGAAGAGTGAGAATTGTGTGAATTAAGCTACAAACCATTCAAATTCAACAGTATTCTCATAAATGTATCAATCGTTAAGGTGAACTGTTTAACAGCAATCACACTCCTATCATGCCCAGGCAGCCAGTACATGCTGGAACCTGGGAACCTGGGCATGGTAGAACTGAGATTAAAGCCTCCCTATGCGATGCTATCCCCCCCACACACACTTACACATTTATGCTATCACACACACACTCATTCACAAACATTCACTCTCACTGAATGTTTTCCTACCTTTCCTCTGTCACTGTCACTTTTCCCGCTACAGCTCATTTTCCTCTTCCTCTTGGCTTTTTTTCTCCTTCCGGTGCAGTGAGCGCGGAAGGCAGTGGGCATGGCTTCAGTGTTGTACGCCGGAATATAACAGCAAATCCCGACGCGCAGCAGTTGCAGTGCGCATCGCAAGGAAGCAGGATCGGAGATCTGCATTAACAGACCTCCTGCTCCCTTAATTGGCTTTAAGCAGGTAAGAGGGAGATCCTTGATCTCCCCAGCCGAACCTGCTCCTCTAGCGGCTGACATTACTTTCTATCTCTGGAGGGGCACCGGCATGGTGGCACCCCCCTGATGAGCGGCACCCGGGGCGGACCACCCGCCCCCCGCTAGGTACACTATTGGTCTCCCTCACCCCTTTTCACTTAATTTAATAACCACCGTGTGTAATGTAGTTGGTAGTGTTTACATAAATAATAATAATAATAACTAAAAAATTTAAAAGCCTTATCTATCCCCCTGCCTTTTAATTCTGCTTCTGTAAACATTTTTAGCCAACTGCCATACACAGGAATAGACCCCTTTGGTTTGTGGGGTTAGGAAAGCATGTAAAGTATATTTAAAACATCTTGCCAAGTCAATCAGTTTCATATTAGATGCACTTTTCATGCTCTTAGCTGTTTTATAGTTTAATCTTGATAAAGCAACAGGGATAGAGCCTATATCCATTAACTTTAGCTCATTTCTATGGTTAATTTCTGAATTGAAAATATTTTTTTCATTAATCATTAAGGTATTCAATAGATTTTTTTTAGAAAAAGCAATCTACTAGTTATAAATTGCTATTAAACCACCAGCTAAGAGAATGTTATCAGGCCATTTCCAGTACATTCTAAATGGAGTGCCATGAACAAACAACTTACTGTGCTTTGCATGAAGCTTGGTTTAATGGCACGCATATACTAGATTGTATACTACAAGTTCTTTTTCATATTTTATTCCATAAACTATGTCATTGTTTTGTAAATCCTAATTACTGGGCTAAACAAAACATATAAAGGAAACAGTTACAGTAACATCTAAATTATATAACTATGTGAAAAGTGCTTGTGTTAATCAAAATGTACTTTGTTTGAAGAATATTCTAATGGTTATCCGCATCTGCTGAGGTTTAGGATCTGTAAATAAATTGTCTCTGTAGTATTAATCTTCCCTGTCTTTCAGTGTATAGTTTGCATACTGCACACCTCTCTGCTGTTTGTCAAGATTTGTCAACATGATTCAAATACATGCAATAAGAAGACAGTGAACAGTATAGGAAGAATCCGGCTGGGTTAAAAATGACATTTTATAATGTAAATCAGTATAATTAAATAGAATGGTTCCAAATATTATATCATATGTTTTTGCAAAGACTTGCTTAATCAAATTCATCTAACTGAAACAATAAGTGTGTTATGGATGAGCTCTAACATTTATGCAGGGAAAAGATGATCGATGGCATGACAAAATGTGTTCTCTGCTTTACAGACCTGGGGATTCTCACCAATTTCTTACAGATCTGGAAACTCTCACATATTCTCACTTTTAAACCAATCTCAGTGTGAATAGGCAGAGGTCCTGAGGGTCAAACAGTTTGGAGTCAATGGCCTCACATGTTAACACTCGCAAAGCAAATCAAGATTCACTAAACTTTAAAATAAAGCAAAATAAATACATTAAGAAAAATGAAGCAAGGGCCTCCTAGATACACTCTCAAGTTGAATGTCCTGCCCCACTAACTACCCAATGTGTGATGGAATAGAGGTCATATTTAAGGTCACTTCACCCCTATTAAATGCTCAGTAAAATGTATGAATTAAACTATGGAAGGCATGAAGCTGTGTTCAGTAATGATATCTCTAGGACCCTATATGTGCCATCAGAGGTTATAAGTTCCCCCCCCTGCTTTTTTATATTTGTCCCCCTGAAGACATCCTGATTCCTGAAGACATCTCTA
This sequence comes from Sceloporus occidentalis, assembly GCA_023333645.1. Lineage (NCBI taxonomy): Eukaryota > Metazoa > Chordata > Lepidosauria > Squamata > Phrynosomatidae > Sceloporus > Sceloporus occidentalis. The sequence continues at coordinate 780,715 of JALMGF010000227.1, forward strand.
GTTTATAGTGCTGAATATTGTCTGATATTCAGAACACATAGTAATACTGTTTATGAAATAGAAAAAAATGTTTTATTCACTGCTAAAAATCAATATTTTATATTCCATATGAAATCTAAACACCATTTAGTGTTGGTATGAAATGTGTCTTACGGCAATACAAATATATCAGAAGTGTTCATTGTGTAAATAAATAAAGCTTGCCAAACTGGAAATATTTCATAAAATGTTGACTGTTACAAATGAAGTATGTGAAATTTGTATAATATTATTGTTTAAAATAAAAGTGAGAGAAAGTATTTTTCCTATTATTTATGTTAGTTAAATCCCCTGATCTTTTGTTTGTTTTTTCGAATATAAACTATGTTTTAGAATGTATGTGTTATAAAACTAAAATGAATATGAACTGCAAATGAATAACACATATGGATGTGTCTAATAGTAAATCAACAGCACATGTTGAATATCAAAGATATTGTCCTAATCTTACTGAATGACTATATAAATTATTTCATAATTATGATATTTTTTTGCCAGTTGAAAAAGGTATAGGATGTCTAGTTAATAGTTGAGTTGATCAGGCCAACTTGAATAAGTTGTATGGAAATGAGCTACTCAACTATTCATTAAACTGAAATCAGCAGCTAAGTCGAGTATACTTGAAGTCAGCTTGTCTCAAGTCAACGAAATTAAGTAAAGGTGATACATATGGACACAAAATCAACATCCCTTTGGCATAGGTCCACACTGCTTCCCTACAGGTTCTTTTTCACACCATAAACATTTGTGTACAAACTGTGCAGCTATATAACAATACATATGATCCTATTATATAGTATATCTATGGTTTCCCACTGGAAATGTTGAAATATAGGACATGGCTAACAGTAAAAACTACAAGAACCTAATATTTTCTGGTATCTACTTTCTCAAAAGCAACCCCATATATGATAAAGGTGCTTAATAGGAGCTCTGCCCACCCTGCAAGCATTTAGCTAATGTTTGTCTTTAACATACATTGTCAGGATGCTCCATCCATTTATGAGGAATAGGCTGCCCAGTTTATGCCCAATATTTTTCTACTTATTTCTGTTTTAGGGATATGGGCAATAGTATATGTTTATAGGGCGGCCTTCAATGTATTTTTGTAGCCAACCCTTGGCATAATGCATTGGTATCTTCGGCTTTTGCGCAGCTGTTCGGCCATGGAAACCCATTACATGAAGCTCCCAACTCACAGTGCTTGTGCTAATGTTGACAAGTAGAAGAAATGGGGACAAACGGGAGAAAAAAGGGATCAAAGTGAATGGGAGAGAAAAGATAAAGATAAAGGGGGGTGATGAAAAAGAGGAGAGGTGGGCAGAAAGGGGAGAGATAATGAGAAAGACAATGAGATAGAGGAGACATTATGAGAATGATAAAGGGCGTGTGTTTGTGTTTTGAAAGTGTTTGTATGTCAGGACCAGGGCCGGCCCGACAATGGAGCCGAGTGGGGGAACCGCTCCAGGCGGCACTTTTGAAGGGGCGGCACTTTTGCCCCAAGTCCTTTTTTTTTTTTTTTTTAAAGTGAAAGAGAGAGAAAGGGGCGCCGAGTGGTTTTCGCTTACCAAGCTATCAGTTCCCGCTCAGCGCCCCTCTCTTTCTCTCCTCTGCGGCGAGTCTCCCTGTTCGGTCTCGGTACCGGCTTGTAATGCTGAGTGCCGGAAGATTACCTAATTTCCAGCGCTCAGCATTACATGCCGGTACCGAGACGGAACAGGGAGACTCGCCGCAGGACTGCTGAAAGGTAAGTACAAGGGGGGGGGGTAAGGGTAGATAATAGGGAGGGAGGGAGAGGAAGGGTAGCAAGGGCAAGCGTAATCCAGGAGTTTATATGCAAGGGCAAGCGTGCACGTGTGTGTATGAGCAGGTGTGTGTTTATGGGTAGACATTTTTGAGAGCAGTGTATGTGTTTGTGTGTGTTTTTTACAGTCTACCAATTGCTACCAATCTACCAATCCACAGAGATTGGTTACAGTCTACCAAAGCAAATGGAGTATAGGAGCAAGAGGGCCAGACTGGGGGTACAATCTGGGTAAATCCTGTGGATACAATATGGGCAAGCCCTATGTCTGTGTGTAACCTGGGTGCAATTTGGGCGCTGGGGCAAGTCCTTATGTGTGCAATCTGAGTGCTGGGGCAAGTCATGTGTGTGCAAAATTGGTGCTGGGCAAGTTGTGTGGATGCAACCTGAGTGCTAGGGCGAGTTCTGTGTGTGCAATCTGGGTGCTGGCCAAATCCTGTGTATGCAATCTAAATGCTGGGGCAAGTCCTATGAGTGCAATCTGGGTGCTGGGCAAATCCTGTGGATGCAATCTGTTTGAGTATATTAGTGTGTGAACATGTGTCTTTGGGTAGTGTGCATGCCTGGCTATGTTAGTATGTGAATATGTGTTTTTGTCTGCGTATGTTAGTATATGTGTGTATGGGTATATTTGTGAGTGTGTCTGTGTGTGGAGGACATTTCAGTGTATGAACATATATCTTTAGCTATGTTAGTATGTATGTGTGTGTCTAGGTTTGTAAGTATTTGAACATCTTTATTTGTTTGGGTATGTTACTATGTGTATGTCTGGTTGTCTTAGTTTGAGTATCTGAGTATATTTGTCTGGGTGTCTTGGTGTCCGAATCCACACTTACCTCTGCGGTGAGGAACCGCTGGCCCGCAGTGCCCCGAGGTATCCCACAAGCTCCCCAAGTCCTCCCTCACTCGAGGCATCAAGCTGGAGGGGTCCCTCGACATCTAGCTGTGGTCCTCCATTGAACAACAGCCGCCAGAGGAAGCAGCGCAGCTGGCACTATGCGTTCACGTGCGTAAGCTGGCAGGGGCCAGGTCTTATTTTTTGTCCGGAGATTTGCAGGGTTTTCCGGACACTAATTAAGGCCCTTTCTCACTCCCCTCCTTGCTCAGTCTAGTGTGTCACTGCAACTCAGTGGTTATGCTTGTGTGCTCAATGCCTGTCCCTGAGTCCTACACCAGTACACATCTCTATTCCTTTTCCTTGCTAACTTCATTACCAGTTCTGACCTTGGATCGCTGTGTTGACTTTGTTTCTGTATTAACCCTTGGTGCTCTGCTTGGCTTGATTAACAGTTGCTGACCCAGCCTGCCTTCTGACTATGCTCCACTGATTAACCGTTGCTGATTCTGATTGGCTCCTGACTACACTGTCCTTCGGACTGATTACAGATGATTTATCCGCTTGCTTTTCCTCCTATTCACCTGCCTTCAGTCTGAATCTGCATGTGCCAGCCCTGTTGACCTCTCATTAACAATGCCTCTGTCCAGATAAAGAGAAATATATAATGGAGAGATAATGAGGAGAAAAAAGGGGAGACGTGGAGAGAAGGGGGACATAATGAGAAAGGAGAGATGTATAGAAGAGAATGAGAATAAGAAGTTGCAGAGAAAACAAGAAAGGGGACAGAATAAGGGGAGAGATAATGAGACGGAGGAGAGATGTGGACAAATGGAGAGATAAAGTGAAAGTGAAAGGAGAAAGAGGAGAGGAAGTGAAGAGAGATAAAAAAGAAACAGGAGAGATGACATAATGAGAGATGGAGAGAAGAGTGAATGAGAAAAGGGAGATAGAAAGAAAAATAGGAGGAATGATAAACAGAAAAGGGAGAGATGAGATAAAGAAAAGAAGAGAGATAATAAGAAATAGGGCATCAAAGAAAAGAGGGAGAGATAAATAAAAATGGTGGAGGCTGAGTGGAAAGAGAGAGAAATAGGTAAACTGAAAGAGAAGAGATCAATCGAAAGATGAGGATTAGGGGAAAAGGGTGTGGTAGAGAAAAAAGAGGAGGATAAATAAAGAGAAAGATGAGAGATGAAGAGAAAGACAAGCGATAAAGAGAAGAATTAGAAAGAGATAAAGAGAAGGGGAGTAATAAAGAGAAAGGAGAGAGGGAGAAAAAAAGAAAGATAAAGAGAAATGAGAGGATATCTGTGTGCTGGGGCAAGTCCTGTCTGTGCAATCTGGGTGCTGGTTAGTTCTGTGGATGCAATCTCTGTACTGGGGCCAGTCCTATGTATGCAATATGGGTGCCAGGGCTGGCCTTTAGGGTGTGTGACCTGTGATCTATGCCTGCAATGTAGGTGCTGTTAATGCAGGGGGGCAGTCGTGTGTATCATGGACTCCCCACCCAAGGACAGTATACAAAAGGGGGGGGACAAAGGGATGGCAACAAGAGATTTTGCTATGGGTGACAAAAATCCTTGCACCAACCCTGGCTAGGGATAGCCTTTGGGGCGCGTGACCAATATCTATGCCTGCAATTTAATGTTTCTACGAGTTATTTTTTTTATCTATACCTTCAGTGCTGAGTTTCCATGCAATTTTTCGGTTGATCTATACCAGCAAGACTGGGTTTGCATCTCTGATTCAGTTTTTCCATACCTGCAATGAATTCCATATGTTGTTTATTCGATCTATACCTGAACTGTATAGGGAAGGAAAAGAGAGGTGTGATACAGAGAAAGAGAGCAGCTTGCTATGCTGCAAATCAACAAATACTGGGGAAATGCGTATTTGGACCACAAGCGGACCCCCAAGAAGATAAGGGTGCTAAATATCATATACATATGCTATATTGTTTTTTTTATTTTAATATTTTAGGAACAAAATAAATGCTACCTACAGCTGCTATGGACTGTAGTGCATAGATAACATATTGGTCATTTCTCATTATTTATTTAAATGTATTCACTGCATTTCCCATTATTTACATAATATATACCTGTTTGTGACCCTTATTTTTTTGCTGTCCTTGCTTAAGCCATATTGCTTTATGCCATTTTTTTATGCCTTTTTTACACTATATGTTTTTAACAGGGAATTGATTGTATTATTTATGTTGATTGACAATTTGAATTTCTAGACTCAACATCCTCTGAGGATTCATTTTGTTCATTATGATTACATATGTTTGTGGATTTATGGATTACTGGGGCAATCTAGCAGGACAGGAATTTCAGCAACTAACTTGTGGCAAATGTGGCATCCTTTAACAATGTGCTACATCTGTATGTTCTGTTTGGTCATACAGCTCTACATAGATACTGTGAATCCCCTTGGGATGTAGAATACATGCTGCTATATTTAGTCCTTGAACAGGAAAAAAGTAAAAACACATTACAGACACTGGATCTAGAGAGCAAAGACACAATTAGCTGTGTTTATTGTTACTGATTTTGTTATTGTTTTAACATATGCATTGTCCTTTCTCTACATAGAGAGCTGTAAAACATCATTTTTTTTAAGAAAAAGCTGTTTCTTGACATTTTTGTGGTAAAAATAACATAAGAACATCTGGGATATATTATAGCTAGATAATGTATATGAATAAATAATTAGTATACATACTTATTAAGCAATAGCATAATCAGCACCCATTTCAATTAAAACATTTGGCAGTTTATCTACTTATGTAAAAATGTCTGTAATATTAATATAATCACAATCTTATGTGTTTTAAATAAAAACATATTAAAAACAAGCATTTAAAATGCATGGATTTGTCCGTAAAATGTATAATGTTTTATCATTTAGCATACTGTATATATTAAGATCATGTTACGTAATGATAATTAGTTTATAGACTTATGCAATATTGGGTGTCTTCCCTGTTGAGTGGATGATTGATTTGGAATAATAAATTCAGTTTTGCAACATTCTTAATTAGACATATGCAATATTTTTGTTAGATATATTATTAAACATATTTTAGTTAAGATTGTGGGATAAATGTATTGGCTTTCTAAACCGTATTTGGCCAATAAAGACATGGTTGGATGAGTTTCGTGTGGAAAAACTTAAATGGCCCTCACAGAGCCCTGACTTCAACCCCATCAAACACCTTTGGGATGAACTGAAATGGAGATTGGAAGCCGCGCCTTCTCGTCCAACTTCAGTGCCTGACCTCACAAATGCTCTACTGGATGAAGGGCAAAAATTCCCATAGAAACACTACAAAGTATTGTGGAAAGCCTTCCCAGAAGAGTGGAAGCTGTTAATGCTGCAAAGGCAGGACCAACTTCATTCTAATGTCTGTGTGTTTAGAATGTATAATGCAATGTCATTACAGTCATAATGGTCAGAGGTCAATTTTGTCCATATACTGTACATGGTTTGAGGTTCAACTCCCTGACTAAAACCCAAATAGTGATGTGGGTTTTAGATGGGTTCTAGACTAACTGCTAAAAAGTTACATCGTAGTTAATAGAAAACCACTCCTACTGGGTGGGAATGAGAAGATTACTAGCATGAATACATTTTTGTGTGTACAATGCAGACCATAAAAAACTTAGAATATGTCTAGAATTCACAAGACATAACGTACAACAGAAAACCTAAATAAATACTCCACACGTGGAAAAAAACACATTATACCAATGACAATTGAATGCACATGTACAGTAGCATTGAAAAAAGATACTCCTGCACTAAATTTATTACCACACCACATGAACACACATTGCGGTAAATGTATACCTGAATTACAATTTGTGTAAAAAAATCTAAATAAATTACTACCACAAAGTTTGGTGACACAATTAGTGAATGGAAAGGGTTAAAGTAACAGCATTTGAAATACCTTGGGGTTTCTATTTTTGATGGGGTAAATTAAACTAACCGACTTCAAAGATGTCCCAAATAGTACATGGGGCAGAATGACCAGATTTGTAAAAGAAAAATGCTTTTGATATAGCAAAATGCTGCTTGTACTTATTGCCCTATAACGTGTGAAAACAGCAAAAAAAAATTTAAATATTGGGTATTTCTAAACCCATGATAAATAGTAAAATCTAGGTAGCCGTTTTTTTTCATTAGCTTTTGTAGATGAATAAAAGATTTTTCAAACAAAACTGAGAAAATGTGCTTTTATCAATTTTTCACCATATTCTATATTTTTTTTATAGTAAGTTAGATATATGATCAAACATTTTATCTGAAGAAAGCCCCTCTAGTACTAAAAAACAATGTATGACTTGTGTGGGTATACTAAAGAAGAATATTACAGCTAAACACGAGCACCGCAAAAGTGCTTAAACAGTCTTGGTCACAAAGAGTACAAAAAGAAAAATCAGCCTGGTCCCAGGTATGAACAAGCATTAAATAAAGCATTAGCATAGGTATATTCACACTGCTTGCTGTACCACATTAGATATAATGAGCTTCATATCTTAACATCCTGTGTCACTTCATATTTTAACATCTTGTTTTTAAAAATATCATGTAATATCATGTAATATCCAGTTTTCCCCTTTAATTATCTAAACAAAAAAGGTTTTTTTAAGGGTTCTGTTCTACTAACAAAAACATAAAATTGATTTCAGTTGGGGTGCTTTCCTGACAATAATTGGCTGCTTGAAGTGGCACAGATAGCCCAGTGGAAAAAGTGTGCTGCAGCTTCAGAGAAGACCAGTGATTCCTTGTCCACTGGATATGTATTACCGTACTTTATACTCACAATTTTGCAGCATCTATCTAGTTCACGGCTACACGTTAAAGTTCTGAATCTGCCAGGTAAGCCTGGTGGTACACAAAATTTTTTTTTAAAGACCATTAAACTATTTTATATGATTATGTCTCACTATTATATTTACTATACTCATCATGGAATTGTTATGTAATTAAAGGTAGCACATACTGGTTTGTATCCGTCTCATACCTGTGTAACTGAAGGGGAGAACATATTTACAGTTTCCCTAAATTATCTTTGTTTGCATCTGTGTCATTTTTAATCAGACTTGATTAGGAAATTCAAGCTTGAGACAGAATGGTCGCCAAGTTTTCAAAGGTAATGTTTGAGAAAAGATTGTGTAGATATTGAACAAATAGCATCACAATCCTTTGACAAATGTTGACTTTTAAAGATTTTGATAGATATACAGTTACATTGATTCTTTTGTTGAACCATATACTGCAGAACTAGCACATATACCATCACTACAAAGTGTCAGATGGTATGAAGGGAGATTTCCTGTTAACCCTGTACTCACAGAGAGCTACTAAATACTTGCCCTGCCAGAAAAGTTATTTACGTTTTCTACTGTTATGTTATAGCACACATATCAACCTTTTATTTTCAGCTACAGATGTGCAATTTTATATCACAACTTTCTTTCCAGTATTTAGAAAGATTTTGTTATATTAACTGTTGTGTATATTAAAAATGTTACATGCTTTCAGTCTTTGCTTATGTTTAGCCTTACTACAAGGTTTTAGATAGAGGTTCTGTGATGATGATAAAGTGTGCTTCTAATTTTAATCATAATGTATTTTCAATTATCTACCTATTACACACCCAACAGAAGCTTAGCAAACTGGTGCTACTAATGAGGGGCGTTCCTGGAGTATTTGGCACCCAGAGTGAATATTTGGCAACTCATCAACCCCTTGTAACTCGCATAGGCACTGTGACACATTTTTAGACACACTCTCACATTTGGACACACTCACACCAAGACACATGCACACTCACATATATGCCAACACACACTTACACCCTACACACTCATGTTAACACACACTCCCTCTCACACATACACATTCATGCTCACACACTTACACATTAATGTTCACACACACCTACACCTAAACACATTCATGCTCACACATACACATGCATGTTCACATAGAAACACATCTGTTCATACACATTTACACATACACAAACATGATCACATACACAACCATACTCATACACTAGCATTTACACATTCATGTTCACACTAACTTACACAGCAATGCTCACACACTTACACATCCATGCTTACACACACTTATACATCAATGTTTACAGACATGTCCATGCTCACACACATACACATCTATGCTCAGATATTTAAAGATGCATATTCATGCTCACACACAAATACTTATACACTCTCAGTTTAATGTACATACAGTCATACATGCATACTCCCTCCCTTACCTTCTCTCATGTTTAACCACTTGGTCATGTAACCTCACTTTATTGTTGTATTCTTGCCTCTGGACGTGGACCAGTCTAGGTCCGAGTAGCCCTTTGTGAACAATTTTGGACCGGCCAAGGGACAGTCACCACTCTGGGCCAGTATGGCACCTCCTGATGGTTTTACATGGAAAATATAAGCAACATCTGCAAGGGAAATCCCAAATAAAACAATTCATGTAGGATTATGAATCTTTATTTTTTTAAAGTATATTGTTGCCTGGTTCTGATATCTCTATTTTACTTTTGAGATTATAACATATAAAATATATTTTTTATGGCCCACCGGCCCTTTGTGAACAATCCATGTCCAATAAGCATCTTTATGCATATTAGACTTGTGCATTCATATTCGTGAGAACTGGAATGTAAAATTTTTGTTGTTCAAACCGATTACCGAATCAACAGATACAGCGCAGATAAACTTACACGAACACGCACAACATGAATAATCTTCGTTTCTTCGTGTTCGTCTTAGTTTTAGCATTTCTTGAAAGAGGAGGGACATTGATTGAGTAAGCGGATCTTCATTTGTTCAATCAGCTCACTCTCGTGACATCATGCATTTAACAGCACCTATTAAATTTAAAATTAGATAATAATAATAATAGATCTTTAACCAAACCGGTGCACTACTACTATCCTTAACCTTACATTAACCCTATAACTTTAAGTCTACGCTTTTTTGAGTTTTTGACCCACTTTCTTCCATCGGCATACCTGCCAACAGTCCCTAACTTTCCAGGACAGTCATGTTTTTTTCAGCCCTGTCCCGTCAAATTCGGGTTGTAGGTAATTATGTCATTGTAGGTAAGTTGAAAATGATAGGTAAGTATGTAAAATGGGTCCCAAATTCCCTATTCAACTTCTTCTAAGCATTCATTGTTTGATTTCATCACCATTTCATGCCATTTCCATGGCAACCAGCAGAAAACAAAGAAAAAAAAGAATATGAAGAACGTATTTGAATATTCACCCAAAACAAACACTAGAACGGACGAAGATTTTTTTCGATGAACACAAAGCCTTTGCCGGCACCCAAGTGTAATGCTTATTCTTATAAAATTATTTGTAAATTATTAGGATATCAATGGGATGAAGTATATTGTGAGCTACATTATAAGCAGCTAAGCATTACTTTAGCCCTCACTTTGGTCTTCAGAGGTCCATCAGTGGATATGAGATGGATAAAATACAAAATCCTCATCACAAGAATGTAAAAAAATGGATCTTACGTTTATGTAATTATTATTTTTATCATTTACACTATAGATGGTGTCAACTTAAATCTCTTTAGTTAGGGCCCATAAAAACCTAGAGCAGCCCCTGGCAGTGGGGCATTAGTGAAGCATTAAACCATCCATTTTAAATAGAAAACAAAACGCCTATAGACATAATACTCACAATGTAAATGAACTGTCCAAATCTTAAGCACCTATACATGTTTTATGTTTCTAAAGTTTGGGTAGATGTACAAAATAGAAACAGCTTGTTTTGCTAAAAAGGAATGTATGTTGCTAACAGATATCTATATACCTGGGGACTTGTGGGTTCCGGCTACCACTGACGTCAGTGAGAGGTTCCGCTGATGTCAGTGGGCAGTCCTGCTGATGTCAGTGGCTGACATTGCGGGAAACACCCCCTTTTAAAGGGGACTTGGCAGGGAGTGTACCAGGAGGACCAGGAAGATTCGGGTGCTAACCCAGAGAACCAGAAAAACCACTCTTCTCCACGGTCATACCTGGAGAGTTCCTAGGTATGAATATCTATTAATTCTCAGTCCAGTGTATTTTGTTTCCAAATTTTTCCTCCACCTTTTCAACTATCATTTTAGATAGAAAGGCGTTCTTTGCCAATTACAATTTGTTATTATGTTGTACAGACTTATTTCGTTTTAGTCTTTAGATCTCCTTCCCCTACACTGCTACGGGCAGTACTATTTGACTTCTTTTAACTTCTTGATCAAGTCTGAATATAGAAAGTCCATTGAAGGGAGCCAAAAGGAGTTGCTCTGATAGCGTCGGACTGTGTCAACCTGATCTTGCAATCTACAAATGGACTAAATACTACCTATTCATTAACCAGGTGTGAATTTATTAAAAATGTAGTAGAAATTTAGCTGGAATGAAAATGTGTCCTATGCATTGAGTTTTTGCATTTGGAAAAATATGTTATTTTTTTAGACTAGTTTAAGTATTGTCAAAGCTCATCAGAGATAACCAAGTGCATGATATGATACGAAAAGTATACATTAGGGTTTACACATATTACAAATGTCTTCCCATAAACACATATATATATATATATATATATATATATATATATACACATTCACACGTGTCCTTACACATAAACCCCTCCTCTTTCTTTGTAATTCTCCCTTTTTATCTTTCTCTTTATCTTTCATCCTCTTATTCTCTCCCCTTTCTCTTTATCCCTCATCCTCTTTCTCTTTATCTTTCTCCTCTTTCTCTCTCCCTTTTCTCCCTACCTCTCTCTTTTTTCTTTTATCTTCCCCCTTTTCTTTGATCCCCTTTATCATCGTATCGCCTCTTTTTTTTTTTTATCTCTTCCAGTTCTCATTATCTCTGCCTCTTCTCATTATCTCTCCCCGTTCTCCACATCTCTCCTTTCTCCTCATCTCTCATTATCTCTCTTCTACTCTTGATCTCATTCGCTATTCCTTCTCTTTATCTCTCCATTTTGTCCCCATCTCTCCACCATCTCATCATCTCCCTATATCTCCTCTTATTATTTTATTATATCATCACCCCCCCCATATTTTCATTGCCTCTCCAGTAACTCACATATGCACTGGCACATTCACACATTCACACATACTCACTCACAAACATTTAAACAACCATGCCCAACACAAGCATTTACACATCCATGCTCACACACACATCCAGACACTTGCACATACACATCCATATTCATACACACATAAAGATGCATGCTCCCAAACAGTTACAAATCTTCTCTTCTTCCCCCTTACCCTCTCCCACCTTCCCACACAGCCCCCCTCTATACTACACTGATGCTGAGCGCCAGCATTTGACATCATATCCTGGCACTCTGCATTAATAGCCGGCATGCTTCTAGAGGGATTAGGGAGACAGAGGTTAATATAAATAGACCTCCTTTTATTTGAGGCCGAATGGCTATGATGCTGAGATTCAGGAGTTCAGCTCCAGTAGCCCTATCTAGTGATGGCATTGGCACTGTCTTAGGTTATCATTGTTTACGTATTCAAGCAAAAAAATGAACATAGTGATAATCCAAAAACGATTGGTTTATTTATCTAATTTATTTATGATATGGAAGTGCCGCCTCTCTTGGTGGTCATCCTGTTGTGGGCATTTCTATGCTGGTCACCTCAATGCTTGATTGCTTTAAGCAATGCAGTCTTAGATATTTCATAATTGCTTTCCATTTTGTCCATTATATTCCTCCACAAAAGCAAATAATGGCACAAAAAGATTAAAAAAGAGACAGAGCTATGAACAGATTCAAAGGATAGGGAGCAACACTACATTTACCCATATATAAATATTTAGGTTTACGTTCAATGCATGGCTTCAAGGTAAAGATCAATATTTCACATGCCCCTTGTTTGGGTGTCTTTTTAACTAGGGGACATTAACCTATTTGAAGTACAGAGCATGGCCAGCAATACATCTATGAAATTAATGCTCTTCAATATGTAGTTTGGTAAACCTGTAAGACAGATGTTTCTTATTCTGTATGTGACACACTTCTGAACCCTTGTTATTTTTACATTCACTCATTGTACATGATGGGTTTCATGCGCATGTTGCTTGGAATACACTAGTGGAATGCTTACACTGTGTTTTTTGACAACTAAACACAAAACAAGATAGCTTTCTAATAACTGATAATTCCAAGGAATCATAAGATGCTCAAGCTTTTAATTCATAACCTCTATATATGATGCTATGAGTTTATTGTATTGTTACTGTAAATGTTTGATACACAATTTATAATTACAATTTGGAAAACACATTTCATAATTTTGCTATGATAATCATTATCAGAAAATTAAAGAATACATATTTTCTGTATCTCAAAGGGAAATGGTGTTATGAGGTCACTTAAAACCAGATGTTTTGTGTGTTGAGCATTAAAAAGGCAACACCCTCTGGACTCCTGCATTTGTAAAGTAGTTTCGGAATACTACATTGTGTGTCTTTTCCATAACAGGACAATCCCTAGATTGAATGTCAGTATTACTATGCAGTTAAAAATGTTGGAATAGTGTAAACTAAAGTTTTCATCACTCTCGCACTTAAAGGTACAGTAGATCCCTATATGAAAATTATATTTGTAAACTTGTAAAATGGGAAATACCAACACTTATTATCATCCCACCCTTAGCAGTTTGCTTCTGATTTGATATATGTCAAAATAAGCATACATTTCATATGTGCAAAAACATGGCATGAAAAGATGTGGTGCATCCGCTCATAACCTTCACTTCCTGGAATCTAGTTTCACACGAAACACCTGTTGTCACACACTATTGACACTGGTATAACAGAACCATTTTATTTAACATTTTGACAAGTGAGAATACGTGTCTGAGATCAATAGAGGGTGAAAGGAGGTGTTTGTATACTAGCGATTGAGTTGAACTATGTCCACATTCGTTAAAGTCAACCTCAGTTAATGAAAATACAGTTATCATATGTGCTAGAACTACAGAGAAAAAAAGGTAATCTTGCTTATACAGGATCAAGAAGCTATCATATTGTTAACGGCAAGCAAAATAAAACATTCCCTAAAGAGACTCCTTTACAAACTACACATACTGCAAATTTCTCCTCAAGATAGGACATAGAGAAACAGTGAGATATATTGTACAACAACAAAAAGATACATATAGAAGCAGGAGTGAGATCAGTGTTCTTTTTACCATTTCGAATCCCGATATGTTTTAAGTTCCCGGGGGGAAAACTTATTACCAGGAAATTATTACAATGGGTTTCAATCCTAAAAAACTATTAAAGAGACGAGAACCAAATTTTTATTATTCACAGATGATGAGGGCTGTCACTACTAATTACTACTATTTTGGAAATTCATTTTTTATGTTCTGGGCAAAGGGTCGCAAAGAGGATTTAAATTGGACACATAAAAAATAGTTTTCCAGCACACATTAAGGACAAAGTGCCACACCAAGCAGTTAAATGTAAGAAATCAATCTTTAATTAGTATTTTATTTCTCTATTCTTAAAATTAGTTCTCATTGCCAATGTAGTTAGATAGATAAAACTGTAAACTGTACCAACACATGATTGTAATATGGATATATGCAGTGTCAATGGACATACAGTATACAATACATTGCATTTATATTTATAGTTCTATTGGCCTGAACTCATAAATTGTAAAGTTTTTGTTGATAAGTCCTTTGAAAAATTAGTTAATAGTAATGTACACATTTCAAAATCGATAAAAAAAATAACTGTTGGGATCATTGTTTTGTTTGATAAGATGTATATATCATATATATCATATTTCACTGAATTAATCATGAAAGGCTTTATTATAAAACTGCGCCGTGTTGCTTACATGAAAGGTGTCTAGTGCAGCTTGGCACAATGCATTTCATGGCGGTCATCCTCTTGTGGTCATTTCCATGTTGATCATCTCACTGCTAGATTGCTTAAAGTAATCCAGTTTAGGATTATTTAATAATCTGTTTGCCATTTTGTCCATTCTAATAATGTATATTGTTTATTTTTGCTCCATTTGCGCAATCTTCAATCAAGTTTTTGTTTCCAGATGTCCCTTTAACAAATGTGAGTATAAAATTGTGTCTTCAACTACAAGCTGTCTTTTAGTGCTACTAATAATTTGACAAAAAATGCTGAAGAGACAATGTTCTGGTAGTTCATTTACTTAATAGTTTGTCACCACCAGCATGTCCAAAATGGAAAAAAGCAAACTTTTTTTTTACAACTTTTTTCAATAAAAGAATTAGATAAATGACTTTACAGACAACTTGAAAAGTCAAACAAACATGTTGGGTTTGCACATTGAAATGCTTCATCTTGTCACTGTTTGTTAACCTTGACACCATACTGGCCTTGGAGCATACTTTTTTGTGTGCTGTTTATTATCTAATTTACAATATATTTCAAATGTTCTGACAGCACAACACTTTAAAATGTACGCATGCGATTATTTATATATTTTAAATGAGAGCTCTCTATTTTGTTATCCGCATAAAAGACCAAAGTTAACCTTTTCAATCAATTTACCTTAATCATTTTCAGTTTATCAAACGCTATTAACTTCTTATGGGAAATCGGGGGTTACTTATTTGTTAGATAAGTTGCCAGTTAGCACAATAGCAGTTAATACTCATTGTTCACATTGACAGAAACACATTACTGAACCTGAAGACATAGTGAGCTCAAAGTCAGTTAAATATACAAGCTTACAGTGGTCCAGTACCTGTTCAATGAATCAGTTATGCTGTGCGTTGAGTATTTTTCTTGGTGAGTTCTCTCTCCATGAACTAAATACTGGCTTGCTCTTTGTATATGATGTCCAAGCAGGCCCGGACTGGGACAAAAAATAGGCCCGGGCATTTAAGACTGAGCAGCCCATTTTTATTTATTTATTTTTATTATATATTTATAAAGCCCACCCTTCATGTACCATCTTTGCATTTCCCCAAATCACTTAAACATTCATGATAGACACAAACACTTACTCACTCATTCACACAAATCATTAACACATATTCATTAATGCAGTCTCACAAATCACTCAAGCAATTTATCCACACATGAATTCATTAATTCTCATACGCATTCACACAATTCATTCACACATTTATTCATTCATTCTTGTATGCATTCACACTACCCCCTCTCCCCATCCCCTTCTTATCTGCCCCTTCTAACTATGTCCCCCCTTATCACTATATACCCCCTTCCCCATTTCTCAATATGTACCCCCTCTATCTCCCCCTTTCTATCTAACCCCTCTCCCCCTCTCACTGCACCCCCCTCCCTTACCCTACTTACCTTGTTGCTGGAGTAAGCAGCAACTGCGACCGGGTCCGCCACTCTAGGAGGCCGGGCAGCCCCCACCAGGGCCGGCCTTAGGGTTGCGCGGCCGCACAGGGCTTAAATTAAAACATCGGGGGGGGGGGTTTAACTTTATTTAACATCCTCCATGTTAAATAAAGTTAGATGTTAGTTTTATAATTGCTTTGTTAGTAAACATTTCCCTTGGGTTGGCCTTATATGTACATGAAGTATATGTGTACATTGTTATGAGGTCATCCTTTGGGCATTTCTTTCCTAGAATTGTTGTAACTTAGTTCATAGTTGGAGCATTCTTGCCATAGGTACACATTTATATATTTCATACAAACAAAACGAGAAATCAGTGCATATCCAGGAAATACTATTTAAGAACACCTACGTAAAAGAAATATTGGGGATTCTATCAAACTATTTGGCTGAATATTGCTTAGCTCTCCACCAAATCAAAGAACCTCAATTTTTGGCAAATCCTATCTAATTTTACATGGCTCTATTGCTTAGCTTTTTTAGATCTCACCCATAGTGTTTTTACTATTTGGCAATTCAACAAACCCACTGTTCTATCCTCCTTACACGTGGTTGAGGTATAATTAGACAGGCAGCTAACCTCTTCTCCCTTAACAACTCATTGAGGCAGACGCTGGGTGCACATTTCAACTTTTATTGTAGGGAAGTTAGAGTAAAACTGGGAACAAGAAAAATAACATTCAATCAATATATACAGTACATAAAGTATACAATCCTGACACTCTAGTCTAACTAGGGAAAGAGGATTGAACCTACCAGCGCTGCTACAGATAGGCTGATAACCAAGATGGAGCTGGATGACTCTGGGGCTGTACTGGAACTATTAAATTGTTAAAGTAAGATGGCTGCTGACACTTTTCCTGTTACCTAATTTCCTAGTCCACTAGGATGATGGGTAGCTACAGTGGCACACAAGTAACAATTTGTCTATCCAGCTAGTCTGAAACTACCAGGCTGTGGTATGCAAAAGGTCACTAGGTAAAGATATTAAATGCACCTCTAAGGACAATGAAATACAGTAAATACAGCATCACAACATAACATAAAAACGTGCTGAAAGGCATAACACCCACCATCTATAGGGCATTCTAGGGTCCTCCTTTCTCCAACACCATGTATGTATGCCATGTATAAAAGAGAGAAAGGATGTCAAACTAGAAACAAAATTACATTGCATTTGATTAACGAATCAAGACCAGTTGTTAGAAATAACAGTGTAAGTATAATGACTACAACCTAATGCAAAAATGTTTACTTTATTTAATGCTGAAAATACTATTGTCTAATAACTGGTCGATTACTAGAATTACCATAAAATAATTTAAAAGTCCATGTTGAATGCGTCTCTTTATTCTTTGAAATTGTGAAATCTTTCTTTACACTGTATTTCATTATGCATATATGACATACAAGCAGACAAGTACAGAGGAGCCCTACAATACACAGAATATGGTTTGATACTGTTCCTGTATGTTGTCTCATTTGACATGTTATTGGAAGGCATCTGTCTCTTGAGAAGAGTTAGAAATTTTGGCAGAAATTCCCAAACACATAAATATTGCTAATTTATATTTATCTATTTTGAAACCACAATAATTTACAAACAAATGAAAAAGTAACATTAGTTAAGGAGGCTATAAAACTGTAATAAAAATGGCAATCATTCTAACAGAAAACATTTAATTTCTTTGCATATGACAAAAATATTGTTATATGCACCAAAGACTACAAAGGGGGAGGTTAAAAAATGCGGGTAGTGCTGTAGATTTGCTAAGAGGCATATTTTATTGTTACAGTATTAAGAAAAATAGAAAAGCAATGATAAAATAAATAAAAAGAAAGGGGGTTATGGGACATGGGCAGGGTCCACAAGGTCTTTTCAGGTCAAACTTAGTCTACCTGATATCCCTATAGGGTTTAATATATTTCTGTGTATTTAATCCAGAATTCTGGCATACATATTAGAAATCCTGCATGAATTATCAATCACTGAGGAACATAAGTGAAAATCAAAAACTACTCCACATAAGCATTTATTTCACATAATTTAAAAATGTCTTGCAATACATTATTTAATTATTATTATTATTAATTAAATAAATCACTTACCCAATCTCAACTTTAGCTCACATTGCCCTCTCTTTTTATTTATGCTAGAATAAACCATCAAAATACAAGTTGTAATTGAACAGAAAAGACTAATTATGCAGAGATCATGAACTTATAATCACCGTCCATATATGTCCATATACGTTTACACAGAAGGTTGGGTTCCAATATACTGTATCAAATTAATTGAATTTGTAAGCACAAATATCATTTAACATTGTATAGCTTTGTTAAGTTCATTGTATTTTGTTCCTCCAATAAACCACATGTTAATCTTAAAGACTTTTATGGTAAAATAATAACAATAATAATTACTTTTGTTACAATGTGTTTATTAGTTTTAACTGTGTAATTTAATATGAAAATACAATGGTTGCCTTTTCTTCCTGATGTAGTTGGCTTATAAAGATGACTATGCCTGTGGCTCATTTCAAAGTGACTTTTTTGTTAAAGGAAAATGCTTTATACAAAAAATACCAAATACCATTGGTAAAATTATCTAGATTCACATTTAGAAAGGTTGGGTGTTTCAACCAGAACACATTGTTTTGTATCTTCCTTTTTCATATGCTGTATGTTAAATGCATTTACAAAACTGATATTAGAAACAGAAACTTTTATACATAACAAAAACCATGTTACTAGGTTTTATAATGTAGGATTAGAATTCACATGGAAACAAATATCAAGCATTATATCTGTCTATCTATCTGTCTATCTATCTATCTATCTATCTATCTATCTATCTATCTATCTATCTATCTATCTATCTTACCTAAAGCTCAATATGTACACTCAATGGCCATTTTATTAGGCACACATGTTCAATTGCTTGCTACACACAAATAGATAATCAGCATGGCAACTCAATGCATTTAGGCATATAGACATGGTCAAGACAACTTGCTGAAGTTCAAACCGAGCATCAGAATGGGGAAGAAAGGGAATTTAAGTGACTTTGAACGTGGCATGGTTGTTGGTGCCAGACGGGCTGGTCTGAGTATTTCAGAAACTGCTGATCTACTGGGATTTTCATGCACAACCATCTCTAGGGTTTACAGAGAATGGTCCAAAAAAGAGAAAATATCCAGTGAGTGGTAGTTTGTGTGGACGAAAATGCCTTGTTGATGTCAGAGGTCGGAGGAGAATGAGCAGACTGGTTTGAGATGACAGAAAGGTAACAGTAACTCGTTACAACAGGGTATGCAGAATACCATTTCTCAATGCACAACACCTCGAACTCTAAAGTTACATCATCATCAGAGCACACCGGGTGCCACTCCTGTCAGCTAAGGACAGGAAACTGAGGCTACAATTTGCACAGGCTCACCAAAATTAGACAATGGAAGACTGAAAGTACGTTGCCTGGTCTGATGAGTCTCGATTCCAGCGGCGACATTCAGATGCCAGGGTTAGACTTTGGCATAAACAATATGAAAGCATGAATCCATTTAATCCATCCTGCTTGTATCAAGTTCAGGTGGTGTAATGGTGTGGGGAACATTTTCTTGGCACACTTTGGGTGACTTAGTACCAATTGAGCATCGTTTAAACGTGACAGCCTACTTGAGTATTGTGTTCCTGACCATGTCCATCCCTTTGTGACCACAGAGCACCCATTTTCTGATGCCACGAAGAATGAAGGCAGTTCTGAAGTCAAAAGGGGGTCCAACCTAGTACTAGCAAGTTGTACCTAATAAAGTGGCCAGTGAGTGTACCTGTGCACTGTAGGTTAGAACCCACGAGTTTGGTAAGGGATGTCTTAAAGTCTCACATCACTAGATCACACCATTTTAACCATTGTATATACTTTTGTAATGTGAAATGCAAAGTGATTATTGAGTTGAGATGAGATGAGATGAGATGGCAGCCCCATTCTACAAAACATGTCCCCTATTGGGATATACACCGATCAGCCACAACATTATTACCACTGACAGGTGAAGTGAATAACACGGATAATCCTGTTATCATGGTACCTGTCAGTGGGTGGGATATATTAGGCAAGAAGTGAACATTTTGATAGCAAAGTTGATGTGTTAGAAGCAAGGTTTTATAAATAAAAACTTGAACATATTCCTTCTTTATCAAGAATGATACATGTATTTAATGGCTTGGAGCAGTTTTTCAGAGTTAGGCAAGACTTTCAGTGATGTTAGGACTGTTAGGGTGTTTTTGGAGCCTGTGTGATAAACTATTTAATATACGAGGTATACTATAAATATTGGGCTATGTAAGTAGTTCTGTATATATACACTATTACCATACATGGCTTATCTACCAAATGTTTTCCATCTGTAGATGTGGATTTTATTCTTGCATTGAGTATTTTACATATATTTTGACTTGCACAAAAATATCTTCATAAACTTGTATGACTTAAGTTGTCTTTTCATGATTTATATCATATGAAGCTTTGCCAAGTTGGCATGCCACATAAATTCAAGAAATACTGTGAAACATCTAATATAATTGTAGTAAAAGCATATTACATTAAAACCAGACTTGATATTAACTTGCTAGTGGGAGTATGTATGAATAGAGGAGAGATAGATCAATAAGCATGTACATTTTATATATGTATTGTTTACTGTCACGTCACCAAAACCCACTCCCGACAGAGTTGCATGTACTTACCCAGGTCCGGTAGCCACGTCCCTATCAACAGGGTAATACTGTAGGTGTGCGTTGATTTCTCATACATAAATTTAAAAGCAATTCTTATTACAACCTGTGATAAAGGATATTTTGTTACAATTTAAATAACGTACCTGAAAAGGCACACAAGGCTCTACATAACAGAGCCAGCCCTTTCATGGGTCCTGGTGGGTCCATGGGACCCAGACAGCACTTTGACAGGGGCAGCAAGACATGTTCTTTCTGGATAGATTAGTGGAGAAAGAGAAACATTTCTGCACCTCTCTTTCTCCACAAATCTCTGCATTCTTCTGGGCCCTCCAGCATTCCTCTAATTGAGGAAGAGGGTATGCCTGGGAGCTCCAGCCTTTAGTGGAAGTGCACCAGGAGCAAAGGTGTACTGTGTGGAAACCAGCAAGGCGGGAATGTGGCGGTGTTACGTAGCTTAATGTTAAACATGGTGCTGCTCACAGCAGGAGGAAAAGCTGAGGGTGAGGTAATGAGGTGAGTAAGGCAGTAAGCATGCATTTGGGTCCTATTCTTTTTAATATATTTATTAATGACCTTGTAGAGGGATTGCATAGTAAAGTATCAATCTTTGCAGACGATACTAAGCTCTGTAACGTGGTTAACACAATAGAGGACAGTGCACGGTTACAAATGGATCTGCATAGGTTGGAGGGTTGGGCTGGGATGTGGCAGATGAGGTTCAACACAGATAAATGTAAGGTTATACACATGGGGAAGAAAAATCCAGGCTAGGAATATGTATTAAATGGGAAAACACTGGGGACGACTGACATGGAAAAGGACTTAGGAGTTTTAGTTAACAGTAAATTTACCTGTAGCGACCAGTGTCAGGCAGCTGCTGCTAAGGCAAATAAAATCATGGGGTGCATCAAAAGGGGCATAGATGCCCACGACAAGGAAATAATTCTACCACTGTACAAGTCACTAGTCAGACCACACATGGAATACTGTGAACAGTACTGGGCACCAGTGTACAAGAAAGATATGGTGGAGCTGGAGAGGGTTCAAAGATGGGCAACCAGATAAATAAGGGGAATGGGAGTGTCACACCAACCGGTGTAGTACGTACATGGACTGGCTACCCGGTAGAGATGGCACAGCCAATTTCAGTATGTGAGGGGTTAATTTGATTGTATAGGCATATGGCGCCAAAAGGTCTTTTTAGATAAATTGGTCTTTTGAAGCTGGGACTCCAACCAAGGCCCTCTGCAAGGTGTGAAATTTCACGGGGAGGCGGTGCCTTTAAGTCTGCTAGCCGAGTCATTCACCATATGCCTGTATCCCCTCATATATAATGGATTCTTTGATATGCTAGCAGTCAGGAAAACCATTTCATATCCAGGTCATATCCAACACATATCAATAATAACTCATATATTCATTATCATACCTCCTTGTGTGCATACCTAGAACAGGGAAAGCGCACCGTACAAAAAGAGTACAAACATGCCGGCCACTTAACCAGTTTGGAAGGAATTGTGAAGTCTATGATGTTTAGTCATAAGTAGCAAGTGTGACATATCTATGGACTTCACAATTTACAGGAAATTCATAAGTGCACGAATTATGGCTGTGGCAAGCACAGGAGGGACTGTAAAATGAAAATACGTTATTTGGACTGATATGTTTCCACCACACAAGGGGGAGGTCACTTATGGTACACCTTCCCTTCGCTTATACCACCTCTGGGCCGGCTTGGAAACTCGAGATGAACTGGGAAAGAGTATAAAATTAACGAGAGAAGATGGGTCATTGTGCTTACTAGGGGCCAAGATCTAATTTTGAGTAAGTCGCCATCTTTCCTTGCCGGAGCCCTACGGACAGAAAAACTGTTACTTGACCATTCAGTGAGTAGTTAGGTTTTCTGTAATTTTCTCCTTTTTTATTTTTATCTGTTGGTGTAAATAATCTGTTTATCATCTTTTTTGTATGCACTGTGATTTTTTTGTTCATAATAAATATTCGTTTATTAAGTTCTGCCTTTGTCTGGTAAAGACTCACGTTACCTGGTTAGACCATTTTATCGGTAATCTGAAATCACATAATTATTGTGTTAAAATATATTGTGTGGGTTTTTTTAGTCTGATTCATTTGGGGTACCAAGGCACCCCATTTCTAAATTGTCTTGGTGGTGGCAGCGTTATTTTGAAAATTGTTATATCATTATAGTTAATTGCGGGTGGTATTAAGGGTGGATATTTGTATTTTTATCACTATTTTCGGTCTAGGGCAGACAGATAGTGAATTTTAACTCTTTTACCACCAGAACCAAGTCACGCGCACGCTTGGAGTAGAGTGCGTTCGTGACAGGGAGGACTACAGTACCCAGAAAGATTATCAGAATTAGGGTTATTTAGTTTAGAAAAAAAGACGGCTTAGGGGGGACTTAATAACTATGTATAAATATATAAGGGGGCAGTACAGAGATCACTCCCAGGGCCTATTTATACCCAGGACTGTATCTATAACAAGGGGACATCCTCTACGGCTAGAGGAAAGAAAGTTTCTACACCAGCACAGACGGGGGTTCTTTACAGTAAGAGCGGTGAGACTATGGAACTCTCTGCCAGAGGAAGTGGTAATGGTAAACTCAATAAAAGAGTTCAAAAGGAGCTTGGACGTGTTTCTTGAAAGCCAATATTACAAGTTATGGATATTAGATTAATAGGGACAGAACGTTGATCCAGGGATTTATTCTGATTGCCGTATTTGGAGTCGGGAAGGAATTATCCCCCTGGTATGGGGCAATTGGCATCTGCTTCATAAGGGTTTTTGCCTTCCTCTGGATCAACACAGTAGGGACACAATAGGTATATAGGTTGAACTTGATGGACTTTGGTCTTTTTTCAACCTTATGTTACTATGTTACTATGTTATTATGTGTGTGTAAGAGAAAGGATGTTTTATTGTGTCAGCATGACTGTGTATGGGTAAATATGGCAGCATAGATGTGTATGTGTGTACACAGCATAGATGTGTATGTGTAAGTTTTTGTGTATGAGCATAGATTTGTAAGTGCATGATCATGTATATGTTAATGTTGGTGAGTGAGCATGGATGGGTATATGTGTGAGAGCATGGGTGTGCATGTCTGTGTATGAGAAGTGTTTGTGCATGAATTTGCATGCGTACGCATTGAGGTGTATGTGGAAGTGTGTGAGAAGGAGTATATGTGAGAGTATGTAGCATGAAGGACAGTTGCAACCTATTTGGGATCTTACTTTCTGTGTATACTGCCCGAATCTTCATTTGTACACCGGAAAGAACATAGAAGATTCAAGACCTTAATGTAAGGTTACTAATTTATAAAAATATTTTTATATACTACTCTGCCTGCTAATATTATTGTTTACCTTGAGCCTGATGATCCTCCTATGAAGATCACTATATATATATATATATATATATACATACAGATTTTGAAAAAGAAGAAACTTTGTTTCCCCTCTTCTCACCCTCCCTGCAGGAAGCACACTCAAGCCCGAATTGTGAGGGGGAAATCTAGAGTGATGTGGTGGGGGCTCTGTAACACCTAGAAAATAGTTACTAGTATTACTTCTCTTGTAAATAATATATTTTAATGTATAATTTTAAATATTGCATCTTCACTTTGATAAATTACTACTGCATTTGATTACTGTTGATAGAATGTCTAGAATCACTTCATACTTGCCAGATTTTGTCGAGATCTGGTTTATTTCATACAATGATGGTTAAGAAATAGCAGGTACGCAGATGTCTGACACCGCATGTTTCAGAGGCCCATAGCTACATTAGGTACAATGTAATAAAAGATGTACATCTAGTAGTAAGATAATCTTGCTTGACAGGGCTTTCTTGAACCTCATTAATCACAAAATGATTTGGAAAAATAAATATGTATACTTAATATGTTGCATTGAAAAGCAAAAGAAACAAGCTGAATCAGAATAAAATGTCTCCCTTTAGATATAATGTAAACCACTGAAATTTAAGTACATGTGAATTGGAAGGAAATTTTGGTAACAAACAGGAAGAAGTTGCGCTTAAGTCCATCAGGCTCATATACATTCAACATTATGTTAATGCAAGTTGGAAAAGGCAAGGAACTCACGAATTTGTTAAGCCACGTTTAACAAATGCCAGCTGGAATGGATTTTCAACTTGCAAAAGTCTCAGTGGATCTCCAGAAACCCCTATTAACCAAAGGGTTATTTCTCCAAGGAGATGGAGGTTATAAATTAACCCCTGGGATGTATAGAGCCCCTCTGAGAGGGATAAAGGGGTTACAAGTAAGACAGATACCCTTATGGGCCATAGATACCCCCACTGGGTTGAATGGGGGTAAAGTTCCAAATAATTCTTAGAAGAGACCATCCCCTGCCTCTCTTCCTTGCTTTATTCCATTGATTTTTTTAAAAAACATTATAATTATTTTTTATGGATATTATTCATTTTTTGTCCTATTTTTTTTATAAGAGGGAAGTATAAACGCTAAATTTTGCAATTTGCTAGCAAGAACATTCAAGTTATCATTCAACTTATATGTAGTCACCTGAAGATTACAAGATGTGTTGTCACATGCATTTTCAAACAACTGCCATATTACTGAATTGTAATCGCTAGTGTGCAAGGGCAAATGAACTAATTTGAATCAATCTGCTACAACTAAACTGTTTTTTTTTTACTTTGACCTTGGACAATGAGCGATCTCATTGAATTTATACTGTATTTTAGTGAATGTCAGATGTGATACTGCTTGCAATTTCTGCAATAAACATGTCCCTATGATTGCTTTAAATTGAAAATACAAGCAAGTTTTAGACACATTCAAGAAAGAGGGTTGCTTTTACATAAGTCCCCACGTGGAAGCATGTCAACTGTCATTAACATAAACATCTATTTTTCTTTAAAACTGATGGATCTTAAAATAAATATGCTTCGCATGTTATTGTGCTTAAAGGTATAATATTGGAGTATGCAAGTGAAAGAGAGTGAGGAACAATGCACTGACACCAAGATCTTGGAAATATTGTTTGGAGTTCAAAAGAATATTACTAAAATCGGTGCATTTTTTCAGCAAACCAAATAACAAACTTGGCTTAGAAAAAGCAATATAAATTTTATTAAGTGAAACGATATATTATATAAAATTAATTTGGTGCCATTCTTTGTCACAAGATTTGCCGTCATGTGAATTGAATAGATTCCTACTGATGCAGACAAGATGTCTTTTTATAATTCTGTTGTTTTCGGGGTTTTTTTGCAGGCAGCAAATCAATGGAAAATTTTGCAGAACTGCTTGATCTGCTTATTTCTTTTACTCTAAAAAGACAGTTGGAATGTTATACTGTTACTGGTTTGCTTCTGACCATGTTTCCTTACAACGAATCCTGATGTGATAGTGCCAGATCTTATAAAATAAGTATTTTCATATTACAAGTAATTTATAATTATATATAAGTATATTTTTGGGGAAATTTTTTTTTTTTAATAAACATACCTTGTGATCTCATAATATTGGTGTGATTTACTATTGTATGTCTCCAATAATTGTTTTGCAATTTATTTTTCCCTTTCAACAAAAATCATCTGTGTGGCGCTAATCTAGAATTTACTGACATACTATATCTACAGATAACATCCCCATCTAACCTGTCACTGGTGGGTATATTCACTAAAAAGTCAATTTACATATATCAATTGTTTCCAAGTTAATGCAAGTACCATCCATCTTACATGTTCTTGCATACAAAAACATATTTAAAAAAATTACATGAAAAAATATTAAATAAATTTTCTCACTAGTGACCTAGTGAGGGATGGTAATGTGCATGGGAGGCACATAATCTGCCCTGTGAGAGATATGATCTACCCATGCCTGCTTCTTAATCCTATCCCCCACAAAAAAAACCATTGAGCTCACCTCCCTCTCAGTCCCTAACCTGTGTCCAGTGGGATGGCAGAATTAAAATACATAATTAATTATGGATGGGCATAGCGTTTTAGAATTGAGGGAGTAGGAAGGATTACTTAGAGGTAGAGTTATTTCTTTATTTTTAACATGTTAACTTCCTCAATCTTGCTGCAAAGGAGATGGAGTGAGGAGTGCATGGATAAGAACCATGCAACCTCAAATGGTTTACCCCCTGCATTTCAAACATGTACCTTCCTAAAGTATGGCTGTTTAAGCATTAATTGGAAAAATCTCACCACATATTTGTTGATGAAAATTGAACAATTATCAGCTATGAGAACTTTTCTAAAGAAGTATATTGTGTTTTTGTTTTAAATTTTATCAATCGTTATTTCTTCACCTTTTTTTTTTTGCAGGATCTGCAAAATGTGTTTTATCATACCTGGTTTGTTTTTGTGTCTTTACACAATTTCTCTCTTGAGATAAAATAAGATGGTTGTTTTGGGGGACTTGAGAATTTTGGGGATGGTTGTTCAAAAACTTAATATCGACCTTAGTTTATATTGAAAACACATAACGGGAAAAAAAGAAAATGCAGAAATGAGAAAAAGGCGGAGATCCCAAAAGATGGAGAATCATA
Organism: Sceloporus occidentalis; assembly: GCA_023333645.1. Lineage (NCBI taxonomy): Eukaryota > Metazoa > Chordata > Lepidosauria > Squamata > Phrynosomatidae > Sceloporus > Sceloporus occidentalis. Next base: position 808,160 of record JALMGF010000227.1, read on the forward strand.
TAGTAATTGGAGCCAGAAACTGCTGATAGCTACATAAGAAGTTATTGCTCCCAAGAGGATACATACCATAACACACACAGATTTGCTGCACGTGCAAGTCATGATGGCCAGGGCGATGCAATTTTGAAAATGCACACAAACACTCGTAGAAAGAAAATATTTGTTGGCAAAGAACAAGTTTTATTAGTTGCCTAGAACACAGTTCCCAAATAAACACTGGCTTTGTTTTCAAGGCTGAGTATAGTGAAATGTAGTGTTTAAACTAACGTTTTCGCAAAATGGTTTACTCATGCTTGATCTAGTATTTCCTAATAATAAAAAGCCCAACAGTAAGGTAACTAAATACATACTTTGTGATAGTAGAGAAAATGAATCCTTTATTTACAAATAACAGCATGAAAGCTTGTTAGATAAATGTATTAAGCCTTATGTTTTAGGCTCAGAATTTCCTACAGTAAGGACTAGGTCATGAATGAAAATTGGTCAGAGCTTCAATTAGATCTGAGGTGCTTAGTAAAATAGTAACCCTATTGGTAATCTTAATGAAAATCTGAAGTGGTAGTTTCACCATAAAATTTGGGTCCACCGGAAACAATTTAGCCTGGATGTACCATTGAAAGTGACTACACAATAACATTACATCCAGATGAGTAATTGGAGTAGATGGGATTAGGCCACTACCACTACATTTCCAAGCAAGCTACAATGCGTAGATTAGTATTAGTAGAGACAAGAAAGCAAAGGGACACTGGACAGAGATAAAAAGAAAATCATAAACATAGAGCTTTATACTTAAATTAAACTAAATTCCTTTTTGTCCTTCTTGCAAAAAGTGGACTCTGGCTCATACAACAAGGTAGGGGTGCGCTAAGACAGGTGAAGTTGTTGCACTGCACCCAGGAGCCTCTGTAACTGAGGCGCATCTGGCCCAGATTCCTCAAACAAGATTGAATGAAATTGGTCCGGCACACTCACAGAAGCAGGGCTCAGTGGGGTTATGTTTGTGTGAGCTAGTGTATGGTACTAGAGGGCAAGTGTCAGTGTATGATGTTAGTGAGTGTATATTAGTATTAGTATTAGAGTCTGTACTTGTGTGTGGTGTAAGAGCTACATTGTTGGGGACTTCATCTTCTGCATGATTTAATGGCTATTAGTCAGGTATAGGTGTTCTAGCTGTTATCTTAGCTCCATCTATTATACAAACACAGAGCTTCATACTTCAAGGTGTAGGGAATCTCTGGAAAACAGGTGCTGATACATGGGGCAGATCCAGGGGGCAATGGGGAAATTCCCCTCAATAAGAAAGATAGAGGCATGCTGTAAGAGTAGGCAAAAAGAATTATCTCCTTAGTCCTGAAGGCAGGGTTAAGCATGATAGTAGACTAGTGCTTTATATACTTAAAAGTATACTGAACTTTATACTTATCATTAGGAGCTACAATAATAATAATTACTATTATTATTACAAAATGATAAGCTAGTTTTTTAAAGTTATATCTTATTTAATATATGTTACTGCTTCTGTAATCCCTGTACATTTCCATATTTCCCAAATCCACTAATTTTCCATTTATATAGATCTCTGTGGATTTATTCTTGACTTTTATTACTACCTTAGTGTTTAGTTAAATTAAAATATGTGTTTCCCCGGCTCAGTCAAGCCAATAATATTTGCCAATAGAAGTAATACTGTTAGCTATATTTGAACACGATTCAGAGCTGAACTGAATACGTTTGTGCTTGGAACTGCAAAAGGAAAAAATACAGTATCTACAATAACTGAAACCCTTATAAAGTTTGTTTACACTTATTATGTATGAGCCTTGACACAGCTACGTACCTGTCATGACAAAATATAGATTGCATATAGTAAAAACAAACATATATTAATAACAGGTAAAAAATAATATACCATATTTGCTCAATTATAAGACGAGCAAATGCTCTGAAAAATACCCCTCGTCTTATATTCGAGGTCGTCTTCTAATCAGACCTCTGATTAGTCTGACTACAAGACTAAGATCCAGATCCCACGCAGCGCTGCAGGGGACCTGGATCCTCCTCTCCGGCACTTCTGCCGGGGCTTCTGTGGCTGAGCGCCGGCATCACATGATCTTCTGGTGCTCATTCATAGAAGCCCCGGTGGAAGAGCCGTCAGCAGCAGCAGAGGTTGTCTGCGCGGATGGCACAGAACTCCACCAGCTGCCCCACTAGGCACCAAGGAATCTGAAGCACAGGGAGAAGTCTAGGGAAGCACTGGTAAGTCGGGGGGGGGAGTTAAGGGTTAAAAAGAATATCAGGGAGGCAGAGTGGCATATAGGGGGTTAAAGGAATATCAGGGAGGCAGAGTGGCATATAGGGGGTTAAAAGGAATATCAGGGAGGCAGAGTGGCTTATAGGGGTTATAAGGATTAACAGGGAGGCAGCGTGGCATATAGGGGGTTAAAAGGAATATCAGGGAGGCAGGGTGCCATATAGGGGGCCATAAGGCATATCTGGGGGACAGAGTGGCATATAGGGGGGTTAAAAGGCATATCTGGGAGGCAGAATGGCATATAGGGGGTATAAGGCATATCTGGCGGCAGAGTGGCATATAGGGGGTATAAGGCATTATCGGTGTTCATAGAAGCATATAATTTGATGGTACATAATTAAGTCTTCTCAATTTCTTATGACGTAAAGATCAGTCCTTGGTCCTATCTTAGATACAGGACAGACAAATCCTGTGCATGTTTACATTTCCTCACTGTATTAACCTCTAACACGTCTACTTGAAAAATCTTCAACTTATCTTCCACATTCCAAATAAAAATCACTGAGTATCGGCAGGGAATTGGTTGATTTCCAAAGCAAAGTATTGCCTTTATAGTACTAAGCAGCTACCCATGTATTAACTAAAGATTACGTTTTATTCACCATAGTGGGATTTTGTAGGTGAGGTATAATTTTGTCTCCACTATGCATCATGAATACATGAAGAGGTTAGTTGTCCATGAATAATTCAGAATTAAATAAATTAAGTTTCCATGAACTATACAGGGTCATCTAACCTCTTATAGCTGGAGAGGCCTACTGGGGCTGCTTGTTCATAATGCATAGTGTAGAAGAGCAGCTCCCCTATAAAATCCTACATATAGAAATAACCCTGTCAATTGTCTGCCAAAAGTTGTCTATTTTGTAAAGTAAACAATTTTGTTTCGTTTAAATTCCAAATCCAGTGTCCCCCTTACACTATACAACTATTCTATTGCCAACATAAATAAGGGAAAAAGAGTTTTATGTTTAAGCACCTTTTTTAAAATCACAGTACCCTTTGCCAATGAGAAAGAACTTTGGAGTTTTCTTTCTTTTTTTAATCTGAGCTGACTCCTTTGCGAAACTAGTACATTCATATTGGTTAAATGGAACATTTTTGTCATAAGTCTGAGTACAACCAGACAGCAAACTCAGACTAGCTTTTGAAATCTTATTGAGATGATGTGCTCATTCCATGGGTCACTGCTTTCAATTTCTACTTATTAAAAATTTATGAAACCTTAGTTTTTGAAAATTGTTGACTAAATGTAAAAAATGACAGAATAAAAACAACACATTCTGAATGGTCATAAATTATTCAAATAAGATGATTTAACTGAACTAATAAAGTTCAGCTCTGGAAACACCAAAAACAGATAGATCACATTTATATAGATCACATTTGCGAAATTGGGCAGAACATACAACTGTTCTAAAATATGCTAAAATAAAAAAAAGGATTATTAGCCAGGGGCCCGATCCTTACTAGTAGACAGAGAGCCAAATCTAAATTTACAGGTCCTAAAGGGTAGATTAAAGCAATCAGTGTATGTGGGGTAAGAGCTATAGGCCAGAATCCTTTTACAAATGTTCTTCATTTCAAAGAGTTTAATCCAATTACTCATTTATATATTTTTAATGCACTAATCCTAAAAACATGTTAGGCAGCTATATAAAATCATTGCTTTTTCTCTTATAAAAAATACACATTATTAAATTAAAGCAGGAGTCAAATCTTAAACCTAAAAGACATGTCACGGCATTAATTTCATACTTCATTTGTAACAATAAATCTATGACTCTCTGCACTATGTAGCCACAGCAAGCTATAAGCAGCAAGAAAGAAACAAGATAGCTTTATGCCGTTGATCCTTAATATTTCATCCTGAGCTACAGTCTTTTGCCGTCCAAGTCAAAATCTAACTGGGATTTGCTTTGCGTACTCAAAAGCATCTGGCAATAACATCCTAGAATTTGTCTTATATCACCTCATTAACTGATTTTTAACAATATTATGTTCAGATGGCTCTCAACTGCAGAATTAGACAGATGCCATTTTTCCCCCAAGATGAATATACTAATGTAATACATACAAGGTATGTGTTAATTTTAAGAACAGTCTTGATCATATGAAAGTCTATGCCATTAAAAGAGGCTAATCAATGCCAGATTCAAGAATCTATACATACACAGAGAGGAAGTGCTTTTACGTTAACCAATTGCCAAACTCTATTACTTAATCGCTGTCCAATAAGTTATTTATTTATTTTGTAAAGGGGCTTTTCTTCCAGGACAAGCAGTTCTATATGCTGGTTCTTACATTACATTTATTTAAAAAGCGCCGGCAGATTCCGCAGCGCTGTTACAGTCAGTAGAATAATTTCACATACAATAACACATACAATAACAAACTGGTGCAAAAGAGGGCCCTGCGAGCTTACAATCTAGTCGAGATTCTTAGTTGGGATTCTAATTAATAATTGCACTACTTGGCAGGTGGTTCACTGATGTTTTAAATTTAATTTATATTTGACACAGTGGTTGTACAAATATACTTTAGCGCTGTATCTATATATTTATAAACTGTCAATAAGCATGGATCTGGACAATATTTATCTAAATTCCCTCAAAAGCAATTCAGACTTTAGGAAACTAGTGAGCATGTAATGAAAGAGTGGGCAAGCCCCTAGTTGTGATGGTTGGTGAACCAATCTTGTAAAGCAAGTTTATACCACATACAAAGAGTAAATTTAGATAAGCTAGAGAGTAAGGTGTGTAGGGAGGTCAAACTGGATGTTAATGAAGGAGATTTGTCTGTCTTGTTTCCACTCTACATACACTTAACTAACACTGACACAACATTCTAACAATTCTTACAATCCTAATGAAACCTTTTTTTCGTGAGGTTCATACATTAGTTATTTTGTAAGCAAGCAAAGGACACAGATTTGTCCAAAGTAAATGCAATTCAGAAGAATGTGCATGACATTAGTCCCACACCAAATAATGAAATAAGGCTGAAGACTTTCTTTAAAACACTATCATCACACAGGCAATATTTTGGTTCAACAAGGTTGTGATTTGGTGTGATCAATATACTGTATTGATCATATTCATTGGATTGATTCTAGGATTTGTATATATTATTATTATTATATTTTTACACTTACAGGGTCCCGCAGAATGGAATAAGAGTAGGGGTACATGACTTTGCTTGGAAGAGCGGATGTTACACAGGAAAGGGAAGTCAAGAAGGGTACAACATTCCTGTAGGGACATGGAATCAGGTTATATAAAGGGCTGTACAATTGCTTCCAGCTGAGATTGTCAACAGTGGATTGCACCTGTTTAAAAAAAAATTAATAAAGGTTGGTCGGTTTATCCATCCTGTAGTAAGGGCAGTCCAGTTCACAGTTAACACAACTAATTTCAAGTTCGGGGTCAGGGGCCCTAAGTTGGATTGCAAGAGTTGAGCATCTACAACCCATTGTGTTGGGGTGTAGTGTGGTGACAGATGGTATTTAGCAGAACATGCATGGGGCTATTTCAGTAAGAAAAAATAATTCTGAATGTTTTGTTAAATTATTCAATAGACATGTTCATTCTAAAGTTATCATATTATGTTTCTAAAAAATATTGTCATATTGCAGTGTTTAATATAATACCACCCCTGTTTTGTCGGGGGGTTCAGGAAGTTGGTTCTTGATCTTTAAGGGTAGCCTCTCCTATAGACTAATGTCATGAAAGATCACAGTTTTATAATTTTTATTTTCATAGCTGATCTCCCTAAATAGTTGCAGCATATTGTCATAGTTGTATTTATTAATATGTTGTTTTACTGTTTATATAACCTTTTTTCTCAGATGTTCAATTGGAGAAACACTAAACATGTAGAATGAATGCATTTACTGTTACTTTACAAGGAACGTGCATGTGTATTGGACAAAAGAGTACTTAAAGTCCTTCTTTTGTTAGGCAGAAATAAAAAATGTAGACCCGCTTAAACCATAGGAGCTCAGAGATCACTTTCCCATGTGAAACAGAAGACTAAGAAGTCTTTACTATATACTACCTGAATAAAAACTAAAAAGGAGACAGTTGTTGGGGTAAATAACACACAAAAATGACAATAGTGTGGGACTATGAGCAGTAGCGTACCTAGCGGGGGGCGGTCCGCACCGGGTGCCGCTCATCAGGGGGGTGCCAACTTGCCGGCACCCGGCACCCCTCCAGAGACGGACAGCAATGTCCGCCGCTGGAGGAGTAGGCTCGCAAGGGAGCGGTATCGGAGGTCTTTAGCAGACCTCCGGCTCCCTTGAGTGATTTTAAGCCGGGTTCAACCCTTGAACCCGGCTTAAAACCACTCAAGGGAGCCGGAGGTCTGTTAAAGACCTCTGATATCGCTCCCTTGCGATCCGCGCGGCAACAGCTGCTGTGCGCCGGGATTTGTTGTCAGATCCCGGCGCACAACTCTGAAGCCGCGCCCACTGCCGTCCGTGCCCTCTGACCCGGAAGAAGAAGACAGAAGAACTGAAGAAAAGGAGGAAGAGAAGCTGTAAGGAGAAAAGAGGAAAGGTAGGAAAGCATTCAGTGAGGGAGAGTTGATTGGTATGTGTGGATTGGTATGTGTGGATTGGTATATGTGGATTGGTATATATGTGGATTGGTATATGTGTGGATTGGTATATATGTGGATTGGTATATATGTGGATTGGTATGTCTGGATTGGTATATGTCTGGATTGGTATATGTCTGGATTGGTATGCGTGTGGATTGGTATGCGTGTGGATTGGTATGCGTGTGGATTGGTATGCGTGTGGATTGGTATATGTGTGGATTGGTATGTGTGGATTGGTATATGTGGATTGGTATATATGTGGATTGGTATATGTGTGGATTAGTATATGTGTGTGGATTAGTATATGTGTGTGGATTAGTATATGTGTGTGGATTAGTATATGTGTGGATTGGTATATGTGTGGATTGGTATATGTGTGGATTGGTATATATGTGGATTGGTATGTCTGGATTGGTATATGTCTGGATTGGTATATGTCTGGATTGGTATATGTCTGGATTGGTATGCGTGTGGATTGGTATGCGTGTGGATTGGTATGCGTGTGGGTTGGTATGTGTGTGGATTGGTATATGTGTGGATTGGTATGTGTGGATTGGTATATGTGGATTGGTATATATGTGGATTGGTATATGTGTGGATTGGTATATGTGTGGATTGGTATGTGTGGATTGGTGTATGTCTGCACTGGTGTATGTGTGGATTGGTGTGTGTGTGGATTGGTGTGTGTGTGGATTGGTATGTGTGTGGATTGGTATGTGTGCGGATTGGTAAGTGTGTGAGAGTGATGGGTGTTATGCTGTACCATTTCCAATGTATTTTTCATTATATAATTATGCTCTAGTACATCATAACTCCCATCACTCTATACTGTTCCATACAGTGGCAGAGCTGGGAGACAGAGGCCTTGCACCCCCACCGCAGGACTCCTGAAAGGTAAGTGAACTTCAAAGTGGGAGAGGGTAGATAGTTAGGAGGGGGTAGATAGGGAGAAGGGAGTGAGACGGGGGGATAGGGGGTAGATAGGGAGAAGGGAGTGATAAGGGGTAGGTAGGAAAAAAGGGAGTGAGAAGGGGTAGATAGGGCAATCATACTCCTATCATGCCAAGTCTGTGAGTACATCCTGGAATTTGGGTATGCCTGGGTATGATAGAAATGTGATTGCTGTTAACAATCATATATATATATATATATATATATATATATATATATATATATATATATATATATATATATATATTAATATTGTTATTTAATTGTTTTGTCCTATTTTGGTGTGTTACTTACTTGAAATAAAAGTGTTAGATTTTTTTTTATGGTGTGGGGGGGCCCAAATTCGGTTTCGGCCAGGTAAATGCTGCATTTTCGGTTTCAGTCCAGAATTCGTTTCGGTGCATCCCTACTACTAATGAAGTGGTAGGCCTACACCACATCAATGTTTGGCTTAGTATATAGTGAAAGGAGTTATGCTGCACTATTGTCAATGTCTGGCTCAATGTATAGTGATAGGGATTACGCTGTACCACCGTCAATGTGTGCCTCAGTATATAGTGATAGGTGTTATGTTGTACCACCGTCATTGTCTGCCTCAGTATATAGTGGTAGGTGTTATGCTGTACAACCGTCAATGTCTGCCTCAGTATATAGTGATAGGTGTTATGCTGTACCACCGTCAATTTCTGCCTCAGTATATAGTGATAAGTGTTATGCTGTACCACCGTCAATGTCTGCCTCAGTATATAATGATAACAGTAAGTGTTATGCTGTACCACCTTCAGTGTCTGCGCCGGTATATAACGGTAGAAGCTATGCAGTTTTAAAGTGTGTGTGGGGGGGGTGCCACATACAGGATCCGCCCCAGGTGCCAAATACTCTAGGTACTCCCCTGACTATGAGACAAATTTGAGCAAGGATTAGTACAAATCGTTTAAGAGATGGTAGATGATATTATTACAAAACCTATTTGTGATTCATTAACTGACATCCACTGTTGAAGATACTGATACATTTCAATTTGCAAGTTTTGTCTGTATGAAGTTGTCCTTTAAAATTATTATTAAAAGGTCTGATATAGAGTGCTCACATATTGACCAAGTGGAATTTCGGATGTTATAGCATTTCTGTGGCGATTGTCTTTTGCGAACTGGTTGCCTGGTTTCACCCACCAAATTTACACTGGGACATTTTTTGGCATTGTATATGTTACAGGATTTGCAGGTGAGGTATATCAGCACTTTGATATTCTGTGCATTGAGAATTTTTTCTTAGACATTAGCCATAAAATTGTTAGCATTGTGTTGGGTCATGCCTGCTTATTTTTGAGAATTAAATCTATTAGTTGCAGTATTATTACCTTTTATTTATATAGCTCCAGCAATTTATACAGTGTTTTTTTTTATAATAGACACATTCAAAGGGCATGACAGAACTAGGACTGACAAAGACAGAACGATACATTAGGTAAAGAAGGCCCTGCTAGCAACATAATATTGATACGTTTGTAGAGAAAACGTGTCATCATTCATGAAACTTTTAGAAGCTGTTTTAGTTTGTTTTTAAGCATATCTGGATATGTTCTCACTGATGGTGTTAATACCAGAAACACTTTCTATGTAGGCATTGCATCTCAAGAAGGGCCATCTGAGGTTCTGAAAGCTTGTGTGACTGTATCCTTTTATTTGTGTTCTTTTTTTATATTATTTCAGTAACTCACAAACAGCTGAAAACTGTTCTGAAGTTCGACAGTTTTTTTATTGCCTCGATTGTTTAAATTAGAGAGAACAAAGTTCTATAGTCAAACAAATGAGAATGCAAATCATAAAATATCAGAGCTCTGTTGTTTTTTTTAAAAAGCTAATAGATACAGCAAATTATTCTGACATCACTTTATAGCTGGACTCTGGCCCAATGAACACCAATAGGATAGCAGCTTGTTCTAATCAAAACTTGACAAACAGGGCAAAAAGCTACTTGGTTTCGTAGCATATACTCTGGCTGCTTTGAAGAAACAGAAGAACGTAATGCTTTTAAATATTTATCCATTGCTTATGGCCACCTTGTCTGCTGATGACAAGATAGACTGCTTATTTAATAACCACTTGTCCTCTTCAATCACACTAGGACTAGGTGACATTCAACCGTTTATTAAGTATGCCGGAAGTATCTTAATATTTCTTTTTTTATCAAACACATCTACAAAGCATAGTAAGTATTCAGATAGTTTATTACAAGTGTTATACAATTTATTTAGCAAACTAGTTTTATATATGCATATCAGTGGTATATTATTACCTCTACTTTTGAAACACAAAAAGAATGTGGCATCTGATCATTAAAAAAATGGTTATTGTGTTGTTTCAATGAATGTCTTGTTATATCGGGTGATGATTGCTCTAATAGATATAGGCATATATTATGGTGCAAATTTTGACAGGTGTTGTTATCATAGCTACAAGTGAAATGGTGTTGTCATCAGGGCAAGACCACTGGTTGCTTTGGAATACCTCCCAACAGTCCCTATTCCCACTGTCCCACTGCTCCAGATTGCTGCCCCACTGTCCCCCCCAGTGTTGCAAGGTGAATATTTGGGTAAAGATGACCACACCTCTCTTCCGCCACAACCTGCCCATTTCTAGATGCTTCCTCGCCCTGCCTAATACAACCCGCTTTATTTGGACACCTGAAATGTTAAGGATATGCAATGGGAATGAGACCACTTTTCAGACTTTGCACCAGGATCACTTTTTATGCATAACCCATATTGTGTTTACCACAATACAAATTGTATATATTATTGATATACCCCTTCTGATTTCATAAAACTATAATGCTGTTAAAGAAGAATACAATTTCTGTACTCTGTAGGCAGGGGCATAACTAGAAACCCCAGTGCCTCGGTACGAAAAATTACCCAACTTCCAAGCAACATTACCCATTTTTTCTCCAAACAGCTTGTGACTGCCACATTTTCCCCAAATAGATTATCCATGCCATATTTGTGTCATCCTAGCCAGATACAGCTTGTCTGTGCCTTCTTTGTCTATGCCATCTTTTTCCCTTGTCTCTGCTATATTTGCCCCAAACATTTTTTCCGTGCCATCTTTGTCTATGCCATTTTTGTTCTTTTGTCTGTGCTATATTTGCCTCATGGAAAAGAAAAAATGTCGGTGCGCTAAGCTAGTCTCAGGCTCAAATAATACAAATGTATAATATAAGGCCTACCAAACAGTGTGAGCATGCTGCAAATACAGTCTGTTGGCTGTACAATGGATACAAAAAACAAAATACTGTCTGCGCTTCTCACCCTAATAAAGTTGGCAACAAATATATAAACTTAATATAAATGAGAGGTTTTGGTTATATGAATTGGCCAAAGCATAATTAAGCTCACCCGCCACGTCAAGGCATACTCTCAATAGGGTGAGATCCTACTCTCACCTCCTACATAGTGGGCACACAAAGCAGTTTATACTGCTACCAAAACCTTATTAATGTGTTGGGGGAGGTGCAATTAAACCTCCTCCCATTTAACCCCTGGACAGCAAGCGCAGACAGTATTTTGTTTTTTCTATATTTGCCTCAAACAGCTTGTCTGTGCCAGCTTTGTCCCTAAACAACTTACCAGTTCCACAAACAGCTTGTCTGTGCTATTTTTGTGCCCTTAGCACAGGGGCATCCAACCTGCGGCCCGCAGGCCAAATGCGGCCCGCAGGCCAAATGCGGCCCACTGGACTTCGAGGTGCAGCCCACGTGAGCAGGGCCGGACTGGCCCCGGTAAACTGGGAGATGGGCCGGCCGGTCAATGGGCTGGCACACAGAGATGCCATTGCGGCAGTTGTAAGGCCGGCTCCGCCGATCGCTTGATTTTAAAGCGCCCTGGCGTGCCTGCACCATGCACCCCAGTGCCTTAGCGAAGCTCTTCGCCTCGCCACTTTGAAGATGCAACGTGACGCTCAAGGGGCACACAAAACAATTCCTTGTAACGAGGAGAAGAGCATGTTGGAGTAGAGCAGTCTGTAGGGGAAGGAAGCCTGCAATAAGTATTTTTTTTTAAAATACTTAGTGTGATAGATGGAAGGGGACCCATCTTCAAAGGGGGGCTGTCTTGGGACAACAATTAAATAATACAAAAAGGGGGAGGCTGAGGGTATAAGCACCCAACAGGGTGGTTGGGGCATCACATAAATCCATACAAAAAGGAGGGTGGGGGGCTGTTTATAATACACATGGATATTGGGGACATTACATTAAACAGTACAAAACGGTGTGGGGGCATCAATACACAAGGGAGGGAGCCTGTCCTGGTATATGTGTGTTTGGGTGTTGGTGTGGCAGAGCCTGTCCTGGTAGGTGTGTGTCTGGGTGTCGCTGTGGCAGAGCCTGTCCTGGTGTGTGTGTATGTCTGGGTGTTGGTGTGGCAGAGCCTGTCCTGGTGTGTATTTGGTCATCTGTTTTCTGGCACTTTACTTTCTGTAGGAATAAATTGAACTATTTAATTTTTGTAGTCACTTCAGAGGACAAAACTTTCTAGGCCCTGAAATCAGTGGGAGGAAAAGTAAAGGTTTTGTGTTATTTACTCTATTTCAATTTGCATATTTTATTAAAAAGGATTAGTGGCACTAAATTGTGGCTTCGTGTATGATGACTTTTTTAGTGTGCTTATGTCCTCCCAATCCCATCACATAACATTCTATCCTATATTATCTGCCGAGCACTGATGTCATCTTTATCCATTATACATCGTTGTCGATGAGTTAAGATTCTGTCCATTTTATTTATTTCCATAAAATGGCCACCAAAATACTCAGCACCAGACCCATGATGCTCTTAATCCAGCCCTGCCTCTAGTGAGCGTCAGCCATCATAAATGCAGCTTGTACCCACAGGGTACTCCAGCCTTGTGCAGTTTTAGTTGGCTAAACTTGTTTTAAATGGTTTGTGGACTGACTTTGTTTTATGTTTTAAAGTTTATCAAAAAACTTTGTCCACTGCTTTTTTCATTATCGCCAAATTAACCCTGTATTAATATGCATTATAAAGCTAAAAGGCCATATTTTCTCTCAGTAAAAAATGGGTGCGGGCCACCCACACATACACCCACATGCCTTAGCAGCTTGTCAGTGCCACCAGACAGCTTGTCAGTGCCATCTTTGAAATCAAAAACCTTGTCAGTGCCCCCAAATAGCCTGCCTTCACCATATTTGGCTGTCTTTGTCATCCCCAAACAGATTGTCTGTGCCATATTTGCCCCCTTAGTAGCTTGTCAGTGTCTCTAAATAGCTTGTATGAGCCATTTTTGTTTGTAAGTATTACACACTGGGGCCAGAGCCTCACCAATGGCTAATATTGTTTAACCCCTTCATTCCCCTATAGACGTACCGGGACGTCCAAAAAAGCCCACAAAGAAACCCCTATGGACATCCCGGTACGTCCAGCCCTTCGTTTGACAGCCTGGACTCCCCCCTGGCAGCAGAAGCCGGCATCGCCGGCTTTCTGCTGCCCGCTCTCCCGTAACAGCTTCTGGCATGAAAGCCGGTAAGCTGTTACAGTTGAAAGTGCCCGATCGCGCAGTTGCAAACGCGGGCATTCCCTTCCGGGTTACGTCATCGGAGGGCGGGGGTATCCTGCCCTCCGATGAGGCACAGAGACGCTGCGATCTCTAGGCAGGTCTGTGAGGACCTGCATAGAGATCACAGTGTGATCGGTGCAGGGGGATCGCGGGGAGGGGAGTGAGAAACCATCTCTCTCACTCCCCCTCCCTTCCTGAAAGAGAAAAGCAGAAAAAAAAAAAAAGTTAATTCATTTAAAAAATAATATTAAATAAATCATTAAAATAATAATATTTATAATACAAAAAAAATTATAATGTGAGCTGTGATGTCATTGTGACATCACTGGCATGTTCAGGAGGTCCCTAGGAGGACCTCTAACCATTTCTGTGTAAAAATAATATATAAAAAATAAAAAAAATTAAAAAAATTTAAAATTACATTTTTATTTTTTTTAAAATATATAAAAAAAGATAATAAAAAATTATTAAAAAACCTTACTTCCCATTGCCCTAGCATAACATCTAGCCAGTATAACCCTTCTGCCCCCGTTCACAACCCCCAAACCCGTTAAGCCATAGGCATAAAAATGATACAAAATTGTACACCTTATAGTATGCTCCCTGGTGCAGGGAAAGTCTGGAAAATCTATATAATTTAGGTATTTCTGAAATCAGGACACCTGAATTAATAAACTTGGAGGGGATTTTCCATCACTTTACCTAATTTTGTGAGGATTCAGAGGGAAAATGTAAAAAAAAATTAGTTTATTTTTCTAATCTTCGCTAGTTTTTACTAAATTTCTCATTCTAAATTTTCAGCTAATCATCCAACTATGGTATCAAACGAAAGCTCTATCTCTCCTTGAAAAAAACAATATATAGTTTATATGGGTACACTATTCACAGGAAAAGAGAATCATCGCTAAACCGACATACCCCAAAAATGGCAAAATTGCTCTGGGCTTTGAGGTACCAAAAACCCCTGGGATTGAAGGGGTTAAACATGTATCATTTGTCAGGAACTGGGTAAGCAGGTCGGGTAGTCGCAGGGGATACTTTGGGTTCTGTCTGTACCCCACCATGCATTTTAGCTGAGGGATGACACAGACAGGTGCAAAGAAAGACACCACAGGCAGGATATTATGACACAGTCTGTATTGAGGAAGATGGCAGGAAAAACAAGTATAGATAATAAGTCTCTTGGCAGGAAGCCCACTGGAGGGGCACACGTCAGGAAGCCCACTGAAGGGGCACACGTTAGGAAGCCCACTGGAGGGGTGCACGGTAGGAAGCCCTCTGGAGTGGCACACGGCAGGAAGCCCAATGGCAGGGCACACAGCAGGAAGCCCAATGGCAGGGCACACGGCAGGAACAATACAGGGTACAGCATTCATGCAAAGGCCCTGACTGAAGGGAAGGGTAATCCAGGTAACAAGGCCCAGCTGCTAGTGATAACGAGGTCTGGGTGCTCCAGAGAGAGAAGGGCGGCCACTAGTGGTTATAGAACAACCTGAGCACAGCAAAGTTTTGAATACTCCTGGCTGTGGAGGGTAGAATCTGACAGAATGTGTATTTGTTGAAATCTGAAGCAAGGCCTATGCAATCAACCTCTTCTCAGTTTGCTTCCTTTCTAGGTTAAACATTTAATATTTGATATAAATTTAAATTACTAAAAATTCAGCTTGGCAAGTCATTGTAAGCAAATTAAAAAATAGTTAAAGGTTATGCTTTCTCATTTTCTTTTGGCATCATTAAAGCAATACAGAATTGTCATATTAGGTATCTATGTCTGTATCTTATTATTTATATAAACAGAGTTTTATAGATTATTTGTTTCAATTATGTAACTAACAAACAGATGGCTGAAGAGGAAAACTGTATACAGTCACTGCAATAACATTCACAGTGGCTTGTAAAAAAGGCAGCGGTCAAGTTTAACAGCTTTCTGTTCAAAATATAAGAAAAAATCCTTTAAAAATCTATATCTATAAATAAAAACATAAGGATAGACTTTGCTAAAATTGTAATGCTTCTTGGTGGCCTTTGTACCCTCCCACTCCACAAAAAAAATCAATGAGGCTTATTTACGAGTTTTTAGGGAAGGCCAGATGACTTGGCTAAAAAACACAATTTAGTAATAATGAAATACCTGAAGCCAAACCCATTCTATATATCAAATCATAAATCATGTTAGTTGCTGGTTCAAAAGTATTTTGCAATATTGCTAATTAAGAAATGTAAACTATATTCTCTAGATGAGCACTTCCAGCATGTGATCCGAGCAGTGGCATAACTATGAGCAGGAGGGGCTGGAACTGCATCCTAATCATTTGCACTGCATCTACTTCAAATACCCTTGTCTTCTCCATGTTTACATGCAATTTCTTGTACTAAGAACGCAGAGGGGTACATTACACATGGCAACCTAAAAACACTAAGAAGCAAAGACATGTCCAAGGTGGGAAAAAGTGCAGAACACCCCAGCTTCCTCAGACATCACTCTGGATTGAACTTAGAGGCCCCCCAAGAATCTTGACCTTTGGAGCTTGGTGGCAATTTCACCTGTTTCTGTATATTGTGAGTTTGATGAAATTTATTGTGCTAAAATGTTTAGCTTTTTGCCCATGAAGTCATTCCTGCTCCAGCAAAAATTCAGAAAATTCCCCAAATTCCCAAAGATCTCATGCTGACTGACATAAATTAAAAAAATATCCCTTGCATTAAGTATTGTGATTATATTGTATTAATTGGAATAACCCTTCTTACACCATACAACATTGTACTTTACAAGCTCTTAGAAATGTTTACCAAGCTTGCATTACTTGTTAAACTACAATTGGGTTTGAGTGTAGCCATAAGAATAATTACTACCCAAACAACATACATCTAGATTTGCCAGTGGAAGCAAATGATTAACAGCCACAAGCTGAGTCTATAGCTTTCAGTATGGGCTACATTGTTAGGATGCTGAAAGACAGCACACAAAATAAATTTAACCAGTTGTAAAGAGATTTTAAAGTCTCTTTATAACTCATTTAGATTATTCTTTATATGTGTGTGTTTTTTTTTCTACATTCTACTAATATCCGAATACATCTCAGTTCAGCATCCATCTGTGAATTATAGAGGCTTAATATAGAAACTACTTAAAGGTAGCACAATACCTATAGACGTACCGGGACGTACCGGGACGTCCAAAAAAGCCCACAAAGAAACCCCTATGGACATCCCGGTACGTCCAGCCCTTCGTTTGACAGCCTGGACTCCCCCCTGGCAGCAGAAGCCGGCATCGCCGGCTTTCTGCTGCCCGCTCTCCCGTAACAGCTTCTGGCATGAAAGCCGGTAAGCTGTTACAGTTGAAAGTGCCCGATCGCGCAGTTGCAAACGCGGGCATTCCCTTCCGGGTTACGTCATCGGAGGGCGGGGATATCCTGCCCTCCGATGAGGCACAGAGACGCTGCGATCTCTAGGCAGGTCTGTGAGGACCTGCATAGAGATCACAGTGTGATCGGTGCAGGGGGATCGCGGGGAGGGGAGTGAGAAACCATCTCTCTCACTCCCCCTCCCTTCCTGAAAGAGAAAAGCAGAAAAAAAAAAAAAGTTAATTCATTTAAAAAATAATATTAAATAAATCATTAAAATAATAATATTTATAATACAAAAAAAATTATAATGTGAGCTGTGATGTCATTGTGACATCACTGGCATGTTCAGGAGGTCCCTAGGAGGACCTCTAACCATTTCTGTGTAAAAATAATATATAAAAAATAAAAAAAATTAAAAAAATTTAAAATTACATTTTTATTTTTTTTAAAATATATAAAAAAAGATAATAAAAAATTATTAAAAAACCTTACTTCCCATTGCCCTAGCATAACATCTAGCCAGTATAACCCTTCTGCCCCCGTTCACAACCCCCAAACCCGTTAAGCCATAGGCATAAAAATGATACAAAATTGTACACCTTATAGTATGCTCCCTGGTGCAGGGAAAGTCTGGAAAATCTATATAATTTAGGTATTTCTGAAATCAGGACACCTGAATTAATAAACTTGGAGGGGATTTTCCATCACTTTACCTAATTTTGTGAGGATTCAGAGGGAAAATGTAAAAAAAAATTAGTTTATTTTTCTAATCTTCGCTAGTTTTTACTAAATTTCTCATTCTAAATTTTCAGCTAATCATCCAACTATGGTATCAAACGAAAGCTCTATCTCTCCTTGAAAAAAACAATATATAGTTTATATGGGTACACTATTCACAGGAAAAGAGAATCATCGCTAAACCGACATACCCCAAAAATGGCAAAATTGCTCTGGGCTTTGAGGTACCAAAAACCCCTGGGATTGAAGGGGTTAAACATGTATCATTTGTCAGGAACTGGGTAAGCAGGTCGGGTAGTCGCAGGGGATACTTTGGGTTCTGTCTGTACCCCACCATGCATTTTAGCTGAGGGATGACACAGACAGGTGCAAAGAAAGACACCACAGGCAGGATATTATGACACAGTCTGTATTGAGGAAGATGGCAGGAAAAACAAGTATAGATAATAAGTCTCTTGGCAGGAAGCCCACTGGAGGGGCACACGTCAGGAAGCCCACTGAAGGGGCACACGTTAGGAAGCCCACTGGAGGGGTGCACGGTAGGAAGCCCTCTGGAGTGGCACACGGCAGGAAGCCCAATGGCAGGGCACACAGCAGGAAGCCCAATGGCAGGGCACACGGCAGGAACAATACAGGGTACAGCATTCATGCAAAGGCCCTGACTGAAGGGAAGGGTAATCCAGGTAACAAGGCCCAGCTGCTAGTGATAACGAGGTCTGGGTGCTCCAGAGAGAGAAGGGCGGCCACTAGTGGTTATAGAACAACCTGAGCACAGCAAAGTTTTGAATACTCCTGGCTGTGGAGGGTAGAATCTGACAGAATGTGTATTTGTTGAAATCTGAAGCAAGGCCTATGCAATCAACCTCTTCTCAGTTTGCTTCCTTTCTAGGTTAAACATTTAATATTTGATATAAATTTAAATTACTAAAAATTCAGCTTGGCAAGTCATTGTAAGCAAATTAAAAAATAGTTAAAGGTTATGCTTTCTCATTTTCTTTTGGCATCATTAAAGCAATACAGAATTGTCATATTAGGTATCTATGTCTGTATCTTATTATTTATATAAACAGAGTTTTATAGATTATTTGTTTCAATTATGTAACTAACAAACAGATGGCTGAAGAGGAAAACTGTATACAGTCACTGCAATAACATTCACAGTGGCTTGTAAAAAAGGCAGCGGTCAAGTTTAACAGCTTTCTGTTCAAAATATAAGAAAAAATCCTTTAAAAATCTATATCTATAAATAAAAACATAAGGATAGACTTTGCTAAAATTGTAATGCTTCTTGGTGGCCTTTGTACCCTCCCACTCCACAAAAAAAATCAATGAGGCTTATTTACGAGTTTTTAGGGAAGGCCAGATGAGTTTATTATAACTGATTTGTATATGCATTGTGATGCTAAACTGACTACATATAATAGATAGTTCAATAAGTGAGGTGGCTTTCAAGAGATCTCAGCGATTTACATATACATGTTATGCCAGGCAACTAAGAGCTTTTGCATTATAAGGTCATGGCAGTTCATAATCCATAATGTATATGCATATATTGGAAATTTAACTTATTAGTATACCTTGGGGAAATTTATTGTAACTTCCTCTTCTCCAGCATGACCATCTTTATTGGGCAAAAGGACCAGATGTCTAGTCTTTAAGGCTTTATCGCAGCCCTCCCCTTGGGCCCCCAGCTGTTGTATGCACACATTCAATCAGCACATTATGTGAAGGTCATGGTGCTACAAGCAACTAGTGCCGAGAATCACTGGGCTTGTAGAACCTACTTGAGGCAACTAGGAAAATCTTGCCCATGGCAACTTATAATTAAAGATGGACTTGTTCTCAAGATTTGCATAATTATTCCTCATCAACAGTTTTGGATTAGGACATTCCAGAGCTCACACACACACACACACACACACACACACACACACACACACACACACACACACACACACACACACACACACACACACACACACACACACACACACACACACACACACACACACACACACACACACACACACACACACACACACACACACACACACACACACACACACACACACACACACACACACACACCGCAAAGTCATTTCTTCAGGACAACTTTCACATGTTATTAACCAGCACATGTAAAGTGCTGTCATGCAGTGTGTGGGATGAAGTAATTGATTACATTCTGTGAGTTTATACATCCCACATACTGCTGGGCAGCACTTAACATGGGCTGGTTAGAAACATATAAAATGTACACGTATCATTGAAGAAAATGGCTCATTTGATCATCCTGATACATGAATGTATACCAGGGGCGTCCAAGTTTTTTTCTGCAGTGGGCCACTTCATCAGAATTGTATACGTGCGAGGGCCGCACTCATTTTTCACTGTGAGAAAATATGGCCTTTAATAAAATATGCAGATTAAAATAAATTAAATGACACAAAACCTTTACTTTTCCTCTCACTGATTTCTGGGCCTAGAAAGTTTTGTGACTACAAATGCAGGATTCTGTATAAGTAAAAATAAAATAGTTCTATTTATTTTAGCGATGCACTAAAATGAAAATCTGGACCAAAACCAAAAATTCAGGGTTCACTTAGCCAAAACTGAAAATGACCCCCCACACACTTAATAAAAGTAAGTCACACACCAAAATTGTACAAAAAATTATATATTATGATTGTTAACAGCAATCTCAGGCATACCCAGATTCCAGCATGTACTGGTTGGCTGGGCATTGTATTTTTTGTCCAATTTTAGTGTGTAACCACACTTTTATTAAAAGTAACACACCACAATTAGACAAAAAAAAATCAACAATATGACTTGGCATGATAGGAGTGTGATTGCTAACTGCAAACACATTCTTTTTATACCCAGGCAACCAGTAAATGCTGGAACCTAGGCATGATGGGACTGTGATTGCTGTTAGCAGATTGCTGTTAGCAATCACACTCCTATCATCCCAAGTCAGCCAGTACATGCTGGTACAGGGTGGCTGTAAGTGCAGACCCCATACTGCTGGCAGCATCAATACACAAAGGGGGGCAGCTAGCCAGGTTTCAGCATGTACTGGCTGACTTGGCATGATAGGAGTGTGATTGCTAACAGCAAACACACTCTTTTTATACCCAGGCAACCAGTAAATGCTGGAACCTAGGCATGATGGGACTGTGATTGCTGTTAGCTGTTTGCAATCACACTCCTATCATCCCAAGTCAGCCAGTACATGCTGGCACAGGGTGGCTGTAAGTGCAGACCCCATACTGCTGGCAGCATCAATACACAAGGGGGCAGCTAGCTAGGTTTCAGCATGTACTGGCTGACTTGGCATGATAGGAGTGGGATTGCTAACAGCAATCACAGTCCCATCATGCCTAGGTTCCAGCACTTACACATCCATGCTATCACACACACACACAAATTCATTCATTCACAGATTCATTCCCTCAATCAGACATACTCATTCACACAACCTCCCCCACCCCCTTACCTGCACTACAGCTCTCTTAATGCCGCTCACAGACTTCAGCAGGGGGCGCGGCCTCCCTCGTTCTCCCCACAGAGGAGGCAGGACTGGAGCAGAGAATAGACCCTCCCACAAGTAAGCAGCAGGGCTCTTGTGATCCTGGCTGCCGATCTCACGCAGGCCGCACCTCGAGGTCCCATGTTGGACGCCCCTGATGTATACTAAGCAAATCACCTGATCTCTGAAGTAAATGAAACTTCTCTTGCATTCCATGGAGTTGGAGGTGCCACTCTAGTACCATGGGCTCACATTGCGGCATAGATACAGTAGCCATCCCCACAGGTCCCCAGGAATAGACATTGTCCTATTGTGCTACCTTTAAGTAGTTTCTATATTAAGCCTCTATAATTCACAGATGGATGCTGAACTGAGATGTATTCGGATATTAGTAGAATGTAGAAAAAAAAACACACACATATAAAGAATAATCTAAATGAGTTATAAAGAGACTTTAAAATCTCTTTACAACTGGTTAAATTTATTTTGTGTGCTGTCTTTCAGCATCCTAACAATGTAGCCCATACTGAAAGCTATAGACTCAGCTTGTGGCTGTTAATCATTTGCTTCCACTGGCAAATCTAGATGTATGTTGTTTGGGTAGTAATTATTCTTATGGCTACACCCAAACCCAATTGTAGTTTAACAAGTAATGCAAGCTTGGTAAACATTTCTAAGAGCTTGTAAAGTACAATGTTGTATGGTGTAAGAAGGGTTATTCCAATTAATACAATATAATCACAATACTTAATGCAAGGGATATTTTTTTAATTTATGTCAGTCAGCATGAGATCTTTGGGAATTTGGGGAATTTTCTGAATTTTTGCTGGAGCAGGAATGACTTCATGGGCAAAAAGCTAAACATTTTAGCACAATAAATTTCATCAAACTCACAATATACAGAAACAGGTGAAATTGCCACCAAGCTCCAAAGGTCAAGATTCTTGGGGGGCCTCTAAGTTCAATCCAGAGTGATGTCTGAGGAAGCTGGGGTGTTCTGCACTTTTTCCCACCTTGGACATGTCTTTGCTTCTTAGTGTTTTTAGGTTGCCATGTGTAATGTACCCCTCTGCGTTCTTAGTACAAGAAATTGCATGTAAACATGGAGAAGACAAGGGTATTTGAAGTAGATGCAGTGCAAATGATTAGGATGCAGTTCCAGCCCCTCCTGCTCATAGTTATGCCACTGCTCGGATCACATGCTGGAAGTGCTCATCTAGAGAATATAGTTTACATTTCTTAATTAGCAATATTGCAAAATACTTTTGAACCAGCAACTAACATGATTTATGATTTGATATATAGAATGGGTTTGGCTTCAGGTACTTCATTATTACTAAATTGTGTTTTTTAGCCAAGTTATTTCACTGTACTCATTCTACACAGAACATAGGTCATAGGGCATGTCCTTAAAAATTTGTGTAAAGAATACGCTAATGGTGTGATGTTGATGCGCTATTATCAGACGTTAATACATGAGACTGGTCAACAAGCATGCATTTCTCATTGCATAATGTAAATATATGCTATTGTTATAAATGCAGTCACAGATGGACTTTCTAATAATTGTTTTTTTCTTGCCTGAATGGAAATGAAATCCCAAGCATCCCATCTACCAGTATCATTATATCCATTACAATCATAACTATATTAACCCTGTAATATTACATCCTCTGCTACTGTCACCGATCATGGATGCCAGCAGCAGCCAATAGGAGACATTTCTGTACATGTGATTACTCAAGGAGCCAATCATATGTAACATAGTAACATAGTAACATAGTTCATAAGGTTGAAAAAAGACCAAAGTCCATCAAGTTCAACCTATATACATATTGTGTCCCTACTGTGTTGATCCAGAGGAAGGCAAAAAACCCTTATGAAGCAGATGCCAATTGCCCCATACCAGGGGGAAAATTCCTTCCCGACTCCAAATATGGCAATCAGAATAAATCCCTGGATCAACGTTCTGTCCAGGGCCGGCCCTACAATGGAGCCGACTGGGGCAATTGCCCCAGGCGGCACTTCAGAAGGGGCGGCACTTTGTTTTTTTTGAAGCGGAGGAGAGAGAGAGGGGCACCGAGTGGTTTTCGCTTACCCGCTCGGCGCCCCTCTCTCTCTCCTCTGCGGCGAGTTTCCCTGTTCGGTCTCTGTGCCGGCTTGTAATGCAGAGCGCCGGAAGTGACGTGAATTACAAGCCGGCACCGTGGCAGCACAGGGAGACTCGCCGCAGGACTGTTTAAGGGTAAGTACCGGTAGGGGGGCGGCATTTTAAACTTCGCCCCAGGCGGCGTTAAGTCTTCGGCCGGCCCTGGTTCTGTCCCTATTAATCTAATATCCATAACTTGTAATATTATTGCTTTCAAGAAACATGTCCAGGCTCCTTTTGAACTCTTTTATTGAGTTTACCATAACCACTTCCTCTGGCAGAGAGTTCCATAATCTCACCGCTCTTACTGTAAAGAACCCCGTCTGTGCTGGTGTAGAAACCTTCTTTCCTCCAACCGTAGAGGATGTCCCCTTGTTATAAATACAGTCCTGGGTATAAATAGGTCCTGGGAGTGATCTCTGTACTGTCCCCTTATATATTTATACATAGTTATTAAATCCCCCCTAAGCCGTCTTTTTTCCAAACTAAATAACCCTAATTCTGATAATCTTTCTGGGTGCTGTAGTCCTCCCATTCCCCTTATTACTCTGGTTGCCCGTCTTTGAACCCTCTCCAGCTCCACTATATCTTTCTTGTACACTGGTGCCCAGTACTGTACACAGTATTCCATGTGTGGTCTGACTAGTGACTTGTACAGTGGTAGAATTATTTCCTTGTCGTGGGCATCTATGCCCCTTTTGATGCACCCCATGATTTTATTTGCCTTAGCAGCAGCTGCCTGACACTGGTCGCTACAGGTAAATTTACTGTTAACTAAAACTCCTAAGTCCTTTGCCATGTCAGTCGTCCCCAGTGTTTTCCCATTTAATACATATTCCCAGCCTGGATTTTTCTTCCCCATGTGCATAACCTTACATTTATCTGTGTTGAACCTCATCTGCCACATCCCAGCCCAAGCCTCCAACCTATGCAGATCCATTTGTAATCGTGCACTGTCCTCTATTGTGTTAACCACGTTACAGAGCTTAGTATCGTCTGCAAAGATTGATACTTTACTATACAATCCCTCTACAAGGTCATTAATAAATATATTAAAAAGAATAGGACCCAAAACTGACCCCTGTGGTACCCCACTAGCAACAGTAACCCACTCAGAGTATGTACCATTAATAACCACCCTCTGTTTCCTATCACTGAGCCAGTTACTTACCCACATACACACATTCTCCCCCAGCCCAAGCATTCTCATTTTATGTACCAGCCTTTTATGTGGCACCGTATCAAATGCTTTGGAAAAATCAAGATATGTACATTGCCAAGGTCAGTAAACTCTGATCATGAGTCAGGGAGACAACGAAAATTGTAATATTGCATGGAATAATGTTATTAAATAAATGTTTTGGCTGCTTGATCACTCTTATTGCAGAGTGAGCAATAGTCTTTGTACATTTGCCATTTTTAACCCTAAACGGTTACTTTTTTTACACTTTCTTGGGGTTAGATTGAAATTTCTTAGTGCAGATCCATGCATTTAGATTAAAACATAAATTAAAAAAAATTCAAATTTAGGTGTACATCTTTCATTATCAACCCTTTGACAACCACTAAAATGGCATATGAGGTGTTTCCGAAATCAGGACAAACACCATACATCTATGTCATTTTTCATCTTCACTAGCTATGTATATATTTTTTTAAATGTTTGCCCGTTTTTAGATTTTTTCCCTACTAAATATCTGTTTATCTATATACATACATTTTCTAAAAAGGGGGTTAAAAACATAATGAAATATTCTAATAACACATGAAAGTAAATCCCACAGCATAAACATTCATAATACTGCAGTAACCAATCCTCACCTTTTTTAGGACATGTCCAATTGATGGGCCGGTGTGCATGTAACTTCCATATGCATCGTTTGGCAAAGACACACTGTCTAGCAACTGAAACTAAAGATGAGACCACACAAAACAACAGACTTTTCTGATGAAGGTGAGTCGACCTGGGACAAATAAATCAAGTAGAGCAACCAACTTATCATCTAATTCAACTGACAACGCAAAATAACAACTCAACTGCTATGGAGCCTAAACAGCAACTCAACAATTGATCACAACAATGCAAATGATGCATTGAAAACTAAAATGTTTAGTCTTAACAGTACTTGACTGTAAGTGATGGCATTTCAACTTCTAGTGCATAGAGGAATTGTTGTTCAAGATTGGCTGGTTAAATGCAGAAAAATTAAGCCAATTGTATTACTTCTATAACACCTATATACAACTAGAAGAGACACATTATTTTGACAAAAAATCATAGTACTCGTTAATGAGGAAATTAATCTATATATTGAATCAATTACTAATTATATTATATTGTGTGTTTTGGTGGATATAATCATCAGGGTTTTTTTGGCAGAATATTTTAACACAGATAACTAATTGGGCCCAGGGCAAGTTTTCCCCCATGGTACTCCCCAGTCCAGTTGTACCTGAATGCGAGGTGGAGGTCTATGCAACTGATGACACTAATGTGTTCACCTTCACAGTCTTTGTGCCGTCCCAACATTCCGCATTAGCAGATAAAAGAGGTACAAAGAAGCATTCATGATTAAGAAGCATGGGCACAGAACATCTGCCTTTTTAATGAAGATGGCCCTGGAGAAGCTAAGAAAATTCAGAGGAACAATACTTTAGAAGGGGCACCTAAGTGACACTGAGCAGTTGTGGCAGTAAATGTTATTCTGTATTTCTGTATTTATTCAGTATTTTATCCATCTTGGATTTTGGTGGTATTTTGAATATTTTTGTTTTAATATAACTCTGGATTTGTACTTTAATGCATGTGATAAGTGCAGAGGAGGATCTGCAGGATCCTCATATATGCATTTGCTACTTTTCACATCTCCAAGCTAAGTGCCCTCCTGGAGATGTACTTGGTGGACGATGTGGTGGGAGACTACTCAGGTCCATTGTGCACATGTGTGAAAAGTGCTGCCAATCAATGGCAAGAATAGTAGGATCATGGAAGAACAACCTATTATGTTCTTCCATAATATGTATTATTGTTTTGAATGCATTCTTCTTTACATAGGGTTTTAGGGGCAATAGACTGTCCCGTTCAAATAAACATTTCACATAATTATAGTGTACATTGTTAAATAGTTGTTTCAAAAACATCCATTGGGTTTAGTCTGCACATCCTTAATCTCGATGAAGATAATTGTTCTAAAATAATAAAATGTGCTAATATTTTATCTTGTAAAACTATACTTATAGGGTCGTTTTCTTTAACAATGGTGCAAAACTCAGGCTCTTTGAAAACCTGTTGCTAAAATATGTTTAATACTTTAGTATTATAGGGATTTCTTTGATGTTGGTTTTGTACACGTTTCAAACCAATAACTCATG
The DNA here is from genome assembly GCA_023333645.1 of Sceloporus occidentalis. Classification (NCBI taxonomy): domain Eukaryota; kingdom Metazoa; phylum Chordata; class Lepidosauria; order Squamata; family Phrynosomatidae; genus Sceloporus; species Sceloporus occidentalis. The sequence goes on from JALMGF010000227.1 coordinate 834,737, forward strand.
GTGACATTTCAAAAATGTATATTATAAAATTGAGATTATGCGAACAAGTGGCTACAATGTACATGATTAGTTTTGGCCAGGAATTTTTTGGCATGCTTTAGGCAGAACTGTTTGTTTTTAGACTTTGCTCTTGGTTATAGCTCAGAATTGGTGTGTTTATATTTCTTGTTGGTTTTTTTATTCTGAAAAATAGCTTATAAAAACAATAAATAATGGAAACAATATTTATTTAAAAGTTTAAATTCAGTATGGAATGTCTTGGTAAATCTCCATAAATAAAGTTGCATTTATATTTACACACATAGTTATAATACCAATTTTAATCTGAGTATCTTTTACCATAGTGATATACCCTTCAAATATACAGTAGTAATTGGAGCTGAGCTTTTCCTGACTAAACTTGACACAGCTCACATGCCTACTACATACTTGCCTGCTACAACTTGACAATTAGCAGAAAAAAACATTAGCACTTTTTCCATCTCATAGTTACAATACTGCTCAAGTGTTAGGGTGTATCCGCATGCATAGATGGGAACTCTCCAGGTTTGATCCAGAGTCTCAGAGTAAATGCCTGCTTTCACGGGTCTCTTACGTTTATGCATTAATGCCTATCCCCATCACAAAATCACTCCTCAACGAGAGGGAGATCTCAGGTTGCTAGTTATGTCTGCATTATGCTGTTAATTTTCAACGTGTATCAATTGAACTGTACTGCAGTTAAGTTGATTCAAGTACAGTGAGATTGTTCTTGAATATGCAGTGGAGCTGGCAACACATTATTTAATTTGTCATTAATTATAGCCACTAAGTATTTATAAAAAATCTCGAAACACCTAACTCAGGGGTGTCCAACGTGCGGCCCGCAGGCCCGCATGTATGGGCGACTATAACGACCACTTAATGATTTTCAACCAGCCGACGTGCCTGCACCGTGCCCCCCAGTGCCTTAGTGATGCTCTTCGTCCCGCCCCTTTGAAGATGCGACGTGACGCTCAAGGGGGCGGGCTCACACGGAACAGTTCCTCGTGACGGGGAGAAGAGCATGTTGGAGTAGAGCAGTCTGCAGGGGAAGGAAGCCAGAAAAAAAGTAAGTATTAAAAAAAATACTTAGGGTTATAGATGGAAGTTGACCTATATTCAAAGGGGGACTGTCTTGGCGCAACAATTAAATAATACAAAAAGGGAGCGGCTGAGGGTTCTAAGCACACAATAGGGTGGTTGGTGCATCACATAAATCAGTGCAAAAAGGGGGGTGGGGGCTGTTTACAATACACATGGGTATGGTGGGCATTACATTAACCAGTACAAAAGGGGGTGGGGGCATCAATACACAAGAGAGGGAGGCTAGCTGGGGGAATTACATAAAAAGCAATACACAAGGGTGTGGGGGCATAAATGCAGAAAGGGAGGTGGCTGGGGGCACAAATACACATAGGGCAATACACAAGGGTGTGTGGGGGAGTACATTAATACTAAAGGGGGCTTGGCTGGGGCATCAATACACAAGGGGCAAACACACAAGCAACAAAGCAGTGTGGAAAGCATTTTTTATGCAATTGCTGGATGCCAGAGGAGGCCCCTGCAGGCGACCGCACGGCCCTTTAACTCCTGACGGCAAACCTACAGATTTCCGCTGCCCAGATAACGGGAGCGGAAATCCGTAGGTTCGGCGTCAGGAGTTAAAGACTTTTAACTCTTGGAGCAGGGAGACAGGCCAAGTTCCCTGTCAGGAGTTAAAGGGCCATGCAGGCGACCAATAGAGTCACCCGCACGGCTCTTCAACTCCTGACGGCGGAACGGCCTGCCCCTTTCCCAAGAGTTAAAGGTCCGTACGAGCGACTCTATTGGTCGTTCGTACAGACCTTTAACTCTTGAAACAGGGAGACCAGTGGTCTCCCCGGCCAAGTTGCGGCACCAGGATTTTAAAAGTCTGTACGAGCGACTCTATTGGTTGTCAGCAGGGGGCTCGTCTGCCATCAACCAATGAAGTGCAGTTCATCGGTTGATGGCAGAGGAGGCCCCTACCAGCGACCAATAAAGTTGCTCGTATGGACCTTTAAAATCCTGTCGAAAAAGCTGCTGTGTAGTGTGTACCGTGTTAACCCCATATGAACCCCTTCTAGAAAAAATGAAGAAAAAAACGAACCCGAAGAATGTACACGAATATTTGCCCAAACCGAACACAAGAACGGGTGAATATTCGTAGAATACGCAGACGAACACGAAGAGTTGACCGGTGCCCAAGTCTAGTTTTTATGCATATCCTTATAATGTTATATAGTGTTATATAATGGTATTATATAAATAATAGTAATCTTTTTGTACATGTTAAAATAGAGCAGGCCAAAATACTCACTGAGGTGGGAGAGCACCCCAGTAAAAGCGCAGCCGTTCACAAAATGCGCGACCAGCCATAAGGCAAGGCTCCTGGCATGAAGTGTAAGTGAGGTGTGATTTATGTGGTGTATGAATGTGTTAATGTTTGTGTAAGTGTTAGTGTGAGTGCATGTACACTTTATATGTTATTGTGTCTGTTAGTTAGGGGATGGTACCAGAGGGCCACTTAGCTGTAGCTGCCCCTAAGGCCAAAAGGTGCCAGCCCTCCACTGATCCAAGGAATGCCTATTGGCAATGGTCTAGTCATTGGGGAGCTATAACTTTCATTACTTTTAGCAACATTAATATATAGTAGAATACCAGCTAGGTCTTGCAAACATGGTATGGTTATGTTTAATCATTACTTCTATTTAAAAAATAGAACCCCATTAAGGTGTGGAATATTGACTACAAGGATTTACTTTTAGCACATTATTATTTACTACAAAGTTTATAGCATAGAGATTCCATAATGCAATACATTAGGTTATATGTAGGCAACTTTTTGGTTTGAATGGAAAAATCAGAAAAATAAATGAGGCTAATATTTAGCCAATACAATACTTGGCACATAAAGACATATTCAGGACAATATGGTACATGGTCCATAAACAGTATCAGGTAGTAATTTGGCTGTGAAACTAGTACTCGTTATTGGTTCTCAATAAATCTTCAGTTTGGAATGTTAGTAGGCATCAGTCCTAGATATGTCTGTGTGATACTGCACTGATTAATCTACCATTTCCTGGGTAGGCGAAATAGGTTGACACTAAAATAAATCTTATCAATATTTACACAACAGTTGCCAAATATATACCAAAGTGAGATATAGAATTTTTCCTGTGTGTGTATAGCGTTTTAAGGGATTTCTTATTCATGAGTTTTCAAGTTTTTTACATGCTTTTCTCAAAATGACCCAAAACGACCCAAAAACTATTTTTTTTGTATACACTTGTATTGCCATTCCAATTTTTAAGTGCTGTATGAAGGAATAAATAATACGTTTCTGCATTACATATTACATAATTTAAAATTAACAAATTCCAGAAAAAGTTAGACACAAAGCACAAACTTTTCTTCTCAATGATAACAATATTTTGAGCAATATATCTCATTGACAAATAAAAGATATCTTTTATATAGACTAAGCATAAAAAATGCGTAAACATACACGCATACCTTAATGGAAAATAAACATATAGGCAAATAGCATACAAAATGTACAACTACCAGCCCTAATACGCCAATACAGTCAATGGCTCTGCAAGACAATGACGAGAGATCCAAAGATTTTGGTTGGTAGATAAAGAGTATGGTGGTTCCTACTCCTGAAACTGCCAACTGCCTGACAGTAGCTTCAAAAAGGTTCCCCAAAATATTCTGAATTTGTTTCTCTGGTTTTTTTTTCTGTAGTGGGTGAAGAGGACTCTACTACAGATAAAGCATAGAGTGTCTTTTACAACTACAGCAGGTGTATGTGATAAAAAGAATCACAAATGATGAGTGCATGTTACCTTAAATTTTGCAAGTTTCAGGGGAGGGCTGTTTGAGTGAAAATGCAGAAAATTCAATAAAATATATGTTCCCCTTCCGAGCAATATAAAACAACAAAGTAAAATAAAAAATAATAATAAATAAAAATTCTATAGGGGCCCCAATGGGCAGAAAATGGGGATGTGGATGGGTTATAGTTAAGGCCTATACTCCTTTTATTACCCTCTTCCACTCTGCACAAAGGGATCAGGGGTTGATCATCAGTCACCTTGGTTAATAGTGGATTCTTGGAACCCCTGTTATGTTTTGTATTATGTATATCTATTTTTATTATTACTCTTTACAGTTTTGGTAAGTAGAGGGGTGACTTGCATTTTCCTGGGGATGTGAGTTGTAACTTGTATATAAACTACATCAGTTAGGACTGGACTTAAAAGTAGTTGCATGGATAAGATACTAACTAAATTATATGGGGATGAAGGCTCATAGGAAAGGTAACTATTGGAGACTTGGGACCTTTTAGAATTAATATATTAATCAGTGATATTACTAATGGTTTTCAAGAAAGGATATGTCTATTTGCGGAGGACACAAACATTTGAAAAATGGTTGACTTCCCAGTTGGGATAAATCAAAATATAGATATACTCAACTGATACATCCATATTTCAATGTGTCTTCTGGTTACCAGTAGACTTCACTGGCCATTCACAAAATGCACAAGGTTTGTGAGTCCTGTTTGTGAATATGTGACATTACTGATCACACAATTGTCCTGCAGCAACAATAACAGTCTCAACAGTACTGCACACAAACCAACCTCATATATAGAAACATAGAATATACAGAATGCACAACCTAAAAAAGCATACAAAGCATATACATTAAGATTCCCAGGTTGCTGCTAAAACAATAAACAATAAAACACAAAACAGAGTAAGAAATTAGCACATCCACATATTTCACAAATGGATGTTTCAGATATAGATATTGTTCAAATATACATACTTTTCCCTGAAATATTTCATTTTATTTAATTTGCTCTAGTTATTAATTTTGGGGGGGGGACATAATACCAAGGCCAAACTATACAGACATGACAGTTTTTATGTCTATTCTTACTGGTTATTATGTGAAAGCACTATGGTTCCGTCTCTTACTGATATACAATTTTTAACTTGGATTCCAACTCTAAGAGAGTAATATTCACTAAGGGCCAAGTTGCAGCATTTTCATCTCAAATCTTTAATTGGATAACTCAAAATTTAGTGAATAATCTCTTTTCTGAGCTTTTCCAATTTACTTAACCTTTTGGAAATTTACTTTAGCAAATTCAAAGGTGCATACATAATGTGAGCCCTCTTATCCTTCTTTACCAGTATGTACGGTATTAATGTGTCTTAATCTTATTGGTACATTGCACATAGTCAGTTTTAATGTTATTGTTAACTTTCACTCTCCCCTAGTGTAATAGCTATATGAACTCTATAAATAAGATTCAATGTGACTGAGCGATAAATAATAAAGAGATAGAAAAATATATTTTGGTATTAATGAGAAATTCTTATATTAAAGAAGAAATTATTCTAAAATGTAATGTTTCTGTACAACAGTGTGGTTATGTTTCCACATTTACTTCAGACAATAATTCAAGATTTATCTGTTTCATGACAACCTTAAAGATCATTAATGGGGGTATCATTGACATCTTGAGTCTTATTGAGGTAATGCTTCATATATCTCCCCTGTACCCCTACTAATCGCAATCTTATATTTTCATGTAGTCTCCTCTCATTAGTGAAGGAAGCGGAGCAAGTGAGGTTAAATAGTCCACAGATGGTAGAGATCGTGGAAAATGAGTAAAAGAGTTAAAATCTACAAAGTTTAACGCATGCCTTCTCCCCAATGACTTTTTTTTGTAATAAACAAAAGATAATGGATTTAGTGAAATATTTGAGTACATCCAGATTTTCTATTAAAGATCCAATTTCAATACAAATGGACGGCCTAAACACATTTCAGATGAAATATAAACCGGATCATATCTTATCCTCTTATACCTAAAACAAATATGTATCAGTGTGATATATTGAATTGTGCTGGAGGACCATCAGTTTGAGAAACATTCTATTTGTTGTTATTAATGATAAATATTGTAAGAACAAAAATAAAATATTTGTTTGACTGGCTATAGATTGCCAGAATCAACATCTTATTTTCACAGATTGAAAAAAAATAAGATTAATATACTTTTTTTTTCCTTTGGACAATGCCCTGTAACCTGATTTCTGTATTTATTTTGATATTAAATGAAAGTTTTTTATTTCTACTTGATTACACCACCATTCATGTTGACACTAATGTACTTTAATGTCAACACTCTAATTAATCCAATGCTTGGAAAAAAGGAAGCCTAGCAATTTTCAGGTCTGCTTCACATGAAGCCATATGTTACAGTAGGCAACATTGTACTTTCCTACCTAACCTTGACCTTCCCTTAGTATTAATCCTCCTTAGATATATATGACTCTATTGCAGCTAACCATTTTATAAGTTTGAATTATTCAAGTCTCCTCCATTTCCTTTTTTTTCCCAGCATGTACATCAGAATACTGTAGTTTTTACCAATCATTATTATTCAATATACCATGGACCATTTTAGTTTCTAGACATCTTCTGGTGATCTTCATTACTCTTAGCGTCATGTTTTAAGATGTTTGGCTAATTGTGAACACAACTTCAGTTTGTGAGCATGCTCCTAGCCAGACAATTGTAGTCAGCCTAAACCTTTACAGAGAAAGCAATGATCTCTATTACACTGCAACCTTGGAGTAAAGCTTTGCACATTGAGATAATGCTAACATAAAAATCAAACAAGGTCAAGCATCATTTAAAGGAACAGTGATATAAGTTTTTTAAACAATAGCTTGTCATGGAAATTCAATATTCCCTTCTCCCTCTTCTTTCTATTTGAAGCACTACGCAGGGAGCTTGAGATGTTTAATTTTAAGCTTGATGGTCTTCTGGCCTTCTTATCTGACTAGAATGGATTATATCACATGTACAACACAGCAAATGGGACTTTCTGTTTTAGAAAACACTACAATTGGATCAATAAACCACAAAAATCAGGATTTAGTGTTCAGAACTGTATAATAATAATAAAACAGAACTGAACTTGAATACGGGATCTATATACAGAGCTCCACTCACTATAACCAATCCCTTCACAATTTGTATTGGTACCATCCATTTTATTTCAAGAATATTTGTTATATATATATATATAAATATATATTATATATATATTTTCTACTTGCATTCCCAATTGTATTGGGCATTGCATCACCCGGACTGCATTTCCCAAACAACATCTGAAACATAGGTTTAAATACAGTTTAAGTATCATTAGTAATTCACAAGGCTTCTGTTAATTTGGATTCTTAGTTATACTGGATATTAAAATCCTTATTATAATTATCATGGGATGAAAAATAACTATGTTTGTAGTTGAATCAACACTTTTTATCTTGTTATTGATAATATATCACAAATACATGGCAGCCATGTTTATAATAATAGCAGTTATGTTTATGTTATTATGATTAGTTTCAAGCAACTTCAATGGCACTAGCATGAAACATAACTGTTAAGCTGATGTAATGTGTTTGACATAAATATGAAGGTTGCTATGTATTGTTATTTTAGATAGTGTTAAACACAAGGAAAGGATAGGGAAAATGAAACATATGGAATGCATTTTGTTTTTGTGTTTCTGATTAGCAGGGAGGAATAGTAAGTTTTTCTGTGGTTCTCTGCACTGCACAGTAATAAATTCCAGCATGCTTTGTTTCTTGTGAACAATGAATATATAATATATATATATATATATATATATATATATATATATATATATATATATATATATATCTTAGTTTACACAGAGATTACTGTGAACTGATACTATGTTGTGACATATTCAGCACACCATGCTTAACATTTCAACAATGAATCACACTGATTAGATTTGACATAATGTGATTTATTGAGATGTTATGATACAATTCAATGCATTTCCAGACTGCTACAAAAAAGATGAAATTGGAAAATTACTGTATTTATAAAGGTGGAGTAAAGATTTGATGCAAATGTATTGTTTTCTTCTTCAGATTCCTTCTGAAGAAGAGACCTGTAAAGTCCCAAAAGCTTATGTGTTGCTACATCTTTTTCTGTGTTGGCCCAGTAAATTGTATCAAGTTGACTAAAGATGCATTCACTATGAAATTCAATATTTATGACCACAAATTTATTTGTGAGAAAAATACATTGCATATTACTTCTGTGTTTCTTTCCTGTGCCTTTTAGTCAACCTGTAATGGGGCTTTTTAGAGCACTGGGGCTCCTAAGCAACTTGTTAATCTTCGGTATAGCCAAATTCAGTCAAGAGAATGCAAAAGTAGCATTACATTTATTAATACTAATAACATGCTTTATCAATTAAAAAAAAAACCCTAATGCTTAAGACTAGTTTGTTCTGTATAGCCAACCATTTATAGGTGTAAAGTTAGATGTTAATGATAGTTACATGGGAAATGTTTTTGCCGTTTTGGTTAATTAGTAACACAGGGAAGGAATTGGTATTATTGTGTTATGTGCCTTTGAAAGAGAAAACATGAAATAATTATATTTTAATCACTAAATAAAAAATAGCAAAAGCTTTGCAATTCGATCACCAATTCTAGTTGTTGCATGTCTTATTCAGCATTGCTCTACAAATTTGTCATTGATCCACTGCTGTAGAATGGCTTCCTTAATTTTTCATGTATGCAGTGAACCGGTTCAAGTCCAAGTCAAAGTCTTTTAATATTGAGTATGCCATTATGTTTATGTATGCTGCTGCAATGATTTCTATTCTTGAACTTATTTAAGTTTTTATATTAATTTAACTTTGAAGCACCATTTACTATTTTGTTTACATTATTAGTTTATGATCCTTTTTATACAAATCTTATTTGTAATATATACTAAGGTATAACTAAAATGCACATCAACTGGGGATAGGGGAAATAAGGAATAATGGTTCCATAAGGTTATCTTACATAATACAAAGGTCTCAGACTAAGAAATAACAAGGATAACGTATTTTGTTTTTATGTATTTATTTTTTCTTTATGATTCTCTTACTTTTTTGTTTTTACATTTATATATGTTCTGTGCAAATAACTACCAACCAATTAGAACATGATGTACATTGCTGTAAAATGATTCTTTGTTTACTTTGATACATAACAGGTTATAAATACATCATGATATTCATAAACATTCCTCTTATAAAACAGAAGAAGAAAAGGCTGGACAATGAGTTCTCCTTGCCATATCTGTCTATGGTCACAGGAAATTGTTGCCCTATAAAACAACAAGGCTTTATGTCACATTGCAATATATTCGTTATGAAAATGGCCTCGCTCTTTCCCAAGACATAGTAGAAAATATTATTGAGCTCTGAAAGAGAGTGAAATATACATACTAAGGGAAAATTTGTAAGAAATCTCTTCTGCATAGCCCTTGAGCCATATTCATTAAACTCTAGCCAAGGGAAGAAACGCTTCCTCTGCTAAGATTACAAAAGATAACATGACAGAGAAAAGTACTTTACAGGTGCTGCAATTACCCAATTCAATAGGAGTGGACAGGCAGGAAATACTTGCCCAGAAGGGGTAGACCTACCCTTACCCACTTTAAAAACCCCTTTGGAAATGCAACATTGTTTCACCTACCAATATCAGAACCAAAGGCCTAGGGTCCAGGGGGCTCTTTCCTTGCATAGTTTATTTTAGGGAATAATTTTGTTATGCTTGTGAATTTAGTTACCGTAGATTCCGGCGTATAAGACGACTTTTTAACCCGAGAAAATCTTCTCAAAAGTCGAGGGTCCTCTTATACGCCGGGTATACTTACTTACCGAGCCGGAGATTCCCCACGAAGCCACGAAGCTCTAGGGGAGGGGCGAGTGGAGAGGCCGCCTCCCCTGGGCCGGTCTTCAGGGTCGCGCCGAGGTAGGTGCAAGATCGTGATCTCCCCAACTAGCCCTGATCAGCAGGGCTGGTTGGGGAGATCACGACCTCTCTCTAACTATCCCAACATTAGGGAGCTCGAGGTCTGGCACTTCAGACCTCGGGTTCCGTGCTCCCTAATCAATATGCGCCGGCTATTGATGCCGAGCGCGGGGATGACGTCATGTCCCGGCACTCGGCATCAATTGCCGGCGCGTAGTGATGAGGGAGCAGTAAAGCAGAGGTCTGAAATGACAGACCTCACACTCCCACTACTGGATGGAAAAAAGAAGATGAGAAAGGTAAGAGATGGGGAGAAAGGGTGTAAGTGCAGTGTATGTGTATATATGTTGGTGTGAAATGGTCAGTGTATGTGTATGGTCAGGTGTGTGTAAGAGCAGTGTAGGTATTTGTGTGTTTGTAAGCTGGTGTGTGTGTATATATATGTATGTGTGTGTGTGTAAAGGCTGGGGTGTGTGGTGAGGGCAGTGTATAAATGTGTATGTATGGACAGGGGTATGTTAGTATGTGTAGATATATATATATATATATATATATATATATATGTGTGTGTGTGTGTGTGTAAGGGCAGTGTATGTATGTATATGTCTGTATAACAACCAGCCAATCACCGGTAAGGTACATCGCTTGCCGTGATTGGCTGGTTATTGTATACTGGGTAGAGGGGTAGTCTTATACGGCGAGTATAGCCCAAACTCTATTTAACTGGAAAAGTTGGGGGTCGTCTTATACGCCCAGTCGTCTTATACGCCAGAATATACGGTATTTTAGCATCACAAAATGCAAAAGAGTTGGAAGCAGTGTTATATGTAATACGTGAATGATCTGAATTTGGATTTTCAGTAGACATGGTTATATTGTTCTGTGTCTGTAAATCTGATTGCAGTAAATAAAAAGGCTTTTTTTGCAATACATTTCCCTAGTAGCTTTTTATGTGTTTGCCTACCTCTTTATCATTTCTTATTAATCTAATGTTTTACTCTGCAAATGGTAAAACATATATTGTGTTAATCATCAGACACAACGTGAATGAGTTTTGTAATCAAAGAAGACACATAGTAGGCTACAAGCCAATATAGTTTGAAGATGGCCTAGGGAAAGAGAGTCCTTAAGTGATCTTTGCATTAATGTTTTCCCAGAAACAGCCAACATTCTGTACATTCTGCATCCTTGGCAGCAGTGAGATAGAACTCATAATAAAAGACAAATGCATGTATGCTTATTGTTGGGTGACAAATTATAAACACTGAAACACCCCTTAAATTATACAATTTGAACCATAAAAGTATGGAGAAAAGTTTGAGATCTAGAACCCATGGTTCAAAAAATTACAAATATGCCAACAAAAAATCTGGTCTGCCTGTGACTGTCAGATTCTCTAAGCAGATTTGAATTTTTTGTAATATGGTTTATTTAAAACCATTGTAATTTTACATAGTAAATTGTGATTTTGGTATATTTATCATCAAAAGACAAAGGGGGTCATCTATTCACCATAACATATATATATATATATATATATATGTTGTTGTTGTCATTACATTTAAGATGCAACGATACAAAGGACTACAGTATATTGTCTGCTGTGTGGTTATGTAGATTTAATGTAGTAGAAAAGAGCCACATAAGAGCGATAGAATGTGACTTGCCCTAAGATACATAGCAAGTTCTGCAACAATACCTGAGTAGGCCCCACACCTTATAATTATAACATAAGTGTTCTCTTTTACTGAGACTACTAAATTGTTTGGAATGTTTCATTATTAAGTTTCAAGTTGTAAAATGCATACACTTTTAGTAAAAGGGTGACAGTTATGACATTCTGCTTGCTAATTTAAGAATTTAATAAGGTCTGCAATGAATCACATTTCATTTAATGCTAATGTTGATTGGAGACACTATCTCAGAAAAAAATGGAATGAATACTAATAGTAAAACATGACCTACTTCCAACATACACACAATAAAACTGTTAACTTTGACCTTTCATGTAGGCTTCTACAAAACAAATATATTCAGGTGAGAGGTCCTCTCCCTCAGATTTTATGCTATTTATAAAGATGAAAATGGCCCATGGAATGGCTCGTGGACCATGGAATGACTGTTCTAGAGCCATCATTTAAGTTTAATAGGATTCATAGTCTAAAAGCAGATGGTGGGTTATATGTGCCTGGATTAGTTGGATAAATCAGAAATTAGGCCATTTTAGCAATGCCACATGCACTCATATGAAGAAGGCATAAAGCCCACACATTTTGGGGTTCATCATATAATCCGGTTTTACAACTCTTGGCTCAGGAATTGCCGTATTTAAGCAGGATCCTTTAAAGGTCTGAAGGCTATTTTATGAATGCAATATGCATCACGAGTCTTTGTTGAGTTGTTCTTTTTCCATTTTACAAGGTTTTAAACAGTTTGAAAGGGTTACAAAATTTCTTTTTCATTCTTGTAAAACTCTGTTTAAAGGCTTTCATCGAACAGACCAACTTTAAATTTATTTTGTTAACTTTCACACGAATGAAAGACCTTTTATTACTATGCATAACATTAACAGTAGTAACGTGTCTGATGTTTTCATAAACTTATTACAAAGATTGTATTGACATAAAAATGTTATACCACATTTTAAATTGAGATTTTTACTTATAATGACACCCGGGAATTCAATTTCAGCTGCAAGGAAAATGATGTTTTTGAAAGTCTTAAGGGTTTCTGCCATACTAATCAAAGTAGGTTTTTTTGTGCCCTCTTGGCTATACTTGCTTATTAACATAAATCATGATGGTTGTGTCCTCTACCAGCTCAGTGCCCAAGATGCCATGTTTTTCTAGGCAAGGTCAGCCCTGTACTATACAACCAAACTATACAACTAAGTATTTGAAATCTAGTTTAAAGGTATGTAGTCATTCTGTCTGATCACACTGCAGCTGAGTTGTCATGGACACTGACCCTTTTCCTTCTAGCAACAGTCCCTTCTCTCCTGTGAGCCAATCAGGATTATTTATGGACATATGTCAGTCTTCCTAGGTTATAGACATGGTTCTCAGCCTATCAGAAGAAAGAAGCCAGCTTAGAGGCTTCTGGAGCAGGAAGTGGAGAGAGCTAAGCAAGGGAGTAGAGAAGGCAGCATCAGGACATTGCTGTCCCTGCAAGCAGATCCAGAAGTAAACCTGCAATTTGTAATGTGTACATTGCTGAGGACTATATATTCTTAGGACTGTGCACCCGCTGCTAGGACTGAACTGCACAGGTGCAGCAGTTAGGTCTTAATATTGTTTATATGTTACATGTTTACTCTAATATACCTTATATCCTGTTTGCATCTTTATTGTGTATATATTTTTATCTTGTGTGGAAGTTCCCCTATTCAACCCAGTATGAAAACCTGATGTTCCTCCATTGGTTTGGGGTTAACATAATGGATATTGCCTGAATTGAGTAAGGTTCACTCACATATTACAACTTAAGTGATATACTGTACAGATTGCTACTGTACAGATTGCTGCTGTACAGATTGTTGGTTTGAGTGTCTTTGTCTTTAATTTGTCAATTCATATACCATTGACTGCCGCTTAACTGCAACATCAGTACCTGGGTGACCCTCTTCTTCAACCCCATGTGAGAAGAACTCACAATTTTCACAAAAGCAGACCCTACCTCTATCCACCTACTTTCATCCTGTACCCAGTGGAATGGGGAGTTTAATATAAAAAAATACCCAGAGGGAAGGTGTGGATACCATCCATGTGTTCCCCTGGCTGCCATTCCATGCCCAGTGAAATGTATAGTTTAGAGATATCTTAAGTTAACTTTCCTAGGGGATGAAAAATTGCATACCCTTATGTGAGCAAATTCCATCCAAGGTCCACCTCATTGGCACTGTAAGGGTGCAACCAGTAAACACTCATCATGCACCAGCAGCGTCAAGTGGTTCAAGAATTATAATGGAAGTGTATTACACCGGAACATCATTTATATGATTTTTATAAATGATTGATATATAACAGAAACCCTTCTCCATGACACCAAATATGTTGACTAAATGTTGATGTAGAACTAACTGGAAACTACAGTAGCTCACACCAGAAAACAAATTCCTGTTTGAGTCTCTGATATCTAAGTAAATATTGACAAGGATCTGCAAACAGTTCAAAAGGTTATTGCAATTTGTGTTGCATTTGTAAAATGGTGACTGAGAAAGTAGTTTTGCCTAGGATAGTTTATTACATTAGTAAGCCAGCCTATGTGCTTTGATGCAGCCAAACAATGGCAACAATAGTCAACATGGGAGAGGAGGAGAACTGCGGCAGCAGAGATGAAGCTTATGTGTCAGATAAGTGCTTTATTGTTTGTTTGTTTTTTTTCCCCTTTTTTGAAAGAATCCACATTAAAGTACATACAGAGTTCTCATATACATTCTTCTAATGTGCATTGTCAGTGTCATTAACTTTCTTGTCAAACACAGTGAAAACACCAATACATTTGTAAGATATTTCATACTACCCAAGTGTACCTCATTAGGATGGACAGTGCCTCTCATGGCCATAATCTCTGTCCCCCTTTTTCCATCATTGATGTCATGTCTTAATAGATGCTTGGAATGCTCCGTAGGTATCACAGAGTTCAATAGACCTAAAAAATAAAATTAATGTGAATATATACAGTGTACTTTTTAATCCTTTAAAATCTGTGAAGCTATGTTATTAAGATTTAAAAAATAACATTGTTAAAAAACAAAAGCTAAGGGGTAAGGCTTGGGATAAAGAAACAGCATTGTTAAAAATCAGATCACAGGATATATAAGTGTATACCATTTATACTATTACAAAGGGTACTGTAACATGATCATTTGGGTCCAACCAAAACTTCATACATGAATCCTGATGTGCGAGTGTCAGAGTAGTAACCGTTGATCCAGATTCTGTACTTTGACCTAAACAAAAACACATTCAGGTTGAGCTAAATATGAATAATGAATTTTAATACAAATATAAAACTAAATAAATATTCACATGCAGTCCCAACTCCAATATTTGCCACCTTCTTTTGGCACTCCTTCAAAATGAATAATCTTTTCAATATGTACTTTACTAAAGGCATATAAGGACAATGTGATATGAGTTATGTTATATTTAGAAAAGGTTCTCGGTTATATTAATATTTGGAATGGAAAGGTACAGTATATTTAAAATTGTAACACATTATTCGTCTATAGTATTTAAAGGGATGCTGTCACCCTCACTGTATCTTGTGTTTTTTGTACTAGATTAAAGCAGACATCAATGTATTATAGATGACCACACTACGCATGTGCCTAGGGGCCTCCAAGCTTTGAGTGCCAGGGTGCACTAATGGATAGTCTGCAAGGTCATAGCAGGGTGGGAGCACAGTGGGGTCAACTTCCCTGATTTAAGTCAACTTATTTATTTAAACAATCTGGCTATAATTCAGTGCACTTTATAGCTAAAATATACACATTTGGCTAAAAGTATACTTCAATGTACACAATATAGTCCTAACTAACACACATATAACATGAGGAACAGCATAGAAAGCCCATCAATTGAGCACGGAAAGGATCCAGAACCGGTGTTAATTCAACCCAAATTAGCTATTGTACCCTTATTGGTTATTATTAATCAGTCTCACAGAGACCCAAAATCTACCATGCAATTGAAACCTAACATTTGGTTGTGTTAAACGCCCAATACCTTTCCAGAAAAAAATATTTAATCATTTGAATACATGCTTGATGCAAATGTTGTCTGATTGAAATGCTGAAAATAATAATCATGTAAGGCAAAAGCAGCTTCTAATTGGCTGTTGCCATAGATATTTTGTATCATATGGTGAATCAATTGAATCAAAAGAGGCTGATTCCCAAAAGAGTAATGGATATTCTTTAGCAGTGACAAAGTTGGTGGGACACAATGCATTACATAATATTTATTTATGTATATATTTTTGCATGAGTGTTTCTTTTGAAATAACACAAAAAGGTAACTCTAAGCCTTATGGGACATTTTCTACTGATCTGTCTATAAAATTGAAAACTGGGCCTTACATATGGTGACTGCGGATTGGCTGGGCCACCAAACATGTAGATAGGAGCTACATTAGGGTGACCACATTTTATTTCTGCCATTCAGGGCCACACTATGAAGCGCATGAGATTACACACACAGGTATATATATATATATATATATATATATATATATAATATCCAACAATAGTTACCGGCACTCCAGGAACTTTCTAAATAACCACACGAAAAACTTCGATTTTCAGGTCAACGTTTCAGTCTATTTATTGTAGACTTTCATCAGGACATCCTGATGAAAGTCTACAATAAATAGACTGAAACGTTGACCTGAAAATCGAAGTTTTTCGTGTGGTTATTTAGAAAGTCCCTGGAGTGCCGGTAACTATTGTTGGATATTGTATGATTTACTGCTACAGCTACTTGGCACCGGGCAGAAAATTGGTATTTGGAGTGCAATTGTTAATTTTGGACTTTATATATATATATATATATATATATATATATGCATTAGACATGCATTTTTATCTACTTAATATGTACTTATCTCGTTGAAGTAAAGACCGTGATTGAAATATGATTTCAAAATAACAGCTGAACTGGCAGTATGGAAAGATGGCATAGCAGATATGGATCAACAGAATAACACACAAACCCAGCTTTGCAGGTATAGATCAATTGGAAATCACATAAAAACTCAGAATTAAAGGTATAGATAAAAACCCCTAAATTACAGGCATAGATCACAGGTTGCACACCCCAAAGCCAGCCCTTGCGTCCACATTTTGAACACAGAACCTGACCAGCACCCAAATTACACACAAGTAGGACTTGCCTTCTTTGTCCCCAAACATGGGTGGAGTTAGTCACACGAAGGGGAGGGCTAGCCTCTGATACAGGAAGGGTTTGGCCCCAGATAGCTTAAACCTATAGGAGGGTGGAGAGGAATAAGGTGGGGAATAAGCATGACTTATTACCACTCCCAAACCCTGGAGACGGATCACAGTATTGCACTCGCAGCACTTCAGAGTTTCCATGTATGTGTAAAACCTCACACGTAGGAATCAGTTACCGAATCCCACATACTGAAAGGTACTGCTATACATGTGATATAATGTATATCCAGTAGCGTACCTAGCTGGGGGCGGGGGGGAGGCGGTCCGCACCGGGTGCCGCTCATCAGGGGGGTGCCAACTTGCCAGCACCCGGCACCCCTCCAGAGACGGACAGTAATGTCCGCCGCTGGAGGAGCAGGCTCCCTTGAACCGGCTTAAAATCACTCAAGGGAGCCAGAGGTCTGTTAAAGACCTCCGATACTGCTCCCTTGCGATCCGCGCGGCAACTGCTGCTGTGCGCCGGGGTTTGTTGTCAGATCCCGGCGCACAACACTGAAGCCGCGCCCACCGATGTCCGTGCCCTCTGAACCCGGAAGAAGACAGAAGAAGCGGAGCGAAGAGGAAGAAAAGTAGCTGACTGCTGTAAGAAGAAAAGAGGAAAGGTAGGAAATCATTCAGTGAGAGTTGATTGGTATGTGTGGATTGGTATATGTGGAATCTGTGGATTGTATGTGTGGATTGGTATGTGTGGAATCTGTGGATTGGTAAGTGTGGATTGGTAAGTGTGGAATCTGTGGATTGGTATGTGTGGATTGGTATGTGTGGAATCTGTGGATTGGTAAATGTGGATTGGTAAGTGTGGATTGGTAAATGTGCGAGAGTGATGGGTGTTATGCTGTACCATTTCCAATGTCTTTTTCATTATATAATTATGCTCTAAAGTACATCATAACTCCCATCACTCTATACTGTTCCATAAAGTGGCAGAGCTGGGAAACAGAGGCCTTGCACCCCCACTCCTGAACTCCTGAAAGGTAAGTGAACTTCAAAGGGGGGAAAGGGTAGATAGGAGGGGGTAGATAGGGAGGAGGGAGTAGATAGAGACGAGGGATAGTGGGGAGAATTGAGTGAGAAGGGGTAGATAGGGCAGAAGGGGGTGAGAATGGGTAGCAAGAATATTGAAATAAAGAGAATGAGAGAGAGAAAATGAATGGATTCATGTGTGGATGAATTGTGTGAATGAGTGAGAGAATTAATGAATTTGTGAGAATGCATCAATGAATATGTAAATAATTTGTGTGAAAGAATAAATGATTGTGTGAATGAATTGTGTGAATGAAAGTGAATTAGTGAGTGACTGTAAAAGTGTTTGTGTTAATCATAGGTGTATAGTTTATTTGTCAAAAAGGCAAAGATGGTATAAGCAGGGTGTTTATGGGACAAAAATGGCACAGGCAGGGTGTTTATGGGACAAAGATGACACAGGTAGCGTGTTTATGGGACAAAGATGGCATACACTCGGCTGTTTGGGAACAATGCAGACTCATGCTGGGCTGTTTGGGGGCAAAGATGGCACGTCCTATGTGTGTGTGTAATTTGGGTGCTGGTCAGGTTCTATGTGGGCAATGTGGACACCCGCTTTGGGGTGTGCAATCTGTGATATATGCCTGTAATTTAGGGGGTTTTATCTATACCTTTTATTGCTGAGTTTTTATGTGATTTCTAGTTGATCTATACCTGCAATGCTGTTTCGGTACATTATTATTGTATATCTGCAAATACGGGATTTGTATGTCTGATTCTATGCCTCCAGTGCTGAGTTCACATGTGAACAATAATAATAACAATATAAATATATATATATATGATTGCTAACAGCAGTCACACTCCTATCATGCCCAGGCAACCAGTACATGCTACAACCTGGGTATGCATGGGCATGATAGCTGTTAACAATCACATATATATATATATATATATATATATATATATATATTGCTATTTTATTTTTTGTCCAATTTTGATGTGTTACTTACTTTTAATAAAAGTGTGAGATGTTTTTTATGGTGTGGGGGGGTCATTTTCGGTTTTGGCCAAGTAAATGCTGAATTTTTGGTTTCGGTCCAGAATTTTCATTTTGGTGCATCCCTACTAAGCCAGACACTGAAGTGGTAGGCCTATACCACATCAATGTTTGGCTTAGTATATAGTGATAGGGGTTATGCTGTACCACTGTCAATGTCTGCCTCAGTATATAGTGATAGGTGTTATGCTCTACCCCGTGAACGTCTGCCTCAGTATATAGTGATAGGTGTAATGCTGTACCCGTCAATGTCTGCCTCAGTATATAGTGATAGGGGTTATGCTGTACCCTCGTCAATGTCTGCCTCAGTATATAATGATAGGTGTTACGCTGTACCACCTTCAATGTCTGTGCCAGTATATAACGATAGCAGCTATGCAGTTTTAAAGTGTGTGTGTGGGGGGGGGTGCCACATACAGGATCTGCCCCAGGTGCCAAATACTCTAGGTACGCCCCTGTGTATATCTACCCTAGAAGCGAAGGCCCATGTGGTCACTATGACTATGCGTTGCCTTTGAGTTTTTCGTTCAAGGTATAAACTTCGAGTGCCTGTTTTTTGGGTTTTTTTTACAAACGTTTGTTGATCCCCAACTAAACCACAGAAAACATAATGCTATCTTCGTTTTATGATATTTTTAAATATTCAGTTAGCAAGAAAGTAAGAAGTACATAATTGTAAGACAAGAATACACGAGAAATATAAGGAAGTGTTACATTTATTTAAATAAAAATTACACATTAAAAGCAGTTTTATGTGTTAACTGTGACTCAAAAGTTGTACTGCGGCATACCTCTGTGAAAATCTTAATATTTCTGATATTTTGAAACCGTGTTAATTACCCAGGAGTTTTTTTTTCTGTATATCTACCACGCATAAATTCAAACATGAGTCATTAGATCGCCTTTCACTCATAGCAATGTTTGTTTAATGCCTCAGCTTTCCTGTGAGATGTCCTTCTCTAGGGATGTGTACTCTTTTCCTTGTGATTTAATTGTAGGTCTCCAAAAAACACATAAAAACGAAAACATGTCCTAACTGGAAAAAATGATACTCTACTGAAGAAGGTCAAGAGTATGTGTTATGTTTTGACAAATGTCTGAGTTTATTAACCAAAACAGCCCTACATTTCCAAGTAAAGAAATGATATTATAATTGCCCCATAAAAAGAGAGTTTATATGTATACGGTTGTGCATAGGCGTAAGTTGTGTGTTTATAATTTAAATTACATTTAGAAACTTAAAGTTGAAATAATATTAAAGTATATTATGCAACAATTTAAGATTTCTAATAAGGGAAATAATTTTAATGGTGATCCTATGTGAGTGACTTAACTTATACATAAATTACATAAACTAGGCACATTCAGACCATATACTAACTTTATACATTTTTGGGTTCTTTTATTCAACTTTAATAATGTCCTGGCAAAATAAGGAATGGACCTACAAAATATTTGGTTATGTCTTTATATATAACTATTTTATGAATCTTTATTTAAAAACAAATGTTATTTTTAATAAAAAAATATAATTTGTATTACTATTTAATTCATTCTTATTGAATAGAGACCAATACCCCCCCCCCACACACACACACACATCTTATCGACTCAGGTTTTAGGGCCAACCCAGATCTTCATAATGCATAGTAAAGGAGGGGGAACTACTTGTTATGTCCTGTTTACTTATTGTTCTGCACTGTGGAATATGATGGCGCTACATATAAATCAATAAAATACTAGCAGTAGTGACAGCAAACCCCTGGTTAATTGAGAAAACTCTATCTCATACATATATAATCAATATATATGTATATATATATATATATATATATATATATATATATATACATAATCAATATATAATATATAACCAATATATAATTCTGTAATATTATATTAATAATATAATTCTGTAATACAGATCAATATTACAGATCTGGTCCATTTATTATTTCCCAACACTAAAGCATCATAAGTATTTCATAGGCTGTCATTAAAATGTATTGGCAGATACCACCATATACCTTGTATACCTAACCTTAGAATCACAAGGAGAGTTTATGTAGAATCATTTGTTTCATTAAACATTGCAGCAAGCACATTCACATACCACAGGTTAACTTGTATAATTATAATTGGCAAGAAGCCTGAGTGAAAAAACAAGATACAAAAAACAATGGATATTTCAGCTGTAGGAATAGGACATTTTTTTTCACCGGACAGCCTATGTGACAGGGCCAACCATGCTCACTGGAGTTGGTTCTTCAGGATGTATAGTGAAACCACAGCTCTCCTGCAAACTCTCTTTCCAACAACTGCTTTAATTTTGTAAATTTAAAGTAGACCTGGCATCAATAAATATGTACTTGTAAATGTCCACTGCAGATAAAGTATACATTTGTATAGGTATATATTTTAATAACAGGTGCATTTTAACTGTTGCATTTAAAGACTTATAACAATAAAGCCAACATGCAACACGCTATGAAATATAATGTTATGTTAGTATAAAAGGCTGCAAATAATTGTAATTTTAATAAAATCTAGTCCTAGGAGTTTCCCCTGACTATGAACATTGTATATTGCCCCATGCTGGATCGGTAAAAAAATGCCTTTGATGGTTTTATACCTAACGGGATAAACACTAAAATATTTCCCAGATAAAATAGACAAACTATAAAACTCAATTTAACAGGGTTCGTCACCCTCAACATTATTGCATCTTTTCTGCTACAAGCCTCTTATTTTTTAAACCGGGTCTATCAATCACATTCCACAGCACCAAGTTGTCCATGTCATTGGCACACTAGTCTGTTAGACAGTATAATATGACAGGGAATTGAAAGGTATATGAGTTTAGCAGCTCTGCACATAGTAATTCTATGGAGGAAACCTGGATTAAAAAAACAACTATTATCAATATTATTGTTTTATTTCTAAAGCATCAACAGATTCCACAGAACCAAATAAACTCAACCAAACCAAATACTCAGCAATCAGCAAGAATATCCTGGCTTAAATAATTTCACCTTAATTTCATTAACAGTTATTGTGTGGTAAACTATGCTTTAAATTGTGTAATGTTCCTTACATAGGCAATGCAAACAGAGTGCAGAACTTATAAGAGCACTCACTATGTATCAACCCGCTTAATTGAATTAGAGAAATAGAGGACTATTCATACAAATACTTCTAAAGTGGTTTCTTTAGTCCTCATATTAAACCCATGTGTTAGAGAAGCATATGTCTCTCCTTGGGGTGTAATTTAATAAAATACAAATGTAAATCTTACAATTTTTTTAAAGCAGTTGTATGTGTGTAAAAATATATATAAAGGCAACCAATAGTGCTGAGATGCTTTTATTTTTGGCTAGAACTTTTAGGTGATTATTTTATTTTTCATGTGTGTGTTATATTAGTTCCATTACTGTTAAAATATATGATCTTGTAAAGGCTACTTATCACGAGTTGTTTATTTTTCCATGTCAAGCTTAAAATTGGTAAAAGGCCAGCATACATTTATTCATGTATTAGCATTTGGGTTTCACTTCCTGCCTCACAGCCAGGTACTTCACACAACCATTTCCTTGGGTCAGAGTTAAAATCCTCCAGATGCTGCCTTAATCAGGATACGGATTCTCTTCCCTGAGAAGCAAGGTCTAGGTCAAACATAGAATTAGGTTTAGTTGTGGAGATACAGGTTGTCAACCCCATTTTATCATAACTTGAAGGCCCCCTTGTAGTGCTTCACACTGAAATACATACTGAGACACAACCTATTTTGGTTTATGATATTAAGGACAAAAGTGTCGAAGACCGTCCATTTCAGTAGACAATTGGAATAAAAAAATGGCATACTGTAGAGCCAAAGGACCTGCCGCAGGTCTCAGCTTTCATGAGGTGAACTTTAAACTAATTACACTGATGGCCAAACAAAACGCACAAGCTACAGAAACTGAACTAATGATGGTTATGATCTAATACAGATATATTGCTGATTTTAATCTGTAACTCCCATTTTTTGACATAACTGGTATTACTAAACAACACAATTTTTATTATTATTATTATATAAAAAAAATAGGCATACCTGGAAACTTCTGGGCTCCGGCTACCCGGAGCCTTCCCTTGTGGGATGCGGCCAGGACTGCACACTGACGTCAGCGGGAAACACTCCCATTTAGTGGAAAAATGGCCGGGGAGCTCCTGCGACCCGGAGGATTCGGGTCTTGACCCGGAGAACCAGAGGAGCGGTCAAACCCGGAGAGTTCCCAGGTATGAAAATAGGTATCCTTAATATAGAACTAAATTACATTTCTTGTTATATATATATTAGTCATATTATTTTGTACACTTTTCAAGAAAACTAAACTTTTTTCTTTGTTTGTGAAATAAAGTACCGGTAATATCAGTCAGTTATAAGCATTTATTCATATAAATTTGTATCCCTGGTGCAATTGCTAGCATTTTTTGTTGTAAGAAGAAGACCTTACAAAGCCCATGAGGAGTCTAGCTCCTCCTCACCAAGGTGCAGCAACCATGTGCCCATATGTGATGGACTCCATCCATCCCTGCTAATTAGTCCAAAGGGAAGGTGCTTTTCCATTCAATTTTATTTCCCCCTGGGGCTGTTGTATAATGATTAAAATTTATTCCAATAGTTATAGTAAATCATTTTTTTTCAATGACTTCTGGAATTATATAATTAATACCTCCTAGGAGTCCCTATTTAGGCAGTACAGCCCCAGATCTTTCATTTTCCCATCTCTTAATGTCCTCTTGTATAAGTAAAACACTTGGTGTAGCCCTGTCCCTTCCTGTAACAACACATCGAATCAAAAGTACCTATCATTAGACATTTTAAATGTAGGAAGTTGTGTGCAATGATCCCCCAAGGTTACCAATGATGAGTGTTTTACATTTCAATAAGCCATTGAATGTAATCCATAAGATGAATTGGCATTCATCATATGTACAAAGTGGTCAGAACAGTGGTTCTAAAACTAATGTTTGTCAGCGAAAATATCCATGCCAATCTGGTGATTATATAACATTCTTGCAAGTGGTATTAAGATATAACATAGCATGAAGAAAAAAAAAACCTGTTATGGCTGATTTAAGTAGACTGTACAAAATGTCTTGTCACAAGACATACAGTAACAGTTGGAACAAGTAAATGCAGTACTTTAATATAGCAGTCACATGGGTTTACTATCACACTTCTTTTAAATAGTACCATTATATTAACATTCAGTTCTGGTCTCACAAAAAAAATAAAGATAAAAATAATGTAGCTTGTAATGCTGTATTTCTTTTTTTGCGACGCACATTTTTTATTTCATTCATTTAGCTGGGGTGACATGTTAGGGATGTACTTCTGACTACTACATTTGTTTCATTATTTAATGTAAATTATGAGGATGGGATGAAAGAGAATATCTTACTCCAGTTAGTTCTAGATAGATTCATGATGAAATTCACTATTGCTGTTAAAAGTATATTATAAAACTGCAGGCAATGTTTCCTCTAAGGTATGCACCTCAGTATGACAATAAATAGAAGACAAGCCATAGTGCAGCATGCATTGTAAGATATGCAAAGAATGGTGTCAGGGATCGATTATTGGAAGGACAATTGTGAGAAAAAATGTTTCTTTAAATATCGACAGAAGATGTACATCTCAGTCTTGACAGGAGTAGCCTTGACTCACGGGCTATGTCATACCCAATTAACCCCCCAAATTAAACACAAACACCAATGTGGGACGAAAAGGCCACAGCCAATTTATTACCATCATTGCCACGTAATCTGTGAACATAAAAAAGGTGCATTAACATGACAATGACCCAAACCAATTACAAGCGAACACCCCTAAGTTTGGCAGGACAAACCGGGGCCAAACCGTAAGCATCACCCCCACCGGGGTTCCAGCAAACACACCCAGCCAGGATCCTCCCACCAACACTTTAACGCCAGTGGCAATAACCACATAATACCCCCCAGCTACCTGGTAAACTACGCCCCCCTGCTGTGACAAAATGCCTACAACAGAAACAAATAAACTTAGTAAACAGGAACACCAATCAGGAACATAATAACAGGAAACAACTCAAAATAAAGGGAGGGCGGATGGAACAAAAACACAGGGTAAGCTGGCTTAACAAACAGCCTAGAACCCCCCCTTTTACTTAACCTTATATACCCCCCTCATTCCCCCCCACTGAACTTTACATTACTCCCTGACCTAACCTTGCTCTGCATCCCTGTCAAGGCCCCCTCCAGTCTATCCAGACCCCGTGGGCATCAGTATGTGACATGCGTGGTGAGCGTTTTGCACAAGAAGGCAGATCCGACTGATACAGCATGGATGCGCCCAGCATACTAGAGTGTATGAGCTTAAAAAAAAGGTGTTTACTATACCCTTTCTTTAACATTGTACTACAGTTATGTTGTTATTAGTGTTTAAGGAGTTTAACCCCTTCGCGACCTTTGTCGGTTCAGGACCGTCATAACAAGAAGGTCACTAAATGACCTTTGACGGTCCTGAACCGTCAAAAAATTAAATAAGCTTAGAAAGTGATCAAGGATCACTTTCTTCGCTTAAACGGCCTTGCTGCAATGCCTCGATGTCGAGGCATTCAGCAAGGCCGAGATCGGCATCGGGGGCCATGCCTGGCCCCTCCCCGGGGCGTCAACAGCCGCCATACATTGTATGGCGGCGGACGCCCGTTTTAAAAGCGTTTAGGAGGCGATCAACGATCGCCTCCTAAACTTAAATGGTGTCGCTGGAATGCCTCGATCAGGAGGCATCCAGCGACACCAAACACTTACCTCTGGGTGGGCTGTGACCGCTCCGGAGAGCGGTCACAGCCGCCGCTGCCGGTGATCTTCGCCATCAAGCAAGATGGCGGCGGCCCGGGAAATAAAACAATAAAGACGAAAAAGTTCGCTAGAGGGTCTCCAGACCCTCTAGAGAACTGGCTCCACTTGCTGGTTGAATACAGGTACTGCATTCAACCATGCAAGTCAATGGAGCCCAGCTTTCCAATCACTATGTGATTAGTAAAATATTCAAAAAAAATAAAAATAAATAAAAAATGGAAAAAAAAATTTAAAAAAAATGTGCTAACATTTAAAAATAATTATGCAGTGATGTCACTAGATGAACCATCCAGTACCAGCAAAATGTGTAAAAAAGAAATATAAAAAAAGTATTAAAAAAATAAAATTAAATTAAAAAATAAAGTTTATTATTTTGAGCAAGTGCTAAAATTTCTCAAAAATCTCAACAAAGAGTTAAAATAAAAGCACTTCAAATACCCAAGGGGTGTCTAATATATATAAAAAATGGCTGATGGGGTAAATTGGAGTGGCCTAGCTCAAAGATAGGGCATAGGTACAGACTGACCAAAATGGAGAAAAAAAGCGCACTTCCCAAATGTGGCATTTTAAATCTGAAACAACCCGACAAACCCATGCATGTCGGGTATCACTGCACTCAGGAGATGTTCCTGAACACACATTGGCGTGTTGTTTGACAGTGGCATATACCAGGACCTGTATATCTATAACTAAAGTACAATTTGTGTGAAAAAAAAATAAAAAAAATTACTATTACAAAGTTTGACAAAGTGTAGTTCTATAATTGGTGCATGGAAAGGGTTAAAATAACAGCATTTGGAATACCCTGGGGTGTCTAGTTTTCAAAAATATATGGTTTGAATGGGTTAAATTGAGTTAACCGGCTTCAAAGATATTCCAAAGAGGAGAGGGAGGCACAATGACCAAATGACCACCTGAATTACGCATGCCCCAAAAGTAGCCTTTTACCAGCCAAACAATCTGACAAACCCATGCATGTAGGGTATCGCTGTACTCAGGAGATGTTGCTGAACACATATTGGGGTGTTGTTTGACAGTGACATATACCAGCACCTGTATATCTATAACTAAAGTACAATTTGTGTGGAAAAAAAAATAAAAAAAATTACTATTACAAAGTTTGACAAAGTGTAGTTGTATAATTGGTGCATGGAAAGGGTTAAAATAACAGCATTTGGAATACCCTGGGGTGTCTAGTTTTCAAAAATATATGGTTTGAATGGGTTAAATTGAGTTAACCGGCTTCAAAGATGTTCCAAAGAGGAGATGGAGGCAGACTGACCAGATTTGTTAAAAAAGATTTGGAAATCATAAAACGCTGCTTGTACTTATTGCCCTATAACTTACAAAAAAACAGCAAAAAAACATAAAAACATTGGGTATTTCTAAACTCAGGACAAGTAGTAGAATCTATTTAGCTAGTTTTTTTACTTGCTTTTTTT
The DNA here is from genome assembly GCA_023333645.1 of Sceloporus occidentalis. Classification (NCBI taxonomy): domain Eukaryota; kingdom Metazoa; phylum Chordata; class Lepidosauria; order Squamata; family Phrynosomatidae; genus Sceloporus; species Sceloporus occidentalis. Next base: position 861,971 of record JALMGF010000227.1, read on the forward strand.
AGGTGAGTAAAAGATTTTTCAAATAAAAGTCATAAAATGTGTTTTTTTTTCAATTTTGCACCATGTTTTTTTTATTTTTTTTATAGTAAATAAGATGATACGATCAAAATAATGGTATCTGAAGAAAGCCCATCTTGTCCTGAAAAAAACAATATATAACTTATGTGGGTACACTAAATGGGTGAGGAGAAAATTACAGCTGAACACAAGCACCACAAAAGTGTCAAAACAGCCTCGGTCCCACAGGGTACAAAACGAAAAATGAGCCCGGTCCTTAAGGGGTTAAAGAAACATTGTTTTTCTCACTGCTGTTGATTTTTAAGGCTAGAACGGTATAAATGAAGAAAGAATTAAATGAAAACTAATAATTTTTAAATACATACAAAGCAATAAGACTCTGTGCTTTGGCATGTATCATGTATTATATTCAACCAAACAGATCCCCTGATATATGGGATACTGGATTGAAGAGCATTATAGGGGAAGTCTGATGAGACCCTCTCAATGTATATGTATAAAAAGTGCTGCCATTGATTTCAGTGGGGATGGTTTCCTGCCACTGATTGGCTGCTTCAAACCATGGAGGAGGCAGTGTACTGCATCTCTGCAGCTGCAGCTTATTACTAAGCTAAGGATGCTGCCTGGAACATTGGAATTAATTTTAATAAAAATGGCCCCTTTTACTCATTAACACAATATCAGTGTACACAAGTTTTACATGGTGTAGATGAATTTTAACTAATCTGATTATATTTTATTTCTCTTTTATCAATTAACATAGAACATTCATTGTTGGTTCATTATACTATTAACTTCACAAAGAGAATGCATTGTTTGGGTTGGCATTTGCTATAAAAAAGTTACACAAGTAAATTTACATCCAGCCAAATGATTTTAGTTTAACCCCTTAAGGACCGGGCTCATTTTTCGTTTTGTACCCTGTGGGACCGAGGCTGTTTTGACACTTTTGTGGTGCTTGTGTTCAGCTGTAATTTTCTCCTCACCCATTTAGTGTACCCACACAAGTTATATATTGTTTTTTTCAGGACAAGATGGGCTTTCTTCAGATACCATTATTTTGATCGTATCATCTTATTTACTTAAAAAAAAATAAAAAAAACATGGTGCAAAATTGAAAAAAAAACACATTTTATGACTTTTATTTGAAAAATCTTTTACTCACCTAAAAAAGCAAGTAAAAAAACTAGCTAAATAGATTCTACTACTTGTCCTGAGTTTAGAAATACCCAATGTTTTTATGTTTTTTTGCTGTTTTTTGTAAGTTATAGGGCAATAAGTACAAGCAGCGTTTTATGATTTCCAAATCTTTTTTAACAAATCCGGTCAGTCTGCCTCCATCTCCTCTTTGGAACATCTTTGAAGCCGGTTAACTCAATTTAACCCATTCAAACCATATATTTTTGAAAACTAGACACCCCAGGGTATTCCAAATGCTGTTATTTTAACCCTTTACATGCACCAATTATACAACTACACTTTGTCAAACTTTGTAATAGTAATTTTTTTTATTTTTTTTTCCACACAAATTGTATTTTAGTTATAGATATACAGGTGCTGGTATATGTCACTGTCAAACAACACCCCAATATGTGTTCAGCAACATCTCCTGAGTACAGTGATTCCCCACATGCATGGGTTTGTCAGATTGTTTGGCTGGTAAAAGGCTACTTTTGGGGCATGCGTAATTCAGGTGGTCATTTGGTCATTGTGCCTCCCTCTCCTCTTTGGAATATCTTTGAAGCCGGTTAACTCAATTTAACCCATTCAAACCATATATTTTTGAAAACTAGACACCCCAGGGTATTCCAAATGCTGTTATTTTAACCCTTTCCATGCACCAATTATAGAACTACACTTTGTCAAACTTTGTAATAGTAATTTTTTTTATTTTTTTTCCACACAAATTGTACTTTAGTTATAGATATACAGGTCCTGGTATATGCCACTGTCAAACAACCCCCCAATGTGTGTTCAGCAACATCTCCTGAGTGCAGTGATACCCGACATGCATGGGTTTGTCGGGTTGTTTCAGATTTAAAATGCCACATTTGGGAAGTGAGCTTTTTTTCTCCATTTTGGTCAGTCTGTACCTATGCCCTATCTTTGAGCTAGGCCACTCCAATTTACCCCATCAGCCATTTTTTTTATATATTAGACACCCCTTGGGTATTTGAAGTGCTTTTATTTTAACTCTTTGTTGAGATTTTTGAGAAATTTTAGCACTTGCTCAAAATAATAAACTTTTTTTTTCTTTTATTTTATTTTTTTAATACTTTTTTTATATTTTTTTTACACATTTTGCTGGTACTGGATGGTTCATCTAGTGACATCACTGCATAATTATTTTTAAATGTTAGCACATTTTTTTTAATTTTTTTTTTTCCATTTTTTATTTATTTTATTTTTTTTGAATATTTTACTAATCACATAGTGATTAGAAAGCTGGGCTCCATTGACTTGCATGGTTGAATGCAGTACCTGTATTCAACCAGCAAGTGGAGCCAGTTCTCTAGAGGGTCTGGAGACCCTCTAGCGAACTTTTTCGTCTTTATTGTTTTATTTCCCGGGCCGCCGCCATCTTGCTTGATGGCGAAGATCACCGGCAGCGACGGCTGTGACCGCTCTCCGGAGCGGTCCACAGCCCACCCAGAGGTAAGTGTTTGGTGTCGCTGGATGCCTCCTGATCGAGGCATTCCAGCGACACCGTTTAAGTTTAGGAGGCGATCGTTGATCGCCTCCTAAACGCTTTTAAAACGGGCGTCCGCCGCCATACAATGTATGGCGGCTGTTGACGCCCCGGGGAGGGGCCAGGCATGGCCCCCGATGCCGATCTCGGCCTTGCTGAATGCCTCGACATCGAGGCATTGCAGCAAGGCCGTTTAAGCGAAGAAAGTGATCCTTGATCACTTTCTAAGCTTATTTAATTTTTTGACGGTTCAGGACCGTCAAACGTCATTTAGTGACCTTCTTGTTATGACGGTCCTGAACCGGCAAAGGTCGCGAAGGGGTTAAGGAATCTTTCAAGAAAAGGCATGGAATTGTTTATGGTATTAAAAATGCCAGCATCACAGCTTATTCTCAAATTTTATTCTGTTACAGACTAGAAAAAAAGAAGACATTGTTCCGACTCCAGACTGCTTTGCCATAATATAACGAAGACATTGAACTCTCTGGAAGAAAATGTACTAAATTTCTACCATAAATGTGATTGTGGTTTTCTATCTTGTGTCCTTTTTTTTTTTCTTTCATATCACCAAGATGTTTCATGCTCTGGCCACATGCTCTAATGCTCGTTTTTTTACGAGCAAAACAATCAACAAAGAGAGTTTTATAAAAGTTGATACATGTAAATGAGTTTTGAGTGTATCCAAAAATAGTTGCAGTAATATATATCTGTGTGTGTGCACCTTATTTTTAGGACATGAGGGGATGTCCAACTGGAGGGCAAGGATATAAGGGATACTATAGATGCTGTGGACTAACGATGTTATATGCAAAGATGGATTTTACAAAGAAGCTGAAAATCATATAGGTTTAACACTTATGACGGTGCAACTGACTTTACATGAATTGCATAATATTGTGTTATTGGAGGTCCCTAGTGATTATTTTTTTATATCTCATCATCCCCTCATTAGGGCATCCTTATTTAAAAAAAAACAATAAAAGTAGGATTATAGATTACAATTTTATCACAAGACAGGAGGCTTCATATTGCTTCTTCCAATAGTAGCAAAAAACAAACTATACAGCAACTGAATAGTTAAAATATTTTGTTAGTTATATAATCTTTACTTTTTTAATGTATATACACTTTACATTTCTGTCATCTATTCATGTTTATTAACTGGTTGCTACTGTTTTGTGCATTTGTTTTTTTATAGCATGCAACAGTGTTTGCGGCCAAAGCAGCCCTGACGCTTTCTAGTTTGACTTTTCAAGGAGAAGTATCGGAGTGCTATTTTCATTTAATAAGAGCAATCTAAATTGGTTTTTAAAAACATGGAAGGCTAAACATATCTATGGTGTAATATATTTAGTTGTAATTAATTGAGTTAAAAATAAATTAAAGTACAAATATAATGTTATTTATTGAGTATAAATGTGTAGTAAAATAATTCTAATGCATCTGTCTGTGTTGCAGATTCTTTATGGCAGTGCTATGAAGTCCCTTCCTACGTAGACTTTTATTAGTCAGAATGGGTGATTAACAGTGACCTGTTGTATTGTTTACCATGGGTAGTATAATAAGGAGTCAGGATGCTTGTCTAGTATAGTGTGCTAATATACAAATAGCTAATATGCATCTGCAGGAAAAAAAACTTTTATTATACATAAGGTGGAACTGTTTATAAAAAGAAAACCTTTTTAAAAACGTGTTTTTAATCTCATACTAGTAATAAAGTTTTGTAGGAGTCAATCCTGTGGTATTTCTGTAATGGGTATGTACAGAGTCATGTGTAATGCATTATCCAGAAAAAAGGAAGTATCACTGTTGTGGCCATGTTATTTGTGAGGCCTATGCATTAGCTGTTTTGTTCCTCTTACCATACTATAGAAAATAATGAACTTTAAGTACTATCTTATATGTATAGATTGTAATTGTGGCACAGGTTTTATTATTTATATTATGACAAGAATGTCCCTGCTCATTGGAACATGCCATTGGTTGCTATGGATTTTACACCAGAACAGCTATTTGTGGGGAAAAAAATAGTTTCTAAAGGCTTCCCCAAGATGTGCTGTATCGTGCCTAATTACATGTATAATTAGAATCAAATGAACATAAATGTTAAGATACTTACTTATCTCTGGCATATGACAAGCTGCATGCTCCAAATTTTCTTTATTTGATCAGAGAAAATAATTACTGTTCTGACAAAATAAAAACTAATCCGTCATGCATAAAGAGGAGTATAAATCATGAAATGAAAATATAATTTTACCTCTCTACAAAGAAATGGTGAGGCCTCACCCTGAATATGCAGTGCAATTTGGGGCACCAGTTTTAAGAAGGATGTTATAGAGCTGGAGAAAGTACAGAAGAGGGCTACAAAGTTGATTCAAGGAACTGAGAATTTTAGTTATGTAGAAAGACTAGAAAAACTGAACTTGTTTTCACTTGAAAAGAGATGTCTAAGAGGGAATTTGATCACATTGTACAAATACATACAAGGTCAGTATAAACAGCTCTCTAGTGATCTGTTCACCAAGAGGTCTCTACAAAAGAAACGGGGTTATCAGTTGAGATTTTACCATCAGCAAATGAAAGGGTACTTCACAATAAGAACAATAAGAATATGGAACTCTACCTAAGGATGTTGTATTATCTAACTATGTGGATTTTTTTAAGAAAGGTCTGGATACTTTTCTGGTTAAGCATAACATAAAGGGCTACAACGGTTAAAAGGACAGTCGTATTAGCAAGTTGATCCAGGGAGTAACCTGATTGCCACTATGGAATCAAGGATTTTTTTCCATGTTGTGGCATAATTGGTAATTGTCCCAAGTAGGTTTTTCTACCTTCTTTTTGGTCAACTTTAGAACTAGGTATGTATAAAAGGTTGAACTCGATTGACTGAAGTCTTTTTTCAACCTACTATACTATACTGTACTTATTGCCCTATAATTTACAAAAAAACAGCAAAAGACCATAAAAACATTGGGTATTTCTAAACTCAGGACAAGTAGTAGAATCTATTTAGCTAGTTTTTTTACTTGCTTTTTTAGGTGAGTAAAAGATTTTTCAAATAAAAGTCATAAAATGTGTTTTTTTTCAATTTTTCACCATGTTTTTTTTATTTTTTTTAATAGTAAATAAGATGATATGATCAAAATAATGGTATCTGAAGAAAACCCATCTTGTCCTGAAAAAAACAATATATAACTTATGTGGGTACACTAAATGGGTGAGGAGAAAATTACAGCTGAACACAAGCACCACAAAACAGCTTCGGTCCCACAGGGTACAAAAAGAAAAAATGAGCCCGGTCCTTAAGGGGATAAAGTAACCTAAGGATTGGAAGCTGATTGGAGTGCTGGGGTTCTTTTCTGTGTTCAAACACACCAGGACAGGCTCTGCCACACCAACATCCAAACACACGCCCCAGGACAGGCTCTGCCACACTGACACCCGAACACACACACTAGGACAGGCTCTGCCACACTGACACCCAGACACACACATCAGGACATGCTCTGCCACACTGACACCCAGACACACTCACACCAGGACAGGCTCTGGACAGGCACACTGACACCCAAACACACCAGGACAGGCTCTGTCACACCGACACCCAAACACACACACCAGGGCAGGCTCTGTCACACCAACACCCATACACAAACAAACACCAGGACAGGCTCTGCTACACTGACACCCACACACACACCAGGACAGGCTCTGCCACACCGACACCCAAACACACACACAGCAGGACAGGCTCTGCCACACTGACACCCAATCACAAACACCTGGACAGGCTTTGTCACACTGACACCCGCATCCGGAGGGTTTCCACGGACGGTTTCACTCAGCCTGCCTGTGGCATCTTTGCCCCCAAAACAGCTTGCCTGTGGCAACTTTGCCATCAAAACAGCCTGCCTGTGGCATCTTTGCCACCAAAACAGCCTGCCTGTTGCATCTTTGCCCCCCCTTACACATCCATGCTATCACACACACATATTCATTCACTCTTTCACAAATATTTATTCACTAGTTCACAGATAATTATTCATTCATTCAGATATTCATTCATACTTTGATACTCATTAATTCCCTCATTCAGATACTCATTAATTCCCTCATTCAGATACTCATTTACATATACTCATTCACATTCATTCACTCACTCCTTCACATATACTCATTAATTCATTCTTTCATTCAATCTCACATACTCCATACAGCCTCCCTCACCCCCTTACCTGAACTAATGATGTACGCGCCGCTCGCAGACTTCTGCAGATCTGCACAGGGGAAGCAGACCTGCAGGAGCGCAGGTTCCGTTGGATTCCTGCGTCCCCCTGGCGGTAGAAGAGACGCTGCTCACGCGCGTCTGCCAGGTAAGTAGCGGGCCCGCTGCTAGAGTTGCGGGCCCGGTCGCAGTTGCTGCGGGCTTAAGGGGCAGGTGCCCCTTTTGCCCTGCATTAAGGACGGCCGCATAGGCCCAGTCAGTGCGGTCCTGACTGGGCCTATTTTAAGGTAGGGGCCTGGAGCTGCAGCTCCATTAGCCCCTAAATCAATCCGGCCCTGCCGCGGCCTGGGCTGGCCCGGTTAGCCCGATGGCCAGTACGGGCCTGCCTGATGGTATATACTTCACACTTGGCACAACCAAGATCCAGTTAAATTCAACAGCCTTAACTTAATCACTTCATTGATAGCAACATGTTGTTTTAGTTCATTTACTTTTGAGAATGGTTATGTCCGCTGTATAAGTAAATCCATTTGTTGGCTACTTAAGTAATCAAATTAAAGTTATATATGATATTGGAAATGTTTAAAGTATTTTCAGGAAATCATTAGCTTTATTTTGTGTAGCATTTTAAAAATATTTATATCTTATTATGCTTAGTAAGGTACCAGTAAATGAAAATATTGCATTGTTCCCAATCCCTGGTTATTTTCAAAACAATGAGTGTTGAAAGGAAAAGCTGTGTTTCGTGACATTCATTCATTTCTATTTATTTATATTTCCATGCCACCATTGTGGACATTTTGGGGTCAGATTTATGAAGTAATGAGATGCATGCCAAATTATACATGCTCAGTTTTGCTGCTGGGCTATAGCGTATTGTTTGAGAACAGAAAAATACATAGTTAAAGCATTTTAGCATGAATTCAAATAACTTATAAATAAAATATTCCCTAAGTAAGAAGTTAAGTATGTCTTGGTGATGTATAACTATATTCCTAATCACGAGTGCTTGTTTTATTATATTTTTCAATAAACTCTCACAATTGAGACCACAATGCAGCATAAAGCGTGCACCTAAAGTATAACCACAAGTGGGTCAGAATGTTTTAATTCAAATATCCTTTATGTGATGGTGTGACTAAATTAAGAGTGTAATATTTGTGTACTGAAGGTAATAAAAATACATATTCCTCTCTTCCTGTCTTCACAGCAAATTCCTATAGTCTATGGAACAACCTCCTTATTTCAAATAGTTTACATTTTCAAGTTAGGGAAATGCAAAAAAAAAAATCCCAGGCAGTTAATCCTGAACATTTAAAATATTGTGCATACAAAAATAGAATCTAAAGGTTGTTTCAAAGTGTTCCGGCTGTGTTTAATTTTCCTATTCCCCTTTTTTAATAAATTTTGCCTATTTTTAAGTACTGTTGCTACAGATTGAAAGGATTTTTTAGGCATTGCATTGTGACATTGTGCAATCAATCAGTTCTACAGACATGCTTGCTCTGAATTATCTTTGAAATGTATTTTGCATGTAAACCTGGGTAACATTTGCTTCCAAGCAATGCGCATAAGAACACATGGACATGTAAGGTTAAGTTGTGTTTCTCTGAGGAAGCAAAATATAAAATTTTTAGACATAAGTTATGTGTTATACAAGATGTGTGCATAGGTTGTGAAAAGGGTTCATTCCTTTTTTTAAAAAAGTTTTACAGTTGTTTCTTGAGATTGTTACCACAAATTATACATGCTGAGTGAATCAAGACTATACCGAGTTTATAACTTGTTTATTCTTTCAAAAGGTTGTGGGAAAATGGATGGGGTAAGAAATGTTAAAGGACAAGATGATTTCCTGCCAAGTCCATTTGGAGCTGGACACTAGCTCCTGGATGGCGCCAGCTTGCCGGTGGTAAAGTGATACGTCTATGGCAGGCTTTTTGCAAGAAAATATGCCAGCTTTTGCTTCTGAGACTTAAAACACTTTATGTGCCCATTTACTGTTATGATTCTGGCATATAATGGAGAAAAAGTGAAAGATCTAACAACTTGTGATGGTGGCATAAGAATGTTTGGAGTAAAGCCTGAGTTGTATAGATTTGTGTACATTACAATGACAATACAAAGGAGACATGGCTGTAACCCCTCCCCCCATATACAAGAACTGGCCTAATCAGGTGACTTTTCATTTAAAAAGATTTTTAAATAGATTTAGAATAGAAGTATAATCTTCAAACACTATAAGTATAGTCCACCAAAGGTTACAACAAAGAAAACCTTAATTAACAGAGCATAGATAACTATTTAAAGAGCAGAGATCTTCAAGAAGCTTGAGTTGGCAGTTAAATCAAGTTTTTAAGAGAAAGTTGGGACACTTACTTGCCTGATTTCACAGGTATTCCTCATGTGCACTATGTGCAATTCACACATCCATGCACCTTTTAAAAGTGCTTAACCAGTTGAGTAGGAACCAGCTCAATGATGCAGACATAGCCTAGTTCACATCCAAGACATACATCATGTATGCAGCATCTCTTACAATTAGAACCAAAACTCTTAGCTGGGACTATATGGTGCTCACTTGTTGTGTTGCCTTCAACTTGAAGACTTTGTGGGGTTTTTTATTAAATCTCTAGCTGTACCTGAGGTCAGATTGATGTTTGCTAGCCAGATTTACGTGTATGATTTTTAAAAATGGCCTCAGGCTTGCCCAGGAATCAACTTGCAAGCACATAATGACTACCAAGATCTCACATGATGACTCCTCAGCACTGGCAGAATGACTAAAGGACTGACTAAAAGCACATACTTGACAGCAATTTTTTTCTATGAACTTGTGAGTTGCCTTACTTGTTGGATTTTGTGAAAGGTTAGTCATATCAGTTGAGTTACAGGTTTCAGTGAAACACAAGTTTTTAGACAGATTTGCTTTTAGTTTGGGCAGTTTTAACTATGCACCATATTTATCAATGTAAAATATCTCTGTTGTAGAGTGCCAATCTTTCGTAGCTTTATTTATATTTATATTGATTGCTTTAAATTTTAAATTTTACATCAGAGTATTTCCATTATATACTATGCATGTATGGAAAAGGAATGCTTTACTACAGTGCCAGTCATAATGGCCATTGGTAAGAACAATTTTTTTGCCACTTACAAAACAGAGTAATATATTTGCACTCTAGTCTACATAAACAAATACAGATAGATAGATAGATATATAGATAGATATATAGATAGATAGATAGATAGATAGACAGATGTATATCTCAATGTTTACTAAAAGACTAGATAATAATACAATACTTATCTATGCAATTAACTATGCTTAGATTTGATTTCCTTAACAGTAGGAGCAAAGGAAGAACTACTATAGTGCTTAGTTAAAAAAAAACCCATATTCAAATCTAGAAAGGGGGATTGATTTTTTGTTTTTTGTTCTAATAAAAGCCCCAGCCAATTAGGTTGGAGTGTTTTATGTGGACATCATATGACCAGGAAAAATGGACAGCGGGAAGAATCCAATCTCGATATACATTTTTGCTGAATTACTCACTTTAAAAAGTCTGGCAAAAGACAAGGTAAATTCATGTATAACATTTTGACATTAAGATACATAAATTGCCTAGGGAAAACGAAGTCTAAGAAACTAGCAGAATCAGCAAAAGACTTATGGTGTTTTTGTCTAACTCATAGTATAATATTACAAGCAGAATATTCAATTATACTACCAGTCTGGACAGCTCTGGTAGACCAAAGAGATTTGATGTTAAGCAAATAAACTTTTCAGAAAATGTAAGTGTTATTAGGTTCTATATACCTATACTTCATGTCTGAATCATAACCTAACAACATGTTTTGCAGTTAGGAGGCTAAGCCATTGGATGCCTTTTGTTAGGAATGGTCAATGACAATAAATTCTGTTTTTTTCCACCCTTCATTATAATTTGATAAAATTTGTATTCCATACATACAGATCTAATCATAATTGTGTTTTTTTCTGTCTTTCTCCTGCCCCAGGCTGGCCCTGGACACATTGTATGTCTGTGTTTGTGTATGTGTTATACTGAGTGTGCATGTGTGTAAGTCTATGTGCTAGTGTTACGGGGGATCAAGAGGCCAAGGGTGCTGGCCCTTCCCTGCAGGGCCAGGTAAATGCTTCCTGCAGCAGAAGCGCATTGTGTTGGATCTTAATAATGTATAGTGAAGTCAAGGAGCTGAAAAACTACTCTCCCACAAACTCTCATGACAACTTTCCCTTTACCTTAATAAACTCCTTTGTCTTAAGAGCGTGTGGGACATCAGAGCTTTGGAAGTTTTAAGCAGAACTTCGATTCCTTATAGAGTTGTATTCAATATAATGTGAAGAACATACATTACTACAGTTTTTATCCATGTTTTCGAGGCAATCCTGTGTTTGTGTAGTGTTGTCTTTACAAATTGTGTAGACAACAATACTCGTTTGCACCTCCCTTTTTTCTGTTTTAGTTAGCATTCTTTTTATGCATTATTATAATTTGATATACACTATATGACCAAATGTATGTAAACACCTCACCATCACACCTAGAGTATATGAGCTTGTTGGACATGCCATTCCAAAACCATGGGCATTAATATAAAGTTGCCCTCAACCCCTCCCCCCTACCTTTGCAGCTATAACGCCTCTGGGAAGGCTTTCCACAAGATTTTGGAGCATGTCTGTGGGTATTTTTCTACACAAAACAGTGTGCTTTATACCACTTTAGCTGCATTTGGCATTCCACACGTGTGCAGTGGTGGCCCCAACTATTCACCTGCCCCACTCATTTTTTGGCATCCATCAATCTTCTGGAATATCTGACTTAACCATTTCTACATTAAGGGGACCAGGGTGATTAACGGTTCGTTCAAATATGAGTAGGTTACTTAAGATCTACATAGCCCTTCATAACCTAAACCGAAAGTTTTAGGTTGAAAATCCCATTTAAAAAGGTTGGGAATTAATATAAAATGCAATATTTTTACAGAAACTGTTGTTTTTAAATAATTGTGGTATTGAAAGTTGACAGCGTATAATGTGATTATCAAAAACAGAAACAGTGGTCATTTAAAAAAAAACAGGTTATTAAAACAATATTTTTGGGAACATTTAATACATTGTTCAAATTTTAATCTCTTAAAGGCAATATGATTCAATTGTTAACTACAGAGAGGTTTCAATGTAAAAACATTAATTCATTTGCTTTTTATACTATTTAAAAGACAATTCCAGTTATTAGTGTTATATTTAAAAGGTCTGCATTATTATTCATCTCCACTAACTTATTTCTGCTTCATTATTAAGTTGCTGATTGTTGTCGATTGGTTAAAATAGCAGCTGTACGGATGAAAAAAGAAAAAGTGAGTGTACTTCGCTACAGTAAATTGGTTAGATAATGCTGGCTCTGCCATGGGCTGCCACCATTCTCAGCGTTATTCATGTGAACTTTTTAACTAGATATCTCCAAAACGATTACTCTGATTGACAAGCAAAAATGTAAGGTAGGTAGGGGTGGAAGAAGATAAGAAATACATTTCATATTCTAAATCCAATAACAAAATGACAATTTGCATGCTGTTAAATGCCCTGCAAAATATGTATTTTCTTGTGTTTGAGGCTGGAAAGTTCCTTTAAACCTAATCTCACGAAGAGCTAAACAGCCATGGGTACGCTTGTTTACCGTTGTTTTTCATAACAATAACATTTAAGTAAAGCTTTCTAATGTATGTGTACAGTTTATTATTACTTTGAATTAGATCCAACAGGATCGGTTAATGTATCAGCTATGATACCAGATGTTACCTATTTCAGGCATGTATAAATTTTGTGTGAGTAAATTTTAATCTTGCATGTTCTTTCATCGACCAAAGATTCATAATGTTAAAACAGGTTCTCCTCAGTTTATTCACCGTGTTGTTGTGACACTGTGCCCTGGATTGACATAATTCTACAAAACATGCTTGCTGTTCACTAAATATGTTTTTAAGCAAGTATACAGTATGTTCTTAATAGTATTCAAAAAAGTTCATAAAGTGAAAATACCACCGTTTATTCTGTTTGGTATTTTTTAATATAGCATAGTACACTGAATAGGATTAAAGGGTTAGTAATGTGTTAATATAAATTTATTTGTAATAGGTATATTAGTATATTATTCCTGGATGTCATTGGCCTGCAAGGACCCACACAGCAGACTTGCCCAGGGAGCTGTAAAATCAGTGAAGATCAGTGGAGACCAGATCTCTATTACAACTCCACTGTGGCCTCCTTGCTTCGCTCTGAAGTTGAGCGCTGCAATGTGGGTCATCGGGTAAGTGGTGCAGGTGACCATGCCCATAGTCTAGCCCACTACCATCTCTAGCCACACCTCAAAACCCAGGTATCTCAATTTGGAAATGAGTTATGAGCTTATGAAAAAACTGCACATTATGCTATTGCATTTTTGCAGTGTTTATCAACCTTTTTTGCCTATGGTCCTTTACCGACGTTGTTTTTCTACTGTGGCCCCCTGGCCTGGTCCTGTCACTAGATTGTAAATAGAGTACATATTTTGTATTTAAAATAATCTTAGTAATGCCGTGTACAATACCAAATTACATACAAAATGTTACTCTTAATATAATTAATTAGTTGAGTAATGTGAGCCTTGGGGAACAGATGCATATCAGGTTCCATTACAGTGATAAGCAAAGATTACCCCTGTCCACTATGTCCAGCCTGCCAGCTCAACTGTCTTAAATGTAATAGTGATAACTCTTAATGATAACCTGCTTTGCAGGTGTAGAGAAATCCGGCCAACCATAACCCACAAAAATTGCCAGTCATAAGTGGACATTTAATCTAAGCAAAACAAGGTTGATGGACAGCAAAACAATGTGTAGGGTGTGTGAGCAGTTGGGGCCACCATTACGCCCAACTTATACTCTGTAATATCACTGATGGTTTCATAAGCAATTATCTATTCTGTGTTGCAGGGAATGTGCACCTGAGGAGAGAGCAGGGGTCACCAGTCCTCCCACATGTTTCACATATAATACGATCCACATATCTTGTGGTTGTTGCTAAAACTGAAAGATTCACACACCAGTTTTATCATGACCTGTCAGTAATGAATGGCAAATGCATGTTAAATTGCTTCAATATCAGTTTAATATTGAAGATAGTGGCATGTGGGTGATTCTCTGGGTACAATAACTCCCCTTCTCGGAAAAGAACATACCTCATTTAGTTGTTATTAGTCATACCTACTAATAACATCGGTTTCTATATCATTTGTAATGAATTTCAAACTTTTCTATGCAGACAAAGCATTATAGAACACACAAGCCAGGAATTTCTGTCACTTTTGTTTTGGTAGTATTTGTAGGTGTGTCTGTGGGTCACTGAATGAACGACTGTGGGGTTGTTTTTTTTGCTTTTTTTCTTGGCTCCGACGCTGAGAAAATTTACTTTGTAGTTATTTAACCACCATGGCCTGGGAACACCTGGCCAGTCAACAATTCCAAGCTTCCATTCTTTGTACAGTTTGTTGACCAAGAGCTCATCCATGCTGTGTGACCTCTAGGTTGTGTTGAAATGAAGTCCATGTGGGCAAGAATTTATTCCTTAGCTTTTATTGAATTCTTTGTTTATTTTTTAGTTACATTCATAAGAAAAACAGAAGAAAAAAAATAAAATAATACTTAATACGCATCAAAAGTCAATGTTTGTGAATTGTAAATTTACAAATTTCATCTTGCATCTTTAGAGGGGAGGCAACTTAAAATGTGAGACACTACACCATCCTTCAAATGGTAGGGGGACTGACCCCCCTGTACCATCAACCTGTGTGCAGTGGGTTGGGGATATTAAAGAATGAGCCCCCTCAGACCCTATACTGTACTAGGATTTAGTGTTAAAATACAATAGAATACACAGGAGATATGTGGTTAATCTAGGGTCACCATATCTGCCTGATAAACTGGGACAATATTGGAATAAAGAGGTAAGTCCAGAGCATCTGACTTACCTCTTTATGACACAGAAACAGGAAAATAGAAGCGGAGGAAAAGTAATGGCGTGTTATGTGGTAGTGGTGGGGCAGCTTGCACTGTGCGAGCTGTATAGAAAAGGGGCACCCCATGAGATTAGGGTTTAATGTACAGTTAACCCTTTAGAGAGGCATGTAGCCCACCCATAATGCCCCCTCCCACATTCCTTGTCATGCTTAATATAAAATAAATTAGATAAATTATGTTTTTTTTTAAATTCCAATAACTATCCTTTACTATCCTCCTACCTCTAAGTTACCCAAGAAGGGGAATGAGAGCCATTGAGTTCACCCTTTGGGTATCATGAGGGTGGACAATGAAAATGAAAGGATTCCACATATGGAAAAACATCTTTCCACTTTCTTTACAACTTACTTTTTAGGTGTCAAGTGGTTGAGGGATATATTTATTTCTAAATATCTGTTTAATTTTATCTAATAGTTTATTTTATTTTTTATTTAACTTGCATGCGCTCATCTGAAACCCTCAAAATTTAAAGGAGCAGGTATTCCTTGGATTTTCGTTTTGAATAAAACATTGTGACATACATAACTATGTCTATGTAAAGCAAATTACATGTATTACATTTTAGGTTATTACAATATAATGCAAGTATTAATAATGCAATGCCATTTATACAGTTAAAATATTATGGAATTATTTACTTTAATAACAGTAAGGAGTATCTGCCATACGCATTTGGGCCCTATTTTTCCAATAGGGTTTTTTTTATTGAATGGAGTTTATGCTAGGATTTCATATTTGTTACATAAAGCTGCAAAATACTAACTCTCCTGTCTGGACTTATAAATTTTAGCATCAGCTCATTATGTAACAGATTGCTATTCCATCATGGAATATGATGCAGAGACATGTGGAAACATTTAAATTCCTTGGAATATATGAATGGCAAAAAAGTCAACTACAAGTAAATATTCACTCTGTGACGGATGAGGACACTGCCTAACAACAATCAAAACTTGAATTTTCTACGCATAAAATATTTGTATTTTAAATCTTTAAAATCATAACACAATCTGTTTGTTACTTTATGGATCCTAATATGCAGTTTGCAATATATTTCCATTACGGGAGAAAGGGAAAACATAAGTGGTAATATATCACAGATGACACGCGCCTGTCAATGTGTTTGTTGAGAGCACACAGAGGTTCCTGGCCCCCATCACTAAGATATTTACTTTCTAATGAGTCTTGAATGATTTCCAAGTTGGAAAGACGAACAGCTAACTAGCTACACTATAGAACTGTATGTTTCTCTCCTTTGGGAATGACATCACTCAGTGATTTAATTTCTCCTGACTTTTTTCCCTATTATACTCTGGGCTTCTACGTGATTACCCACCTCCAAAAAAGACTGACCTAATTGATTTCACGGGGCTGACTTATAAACACTTGTAATTGATTATGATTGGAGTTAATAGTCTGGCTTGTGAGTTCTGTGGTAGAGCATATGGCATGGCAGAAAATAAGTTGCATATGTTTAAATAAAGACCTGAAAAATGTAATCAATATGACCTCAGATAGGCTTGTATTTAAGTACGTTGTTTATTGTCTGTGCATAAAAGAAAAACAAGTAGCGTTTGGTGAACTACCGAGGAATGCTCTTAATGCTTTGCTGCGGTTTTCTGATAACGCCCAATTTTTACTGAGCAGCTTTGTTTTATTTGCCCATCTCCAACAAATTCATCTTGAGACTCAGTTCTATGTAAAGTGCTAAAGATGTTGGAGAAATTGCATTTGACAGTACAGAAGGTCTGCCACCTGGCTCCCAAACACCTACGCGATTCCAAGGAGTACAGGTTTTCTAAATTAGCTTGGAAAATGCTTCAAAAGAAAGAGGGGGCAGAACTGAGACAGGAGATTTACTCAGCGTCTTCAGTGAATCTACATTTAAATAACCAAGACATGTTCTCATTGAACATGTCATGCCCTTAAACAATACACAGACACAATAACATACATGAGGCCCAATATTTCAAGGAAACACTGTATTTTGTGTAAATATGGTTTGTTTTGAATAAAAGACATAGGATGCTCTGTATAAAAGTAATTCTGATGCAGAGTTTACGTTGAGGTCTTATCTCCATAGCAACCAATGTCATGGGCCAATCAACATGAGCGTTATATTGGCTGCTGTGCTTACCTCAACGCGCATCACTTTTTATACATAATTTCTATGGTGTTTAAGATATAAATTCCATAAATTTAATAGTTTTATGATGAGCAAAATAGCAAAAGGCCTATGTCTTACAAATTAGTAAGTATAATAATACTAATAGTGATGACATTGTATGTATGTATAAAAAAAAACCTTGTATGCTCGTTTGAGCAGGGCCATTCTCCCTTGTTGTTTCTGTAAGTCAAATTGTTATGGTATATACTACTTGTGATGTCCTGTTTACCTATTGTACAGTGCTGCGGAATATGATTCAGTACGGTAGAGGGCTTTTGTCACTATTTTGCGCACAATAAGTTTACAGAGTCATTTCACAGATTTACTTGCTTAAGCAGAGGTGTTGCTATCTTGTACTGATGATATCGTATAGATACAACTTGAGTTGCCACTTTGCTCAAAGCTATGTACATATACTATGCTAAGTGTGGGTAAGCAGGTGCTTGGCTCAGCTCCCCATGTAAGCTGGAACTGGCTTAACTGCTTTCTTCCTTACATTATATTTCTGGATCTGCACAATGACATGTTTGCAGAAGGGATGTTGGGTACATTTGTATGTTAGCACCAGGAAGTGGGCTGTGGAATGGCTCATCCACGTAAATATAGGTACATAATCAAGTCATTTATATTGTATATGTAATTGTATACATCTCAACCAAAAAATTATGGGGCGCAGGTACATATAAGGGAAACAAACAAAAACAATATAGTGTAGAATATAAGACCAATTTTATGTGTGGGTAAAGTGTTGCACTCACAAGTGGAATAGATGATTCAGACCCATCCAAGTTGAATGCAATAATGTCTTTAATAATCTTCGTTGACTCTAAAAAATAAACTTAAAATAGTGCAATATCCAGGTAAAGAATTAATGTCACCAGTAAAGAATGCACTCACAATTGGTCCATGCACCCAAAGTGCTTGAAGCGTGTAAATGAAAAGTCCACCAGTTGTGGGATGTAGAATAATCCAAATAGATCCTTCTAAACGCGTTTCGCCGACTTGGCTTCTTCAGTAGAAGTATAATCGATCCGGTAAGTAATTTGTTCCGTTGTTGTACTTTTTTTATAACTGTTTCCGTGTATACGTCATCCCACGCCGTCAAGCAGGTAAGTGAAAATGCATTCGGCTTCCATACCCGAAGGTGAAAAGATAGACAGAGAGATTTCATTTAAGTGATAGCAGACATCCAGATCTCTATAACATTTACACTATACCTCATTCACATCACCAACTCAACATATTATATTCATAGTTACATTTTATTTCACAAATACACAGACAAAATATACTTTAGACACTTAATGTATTCATTTTATTCACATTAAAATAACAGAGATATTGATTTCTGTGATATTCAAATCACATTCCACTACATCTCACTATAATAAATTAAATATTTAATTTCTAACACTTTGTTCTCTATTTAAGAATCACCGTCACAACTAAATATATCTACATTGCACAATTAAAAATCCTTTATATATAAGTATACACAAATATATACATAAATTAAATGTTCTTTTGGTGGACTTGTCTTTCTCTTCGCCTTTTCTCCGTCTTCTCTCCGTCTATCTCTTCACCTTCGGGTATGGAAGCCGAATGCATTTTCACTTACCTGGTTGATTACTCCTAACTGCATGTTTTTTTAACCCAACCCCCTGGAATGACCATTATGATCATTCCAAGTAAAAGCTGAACCGCCCATGTTCTCATGAGAACTTTATAGATACACACGGAGGGTTGGAGACATATGGAACGCAGCAACACCAACAGAGGAGAAGCGGATGACGTACGCGACAGTGCGCGATGACGCACACAAGACGGGACAACAACAACAGACAGGAAACGGACGGCGTGGGATGACGTATACACGGAAACAGTTAAAAAAAAGCACAACAACGGAACAAGATTACTTACCAGATCGATTATACTTCTACTGAAGAAGCCAAGTCGGCTAAACGCGTTTAGAAGGATCTATTTAAGTTTATTTTTTAGAGTCAACGAAGATTATTAAAGACATTATTGCATTCAACTTGGATGGGTCTGAATGTCAGGACCAGGGCGAGCAGGTCGGGTAGGAGTCTATGTGCAGGGGATACGGGGAACTCTGTCTGTACCCCTTTATGCATGGTGACACTGAGATAGGTACAGACAGAGTAGCAGGACTGGATAGGACGAGAGACAGGAGCTGAGGCAGGTACAGGCTCGGGAGCTGAGGCAGAGAGACGGGAGCTGAGGCAGGTACAGGCTCGGGAGCTGAGGCAGACGGGAGCTGAGGCAGGTGCAGGCTCGGGAGTTGAGGCAGAGAGACGGGAGCTGAGGCAGGTGCAGGCTCGGGAGTTGAGGCAGAGAGACGGGAGCCGAGGCAGGTACCGGCTCGGGTGCAGGTACAGGTACAGGCTCGGGTGCAGGTACAGGTACAGGCTCGGGTGCAGGTACAGGCTCGGGTGCGGGCCCACTGGCAGGTAAGCCCACAGGCAGGTTCAGGCACAGGTACAGGTACAGGCTCGGGTGCGGGCCCACTGGCAGGTAAGCCCACAGGCAGGTTCAGGCACAGGTACAGGTACAGGCTCGGGTGCGGGCCCACTGGCAGGTAAGCCCACAGGCACAGGTACAGGCTCGGGTGCGGGCCCACTGGCAGGTAAGCCCACAGGCACAGGTACAGGCTCAGGTGCGGGCCCACTGGCAGGAAAGCCCACAGGCAGGTTCAGGTACGGGTCCAGGTACAGGTTCAGGCACAGGCGAGGCCCACTGGCAGGGCGGACGGGAACGGAGGCCCACTGGCAGGGCGGACGGGAACGGAGGCCCACTGGCAGGGCGGACGGGAACGGAGGCCCACTGGCAGGGCGGACGGGAACGGAGGCCCACTGGCAGGGCGGACGGGAACGGAGTACCGCTAGGCCAGGCACGGGTACAGGAACAGGCTCAGGCACGGGCCCACTGGCAGGTAAGCCCACAGGCAGGTTCAGGCACAGGTACAGGTACAGGCTCGGGTGCGGGCCCACTGGCAGGTAAGCCCACAGGCACAGGTACAGGCTCGGGTGCGGGCCCACTGGCAGGTAAGCCCACAGGCACAGGTACAGGCTCGGGTGCGGGCCCACTGGCAGGAAAGCCCACAGGCAGGTTCAGGTACGGGTCCAGGTACAGGTTCAGGCACAGGCGAGGCCCACTGGCAGGGCGGACGGGAACGGAGGCCCACTGGCAGGGCGGACGGGAACGGAGGCCCACTGGCAGGGCGGACAGGAACGGAGGCCCACTGGCAGGGCGGACGGGAACGGAGGCCCACTGGCAGGGCGGACGGGAACGGAGGCCCACTGGCAGGGCGGACGGGAACGGAGGCCCACTGGCAGGGCGGACGGGAACGGAGGCCCACTGGCAGGGCGGACGGGAACGGAGGCCCACTGGCAGGGCGGACGGGAACGGAGGCCCACTGGCAGGGCGGACGGGAACGGAGTACCGCTAGGCCAGGCACGGGTACAGGAACAGGCTCAGGCACGGGTTCGGGCTCAGGCACGGGTTCAGGCACAGGCACGGGTTCAGGCACAGGCACGGGTTCAGGCACAGGCACGGGTTCAGGCACAGGCACGGGTTCAGGCACAGGCACGGGTTCAGGCACAGGCACGGGTTCAGGCACAGGCACGGGTTCAGGCACAGGCACGGGTTCAGGCACAGGCACGGGTTCAGGCACAGGTAGCGGCTCAGAGCAAAGGCAGTCCTACAACTTCAATGCCAAGGCCCTGACTGATGGGCAGGGCAGGTCTTATAAAGGCAGGCTTCACTCAGTTCATGAGGCGCAGCTGTACCTGATAATCAGGTTCAGCTCACTCCAGAGGGAGGAGGGTGGCCACTAGTGGTAGCAGATGTGTTAGCTTGATGTATGATTCAGCCATGGTTCAGGGAGCAGAGAATGGATCCTGACACTGAATCATCTATTCCACTTGTGAGTGCAACACTTTACCCACACATAAAATTGGTCTTATATTCTACACTATATTGTTTTTGTTTTTTTCCCTTATGTGTACCTGCGCCCCCTAAATTTTTTGGTTGGTTTGAATTTCTACACCCTGAGGAAGAGTGTCTTTTTTGGGTTGCTGCAGTCCTATTTGGGAAGTATTATTTGTATTTACCCTTTATTTATCACATAGCACGTGAGTTTAGGTTTATTCGCGTTTCATTGTATACATCTGTCTATCATCCTTAACTTGCCTTAGAAACTGCAATTTTAGGATTTAGACTTTTTCTTGTGGTAGGGCTTGTTAATGATTGTTCTAAAGATCGATGGGAAGGCAAAAATGTCTTGTTCTTAGAGAGAGAAGGGGAAAACACAACTGAGTAAGGATGTTGAGAAGAAACTAAGGGCATTGGCGATAGGGTTGGAAAATGTCAAGATAGCAGAGAAAGTGAGTGTTGGGTTGTGACATGAAATTTTCTTCTGTAAACTGGACCCGAATGGCATTTTTTTCTGCTCTTAAAAAAGATTTTGTTTATGTTGGTTTTAGTTGCTAAAGTGTGTCTGTAATGGTCTAATTGCATGTGTAAATAGCCACAGTAACAGAATTGGTAATGGCAAGAGTTGAGAAACATGCTATAAAGCATAAGGTCTTAGGAATTTATACTTAAACAAATATGTCTTCAAAAAATGTTTCACAACCTTTAGAAATTAATATTAGAAATAATAATTACAAATAATTTCCTATGGTTTAAATATAACTCATCCCAGACTCCTAAATTTCTAAGACACAGTAAGAAAATAATGAAGCAAACCTACTTGTGAATATTTAGACAAGCCATTTTTAATTCTATGTTATGAATCCTGTGATATGTGGGAAGTTGTTAACCTAGGATTCACATCGTCCATGTAATTCTATTTTACGACCAGTGTGAATATACCATCCATGTGCTATTATATAAATGGAACAGTTTAGAAACTATTATTAATTATATGTAATAGACTTTGAATGTTTAAGATAGGCCATACCAGTGTGATGCCCTTCGGCAACAGATTTTAGAGCTTGAAGAAGGTATTGCTACTGAACCAACATCCTCTATACATGAGTCATTATCCAGTCTCTGCATCACTATTCTTCATCCCCACATAGGTCCCATTATGCATTTCTGTGTCAATTACTTCTGCACTTAATATAGGTTCTTCATAATATCTCCATTCCACCTACCATCCTTTCCCGGTATCACCAATACACTTGGCTTAACTTTATTTGCATTGTCTGATGTCTTGATTCCCCTGTCCATTTGCTAAATTGTCTTCAGTTTAGAAGTAATTTGGAGAATTGCATCTTGATCTCTTCATGTCAATAATCAAAGTATCGTATAAAAGACGTTCTGTGGCATATTCAGACAGCCCTCATTTTACATCAAATTCACTTACGGCAAGTTTATCTTATCAGCAGATGTGGCAGAAGTTAATAAAGTAAAGTCATTTAATTTTGCATGAGATAAGCATGTGGCTATCCTGGATATAAGACGAGACCACTGGCAGATTACGATTTGACAGGAACAATGGGCAAATAGGCCAAATAGTTCTTTATCTATTCTATGTTTCCAATGTTTCAATTTAGACATGCAAAATGATCTAACATTGTAATAGGCTATTAAAGGCGAAAGGAAATAAATATACCTAAATAATATTTCCATATAATGCAAGCATTAAACAATGTTTCCTTATATTAGAAGACATCACAATGCAAGTTATACACCTGCAAACAATCCAAAGACTGAACTATTTTCCAAGCTTAGTTTTTTCCCTTGACAATCAGTGCATGTCCTCATTTTATGTGACTTTGCAAAGTGACATTAAAAAACCTTAAGTAACCTCTAAGGCACTTTTTGGTAAAATCACAGATGTAGTTTGCATGGGTTAGAGGATTGGAAATGCATATGAACATCTGGATTTGCTATGTGGGCTCTTCAATGTGAGCTTTAAATATTTTGAAATAAACCTACAAATTTACACTTGGCACAACAAGTAAAGCAAAGGTTTTATCTTAGGTAGAACCCTTTAAAGCAGCTCACAGTAAAAGGAAATGTACCTAACATTTACAAGCAGTCTACTTAGAACATATTTTTAATATATATAATAAATGTAGCCAGAATGTAGTTTATGTTGTGGGATTTATTTCACAATTATCAGTAAGCTGTAAAACAGTGAAACATTATGAGAGTTATAGCTCCACAACTGCTCTGTCAGTATCAGATGCTTAGAATATACATTGAACTGATAATTAAACACGTAACATAAATAATATATGTCAACACATTTATTTAAAAAAAAAAAAATAGAAACAGAAGAAACAAAAAATTATGTTTATATATATATATATAAAACAATGTGCCAAAGATGTGAAAGACGCCATATGGTTTTACATTTTGGTTTCTACACTGTTTATTTTCTAACTGTGCCGATTTGCATGTTTAGAATTGTTTATGTTTAGTATGCAAACGTTTGCCATCAGCATAAACAAACAAACAGAGGGAATTAGTCAGATGCTAAGCATACATATCTGAACAGACACCACAGAACAGGGACATATTGTAAAGTGGGCAAAAAAATTTTAATATAGAATATATATATATATATATATATATATATATATATATATATAGTCCATCAAAAAGCACGGGTCTTAAACATGTCTTAAAATGGAGCAGTGTTCAAAAATGACATCATATCGGCCTCTCAGAAGAAGGATGGTGTCACAGAGGGGTTGGCTGGTGATGCTGCTCTTGCTTAGGTCTAGGGCAGTGTCGAAAAATAATATGCCACTGGCTTTCTAAATCTTCAGTTTCTACATTTCATGTACATATGAAAACACCTTGATAATGTGAATATTCTATTTGCAGGTATTACCAATGACTAACTGGTCATGATGTATTATTCTTTTGTTTTAAGTGTGTTAAAGTTAGAGTATTTCAATAGTTTTAGTAATATCAGCATGATTACTTATTATAATAATATAATGTCTTAGGTTAACAAACACACACACAAAGTATATAAAATGTTTGTGCAGTCTACAGGGTGGTTTGCATGTAACAAGCTTAAATACAAACAATTTCTAAGCAGGCACAGTTCCTCTAAATGTATCCAGGTTGCAAAGTCACTGTAAGTTACATCATTTCAAGCAGTTCCTTTATTCAGACTTTTCTAGGAAGACGTTCTAAAGGGTCCAAGGAAGAAATATCAGCTAAAGGACAAGATGTGTTGATAATTTAAAGCAAGTTGTGATAATAATACAATAATAATAATACTCACAATTACAATACAAAGACCAACGTTAAATCAATATGAAACTATGCAATAATGTAACTTCCCTTCATTTATCCTGGGTATACATGTCTACACCAATGTCAAGCTACCCATGCCTTTTAGTCTAGCTGTGATTCAAAGATTTTTAAAAAGCTCCTTCAGAGGGCCACAGACCTCCATCCTCTGCCCTATCCTTCACATTTCCCCCATGGGATTGATGGGGAAAGCTTTAAAAAATATTTTCCATACCAGAAAAGTACATATTATCCTTATTAACATTATCGTGACTGCATAGATGCTGATTAATACCTCATTACCAATCAACAAATTATACCCAGTCAACAAATTATACAGATTTGAATCATAAATAGCAGATCATTCAGTGACTATATGGACTCACAATAGCTAATGCACTAACATAGGAATTTTAACCAATTCAGAGTTAGGGGGCCACGGCAAATTTTCTCTCTTGGGAGATCATACTAGTATCACTTTGAAAAAGCCCAGTCGGAGGGTAAAACGCGCTGTATATGGAGGAGCAGAGTGGACTTATTTATTTGATTATTTAATTTTTATTTATATTTTTTATGCAACAAATAAATATTTATAAGTTTTTAACCCTGCTCTGCCTCTACTGAACACATATCTACTTGAAGGAACTGGATCTGGGAAGAGAAGAAAACAGCTACCCCAAGGGTCTCATTTCCACGTGAAACATATGAGCAATGGACTGCTCAACAAGTGAGTTGCCATTGCCCACATTTAATTAAACATTTTTTGTTAACTATACTACACTATATTTTGTTTTTTTCCATTTGATAATTGGGTTTAAGAAGCGCACTATCCTAAATTGATTTAATTAATAATAAAAATTAACATGCTCCCAAGGTTTCTGTATTTATTTCAAATCATCCCTGTCTCTATCACTATAAGATGTGTTGAGATCAGAGCTAGTCAAATGTGTTTTCCTGCTAAGAGACTGTGGGAAATTGGCACTCCTGGATATGTTAAAATAAAATCAGGTGACCCATCTGTTGAAGGTTTTGTAATTGTCACCAAGCAGAAGATATGGCTGGAATTGGAGAGGGGGAGAAGTAGATTTGGCTTCAACCACAAATAGGACTGAAGATGTTCAGGCTTTACCCCTTCGTCCACACAATGGCACAGGTGCAATCCAGACTTCCATGGGGGGCACATGAGTGGAATGGGAATTTCTTGATGTCCTTTATCTGCCAAGGGCCTGTGATATGATGGAAGGAGGCACCATTCTGATTGTTGCCCGTTATCTTAGACAAGGGAACTGAGAATGCTAGATAGGTTTAGATAGTGGCAGCTGGCAACACTACCTGTCGTCACTACAAGAAAAGCACAATCCAGGCAGGGAGTTGAGGGTCTTTGCGGGTCTATGTGTTGGGAATTGTCTCCTTCCACAAGCGATCTCTCTATTGTGCAATTTGCTCTTATAGGAGCATAAATCAATGTGCCTGAGATGTATGGATAGTTGGGAAACAATGCTAAGCACGCCATGACAAACCAACAGTGGCAGAAAGAGGGGGGTCATTTCTGCCTGAAATGGGATATACTAATTATTTTAATAACTGGATGTCAAAATTGTGAACTAGTGTCTTTCTTGGGAATGAATATTATGGCTATGTTTATTTTCTTGATAAAATCAAATAAAAATTGATTTACAAAAAAATAGAGCATAAAAAGCTCCTTTGTGACCCCTTGGCAAAATAAACAGAAGTGATCTGATTATATTTTTATTTCTGTAAGATATTTTTAAATACAATAATTGATATTTGCAACAATAATTGATATTTGCAACATTTTCCATTAACTTTTACTCCCCTAATTTTATTCATAGAGAGTAGAAAAATGTCTATACACACACTGCAGAGGCGTATACAGGGTATGGCAGCCATGGCACGTGCCATGGGCGCCATCTCAAGGGGGGCGCAGGTGAGCGGCTTTTAAATGCCGTTTTTTTTTTGATGCGGAGGAGACCGCTCGGCGCCCCTCATTCTCCTCCACAAGCCCTCTACCCCCATTCCGGTGCCGGCATTTCATGCAGAGCGCCGCAATATGCCGGCATATTGCGGCGCTCAGCATGAAATGCCGGCACCAGCGAGCGGCTTTTAAACACTGATGCGGAGGAGAGAGAGGGGCGCCTAGCAACCGCTCGGCGCTCCTCGTTCTCCCCCGCATCAAAAAAAAGAAGACAGCGTTTAAAAGTCGCTCGCTGGTGCCCGATGCTTCACTGCTGGGCGCCGAAATATGACGTCATATTACGGCGCTCAGCAGTGAAGCAGCGGGCACCAGTGAGCGGTGCAGGAAGACAGCAGCATCGTGCTCCCGTCACTGGACTTCAAGGTGAGAGGGGGGGGATATATAGTGGGAAGGGGGGGAAGGTATATAGTGGGTAGGGGGGGAAGGTATATAGTGGGTAGGGGGGGAAGGTATATAGTGGGTAGGGGGGGAAGGTATATAGTGGGTAGGGGGGGTATATAGTGGGTAGGGGGAGGGAGAGGTGGGTAGGGGGAGGGAGAGGGGGGTAGAAAGTGATAGGGAGGGAGAGGGGGGTAGAAAGTGATAGGGGAGGGAGAGGGGGTAGATATAAGTAAAGAGTGTGCATTAATGTGTGGATGCATTGAGTGAATGAGAGAGAGCATGAGTTAATATGTGAATGTATTGTCTGAATGAGGGAGAGCATGAGTTAATGTGTGGATGAATTGTCTGAATGAGGGAGAGCATGAGTTAATGTGTGGATGCATTGAGAGCGTGAGTTAATGTGTGGATGAATTGTCTGAATGAGGGAGAGCATGAGTTAATGTGTGGATGAGTTGTCTGAATTAAAGTGTGAATTAGTGAGTGACTGTAAAAGTGTTTGTGTATCATAGATGTATAATTGTGGAAGGGCAAAGATGGCACTAGCAGGAGGTTTGAGCCTTGGGGACCAAGATGGCACAGGCAGGGTGTATATGGCACAAAGATGGCACTGGCCGGACTGTTTGGGGACAAAGTTGACTTGTGCTGGGCTATTTGGGGACAAAGATTGCAAATCTTATGTGTGTAATTTGGGTGCTGGTCAGGTTCTATGTGGGCAGTGTGGACGCCAGGGCTGGCTTTGGGGTGCAACCTGTGATCTATGCCTGTAATTGAGGGTGTTAAATATACCTTTAATGCCGTGTTTTTATGTGAATTCCAATTGATCTTTACCTGCAAAGCTGGGTTTTTGTGTTATTCTGTAGATCCATATCTGCTATGCTATGTTTCCATACATTATTTATGTGTACCTGCAAATACAGGGTTAATATGTCTTATTCAGTTGATCTACACCTGCGATGCTACGTTTCATATATTATTATTATATACCTGCAAATACAGGACTTGTATGTCTGATTCTGTTTATTTGATATATACCTTCAGTGCTGAGATCACAAGTGAATTTCAGTTGATCTGGGTTTGTGTGTTGATCTATACCCGCTATCGGCAGCAGGGACTAATATTTATATATATATATGGGCAGCAGGGGCTAGTAAATGGGTTTTAGATATTTGGACAGGGGCGCAATTTCAGTGCTTGCCATAGGCGCTATTTTCAGTAGATACGCCTCTGACACACTGTAACCCTTTTCGTTCATACATACAATATAAAAAACATAAATGTAAAAATAGAACCAGTAATGCTACGTTTGAGAAATTATATGCATACACTATAAAAATCTTTACATTGTGTCCTGTTTCTGTTTACAAAGAACATGTACATACTGTATGGATGGATTTAAAGGGCATCCATAACTATATGAGACAAAATACTTAGCCATTAGTAATACATATGATGACCGGTGGTATTAACCTCTATTGAATTGCAGTGTTTAAAAGTTTTAAGCTAGCCTAAAGTATATTGCAGCTGTAAATTAGCAAGGCCAGATAAATATACTTCTGGGAAAGAAACCGACAGATAACATCTGTGTTAACACAATATACATAATTAAATAAAGATCATTTTCATATAATTCTAACGTGAGCTTGAACTGATCCTAAAGTGCATACGAAAAACAATATAAAAAAAGTTTATTGTATGTATAACAAAAACTGATCCACATCAACATTTCACCTCCTATATTTGAACCAGTAGTACATTAGCATACTTTAGTTAAATAAATATGGAAAATATGAAGGATGTCCATACAGTACAGCTGATGTTGATATATTGTGTTTAAATGTGCTGTTTATTTGTGTTGAATATAACTTTTAAAATGTGCCTTCATAATCACCTATATGTTTGCTTCATTAAATGAATGGGTTTTTTTTAAGCATTTGTGTCTATTATTGTTCTTTACATAGCCCTAAGATGAGCGGCTTAGGTATAAGCAGATGTAAACAGTCTCTTAGTGTATGTTGCAAAGCACTACAATAGTAGATGTATACCTGTAAAATTAATGTTGAAGTTAAATGCCTGGACAGGTGCCACCAAAGGCCAGGTCAGGTGTGCAAAACAGGTAGTTGGTCAGTGATAGGTTTGGTACACCAAACGGGTAATCAGATGGATACAGGGTCAGTATACAGAGCGATTAGTCAGGATAGCCATTATGGTAGACAAATCAGGTCAGCCAGGTACAAAATTATATAGCAGAGAGGAGTCAGACAAGCCAAGAATCAAATAAAACTTCAGGAACCAATAAGCAGGACCAAAGGGAGCAGAGCAGTTCCGGATTTTTAAATCCACTGCCTAATCTGCCCTGCCCCTTGGTGTGCGTCACGAGACACTCTCTGCTGTGCAATTGCCTTGAGCCCGCAGCAATTGTGCTCGCAGGAAAGGTATATGCGACCGGGCCTACCACACAAGAGAGCCCGTTCGCCCCCCTGCGATCACTTCTGTATGGGCATGCTGCTTACCTCTGTGTTGCCAGCAACCTCTCTTGTACTGCCCGGCAGAAGCAGAAGCACATTACATTGTCACATCACGTGACCCTGCTGTGTTCCTGCTTTCCATGGGTGGTAAAAGTGTGCGAGTAATGCAGAGGTAACCTGTAGGCCTGTATGGAAGTCTGCGAGTGCCACAAAGAAAACTGCAGTTGAGGTAAGGGGTGGGGAGGGTGTATTAATGAGTATTTGTGAATGAGTATCTGTGAATGAATATGTATGTGGTAGCATAGATGTGTAAGTGAGTGGCAGATATGGCACAGGTAGGCTGTTTAGGGCAAAGATGGGGACGACAGGCTGTTTGGGGCAAAGATGGCACAGGCAGGCTGATTGGGACAAAAATGGCATAGGCTGGCTGATTGGGGCAAAGAGGGCACAGGCAGGCTGTTTGGGGGCATAGATGGCAAGACTTATCTGGCATCAAATTCTATATTTTTATATACCATAAACCAGTAGGCTGACCATGATAGTTTGTAACAGTGTGTATATGGAAATACATGTAGATTCTCAGTAGGAGCTCTATAAAAGTTTATTAATAGGAGGATTGGCATTGTATTTCTACAGCATCTGGTGCAGCAATGGTTACCTGTGTATGCCAGGTCGTACTGGTAGAAAGTCTAAATTAACAAGCAAGAATTATTTGTGTGTATGTAATATATATATGTTGGTAGCTAGATTCCCTTAAAGGACCCCATAATTAAGTTATGTTTTGAAATTTCA
This sequence comes from Sceloporus occidentalis, assembly GCA_023333645.1. NCBI lineage: Eukaryota > Metazoa > Chordata > Lepidosauria > Squamata > Phrynosomatidae > Sceloporus > Sceloporus occidentalis. The sequence goes on from JALMGF010000227.1 coordinate 892,064, forward strand.
CTGTCTTTTCATGTTCCAAACTTTATTCGGCTCAACAGAGGGATTCCATAAAATTCCCTGAAAATAAAAACAAAGCAGTTGACCAGAAAGAGGCAGTTTGTAAAAAATCTGAAATTAGATATATTGTGCTAATATTGCTTAATCATAAGTATATATATATATATATATATATATATATATATATATATACATGTGTCTATATACAGTATATTGACAAAAGCATTGGGGCACCTGGCCATAACATCAATAGGGACTTGTATGACATTGTATTCTAAATACATGCCCCTTTTGCAGTAATAACAGCTTTCACTCTTCTGGGAAGGCTTTCTGCAAGATTTTAAAGTCTGTCTGTTCATGGGGCGGAGGTCAGGGCTCGGTGCGGACCAGTCAAGTTCTTCCACACCAAACTAATCCAACCATGTCTTTGTGCACTGGGGCATGGTCATGCTAGAATAGAAAAGGGCCTTCCCCAAACTGTTCCCACAAAGTTGGAAGCATAGCATTGTCCAAAATGTCTTGGTATGGTGAAGCATTAAGATTTCCCTTTACTAGAAGAAAGAAGTCTAGCTCTACCCCTGAGAAACAGCCCTATACCATTATCCCTCCTCCACCAAGCTTTATAGTTGGCACAATGCAGTCAAGCAGGTAACGTTCTCCTGGCATCAGCCAAACCCAGACTCCCCATCAGACTGCCAAACCGAGAAGTGTGATTCCTCACTCCACAGAACACGTTTCCATTGCTCCGGAGTCCAGTGGTAGTATGCTTTACATCACTGGACCTGAGGCTTGGCATTGTACTTGGTGATGTGAGGCATGCATGCAGCTGCTTGGTCATGGAAACCAATTCCATGAAACTCCTGCTGTACAGTTTTTGTGCTGATGTTAATGCCAGTGGAAATTTGGAACTCTTTTGCTATGGAATCAGCAGAGCACCATGTGTCTCAGCACCTGGCGACCCCACTCTGGGACATTATATGGTCTTTCGCTTTCGAGTTGCAGCTTCCACTTTCCAATGATATCACCTACAGTTGGAATATCTAGCAGGGATGACATTTTACAAACTGACTTATTGCAGAGGTGGCATCCTATCACATAACCATGCTTCAATTCACTGAGCTCTTCAGAACCACCCATTTTTTTCAGAAATGTTTCTAAAGGCTAGATGTATGGCTAAATGCTTGATTTTATACACCTGTGGCAATGGGTCTGATTGAAAAACTTGAATTTAACAAATAAGAGGTGTCCCCCAATACTTTTGTCCATATAGTGTCTATACACATGTATGTTGTCTGAATGTGAGTCTGAGCTTCTTTACTCCACTGCTATCAAATCTACTATGGGCTCTAGACTTTATGTGACCTAGCAAGACCCCTGCTGGGTAGATTAGAATGGGATTTCAGAACACCATAACTCAGTATGGTTGTTTTGGAATTAGATTATTTTAAACCAGTTCTGCTGCTTTCAATTTAGTTGTGCTGGGTTTAGCTGTTCAGTTAAAGTGCCTGCACATTAAAGAAATATCCAAAAAGTATGCAAGAGTTGAGTTTTTGCCTCATAGAATGATATGTTTTCTCCACTTTACTACTGTTTCACCCATTTTTATACCAAATATTGACAGAAAATCTATAATTTGCCGTGATGACTTTACTGCATGCAACTTGAACAACTTAAAGAATATCATACAGATCTATATGTAAGTAGGAACCTTGTATATTAACTTAAACCTTTATTAACCAAATGTATCTTATACCATTACCCCGAGAGTGACTATTTCCTGATTAAATATGATTACACTTTACAAATTTAACACAACAAGCTCTCCTGTAGTATGTTTGAGAGGTTCAGCTAAACCTCTCCATTCAGCTATTTTAAGCCTAACCTTATTAGAAAACCCAAACATAAAATCTACCCAAATGCAAAATGTGGCTACATTTCAATTTTGCACTATATTGCTAAAGGACTAGTGATGGGGGTATATTTTAATGGGAGCAAAGACCGTGAAAAAATAAATAAAAGCAGTTTTGTATTACCTTAACATTTTACTTACTCAATTTACTTTGTGCAAATGGACCCTTTTAATAAGCTATTTGTTTTTGCAGGGAAAAGAATGTAATTTAATATAATGTGACATGCAGTGTATTGTGTATGGAAGGAGATAAAGATCAAACTCACCTTTATGTGCAGATACATGGAAAGTTCCATGAATTCGCAGAAGATGGAAATATGTGCATGCAATCACATTTTGATAAACGTGGTATATTTTGGGGTTATTCAATACATTTCACATTTCTACTTTTTTTGTTGGAGTGCATCCTTCCTTTCTTTTGCCCACATGTTGCATTATGGAAATTTGAATATTCCCCAAAATGTAAGCAACGCTTGATAATAGGAACTTTCAACCCTAGCTTTAGGATAAGTAAGAAAAAAAAAAGAATACTAGTCATGTCGATTTTTTTTTTTCATATTTTCTACAGCAAAATATGGTTTGACATGTTTTACTAACACAACCAGAACATTTTCATTAATTGTGGATAAATTAATTGAATTAATGATTTGGGATGCTATGTTTAACAAAAAATATATATTATTATTAATCAACATATTTTAATGAAGATCAAGCCAAGCAAACGTCCTGTGCTTAAAGCACTGGCTTTAAATTAAGAAGTTGTTGCAGTTAAAAGTATGATATTACATTCTGGGTTCTTTTCTTTTTAAAAGAGGTGTTAGCTTGTGGCTCGATGTGATGCAACTGAGTTTGTACTGGATATGGTTCAGTGTGCCAATTGTGGCTATGAGGGTCCAAAAGCATGTGTTTGTCTGCATAATTCTGGGTATGTAGCTCGGCTATGAGGGCCTACAATTCTTAAAAGAGCCAAAATTCCTCAAAACCATTAAATGGGATGAGTGTGGCATGCTATTACATTCTAAGGTCATTTGGAACATGTCCCTTAGGATGTAATAGTGTGTGATAAGGGTGTTAAGGGGTTAACTGGTTTTCTATGTTTATTTACTAGTACCTTCAACCCTTTCAGAACCATAAAGGTGTAAAAATGAACTTATACAGTTAAGCATGCATAATAACAAATCACTAGAACTGTTTTTAAGAGAATTTGTTAGGCTAAAGATGACTGTTTTCGGTTTATAGATGCCTACACTATAGCTCAAAGCACTCTTAAAACAAATAGCTGGAAAAAATGTTGCTGGGTGGAATTAAGGCAAGTACTGTATGATAAATAATAGCAATTGTGAGCATTCTGGTATGAATTAAAGCCAGTGAAAATTGACAAATGAGCTTTATGCTTGTGACAGTGAGTCATCTACTCTACAGAATCCAAAACTGACTTTTTGGTGGTATCTGTGACGAAATGAATGTTTGTAATGCCTTTATATTAATGGAAATGAAACTTATGTTTTAAATGGATGTGGGCCATCTGGTCGCACAGCTGCATACATTACACAACTATTGCAAATATTACAGTGGAATTACCTCCACACAGAATATATGAAAAGCACATTTCTTGATTTCAATTTTTGTGTTTTTGATCTAAGGATTCCTGTAATATTTTATTACAGTTTGTGTGGTAAATGTACTTGTTACATTGCAAATGGACAGATTCCCACACGGACAACAATTTAAATCTCTATGCCTGTTATTTCCTAAGAATTTTTAAATGACCACAAAACCAGTTGGAGAATTTGTACTGACAATTCCTCAACAAATAAAATCCCTGAAGCAGAGGTAATGGCTAACACATTTTACACAAGAGGGAGAGACATACAATCAAGGGGCTTGGGAATAAAGTGTCAGGTTGATATGTCTAAGCATGTGATAAGATTGGCAGTGATGGTCAAAAAATGAGTTAAATTATTAACTTGGTTATTAACTTACCCACTCTGACAAAAGTACCCCTTTTTCTCTAATCAGCTCAATTAAATTTGAAATATTGACACAAGAGAGAAATTAAACACCAAGATGCCAACAGACCCAAATCTTCATGTCATCTGGCAAATGCTTGATGAGCGGGTGGATGATTGTGCCGCGCACTTACTTTTACTGCTGCTTGAGTGGCAAATCCAATCCTTGGCTGGCTAGATACATACAGCCACACATTACAAGAGTGTTAGAGCGTAGAATGCACCGGCACATACAACAGCATCTATGTTTTTTAGTGGCTACTGGCCTTAAAGTGCCAGAGCTGATTTTTATCCCCAGGATGCATGTTTATGTGGAATTATTATTTGAAAGACATAGACAACAGTGCAGGATTGTACGCATTAAAATGTGTTATAAACTGAGTATTGTTAAAGGTCTAATGAGTGAGCAGTACACTAGACATTATGTATAGAAATGTGTCCTTTTACTGAAAGTGCCACGAGTGAAACAAACTCCCCATGGATTTCCAGCTGTAGGACTTTGGGTTCACATCTAATTAGTTTTCCTGCATAGGTCACAGTCTTTCAGTCTTGGAGAATTGATGGTTCTGAGAAACAACTGGCTTGTCGATGATGTCATCACCATGACCAAGGTGACATGCTCTAAGCTAAGCCAAAAACAGCAGGGTTGTTAAATCACAAATGCATCTGCCTTGTTTAAATATACAAATTTAAAGGTTGTGTTTGTTTTTGTTTTAATGAAGATTATAAAATGTGTGTAACCAAGTGTAGAGTATTTTTGGAAGTATAAAAAGTGTAGTATATTCCTATTGTGTATAGCTGTGTCTATAGTCACATGGGCTTTGTTGGTCAGGGTGAAACAATTGGGGCCATTGCACTTTATCTATGGAGGAAATTAAGATTTTAAACCACTGCAGGAAACAACCTACAGTGCTTCAAAATGTCCCTTAGAAATATAAACTCAGAAATTCTTGATTGTTCAAATATTTGTGTAGATGTCTGAGATTACAGAAGTCTGAATCACTGTATTTCTCAGTTAAAGGCATCACATATTTGTTGGAAGTTGCAGCAATCATAATTATTGGATTTTTTTATACATTATTTCTCTGATGAGGCGAATCCATGAAACTTGGAACGCGAATTTGTCATCACTTTTTCATTTTCTAAATGCTGCAATGCGAATAGGGTTTAAGTAGATTTCAGCACTTAGACAGAAATTATTGTTTTATTAAAAACCTTGCAAATTATTATTGTGACGTAAATGTGGATGGATAAGCTTTTGTGGCTGCACTGTGGGATTTTTTCATACATTTGGCAAACATTTATTATACATAGCGTGTGTGCTAACTAAACTGAAGGTTTGCAGAAGAGAAGAGCCCTTCAACCTCAACTCCATAATACATATAATTTTTTTAATCTATTAAAGGTCCCTCACAGATATTACTATGCTTTATTCAGGGACAACTTGGCACTTCAAAATGAAACAAAAGGTCACTCCATTTTGTGTATTTGCTGTGTAGGATTATGTTCCCCATGTGATCAGATGACCCGTGTGTACTAAAGTACCGCATATTGAAATCTCCAGCTGTGTACAAGGGAAATCGATGTCACCAAATTGTAATCGTTGTCAAACCTTGTCTTTTCCACAGAAGGTGCATAGTTGTCAGTCTGATCCTGCTGAGTAAAACTAGATGTACTAATACAAATTACAAAATTATGACATTTTTGAGGGGTTCATGCTGGTTAACAGCTTTTGGAGCAACCATCAAAGATTTACTCTCCTCACCTCCCAATAAAGTCACTCAGAATAATTAAAGCAGAAACAAAGACAGTAAAAAGTCAAATGCTTTCAAAAGCATTTGGTTCTTGTAGAGGGAGGAGGATCACTGGAGCCAGTTCCAAGCTACACATGCTAAGTTTACTGCGTGTTCCATAAGAGGGAGTTGTGCATTTGTGCCTATAGGGACACATTGAGTTGGCTAACATTAACCAAGATTTTTTTATTCAGGCATTAATCTTCTGATTAGTGTGAGCAGCCAGTTATACAGAACGATCATGTTATTGGATTTGAGATAACAGTTGACAGCGTTATTTTAAGTATGGACTTTATGTTCCCTGATATATTTCTTTTAGTGTCAGAATGGCATAATATCAGAAGAGTTAAACAAAACAATAACCCAGGAGACCTGTTCTCAGGTAGTTTTTAACTAAATACTTTGTAGCTAAATATTCTAATAGTACCAATAATAAACCATATAATCCAAGGTTATATTGCCTTGTGGGAAGGTTTCTGTTAAATATTACTCATAAAAAACATGATGCCAAGAGCCCAGCAGACATTATGTTACTCTGGGCTAACGTCTGAGTGAAATATCACCTCTATTATTCACATAGGTCATCTATGTAGCATATAAAATGATTGCGGAAATATGAAATCCAGTTTGGCATTTTATTACTAATTCCTAGCTGCCACCCAAAATCTTTATCTCCTTTTAATTGTCATAAATCTACCCTATACATATGACCGTTTCTGCCTGATATATGTGTCTATATATATATATATATATATATATATATATATATATATATATATATATACACATACAAAAGACAAACATGCCTGTCTGAAAAAGTGGGTCCCTCCAGGTGTAGGCATATTCCCCTGCCCAGGGCCGACACTCAACCAAATAGCCCCCCAGGCAAGAAGCCCATCTGTTGCACCCTACATGAAAACATGTAGGCAGGGATTTCTTGTATACATCTTCCTTGCATTATGGAGGTTTTTGTTTAACTCCTGTCTGTTACCAGTCCGACTTCTACACATCGGGGCATGTTCTTTAGTAACTACTGGTACTTTTCTAGCCCAGACTCATCTGTCACTAGTTCTGCTCCAATTCCCTGCCAATGCATATGCCCCCAGCTGTCCCTCTGTGCCCTATTGCACGTACACTCACTCTACAACAATCTTCACCTTCTCCTTACATTCCTCATGCTGAGTATGCTCTCAGTCTCTCTGGCTCACTGTACTATGGTCCCAGATCTCCTTGGCATGCAGCATGTGAGAATAACAATACTGTAAAGTAGGAACATGCCGCATTGCAAGATCAATCTCTGCAAAGTAGAGCATAGCCCAAAAGCAGGAATGTGCCACATGAATCAGAGTCACATACCTGAGCATTAGCTTACCAAAGGGGGGGTGTTATGCCTGGAATGTAGGATACTGCATCTCACTGTCCCTCTCACTTTAACTAGTGGCTCCGCCTCTGTAATGCCTCACAGGTCAGAGAGCACAGTGGCCATTTTGTAAGCTAGGGAGTGTTAAGCAGTGATGCAGCATGGTATGATACTCATATATTTGTGTCAGCATTAATATCCTGATTATTCAGTAATGTTCAGCAATAAAGCAAGGTTGTATTAAACTACTGGTGTTATATCTGGAGCACTTAGGATTACAACAGGGGGTCTGCCCAGAGTACCACTCTGCTCAAACGACCTCCGGTGGGCGGGGGGCGGTTGAGCAGATGTCTGTGCGGCCTCAGTAATGCTCGGCCAGCCCCCAGACTAGCGAAATCTGCAAGAGAGGTAAGGGGGTACGTGAGAGAGAATGGGTGAATGAATGCGTGAGTAAGTGTTTAGGCTGCTAAAGGGGCAAAGGTGGCACAGACAGGTTGCTAAAGAGGCTGGGATGGCACAGGCAGGCTGTTTTAGGGGCAGAGTTGGCACAGGGAGGCTGTTAAGTGGCAGAGTTGGGACAGACAATCTGGTAAGGGGGCAGAGGTAGCACAGGCACCTTGCTTCAGCGGCAGACATGGCACAGGTAGTCAAGACGTGTTGGTTTTTTTGTCCTTTATATCTGACACGAGAGTTGAAAAAGGATTTGGATGTATGATGCATATGGTGTACATTTTTGAAATCTCACAATGGCAAGTCATTATGTCTTGAGAAGCTGGTGGTGAAGGGGGATTTGGCACTGTGGATGGATGCTGCCAGTGCTTTTTTTTTTCAAGGTAGCTGGTGTGTTGAACAGTGGCCTAGCATTTGTAGTGGGTTAGTAAAGAATCTGATGTTTCTGAAGATATTTACTATTTGGGAGGCAGTTTGGGGAGTTCTGTTGTGACAATATGGCAGTTCAAGTGTTAAGCAATTTCCTACTTCATCTTCATTTGTGGTAATTAATTTACTTTCTTGTTTTTTTTTGGTTTTTTTAAATGTTTACAATTGAATGTGTATTTTAGAGCTGTTCATGTTCTGGGTCTCGGGAACGGTATTGTTGATGTTCTGTATCGCCAACAGTGGCAGCATTTCTTCAGACTGGCACCCAATGTGGATTGTGTGGGAGTTCACATTCCAGTTTGGTTGTGGAGGCTGGGAGCTCCTTCCACCTGAACCTTTCATGTTAAGGTTTGGGAAGAATTGGATGAATTGGTTATTGAGGCTAGTGTGCCCAGAAGCATGGAGGCTATGTTGGGTATTTTATTATATTTTATTGGGCAATCATATGTGAAAGGGGATTCAGTGTAAGGCCTGGGTCTCTTTGGCATTTCAGTTTCAGGGATTCCGGATGTTACTAAGCACTTAAGCGTTCAGCAGGCTTTAAAGGGTTATTACAGAGGATCTTAGGTTCCTAATAAATGCAGACCATTGTCATTTTTGTTGCCTCAGGGTATTGTCAGTAAACTATTAAGATTTTTTCTACTATGGAAGTTAAGGTATTTCATTTTTCTTTTCTTTTAGCATTCTATGGGGCGTTCAGAGTGGGGAAGTTGGTGAGGCTGAACTGCAGGGTCCAGGGGCATATTCAGTTCTGTGATTACCTGGGGAAGGTGCGTTGCAGATAAAAATATAATGGTCAAAGACAGACCAGTGGGAAAGGGGTCCTTATGTGATATTACGGGAGTTACAGGGCAACCAGTTTTGTCCAGTGTCATGCAGTTTTTCAGTGCTGTGTCAGAATATTGGAGAGACACTATTGAATTCCACCTGAATTCATTCCAACTTGGAGCAGTCACCAAGGTGGCCTGCGGGGGTTAAGTCAGGGGGTTATAAAGAAGGTAGGTGGTTAGGAATTGTCACAATTTAATTTGTATGTTTGACCGCACTAAGGAGTTTAAGTTAGAATTGTTATGAGGTGGTTTTTTTATTGATTTTGTTGTTATGTGTTTCTTTTAGGTTCGGCGCAAATTCAGTTATGGATACTGGGCCACTTCTATGTTTGCTGGGCAGTGACACAGGTGGTGGTACATCCATCTGGTAGGCAGCTGGGCTTTAATTCTCATGATATGGTGGTAAAAAGGCTAGGGGCCCCCTGGAACTTTAGGAAAGGGGGAATATGACTACTGGCCTAGGCAGCAGTATAGGGTTAATTGCAGGGTCACCATTGGCTGGGAGGGTGCAACAATGTTGAGGGCGAGGGTTTAAAAGGTGATGATAAAGGGGACTCCTACCTTTTCCTGCCTGGATCCTAAGGACAGGCTCACCTATCCCACCCTCCCTCCCCATTTATGTCATATTTCTGGTGTTGCTGCTTGTTCTTTCTTTTGTAGTCACAGCTGCAGAAGAATACCCACCTCTGGCCAGCAATTGGAATGGGAGAAGTCGAGGCTGCGCCCGTATGGGTTTGGGGAGGCGAGCCCAGCGGGCGGCTGATGACACCCGCTGGACTAGAACTCTTGGGTTGTGTGTGTTGAACCGCCTGCTAGGCTTAATGGCTAGCAGCTGGCGGGTTGTTATAAGGTTAGGTTTGTTACATATCGTTATGCTGGCATGTGTTAATAAAGCTGTGGCCAACGTCCTTACCCACATTAAAGGCTCTTGTTGTTATTACTGCGTTTGGGTATAAGGGGTTGGATCTGGTAGCGGTCTCTAGGGCTAAGCAGTCATGGATTTAGGGGTATGTGTTGGGATAAAGTGTCACTATGTCATTAATCATGGGGTGTCCCAGGTCCTCTTGCTGCATGTGAGGTAACGATTTAGGCCAGATTTGTATTAAGGAGCTTCTGAGCAATATGAAAGCAGATTTTCATTAATTTTGGTCTGCTTATCCAAAGAGTTTTTGTGTTGTTGGGAGACAGTTAGGTGTCTGAATTGGAAGGATGAACTGTCTAGTCTATTTCATCAGAATGGGGTACATGTCACAGATGTGGGGTTGGATTCTAATCATGTCAGTTCAGTCAGGTCTTTAAAAAGCGTGGAGGTTTGAGGGAACCTGTAATATGCAAGGTATAGCATATTGAAGGCTGTGGCAGTAGTTTAAGCATTTGTTTATTTAATATCATATAAGTCCACAAAAAACCTTACAAAACTGAAGAAATGCTTTGTAATGATTAATTTTGACATTTTATAACTGACTATTATCACAGTAATGGTTATTCTTTATTTGCTTTCTTTGAAAAAACTGTGTACCTGGGATAGCTTAATACTTAACTCAGTAAATAATAAACGTAAATCACAATTACTGGTTTGTAAAACTAAATTGACATGTAAATAATTTTCCTAGAAACATCATAAACAGCATATGCTCCTTGCACTAAAGGGTATAAATGATGCTATCTAAACATACATATCTCTCTCTGTAGTTAATAGGATGTGCGTAATATCTTGTTACAAAAAGCAACCATCGTTAATACTTTGAAAACTGTCTACATATCCTTTAAACATTGTTAAGCTATATATTTCTAGTGATAATTTTTTTCCTATTTGCCATTTTGACGACACATCTATCCTTCCAACTTTCTAACGATTTCCTGCTCCAGTTACAAAACATGTTACAAAAATTAAGAATGACACAAAAAAGGCAGCCAGTCCTTAAGAGGTGGGGAGCATTCTGGGAAATATTTATTTTAGGGTCAAGAGACAGGAAGTGCAAATCACATGCACCGCCACAGCATTATTCATATAGTCTCAAAAAAAGCTGAATTACTGTCCGTCAAGCACACGGGAGCATGTGTGTTGGACATATTCGTTCCATTCTCAAACTTGATACAACTTCCAATGCTTTGTTTCTTATTATTTATTTTTCCCCCAGATAAAATATTTATGTTTTAACATAAATATAAAAGCTGGTCCACAGGAATGGAGTTTGTTAGTCTTCTGATAATGCATTGTATAATATGTCAGATACCTTATAAACAATATACATATAAACATTTAGATTAAATATTATGTAGATGTTAACTGTTTTGTATTTCAAAACTGAAAATTAATCTGTTCACGTAAAAAAAAAAAGAACCATTTTACGCGTATCTGTTTATCTGATGTGGTATGTTCGCGTGCTGATATTACTATCAACATGTTATACAAGTAGATGTGTAAAGAAGTCTCAAAGACCTGCAGTATACTGGTTTCCAGATGGATACCAGCACTCGCCTTTCTCCCTTTCATAAATTAGGCTACAGCCAGACTCAGCTTCTCTGAGAGATGTGCGGCTTTTAAGGGTTGCTAATCCTGGAGTGCGCTCTGACATCACCTCGCCTCTCATGGGCTGATGGTCTGTAGAAGCCTGTCATTTCCTTAATGCTCTACTTACTGCCGCTGATTTACCAGAATCTACTGTTTTCATTTTTTTCCCTTCTCATGGTTTTTTGGGTCGTGATTTCTGTCATGCTGCTGCCCTCCTCCTCTTTTGCTATGTTTTAATACTGTTCTGTACAGCTGGATAGCAGCCTGCTACGGTCGAAGAGGTGGGAGGGAGGGAGAGAAAAGAGGGAGTTAGTGAGAAAGAAGAGATTTTTTCCACTTTTTTTTCATTGATTTTAACACCACGTGACTTCAGGAAACCTGGACTGTCTCCATTTCCCCTCCCAACTAAAGGGAAATATTGTTTGGCTGTTGCTGGTGGGTCGGGTTTTGAAGGCACTACGTAGGAGGATAAAAATAACCAGCATATTTAAAGGCTGCAGTGGAATCCCAAGCGCAGACAGAGTGGCCAGTGAGGCAGTGAGGCATAAGCTCCACTACAATGGCACACACAGACGGATATGCTGCATTGTCATGTACATGTTTTTTTCACACAGATTTGGCAGTGACTAGCAAACATATAAGAATCCTTGGGAAGCAACGGGCTAATAAAACTAGAAACAAAATTGGTTTTGCTGAATGTTGTTAGGAAAACCTGACCTATTTCCAACCATATAGATTTTAGAGTAGCTTAATTCTCGCATTGCATTTACCCCAAAGTGATATATGTATGTGTGTGTGTTTATGCATGGTATAGCTTTTTTTTTTTTTTTTATTCAAAAACAGAGCTAAACAAAATAGTTGCTACTAAATTGTTGCTCTTTGACTCAACATGAAATCTATAGAAGAATCCTAATTTACAGAGCCCACATCAAAATAGTATGAACTATTATTTTTATTTCTGTACTAATTTCTATTTTCTTATCATGTTTGCAAGATTTTTTTCAGTACCAGGGCTAACTGGCAGTCACCAGTAAACTGGGAGCATTTTTCCAAGAAAAACATTTGCTGTTTGCAAGTTTCTTTAAGTGGGCTACATATAATTTATCAAGATATGGAAAGTATGAATGATTCATAGTTGTAGTTTACAGCATAATCAGTCCTTATTTATTTCCATGTTCATGTATTTATATTACTCTGAAATGTGTTAGCACATAGCCAAACATGACTAGTTGCTTGTTTTGAAGTGACACTGCTCCGAAGGAAAAAACCCAAACCTTTTTGCTAATACACTTCAATGCAAGGTAGCACCAGAGTTGTTTGTTGCAACAAAAAAAAAAATATATAATTACACTGATTTCTATTATTTGCTACACTATTACCCATGTTAGAAAGGAAACACTTGACTTGGAGAGTGGCTTTGTGAGGAGGCAGAGCTAACAATGCATGGAGGCAGGGCTAGCTCTGCGAGGGAAGTGGCTACCCCAGATATCAAACAGGATTTGGGTCTGCAACTCCTGGAGGAAATAACAGTCAAACAAGCTGATGCATTTTTATATGTTGATTTTTTTTGCCTCACTGGGCTGGCCTCAGTGAGGAATCAACACCCAGTAGGCCTTACGCGTTTCACACTCAACAATGGAGGTTTATCATAAGCATCTAAATGCTCATGTTTCTGCCTGTTAACTTAATCAAAATTGAAAAATGTGATATATTATTAATATTATTTCTCCTTCCTTATATCATATACATTATCTCCCATATCGTCCCCACTATTGTTTCCCTCGCTCCACAAATGTTATCTCAAAATTCTGCTGCTTATCTCGTATAATCCGCATCCTTTCCCAACCAAATATCTTTCTCTCATCAAAGAGAATAGCTAATCTGAATAGCAAATCCACCCTAACCATAAAATATAATATAACACATACTTTAGTTTTCATGCTTACCCAGTTCTCTCAAGGGATTTGTTCATACTAAAACTACTGCCTTCTGTTTGTTTACCTAGGACTTAAAAATAGGCTTGGTCAACTGCATGTTGCATCAGTTACCACATTGGATAAGAAGGAAAAGAAAGATGGACCAATGATTTAAAAGTTTGTTTCAACTAATAATTTTTCCCTCTAACTTTAATTCAATTCCACTCATTCGTAATTAATGTTGCAGTTCATATATGACTTTAATACCTGTTTTAGTCGCAGCAGACATCACATCATTATCACTCTCAAATTCTGTTCCATATACATAATTTTTTTAACCATGGAAACAGATAAAAGTTGCCAGAAGAAAGATTTAGTGAATTAAGAACCTGGTCAGGGATTTCAAAAACCTTTGCATGAAAAGCATTTACTGACTTATGTGAATGGTGTACTGGAGCGTTGCATTCATGCAAAAATGACTAAACAAACTCCTAAGCTTGTGATAAATAAACAGATAGCAATTTACAAACCTCCTAGGTTATATTTCCTTATATATATATATATATATAATATACACACACACATTTATTTTCGTGGGAAACAACAAAATTTCCAGCGGTGCTAACATGATTGCAAAGGGCTTTCTAATGATCAATTAGCATTTTAAACCTAACACAGGAGATTTGGTTGCTGATAAAGGGCCTCTGGACGCTTATGAAGATATTCCATTAAAATTCCATTTCCAGCTACAATAGTCATTTACAATATTAAGGACATCTACACTGTATTTCTCATCCATTTGATGTTGTCTTAATGGTCAAAATGTGTTTTCCATTCAAAAACCAAGGACATTTTTAAGTGACCCCAAAGTTTTGAACAGTAGTGTATATATACGGGACAAATAGGTATGATTTATAGTGTTCAGCAGTTTGGACATAAACACAAGTTCAGTATTTCCTTTTCTCCATAAAGCAAAAAGCTCAAATGGATAGTAAATGTTTATTTTACATTCTAGGGCTCAACATTTTTCTGTTTAATTTCATGGCACGTCACACATCCATCTACTATCAATTTTGGCATTATAAAGACAGTACGGATGTTCAGAATAAATAATAAATAAATAATAAATAAAATTGGGCTTCATTCAATAGTATCCAGTAAGTATCGATTAAACAAAAAAACATGTGCATCTGAAATCCAGATGATTTGCTGTTCTAGGATACATCTAAAAGGCATTTGTTTAGACCGTGGCCGCTAAAACAGATGCCCACAAAACAAATGTGAGATAAATTCAATGGACAAACCAATGCAATAGAGCATAGAGACATGTCTAAACTGAAAATTTCCATGAACTGAAACAAAGTCAGCCAGTCTCATTTACTAGTAAGATGGATATTGGGTGTTTAAACCCTTAAAATAGCATCTTAGAATTAGAACTTTATTATTTTTTTATTAAATCCAACACTAATCCAGTCTAAAGACTATAACAAAGAATCATGGACCATAGAGACAATTAGGACAATTACAATTAAGCATAATACCCAAAGGTCCTTAAACGGTAAATGATAAGCAAGGGGTTCCTCAAATATAAATAAACAGATTGGCGTGAATAACCTTGCATCCATTTGACACTCAGTAATGACACTCTAACGCCCATAATGCAAGTTCATCAAAACAATACTGTCCCTTTGAAATTTGACCACAATGTCCAAAATGTTCTGCATGGCTCCCTGCATGCATCTGTTGTCTTTGCTCATGCCTTCGTATCTATATATCCACATGTACCTGTTTTATGTTAGAACAGTCCTTCTGCTGCAAGTGATATAGGACTCTATGATGACCGAGGGACCAATGATTTTGATGGTGTTGAAAAGTAGAATGAATAGTTCACTCTGCCTTCTTCACTAAGCTCCTCTTTCATGGTCAAGGGCTGTCTAGCAGGTTGCAGGAGCTACAGCTGAATATGCTGTAAACATATTTGTATCTTGACTTCACTTGAAATAAAATAGAATGTAAAAAAACTTTTAAATGTTTCTGTTTTCTTTCTGTCAACACCTTAGAAAAGGGGATCGACAGACATCTTGAGCTATGCCGCCTCCATAAACATACCATCCCGAACATAAGTAGAACTCCACATCCCACCGCAAACTCACTGGATTTTTATAGTCACAACATGCCACACTCTTCTTTTCTATGCACTTGGAACATTGTCTCTTCTAAAGAGCACTTGCTCATACAACATAACATTTATGATCAACTTGGGACTGTGTGAGGCCCCTGCTTTTTTCCCCTTGACACTTAAAGTTAATGTTTAATCACTAGACAGATAGCTAAATAGAAATATTTAAAAAAAAAAAGTACCATCAAATAACAATATCAATCTACCTATTTTTGAACAGATATTTCTAGAGAACACTGGTAAAAAAAATAATGTGTGTTTGTTGGATCCAGATAAGGCAAATATCACTCATTATGCACAAATGGGTTTCTGTTTTCTTTTCCTATTTTGCATTTAGTACCTCCAGAACAAACTGTTATACTTTTCCTTTGGGACAAAGCACAAATCAAATGTAAGAAAAAAGGAAAAAATAACTTTATCACTCAGCATTAATGGGAAAAAATGAAATAAGGTAAAACATTACTACAATTGACTGGTCACAGTCCTTGCTTGTGAAACATCGCTGGAACTAAAATCAAAGAATGTATCTTTACCAATGTACTAACCTTTACCAATAACTCTTCTGACAGGTCATTACATTTCATTCCAAATCCCTTAAATACTCAAGGTGATACTATGTATTGCTGATTAGCAGTATTGGAATTGCATCACTCTTTACCATGTTATGTGGGCAGCATTGCAGGATGTTCTTCCCATATAGTAAACTTTCTCTGTCGTTTTTCTGGAAATATAATCCAAATCAGGCTTTCAGAGATCCAATGGAATAGGTTTGCTTGTATTGGTGTATGAATGGTCTCCTTGGTAAGGTAGCAGAACAAGGATGTTCATTGTTCTGCTACCTTACAACCTTCTTCCATAACTAACTAAAATCCCATATGGATACCATACCTAGAAGCACTGCTTCTCCGGTTCTCCAGGTCAAGACCCAAATCTTCCGGGTCGCGGGAGCTGGGTTTTGACACGCCCTGCTCCCCACCCATTTCCCTTAAAATGGGGGTGTTTCCGGCTGCCATCAGCGGGAACACCCCCAACGTCTGCGGGAACTCCCCTGGCGGGACCGCCCGCAGATGTCAGTCCTGGCCGCGTCCCACAAGGGAAGGCTCCGGGTAGCCGGAGCCCAGAAGTTCCCAGGTATGCATATCACACAATTTATTCATATTCTATGCTGACGCCTTGAAAATGGACAACTGAATAATCAAGCCATGCCAAGTTTCTTGTGGCATTCAATGAATTAGGCACATGGTAGTTTGGCCATCACTACTGGTCAATCAATAAGACACCAACAAAGCACAACATTATATGCTATGTAAAAATGACTTAGAATCAAAGACTTCCTTTTCACGTAGTCACATATACTGTGTGGGAAGTATATTGTACTCTGGGCAGCACCAATTCTGGCAGCTGTGAAGCTGGACTAATACCAAGTATTTTCGAAAGTCAGAAAATTAAGGATGCAGCTAGAGAGAACAATACTAAGTTTTAATGGCTTCAATGTGTTCTCATATTATTTTAAGTACTATTAACCATACTATGACTACTGTGATACATATTAAAACATGCTCTGTGGCTTAATGGTGTGTCCTTGTCTTCACCAATACATCAAATTCAAAGTAATTCCAGATAACAATACTTTGTAAGTGTCTACTTAAAATCCTTAAATTATATTGCACTGCAAGAGTTAAACTCTAGAAGTGGTAGCTTATTACTGGCTCTCATATTCCCGCTCACTTTCTAGCAACCTACTCCTTTCCTAGTTTCATACTACTTTCGCTTCTCACTTTACCCCATACAGCCCAACAGTTCTAGTTTTCGAGAGATAGTGCTGATTTTCACACACTGTCCTGCTGTCCTGGGTAGCTATGACACCACATTAGGGAACAGTAAGCATCATGGGCTATTTGGGGAGACCCTCTGAGCTACCACCATTGCAGCTCCCACAAGGCCACACTCTGAAGCTGAGTGCTGTGAGGTGGCCCCTCTTGTCAGGTGTGTCAGTGCCCCGTCCACCTGCAGGGCCTATCACTGCCCCACATCAACAGTGCTGCAAAATGTTGGGGGGTATGCAGAGCTCAGGACCAAACATAATATACCTACATTATATCGCTGAATATCCAGTCCCAGCAAAACTCTGCCCCTGCCCACTTATACTAGAGCGAAGGTATAATTTGCCCAAATCTGCTCCATTGCACTTAAACTTTCCTACAAGCCACAAACCATACAGTCGTGTTAAAAAGAAATTACACTATCCATGAATTCTATGGTTTTACATATCAGGAAATAATAACACTCAACTGTTCTTTAGCATGTGTAAAAATTAGGTAAATGACCATACCTGGAGGTTCTCCGGGTCAAGACCCAAATCCTCCAGGTTGGTGGGAGCGGGGTCTTGACACGCCCCACCCCCGCCCATTTTTCCTTAAAATGGGGGTGTTTCTCTGGAGAGACCCTCTTGGAAACTTCTTTATTTTTGTAAAGCATACTGCCAACTTGCGAGTGGCAAAATCAATCACAGTGGCACTTGTGATCACTCTCCAGAGTGGTCACAGTGGGTCCTGGGGTGGGTGTTGGAAGCATTGAAGCTTAGCAATTGCCTCAAACTCTTTTAAAATGGGCATCCGCCACCATACAATGTATGGCTGATGTTGATGCCCCAAGGAGGGGCTAGACATGGCTCCTGATGCCGATCTTGGTGTTGCTGAAAGCCTTGACATCGAGCAACACCTTCTAAGCAAAGAAAAGTAAATCGCTTTCTAAGCTTGTTTAATGTCATGACGTGGCACGTCATTGGTTGTTAACTGACCATTTTTGCATGACGTGCATGGCCCGTCATTGGCCATTAAGGGGTTGGACCTAGGAACCTTGCAGTCATTGAGTGGACCATAAACTCCTCTGTATACCAAAGTATTCTAGAGTCAAATGTAAGGTGATCTGTCCTATAGCTAAAGCTTGGCAGAAACTGGGTCATGCAGCATAACAATAATCCCATCCACACCAGCAAATCTACAATAGAATGGCTGAAAAAGAAAATAATTAATGTTGCAATCGCCCCATAAAAAGTCCAGACCGCAACGTGATTTAAATGCTGTGGGGGGAACTGTTTTGTGCATAAACAAATACCTGCAAACCTCAATGAACTGAAGCAAAGTTGTAAAGAAGACTGGACCAAAATTCCTCCATAACTATCTGAGAGACTGATAAAATCATGCAGAAAACGATTACTTTAAGTTATTGCTACTTAAGGTGGTTCTACAAGCTATTGAATCAAAAGGTGTACTTACTTTTTCACACATGTCTTCTCCACTTTGGCTTTATTTTTACTGAATAAATCATGACATGGTGTAATATGTCATGTGTTGTTGTTCACCTGAGGTTGTATTACCTAACTTTTAGACCTGCTACGGAACAGATCATTATTATTATGTCCTAATATGTTAAATTATAGAATTCAAAGAGGGTGTACTTTCTTTTTCACACAACAGTATATATGGATCCAATACTTATTTTCATTAAAATGTTTATTGACACATATGTTGAATGAAATAGAAATGTTTCCCTCATTTGTTATTGGTGTTCTAAATCTTCTATTTAACGGATGTCCCTCTTATCCTGATTGTAAATTTGAATAACGGGTAGAAGAACATCATGGTCGACCATATCTAATTGTATCAGATAAAGATTTATTGATTCGGATATTTGAAGAGTCTATAGATAAGCTACAATTTAGTTTCTGTTACAATCCCTAAAGTACTGTTGACTAAACACAGATAAATTCCAGCATTTCATAAATTAGCTTAACCATATCATATGCATATCTCTGTTATCACAAAATGATCTACAAGCACAGTTATAAGTGCTTATTGCAGACCAGAAAGGCTCTATATTTGCATTCATAATAAACCTAAATTTTTATTGTCTTGTCATAAAGCCTGACTAGTAAATATGGGCATGAGTTCGTGATGCAGTTCTCTAGCTTCAGATCACATTCTGTTAAGACTTTATTCCATTAGCTATTATGAATAAAGCAGTAGCTATATTTATAAATTCCCTTCACAATCACAGGATATACTATTATGCCCAAATGATTGAGTGTGACCATGAGGATGTAATAGTAGGTACTTTTATTGTCTCTTATTTCTTTATATGACTATGATGGTACATTTCTATGCCTGCAAGACAAAGTTGTCAGTTGTATAGTGGAAACATTGCACAGTTACTGACAAAGGCGGGCAATTATGTTTTCTTCCATGCCTATAAATGCATGAAATATAGATATGTCCCTCATTAGAATGCTAATCAATGTTACTGATAAACTATATTTTTATATTGACGGCACTAGGTGTATGTACAGTATGACTTAATTCTGTTCCAAACTTTGAAGTGTGTTCTTATCACCACAGCAACCAATGAAATGTTAGAGAAGACTGTCTATGCTTTAAACCATATGCATAAATATCCCTCTTCATTGCAAAAGAAAAGTCTATAGTTTAACAGATGTACACTTTAGTATACCATATGTAAGCATTTTTTTTAGCACAACATGTTAAAGATCTACCTCAAACATTTCTCTTTATAACTTCTGTTTCTTTTTTTTTTCTAAACAGGGTAAGAAATCAATTGTCTTTAGGGGGTACCATGTTACTTAACGTATAAGACCCTGTAATCTACATTGTCCCAGAACGAGATTGCCGACGTACAATCCGACATGATACCTGCATGTGACAAGGCTGGTGGCAGCATTTTAGAATGCCCATGAGGCTTCATAGGACTTGTATTTATAATCCCTTCCGTTTATTAGTGAAGTCTAAATAGTCCAGTTTCTGGAGAGAGCTGATATTACTTTTAGTACAACCTGACAGGTAAACAAAAATCAGGAATTAGTTGTTTTTTCATTTAAGGGATTGTAACAGTCAAAATATTGATTTTCTTGTGCTACAGGAATTAGACTTTATAATGCCAAAGATGTGTGCCAAAATACTCGGGTCCAGGAAGAAATACAATAAAGCCTGCTGCGTAGTTTGTAGAAATGAAATGTACCACACTGCAGTAAATTTCCTTTAGTCCTGCATGTATAGTCAATGGTTGTCTGCAGTGCTTTCATATTTATTCATGCGTGATTTTCATGTGGCAGGTTTGTTTGCTAGGAACAAATTCTCTCCCAGTTCTTTCCTCGGGACAAAGTAAATTCTACACTTGTTTTAAGCTGCATTAAACAATGAAGCTTTAATGGAAATCGTCCAGGTCATTATTAATTTTGTACAAATGGTTTAATTCACTCATCAGCATTGGGGTTTTTGGCAAATTCCAAAAAGTCTCTGTTGACTAGGAACAGCAACTTATGAACTAATACTTTTTGAAATTAGTGAAATTATCATATGCCATAATATTGTTTAAAGAGGGAACCTACACACTGTCTTGGATTTCCAAGTGTAGCACCTAGCTTTTGTTTTTGGAGCATGATCAACCTCATCTCCATACCTGGAAATTCTCCCATCTCTCTTGGATGGAGATTCCATGTGAACCACCACTTCTCCAGGTCTATGGCCTGAAATCCCCTTTCACCCCCATACAAATATAAAGCAGTTGGAATAGACCCGCCCACCAACACTTTTGGCCCCACTTGCCGATAATGTCGACCCTGTCCGGCGACGCCATCGACCTACCTGTAGACGGAAGGCTCCTCGATGCCTAGCCTGGAAGTCCTCAAGTATTACTCCCATAACTCTCTTTGGTTTGGCTACATATTAAAGGAACAATGATGTACTTTTTGCATTGTGATAGTTCTTTTATCCTAAATATACCAGCCCCCTTCTTTTATCCTAAATATACCAGCCTTCCCTCTCTAGAGCCCGCATTGACTTGACCAGTTTCCTTAGATGACACATTGGCATTCGTAAATTGCATTTTTGAGTTCCAGTCCAAATTGTGGTGCCCTGGTACCTTTTTTATATAAGGAAAATTATCACTGCCAGTAGGATATGTTTGTCACACACCACTATGGTACTGGAAGGGTTAATCACTAAATGCAACATGTTTCTTGAGGTCACAGCCTACAGTGAAAAGATTATTATTTCCTCAGGAGCAGCACAAAAAGCTGAAATTTTAAGTTTCACAAGTTTCCATTTTACTGTATGAACTGTTATTCTCTGCTGCAGTTTTCAGACTATATACCATTTTACAATAAAATAATGAAATAAATATTTTTATTCAGAAATGTTCCCACAAGAGAAACGATTTTCTGTTCTTATAAAAAACAGAAGCATTATTAAATAAGTGCACTGTAATAATATAATTCCTCAGATATATTACTAGTTATGTTATACACAAAATTTTTAATTCAGTGTCCTCGTGATCAACTTGGTAGATTTGTGGACAAAAGAGAAACATGGTATGAATACATTGTTTAACTTTTCATTATATTGTGTACCCTATAGACCAGAGCATTTTTTTTGCAATTTTCGCCATATGTTTTTTCAACTATGATTTCTTTTCATGTTTCATGTACTAATAAAACTTAATATTATATTAATTCCTGGGAACTTCTGGGCTCCGGCTACCTGGAGCCTTCACTTGCGGGACCCGGCCAGGACTGCACACTCACGTCAGCGGGTGATCCCGTGACGTTGGTGGGCGGTCCCGCTGACTTTGGTGAGCGGTCCCGCTGATGGCTGTTGGAAACCTGCCCATTTTTCCTGTCAAGACCCCGCTCCCGCCTACGGAGGATTCGTGTCTTGACCTGGAGAACCGGAGAAGCAGTGCTCACCCGGCAATTTCTGGGTCTAATCCGGAGAGTTCCCAGGTATGATTATATTGCTTTTCATGACAAAACGTGCTTTTGTTTGAAACCGTACTCATACGTGTAATGTAATATTTGCACTAAATATAAAAAGTGGATGAAATTTGAACAAAAATCCAAATTTTCATAAGTTTCAGGATTTCTTCTGCCTACCAGGTGGCACAGCTGAAAAATACAACCTTTTTATGTTCATTGCTAGTAACATTCTAAGTGAAAGAGAAAAAAATGGATGTCAGAATTTAAGGAGACAATTCCTGTACTGAGGCTTTTGTCCACAAACTTTTGTTTAGATGCCCTAAGATGTATCTTAGTGTTAAATCCCTATTCTATTGATTATTATTATTATACTCTATTTATATTGGACCAAATATTTCTGCAGAGCTTCTTACATAAAACTAGAATTGACAGACAAAGGCAGGGGCGTCCAACATACGGCCAGGGCAACAGGGATCGTGAATTTACGTCAAATTACATGACCCTGCTCCATTCCTGCTTTCTCTGTGCAGTACTCACACAGAATGTGAACAACGCAGAGGGAGGCCGCGGCCCCTGCGGAAGTCGGTGAGCGGCACCGAGAGAGCTGCAGTGCAGGTAAGGTGGGGGGAGGGTGTATGAATGATTATGCGTGATTGAGGGAATTAATCTGTGAATGAATGAGTATATGAATCGGTGGGTGTGTGTGATAGCATGGATGCGTAAGTGGGGGGGCATGGCACAGGGTGGCTGTAAGTGATGTGCAGACCCCATACTGCTGGTAACATCCATACACAAGGGGGCAGCTAGCCAGGTTTCAGATGTACTGGCTGATTTGGCATGATAGGAGTGTAATTGCTAACAGCAATCACACACATATATAATATTGTTATTGAATTTTTTTGTCCAATTTTGGTGTGTTTAACACACTTTTATTAAAAGTAACACACCAAAATTTAAAAAAAATTAAAATAACAATATTAATTTATATATGATTGTTAACAGCAATCACACTCCTATAATGCCCATGGTTGCCTACCAGTACATGCTGGAATCTGGGTATGCCTGAGATTGCTGTTAACATATAACATTGTTATGTAATTATGTAATGTTATGTGTGTTACTTTTATTAAAAGTGTGGTTATTTGTTTTATTTTTAAAGGTGGGGTGGTCATTTTCGGTGGGTGTGTGTGATAGCATGGATGCGTAAGTGGGGGAGGCATGGCACAGGGTGGCTGTAAGTGATGTGCAGACCCCATACTGCTGGTAACATCCATACACAAGGGGGCAGCTAGCCAGGTTTCAGATGTACTGGCTGATTTGGCATGATAGGAGTGTAATTGCTAACAGCAATCACACACATATATAATATTGTTATTGAATTTTTTTGTCCAATTTGGGTGTGTTTAACACACTTTTATTAAAAGTAACACACCAAAATTTAAAAAAAATTTAAATAACAATATTAATTTATATATGATTGTTAACAGCAATCACACTCCTATAATGCCCATGGTTGCCTACCAGTACATGCTGGAATCTGGATATGCCTGAGATTGCTGTTAACATATAACATTGTTATGTAATTATGTAATGTTATGTGTGTTACTTTTATTAAAAGTGTGGTTATTTGTTTTATTTTTAAAGGTGGGGTGGTCATTTTTGGTTTTGGCTAAGTGACCCCTGAATTTCCGGATTCGGTCCAGAACTTTCATTTCATTGCATCGCTTGAATAAGTATAAAACTACCGTATTTGCTCGATTATAAGACAAGGTTTTTTAATAGGTCTGACTATGAGACTAAGATCCAGATCTGGATCCTCCTGTGTTATGCCCCCCCCCAACTTACCGGTGCTTCTGAGTCCCTGGTGCTTAGTCCGGGCAGCGTCTAGAGCTCTACTCGATTCGCGTAGAGCTCTACACGCTGCCCGGACTAAGCACCGGGGACTCAGATGCAGGGGACCTGGATCCTCCTGTGCTATGCCCCCGCCCTCAACTTACCGGTGCTTCTGAGTCCCCGGTGCTTAGTCCGGGCAGCGTGTATAGCTCTACGCGATTCGCGTAGAGCGGAAGTTGTGTACGCGAATCGCGTAGAGTTCTACAAGCTGCCAGGACTAAGCACCGGGGACTCAGATGCAGGGGACCTGGATCATCCTGTGTTATGCCCCCCCAACTTACCGGTGCTTCTGAGTCCCCGGTGCTTAGTCCAGGCAGCGTGTAGAGCGATTCGCGTAGAGCGGAAGTTGTCTACGCGAATCGCGTAGAGATCTACACGCTGCCCGGACTAAGCACCGGGGGACTCAGAAGCTCCAGTAAGTTTGGAGGAGGGAGGGGGAGGGAGTGTTAAATGGGGGGCATAAGGCATTTCTGGAGGCAGAGTGCTCTGTGAAATGCCTTTTAACCCCCATTAATGCCACTCTGCCGCCAGAAATGCCTTTTAACCCAATATATGCCACTCTGCCTCCTGAAATGCCCTATACCTCCCTATATGCCACTCTACCCCATAATATGCCTTTTAACCTCCTAAATGCCAGAGTGGCATATAGGGGTATAAAGCATTTCTGGAGGCAGAGTGGCACATAGGGGGTAAAAAGGCATATCATGGGGCACAGTGGCATATAGAGGGTTAAAAGGTGTATCATGGGGCACAGTGGCATTTAGAGGGTTAAAAGGCATATCATGGGGCACAGTGGCATATATGGGGTATAAGGCATTTCTGGGGCAGAGTGGCAAGCCTGGGGGCAGATGTGCATAACTGGGGGGCAGGTTGAAAAAAAAAAGGAAATAAAAACAAAATATTTTTCTGAATCGTAGCTTTTATTAACAAACAATTGTTCACATAGTTTACATGAATTAACATTTACTGGTTAAACTTTTCCTATAGGGTCGACTTATATTCAGGCTTTTTCTTTTTTTCATAAATTAATATTCAGATTTTGGGGTGTCGTCTTATAATCAGGGTCGTCTTATAATCGAGCAAATACGGTATTTTATTTTTACTTATCCTGAATCTGTAGTTACTTCAGAGGATAAAACTTTCTAGGCCCAGAAATCAGTGAGAGGAAAAGTAAAGGTTTTGTGTCATTTACTTTATTTTAATCTGCATATCTTATTAAAGGCCATATTTTCTCTCAGTGAAAAATTAGTGCGGCCCGCGCACTAATACAATTCTGATGAAGTGGCCCATTGCACAAAAAACTTGGACACCCCTGGACTAAGATAAAGAGGACTGTATGGAGTATAGAGAAAGAGGGAGAGATAGTGCCACAAATTAATGTGGGAGTTCTTTCAATGAGAAATCAGTTAAATGGGTTTTGAGTTCTTTCCTTGAATATCGAGAGGGAGGGTAAAGTTGAAGCTTAGGCAGAAGTGAGTTCCAGAGGGGTGGGGGAGTGAATTTGTGAAAAGAATAAGGTGATAAAGGAGGAGGGGAAATTAGTTCACAGGAAGAGCATAGAGTTCAAGTAGGAGAGTATTTTCTTATGACAGCACAAATGTATGTGAGAGCAGTATCATGGAGGACTTCATATGTTAGTATAAGGATTTCAAATTTAATCCTTTAGTAATTGGTAGCTAGCTTCACAAAATGGGGAAACAAAAGAAGAGCGTTCTATAAGAAAGATAAGTTAGCAGCAGTGTTCTGGATAGATTGTATAGGAGAGAGTCGAGACAGAGGAATACCTAGGGGGACTGCATTGGGCATACTTTACAGGACACATATACATTTAGCATGTTACAGACCAGCATAAGTAAGGTGCTGATTCCCTTCTGCCTATGCATCCCATGTATTGCAGGACAGTGCTGTTCAGAAATACAGAAGGCAAGTCATATAATTAGCGCAGTACCATGCTGGCTAGGAGATCAACAAAAGGTATAGAGAAAGTGTCCGTACAAGGACATTAGTGCCTGTGGCAAGGTTTGCGAAGGTCCATAAAACACTATTAAATTGTCCAACACAGACCCCAATTAATGTCCCCCATTACCCCTGGATCAACATACCAATAAGAAATCAGCACTTATCAGATAATATGACAAATCTTTATATAAAAAGAAGCAAAAGGTTGCTATCTATGGAGCTGGATAAAGCTTTTAGGTATTCAAGTGTACGTCTTCTACCCTAAAAGCTTGAATTCAACTCCTTAAAAATGTAAGAACAAAGGAATAACATGGACTGTGATTATAACTTAACAGATAATATATAATAAAATCATATATTCACTCTTGTGTTGCATGCTGGTGAAGGGCCTTAACAGGAGAAAATTTCTAACATATGCGTTGATTTAAAGATGCACACATCCATGCAATCACAGCAACTACTGACACTTAATAGTTCTTTGCCCTTTGAGTAAAACAGGAAACCTTAAAATGGAAAGTATGCAGCATAAAGGAAGGGTGAGACAGGCTCCAAATACAAAAACCAACACGAGGAAGCAACAGGTTGCTAGGATTTTTTTTGTCAAATCCCAAGAGTGTTTTCCTGAAATTTGTTGTAATTAACTGAAAGGCAGCAGGGATACATGACCATACTGATATATTTAAGGAAAGCCTTTGGTTTTATACAACTTGAACCACAAAGACTTCCAATAATAAAAGTCATACCAAACTGCAGGGAAGTAGAACTGGAGGGATGAGAGAAACATAGTATACAAAGTATGCATAATATAAGCTGTATTTGTGTATATAACGTATTTGCTCGATTATAAGACGACCCTGATTATAAGACGACACCCCAAAATCTGAATATTAATTTATGAAAAAAAGAAAAAGCCTGAATATAAGACGACCCTATAGGAAAAGTTTTACCAGTAAATGTTAATTCATGTAAACTATGTGAACAATTGTTTGTTAATAAAAGCTACGATTGAGAAAAAAATTTTGTTTTTATTTCCTTTTTTTTCAACCTGCCCCCCAGTTATGCACATCTGCCCCCAGGCTTGCTGCTCTGCCCCAGAAATGCCTTATACCCCATATATGCCACTGTGCCCCATGATATGCCTTTTAACCCTCTAAATGCCACTGGGCCACATGATACACCTTTTAACCCTCTATATGCCACTGTGCCCCATGATATGCCTTTTGACCCCCTATGTGCCACTCTGCCTCGAGAAATGCCTTATACCCCTATATGCCACTCTGGCATTTAGGGGGTTAAAAGGCATATTATGGGGTAGAGTGGCATATAGGGAGGTATAGGGCATTTCAGGAGGCAGAGTGGCATATAGAGTGTTAAAAGGCATTTCTGGCGGCAGAGTGGCACTAATGGGGGTTAAAAGGCATTTCACAGAGCACTCTGCCTCCAGAAATGCCTTATGCCCCCCATTTAACACTCCCTCCCCCTCCCTCCTCCAAACTTACCGGAGCTTCTGAGTCCCCCGGTGCTTAGTCCGGGCAGCGCTTAGAACTCTACGCAATTCGCGTACACAACTTCCGCTCTATGCAAATGGAGTAGAGCTATACACGCTGCCTGGACTAAGCACCGGGGACTCAGAAGCACCGGTAAGTTGAGGGCGGGGGCATAGCACAGGAGGATCCAGGTCCCCTGCATCTGAGTCCCCGGTGCTTAGTCCGGGCAGCGTGTAGAGCGAATCGAGTAGCGCTCTACGCGCTGTCCGGACTAAGCACCGGGGACTCAGAATCACCGGTAAGTTGGGGGGGGGGGCATAACACAGGAGGATCCAGATCTGGATCTTAGTCTCATAGTCAGACCTATTTGAGGTCTGATTATAAGACGGCCCCGATTATAAGACGAGGGGTATTTTTCAGAGCATTTGCTCTGGAAAAAACCTTGTCTAATAATCGAGCAAATACGGTATATCCAACAATAAATAAAAAAGTACTGACTAAATTAATTTGCTGAATGCAGAGGTGAAATGTTTATTATTATTTGTGATTTCACTATGAATTTAGTTTGATATAATATTCCACTGCTAGATGGGGTCATTTGTTGTTTTATTAGTATTTCACCAGGATTTATGTTCTTTTGGAGAAAACCTGGATTTCACTATTCTTTCCCAAGGACACTCTGAAGTACCTACAGTACAGGTTGGGTATGCTCCACAAACATAATACCATAAACATAATAGAGATTTTTATTGTTAGAAAGAAACGTTTAGGAGAAAACAGGTTTGACAAACTGCTTGCCTAAAAGATATTAACAAGATAGTTTAATGTTTTTTGCAGCTTTACTCATGAAGAATGTATGTTTTAGCATATTTCATATACACTTTTTAGTTGTAAGGGGTTAAAAATTACACTTACTGTTCCTTGCTGCTGCAGCATACTCTGTGCCCCATTATCCTTAAAAGAGCCAATTATTGGCAGTAAAGCGCTCCCATTGAAATCAGTTGCAGCACTTTCTTTATATTCTCTCTCTATATATGGGGGTCTCATGAGACCAGAGGGTGGGGGGCTGTGGGGCAGGAAGGCCCCTAGGGCTGGTCTGAATTATTTGTGCAGGCTCAATGTGACTTCTATTACTGTGCCTGCTCTGGGTGGTGCCACCTTAGTGGGGTGACATAACATTATGTTAAATGGCCCAGTAGTGGTAGCGTGGGGAGACATGGTCGTGGTAGCCCTCAGCCCTCTTGTGTTAGACCCTGGGAAATCTCATGCTAGCCTGCACTTGAGCTGGCTGGCAGCGAGTATCCGCACATGCCACACTACTGCACAGAAGGTGCGTTCGACGCATCTCCTGCAATGTAGACAGCTACCACACAGGGTAACAGCTCAAATGCATAGATGGGATTCTCATGATTCCTTTTCATTTCCAAATGGAAAAGCTTAATATAAGGATACAGGTATCATATGCATTAGTGGCTGGAGTGTTCATTTAGTGGAAGCTGGAAGGAGATTAAGGAAGAGAATAGTGTAAGAAAACATGGGTAAGATGTGGACCAGGTTTGTTTGAGGAAGGGAGATGAGCTCAATAATTAAAGGTGGGAGGGAGAGACAGGCAGACATGGGTTAAAAGTGGAAGAGGAATATACTAATGACATCTATAGTGGAAAAGGTAAAAAAAAGAACAAAGGCATAAGTGACAGGAATGACAAGGTTAAGAGTCAACAAGGTTAAAGTTGGTTACAGGTAAATAAGCGTGAAAGCAGTAGAGGGATGAGAGTCTATATACAACACATTCTTCTGTTTGGAGACTATTTGAATGCCATGATTTCTTACATGGATTAACCCTTTGATGTACCACAATATCTGTTTCAAGTCCCTGTTGCAGATAACGGCTGAATATTAGCATGTGTGCAACTAATTGACTTTTTAGACCATTTGGACAATCTCTGCTTCACATGACATGACTTAATTATGGATATATTTGTCAACAAGAAGGTGTGAGCCTTAAGGATAACACAATTGCCAATTGCTTTCAAGGAGCCCTTTGGTGAATTTGATTAAATTAATTATTTCTGTCCCATTTGGTCCATACAGGAACGGAATCAAGGAGACCTTTTGGTTATATGAATTACTATACTTCTTTGTGGGAATAGCGCTATATTTATTATACACTATATGGACAAAAGTGTCGGGACACCTGACCATTACACCTACATGGACTTATTACATAGATATTAATATGTAGTTGGTCCCCCATTTGCAGCTATAACAGCTTCCACTCTTCTGGGAAGGCTTTCTTCAAGATTTTGGAGTGTTTCTGTGGGAATTTTTGCCCATTCATCCAGAAGAGCATTTGTGAGGCACTGATGTTCGACGAGAAGGCTTGGCTCACAATCTCCATTGCAGTTCATCTCAAAGGTGTTCAGTGGGGTTGAGGTCAGGGCTCTGTGTGGGCCATTCAAGTTCTTCCACACCAAACTCATCCAACCATGTCTTTATGGACCTTGCTTTGTGCACTGGGGCACAGTCATGCTGGAATAGAAAAGGGCCTTCCGCAAACTGTCCCTACAAAGTTGGAAGCAAAGTGTTGTCTAAAATGTCTTGGTATGTCAAACATTTTGGACAATGCTATGCTTCTAACTTTGTGGGAACAGTTTGGGGAAGGCCCTTTTCAATTAACTAGCTGCTCACTTCAGCTGTAATTGATGATTTGTCATCTCAGGAAGTTTTTAAACATCTCTAACCAGACCAAAAAGAGAGATGCATAAAGCCTGTTGTATAAACTAGAGTGAGAACTATTGTTGCGGTACATAGTACATTAAGTACACAGATATTTTGGAGCATCACTAATACATTGGTGTAAAGGTGCTGCAGAAACTCTGACCAAGTTATAGGAATTCCTTTTTTAAGGTATTATTATTCAATAAAGATATGGGGCTCCATCAACTAAACTATAGAGAAGTCAAAATTATATTTGAGCAACCATAAACTGTCCAAAGGGCCACCTTGGCCCCTCTGTTGCCACGAGCTGGGCAGTTTATGAACATTGCCAATGAGATAGATAGATAGATAGATAGATAGATAGATAGATACTGTTTTTTCTTTTCTTTTTTTGTATTTTATGTTGTTGTGATATCATGCTCTGCCACTTAACATTCCTCCTCCATTGTTGCTTAAGCAAATTTGTGGTTTCAACACAAATACCATCACAAACTTGCCAGACATTGGTAAAAAAAAGCCAGTAGAACACAAGTCCCACTGTCAAGATTGATGCCAGTTTTGTAACATTACTCTGCCAACGTTGACAAGTTGCTAAAGAAATAATGCAACTAGAAAAGCATGTATAAAGTGTCAGCCAGAAAATCTATTGCAATCTATTATTTTGAAAGCAACAACATTTAGAAGGGAAATACTGGATCACATTAAAACTTAGTGTGCATCCAAAGCTATAAAGGGGGTGATCTTTGACTTGCAGTGTTACAAACCAAGACACCTAATAAATGTGATGTTTCCTTTTATATTTGATGACTGTGACACACATAAGCAGCACTGTTCCATGCCATGTAATATAAAGCTTACCAATAATGCTTTAGTAGATATCCAAAGTACATCCATTGGGAATTTGGGTATTTCGCATCCTACAATATATGTATATATGTACTGATGACTGATGAGTTTTAATAGGTGGTAGTTACTGATGAAATAAAGTTTTTTTTTGGATGCATGTTTGGAGAAAACTGTTTCTGCAGGTCTATGGTTGGAAATAGCATAGAATTAGAATGCATTAGGCAATCAATAGATAAAGCCTTAGGAATCGTCCTACCTATCTGTCCATGTTCCAAGATCCTACCACAAGACATGTTGGAAGCTGTTGACACCCATATTAGATTGTTCATTATGCACTTGTACTTTAATCACATTCTAGATTGTTATCTGGAAGTTCTCTTTACATGCCTGTCCGCCCAAACTTAATGTCAAATGTACGAGGAGAGTTTGATAGGAACAGTCTAGGCGGTCTGCCAGGAGATTTCCAAAACAGCTGTTTTACAGTTAAGAGGTTGCTAAATGAACTACTTGGAGCAGCTTATCAGTTTATCATATTATCCAAAGTAGGACTTGCAGAACACTTTACCACACACCTTTATTATAAGAGATTGATTGAATTAAGTTATTTAACTGCTGTGGAAGACATAATATATGTTATGTTTTGTGTACATTAATCAACAAACCCACAAAATATGAATCAAATGAGTCATCCAAATTACACACTTATTCAAATGATTCTCTGTCCCTCCCTATCGATCTACCTAAATTTCTATCTATCCATATACACATCTTAAGTCCAGCTTTGTTTTAACTATTTGTCACTCCCCAGGTCACTCTCCGTCATATGGCTCAGCATCAGGAGAGTTATTTTAGTCATTCATTTTAGTCCTCGTGCTATTAAACTGAAATAATTTCTCAAGATCACTTTTAGCACCCTTACCTGAAAGAATTTGTCAAGGTCACTTTTAGCACCCTTAACATGTGTGGACTTTATTATTGGATTCTGTGTAAGAGTCTTTCTGATCCAGTGCTTTGTGAGGGAGCACTGGATCAGTTGAATATTCCTGCAGTGGAATTAAATGAGTCTTATTGTGTCCAATAAAACTGGTATTGTCATACTCATTGCACTTCCATTTAGAGTTATTGTAGTTTATTGAATCCATGCATGCGCACGGTCATATAGCAGAGAATGCTACGATCTTGAATCCTGCCAAGCTCTATGGGATAGAGCTTCATGGGATAAAGGGGAAAAAATCTGGGCTGTCCCCCACACAGTGATACAGTTGAGAGGCATGGGTTGGGGAGATCGCGGATCTCCCTCTAACAGGCCCAACATTAATGAAGTGCAAGGTCCGTCACATCATTGTGCTCCCTATCACTTTTCGGGGGCAATTGATGCAAAGCGCTGGGACACGACATCATATCCCGGCGCTCCGCATCATTAACTGCTTGCACTGCCATGAAGCGGCAAAGGAAAGGTCTGAACCTACAGACACAGACCTCACACTCCCATGACAAGAAGTAAGGAGAGAGAAAAAAAAATAAAAGAAATGAAGAGCAGAAAGGTAACAGGTGGGAAGAAGATGGGTAATTAAAATCTCCCATGATTAAAATGTGACCCAGGTGTGCAGCTTTTTCAATTTGTGATAAAAGCTGGTCTTCCCCCTCAATTTAGGCATTTGTAGCATATGCCTACAATTAATGTACTGCACAACTTTGTATCAGTGTGAATTTCTACTTATAAGGCTTAGACAGTATCAGCATATACTAGGCCTTAACTTAGGTCTGATATAAAGGCATACCTCCGCTTTCCTAGTAACTCTGCCCCTCCTAAAAAGTGGATAACCACATAAATTTACTGCCCTGTCATAATAGTCTAACCACATTTCCATGGTACCAATTAGGTCATACTTTTCTTCCCTTGCCATTAACTCTAGTTCCCCCATTTTGTTTAATAGGTTCTTGCAGGTATGTCAGGTTAGCACCAGTCTTTTGGTATCTTGCTTGTAACTTTTAACATGTTGTGGTTTAGGCATTTCCTTATCTATGCGTATCCCACCATTCCCTTTTCAATTTCTCAAAGCTAAGCCCTGACATGAATTTACATTAGCTAGCCCTTTAATTCTACCACATCCTCTCTCCTACATGCTAGTTTAAAATCTTTTCCAACCCTCTAACAATAATTGGCTCTTTTAAGGATAATGGGGCACAGAGTATGCTGCAGCAGCAAGGAACATTTCCAAATCATCTTCTACCACAGTTTGTCTCCCCCATTCCCAAGATATCTCTTTTAAGAACCCCCCACCTGCTATTGACATTAGAAGCATGTACTGTAACAGCTAGATCATCAGCCTCTCTCACAAATCTGTCTACCCAGTTCCCAACATGCTGACCCAGAGCACCCAGTAGACGTCAAACTATTCGGCATTTAGGGTTTTGCAGATTACCCTATCTACCTTCCTTATAATTTAATCTCCTACTACCACAACCTTTCTAGCCATTCAAGTCCTCTAATCTGTCTACCTAAAATAAAGGCTACTCACCTGGCTGCTAGGTGAATCAGCCAGTTCTAGTAATGCTAGATCTGAACTGATCTCCCCAGCATCATCGGACAGTCTAGCAAATATGTTCGTTTGAGCAAGCCCAGAGCTAGCCTCCTGATGCCCTTGATACCTCCTCTACCCCCATCTCCACCCTCACCAACATTGACCCCAGCCAATGCCTGCTTAAGGAGTAAATTCATTTCCATATTATCGATGTCCCCCAGTGTTGCCAATTGACCTCTTAGATCCTGTACCTTGGATTCCAAGTAGGCAACTTGTTCAAACTTGTCACAACAATATGGCCCCTGCGGCACACGCTCCAGGAGTGCATACATATGGCAAGATGTAAACTGAGTGACATTTCCCAACATGCTACCATCTGTATAATATGACAGAAAAGGTGCAAGATACTTTTACCTCCATCCTGTCTTTCAGGTCCTTCCTGGCAATTAATTCCCCACTTACCAGTTTTGCCAAGGCATAGAGAAGATGGGAAATTCCCAGGCCAACTGCAATTCACTCTGGCCCACAGTACATTTTTTTCTGTGCAAGCCCAGACCAATTTTTATCATTTTTCAATAGATTTATTTAAGTTAGGAACGTAATAAATTAAGTGAGACTCCATAGGAGCGTAGGTGTTTTTTGTTTTTTTATCAACTTGATATCTTGTGTTAAATAAAGCCTTTTCAATCAAAGTGGAATGGTCCAGTGTCCTACATGATAGCACCTAACCAACATGAAAAGGTGACTGGGATGTTTAGGGGTTCATCCTGTCACACTAGATTAATTAGGGCATAAAGGTAAAAATAATTAAAAAATAAAATTACTTTCCCATTTTTACTAAACCAAACAATAAAAGGAACAAGACCTATATAATTTTTCTATGGACAATCCTTGTCTATGGTAACTTTACCTTTTATTGCTTTTTACTCTTGGTAATGAATCCTCACTATTCCCCTTTATGTGTCTTGTCCATACATGCTTGAGACATTTACTGTGAGGAGACAGGATGGTTGAAAATCAGCCAATCTCCAGCACCACTATACTGCACAAAAGTATTTTCAGTCAATACAATGCAGGACAAAGAGTGCCTCTACGGGGATTGTCCATGGACAGCTCCCAAAAGAACTCACTGATTGGCTAAATCTAAGTGAATACTTGAGGACGTGTTTGCTTGTTGCTTTACTTACATCATATCCATGTTCACTAATACCATATGAGGTTGTTAACTATATGTAAGATGGTAAATATTTTCAATCCACTGGATAAAATTAACGTTAATAAGCTCTGATGCTAATTCAAAAGGAAAAGTAAATCAATATGGTATTCTAGAATACATGTAACTTGAGAATGTTTACAGTGATGGAAACAGTCAAGACATTAGAAGGGTTGTATATCAAACATCTCATAAATGCAGCAAATGCTCAACAGATCTGGAATAACTGCAGATTTATCAGATACATGAAAAGGAAGCTCTAACAGTATAGGGATCTCATCTTTGACAAATATATAGTTATACCTGTGCTCAATTTAGAGCACATAAATCACCTGCTCCATAAATGCCTACATGTCACTTTAAAAGGCGCATGTCCTTAGCAAACCTATTGTTTAGATGTTATACAATAAGACGTTCACAAAGTACTTGGGTACAAGGGGAATGTCAAAAGAGAATTTCCTTTTCTTATTTGCAAAACCTTTTATTGAGAAAAGAAAAGCCACAATACCTTACATGATACCTTTGTACATAAAAATAATTAAAGTACCTAACCTGCAGCGTAGAGAAGTACAACCACATTTAGATATTTAGTTTCTATGTGAAAATCAAAGACAATTTGAATTGTTATTATCCAAAATAAATTATATATATATGCTAAATCAATTCAGACATAGTAAAAGCCCAAAGTTTGAAGCTTTTCATCTATAGTAAATCAAAGGATTTCCAGCCTGGTTTTTTTCCATCAATTGGCCTCAGATCAGTCTATACCAGGAACCTCTAACTGTCCTCCATGCATGTCAAGACAAGAGAAACATCTACTTTAGAGAACTTGTCAGCTGCTTTGTTAAAGGTAAAGTGAGGTAACGCTAAACATTAACAGGGCAAATAAACCATCATCACTTAGTGGACTCAATATATTCTAAGCAGAATAATTACAGGGATTTTATAAAATAAAGCAGGGGTGTCCAAGTTTTTTCTGCAGTGGGCCACTTCATCAGAAATGTATGTGTGCGTGGGCCACACTAATTTTTTACAGATTCTTAACTCCTCAGCATCGATGTGTACTGGATAAAGATGACATCAGTGCTCGGCAGATAATATAGGATAAAATCTTATGTGATGGATTGGGAGGACATCAGTACACTAAAAAAAGTCATCATACACAGGATGCCTGAGTGCCACTTATCATTTTTAATAAAATATGCAGATTGAAATAGAGTAAATAACACAAAACTTTTACTTTTCCTCCCACTGATTTCTGGGCCTAGAATTCAGAAGGGCGTTTTATTTCTGGACAAATAAAAATTAAATAGTTCAATTTATTCCTACAGAAAGTAAAGTGCCAGAAAACAGATGACCATATACTTACCAGGACAGGCTCTACCACACCGACATACACCAGGACAGGCTCTGCCACACTGACACCCAGATACACACACCAGGACAGGCTCTGTCACACCGACACCCAAACACACACCAGGACAGGCTCTGTCACACCGACACCCAAACACACACCAGGACCGGCTCTGCCACACCGACACCCAGACACACACACACCAGGACAGGCTCTGTCACACCGACACCCAAACACACACCAGGACAGGCTCTGCCACACCAACACCCAAACACACACACACCAGGACAGGCTCTGTCACACCAACACCCAAACAAACACCAGGACAGGCTCTGCCACACCCAAACACACACACCAGGACAGACTCTGCCACACCGACACCCAAACACACACACCAGGACAGGCTCTGCCACAATTACACCCACACACCAGGACAGGCTCTGTCACACCAGCACCCAAACACACACCAGGACAGGCTCTGCCACACCCAAACACACATACCAGGACAGACTCTGCCACACCGACACCCAAACACACACACCAGGACAGGCTCTGCCACACCAAAACCCAAACACACACACCAGGACAGGCTCTGCCACACCGACACCGGCATCAGGATGGGTTTCCCGGGGGCCAGACTGGCCCTGCTCACGCAGGCCGCACCTCGAAGTCCAGTGGGCCGCATTTGGCCCACAGGCCGCATGTTGGACGCCCCTGAAATATAGGATAGGTGTGATATAATGGGCTTATTTAATTACTTTTTTTTTGGTGTATATCTATGTTTTCACCATGTTCCAAGGAGAATAGAAATTTCCATCACTTTGTATCTTTGTATCTACGGTCATAAAAAATAGCTTGTCCAAAGGATTGGTGTTGGACTTGGACATCACACAATGAGAATAAAATGCTTTATAAGTAATGCATAGGCTAGAAGCACCAGCAGAAAAAATCACCCTAAGGGATAGTGCTTAAGTATTGAAAACTAGGTCTAGTTTACTTGAACAATTACTATGGCAACATTTTCAAACGTACATCAGCCTAACTCTACTCATAAGTGCATTTCATTAATGAACTTAGAGAAATGATGTGCTCGTCCTCAAGAGAACCATAAAAATAGATATGTACTCATTGGACTCTTCCTGCACACAGTAAACCTCATCTCTTCTTCACACTGAATTAGAAGCTTCCTAGGACATGGCGATCACTAGGCAAATCTGACCTACTGTTCCAAGTCAGTCACCGGTACTATGTCAATCAGCGAAGTAGCATCGTGACTTCTGCGATTCACGTAACCAATCATTGATTGCCTATATTCTTTTAGACTACGAGGAAGAAAGTTTTATAGATTCTCTCCGACAATAAAACCAAATAGCCTGACCAGGTGCCTTTTCACCATTCAGCAACAGTTGTACAAAACAGATTATTGAATGTAAACAGGACTCTAGTTTTCAATAGCAGCTGCACTGCACATGGGGGAAAATTATCTTGTCTATTTGTATACCATTAGTAAAATCTCAAATAATATACTGTAAAATAATCCTAATGATACATCAATGAAGGACATGTGTGGAATGGTCTGTGAGTCACTTTAGTACATTTTAGCACTATACTGAGGCTTGCATTTTTTCCTCTATTTAATCCCAGATGGCACAAATATTATATCACCCACTGGCAAATTTTAATGAACACAGAATGTACTGAACCACTCCCCCCCCCACACACACCTTTTTCCATTTTAATACAGGCTATGCAAGTTTCTGTTTTAATAATTTTATTCTTTGGAAGGTTGCTTTGCATCTCCTTCTAGCACTTATAGGGCTAAAACTTGCAAGAGGGTCTAATATAAATTGCTAGATACATTTTCTTCTGTCAAGACCTTGAAAGACACCTGCATTTTTTTATTTTTTTTGTAAAAAAAAATCCTTTCCCATATCTTTACATTGAGACAAATGATTTAGAGGGAGGTGGGGTGAGTAACTATTGCCTGCCGGCATTATACGGTGTTAAATATATCTGATGAAAGGATGCGGTGTGTGAAATCTTGATAACAGATGTATAAAACATCTGTGTGTAATTCATGAAAAAATATCCATTATGATAAATTTATCACCCAACCGAGACTACTTTCCCACAATATAGAGCTTAATATATAGTAATACAGTTTTCCTGCATTTGGAGTCAAAATGGATTGGAAAGACTTCTGTTTCTTTTTTTTCAGTACAAATGGCAACAACACTATGATTATGTTAGAATTGTGATACTTTTCAAGTTAATCATATCTAAATAACGTTTCCAGGAAAATATTAACCATAAATCCAAAATCTGATTCCAGATTGTTCATAAATTCAACTCATTAGGAAAAAGTTACATTTTCTACGGTTATTTTTCAGATGAACTATACGACTGAAATAATCATTCGGAGGACACGTATGCATTCCACTTTGTAATATTGAGTTACAGAAGTTTAATTCTCCTTAGCAGATGTGCCATTATTTACTTTTTAACTTCACAAAGTTTCCCTGAGCTCCTAAAAATACAACCGTCTCTTATAGAGAAATTACATACAAATGCAAAATATAAATGATCACAGATATACACCGAAAGCTCATCGATTTAATATGGCATGCTCATTTGTCTTGCATTTTAGAAAGCATATAAATGAGTACAAAATAACATGACAGATAGAGAATATTTAGAATCATGCCAAAAAAAACTCGTAACATGGTAACCGTAAAAGCGAACTGTATACAGGGTCCTTCTCTACCCTATCAAATCTAGCCGTTTGGTCACCATCTGTCAATTCAGATTTCCGTGGTACCTTTGACAATATGGTGGGAAAAGAAAGATCTGGTCTGCCTGATGAGCTTTTTAAGCGCAACCCCAGAAAAAGAACCCTAGAGACTCAGTGGTCCACTGTGGTTCTTCCATAAAGAGTTTTTCACATTGGTCCCTCTCTCATATTTTCAATAAAAGAAATGCACCTCAGACAATAAATAAATGGCTGTGATATATTACACTTTGCATAATGATAAATAACAATGTATGTACTAATACCCATTCAGGGGAGGGCTGGCAAAATGAACATGGGAGCAAATGCCTCCTGGGTTTTCCTTAAAGAAAATTATTTTATTATATTCATTATTAAAGCATTTACACAAACATTTTGTGTGCACCAACTACTTTTTCTAATAAGTCTGTTTCTTTTGCTGTTATTGGGACCTTTAGCCAAGGTTGCTCAGTTTTCTAGAGCATACAATTTAAAGGTGAACTGGGAACTGATACACAAGAAGGAAATGATTCTGTTCCGCTACTAAACGAAACCAGTAGGTGACAGTGGTTTAGTGTGTTTAGGAATTTTGGGTTTCGTGGTTAGTTGTGTGAGCAGATCTTTTGTAAAAGGAGTTGACAAGTTATAAAAAGAAGAAAACATAAAAAAAGGTTGAAATACTTGAAACTGCAGCATTTATAACCCCTCAATGTTGCGCCCTGTCTCCATATTTTATATATATATTTTTTTTTTTTAATTATTTTTTTTTTTTTTGTAGCTATAGTGTTGTGCCATTGAGCATGTTATTGTGCATATGTAAAATATGTACCGGTACTCATTTATGTAAGTTTGTATTATGAAACAAATATTCAAGGTGAAAATTTTGTACACACACATATGCCTGTGATATAATTAAGACATCCCTATTAACACATAATTATAGTGGTTGTTAACAGTAGATATCATTAGAACCAGCTCCAAAAGGGCTTACTTTACACCAGAAAGCCTTTGGCCCTTAGGGGGTCCATTTTATGTTAAGATGAGGCAGGTAAACAATATACAGTACACAGTGTAAGATGCATGGAACAGTTGTAAATCACATGCCGACAATTTACAACTATGTGCCGCATTTAGTAGAACTAGTTTCTTGAAATTCTATAAAACAAAAGCATATGTAATGATACATAACAAATGATCTAGCCATGGTTATATTTTAAGACAGTAAGTATTGAATAACTTAAATATGACCATGCAGAATTCCTGGGTGGCCCGTCTGGTGGCAATTTACCTAAATTTTCAGATTTAAGACAGTCTCCCTATCTCATCATGTGGAATTCTTGATAATGTGGAAGCAATATACTGAATTAAATTATATGTTGTAGTAGCTGCAGTAAAAAAAAAAAAAAAGAGTTCATCTAAATACTGCAGGCTGGACTGATTCTCTACAACAACAAAAAATATATTGAAAACAACATATGGATCTTTAATCGGATTACTAGGGAAGGCACTGTTGTCCGTCAACTAAAACAGTTGTCATGCCTCTAAAAGGAACCAGGTTGTCGATCCAATTTGATGCTTGTGCTATTTTCCTAGATGTCAGCCTTAATGTGGCATGTATACCATGTCCTGTATACACCGTTTGATTGCCCCCTGTGTTCCTTTTTGGTGCATGAAAATGATTGGTAGGATCAGCATTATTTTTCCTTACTGTTTTGATGTCTTAGTAAATC
Source organism: Sceloporus occidentalis (assembly GCA_023333645.1). Classification (NCBI taxonomy): domain Eukaryota; kingdom Metazoa; phylum Chordata; class Lepidosauria; order Squamata; family Phrynosomatidae; genus Sceloporus; species Sceloporus occidentalis. Next base: position 932,712 of record JALMGF010000227.1, read on the forward strand.
TATCAGCATTTGATTGTTTCAATGCATTAACAATAAGGAAAGTAAGCAAACTCGCTTACCCTTTGCTCTTATCCTAACATATGGTCAGTATTCCGAACTTTAATACATAAAAACAGGTGGTTATTGCCCACTGTCCCTCATTCTGAAAATGGCTGGGTGGGATGTACCAGTAAACTGGTGGTGAGTTGGTCCATTGCTACCTGTGCATCCAGTTACCCGTGCTTTAGAATGAGGTACGGATGAGATTATACCCAATGTTCCTTGATTAAGATCCTCCAAACTCATCCTCTGCCACAATTAAAAGTAAACATGCTAAATCAATACATTTTATGCTATAAACATCCAAAATGTAAGCCCACCCAACCAGTATAAGTCTAGGCTTATTTTATTCACTGGTCTACAGACAAGAGTATGCATAAGTGGGCAAGCTTTTTTAAAATCTGTGATCATTTGAAAAACTGGTCAGATGTTCACTAATTGCGCTCTAATACTCCACAATTTGCCACCAAAAAATGACGTCCAACATATAATATCAAAACTGAATGGCTGTCCATGTCACCAATTTAATAAGAGTGTGCATTCTATAATTCATTGGGCAATAGGACTCCACTGGAAGAGATGCAGTTGAGGATTTGAGCAATCACTCCCAGCTAAATAATGTCAGAATTGGGGTCATTCCAGAAGATGTTAAAGAAGAGGCACACCATTGTACACTTCAAGAGTTTTTCCAACTATGTCATGCAATGCCAGTTGCTCTTTGACAGGGCCCACAGAACACTGGAACCTCCTAGGTCTGACTCGAAGCAAGCACAGCTAAAGCAAAATAACTTTTTAGTTCAGGATCATTGACTTTTCCACCAATCTCTCTCAGACAAGCCTAATATCCTTGGTTAAGGTCAACCATCTAATGATGGATGAGGTTAATAAATCTATGATATGGTTCAAGAGGTTCTTCTATAAGAATGCCAATAAGCCTAATTTAATGCTTGTGGATACTTTATGTCTTAAAACAACACTGACACCTATAGTGGTCACATAAGATAAAGGAGATCATCCTCCTATTTTACCTGTTGCTACACCTCTTTCTTTTAAAATTTATGTAACTACGCTTCCCATCAAAATTGGGCAATCGGGCAGAGGATTACACAAAGAATTACACAATATCTTTCTAACTATTCCTGACTCATCAAGGGGAAGCTTTACGCAAGTGGTGAGTGCAGTAAAAATACTAAAGCCCAGTGAATTCATCTAACCAATGGGCTCTCAAATATGTTTTATAATGTGCCAGCCTGATCTCTCCAGAACTGGCTCATGAAGCAGTGGTGAAAGGGCGATTTGCCCCAGGTATGCAGCACCTTTGGATCTGGCATCATAGGCTTAAGCCAGAATATGCCACCACCATTGCTACTTTATTGGAATGCATTTGTATGAATATGGTCAATAAAAAATAACACCGACAGCCAGTGCCCTAGATTTCTTATGAATATATAGAGATTACCCTGCCCTAGCACAATGCTCTCTGGTACAATCTGCATTGAACTATTGCCCTTTGTGCCCCCTGGTTCCTATGCCCATGCATTCAGCAGGTGCTGTCTTAATAGCCCTGGATAATGATCTATTTCCTTATTAGGATGTAAAAAAAAAGAAAAAGTACAATTTTTCATACTAATTAACCAAATGATGGGATTTTACTATGCTTGCAGTCAAGTAAAGTGACATACCACCCCAAGAACCTACAGGGAGGAGAAATTTTGAAACAAAATCAAAACGGGAATACACCTAAGATTGGGGATAATCAGCTATAATATTATGATCACTGACAGGTTAAGTGAAAAACACTGATAATCTTGTTATCATGGCACCTGTCAGTGGGTGGGATATATCGGGCCCATGTGGTCAAATCCAACAGACGAGCTACTGTAGCCTTAAATTGCTAAAAAAAAGTTAATGTTGGTTCTGATAGAAAGGTTTCAGAACACACAATGCATCGCACTTAGTTGCATGTGGGACTGTATAGCTGCAAACCAGTCAGGGTGCCCCTGCTTACCCCTGTCCACTGACGAAAGCACCTACAATGGGCACATGAGCATGAGAACTGGACCACAGAGCAATAGAAGAAGGTGGCTTGTTCTGATGATTCATGTTTTCTTTTACATCATGTGGATGGCTGGGTGCGTTGCTTACCTGCCACCAGGAGAAGAAGACAAGCAAGCAGAGGCAGTGTGATGCTTTGGGCAATGTTCTGCTGGGAAACTTTGGATCCTGCCATTCATGTGGGTGTTACTTTGGCGCGTACCACCTACCTAAGCATTGTTGCAGACCATGTACACCCTTTCAAGGACATGGTATTCCCTGATGGCATTGGCCTTTTTTCAGCAGGATAATGCGCCCTGCCACAAAGCAAAAATGGTTCACGAATGGTTTGAGGATCACAAGAATGAGTTCAAGGGGTTGACTTCGCCTCCTTATATCCCAGATCTGAATCCAATCGAGCATCTGTGGGATGTGCTGAACAAACAGGTACAATGAATGGAGGCCCCACTTTGCAACTTACGGGACTTAAAGGATCTGGTGCTAACGTCTTGGTGCCACAGTACAACTTCAGAGGTCTAGTGGAGTCCATGCCTTGACGGGTCAGGGCTGTTTTGGCGGCAAAAGGGAGACCTACACAATATTAGGCTGGTGGTCATAATGTTATGGCTGATCAGTGTATATTATTGAAGTGTATTGAAGTTAAGGACCTGAAACGTCTCCTGTCAAATTAGTGAATAGACCTATCTATCACCAATGTCCTAGTTCATCCTTAATGGGACACCATTTATTGTTGGGACAGCAATCATTTTATTAAATTCATGTGTGGAATGCTTCCAGTCCAGAGAGAAAAACGTAGGTCATGCTTTTGGGTAAACTTGTAACTATTTATGAAAGCAAAAAAAATATTAGACAAAAGCAATAAACAAATAAATAAATTGCTGGGTGTTTTTGTATATTTTAATTTAAAAAGTAGGTCAACACAATGCAACAATGGCATCTACATACAAAACATAGTTAATTATGTAAGAGACAAAAATCTCGATCCAGATTCCAATTAAATAAGATTAATTGCATCTGCAACCAGCTATATACGAGTTATATATTACACATAATCATATGCTTCAAGATGAGTTACCATAACAAAACATACACAGCAGACAAATATGCGTAAGAAAGAATGATACACTACATTTGCTCAGTTTAAATAAAAAAATTTTTTTTTCCATAAAACTGAAAGAACTTGGAAATCTCTGCTACTAACATCTCCAAAAGATTAAAGAGTTGTGATTTCTTGTAGCAGTTTCATACATGCGTTAAAATAAATTATTTATTAATATTACAGTGCTCTCCACAAATATTGGCACCCTTGGTGAATATGGGCAAAGAAAGCTGTGAAAAAATGTCTTCATTGTTTTGAGCTTTAAAAAATGCAGAAAAATACCATGCTCTCGTGGATATCAAGCAATCCCAAACACAACACAGGTTTATCCTAAAAAAAATTGTAAATATATGTGTGCCACAAATATTGGCACCCTTTTAGTCGATACTTTGTGCTACCTCCCTTTGCCAAGATAACAGCTTTGCGTGTTCTCCTATAATGCCTAATGAGGTTGGAGAATACATGGCAAGGGATCTGAGACCAATCCTTCACATTTTGAGGTAGACGCTGGTGGATCCTCCTCTTCAGTTCAACCCACAGGGGTTTATATGGGGTTCAAGTCAAGGGATTGGGTTGGCCATGATAGGACCTCGATTATATGGTCAGTAAACCCTTTTTGTGTGGATTTTGATGGATGTGTTGGATCATTGTCCTGCTGGAAGATCCAACCATGACCCATTTTAAGCTTTGTGGCAGAGGCAGTCAGGTGTTTATTTAATATCTGTTGATATTTGATAGACTCCATGATATCATGTATCCTAACAAAATGTCCAGGTCCTCTGGCAAAAAAATAACCAAAAAACATTAAAGAACCACCACCATATTTAACATTAGGCATGCAGTACTTTTCCATATGGCTACCTCTCTGTGTACACAAAAACACATTTTCATCTGACCATAGAAACCTATTCCATTTGAAGTTCAAGTAGTGTCTAACAAACTAAAGAAAGTTGAGTTTGCTTTTATATGAGAGTAGACGCTTTTTTCTTGAAACCCAAACAACTTGTGGTGATGTAGGTGACATTGGATTTTAGTTTCAGAGACTTTCTGCCCCCAAGATGCAACTTCTGCAATTCAACATCTGAACCACTTGAACCATCCTCTTTATAGTGCATTGAGACAATATAACTCACTGGAATTTCTTAATTATTGTCCTGATGGTGGAAATGGGCATTTTCAATGTTTTTGGTATTTTTTTATAGCTACTTCTCATTTTGTGAAGCTCAACAACATTTTGCTGCACATCATATTCCTTGGTGATAAATTCCTTGGTGATAAATTACTAAGGGAATTTGGCCCATGTGTTACCCAACATTTATACCCCTGTGAAACAGGAAAGTCACAGTTGAACAATTTGCTGTTCCTGGTCCACCAGGTGTACTAAAAATTTAAAATACCACTGCATTGTATTTTTCTCATGAATTTATAGGAGTGTCAATAATTTTGCTACACTTATATTTAACAATTGCTTGATATCCATGAGAGCAGAGTATTTTAGAGTACTGTTTAAAGAAAAGATTAAAAGGTTTACAGCCTTATTTGCTCATATTTTCAAAGGGTGCCAATATTTGTGGAGAGCACTATATATATATATATATATATATAATACGAAGGCAAGCATAATCTGGGTAGGGTATTTCAAACTACTACCTCTATGGCAGAGGTTTTAATATGGAATAATATGCAGAATGAAATGACAATTGGCATTAAGAGTCAAATGTATATTTGTTTCTAAATCAGACATATAGAAACAGAAGTGCAATTAAGGAGGCAAGGCCCTGGTGACAGAGATTTTCTTTTGTTCAAGCTGCTTTTACACACCACATCATTCCAGTTTACAGTCAATGTAATGGTGAGTGAATTGCGTGAGAGCGTCATTACAGCACAGTTTCAGTACTTGAAGAATGAGTTTTGACAACACTTGCTGAAATTTCCCTAGGCTATGTGACGGGTATTAAAATCAGACAATACCCTTTAAAATCACAGGAGTCATATTTTCAAAATACAAGGTGTGGCTATCTGCAGAAGTTTGGAGATCCCAATAGAAAAATTCCTAGAAATGATTTGCTGATTTATTTTTATATAGTGCTATAAATGTTATGTTAAAATGATTTCCTATTACCATCACCCAAACTGTTTGAACGTTGAAAACTATTTCTCAACATGATTCATTTTGCTAGGTTGTGTATTTGAACTATGAAAAAAAAGTATTCCAATCTTCCAAAACTTTGCTAAACTGTTCCTCTTTTCAATTATCCACCGTTATATCATGAGGTTATATCATGAGATTATATCATGACGCTATATAAAGTGTAAAATATTTTTCCTTTGTCAATTGTATTATTTGGATGCAGTGGCGTCGCTACAAGGGGGGTGATTGCCCCCCCCAGGTTATTCCCCCCCCCATGTTGCCCCTCCCCACCGAATTTGGAACTGCCCATTGGACCAGGGCTGAAATTGCCTAGCAGGAAGCTGGGAGATTTCCCAGTGGGCCAATTGATCCGGGGACAGGTGGAACACTGGAGGTGTGGTACACAATGTTGTTAATTTGGTACACAATGTTGTTAATGTTGTTAACCGGTGTAATGAGGCTCTTCATCCCGCCCCCTTGAAGACGTGACGCTAATGGGGGCAGGGGCAGGGGCAGGCTCACGAGCTCCTTGTGTGCATTGCAGTCAGAGTCAGTCCCCTGGAGCAGAGCACAGAGCAGGCAGACTCAGCAAGGAAGACAGCCAGGAGAGAAATAATTATAGTACTAAAAAAAAGTTGTGGGGTGGGATTTTAATGAATGAGGACCTATATTCAAAGGAGGGGGCTGGCTTCCTGGGGGCATTAGTCTTGTTGACATACTAGGGGGGCCTGGTTTAGGGGCATTAATACTCAGGGGCTGGCTGGGGACATAAATACACATGGGGCAATACACAAGGGTGAGGGGGTATCAATATACAAGGGGGCAGCTGGGGCCATCACATAAATCAATAATAAAGGGAGGGGCTTGCTGGGGGTATTAATACAAATAGTGCTGGCTGGAGGTGATTATACAAGGGTGTTGGGGCACCACATTAATTAATACTAAAAGGTTCCTGCCTGAGGTATCAATACACAAGGGGAAAAAACACTACGGGGGTATAAACAATGCAGTGTGGAAAATCCATCCTGATGTAGATGTCTGTGTCTTAGACCGTGTCCTGCTGTTTGTGTGTCTGGGTTTCGGTCTGGCAGAATGTGTCCTGGTGTGTTTTTGGTTTTCAGTGTAGCAGAGCATTTCCTGGTCTGTGTGTCTGGGTGTCAGTGTGGCAGCGCTTGTCCTGGTGTGTGTGTGTGTCTGGGTGTCGGTGTGGCAGAGCCTGCCTGGTGTGTGTGTCTCGGTGTCGTTGTGGCAGAGCCTGTCCGGGTGTGTCCGGGTGTCAGTGTGGCAGAGCCTGTCCTGGTGTGTGTGTCTGGGTGTCGGTGTGGCAGAGTCTTTCCTGGTATGTGTGTTTAGGTGTCGGTGTGGCAGAGCCTGTCCTGGTATGTGTGTGTGTAAGAGTGTCGTTGTGGCAGAGCCTGTCCTGGTGTGTGTATGTTTGGGTGTCTGTGTGGCAGAGCCTGTCCTGGTGTGTGTGTGTTTGGGTGTTGTTGTGAAAGAGCCTGTCTTTGGTGTGTGTGTGTGTGTCGGTGTGGCAGAGTCTTTCCTGGTATGTGTGTTTGGGTGTCGGTGTGGCAGAGCCTGTCCTGGTGTGTGTGTTTGGGTGTCGGTGTGGCAGAGCCTGTCCCGGTGTGTGTGTTTGGGTGTCGGTATGGCAGAACCTGTCCTGGTGTGTGTGTGTTTGGGTGTTGGTCTGACAGAGCCTGTCCTGGTGTGTGTCGGTGTGGCAGAGTCTGTCCTGGTGTGTGTGTGTGTTTGGGTGTTGGTGTGACAGAGCCTGTCCTGGTGTGTGTATGTTTGGGTGTCTGTGTGGCAGAGCCTGTCCTGGTGTGTGTGTGTTTGGGTGTTGTTGTGAAAGAGCCTGTCTTGGTGTGTGTGTGTCTGGGTGTCGGTGTGGCAGAGTCTTTCCTGGTATGTGTGTTTGGGTGTCGGTGTGGCAGAGCCTGTCCTGGTGTGTGTGTCTGGGTGTTGGTTCGGCAGAGCCTGTCCTGGTATGTGTGTTTGGGTGTCGGTGTGGCAGAGCCTGTCCCGGTGTGTGTGTTTGGGTGTCGGTATGGCAGAACCTGTCCCCGGTGTGTGTGTGTTTGGGTGTTGGTCTGACAGAGCCTGTCCTGGTGTGTGTGGGTGTGGCAGAGTCTGTCCTGGTGTGTGTGTGTGTTGGTGTGACAGAGCCTGTCCTGGTGTGTGTTTGGGTATCATTGTGGCAGAGCCTGTCCTGGTGTGTGTGTTTGGGTATTAGTGTGGAAGAGTCTGTCCTGGTATGTGTGTTTGGGTGTCGGTGTGGCAGAGCATGTCCTGGTGTGTTTGGGTGTCGGTGTGCAGAGCCTGTCCTGGTGTATGTGTGTCTGGGTGTTGGTTTGGCAGAGCCTGTCCCAGTGTGTGTGTTTGGGTGTCGGTGTGGCAGAGCCTGTCCTGGTGTGTGTGTGTTTGGGTGTGGTTGTGGGAGACCCTGCCCTGGTGTGTGTCGGTATGGCAGAGTCTGTCCTGGTATGTGTGTTTGGGTGTCGGTGTGGCACAGCCTCTCCTGGTGTGTGTGTGTTTGGATGCTGGTCTGACAGTGCCTGTCCTGGTGTGTGTGTGTCAGGATATATTAGGAACAATCCAGAAGGATGACAAATAGGGAAACGGTGCTCAGTATGCAGGAAGAGGCACTTAGCAGATAAAGCCCAGGCAGAGTCAGGATAGCCACGGTACACGAGCAGGCAGCGAGGTACAAAAGGGTGTGTTTGGCAGAGTCTGTCCTGGTATGTGTGTTTGGGTGTCGGTGTGGCACAGCCTCTCCTGGTGTGTGTGTGTTTGGATGCTGGTCTGACAGTGCCTGTCCTGGTGTGTGTGTGTCAGGATATATTAGGAACAATCCAGAAGGATGACAAATAGGGAAACGGTGCTCAGTATGCAGGAAGAGGCACTTAGCAGATAAAGCCCAGGCAGAGTCAGGATAGCCACGGTACACGAGCAGGCAGCGAGGTACAAAAGGGTCAGGCAGATTCAGAATCTGGACACGAGCCGAGGTACGGTACACGAGCAGGCAGCGAGGTACAAAAGGGTCAGGCAGATTTGTAGTCAAAGGATAGCCAGGTAAATGCACAGATAAATCACGAGCCGTTTAGTTGGTAAGGGTAAGGCAGGAGCGAGGTCAGAGGAAAGCCAGGTAGGTACACAGTAATAACACAAGGAAAACGCACTCAGGATGTAGCAGGTAAGAACAATAACTGAGTCCTGAGCAAAACGGGGCACGCGCGCGCCTAGCAGAAGCCAGACGGACAGAGGAGACAGAGGACGACGTGCCGGATCCGATGCCCGCGGGTAGCGGGCATCCAGGTAAGTTACCGCGACGGGTCGCCGGACCCTGACAGTGTGTTTCCTGGCACTTAACTTACAGTAGGAACTATTTTCACTTATCCAGAGATAAAATGTCCTCCTGAATATGTAGTCACTTCAAGGCCCTGAAATAATTTAGTGGAAAAGTTAAGGTATTTATTACCAAAGTTAAGGTGTTATTTACTCTATAATATTTATTTCAAGGTTTAGTCTAAATAAATTGTGACTTCAAGCTTGCCGTGTTGAATGTCCAAGTATTATGTTGGTCCAATAACAAAAGTATCATTCCATAGCACATTACTTTTGGCATTATATATATATTATATATATGTTTTTTTCAGTGGTATGATTTAATGGTGGAAATTATTAATGCCCCCCCCCCGTTTTTACTGTGGTATCTTATGTGCCCCCACTGTTTAGATGTTAAGACAAATAAAGTATATGCGAGGCATGAACCTGTTTGCCAGTGTCATTTGTGTTCTTATTCATACATAAAGTATGGAACATCCAAGTACCTGTTCTGTCACAAAACTGTATCAAGAGTATCAAGTCAGCCAGGTAATTCCAGCCGGGAAGGAACAACACATGTGCTTTTTTGCAATGTTTACATGATTGCCAACCAAAGCAAATGTGGTCATTAAAAAATAAAGTAGTAATACCAATGTGATTTAATTGGCAAAGGACTAAAGTTTATTGATTTGACAGTTACTGTCTGAGTGTAAAGTTTCTGGGTTCTGTATGGATCTATTGCAGTGCCTAAATAATGCTGTCCAAAACTACAGTATGTCCCTAAGGTAAGTAAGAGGCCTGCCGTGTTAAAGGGACAATCCAGTGTCCTATGCAGCCTCACCTGCAAAGAACACATACTAAGGTACTTTAATATGCACTTATTAAGTCTGTAAAAAATACAATACCTACCTTTAAAAGAAGCTGCAGCAAAACGGTCCCATTTTCATGCCACTGATTGACTGCTTTAAGTACAATTACTTTCTAGCTAGTCCCATGTAGAGACTGCATTGGGATGCGGGTCCCACGGGACCCATCAAAAAACTTGCGGGTGCGAGCGGTTTTTCAGGTGTTGTGGGCGGTCAGACATGTACCTGCGGGTCCCAGTAATCCTGCACACTCCCGCAAGGCTGCCTTCGCGTTGCTCCCACACATCGTCTCTTCTCGTGTTCCACCGAGGAACCCAGCGGAGTCACATGAATTTACGTCACGTCACATGACTCTGACAAGAGAAGAGAAGCTGTGTGCGAGCAACGCGAAGGCAGCCTTGCGGGTGTGCGCAGGAAATCTGTAGTCAGGTAAGGAGGTGGGGGAGTGAGTATATGAATGAGTGAATGAATGTTTGTGAATGATGTTTGTGGGAGCGGGCGGGAGGGGAACATACACGTTGCGGGAGTGGATGGTAATGGTCAGAAATTCAGCGGGATTAAGAAAACAGGCTCTGGTCCCATGCAGGAAGCAAAAGGGAGTACAGAGAGATGCATCTGACGATTTATGCAGTCACTCCGGGTGAGAGATTATGTAGATGCAACCTCAGCATTATAGGAGGAAAATGCAATGATTTTATTTTTTTAATATTAAATCTAATTTAATATTTGAAGCAGCTTTAATTTATTTAAGACAATGAATTTATTAAAGTGCGGCTCTCTGCTTCCTCTGTACTAGTAGTTCTCAACGTGTGCCAGTTTTATTGTCAGTACTAATACTGGCCGCCATGGAAACCTTAAGTTGCCATTACACACTTAGTTGAGACACCAGCATTCAAGCAGGACGATCAGCCCCAACTGGGAATCTCTTAAATGATCACAGTCAGGTAGAATAGGAGAGTCACATTTCATTATAACAGTAACTTTTTTTAAAGTTATATATTAAAACTTTTGTCCATCTAAAAAAATTATATTTAATGTCGCTACAAAAAAACAGAAAGATCTCACCATCAAAATCTCCTCCATGGACTTTTGTGTTGTTGTGAATAATGGTAAAATGTTTAAAAGGTGGTCATATATAGTAGCTAAAGGATTGATCCTGTTGATTGGAACCTTCCATTGGTTCATATGGTGATAAGAATTCTTTTAAAACTTTCAATGTTCAACATTTTCTATATATAACCCCAATTCTGTACAAGTGCCTTGAGTACACCAAAAATGTGATTTAGTTGGACCTTTTAGCACAGATGATGGAGACACACCGATCACATAATTGCATACAAGACAAGTGGAGAAAATCAAATAAGAAAACTAAAGTACTTTGGCCTATACTGCACAACATAAAATTTAAAAAGGAACATTTTGCTTTCATGTGAAAAAAGAAACTTTTTCTTTCATCTTTTTCTTTCATGTAACTGTACCAGTTTAAGATTACATATAATTATGACTAACACATAAATTGTGTTCCACCATACATTTTCTATTATTATGTATAGTATAGATGAATAGAAAATTGAAAATAGAAAAAATGTGTTTCTTTAAACATTAGATGTTATATAGCAGTGATCTATAACCCAGTCCTCAACGCCTCACAACACCAAAAGCAGCAATATTAGTGATATCATGGCTCTGATACAGTAACTCGCACACAAAAACCGAGAATTTAGTGGCTGACAAGTACCACTCCACCTTATCTAGGCTGCCAGTTTCTTCCTGCTTTCAGGACTCATCACTCATTGATCTTGTCTTAGATTCAGGATGGCCACATGCTTATCCCGTGCATGTTTATATCCCCTTACTATGTTACATTCTACCACTTCTGCAGAGAGGCTGTTACACTTAGTATAGTAACCTTAGTATTGCAGAGTATGCAGTGATACCTTTTTTATTGGACTAGCATAATATTTAAAAGACAAGCTTTTGAGAGTTATCCTCTCTTCATCAGGTCTGAAGCAACATGATAGAGGTCACAGGCAGATAGACAGTGGACACAGCAGCAAGTAAGGAGCAAAGGTAACCCCCTTCCCACCAGGGGTCCTGGGACAAATACCCTTTTGCCATATTGATAGACCACCTTTGCCCTATCAACCCCATCATCTCCAAAAGTAAGAAACTCCTTGCACAGTTAGCAAGAGTAGAAGCTGCATGGCTTATTTAAATAGCAGATATGAACCATTTAGCCCATCTAGTCTGCCTGTTTCCTCTATAGTAGAGACTCGGACCTTAATCATTCCTTGGTCCCATCTTAGATTGAGGATAGACATATGCCCAATAACTAGGAACCTGGAGACTCTGGGAGAAGCGCCACTTCTCCAGGTCACCACAGAACACTCCGGGTCGTGGGAGCTGCGTTCTGGCAAGCCCCACTCCCCCTTAAACAGCGCAATAATGGGGGGCTCCGGATAGCTGGACCCATAAAGTTCCCAGGTACGCATATGCCTATCCCATACATGCTTACATTCTTTCAATATATAAAAACTTGCTTTGCCTGACGATCCTACTAAATTTGTCTTCGGTATCCCTTCTTGTGCGCTTATATATCATCCATTGGCTGTGGCTGGGTGAATTGACTGTATAAAGGAAAAAAACTTCCAGAACTGAAGGAAGGAAGTGTATATTTGTCATTATTACTTATAAATCACATGAAAGCCACACAGACACTTTTAGCAAGCATTTTTAAGTTTCTATGGCAATGGTCTACCAGCACCTTCTGCTCTGTCACTGCCTAACAGGACAATTAAGCATTCCCAACAAAAAATATTATGGAGGCAAATTTGTACTTGAATTACTTCTGCAAAGGGCTTGACACTAAAAAGGCTGTGCCTAATTTCTTTATAAACGTTTTACATTCCTTAAGAGTAGGTGGGACAGCACCTTTACTACACTTCACTAACTCAGACTGAAAAAGGCGGGATGCAGACTGAAAAAGATAACTTTCCCACACGGCGGCGCGCTCCGGCCCCGATGTGGTGTTTCCCATATCCGGTCGCGCGCCGTTGCTAGGGCCAACCAACTTGTTTGGCTGCCTAAACAGCCAGTAACGTCACGAAGACCGGCCGCTCCCTCTCCCGCACCTCCAACTCTCACTGACGCCGGGACTGCCGTCAGAGTGCGAGGCGCGCTTGCCAGCCAGCTGCTCGCCTGACGTCACGCGAGCGGGATACCGCCTTCCACTCGGTCTCTACGGGCCCTCCCACGTGCAGGCCAGGCCATTTCACTTTACAAATAGAGGGTGGCCACAAAAAAGCTCGAGGTCTACCTTGGCAGTGAAGTGGTTCAGCCCGGGGAATTACCGTGCACTAAGTATTAACATCTGCATTCGCCGGTGTTAATGAGACGAGGCGTGATAATAGTGAATAGTGAGGGTGCTGAAACGTGAATGTGGGATATACCGCAGCTTGTTATACGGGTAATGTGAGCCAGTAAATCCACCCTCACCCGGACTGCTAATCTCCTCACAGCCGCACGAAAGAAATGATATAACTCCTATATAAATATATTTGTGTAAAACTTCACACATTATTTTATTGCGGCTGCCTTACGAAGTGATTCTTTTTATTAGAGGTATGAACAGGTGGGGCTGTGTGTGAAAAGTAACGTATGTAAGGTGCGTATGGTTAAAACAAGCACTCTATAGGCTCCTATGTAAAGCAGGCAGAGTGACGGAGGCTGTTGTAAGAAGGGAGTTGGAGGCGGAGCTGAAAGGAGTCGCTGTCACTTTCTGTCCCCGCCCCCTCCCCTTATAAGGTATGTCAGCCGCTGCTGCTCCTCACACTTTTCAGCGAACAAGCCGGCAGGGTGGGACGCGGCGAACTATAGCTAAGGAATTGCGAGAGAGGGGTTCCACGGTGGCTCCCATGGCAGCAGCTGCCGTTGCTGGGAATCCCCACGCGCCTCTTCGTGTGACAGGAGCTCGTGGCTCCGCCAGCTACCCCGTGCAGGGAATCCCCGATGCACCGTCTCCTGGAATCTGTGCATGACCCGCATCATCTTCACTACATCGACTGCCAGGCTGCTTTATAATAAAGTACTTGTGGAACTCACTCCTAAGGCCGTGTAGACTTATTTGACTGCTTTTCGTTCGTTGTGTGTCTTCCCAACATACGTATGTCCCTGTGTGGATTTGTTACTCTGTTCTCGTTGCTTGCACTTTTGTGTCGTATGTGGATTTACCTGTTGTCATCGTGTCAAGCCCGGGAGAGCTTCCTCTGGATGTGCTGAATTCATGAGGTACGTGTGTAGGCATGAAGATGCCGCATAGAAAGCACCCGGTTCGACATGCTTCATCGTGAGCCCGAACTTTAGTTACTTGTACGAAGCCATTGAAGGGGAAGTATTGAGTTGCAATGGAGTGGTGTTTAGTAAAAGTTTCAGCTTACTCCTGTTTTAACTGTTTCAGTGCCTGTAAACTAACAATAAGAAAGCGAATGGATTGATTACTCCTATAAACTAGACAAAAGTGGTTAGCTGACAGTCAGGTCCTATATATATATATATATATATATAATGTATGTCTGTATGTATTACACGATTACTGTTGGAAGGGCCGCAGTCTTGCATGCTAGTAGCAGGTTGATTAGCGATCCCCCCTCCCTGCTTCCCGTCCGCAGTCAGTGTAGCCGTATGTGCCCTGCTGCCATGTGACTGTGTGTGTCTGTGCCCAGGCAGCCGCCCAGTGAGTGTGACATGGCTCTCAGCGGGACCTTGCTGCCGTCCATCTCCACCTTTACAGCGGGGACCCCCGGCAAGGACAAAGTCCTGAGACAGGCAAGTGTTGGCGACGTGAGTATCCTGAGACGATATGCAGGGAGGATGAGGCGCTCCACCACACCTCAAGCACACACCAATGTAACCTTTTACACTGGCTTTCTATAATACTGCAGAGGGGGGGGGGCATTTAATACCCCCCCCCCCAATACTCGAGTAATGCACCCTGTCTCCTAACCCATACATAGTCCTGATCTGGATCAGGGATGGTCAGTTCAGCATTGCACTCCACACAATCACTTTGTAAATGTTCTACTTCTGTATAATTGCATACGATCACCCTTAGATTTAGTGTAGCTGCTGTATCTGTGTCTTTATATATGATCTCTGATGCACCGAGTCAGGGGTTGACCCTTTTAAATGCCTTTTTCAAATAGGTGCCACCTTTGCTAGTTGCAAACACTGTCCATTCACTCTAATTTTGTCCTTAATCTTCATTATTTCACATGGCAATTTTTCAGATAGATCGAGTGTGCTTTTTTTATGGTTGCTGAGACTAAGAAGTGATTTCGAATAATATTTTTAGTGGCGCAGCTTGCGTTGTTTATTAGATGAAGGTAATTACGAGAGCTTTCTGCCAAACTAGTTCTTTTTTGAGGATCGTACTTTTGAAGTTGATGATCCAGCCCCGTCTAAACATGTTTCTTGTAGATTACACAATGTGGCTTTGAGTAAACCATACAACGCTACATTTTATTTATTGAGATTGGTGTGTCCGATACACACACTATTGGTACGTAAATAGACCTATACGAATGTACACATTAATAGGTTTGGCAATTTTAACAAACTCACTAAAATATGAATATATATATATATATATATTTATTCATTTGTTTTTATCATGGTAAACCTTTTTTCCTAGTTTTTCCCTGAAAATCGAATATACTTTTATGCTGTATCAATTTACGTAGGAGCTGACATTATATCAGCCATATGCTTTTTAGTAAATATAGTACATCTTTATAGTCGTAATGCCAGCCTGAACATACGATTAAACTAGGGACTAAATAAGGTTTGAGATTCTTAAAAATGGGCAGACTAACGAACCGTTTTTATCTGCCGTCAAATTCTCAGTTTCTGTATTTATAAAACTTTCTATGTTAAAACATTTTGTTCCCAGCCATTGGTATTCCAGCTGCAATAAAGCTCTCGTCATGCTACCTTTTGCTTCATATCCCCCCGCTGTACATTTTCTTTCTGTTACCTTTTGCCCGATTGTACTTGAAGTAAAAAATTACATTATAGTGGCCGTGTATGGTGAGAATATTTCATTTTTGGGAGTAAAGCTGGAGCTGAGAAGTTGCCTGTCACCGAAAGTCACAGGCTCATCGTCCCTAGACCTTCTACAGATGGTCTCTTTACCGAGATTGCTAATTGCAATGAAAAACATAGCGTCTCCATTTGCACCCCAGCCCCAGCTCCTTCATTATTAATATTGGAATTGTTTCTCTATTACACAGCACTGCTGTCTGATCGTTGCCCTTACTCAAGCCCTTGTGATAGCATGGAGCTAGAAAGAAAAGGCTCTCTGTCTTCACGTTAATATGAAAACCGACGCTTAAAGTAATAAGCGATAGCAAATATATTTTTCACAGATGTAACTATGTAATACACATTGCGCCATTGAGTCATAACTTCCAAAGCCTGCTGATGTTTAGGCTGTTGGTTGAATTGAAACTTTAATTAGTATATTTTTGTTCAGGCACACAGCGGTTTTCCAATTACCATCCAGTTTGTTGCTATGAAATAATATCAAACACCAGTCTCCTATCTTCAATGCAAGGGATTATTTTTGTTACCTTCATAGGTGTTAGCTGAAGTGATGAAATTTACCAAAAAAGGTATTTTGCTGCCAACCCCTGAGCATTTTTCTTTAACTTGAAAGGTATATTCACATGCTGTATATCTCTTAACACTTTTTATTTTATTTTTTACTTTTTGACGCTTTCCAACTTGGCAGCAGTTAGAAATGAAACACAGATCCGTGTTTTAACTTTGAGCCATTCAGAGTTTTTCACGGAACACTTAAATTTTCGCACGTACCGCTTCCTTACTTCTTCTACTGTGTCACGTACGTGTCAATTTTTGTCAAGTGGTTTGTTGGTTAAAACACCAAATTTGAGACCATTAAGTGTTATGGTTAATTATTGTTATGTTGTAATTTTCATCCAAGATAGAACATCTCAATATTTTTTTTTGTATTATTATTATTATTTTTTTTTATAACACCTGTTTTTACTTTCTTTGCAGAGGTGGAGAGAAGAGCTATCCCACATGAAGAGACATCCTATCCTGAACCAATCTCGGCCCTTTGAGGTCCTGGAGGGGGAAGCCCCAGTGTTGGGTTCTCGAAGGGAACAAGAAGAATTTAATGAACTTCTAGACTTTGATTTTATACTGTCAAACTCCCTAGTTCACCAGGAGTCTCTGGTGGCTTCTTCTTCCTCATCCTCCTCTGCCACTGCCTCATCACCTCCACCTGCTGCACCTCTTCCAGATAGTCTTTCTACTCTACCTTCACCTGCCAATTGTAACTTCTCCTACCAGCTACGTTGTGGCCAGGAGCCCACCAGCGCCAGCACCCTCATGTACACTGCTAGAGATACTGCATTGCCCACCACTACTTTCAACCTGGCGGATATAAATGATGTGTCCCCTTCAGGTGGGTTTGTGGCTGAGCTTATGAGACCTGACTTGGACCCGGTATACTTGCAGCAGCCACAAGCTAGCCTACAGGGCAAATTTGTATTGAAGACAGCTGTGGACATTGGTGATTATGGCCATTCCATCAGTGTTAGAAAAAGCAACTCTGGTATGGACAGTACAATGGTTTATAGCAGCCACCAGATGCCCAGGATGTGCCAAAAGATCAAGCAGGAGCCTTCTCCATCTTGCCCTGTAGCATGCCCCATGGATGGGCAAGTACAACAGCCACAAGGGCAGCTTGATTTCCAAGTTGGAAGGGGACTACCAAGTAGGACTAACCAACCCTTGTCCCCAGAGGAGCTGATGGTCAGAGATTGCCATGCATCCCCTCAGACATTAAGCCATCCATCACTGCCAGTACCTCCAGGCTACCACACCTCTGCCAGTTTCTCCCACTTCCCGCCAGATCAGCAACAGCCACAGCTGCCTCCGTCTCAGCTTCAGTATCAAGGTCAGTCTTATATAAATATTTTTGAAGACTCTTTAAACTTGCGACTATTGAAACAAGAAGTGATGCTGACTCCCCCCTCTTCACCTCTAGAGCTGTTAAGTCCCGGGGGCTGTATGCCGGAGGAAACTAAGCCCAAGAGAGGACGCAAGTCCTGGCCTAGGAAAAGAACTGCGACTCATACTTGTGAGTACGCAGGCTGTGGAAAGACCTATACCAAGAGCTCCCACCTGAAGGCCCACTTGCGCACACATACAGGTAGGAAAACCGTTTATACCTACGTAGGCATTTACTTTGTATTGATGCTGCTGTTGGATGTTTAATGGTGAACTTGTACAGCATAGGTTGCTTTGCATAGACATCTGTGAACACATAGCTTGGTTTCCTTCTGAAGTCTATTTATAATGTTGGTTTTTGTGGTTTAGTCTTGGCAATATTGTAGGCATACTACAGAAAAAGAAACAGCACGAGCCAATTAACTGAAAGAAAAGGTTCCCTACAAACAACATGAAAGGGCCTCTAATGTCACCACTAAAAACACATAGGCTGTATTTATAGCAATTGTTAATGTCTGTAAATAGATTAAGATCATTATATCCACCACTGGGCAAGACTAGTAAATCATCTTTTTCAGACTCTTGGCTTCCCACTCTCTATCATACAACTAAACGATTAATGATACATACCTTGAAATATTAATATCTATCCTTGGTGATCACTACCTAATCATGTAAATGAATGAATATCAGCGTTAAATGATTTGATGATGGATGTTTGTCCAGCTACATGGGTCTATTATAATAGACGCTTGTATATCAGACCAAAATTATTCTGATGCTTAAATGTAAGCCACAATTGAAATGTTTTTCAGAGATTTTATTTTTCTTACTCACAAATAGGCCAGTTATCTAATGTAATACACCTAGATTTTTTTTTATATTTTGTTAAGATTCTACTTTTGTACCAGTTAACTTTAAATGATCCCACTGGCACTTTTTAAATAAATGTAATATTGTAAGTTATTAAGCAGGGCCAACTCAGCCCTTGCACGAAAAACTCACTATGGCTGTCCCTTCTTAATACAGAGTTAGTTGAGTTCATTCACTGACGCAAGCCTTTGCATGAGAGTTCAATATTTTATCTCTCTGACTATGTGTTATGAAGGACAAATCCCAGCAAGCTTTTGCTGTAAGAAGAGCTTGGTTGGCAGAGTTCTTTCTTTGGTTAGGTCTGTGTGGTTTTTGTCAGCTCATCAAAGTAATCATTGTAGTGCCAGTTTAGCCTTGCTTGCTGGAGAAACATACCGGCCCTTTATAATGCATAGAAAATTCAGGGAGGTTTAACTGCAGATCTCCTGGAAACGTTCATGCCATGTCATGCTGTAGTCTTAGACGGCACCTACAGAAACATAGAATTTCACGGCAAATTAGAACCAAACTGGTCATCGTCTACCATTTTTTTCCTGCTGTTAAAAAAAATAATAAAAAAAAAATATATATATATATATATATATAATATAAATACATATCAAAGAACACTTTTACTGAGTGTCATGCCTAGGAGGTATGAGCCTCTCTTCCCCCTTCTTAGGGCATCAGGCAGTCTGTCATAGGGAGACAAAATAGTAACAACATTTCACACCACTTAAAAGTGCATGAACGTTAATAATAAAGTCGCTTGTTCTAAGCTACAGTATATTGCAGACACAGGAAAGACCGCTTCACAAATGTTTGTGAGTGAATCTAGTAACATCTAAATGGAGGGAGTCAAACTCCAGGCCTCGAGGGCCATGCACAAGTGATTTAATTAGTTGCAACCATTGTGACGGAGCTACCGGTGCTCAAGCTACGATATCCTTAAAACTCTGTCCAGGTTGCAGTCCTGTAACCTTGAAGTTTGACACCCCTCTGATCTAAAGGTAATGGCTGCTGGGAGACAAAATCCATAGCACATGTTCAAGGTTGTTTCTCACCTGAGAGCGGTTTCTTCTGTTTATTCTTTAACCTGGTGCCAAATGTTGTCAACGTGGGCTGCCGAAGATTTGTCACAGACTTTCAAGTGGAAAAATTCATTTCACAAGATTGCGAGGTGCGGTTAATGTCTATGGACTTGGGCCAAGTTTAGAACATGCTTAGCACACACCTGATCCATTTTTGAAATAGCAAAACATACTTGCAGTAAACAATAAAGGAAAAAAATGGCTTTGATCTTTTGAGACTCTACCACACAAACCCTGGGGGCCTAGTATATGACAGTTGGAGACATTCTCCCATGTTAACGGGCACTCGGGAGTTAAAAGTAAGCATTTGCGCCTTTCACCTTAAACCCCAAATCCACTGTCTAGCCACTGGTTATTCTGTGTGCATTTCTTACATGTTTTTAAGTGA
Organism: Sceloporus occidentalis; assembly: GCA_023333645.1. Taxonomy (NCBI): domain Eukaryota; kingdom Metazoa; phylum Chordata; class Lepidosauria; order Squamata; family Phrynosomatidae; genus Sceloporus; species Sceloporus occidentalis. Next base: position 952,597 of record JALMGF010000227.1, read on the forward strand.
CAACCCCATCTCCGATTCAAGGTTCATTGAGTGTAAATTTTATACATTCTAGATGTTTACCTTTTTAAGCAAAGTTAAGCAGTGCTGTAAATTACCTGTTGGATTTATAGACATTTCGTAGAAGTGTAAGTTACTTATAAATCTGCATTGATTTTACTGGTCAGTAATTGCGAACAGCACTGCTATTTCTTTGTCATGCCTTCCAAGTACAGAAGAGGAGACCAAGACTCTAATGTGTATTTTTCCAATAGTTTGTTCATTCTGACACAATACCCTTTTGTAACAAATGAATGACAAACCGAGACCTTTTGATTTGGTTTCCTTTAGAAAATTCATAAAAATGCCTTTTATGACTTTTTTGTGGTATTTAAGTATTCATCATGCAAAGAATTTCTTTGCACAGGATATCGGATAATCAAGATACCTTCATTTATCTTTATAATCTTGGGCTTTTGTGCATTTACTTGTTTTACTTCACTGAGAGGGTGGAAGCTAAATGGAACAGCCTCCATGCAGAAGCAGTACTGGGTAATACGGCAAGGGAATCTAAACATAAATGGGATAGGCATATGGCTATCCTTGATCTAAGTCAAGACCGAGGTCTGATTAAGGTTTGAGTCTTTACAGCAGTAGAATAGAACAGACTAGTTCCTTTCTCCATTCAAATTCTATGTTTCTATGTTTAGCCTTAAGTGCCGCAAGATTTTTTTTTTTTTCAAACTTCCAAACTTCAGCACTGACAGCTCTGGTCTTCTGGTCTGTTTGAAGCCCTAGAGCAGGGGTTCTCAAACTGCGGCCCTCCAGCTGCTGCAGGACTACATCTCCCATAATGCTCCTTCAGCTAAGGGGCTGGCTGATGAGTATGGGAGATGTAGTCCTGCAGCAGCTGGAGGGCCGCAGTTTGAGAACCCCTGCCCTAGAGGAACGGAGTTCACCTGTCACAACTGCCCTAACCCAGTTGCACACACACTGCAGAATTAGTTTGCCCTGACATACCTAGCAAGGTGATGAGCCCCTGACAAGATGACAGGGACTTTGATGATCCCAACAGTGTGGAGGCTCAGCTATAGTAGGCAGATATATATATATATATAATATATATAGGCACTGGGTATCGCTAGCAAAGCACTATAGATACCTGTATAGGTAGTACTACAGGTAAATGCCAGGACGCGAACCACAAAGTGACAGGTCAGGTATGTAGCACAGATGGTCAGCCAAAGCCAGGTTCAGTACACTAAACGCTTAGTCAGACGAAGCCAGGGTTGGTACACAGAGCGGATGGTCAGGATAGCCAGGTATGGCACACAAAACAAATCAGGTCAGCAAGGTACAAAATTGCAAGGCAGAAAATAGTCCGACAAGCCAGAAGTAAAGGCAGAACAATCAGGAACAGATATACCAAGTAGATATACCAAGTAGGACTACACAAGGATGATTCTGAATAGCAGTTCCGGGTTTTTAAGTCCGGTGCCGAGCTTGTCCCGCCACTCGACAGCCGTCGGGTAGGTGCCTGTTGTACGGAGTCCGCTTTCAGGCTAGGTGCACCATGGCTGCTGGTAGCAGCTCTCCTGTTTGTGGCATCATCAGCCATGTTGTGGAACACGTGTGTAAAGTAGGGCATTTAATTAAGGGGCAATGTAAGACTAAAGTGTGTTACTAGTGTCACATTCATGCTGAGCTTTTACAAATAAATATTGTGTTTTCTGTTTTAAAACAATAGTATAATGCTGCACATTTGTTGTGTTCTAGCTGTTATTTTATCCCAGTCAATTAATCAAATCTATGGCTCCATATCATACAGTTTTCTGGTAAATAATAGTATGTCTTAATCATCCAAGGGGACCCTCTGACTAATAAATATTTTTGGTGGGTAGAACTTCATTAGATAAGCACGCCTCCATTAGCATTGCCAGAAAGAATTCGCTTAGTGTGTGATGTTTTGAGCAGGGAGCGTCACCCAAAATATCACATGACCGCCTACAATGGCAGCCTACATATGTGAAATGTATTTTGCTTATTTGAACGAAAGGCAAAAAGCTCATTTTCTTCAGTGGTAAATGACGTTACAACATACAGGACTGTATTTGATGTTCAAAGAAATGTTTTTTTGTTTTAGTAATTCAGTATTCAGGAAAACTGGTTTTGTGAGAACGAAGCCTCACAAGCATGACTAGTAATATGATTTTAGTGGATGTAGCGGAATGCACATTTTTTAACTATCAACATTATTTGTTTGGCTCTGCATTATGTTTGTGTACACTAAATGTAGATGATGGTGCTGCATCTTGTCCTGAACACAGTGTTGATCTCCTGGTGCATCGTTTCTTATCTTTCTTCTTTAATGCTCTAGGTGAAAAGCCGTACCACTGTGACTGGGAAGGTTGTGGATGGAAATTTGCTCGCTCTGATGAACTGACTCGCCACTATCGAAAACACACCGGGCACCGGCCTTTTCAGTGTCAAAGGTGCGACAGAGCTTTCTCAAGATCGGACCACCTTGCCCTTCACATGAAGAGGCACTTCTAGGCGTTAATCTTCACCCTGCCCATTACTGCCATGAATTTCAGTATTCAGAGCACATATAACATGGGTACAAGCAAATACTGCAAACACTACAAGTTATCAAAATGCATTCCAAGTCTAGCTTTCGGAACCTCAGCGACAAGAAGAGAAATACTCCAAATCTACGCAACTGAAACAAACTTGAATATATAAAGCCTCAAGAAAATGGGTTTTTGACTGGATCTTACAGCATTCCATTTTTTATTTTATTTTTTTGCTTAAAAAACAGACTTGAAACTTTACAGCTTACATCTCCACAAACAGTGACTTGATGTGCATTTGGGTTGTTTCATTATATGTTTCAACACCAGAGACACAATAGATTTTATTTCCCTTTTTTTGGGGTTCAGATGGGACTAACACTGGGGTTAAAAACTGCATTTTTAGTTCAATGCAATATGACTGGAAACGTTAACTTTGTTAACTACCTTTCAAAAAAAATAAAAATTAAAAAAAAAACATGATGCGCAGGTACAAAAAAAGTTGAAGGAAAAAGAGAAAAAATGGATACAATTAGCTAATGGTGCTTACAGAGTAATTCTTCTAATGGTACCAAAAACAAATGAAGCCAAAGTTCTCAAACTGCTGCATATTCGACAAGGAAATCTATTTTGTCTTCCGATTTTTTTTTTTCTTTAACTATAAGTATGACCAAAGTCAGGAGTGTACACCTGATTTGTTTTGTTAATATATGTATGTATATGCAGACAGTATGTGATGCACTGTGGTTTCAATGTGCAATAATTTGTACTATGGTCTGTTTCCACATATGCCTTAAGCAGAACAAATGTTTTTTTCTATATAGGACTTTACATAATAAAATATGTAATATAAATTTAAGCAAACTTCTATTTTGTATATTTGTAAACTATGAAGTAAATTGAACATTTGCTTGAAGTTTGTATTTTGCATATTCAAGTTTTAAATAAACCTATTATATTTCTTGAGGAATATACTCTCCATTTTTAACATCGAATGTTGCCCTATGTCAATTGTATTATGAAATGTTAGTTCTTTTTTTATTCTAAATAAAAAAATATTTTTGACTTTTACTGGATATTTTGATATTACAGATCAGGTATAAAACTAATCTAATAATAAACATACTATAGAATTGCATATGCAACACAGCTCGCTAGAGACTGAACACTAATTCTGAACATAAATGATGGGAGTTTGTATACTTTTCTGGTACTGCTGAACAAGTGTACAGTAAATGCAGGAAAACAATCCAATGGACTGACTACTAAATATACGGTCAATTAAATCTTTTTAATGATTCAGTTATGTGGATAATAAAGAGTTGAAAGGCCCAAAAATAAAATTGAGTCTATGGTCTTTTGTTTGTTTTGGGGTTTTTTTAATCTTAGGTCTATTTGCAGCCCTTAAGACCACATGCAAATCTGGCAGTGACTTCAAAGCGAATGAGCGAACTACATATAAACATAAACAAGGAAAAGGAGTATCCCCTTGCATTACGACAGCTGTGGGGGAGGTTGATCTAGGTTTTAAAAATGCTACAACGCAGCTTTTAGTACAGTATAGTAAAGTAGGTTGAAAAAAGATTTCAGTCCATCAAGTTCAACCTTTCACACATACCTAGTTCTAAAGTTGATCCAAAAGAAGGCAAAAAAAAAAAAACCCCTACTTGGGGCAATTACCAATAATGCCACAACAGGGGAGAAAATCCTTACTGATTCCATAGTGGCAATAAGATTACTCCGTGGATTAATTTGCTAATCCTTTTAACCGTTGCTTTAATCTTATGCTTTACCAGAAAAGCATCCAGACCTTTCTTAAAAATATCCAGAGTTAGATAATACAACATCCTTAGGCAGAGAGTTCCATATTCTTACTGTTCTTACTGTGAAGAACCCATTCCTATGCTGATGCTGAAATCTCCTTTCCTCAAGTCTCAACTAATGACCCAGTGTTATTGATTAGCATGTTTTCTAGAAACATAGAATTTGAAGGTAGATAAGAACCATTGCAACCATCTAGAACTGAACCTTAACTAGTCATTGGTCTTGTCTTAGATTCAGACTAGCCATATGCCTATGCTATGCATGTTTAAATTATTTTACTGTATTGGAGCCTTTTTCCACTTTAAGAATTTTAATATATGAACTCATTGACTTATTGAATATTCCTTGCTTGAATTGTTGTAGATCATGTTCTCATTTTTCCCCACAAGTTGTATAAGATAACAAAAAAAATATTTCCTTCAGCCACATTTAGTTTAAGGGATGCAGGATTTGAATTGTCAAAAATGAGACGGAGAATGGATGAAAATACTCCTTCAAAAATCCTTCCAGGGAGTCCCTATACTGCCTTTCTTCTGAAAGATAAGTGGAATGTGCCAAACAAGACATTAACCCCTTAATGACAAAGCCCGTACATGTACAAAATGCATTGTTTTCAATGGGTTTAGGGACCTTAAGGGGTTAAACTGTAAATACATTTTTTTAAACTTTTTCACCTGTTTTCATTTTTCTCATAAAAAAATGTATTACACATGAATATGGTTTTAAAAAAAAACTACCTGTACTAAAAATATATAATTTGTGTGGGTATGCTACATAAGAAAGGGAAATGAAAGACATAGCAAAAAAAAAACTGCTCTAGCCCTGTAGCATAAAATAGCCCTGGCCCTTAAGGGTTCAAGCTCTATGCACATTTACCAGTGCTTAGACAAAGCAGTGTATGAGGTCCTGAGCAAGCAAAAGTAGGTAGGTGTGAGTGTGTGTAAATAAGTATGTGTAAGTATGTTAGTGTGTGTGAGTATGTTACTGTATGTATGTGTATTTTAGTGTGTGTGTTTTATATGTTACTGTGTGTGTAAGCATGTTAGTGTGTGTATAAAAATGTAAGTATGTGTTGTGTGTGAGGTGTGATATGTGATAGGTATGAGGGAGTAAGCTGTTCACAGTTGTTATAGTTGTGAGGAGGTGATGTGTGACAGGTGTGAGGTGTCATCTGTTATATGAGTGTATGTTAGTGTATATATGTATTTTACTTTGTGTGTTTTCACCGTGGATACATAGGAAGATCTCATCTCACATGTTTTGCACCTGATTGGGTCTATCCATATGTATTCCTTCAGTTTGTTATTTTTGCGTGATTTATATAACCAGAATGACTCATTCTGATGTTATCAAAACTGACAGGAATAGTAACAGCGGAAAAATTCCATACATGAATTCAAGGTGCCCCACCTATATGGGCATTTCAACACTGAAATGCCAAGCAGATCTCCTCTGCTTGAGAGAGCCAGAAAACTTTGGCATGTGAGATGTTCTCACCTGGGACCCATTAGCGAAGTGAAGCTATATGGTTTATATGTTTTGTTGTAAGAAATTAACGCACATCTGGATTATAGTTTATTTTTAGTGTGAACTCTAAGGAATTTGTTACTGTCCTTTGAATGTACCCAAGATGTGGTAACTATCAGATAACTCTGTACTTGTAGGAATTTGGAACTCACAGTATATCTGAGAAGTTGTAGAAAAACTGTCCCAAGCAGAGTGGCCACGTGGCCCAGATTGCCAGAGACATGGAAATGAAGCACCTGTCTCTTGTCCAAGGCAATCCCATGAGGTACTTTAATGTCCCTGAACTGAAACACACACACACATACACACACATCACCTGTGCATAAGGCAACCTGAAAATAAGGCATGGTTTCAGATGTGGTTGTGAGTCTTAGGGGCGGATGGAAATCATGGGAACCTTTTCTCCTTATAAACTCATAGAGGTTCACAACATAGTTCAGCCTGGGAATGGGTCTAAGTACCCATTTTGTCGAAGTTACAGCTTCTGTCCCAGTTTTCTACACTGATATAAATAGATGCACAAAGACACAATGCACATATATGCATAAACAATTATGCTAAATAGGCACAACCACATAAATTCATACCCCCACAGTCCCAGGCAGCCGGAGCCCACGTGTTCCCAGTAATGCTCGTCCTTGCATGTCCTTGCATGGATACTTTGCCTAACCCTGGTTAGGACCACTGTGTTAGGTGCTAAGAATAATACAGGACCAAGGTAGCCCATGTTTAAATTGCTTTTGTGTAGACAGATGTTCCACAGTGTGATCACCAAAGACCCAAGTTTGCAATGAGCTTCGTCTGAGATTGTCTCATGAACCAAGTCTCTGAAATCACAACATTAATTTCTCATCCTGAAGCCATGCATGCATTTATGATTCAAGTGTGCGATTATTGCTTATGTTAAAAGTCCCAGAAAAGGAAACTCACAAAAGAGAGAGGTAATATTTTATAAAAAAAAAACCCAAATCATTGCAAAGTGTTCATTTGACAGGGCACATTTTATTATAACTTGAAAAAAGGAGGAGTTTTCAATGAACTTCTGTATCAATCCATAATATGTTAAGTGCTCCCACGCTGAGCATAATACCTACAAAACATGTTTTGTGGATAGATTCATGTCATGTGCTTCAGGCTTCACGTGGCAGTATTTTATAAGATTTTGGCCAGCTTACAACTCTCTGTGTATGATAGAAAAATTATTCCCAGAGTTTCTAGGGACAATGCAGCAAAACTCCTTTATGTTATTATTTCTATTATAATGCACCCTCGCTATATATAGGATAGGACATACACCTGTTCCATTAGGCTGCTGGCTCCCAGGTCTGCACATATCTGTGAATAGAAAAACACAAAGGGAATTTGAAGAACAAAGGCCATGGAACAAAGGCAGTGTTTTGCATTACAAAATCATATAAAATATCATATTAACCCACTCAATTGCCAAGTGTGTCACTGACGCTTTACAGAATTAACTCTTCATGGATTTTCAGAGCAAAGAGATATCATTTTGGTACGTGGACATGTTGGTTTTTTTAATGTCACTATTGCTGCCATGAGTTAATTAACAGCAGACTGTCATTTTTTTGGCCCCAAAAAGTCTGATATTGTATGTTTTAATTTAAAAAATATATATATATTTGTCTCATTTATGTGAAGTCAGCCCGGACTGGCAAAACCGAGCACTTGGCATCTACAAAACTGGGAAAATGCCAGATGGGCTAGTAGCAGATGGGATGATGCCAACAATTAGCTTTACTGTCATTACAGTGGCAGATCGGGTACCTCCATGAGCAGCCACAAACTGCTTGAGTGTAAAAGAGTAGGAATGCACAATCATTATTTATTGGGCACTGGTCTTAAAGTGCCAGGGCCTTTTCTTCCCCAGTCCCCTACTGGATGAAGATATTAATCGACATCTACTCATTATTTCATGCTGGTATATAACCATGAATTTATTCTTCCATCTCTACCTTTGCCCTGTGCTCTTGATTGAGCACCAGCTTGCATAAAGAGAGCAGAGGGAGAGGGAAATGCACTTTCCATTGTACTGCAATTAAAAAAAAGAATGAATAGGGGAGATAGAGTATGCTCACATAATTTAAATGTACAAAATTATTTTAATGGGCCCACTCTTAAACAAATAAGTACAAACACAATTGTTAAATAAGTGATGCAAAAAAGAGGAAAAAATGCAAAGAAATGTTAATAGTATAGTATAGGTAGCTGGAAGGAAAACACCTACTTTGAAATACCGAAGAAATGGCGCCTAAAGAACAATATTACTTGAATTAAGTAAAAGTACCATACAATAAATTCTTAAGCAAAAATATGCTTACACCTCATTCCATGAGTTCAATAAATATTTGACCATGAGCTCATATGAACACCAAACTGTTTGGTGTATGCATGCAAGAGATTACTCAAACTTTATCTGAATCCAGTTAGAACTCCATGGTACTTATAATGTATTTTCCAGACAGGAGGTCTATATTATAATCTTGTAGGACAATCATTCAATAACCGTGGATTGAAGCTGAATCCCTTTTCACCAAAAAGTAAAAGAACAACTTAGTGTTAGCAACACATAGGGGTCAAAGCAGAACTTGAAACACTAGCCTGTCTAGAGAATGAACACATCTTTTAAGGTGAGCTATATCTCTATTATTAAAGATAATAAAACTACTAATAATACATTTTTATTATTATTAATATTAGTAGTAGTAGTAGTAGTAGTATTAAGGATAATCATCATCATAATACATAATTCTGCTCATAAAATAATGTTTTATACTTTTGCTTTATATTTCCAGAAATGGTTCAGAAATTCCATACTGGGAGAATATACCAATGCCATGCTCACATGTTTCACGAGCTTCCCTTAACTCTAAGAAGGTAACAATGATACAAATGATCTTATGGTGAGTTGTGAACATGACACTGACAAGTTAAATCTGACTAAAAGCTTTGTCTGTTTTGTCTGCAGGCAACATATGTTACACTATATGTTTTCTATTGTAGTCATCAACTATGATGAGGTGACACGGACAAAAACCTGAAAGTGGAAATACAATTGAGTTTTGTCCCTTGAAATCTGGATGAAAAATGATGGATTGCTGTGAAAAACAGAAAGAAAATGATAGCGTGCATAACTTCCAAGGAAGCCAATGGACGGGCTTGGGAATATAGCATACATAAGAATAATTGGTTAAGATGGTGTGTAAAGGCAAAATTCCTAACTTAGAATTTCTTTATCCTTTTTGGGGATAGCGTAAAAGCATAAAAGGTGAGAGATAGCCTCTCCCTATATCCCTAGTAGGGCAAGTAAGTGCAAAAAGTAAAATACTACAACCCACACAGACTCTTCAATGTACTGGAAAACATTATGTCTATGTGAATTCATCTGCCTTCTTAGAGTCTGGCCTATTTTAACTACATACAGTCGTGTGAAAAAGAAAGTGCACCATCTTTGAATTCTACGGTTTTACATATAGGGACATAATTACAATCATCTGTTCCTTAGATAAATACAATCTCAGATGAACAACAACACGTGACATATTACACAGTGTTATGATTTATTAATAATCCCACTTTCCCCAGGATAGTTAAATGTTTTACCAATCAGACTTGGAATAAGTAACATAGTAATAAATTACGTACCTGTTATTCCTATGGAGTTCCATATCTTCTCGAATGCCCTTGTGGCAGGAAATATATTGGCCAAAGTAAAGAAAAATTTTAAAAGCTTACATGAACACATGAACATTAGCAATCCTATATATATTATATTAATATTGTTATTGAATTTTTCTGTCCAATTTTGGTGTGTTACTGTTTTTTAATAAAAGTGTGGTTAACACACCAAAATTGGAAAAAAAACAATAATATAAAATAATAATTATATATATATATATATATATATATATATATATATATAGTACACATTAGAGAACACACAGTACACATTATACAAATATAATCCTTATGTAGAAACTTTGTTGATAGGAATGCAAAACATGAGTGGCATCACTAGGGGGTGCGGCCTGCATCATGTGACACCATCAGCAGGGGTGACACCCGAAGCTGCCATCCTCTGTTGACCTGGTTTTTTTTTACCACAGGCACAGATCTTAGTTTCCACATTCGGGGGCTTAACCTCAGAAGTTTAAGCTCCGTGGGTGTGAGACAGAAAACCGTGAGAGCCAATAAAAGGAGGTGGTGTCCGTATGAAAGAACGTAAAATAGGCACCAGCAAGGTGAGTTTCATGGAGGATTCTGTATTGTCTGGTACAGGAGGGGGTCCATGGGGTGACACCATGAGTTACTGCCCTGGGTGACACCAACCCTAGTGACACCACCGCAACACATTATTAAACCTTAATAAAGTTGATTATAGCTGCTGGTCTTTACCCATGTACTTGAAATAACTGATTTTACGTATTAATTAATTCATGTTAATTAATTTATGTGGTTTTCTATATTTGATTAATGTTATGATTTGAAGTTCAATTTGAGGGCTTCTAAGTCTTCTCTGATACAAACAGAAAGTGATAGTGCGCTTAAAAAAACATAATATATATTATAGTATGGTCTCATGTATCCAACATATTAGGACATAGAAACATAGAAAGTGACGGCAGATAAGAACCAGTAGGCCCATCCAGTCTGCCCAACCTCTGAGTACTTTCCTTTAGTACTTGCCCTTATCCTATATCTAGCTTGGCCTTATGCCTATCCCAGGCTGTGTTTTACCTTTTGTACCATTGGGACCGAGGCTGTTTTAACACTTTTGCGGTGTTCGTGTTTAGATGTAATTTTCTCTTCACTCATTTAGTGAACCCACACAAATTATATGTTGTTTTTTTCAGGACAAGAAGGGCTTTCTTCAGATACCATTGTTTTAATCATATTATCTAATTTCCCATAAAATGTAAAAAAAAAACAAATTTTCTGACTTTTACCCCAAAAATCTTTTACTCATCCAAAAAAGCTAATGAAAAAACCTACTAAATATATTCTACTATTTGTCCTGAGTTTAGAAATACCCAATGTTTTTATGTTTTTTTGCTTTTTTCTGCATGTTATGGAGCATTAAGTACAAGTAGCGTTTTGCTATTTGCTTTTTCCAAATCTGGTAATTCTTCCCCCCATGTGCCATTTCGGGTATCTTTGAAGCCGGCCAATGCAATTTACCCCATCAAATCATATATTTTTGAAAACTAGACACCCCAAGGTATTTCAATGCTAGAATTTTAACTCTTTCCATGCACTAATTCTACCACCAGTCTTTGTCAAACTTTGTGGTAGTAATTTATTTTGTGTTTTTTATGGCTAAAATTGCTCTTCAGGTATGGATTTACAGCTCCTGGTATACATCACTTTCAAACAACACCCCAATATGTGTTCAGCAACATCTCTTGAGTACAGTCATACCCCCCCATGCATGGGTTTGTCGGGTTGTTTGGGAGGTAAAACGCCACATTTAGGAAGTGCACATTTTTTAACTTGGAACTTTTACATCTGGTCATTCTGCCCCCATGTCCTAATAGGACCATCTTTGAAGCCGGCTTATTCAATTTACCCCATCAAACCATATATTTTTGAAAACTAGACACCCCAAGGTATTTCAAATGCTAGTATTTTAACCCTTTCCATGCATGAGATTCTACCACCAGCCTTTGCCACACTTTGTGTTAGTATTTTTTTTTACACAAATTGTACTTTGGGTATACATTTATAGCTCCAGGTATACGTCACTATCAAACAACACCCTAATATGTGTTCAACAACATCTCTCGAGTACAGTGATACCACCCATGCATGGGTTTGACTGCTGTTTGGGGTTAAAAGGCCACATTTGGGAAGTGCGCTTTTTCTCCCCTCTTTTGGTCAGTCTGTGCCTATGCCCTATCTTTGAGCCTGGCCACTACAATTTACCTCATAAAACCATATATTTTTGAAAACTAGACACCCGAAGGTACTTAAAATGGTAGTATTTAACCCTTTCCATGCATCAGATTCTACCACCAGCCTTTGCCACACTTTGTGGTAGTATTTTTTTTGTATTTTTTTCACACAAATTGTACTTTGGGTATAAATTTATAGCTCCAGGTATACGTCACCAGGTCCGGACTGGCCATCGGGCACACTGGGCATTTGCCTGGTGGGCCGGGCCGCGGCAGGGCCGGATTGATTTAGGGGCTGATGGAGCTGCAGCTCCAGGTCTCTACCTTAAAATAGGCCCAGTCAGGACCTTAAGCCCGCCACAACTGCGACCGGGTCCGCCACTCTAAGGGGCCGGGAAGCCCCCACCAAGGCCGGCCTTAGGGGTCTGCGGCCGCCCCGGGTTTAAATTAAAACATCTGAGGTTTTTTTGTTTACTTTATTTAACATCCTTCTTGTTAAATAAAGTTTTTTGAACTTTATTTAACATGGAAGATGTTAAATAAAGTTAAACAAAACCCCCCCGATGTCTTAATGTAAGCTCTATGCGGCCGCAGACCCTAAGCCCGGCCTTGGTGGGGGCTTCTCGGCCCCTTAGAGTGGCGGACCCGGTAGCAGTTGTGGCGGGCCTAAGGGGCAGGTTCCCCTTATGCCCTGCGTTAGCCCAGTCAGTCCGGTCCTGACTGGGCCTATGTTAAGGTGGGGGCCTGGAGCTGCAGCTCCTTCAGCCCCTATGTCAATCCGGCCCTGCCGCGGTCCCGGTCGCAGTTGCTGCTTGCTCTTGTCCAACAAGATAAGTAGGGTAAGGGAGGGGGGTGCAGTGAGAAGGGCAGAGGGGGGTTAGATAGTGAGAAAGGAAAAAATCCTTATTTCTTCTAAATTGCACTATATGACTGCATTCGTTGGAATATTATTCTTTAGGTATTCATATCATAAAGCCTCTCTATATTGCTGGAACCTTAGCAGATCCGACATTATTTTATTTGAAGGTTTAATCGCATCAAAACAACAGAAGCTTTTAAGAAGCCTATGACAACAGCCTATCAGCTCCTACTTTTTTGTCACACGATTATAAGTGTTCCCAATAAAAATGATGTTAACTTTTACACGGTTAAATAACGATTTGCGGGAATGGTTGGAGCAAACGTGTTCATTCTGCAGCGGAGTTGGAAACAGCAAGTTTAAAAGGCAGACATATTAAGAAAAATTCTACAGTACAAATACAGACGGAGGGATTTGTTTAATTATTGACTGATGTACATTCTTGATAATGTGATAATTTAAAAAAAAAAAAAAAAAGATAGTGAGAAAGGGGCAGAGGGGATAGATAGATAGTTAAAATAGTACATATTAAGAAGTGGGGAAGGGGGTACATAGTGAGAAGGGGCAGATAAGAAGGGAAGGGGTAGATGGGAAGAGGGGGTAGTATGAAAGCATATGAGAATGAATAAATGTGTGGATGAATTGTGTGAATGCGTATGACAATTAATGAATTCATGTGTGGATGAATTACTTGAATGATTTGTGAGACTGCATTAATGAATGTGTTAATGATTTGTGTGAATGAGTGAGTAAATGCAAAGATGGTACACGAAGGGTGGGCTTTAACAATAAACAAATAAATAAAAATGGGCTGCTCAGGCTTAAATGCCCGGGCCTATTTTTGTCCCAGTCCGGGCCTGTACGTCACTATCAAACAACACCCTAATATGTGTTCAGGAACATCTCCCGAGTTCAGTCATACCCCACATGTATGGGTTTGTCTGGTGTTTGGGGTTAAAGTGCCACATTTTTTTTCCCCCCATTTCGGTCAGTCTGTGCCTATGCCCTATCTTTGAGCCCGGCCACTCCAATTTACCCAATCAAACCATTCATTTTTTTAAATTAGACACCCCTTGGGTATTTGAAATGCTTTTTTAAAATTTTTCCATGTCAGGATTTTTGGGAAGATACAGCGCTAATTTTAGCACTTGCTCATAATAATAAACTTTATTTTTTTATTTTATTTATTTTACTCTTTTTGGACTTTTTTTTACATTTTAGTTCCTCTAAAGCATAATAATTTTTAAATGTTACCATGTTTTTTTTAAGCTTTTTCTTTTTTTTAAATATTTTACTAATCACATAGTGATTAGAAAGCTGGGCTCCATTGACTTGTATGGTTGAATGCAGTACCTGTATTCAACCTGCAAGTGGAGCCAGAGTTCTCTAGAGGGTCTGGAGACCGTCTAGCGAACTTTTTCAACTTTATTTTTTTTTTTCCCGGGCTGCCGCCATCTTATGGATTGCGAAGACTGCGTGCAGCTGCGGCTGTGACCGCTCTCCGTTGATCACTTTCTAAGCTTGTTTAATTCTCATGACGTGTCAGGCACGTCATAGGTCGTTAAGTGACCGTTTTGCATGACGTGCCTGACCCGGCAATGGACGTTAAGGGGTTAAATGACTTTACTGTATTACATAAGCCATAAAAAAGAGAAGGAGAAAAAACTAATATAGTGTAATATTGCTACGCAACAGCTGGATAGGAGACACCGAAGTCTGGTAGGACTCAAGGGTACGGTAACGTTCAACAAGCCTAGGTCAGGATTCCAGAAAACAGGATAAACGGGTAAACATGCCAAGGTCAGGATGCCAGAGAATACACGTTGGTCGAGAAGCAAAGCTGAGGTCAAAGGTCTAAATATCAAAACGCACTCTGAGGACTAGCACTAGACATAGACGACCATCAGAAGGCAAGGAAGTGCATATTCAAATTTGCTGCCAAAACAGTATGAACGTCACTTCCGGTAACAGGATTTGTGGCCATCTTGCAGTCTCCCTCTCCTGCACGGCTCTTCAGAGGATTGCACTGGTGGACTAGAAGAGGAGGGGGTCTCCCTCTCCTCCGTGGTGGCTGCTGCTGTGGCGGTAGTCGTGCGGTGGAGGGGGGGTCTCCCTCTCCTCAGTGGTGGCTGCTGCTCTGGCGGTAGTCATGAGGTAGAGGGGGGTCTCCCTCTCCTCCGTGGCGGCTGCTGCTGCAGCTGAGTGGAGAGAGGAAGTCTCCCTCTCCTGCTTGGCGGCAGGTAGGTAACAAATATTGCAAAAAAATACCATTCTTGGGATGGAACACTCCAATACACTCACATTTCAGGTGGAGTGCAGAGACACTCTTAACAAGCTTGAAATAACAGATCCCAGGTCTCTCCAGCAGATTAAGGGTTCAATAGATATTATTTCAGACCTGGGATCCAGATTAGGTAAAGCTGTATTTTTTTAAGTGTACTATATCACTTTCTGTTTGATTCTATGGTAAAATATATTTGTGATTGAGGGAAGCACATTGATATTGATGCTGCTATTATATTAGAGACACTGGTATATTTTACTTATTTTGCTATGCGTTTGCATTTCTTCTCTGATACAGTTCATTTGTTCAAGGATTGTCTTGGAACTATAGCACAGTCTAAATTAGTGTTATTTAAGTGTGATGTTGCGAGAGCTTGTGCTTAGGGTGATCTTTTTGGTTTGTTTGTTT
Organism: Sceloporus occidentalis; assembly: GCA_023333645.1. Lineage (NCBI taxonomy): Eukaryota > Metazoa > Chordata > Lepidosauria > Squamata > Phrynosomatidae > Sceloporus > Sceloporus occidentalis. The sequence continues at coordinate 967,954 of JALMGF010000227.1, forward strand.
TTACTTTGTTTTTCTCCTCCTTTTTCCCCATTTTTCATTTATTTGTTTATATAATTATATAATAAAGAATATTTGCACAGGTGCACTCAGTTTACCTCTTTCATCATTCATATTCCTAAGTGCTGCATCATTCTTCTCTGACCTTTTATCTATGTATCTCTACCAGCCATAAGGTTCAGTTATCTAAGTTAAAGACAAATATGTGCTACTAGAAAATGGACATTTTGTGTTCCCACTGCCAGTCCTGGTAGTATCCAAAGTGACCAAACAGAGTATGACTCTTCTACCATATTGTATTTCACTAAATAAAACAGTCTGTAGTGTTCAGAGAAGGTATGGGTAGTTTTTCAACAGCAGCCTTTAAGATTTTAACTATAAGAACCCAGCCCAAGAAGCTGCTGTAGATCTGGTCAAGATCCTTTTGCCAGCCTTACAGTCTTTGATGGTATTTACAATCCACCTGCCCATAGTTTTCCTGGAGACTACCTAAACAGGTTGGAAGATCTCCACCACCGCGCTAATCTGTCCACATAAAGATGAAGGCATTCCCAGGATTTGTGGAAAATTTTTGAAAATAGGTTTTGGAGGACAGAGAGTGGAGATGACTAATCCTTCTTACTGATAAAATCACTACTCCAAAAACTTGGGTCTTGGGAACTTCAAAAGCACTTATTTTGTTTATCAGACTGTTCAGGATCAGATCAAGATTTCTACATGGTAAAATTTTAGCAAAGGTTCAAAGACAGACTTGCAGAAACCAAGGATGGAGAGCCAATACTAAAATGCAGCCACTTGAATCTTCCATGGGGACGGTGAAAGACCCTTGTTAAAGCCCAAATGGAGAAAGTCCAAACTATCTGAAGGTTCTGAGGTGTTAAACCTTCACCTAGGCAACAGACAGAAAAGACTCCCATATCTTAATGTATTTTCTATATGCCACTTTTTACAGAACATAGTTTTAAATTCAGACAGTAAACCTGAAAAAGTGTGAACACGGTAAGGAATATGACATTGAAACAGTAGATCTTCCCGGCAAGGACATCTGATTGGAGATCTGATCTGACAATGAGACTAGGTCTGTGTAGCATATTCTTTTTCTGGGCAATATAGAGAGACCAGGATACCTTCTTCTGTCTTTATATTAAGACACAGTGTCTAATGCAAAGTACCCCCTTTGGAGGAACAAGATAAAAAGGTTCTTTACCTTCTTGTGATGCCGGAGTAGCTAATAAACTGGGAAAAAAACGTATGCCAATGATCTCCTGCTCTGTGCTTAGATTTGCTAGAAGGTTGATCTTTTGGGAAGGTTAGGTGTCCAATGGTCTGTGCTACAATGAACTGATATCTTCTGAGCAGGTCCTCTGAGCTTGTTATTACCAGGCAATAACACAAATAAGGGGCAGCTCTCATTCCCCAAGAACCAAGCTTCTATGTGATGACTGGCATTAGATTTGTGAAAAACTTGAGAGCTATAGAAAATACAGTATACAGTATATGGTACAGCATAAAACTGCCACTGCTGCATTGAGTCCCCACAGAAATAACTGGTGAAGACAGGCACATGTGGCTGTGCATCTTAGAAATTCACTGTCTTTAAATACTTTAAATGTCTTCATCTTGCATTTCTACCCATTACTTAATTATATGAAGAGACTTAATTTTTCAGAGGTCTTAGGAACATTAAAATAGGTGAGTAGGTTCCCTAACGAGTATACGACACAGGTAGAGGGACTAGGACTTTCTTGGTGACAAATTTCTGCACCAAATCCATTGTTTGGTAAGGGGAATTAAAACCTCCCAGAAATCCTACAAATGATGGGAAATGATAATTTTCTTAAGAGTAAGAAACATATAATAATATTTATGAACCTCTTTGTAACCTCTTGCCGGCATTTTCAAAGAATTAAATAACCAAGACACTATGCTTAATAAGAAAAACATATGTTGCTCACATTTTACCTTCATTTTTATGACAAGGCCTTCTCATTGGGATAATACATCACCCTGAGCAATTGCTGAAACATTAAACTATATTGTACATTGTTATAAAGTTATTGTAAACACAGCTTCCAAGAAAACATTTCGCAACTTGAAGATGTTTTCATTTTGAATTTATAGGGAAAATGTACCTTTCTAGGGTGGGAAATGAGGGGGCAGAGGATAATTCGTACTTCTTTGATATTTATATCTATTTTTATTTTATTTTTCCACGCCCATGACAGGCACAGGTTTTGTTGCATATACATGCAATTACATGATCTTGAGAAGTGTACAGCCAAAATGTTTTAGCAATTCCAATTTTTTTTTTCACACATACATTATAGATTTCCACCACAGCAAGAATGAATATATTAACTTGGATAATTGGCAAGTATTAGGAAAGAATTTTTATGAGTACATTTTATCGGGAATCTCTAAAGAGAGGCTTATGAGAATACAAAAAAACAGTAGCTTTGTCTCAGACTGAAGTATTTGTGCGGTATGTGCTGGAGGCACTGGATAAATCAAGTTCTGTTGCTAGAATGAAGAAACAGAAATCCTTTATATGGCAACCTACATTTGGGCCAAAAACAAATAAAATAATATGCACAATATACATTAGAAAATTGAACCATATAGCACCCCTTACATTTATGTTTTCCTTAAACATTTGTCCCATTTACTCGTCATGTGACACAGAAGCAAGCATTCATAAGCAGTTGTTATAGAAACTGAAAAGGCTTCTTTAAGGTTTTTATATTGTTTTTATGTGATTAAACTGCTAGATGATTTGCTTAACATACTAAAAAGCTCCATTATTGTTTTGTCTAAGTGAAACAGCACTTAGATAATGTTGTGTATAGGGGTAGAGAGAGGCTATTGCTTTATGTTATTTGCAGGGAATCGAGGGACTGCCTGATAGTGTTTGGAGGAGCTGCCAGATCATGCTGTGTTCGAGGAGGAGAAGGGCTGCTGGATCAAGTTCGTTGTGGCGAGAAGAGGGGCTGCCAGATAGTGTTTTATCTGCAGGGAGAAGATGGGCTGGTAGAGCATGTAATGAGAGGGACAAAGGGAGAAAAAAGAGTGGAACATATGGAGGAGAGAGAAGAAAGAGAAAACATAGAAAGAGAGAGGCTGGAAAAAGAAGTCGGGAACACAAAAATGCCCATTGTTTTATTGATGGCCACATATACACTAGTATTTAATAGTAAATATACCAAAATATATTAGATGGGCAAAAAAACATATGAAGAGTGCATATGACACTTGAGTTCTTTAATTTATATTATAATGCATTTGCTGAGAAACAACAAACAAGTCATAATAGACAATCTAAAATACATTCACTTCATATTTGTTTAGCCCTGTTTTAAAATACAGTAGCAGATCAAATACTCCTACAGTTGTATGACAGTTAATAATTTTATTAAGTTGAAAATTTTTGAAATGTCCCTAAAACGCATCAAGAAAGTCAAAAACTTAAATAGCTTGTGGGAAAAGTATGTTAAACCAGCAAATCAGTACTCATTTTCACGTGTTGAAAAGATCAAGTTCTTAACCAGTTTACAGTGACTTACAAGAAATGAAAACTACTGGTTATAAAATATTATTTACAAAATGAGTCATGACATCTTGCAAAGATCATGGCATCATCGACCTTGAAGTAACAGTAGTTGATGTACATACACTCACAATGGCCACTTTATTAGGTACACCTGTTCAATTGCTTGTTAATACAAATAGCTAATCAGCCAATCACATGGCAGCAACTCAATGCATTTAGGCATGAAGACAGGATCAAGACAACTTGCTGAAGTTCAAACTGAGCATCAGAATGGGGAAGAATGGGGATTTAAGTGACTTTGAACATGACGTGGTTGTTGGTGCCAGACAGGCTGGTCTGAGTATTTCAGAAACTGAAAAGTAGACAGAAGCTGATCTACTAGGATTTTCACACAACCATCTCTAGGGTTTACTGAGAATGGTCCTAAAAGAGAAAATATCCAGCGAGCGGCAGTTGTGGACGAAAATGCCTTGTTGATGTCAGAGGTCAGAGGAGAATGGGCAGACTGCTTCAAGATGACAGAAAGGCAACAATAACTCAAATAACCACTCGTTACTAACAAGCAGGCCCGGACTGGCCATCGGGCACACCGGGCATTTTCCCGGTGGGCCGGGCCGCGGCAGGGCCGGGTTGACTTAGGGGCGGATGGAGCTGCAGCTCCAGGCCCCTACCTTAAAATAGGACCGGGCTGACCGGGCCTATGCGGCCTCTACTGCCCCATTAACGCAGGGCATAAGGGACACCTGCCCCTTAAGCCCGCCGCAACTGCAACCTGGTCCGCGACTCTAAGGGGCCGGGAAGGCCCCACCAGGGCCGGCCTTAGGGGTCTGCGGCCGCACAGGGCTTAAATTAACATGGAGGATGTTAAATAAAGTTAAAAAAACCCCGATGTTTTAATTTAAGCCCTGTGCGGCCGCAGACCCCTAAGGCCGGCCCTGGTGGGGGCTCCCAGGCCCCTTAGAGTGGCGGACAAGGTCGCAGTTGCGGCGGGCTTTATTGGCTCTACGTTAACGCGGTCGTAGAGGCCGCATAGGCCCAGTCAGTCCGGTCCTGACTGGGCCTATTTTAAGGTAGGGGCCTGGAGCTGCAGCTCCATCAGCCCCTAAGTCAATCCGGCCCTGCCACGGGCCCGGTCGCAGTTGCTGCTTGCTCCGGCAACAAGGTAAGTAGGGTGAGGGGTTAGATAGTGAGAAATGGGGAGAGGGGATAGATAGTGAGAGGGGGTACATATTGAGAAGTGGGGAAGGGCGTACATAGTGAAAAAGGGGAACATAGTGAGAAGGGGCAGATAAGATGGGGAGAGGGGGTAGTGTGAATGCGTATGAGAATGAATGAATAAATGTGTGGATGAATTGCTTGAATGATTTGTGAGACTGCATTAATGAATGTGTTAATGATTTGTGTGAATGAGTGAGTAAATGCAAAGATGGTACATAAAGGGTGGGCTTTAACAATAAATAAATAAATAAAAATGGGCTGATCAGGGTTAAATGCCCGGGCCTATTTTTTGTCCCAGTCCGGGCCTGCTAACAAAATATGCAGAATACCATCTCTGAACGCACAAAACGTCGAACCTTAAAGCAGATGGGCTACAGCAGCAGAAGACCACACACCGGGTGCCACTCCTGTCAGCTAAGAACAGGAAACCGAGGCTACAATTTGCACAGGCTCATCAAAATTGGACAATGGAAGACTGGAAGAACGTTGCCTGGTCTGACGACAAATCTGCAGCAACTGCGTAATGCCATCATGTCCATATGGACCAAAACCTCAGAGGAATGTTTCCAGTATCTTGTAAAAGGCCACGAAGAATGAAGGCAGTTCTTAAGGCAAAAGGGGGTCCAACCAGGTACTAGCAAAGTATACCAGTGGCCAGTGAGTGTATATCCGTTAGCATATACACTTCATAGAGTCAGTACAAATTTGTCCCGTGGTATGAGAAAAATGGCAATTTTTTTTAAAGCAAAATATAAAATAGCTTGGTGCTCATACCCTCTGCACATTGTTTCTATGCAAAGGATTTGTTGGATGAACTGATGATTGCGGGACCGCTTGGAGTTGATACAGTGTAATAGCCTGTACACTCAGTGGCGGAACTACCGGGGTCGCAGGGGTCGCAACTGCGACCGGGCCCTGGAGTTCTGCCAGTCAGGGGGGCCCAAGGGGTGCCGAGCGGTTGCTTTAAACGACTGCTCAGCACCTCTTGGGCCCCCCTGACTGACAGAAATCCAAGACTCCTCTGCTCCCCGCTGCCGCCGCCTGCCTCAGTGCTGCCCAGAGTGCAGTGTTGGGAGCGCGAGGCGTTTGTCTCGGGTGCCGGCGCTTCACTGCTGAACGCCGGCATATGATGTCATATGCCGGTGTTCAGCAGTGAAGCGCCGGCACCCGAGACAAACGCCTCACACTCCCAACACAAGAGTTGACGGTAAGTGACCTACAAAAGTGGGTAGATCGTGAGAAGGGGGGGTAGGGAGGGAGAGGGTAGATCATGAGAAGGGGGGTAAAGAGGGAGAGGGTAGATCGTGAGAAGGGGGGTAGGGAGGGAGAGAGTAGATCGTGAGAAGGAGTGGTAGGGAGGGAGAGGGTAGATCGTGAGAAGGGGGGTAGGGAGGGAGAGGGTAGATCGTGAGAAGGGGGGTTAGGGAGGGAGAGGGTAGATCGTGAGAAGGGGGTTAGGGAGGGAGAGGGGAGATCGTGAGAAGGGGGGGTAGGGAGGGAGAGGGTAGATAGTGAGAAGGGGGGTAGGGAGGGAGAGGGTAGATAGTGAGAAAGGGATAGATGGGTTGGGGGTGGGGGGGCCCTTAACAGATTCTCGCACCGGGCCCTGAGGTTTCTAGTTACGCCCCTGTGTACACTAATGCAGTTACTAACATACCTGAGAGCCTGCGGGTAAATATACTACACATGTCGCAGTACAGCACAAGTAAAATGGTAACCCACAAACATAAAACTCAGTAACCAATTAGCTTTTCCCAGTACAATTTAGTGTATAATATCCTGTGACATACACATTCAACACAAGCTAACTTCATGAAATAACTTATTTATGTACTCTATGAGTGATCTATGCAGAGATAAGTAGACTAGAAGTGTTGTCTTAATGTAATAGAAACATAGTGAAACTTTCTTAAGAAAAAGGGGTTTAAATGCTTCCACTGTTTAGAACTAATTGTTTAAAGCGAAGAAACCAAGAACAGAAAAAATGAGCTCTTTTTGATATTATCATACTTCAAGGCTTCCCTATTGATCTCTATTGTTTCTTTTTCTACGTTACATTGCTACTACATTGGATTTTCTCACTAAAACTAACTGCACCACAGAATAGTGTTGAAAGAACACAGAGAAAGGTGTCAATTACATACAATACTATCACATTGGTTAGAACAATCGATAACATGATATTCAGAACATCAGTAGAGGCTTGCCTTGGGGTAGGATGACATGAAATTCATCCCTAGATCCTATGCATTCCCAACTGCTCATAGTTTAAACATTGTTGCTTACACAAACCGTAGATTTATGATGCAGATTAATTGCTTGGTCAATAATTCATGTTTAGTGATACATGTATAGCATTTTTACAGCGAAATATGTATACATGGGGAAAAATTATTGCATCTTTTAAGTAGCTTGCACAATAAGCAAGTTTCTTCATATATCAATAAATGACTTTATCTTCAATATTTTCTGCCTGAAGCCATTGTACCTCTTTTAGGAAGATTAGGACAGAACATTACGAAACCACACCACCCAATCACTGTTAGCAAATCATAGTTTTTCTTCAATAGGACACCTCAGGTTAGGGACCTTACATTACACTATCGCGTGACAAAAGCCAGGACAAGGGACAGTAAGATGATATGTATGATGTATTCAACATATCAGATCTTTCTAATAAAACACTGTTAATTTTGCACACTTCAGAGTCACTGATCATATGCTGTTGTGTCCTATATACATGGATTATTTTATACATATGCCATATATATACCTGATGTTTCTTGGGATAGGAAAGCAAGATGATTTTCAAAGATTTTTCCTATACACTTTGTTACCAATCAGAACTAACAAAATAGCTTGTTCTCGTTGTTTATTGGCACAGCTATAGTGACTTTCATAAATACTGTGTGATGTTTATTGTGTTTGTACCATTACCTAGATAAATTGTCCTTTTTTATAACAATGCCCCCTTCTTAGAACTGGGAGTGTTTTTTTCTTCTTATCCATGGTAGAAGATCCAACTGTAAGTAAGTGGCGAGATGTTTTAATGTTTCTGGATTATTTATTATTAGAAGAAATAACTACATCTGCCCAGGTGGATAACCTCAGACAACGTATCATGTATGTGCATATTGAATGTTTAACTGTTTAAGAATGAATTGTGTTAACTCATTTAGTCTAAGAGGCTGCATGAATGGTCGCCCACTTTTACAGGCCAGTGGTATATCGCTATGATGCACATCAACATTGCTAAGTGTGGTCTGTGATTTACTGTAGATGCAACAGTCCATTTAAACCATCTTATTTCCAATACTCACGTGTCTATGTATCTGGCCATGGACAATGGACCGCATTTTTAAGTTTAACAATATTAATCTAAAGAAAATAATCACATCATTTTGATTCATTGCTATTTGGCAGTGGCTACAGATGAAAAATAATGTGACATTCTGTGATGTTGTACTATACATTTTATTTTGTACTTTTCCTCTCAGAAGACTCAAGGTGCTAAGCTTTCAGCCTCAAAATTACTCATTTTGTAACAGATAGTAAACAGTTGTTACTATTACTGTTCATATTTTTATTGGCCTCGGATGTTTAGCGGACTGGATAATTTTTGGGTAATAGCTGAGTATGGCTGAAAGCCTTCTACTTCAAAATTCATAATACTTCCTAAATGTTTACAGTGGATGTAATGCATGCATAATTGGACTTAGTAAATATTGTTTTGGGTACACAGAACTTGTTTATCAAGCTTATCCTATGACTTGCCAAAACATGTTCATCAAGTATCTTACATTTTTAAAATAATTACGTTACTGTACAATGACCTTCTTTTGTAACATATACAGTTATGCCAAGCACAGGTGTATTTAGGTTTTGTGCTGCCCTAGGCCTGCCGCCTGACTAAACTCACTCGACCCCTAATATTCATTTGCCCTACCTCTTCCTGTCCAGGGCACACCTCTTCCTGTTTCTGATTCACCCCTTGTAATGTTATCTCAACCCTTTCCTTTCTTGGTCCCATAGCTTCCTCTTTAGGCTCCACCCTTTCCTCTTTGAGCTCCAGCTCTTCCTCTGTATATTAAGCGTTAGGTTAACAAGAGATCCAGGGCGATCCAGAGAGAGGGAGAGAGATAAAAAGATAGACGGGAAGAGACAGACAAATAAAGTGATTGATTGATACACAGAGAGCTAAATTGGGAAATATAAAGGAATAGATGGATAGATATTGATAGATAAAGAGAATGGAGATGATTAAAGAAATAGATAAAGAGAACAGTAAATAAAGAGAGGCAGGGAAAGTGACAGATATATAGATACATTTAAATAGGGTGATAGACAGCGAGAGAGGGAGAAAGATACATAGACAGATATAGTGTCAGATTTATATGCATAGAGACAATGATTGATAGGTCACATATAGTCACAGAGAGAAGATGAGAGAGAGGGGAACAGGAATTGAAAGACAGTAAGATATTTGAAGATGCCGTTAAAATGGTTAGTAGACAGATACAGACAGATAGGCAGGTAGATGCACATAGGGAAAACAAAGATATTTATAGATAGGTAGAGTGATAAAGAGACTTATAGACAGGTAGAATGATGAAATGTCAAAATAGAGCGACAGTAAGAAAATTAATGACAGATAGATAGATAGACAGATAGATAGATAGATAGATAGATAGATAGATTGATTGATTAGATTAGATTAGATTACGGACTCTTATAATATTATTGTAGGCAGCGGCGCTGGTACAACCAAGAATCATAGATATTGTAGGGCTGTGCATGCTATAAATTATTATTTTAAATTATGTTTTGTGTTATCACTTACAGGTTAAGGAGTCTAAAATCCAAACTCTGGAATAGCATTAAATTAGATCATAATCTTGGCAATATATTGAATTGTTAAACTAAGCAAAATACATTATACATAAATTATTCTTCAATGTTTACATAGTAGAGATTTATTTTCCAATTTACTATAGCTGAACTGTGTACTTTGAATAGTAGGTCACACATGTCACTATTAAGACATTTAAGACTACTAAGACATGTAACTGGAATCAACATTTTGCTTTTAAAGTTATTTTTAGCAGTTTGTGCTGACAATACAAGATGTTCTGCTACATTTCCTTAGGTAAATAATCTCTTTTTTTCTGCTAACATTTGCTTTGACCAAGTTCCCACAGCAGTGATGTAAGTTATGGAGGAAAGAAGACTGAATGGTCAGTGAGAACATATCAGCAGACTGACATCCTTATCCCTTCCTTTCACATTGTGAGATGGATCAGCCAGGCATTTAGACGCCATACAAACCCAGGGTAGGATTGGTAATCTGGCAAGCAGTCATTGTCAGCCGCAACCCCTCCCCACACACACACTATACTCCACTTATCCTGTATTATAATACACCGGTATTGGGTTTGGCTCAAATGCTTTGCTAGAGTAAGACGTCTAATAATGTTAAAATACAGCCACCATTGGCACCTTATTAATTATGTTATATTTGACTTTGCATACCTGGTAACATGTGATCCACCTTGATATAGTCACTTGAGAAACCATCCCACACAGTTTGCCCATTTTACCAACAGCCAACAACCTAGCCATGACTACAATCGTTTTACAGCAGCTCTTCTAAGACTTTTCAATATAAATCAATACAGCTGGCAAGTATGGTATTACTGAATTTGGTGTTATGTGCAGTGATGATGACCTATTTACCCCTGACTACCAATATCAACTAAATATATTAGACATAGTAGCTTTGGTTTTCTGGGTTTTATGGTCACTACTTTTATATTTGTCTAAATTGCATATTGTGTTTAATACAGCTGAAATTAGTCTTCCATCAGAACAGTAAAAAGCCATTGATTACATTTATTTTAAGCCAAACACTGAAGGGGAAGAGACATTTTTACCGGTTTCCAGCTGGATTAAAGCCATTTCTCCAGGACAATCTCACAAATTACAGCATAAGTGAGGGGGTAGCATGACGGGGGCCAAGAAAGACACAGGGTCAAGCTGGTAACATTTTTAGGCAAGGGGAGGATTATGAGGTCAGACAAATCTTATTCTTAACATTTGGCAAAAGCAACAACGTAATACCCCACCATTTTGGTAAGCCCTTTTGTGACAGCAGTTTGGTTGCTGGGGGTTCTTGGAAATCTAGGTTTGCATGTTTGGATGGCTGGTGGATGTTGTCATGTTTTAAGGGGAGCTTGGTTGCTCCAGATTTAAGATGGTGATACAGGGGCCCCCACTGAGATGGTGTGCTGCGGCTTGTGGTAGGATAATATAGTGTTGAGTAAAAGGTTAAGTCGTTCCCAAGGACATATAATTTATGTTGTGTTGTTGTGTTGGATGACTTGTTTGGTATGTGACATTAAAATCTGTAAAATCGAATGGTCATTGTCATCCAAAAACTATGTTGGTATCATTCTAGGTTATGTTTGGATTAGTGAATTTCAAAAAGAAAAATTTAGTTCTTCCAGAGCCCCTTGGTACCAATGACTTCCCAGTCAGTTTCGGAGAAGATAAAACAAGTGGATATACCACAGTATATGTGTGCTTGCCAACTCCAAACAGCTTGTCCCAGCATGTATTAACAATGATAAAATGATAGGTAAACTGGATATTCTGCTTTGCAAATTAACATTAATATATGGAAAGGGGTCAACTCCCTGAGGACCCCTGGGCATGATTCACTGATGTTCAGGTGATAAATCTTGGGTCTGACTAAGTGTGGAAATGCCTTCACAAGTTTTTAGTCCCTTTTGAATGCTACAGTGGTCCTTTTATAATTGTGTTGTCCAGGCCCAGAGCTATTTACTGCTGTGGCATGTGGACCTTCAGATTTTTTTCCTGTCTCCGGTCACAAAAGGAGTTAATCCCTTAGTCGATATCATCTAATTTTCCACGACACTAGAGCATGGATTCTCAAACTACAGTGTGAACATTGTTTAGGCGAGTGGGCATTTGCAGTGTATTGACGGCATCACAAAGCTTCAGGATGCATCTGAGTCATAAGATCTCTCCACACAGTAGGTTGTAAAATGCAACACAAATATGAAAGTAACCAAAATAAATAGAACAACCATGAACCAAATAAACATATCATTTCTGGTTTCCATAGCCGTAGCTCTAATGACTCATTTCTGTGTTAAGAATGAACACATGGTATTTTGGAGAAGCTAGTTGAGACAAGTGGTTGATTTAATGAGAAACAGACCAATGTGGAAAGGATCCTTGTGCTTCCCTCATTAAACTGGTCGTGCAGTCTCTGTAGGTTTGAAGATATACCAATAATGCATGATAATAGCTTGCAAGAAACAAAGCTGTTTGTAGAGGGCTGTGGATGACATATAAAAAATAACTTTATATGAAATCTGCAAAATGCAAATTGATTCATGTTTTTATGCTCTTATATGCTACATATTTAATACACATGCTAGGAGTGCCATCCACATAAACATCTCTATTTTTAACATTATAAACCACACTTACCAGTTCTCCGTGGAATTGCCCAGCAAGCTTGTTGTGTTTGCGCTACTTCAGGATCAGGGATCAGAGCGGGACAACCAACTTTTACATAATGACTGAAATAATAATAATAATAATTATTATTATTATTATTCCCCTGTTGTGTATAGCATTTAATTGAAAAATCTATGTTTCTTGCATGTAATGTGAGTGGTTCATGTAAAGACTAGAATTAAAGAGATTCTTTAAAATTAATAATTCCTTTCTATTATTTGAATTTAGACTTCGTCTAAAGTAGAGTGTCAGTCAGATAGTCCCTTACATTTGGAATAAATAAACCATTTTCCCCCAAAACATACAAAAAGGAAGCCACTCACCTAACAAACATATTAATACATATATTAGGGAGTTGCTGTAATAACCAATATCTACACACAACAAAACAAAAAAATCAACACACACTTAGTAAATGTACTGTATATTGGAAATCCAATAAATGCTATTTTGTGTGCTTCATGAAAATCATTGCAAAATTAAATAGCAATTTAAGACTCATAACAATAAATATGTATTGTGTATTATTGCAATAAATATTGCAATAATACACAACTAGGACATCTTTATAATGCAAAGTATTGGAAACAGTTGCACGTTGACCACAGCTTGTCATTGGTCGTTGTCTTGCACAAAGGTTATACCAAAAGTTCAGTTAATGAGCACATATTTTATCAGCTGAATCTTCCTAATTATTGCCTTTGGCTACACTGTTCATGAATCACACATCTATTTATCTTGAGTTTGTTACAAGCTACACATGGCTTCAACAACGTATAACTCTCAGCAAGCTTCTCTGAGAATATAATCAGTAGTGTACGAGTATAGATAACATTTTTCCAACCTTGCACCAGAATTACATTTTTTTGTGTTGTCTTGGTGTTATCGTATGTGTTTTACAGGGGAACAGAAAATTCATTTTAGCACATACATTCACACTGTACTGCATAATACACTACAGCCTTTTTTAAGCAACATTGATTGGGTCTCTATTCCATTATTCTACCTTTCTATTCGACCCTAAGTCCTTAAGAAACAAAGCTATACAATTAAATCAGGCTGGATATCTTAGTAGATAAGAAGATATATTTGACTGCTAGGCCAGTAGGATCAAAGTAGGCCAAAAGGAACAAAACGTTCCTCAGCGATCTAACAGGTGTAAGGGGCTGTAGGTGCAATATTAATCATTTTAATAGTATTTTATCACTGCAATTTATTTTATAAGGCTGTACGTAGGGTAACATATCATACATGTACTGTAAATTTGAACTCTAAGCCTTGTCTGAAATATTTTGTAATACTTCATTCAGCTCAGTAACCTAAGACTGACATTTTGTGACATCTGCATTCTTATGATCATGTCATAGTCCAGAAAAATAAGATACCAGCGACTCCTTGGACTAAAGTGATATTATATTGTAAGTCCTTTTCTGATCATAGAGACTCAATTAAATCGTCCTTTCTTATCACCCGTACCTGTGTGTTACATTTCTGTAACTGTCCAATGAAGATGGTCAAAAAGCAATAAAAGCGCCCTGTGTTGAGTAAAGCCTGTGACGTGCAAGATTGTAGTATCGGCTTCTAGGCAAATGTACAATTACACGTCTAAATGTTTAATACATCACTTATTAGTTACCTCTTAAGTCTTGTGAAAAGATACAAAGTTATTTACTTTTGAGAGATGGGTATTGTTGTGGGATCGACTGATATTTGGTATATCCTGAACTCCATGTTGTTTTGAAGAATTAAAACAACCAAAGCGCTCTTAACAAGGTAAATTTTTGTTGTTAAATTAATAAGCATAGGTTTCAGGGTTTTATTAAAATATACATTTTGAACAGGCTTTACTACCACTGGCAAAAAAAGTTCAGAGAAAATATTAACCCTTAGTGTTTTCACTTCCAATTTCATTACAGGACCTTGTCTTGTGAAATGAACCGGATTACAACTGGATGGCGAGTGCAGTGGTACAGTGAATAAGGTTTGTTCTCGCTTCACTTCATTGATTACACTGTAGGGAGGTTCCTTAGAAATTTTATACAAACACGGTTTGCAAGTGCAGTACATTTTACTGTGTTGCAGTGCCATCAAGAGGAGATCCGCTGATACAGTTCTGGGCAAGCTACAAAATACACTCCACCTGTGACAGTCATATACTTTTTGTGTAACAAGACATGAGTACTAGAATGTGCCTGAATCAATGCATTAAAAATGAGAACATGGCACGTTTGTTTGCTTTTTGAAACAGTCTAGGCAATGCTGGATATATTTTTTCAGCTCTTTTGTTTTCTGCCTCAGTTTTTCAACTGGCTATGAGTTCTAAGAGAGCCATAACTAGGGGTCTTGAAACTTTTAGGCAAGCAACCTGATAAGAACCTCTGACATGTGGGTCATGTCTGGTCTTAAGTCCCACTCTAATATCCCTTATCGCCAGAAGCACAAGGAGGTACAGGGGCTTTGCCATCGGGGAGGCTCAAAGGGCCATTCACCTAACAGCAATGGGGGGAAACTGCCTCATGGACATTATTGCCCTGGTTCTAAATGTATGCCAAAATGAGCAACCAATCACATGGAGGTCCTAGGGCATGGTGTTAAATATACTGTTCAAAAGACATGAGAAATGCAAGTGAAAATGTGTAGTATTTTTAATAACATAGATTTATGAGAACACCTACTTAAGGAGCTCCATTAAGAATCATTAGATTCATAAAATAAAATTAGGGGTTACCTATGGAGTTCAAGATAATATTATGTTATACATATTTATAAGAGGATATTACTGATCAGAAGACCGTATGTTAAAGCAAGGAAACATTACTGGAGTGTCATTAACGGTCTACCATAATACGCAAATGCCAAATTAGGATCCCAAATGTATACCTCCTTCTAGTTTGTAAGAGCATGTCAGTCTTGAACTTCTTGTTTCTTTAAATCCAAACAGTTATGTAATGTATTATTGATGTACTGTTTAGCCATTTTGCAGCACTGCAGAATATGATTGTGCTTTATAGATCAATAAAAAATAATAACATTCATTTATTTTTAGCTACCCAGTTATTTATTCCTTATGGGGGTTGTCCTGTGCTGACACTACTCACAAAGGTCTCATTACACAAACTGTACCTTGTAGCTTTCTTATCAATTAAGTGCTATTTTCTTTTGGGTAAGGCCCAAATATTTTATAACGCTGCAACTGTGAAATGGGAATCTCAGTCCAAATATATTGCTTTAGCATCTAGTGACTCATACATCAAGAATCTGTGATGTCATTTAAAAGGTTTATAAAGTGTAGGCACAGTCACTGTTGATTTACAGCACAAATGTTAAGTTAAACAAGGATAGGAGAGGTGAGAATACAAAAAAAAACCCCACAACATTAACTAATCTCAAGTATAAAGTTGTTGTACCAATAGACTTTGTACTAATGAAAATCCGCCATTACATGGAATTGCGTTTAAAGGTACAGAGAATCACTGAATTTGTTTGGGCCATCAGTTTTGCTCATGTATTATTTTGCACTAATTCTATTATTATATCCAGGATATCCTTATGTCTCATTCATGCTTAAATTCCCTTGGTGAGCTAAGCTCCACCATCACTGTGAAAGCCTATTTGACTTATACACTACTCACTCATTTGAAAAATTATTTCTAAAGAAAGCCCCGGGCAAAAGAATGGAGCGAATGGACCGCAGGCAGCCCCCCCAGTTTACTGTTAATTAATAGGAAGCCGTCATTCAGGAAGCAATTGACAGCCTAGTAGGTGATTGGTGCAGAGGTGGTTTGTCACCCCTGTTAGTTTGGGGGTGGGTGACATCCTATATATGTGAGCCCACCCCACCTAGAGCATTAATTAAACTGGCTTTAAGACAGAAGTTCCTCCCTCTCGCCCCTTTTTTCTTGTCCAGTTGCGGTTGGTTCTTGGGCTGCCACCTTTAGGTGTGGTTCAACTCATGGTGCAAAGGCCCTCTGCCTAAGTGCAGAACACTTTGGGCTTGTGCCTTGGTGAATAGGGCTACCATGCATGGGACGCCGGTGGTTGCAACAGTGTTATGGTTTCATGCCTGTGCCAGCTGGGTCAGTGTAGTTAGAGGTTAAGTGGTTTTAACAATTTAAGTTGTTGGCATTTAGTAGCATTTTGGGGATTTATAGTTGACATTTAACAGTTATTTCAAGGCTTGCATGTGTTCCAAGTGTGGGTAATGTGGTACGTTACGTGCATTGTCACATTATGTCATGTTTTATCTTGTGTTTGAAATGCTGTATGTTTATATGGTAATAAAGTTATTTGATATCCGTGTCACGGTGTGGAAGGCGAAAGCGAACTGCACCGTGGCCAAAAGTGTATCCATAGCTGACTTAAATAAAGAGCGATGTTAAAGATTACCATTGTGTTTGTCGTTATTTGGGGGAAGGAAGGGCACCACATTGACGCTACCTCGGCCATGTCAAAGCTAGGCCTCCAAACTATAGCACTAGTCTATAACCTCTTATACTAGCATTTCTCTTCATTTTGAAATCCCTTTTTGTATTTAGGTATTTTCATCATAGCGATTCTCTCTCTCCTTATAAAAATGGCTGAATCTTAGTAAAGAAATATGTCACAAAAGATAAATGTAATGGAGACAGAAAATAACATTTCTAAACAGGAACACTTAAATGTGTTAATTTCTTCAGTTATGTAATTAACAGACCATTTGCTTTTTTGTAGAATACATTTTTTTCTCACACCTGTACTATTTAATATCTATTGAGCCATTCTAGCTCTTTTCTTTGTGTGGGAAGCACAGTTTGTTTAAGAAGGAAAAGCACACCTGTGCTTTTTGACGTTCTATAAAATCCACTGTGTCAACATAAAGAGGAATTTTTTTTAACACAACCATGTTATGTTTCTTAGCAACAGGCGGCTTTATATACATATGACATATGAGTTACTCGTGGGGAGAAAAGCAACTTGTTATACAGAGGAATGTATTGGTTTTACCTGTGAATTACTGATTTTCCTTGTTCGAAAGCATGCCACTTTTTACAGTTCTTCGTTTGGTATTTTCAATAATCTCATTAACATTATTTAACCATGATTCTATACAGAGCTCATTTAACATATGACCACATGCTTCCCACTACTCCTTATAATCACCTTATTACGTCTGAATTACGAACCACAGAGGTTCTGAAAGCTTATGTGACTAACTAACTCTGTAGGGCAGCCTTATTGGACAATCAGGCTCTCCTGTGCTCTGCTGGGCAATAGGTCTGTTAAAAGAGAGAGCTCTGATGGCCCCCACTGTCCCATTTAATGTTTACACTATGGTGTACTGTGCCTACGTGGTACAACCCTCATTGCATGACGTCATATGCTACTGCTTTGAAGAGCCCCTCTGAGAGGTTTCTGAGGCAGAAAAAGGCCACCATCACTGACATCGGCCAAATAAGAGTTAATATAATCTTCTTAGCAGTGAATCTTTTATAACCTGTGTGGGTTTCAACCAATTGACGCATGTATTTTTCTTAAAACCTGTAGTACACAATCACAGCCAGCCGCAGTCTTTCTATCCCCCTAGGTGATTTATGCCGGTGGTACTCCATTCATACATGTACTTGGAGAACCCTTTCCGCTCACTACCTTAGGAAGCAGTCTAGGTCACCTGTAAGGTAAGACTAGTCCTGTAAATAATTAATAAGGCAATAAATGTGTAAGTTGTTTTAAAATATGATGGTCTTCTTGATGATGCCAGCAAACAAACCCAACACATCCTTTTGATACATATTTTTTAGCCTAGTTGTATTTTAAATACATTGTCCCTAATAATATTTCTGACATAGCCTTCCAGGTCCTCTGCATTATTATTAGCAGTTCAGCCTGAACAGTTTGTCTATGAATTCCAGGTCTTGTGGCTATGGTCCAGCAGAACATGTTGTATTTATTATGTGGAGATTGTGGGCAGGACTAGTAATGCCAATAATAAGTTAAATCCAGATCAGATTGCTTACCCTCAGAAGAGGATGAGCTGAACAAAATGGAATGGTTCAAGCAAACAAAACATACTGCACCTGCTATGATTCACATATGATAGAGTGCAATTCAAAAAAGTGCTGAGTGTGACAAGAACACAGAGTCATGGATCATGACCAGAAAAAATATAAAGACTTATCATATGAAGAACAGATGAGAGTGCATTGTTATCACAAAAATGAAAAAGGTTGCATCAGAAAAAAATGAAAATGTCAAATTAGGTGACTATGAAAAAAGTATATGTAAGATATACATTAAGAAAAAAATATTTTTTTTTTATATTTTAATTTATTTTATAAAACAGATGCAATTTAAAGCAAAAGCAATGTCATATTTACCATAATTTATACTGGCCGTACAAGAGCACTTTGAAGGTTGGGTGGCCCCCTAGTGGGTGCAAGGGGAAATTTATACAACTACACCAGGACTCACAGAAGCACTTCATTGCGCCTGCAGAATGTGAAACCCATACAAATAATATAAGAAAAATCCCATAAAGAGAATAATATTTTTTCAATATTTTTATTGAATAAATCATGACAATTTTTTGACCTGCTAAGGAACGGATGATTGCTATTTTGTCTTGATATGTAAAACCATAGAAGAGGGTGTACTTTCTTTTTACGTGACTATATTTAGAATTAGATACATTGATCTTTATTGCTTCATTTTGCTTTTCTTTTGTTATCCTAATCAGGGCTGCAACAACTAATTGATAAAACCATTTTCATTATTGATTAGTTGAATCGATTTTATCAAATATAAGATGAGTACAAGCGCTCTGAAAAATACCCCTCGTCTCAAAATACGACCTCAAATAGAGGTCTGACTATAACAGGAGAGGGGGTAGATAGAGGGAGTAGATAGTAAGAAAACGGAAGAGGGGTAGATAGTGAGAAGGAGGAAGAGATCATGAGAAAGGGAGGGTAGTAAGAATGTTGAAATAAATAAAAAGTGAGAATGAGTAAGATAATGAATGAAGTAATGTGTGGATGAATTATGTGAATGGGTGATAGAATTAATGTGTATATGAATTGTGTGAATGAGTGAGAGAATGAATGAATCGGTGTGTGGATGAATTGTGTGAATGAGTGAGATAATAAATGAATTAATGTCTGTATAAATTTTGTTAATGAGTGAGATAAAGAAAGAATTAATGTGTGAATGAGTGAGAGTATAAATTAATGTGTGGATGAATTGTGTGAATGCATTAGAGAATGAATGAATAAATGTGTGGATGAATTGTGAGAATGCATTAATAAAATATGTGTAAATGATTTGTGTGAATGAGTGAGAGAATGAATAATTGTGTGAAGCAATTGAGTGACTGTATTTGTGTGTATCATAGATGGGTTGGGGAAAGGCAAATATGGCACAAGCAGGGTGTTTTTTAGCTTTGGGGAACAAGATGGCACAGGCAAGGTGTTTATAGCATAGCTGGGGTGTATTGAGGGCTGGTGCAAGGATTTTTGCCACCCTAGGCAAAACATAATTTTGCCGCCCCCTGGCTCCACCCCCACAAGCCCCTCCTCATGCCGCGGAGGTCCTCCTAACTGGCTGAATCACTCCCACTCCTCCCCATAGTGACCGCGAGCCTGCCTCCCATCAAGTGACCCTGGGGAGGTGCCTACATTGCCTGGGTGTATAAGGCATATCTGGTGGTTATAAGGCATATCTGGGGACAGATTGGCATATCTGGGGGTATAAGGCATATCTGGGGGCAGAGTGGCAAGCCTGGGTTCAGTTGTGCGTAACTGGGGGGCAGGTTGGAAAATAAAAGGAAATAAAAACAAGAAATGCATTATTCTCCATCATATTTTTTATTAAATATGAAAAAAATAATTAACATGTGAATTAATATTTACTAGTAAAGCTTTTTTAGGTAATAAAACCTAGTTTGAGAAATAGTATGCTTTTATTATTATGTCATAGTAGGTGATTAGAGAAATGTATCACTGTACTCAGGAGATGTTGCTGAACACATATTGGGGAGTTGATTGGCAGTTGGCAATGCAAAAAAATTACTACCACAAAGTTTGACAAAGGCTGGTAGTAAAGTAAGTGCATGGAAAGTGTTAAAATGACAGCATTTGAAATACCTTGGGACATGTGGGCATGCTTTATAGGTTTGAAAAAAATTGAAATAGCAATACTATACTTGTACTAATTGCCATATAACTTGCAGAAAAACCCATAAAAACATTGCCCTATAACATGTAAAAAAAAAATGTTGGCTATTTCTAAACTCAAGACAAATATCAGAATCTATTTAGCAGGTTTTTTCATTAGCCTTTGTAAAATATTTTTCAAATGAAATCAGTACTTTTTTCAAATTTTTACCATATTTTATTATTTTTTATACAGAAAATTAGATGATATGATCCAAATAATCTAAAAAAAGCCCTTCATATATAATTTGTATGTGTACACTGAATGAGAGAAAATTACAGCTAAACGTGAGCACTGCACGAAATGTTAAAACAGCCTTTTCTTCCTGCATTGTAAAAAGGTTTATTTATACATGCTCACAAATGTGTAGTTCAAAAGAAAGGGCTCCCGATACTTATTTGTTTCTGTCCGCAAGTACGTTTCAACACACATTCCCACAGTGCACCCCACAAATTTCATTGGCACAAACTACTCACTGGCATGCTGTCCATTTGGATCATTTTGCATCTTATTATTATTATCTTTTATTTACATAGCGCCATCAATTGACGCAGCGCTTCCTACAATACATATATTCAAAGAGTATGACAAGACTCGAATTGACAGACTAAGATCTTTAAAAAATGTATATTACTTGTGGTACAACAGGTGCATTGACCAACAATCCATTCTACTAAAGGATTGCAAATGATTCTTGATGGACAGTTACAGCATGCTTTTTCTAGCACCTAAGCTAAGTCACATTTGTTCAGCCTACCTAATGCTCAGTTACACTCACTGACAGTTTTTGCCGTGCAATAAATAAGTTGCCAAAACAATCCATAAAAGTCAAATGACCCAGAATAAAAAGGGTGTAAAGGTGTAAATGAATGGTACATACATGTGTTTTACGTTAAAAAAAAAGAATACATGTCCACATTCCTTTTCCTGCTTTCTCGCATTCAGTTACTTTGCCATTTTTGAGGTTGCTAGGGAAATATTTTGACTTGTAAACTTTAACAACTGGCATTGCACGTATCAGTGTGTGTCCTTACAAAATCATTTATGCCTCTCTTGATCCCTTTTCCACCCATAACTCTCCTTAACTACTCTGTCCGAAGTAACTTCAATCATAATACTCCGTAATTTTACCTTAATACCTTTATTTTCAACCAAGTATTTTTAATACCCCCTTATTTCCCTTTCTTATGTTTAATTCCCATATTCTGCCTCTCTTCTCATTCTAGTATTAACCCCCCTTCTCTGCCTAATTTTTTCCTTTTCTATTCTTCATATCTCTATTGAGACTTAACTGCCCTCTACTGTGGTATTTTCATGAAGCAGTATTTACTTATATGGCAGCTTTATGTCCACTATTACAAGTTTTAGTTATTAAAATGTTCTGCTTAACAAATTAACTCACTTTCCACACAGGGTTAATCCCCTTGTGCATTCAGCTAGTGGCGAGTTCATCCCTTTCTAGCTAACATAGAGAGTGGAGAGACCTCTGGGCCATCATAGCTGGGATATTCCCAGGTATGGTAGTAGCTCATTAATCTTGTTAAACTTAGACTTCATAATAATAATATCAAAAACCTAAACCATGAATACATGTACTATAATTATTTGAAGAGATTCTAGACAATCTGTAACTGTAATAACTAAATTATGTTTTCAGGAATCTTGTGGTCTATGGTGTTCTAAATGCCTAGACAGGTTGACCAGGTGTTACTTCATAATAATGTTTATAAGCCTTGATATTCATATATATGTTATTTTAGCAAATATAGGTCTAAATGTGATAATAACATGCCAAATATACCGTATATTGCTCAAATATAAGAAAAGGGTTTTTTCAGAGCAAATAGAGGTCTGACTACAAGACTAAGATCCAGATCCCTGCGGTGCTGCAGGGGACTTTTGTCCTCCTCTCTGGTAGCCAGTGAACGTCTGCCAGACAACCTCCACTGCTACTCAGCACTTCCGCCGGGGCTTCTATGTCATAGAAACCCCGGCAGAAGTGCTGGGTAGCAGCAGAGGTTGTCTATGCGCATCGCACAGACATTCACTGACTGCCCCCACTAGAACCAGGGTGTCTGAAGCACGGGGGGGGGGCATGTCTGGGGATGCATTGGTAAGTCTGGGGGCACAGTGGCATATAGGGAGTATAAGGCATATCTGGGGGCAGAGAGGCATATAGGGCGGGTTTAAGGCATATCTGGGGGCACAGTGGCAAATAAAAACAAGACATTCATTTTTCGCAATCATATTTTTTATTACTTTAAACTATGAAAAAATAGTTTACATGTGCATTAATATTTACTAGTAAAACTTTTTTCCTATAGGGTAGTCTTATATTCAGGCTTTTTCTTTTTTTCCTAAGTAATTATTCATTTTTTGAGGGGTCATCTTATAATCGAATAAATACGGTATACATTTCCATATGGTTATATTAATGTTGGAAAATCAAATGCTCTCATCTACATGTATTCAGAAATCTATTTTGTTGGTTGATAATTACAAATTGTGGTTTTCAACATGTTCCTCTTTCGTCATTTACACAGAGAAATCAAATATTAGACTTTACAGAGGTAGAGTAAACTTCAAAGTGCATTCATTGCTTTTGCTATGGCCAATTTCAGGCATATCTTCACATCGGTAAACGTCTGTTTATATAGAGTTTCAGGCAGCTATATTTTCTACACACTCTACTTATCAGAAGGTTGAGAATGGCTTATTTATTTGACTCTGCAAACAAATGTTTGACCATAAACAGGATATTCCTGTTGGCAAGTGCTATTATATTTGTTTAAACCAACAATGGAAATGTCTTTCCAATGGCCAATGTGAATGCGTTTTCTTTAGGGATGGGTGATAAAATAAGAGTTAAGTTAGATCCTTGGAATTCATAATGTATTAATTAAACCAGGCCCCCAATATGCATTATGAAGGGCCAACTGCAGTTGAATCGGTGACATGATTTCCCAATAACCTACGCGCAGTAATTATGCAATATGCAGGGTCAACTTAACCTTTGTTTTTAGGTTTGGTCCTTTGTAATACATAGAATTCTGGGAGCCAAAATTGTAAACTCTCAAGCACATTCACATTTTAGTGAATATGGCACTTTTTAATGAAATAGAATTCTAGGCTGACATATCTATTCACAAAAAATAACCAAAATGTTTCTTTGAAAGCAACTTGATGGCAATTGATCACAAATCATCAGAAGACAATCTACAACTCAACAGCATTCAACTTGGCAGCAATCTATTTTTTCATGAATAGCCAAATTGATTAATGATTGTTTTAAAGTTCTGCAACTCAAGTTTAACTATATGCCTTGTTACATGAAGTCAAGTTGAATACAGTTTTATACACTTTGTTCTGTTTTATCCAAACATGGTATCTGTCAGAAGAACTGTTGGAATGTCTTAAGAACATTCCATAATTATTTGAATGAAAACTCATCTAACCATATTCACTAACTAGTGTAATACATGGTCAGCTGTGGTTAGTTTCCCCCAAAGCCAGTCCTTAATCAAGTAGTTTCAGGCAAGAAGCGTCACCTGTTCAGGTGCTCAGACAGCTGCATGGCACTAAGACCAGCCCTGGTTTCTCCTACCAGAAGGCACAAGCTGGTCCATCATATTGCATGCTTAGCGACATGAGTTTTGCAGGTTTTTAATCTCACCATAGCTAACCTGTAACTCATCTACAATCTGATAATTAGTGAGTAAACCCCCAATTGTCTGTTTCACCCCTTATTAATTATGTGTAAACGATTGACCTGTGATTTTCTTTTTCTCAGAATTAGAATTAACGCAAATAATATTGCATTTTGGAATTATGTGGGTTTTGGAGGTTTGCCTACCATCTATCCTATGACCCCAAGATGCTTATGTCACCTGTTATAATTTTTTTGTATCATTTCCATAATAAAGCCACATGAATTCAGCTTCTGAAACAACAAGCATCATTTCTATATAAATGAAGTGATACATGTTGTGTATAAAGCACAAAAAATAAACATTCATAGTTGGTGAAACTACTTCAAAGGAAACAAGCATGGGCTCACAAGACAAAGTTATACATTTTTAGAAAAGAGGTCAATTTAATAACTTTTATGTGGTTTTATTAATTGAAATTGAGATGTGATACTTTTCTGACCAGAAACCTCTGAAAATGTTGTGCATCAATTGTTAACAAGGTAAAAAATATGCAACCCACTGAATCAATTTGTTATTTCTTCCAATGTAGCTTTTTAGCAGTGGCAGTCTGGAATCCACGATTGTTCTTAGTGATTTATTTAACATCCACCCCCTATTAAGGTATTGAAAACTCATTGATCAAGCCCAAAAATTAGTTTGCAACATATATATGTGTTGGTTCCTTGCGTTGTTAGGCAACTGTATATTGAATATATGCTAGTTTGTTTTACAGATTATGCTAACTATTATTATATATTATTATATACATTTATATATATATATATATATATATATATACATATATACATATACATACATATTCAGTTTTTCCACTGCACAACTGATTATCTTAAGCATTGTACTCATTGTATACATGCTTTAGGAATACATCTAAAGCTTCTGAACCCTTTGGATATGTATGCAGTTCCGGATGCCAACAATGTACACAGTATTTTGTTTGTGCTACAGACCTATTAATAAAAATTTGTTAAAAAAAGAGTGTAGTATACAATGAAAGTAAAATATATTATTTTAAAAAGTGACACATAGACTTTTGGTGTATAGTAATTCCGCACATATTGGTTATTGTTAAAGGAAAAAAAAAATAATATATATATATATATATATATTATATAGTATTTGAAACGTAGCATTAAGTTCCAAAAATCCAAAAATGACATAATGAAGTCAACCATTTTTCCGATCATTGATGCATTTTAATTTATTTTTTCAGTCCAGGGTACTAAACATGTAGGTTTTTTGTGTTGAAAACTGGTTTCCACTTAAATGCACCTATAAAAGACCAACAGTAGGTTTCCTTGTTCAAAGTTGTTATCCTTCCCTTGCAGGTCCTCTTGTGGCATTTTAGGCACAGTGCAGTGTTTCAAAGTATGTTTCCATACTTCTTTTACTTATGTTGGGTGACGTGTCCCATAATCCCTGTAAGAAGCTTACTTTTATTTTATTTCAGCCTCTGATGTGACTTTGACAAATTGATAGCTACAGCAATCATTGACGATTATTACAACACAAATAAGTTGGTGTCATTGCTTAGGAATGCAACATATTTTACTAACTCCACGATGGTCAAAGGACAACTGTTTAAGGCAGTCAAAGAGTCTTTTTTTTTATTTTTGAGTCACAGTGCCCTTTAGTGGTGATATACTCTTTTCTCTAAGAAAATGTATCTTTGTCTTTTTTTCTCTAGGAAAACGTAGCTGCTCTATAATTAAAATGCTAACCAACCAGGGTTAAACCAGAATGATCAAGGGACAAATGTGCAAGAAAAATAAAATAGTTAGTAATACATTTAGAAATATAGAAATATCAACAATGTCAACAAATATACCTTAATATACAATATTACAATATACCTACAGTACAGAAACTTGAAAAATAAAATTCTGGAAATGGTACAGCCTCCCAACAGAAGTGGTTAATACAGAGAGGGAACTTGAGTTACAATATAGGCTTGCGTTCCAAATAGGGGGAGGAAAGAAAAAAGGTAGATAGTAAGAAAAAGGAGCAACTAAGCAAACACCAGAGAGTGTGTTCCCGTACACTTGAAGAAAAGCAAAAAACAATAGTGAGGGAATTTAAATATGTATGGGATAGCCATATGCCTATCCTGAATCTAAGATAAAACCAAGGACTGATTAAGGTTTAAGTCTTTATTTTAGTAAAAATGAGCAGACTTGATGGGCCGAATGGTTGTGTTTGTGATCTGCGTGACCAGAATATTTTTTTTTTGTTTCTATTGCATATGCATTTAAATACATAAAGGTAGTTAACCCCTTAATGACAAAGCCTGTACATGTACGGGCTCAAAATGAATTGTTTTCAACGGGTTTAGGGACCGCCCATTGTCCTTAAGGGGATAACAAAGTACAGAAGGGAAGTTTATTTCAAACAGGAGATATGCTAGCTGAGGGCTGGCTGAGGTATTATATTTTGTCTAAATAGACATGTAAACTATATTATTTATTGTTCTAAATTATCCAAAAGATGGTAAAAAAGCATTGTAGCAATTCAATGAATATTGTATAAAAATTATATATTCAGAGCAAAGATATAAATGAATCTGAACCCATTTTTGGAATGCTTTAAGTGATATGCCAGGGTCTGTCAAAAGTTCTGCAATGATCAGCAAGATCTGGGAAACATATTGGATTATTTATAAGTCTAGTTTGAGGCCAACTAAAAGAGTGAGTGGAAATGTTAACAGGAGATCTGGAAAAGCTAGAAGAGAAAATGCTTAGACCAGTTCTTTCACTCTTTAGTGATCGGAATTCCACAGGGCATCATGAATGATATTGGATCATTTTATGAGGCAACTGTTAGATATTTATTTTCAGTGAAAAAAGAGAGATATTTTACAAGACAAAGACTGAATAAAGTGTCAGGTACTTGAGGGCTTTTTAGACTGACAAACATCATAAGTCAGAGATGTGGCAGGTCCAAGATATAAATATGTACAAGATGAATTTGCAACCCTTCAATATTTTGAGCACATTACATATGATAGATATAATATGTAAGTTATAAGTTAAATAGGGACACCAATATAATGTATGACTGTAAATAAGAGTGTGCAAACAACTAGACAACAAGACAATCTGCAGTACCTCACCCTTATACTATATACTGTATTGGCCCCTCTACCCCCTCCCCCCCTAATATGCCCCTCTGACCCCCAGATATGCTTTATGCCACCTAGAAATACCACTCTGCCCCCCTGATATGCCACCCCCCCGAATTACCAATGCACCCCCAGACTCCCTGGTGTCTAGCGTGGCCGGCCGGTGGACATCTGCACGATGCTCGCATTCAACTTCCGCTGCCGGCACTTCCCCCGGGGCTTCTATGTTGGAGCACTGGAAGGTTATGTCACGCATCGCGCAGACGTTCATCGAGCTGGGGCGATAGGCTTAGACAACCTCCGCTGCCGGCACTTCCGCCGGTGCTTCTCCATCATAGAAGTCCCAGCAGAAGTCCCGGCGGAAGTGCCGGCAAAAAAACACCACCTGCATGTACCGGGCGTCGGGTCGTATGAATTATGCATCCCTGCGCTTAACCCCGATTATAGGCCGCACCCCCATTTTAAAAACTTTAAAGTGGGGAAAAAAAGTGCAGATACGGTATATGGTACACACACACTATATAGACGAAAGTATTGGGACACCTGACCATTACACCAACAGGGACTTTTATGACATCGCATTGCAGCTATAACAGCTTCCACTCTTCTGGGAAGGCTTAACATAAGCTTTTGGAGTGTTTCTGTGGGAATGTTTGCCCAGAGCAAATTTGTGAGGTCAGACACTGATGTCCGACGACAAGGCATGGTTTGCAATCTCAGTTCCACTTTATCCCAATGTTATTTGATGGGGTTCAGGTCAGGGCTCAATGGGAACCAGTTACATTCTTCAAACACCAAACTCATCCAACCATGGACTTATGGACCTTGCTTTGTACACCAGGGCATAGTCATGCTGGAATAGAAAAGGGCCATCCTCAAACTGTTGCTTTAGATAGATAAGTTGCTTTGGGGCAAGGGTGGCACAGACATGTTTGGGGTCTATCATGGCACAGACAGGTTGTTTGTAAAGATGGCACGGGCAAGCTGTTTTGGGCAAATATGTCACATGCAAGCTGTTTGGGTTCAAAAGATGACAAAGCCAAGCTGTTTGGGGGCAAAAGATGACAGAGACAAGCGGTTTTGGGGCAAAGATAGCACAAGCTGTTTTGAGGGCAAAAGTTGGAACAGAAAGGTTGTTTTGGCAAAATTGTTTGGGGAAAAGGGTGGCAATGTGGGCCATGTTACTTGTGATGTGGGATTCTTGCAGCAGGGCCCTATGGTTTCTAGTGTTAAATGGATGAAATAATGAAAATTATTGTTGAATAATGTATGAATATGAAGGGGAGCATGCTGGTGATGGGGAAATAAAGGATGGATATAGAGATGATATGAAGTTATGTCAGGGAGCAATATGGAGTAATAGTGCTGGGGATGTAAATGATGTGGAGTAATATGATGATGTGGGATATGTATATGGTGGTTGGGGGGTAATGATTGTGGTTAGGTATTGGAGTAATTTAGGATGGTGGGGGTGTGATGATGGTCAGGGGCAGCTCTACACTAACACATACATACATACATACATACAGCCACTCTAACACAATAAACATACATACTTTCAAAGATTACCTACTTTGAAAGTAATTTATCTGTTTTAAATAACTTTGTTTTCTTTAATTTGTTTAAATAAATTTGAACACAGTTAATTTCATATTATGATGTTATTTCACATTGTACAAGCTATATCAGTGCTTTCCAGTTGGTCCCAACCCATTACATGATGTCATGGGCCACAGTGATATTAGGCACCATATGTCATATGTATTTTAGTCATTTTTAAATATACTTTCAAATGCTTGTTTTGTCCCTGTTCTGAACAAAAAATATTGGGGCCAGGACCCGACATGCGTAGTGTGCCTAAAGGTGGCACCATGAAATATGGGGGTGGTATTTAAATATTTCCAGGGCTGGTTTTAATTCACAGTCCAACCCTGTTCACATCTGGGGTGCCAGTATAGTAGTTTGCAAAGAGAGAGACTGAAGTGCAGAACATGGGACAGGCTCAGGTTGTTTTGGGTTTGCTTTAAGTACTTATTCTAGTGAATATGCTTATAGACAACGTCTTCACCTACGCATACCTCTGAAAAGTCCCAAGTGTTTATGTAGCAGACCCATTTTTTTGGGCACTGTTCTGCTGTCCTGGACAGCTGCTCCAATGTTCTGTTTGAACAAGCGTGTATCTCATGTGTTTCGCCTCTATGCTTCATCATATACAGTGGATATAAAAAGTCTACACACCCCTGTTAAAATGCCACGTTCTTGTGATTTTAAAGAATGAGACAAAGATAAATCATGTCAGAACTTTTTCCACCTTTAATGTGACCTAAAACATGAACAATTCAATTGCAAAACAAGCTGAAATCTTTGAGGAGGACATTTAAAAAAAAAAAAACTCACAATAACATGGTAGCTTAAGTGTGCACACCCTTAAACTACTTTGTAAAATACTTTGTAAAAAAAAATAATAATAAATAAAAATAAGCACCTTTTGATTTTATTACAGCAATCAGTAGCATGGCACACCTTGATGTTTGTTTTTGCAAACTTCAGCCGGGCTTGGATGTTTTTCTTTGTAAGAAAAGGCTTCCGTCTTGCCACCCTAACCCATAGCCCATTCATATGAAGAATACAGGAGATTGTTGTCACATGTAGCACATAGCCAATACTTACAAGAAATTCCTGCAGTTCCTTTAATGTTGCAGTAGGCCTCTTGTAAGCCTCCCTGAACAGTTTTCTTCTCGTCTTTTCATCAATTTTGGAGGGATGTCCAGTTCTTGGTAATGTCTCTGTTGTGCCATATTGTCTCGACTTGATGATTGTCTTCACTGTGTTCCATGGTATAGCTAATGCTTTGGAAATTATTTAGTACCCTTCTCCTGACTGATATCTTTCAACAATGAGATCCCTCTGATGCTTTGGAAGCTTTCTGCAACCATGACTTTTGCTCTGAGATGCAACTAAGCAAATGTCAGGTAAATCCTACTAGAACAGCTGAACTTTATTTGTGATTAATCAGAGTCACTGTAAATGGTGGCAGGTGTGTAATAACTTCTATTTAACATATACGTGAACGTGATTGGTTAATTCTGAACACAGCCACAGCCCCAGCCCCAGTTATAAGAGGGTGTGCACACTTATGTAACCAGGTTATTGAGAGTTTTTGTTATTTTTCCCCCTCAAAGATTACAGCTTATTTTGCAATTGAATTGTTCACGTTATAGGTCTTATTAAAGGTGGGAAAAGTTCTGACATGATTTATCTTTGTCTCATTCTTTAAAATCACAGGAACCTGGCATTTTAACTGGGGTGTGTAGACTTTTTATATCTACTGTACTACACAAAGAATGAACAGCTTTTTTTAACACTCAGCTTTTACTAAGACATCTAGTAGAGAGATAGATAGATAGATAGATAGATAGATAGATAGATAGATAGATAGATAGATAGCTAGAGGAAGATTTAAGGAAACATCCAAAAAACATTTTACTTTTAATGAACACAACACAATGTATATATAGTACAGATAATCCCAATAATTAAAGGCAGACAACCCATTCTACATTCATATGAACACAAAGGTTAAGTATAGCTTGATATATAACATTTGCCATTGTGTGATATAGTGCAGCTTACCTGGCCATGTTTTGCTATGGTTCATCACAACATTTTTATGAATGTCAATATATGAGTATAAGTGTTTAAAAAGCAGATGTGATATTGCAAATTCTTCATGCAATAATCAGGTTAACCTGTGGTGAGTCTGCACATCTGGCCTTCATTCTTACCACAGACTGTAATCAGGTAAAGAATGCTCTGGCAAACATCTTCAAACCACCACAAGGATATAGCTTCAAGACCGGGAAGAAATCTGTTAGAAAGTATTTCTTCTACACATGCATATACAGGTAATGCCCATTATGTTCCACGTGGAGATGCCAGTCTTGAAGAAGAGTTGTCTTGAAAGCTAATGCTTCTGATCTAGCCAGGTAAAAACCCCTTGGTTCTCCTTATAAAGCACTAGCTTCTGCACCTCAGATCACCAGTTTGAATCCCAGTGTAACCGCGATAGCAAAGAACCTTGTCATCCTAGGCATTTTCGTATATTATTCATCTAATACCTTAGCATATAACATCAAATCCTTTGACTGTTTCCGTGCAAAATGCTCCCCACAACCTAACATATCAGCAACCTCCACTGCACTCCAAAAGCTGCCATTTTGTTAAAATAATATAATGTGGACATTTTACAATATTTTTTAAAAGAAAATCTCCATTCAATGTGACAACTAAATAAAGTGTTGACATTCCATGCACAAACCATACAAATCTCTTGTAGTTAGCACACGCTTCCAGATACAGTCGTTAACTGCTGGAGGCTATGTGTTAAGATTACAATGCTTCATGGTTGGTGGATATGTCCAATCATTTGCCCACTATGGTCCAGAATCTTTAAACTGATCTTGGAAGTAGTCCAGGTTGCCCATTCTGGAGAATATTACAGGCCCCCCAAAAACGTATAATACATTTCTTTATTACCACCAAATTGGGAATTGCCAGAAAGCTGAAAAAAGTGGGCAATGAAACTACAAATATGGAATGCAATCTATGTCTTGTTATGTTCTTTTCTCTTTCTATTCTTGCAAATAAATAAAAACAAATAAAATAAATTAAAAAAATATATATTTACTTATCTCCTGTAAATTTAATGATAGCAATTATGTTAGACCAGAATAACAGCAGTCATTTTGGGCTACACCTCTAATATATCAGTGTACTTATATTCCACTCATCAGGTGATATCATAAGATGAACACATTAGATATGGCACAAGATCAATTTACAAATTAGTTTGAATAAGATTGTTTGTATGGAATCCCTTTGTACATGAGAGAATCGTGATCAGATTGACCTGACGTTGTAGTTGGCTTATGGAACATTTGTAGACATTACTGTCAAACCCAGGCTATATAGGCCATGTTTTACATTGTTAAATGGATTTTGTAATTATTATAGGCTATAATATATTATATTTTTCAATTATTTGATTTTTTTTACTTTTATGCTTAAAGGAGAAGTGCCATCAATATATTATATTTTTATGCTACACTATAAGAATAGTACTTGGGGAAAATTAGATTTACTTTACACCATTCTATAAAGGATGGAGATGATTTCCACTAGGTGTTTAGACAAGTCACGCAATTTACTGTCTTTATCAGTGTCGGTGCGGTATAAAGAACATGGCCTGTTTTCAAAAACAAAAGATATTAAGTCACCTCATTTGTAGCCTTCATTCAGGAATGCATATGCTTAGGTTTCCAACTTGATAGCATGTTTCAACAACCCAGAAGTTAGTAGGAAGTTGTAATAATCTAGATAGGATATCCCAAGGGAATACATTTGTATTTTAGCATGTATGTCAGTGTGCGTGAGAGCATGAACGTGTATGTGTAAATGTGCATGATAGGGTGTATGTGTTAACATTGCTGTATAGGGTGTAAGTCTGTGTTATTGGGTATGTGTGTACATATGTGTTGACTTGAGTGTCTAAGTATGTACAAATGTATGTGTGTAATAATGTGTGCCAGTGCTTATATGAGTAACCGGTGGGGCAAGGGGCTGATGAGGGTTGCCAATCAGAGGTGTTCCGAGAGTCAGAACTTGGCAAGGGAATTCAGAGACTGTCTACTTTCACCAAAGCAGAATTTCTTGTTGCTGTGGACTGATGGCAATACGATCGTGACAGGCAGAAAATATTAGTTGTCTTAGTGATGGATGAAGATCTCTTCACCTCTCTCATCTAACATTTATAATCGTCATTCATATCCCTTTGTAAAGTGTTTAAATGTCTTGCTAGCAATACAGATACTTTTGCTTTAAAATAGGTTTCAGAGGGCTAAAGGCTATGTTAGCATACTGCAGAATAATATGTTGGCATTTAATTACAACAACTGTGAAATAATTATTAATGGTTCTGGACTTTTAACAAATTTTATAGAGTAAAGTCATGGTTTTTCACCCAGATTATGTATGTTACCATTTAATGTGTCATCACTTTCTAAGCATTTCATCACTACATAAATTAATTATATAGATAAAGACACACATAAACAAGCTATAACATGTTTTATTGGGGATTGTACTGGAAATAACATTATTTTAATGGACATTTTATCACCAGTAGGTATGTTGCAAAAAAGCTGGCTATAAAACTGTATATTGTTACATATGAGAATAACAATACAGTGTTGGTGACAAATGTGAATGTATATATGATCTACCTCAAAATCAATACCTGGAACATGGAAACAATTTAGTTATGAGTCATATTTTATTGTATAGTTTTATTATTCTCCTGTAAATCTGTGAAGCAGTTGCTAGGTTATCATTTCTCTCACAAAACTGTAAAAACAGCATTTTCTTAAAAAAATTGCCTATTGCAAATAAATCATAGCAACATTTTATGAATCTCCCAGAATGATTTAAAAATCCAAATCATGTAATGTTGGCAAGTTTATTGCTTTTTCCTAAAATGGACAAAAAAAGAGGTGTTTAATACTGAATGATCTGTGAAATTCTAATCGAGATCTGGATGCAATAATGCTTCAATCCCTTAATCTTTGATTGAAGCATTAAGGGCATTGGATAATTGGAATAATGGACCTTTAAAAAGATATACTATTGGTTTCCTACTTGTTAGTCCACCATAAATCTTTCTGCTTAGCTGCATAAGGCTTTGCTCTGGAGTTGAAGTATTTTCTGATCTGTAATCAAACTCTTCCATGTCCCATAAGGACCGGTCTTTGAGAAACTAGTATTATGACAACATCTAAGAATGCTGTCTTTTTAAGATAAGACTTTATTGTAGTTTATAGGCAGAGCAGTGACCTCTAAAATATGTTGAGGATATATATGCCCCCAAAAATGTTTTTCTATGTCGGCCCAATAAGTATCGACTTTGACTGAAGACTCTACTTTTGATTGGGCTAAAACAGCTATGTCAATTTTTTTATCTTATAATGTTGGACACAGTGCTATGCCTGGGGCTCACTAATGGGCTAAGTTAGTACAGGACCTGATTCACTGGGTATCCGCTAAAGCTTTCTTAAAATGTATCATTAGGGGTGAGTTTCACAAACTCATCAGCTAAGCTATCTGCTTGACACATCCACATCACTATCTGTGAGTTCCTTCCCAATGCACAACACTATCTGATAGCCTTACGCGCACATTATCAAGCCAATCCCCCCTGCACACAAAATTATGCAAGCCCCACACACAAACTAGTTGGTAGCCCCACTCCAGCCTGCACACAAAACAATGTGGCAGAACCCGCACCCCCCCACTAGCTAGAATGGTTGTGGTGGTATTATATGGAAGGTAGATAGGGTAGATACTGCAAGAACCATGAATTATGGATAGTTTGCATTCTCTGGAGCCTGAATTGTGTCCTCTGGAAGGATTCAAGGTCTGCAGACAGCTCTCCAAAGTCATGCTCAGCACATGACTTGAACCTAGGATCTTAAACCTACAAGCAGGTTCTCTGTTCTACCTGCCACTCTGTTATACTGCTGACCCAGTTTATTGCGGTTCACTACCTGTTCTGTTTTCTGCTCTCAGGGTACATCCATCTCCAGCTACTAAGTACTGATAACCTGCACCTGTTACCTGTTTAGTGTGCTATTTAAAGCTGCCTCTAGGATGAAGTCCTTGCTCAGTGATATGTTGCCTGTTTAGCTTGTGCTGTGGACAGTTATACTGGACCCGACTTCTTGCATGTTTAACTGACTACAAATCTATGCCGCTTGTGCCTTAATCTGGACTGTCTGACTATGCTTCTGTACAGAGCCGTTTGACCTGACTCTGTGCCTACTCACACTGCTTGTGTGATGTATGGCCTGCAAAATTGTGTTTTGCTAGGGTCTGCATTCCCTACGACTGGACTCCACTATTAGAGTGTGACCTTGTGTGGGACTCTGACAGGATCTGGGTTTGGTGGATGCCAGGAGATTGCTACCTACTGGAATGCATAGTGCCTATTGTAGAGTTTGCTGGAGGAGAGATAATGGTATGGGGCTTTCCAGGGTTTGGGCTAGGTCCTTTAGTTCCAGAGAAGGGTAATGTTAATGCCATAGCATACAATGATGTTTTAGACAATTTTATGCTTTCAACTTTGTGGTATTAGTTTGGGCAAGGCTCTTTCCTATTCCAGCATGACAGTGCCCTGTGCACAAAGCAAGGATTATAAAGACATGGTTTGATGAGTTTGGTGGGTAGGAATTTGAGTGGCCTCAAAAGAGCCCTGACCTCCCGAGGCTGGCCTTCTAACCCTACATCAGCTCCTCACCTCACAAATTCTCTTTTGGCTGAATAGACATAATTCCCAGAGACACACTCCAAAATCTTGTGGAAAGTCTTCCCAGAAGACTTGAAGCTGCAAAAGGGGGGGTAACTCTATATCAATGCCTATGGTTTTGTAATGGGATGTTCAACAAGCTCATATAGGTGTGATGGCCATGTGGCCAAACCATAGCTATGCCACCAAAAACAACAAAATAACCTGTGTCTTCCCCAAGGTTACTCCCCAAGTAACTACTGCCCAAGATCTTGAGGTGTATCCAAATAAAAGAAAATCTTTAGGTAGCTCAGCCTAAACCAAACCAAACATTACACTGCCTGTTAGGTCATATGGTCATATACACTGTATGGACAAAGGTATTAGGACACACCTCTTAATTATTAAATTATTAAAGTTTCAATCAGACCTATTGTCACAGGTGTATAAACTCACGCACCTAGCCATGCACTCTGCATTGACAAACATTTGTGAAAAAATGAGTCGTACTGAAGAACTCACTATGATAGGATGCAACTTTTGCAATAAGTCAGTTCATGAAATTTCATTCCTGCTAAATATTCGGTGGTCAACTGTAAGTGGTATAAGTTATGGGCAACTATAAGTGGAAAGTGTAAACATTTAGAAACAGCAGCAACTCAGCCACGAAGCAGAATACCACGTCAAGTTACAGAGCTGGATCGCATGATGCATAAAAGTCACCAATGCTCTGTGATTCCATAGCTGAAGAGTTTCAAACTTGTGCATTAATATATGCACAAAAACATTGAAGCCTGACTGCATTGTGGCAATTGTAAAGTTTGGTGGAAGAGATAATGGCATGGGGCTGTTTTTTTAGGGGGAACAGTGCTATGCTTCCAACTTTGTGGGAACAATTTGGTGTTGTGCGAACACCTCTGGGATGAACTGGAACAAAGATTGTGAGCCAGGCCTTCTTGTTCAACATCAGTGCCTGATCTCACAAATGCTCTAATGGAAATTAATCCCACAGAAACACAGCAACATTTTGTGGATAGCATTCCCAGAAGAGTGGAAACTGTTATAGCTGCAAAAGGGGGGACCAACTACATATTAATGTCTCTGTATTTAGAATGTGATGCCATAAAAGTCCCTGTTGGTGTAATGGTCAGGTCTCCCAATACTTGTGTCCACATAGTGTATGAGTACCTGTAGTCTCATCTATGCAGTAGACTCGCGAGAGCCAGGACCCTCTTCACCTGAAGCATCAAGTCCCAGGAAGCCACTTTAAAACAGCAACTTTTTATACAACCAAAAACTACTCTACACTCATTGAGGTGTGCACTTTTTTGCTGGCCACTATCAATGATGCAGGGCTTTTTCCATCTAAGCCTACTCTTCTGTAGAGTCCAGGACTCACAAATTCTATCTCCTCTGCATCTTATAAAAAGCTTGCAAAAATGATGTCTGTTCTGCCTGCAGGATTGTATTTGATAAAACATTGTGACCTACAGTCGCCATCTCTTAAACAAAGGGGTCTACCACACAATATCTCAGATTCCAACTTAATTTGTCTGTGAGTGCTCATGATGCCTTTATCCAGCAGTTTGTCAAGGACACAGTGTGGTCTGTCATCATCCAACTGGGCACAAGCCTGACCATACAATAAGTATATGATGCTGATACTTTCAGGGCTGCTTTTCATTCCTAGTCTGGACCTGCTGCTCCAGAAGGGACCTGCAGCAAATGGGAGGGGAAAAGTGTCTTGGGAGTGGGTTTTGCTCAAACTTGAGCTTCAGCTGTTGCTTGGGTATACGTTCTTGTTCTTTATGGCAGTCTTTGTAGATATGGGTCGTTTCCACAGATGTTGCAAGACATTATTTTTGTGACCTGCCACTTTCTATAAATGTGCTCTATATGTATTTTCTTCCCTGGTGTCCAGGCTTGCTGCAGTATCTACGCATGGGCGTAGGAACCCCTAAAAATCTGGGGGGGACAGCATTTTCCCCCATCAGATCCCTACTTTCTTCCCATCTCTCACACTATCTACCCTCTCCCTACCCCCTCTTTTCACTAGCTACCCTCTCCCTACCCCCCTCCTTCTCACTAGCTACCCTCTTCCTACCCCCTTCTCACTAGCTACCCTCTCCCTAACCCCCCTTCTCACTAGCTACCCTCTTCCTAACCCCCCCTTCTCACTAGCTACCCTCTCCCTACCCCCCTTCCCACTAGCTACCCTCTCCCTACCCCCCTTCTCACTAGCTACCCTCTCCCTACCCCCCTTTGTAGTTCACTTACCATGCAGTCCTGTGGTGGGAGCGTGAGTCCTCTGTCTCACTGCTCTGCCGCGATACGCGCGGCTTCACTGCTGTGCGCCGGCAAAGAAAATTATACAGTTTAAAATATTTTGGCTGAAATTAAAGATATTCTGATCTTCTGGTCAGTAGGTTCTTTGTGACCTAGAGTCAGCGCTGAAGGAAAATTCTCGCAAATGCTCTTACAGTTTTAGAACATTCACTACAATAATTTATAACCGGGGTTACTATTTTGGGGAAAATGACAAACAAATTCTCTGTTGCAGCTCGTGACACTCTAGTTTTAATCCAAAATATATTGACAAGTCTAATGTGTGACAACCCCTGTAGCAGCTATATTTTTTTTGTTTGGGGATCTTAAGCACGGTCCTCTAGGGCAATAGACTGTGCAAACTGATTTATTTGCTGGTGCACAAAACATAAAACATCCCCAAAGCAAAATCATAAAAATTGTTCCATGTGTGATCATTTTTCATTCAATTGTATATATTTAGTGACAATGAAATTTTGCGTGAGCATTCAGCACCAACAAGTGGGAGGTTGCTAAGAATGATAACTCTTTCATGAAATATATGCATGTGTGTGAATACATGGTAAATGGTAAAATTTGAGAGCACTCGCAAGACCAAAAATCACACAATCTTGAAATAGGTGAGGGCACTGCTCAATAAAGCTTCCAATCTAGAAAGAGTTATGGTATATTGCCCCTTTTGGATACTGTAGTGCATACTGGTACGTCCAGCCTTTTTTTTACATGGGCTGGCTCTCTTCCCTGTCAGCAGAAGTCACCATTTATTTTTTTTATTAAAGTAGGTGGTAAAATCAGAAGAGTGAAGACGTGAACTAAAGGTAACAAAGAGGTGCTTATGGTTATAAGGTAAAGAGGAGATATGAGAGTTTTTTTTCCTCAGCAAGAGTGAGAGCAGATTAATAGGAATATAGCAGGGCTTTATATCGAAGGAATTAAGACATGCAACGAGACCTCTGCCAGCTATGCTCAGCATTACAGAAGCAATGTTGAAGATGTCAGGTTAGTGTTGTGTGCCATGGGTGGAATATGAAGAGCAAGTACTGATTGAGGCTACGTGGTCAACAGCAGATGCAAGGGTACAGTTGTAGAGAGAGAGAGAGGTAGCTAGGTTAGGGCTTGACATATTCAAGGCAGGAGAAAAGAGAGTAGATAACTTGAGAACTGATAGAGATTGATATGACCTAAGATCTCTGGTTAGGTGAGGTTGTTTGGAGGAATGGGAAGGAGTAGGAGGCAAAGTGAGAGAGCAGGATATAAGGTGGTGGTTAGAGAGGGGGGGAAGCCTAGTTTGCCTTTTAAACCCATTTGCAAATATCCAATTAGAAAGTTTTATCTTACACCTTATTGCCAGGCTACCACATCCCTCAATAGATCATTATGAGAAAAAAAATGATAGTGAATAATTGCTTATATAAAAACATAGCTTGGTTTATAGAGGTATTTGGGTCAGTACTATCAATTATTGGCTTTAAAGATCCTGTAGAGAAAATTCTAAATAAGGACATACCGGTAAATAACTTAGCTAAATAAAGTTTGTGAGTTGTGATCAGGCCCGGACTGGCCATCGTGCACACCGGTGGGCCGGGCAGCTCAGGGCCGGATTGACGTAGGGGCTGATGGAGCTGCAGCTCCAGGCCCCTACCTTAAAATAGGCCCAGTCAGGACCGGACTGACTGGCCCTATGCGGCCTCATTAACGCAGGGCATAAGGGGCACCTGCCCCTTAAGCCCGCAGCAACTGCGACCGGGTCGGCAACTCTAGGGGGCCGGGCAGCCCCAACCATGGCAGGCCTTAGGGGTGTGCGGCCGCACAGGGCTTAAATTAAAACATCGGGGGGGGGGGTTTGTTTACTTTATTTAACATCCTCCATGTTAAATAAAATGTGTTTAACTTTATTTAACATGGAGGATGTTAAATAAAGTAAAAAAAAACAACAAAAAAAAACGATGTTTTAATTTAAGCCCTGTGCAGCCGCACACCCCTAAGGTCGGCCCTGGTGGGGGCTGCCCGGCCCCCTAGAGTGGCGGGCCCGGTCGCAGTTGCTGCTTACTCCGGCAACAAGGTAAGTAGGGTGAGGGAGGGGGGTGCAGTGAGAAGGGGCAGAGGGGGGAGACGGGTTAGATAGAAAGGGGATAGATAGTGAGAGGGGGTACATATTGAGAAGTGGGGAAAGGGGTACATAGTTAGAAGGGGCAGATAAGAAGGGGAGGGGTAGATGGGGTAGTGTGAATGCGTACGAGAATGAATGAATAAATGTGTGGATGAATTGTGTGAATGCGTATGAGAATTAATGAATTCATTGTGTGGATGAATTGCTTGAATGATTTGTGAGACTGCATTAATGAATATGTGCTAATGATTTGTGTGAATGAGTGAGTAAGTGTTTGTGTCTATCATGAATGTTTAAGTGATTTGGGGAAATGCAAAGATGGTACATGAAGGGTGGGCTTTAACAATAAATAAATAAATAAATAAAAATGGGCTGCTCGGTCTTAAATGCCCGGGCCTATTTTTTGTCCCAGTCCGGGCCTGGTTGTGATGGCTACCAACTATTATATGATAACCATGTCAACAGGTAAATAAAACATTAAAATAGTGCTTCCTCATCAACATCTATGTGAATATGTCATCACTTAAGATCATCTGAGTTAATCTGAAATAGGCTTAAATTGCTTATTATCATTAATTGAGAGTATGCAGCTTGTTCAAGTACATGCAATCATTCATAGCTGTCATGTGTGAATCGTTCAGGCATTGTTCAGGAGGTTGTAAACCATTGTTGGAAATACAATCCTGTTGTTTATTGTTTCACATGCATTATATTTTATCTTTTTTGCATGTGGTTTTAGTTTAAGCGATCCCATGGGCACTTCTACATGTATGATGTGCCAAGACAAATATGGTACTGCTATACTTTACACATTTGCACATTTTCCTACTTAAATTAAAATAATTATAGAAGGGAAGAAATGAATCCTATATTTAATTCTTCCACAATACCGGAACAGTTTCCGCAATCATTTCTAATGTATGTGCCCTGACGTTTCATATTAAACACTTGAATAATATTATTTCTCCATTAATCTCACAAGGAAAACAAATAAATGTATTCACCTTCATTGATATGTTTGCAAATTGTTTCCATAACAATTCCTATTACAAATGTGAATGGACATATGTTACGTATTTATTTAAAAAAATCACAATGTAATAGGAGCCAAAGCAAATGTTTTAGCTTATCAATAAGTATTATCTTATGCCAGGCTGGTGTTTTTAATTTTAAAGCTATAAAGATGTCAGATAGCGTGGAAAGACGAGTATCGGAGAATCAACATTAACCGTTGCATCGTTACACTGTCTAATTCAGCAATCCCAATGAATCACCCACCATCATTTTTGGGCATGGCTGGGTTAAGCTGGTGAAGCAGATTAAGCTAAATGGGAAAATAGTTTTTTATACCTGGAAACTCTTATTGGCCTGCTCGACATGTTGGCCATACGTTCTACCACATTCCATCACACAAGCACTAAAGACCCATTGCATGTTTTTTTAGCCCAGGGGAGAAGTGTTAATGGTATTTTGAATCACAGTTTTAAATTTCTGGGTTCTTTATAGCAATGTGGATAATTGAAATGAAACGGCATCAATTCATGCCTTCAGGCACCACCAGCAACAGTGATTTTCTAAAAAGCTTTCAGGAAACCAAAAAGGAAAACATGGGATATAAATAGGATGGACCCAAAAAATAATGCATTTATACCATAGTTACATAGGCTGAAAAAAGACATGCGTCCATCAAGTTCAGCCTTTCCTATATCTGTTAATTTGTTGCTGTTGAGCAAAAAGAAGGCAAAAAACCCCAGTTTGGCTCTTTCCAATTTTGCCTTGACCCCAAAATGGCAGTCAGATTTCTCCTTGGATCAATAAGCTGTTTCCCCATAATTAGGAATCATAAGAATCAATACTATATTTCAACAAAATAGAAATATTTTGCACAATATATTTACAATTATATTATTAAAGGACAAATGTAGTGAATTTTTTTTTCTATAAATCCCTTAAACACTAACAACAACATAAGTGTTGAAAAAGTTTAATGCAAGCATACGGGAAACACTTTTCAGCTCCCAAACACTTGTGTGGGAATCCTGATCTGTGGTGATCTCCTGGAGAGGGATGTGCACAATGAAGCAACAGTGACGTCATTTTTTGAATTATTGTTGTATTTCAGAATGGGGAAGAAAGGGGATTTAAGTGATTTTGATCGTGGCATGGTTGTTGGTGCCAGACGGGCTGGTCTGAGTATTTCCGAAACTGCTGATCACAACCATCTCTAGAGTTTACAGAGAATGCTCCAAAAAGAGAAAATATCCAGCGAGCGGCAGTTGCGTGGACAAAAATGCCTTGTTGATGTCAGAGGTCAGAGGCGAATGGGGAGACTGGTTTGAGATGACAGAAAGGCAACTAAATCAAATAACCACTCAATACAACCAAGGTATACAGAAAACCATCTCTGAATGCACAACGCGTTGAACCTTGAAGCAGACGGGCTACAGCAGCAGAAGACTACACCGGGTGCCACTCCTGTCAGGAGTGACAGGAAAATGAGGCTACAATTTACACAGGCTCACCAAAATTAGAGAACGGAAGACTGGAAGAACGTTGCCTCTCTGAAGAGTCTCAATTTCAGCTGCGACATTCAGATGGCAGGGTCAGACTTTGGTGTAAACAACATGAAAGCATGGATCCATCCTGCCTTGTATCAACGATTCAGGCTGGTGGTTATGGTGTAATGGTGTGGGGGACATTTTCTTCAAAGCGCACATCATCTCAAACTGGTTTCTTGAACACGACAATGAGTTCACTGTAAGGCTGCTTTATTCAGCGGGTAAAGTGGGTATTTGCCTATGGCCCACTAACCTTCGGAGGCCCACTGGCAGTCATACTGCCGGTTTGGGGCTAGGATGACCACATGTCCCAGATTGTCCGGGACAGTCCCGCAATGGGACTTTTAGTGCTGGGTCCCGGGTAGCCTCAGGAGTCTGAGTGAAGGAGGTATCAGCCAATCAGGAGAGACTTCTCAACTCTCCTGATTGCCTGAGAGTTCAGAAGCTTTTCCTGGTATGTTTGACTATGTGTGTGACTGTGTGTGACTGTGTGTGTAATGTCCGGTAATAGAGGAGTTAATTCTCTGAATCTACTCATGCTTGGTATTAGAGGGCTTAACATTCTATATCTACTCATGTCTGTAATGAGTGTATGTATATTATTCAATCTGAAATCAACATGGATTCCAAGGCTTCTTATTAATATGTAATAGTATATCTGAATCAGGGTGTATGTGAGATTATATATATATATATATATATATATATATATATTGTGAGCTGGGATCATGTAACCACACAGTCTTAAGGTTTGAAATACCACATAAGGCTGAATTATTTTTAGAATTGTAGTCCTTTTTATTAAAAGGTCTGTAAAAAAACATAAATAAAACAAACAAAAAGAAAAGCCTTGCTCTCTGAGCACTTACTGACAAACAACAACTAACTATCGTTGGACGGCTTACCCGCTACCAAGAAAATGGAGGAGAAAATGCAGTCTCACTCACTGCTTGTATGTTTCTCACCTGACTAACTTACAGGGCTCCTTTTTGTAGCAGCCCCCTGCTGCTCATTGGTAACAGGTGAGTAAATCTCTGAACCAGAACTCCTGGACTGGCTGCATCACCTGCTGCAAGTAAACTGTGGAGTGGAGCACTGGCCCTCCCTTCTCTCCAAATGCTCCACCCCAGGGACCCAAACATAACTACAACATTACAATTATTTTGCTGGTAACAAAACATTCTCCCTGGGGTTATCGAATACATTGCACTGCAGTATTTTGTGGGAAATGTACATGTTATCCACCAAAATGCCCTGTTCCCTGTCACAAAATATATATATATATATATATATATATATACACCTTATTTGCTCGATTATAAGACAAGGTTTTTTTCAGAGCAAATGCTCTGAAAAATACCCCTCGTCTTATAATCGGGGTCGTCTTATAATCAGACCTCAAATAGGTCTGACTACGAGACGACTAAGATCCAGATCCCCCGCAGCTGCAGGGGACCTGGATCCTCCTGTCTCCCCTGCCCCACTTACCAGTACTTCTGAGTCCCCAGTGTGTAGCTGGGGCAGCGTGTAGATGTCTACGCGATTCGCGTAGACAACTACCGCTGCAGCAGGAGGGAGGTGTGGCTAGCAGCGGGGGTTGTCTGCGCGAAGGACGCAGACAACCCCCGCTGCAGCGTAAGTGCGTGGGATCTACACGCTGCCCCGGCTACATGACAGGGAAGTCAGAAGCACCAGTAAGTTGGGGGGGGGGGTTATAAATGGGGGGCATAAGGCATTTCTGGAGGCAGAGTGCTCTGTGAAATGCCTTTTAACCCCCTTAATGCCACTCTGCCTCCTGAATGCCTTAAACCTCCCTATATGCCACTCTTCCCCATAATATGCCTTTTAACCCTCTAAATGCCAGAGTGGCATATAGGGGTATAACACA
The DNA here is from genome assembly GCA_023333645.1 of Sceloporus occidentalis. NCBI lineage: Eukaryota > Metazoa > Chordata > Lepidosauria > Squamata > Phrynosomatidae > Sceloporus > Sceloporus occidentalis. Next base: position 1,012,489 of record JALMGF010000227.1, read on the forward strand.
TTTCTGGGGCAGATGTGCATAACTGGGGGGCAGGTTGGAAAATAGAAGGAAATAAAACCAAAATATTTTTCTCAATCATAGCTTTTATTTAAAAAAAATAGTTTAGAAGAATTAACATTTACTGGTAAAACTTTTTTCTTATAGAGTTGTCTTATATTCAGGCTTTTTCTTTTTTTTCCTAAATTAATATTCAGATTTGGGGGGTCATCTTATAATCAGGGTCGTCTTATAATTGAGCAAATACGGTGTATATATAATGTATTTTATGTGTATGTGACGGTGTGCATCAGTGTATAAATATATATATATTTTAAAAAAAATCTGTTTGTGTAATCGCATATGCTTAATAGCGTGTCCCTAAACGGCTGAAAAAAATGTGTTTTTAATTACCTGCGGCTGTGGACCGCGGTAGCGGAATTCGAAAATAGCCATCTTCGAATATTTTTTAGAAATAAATTTTGTTTTGAATTTTATAATAAACTAATTTTTCCCTACTATATCCTTTATCCCCCCATACAGCACCTGTCCCCCCACATAGAGGCTAGTAGTGGGGGAACAGGGCTAGTGGGCCCCCCACTTCAAGCCCTGTGTGTAACAACTCTACCTAATCCAGTCATAATTGTATGTATCATTATATCTTTATTGTTCCTGTTAGTGATGTCCGGATCATGAACGAATCGTTCATTTGATCCGGTTCTTTTTAGTGATCCGGATGAATCGGTTCACTAGACTGAACGATTCATTTGTAGCGGTTCAGTCTGTGAATCATGCAGCTGTAACCTGATCCTAGAGCTGTGAGTCATCTGCAGAGCACTCAGACACAGACTCTGGGGTCAGGTTACAGCTCATTAATTCACACAGGAACGATGACTCATAGAGTCAGAGAGTAGTTCGAAGAGTCGAATGATCCGAAGAGTCGAATGATCCGAAGATTCAAATGATCCGAAGATTCAAATGATTCGAATCTTACAGGGATCCGGATCTTACAAGGATCAGAATCTTACAGAGATTCGAATCATTCAGAGAATATTACTGATACCATACTTTTATAAATAAATACATTAATAATGTTCACACTGTCCCCAGGATTTAGATTCCCCTGAGTTTGCCCCCCTTTACCTATAACTGCACCTACAGTTAACTTTATTAAATTAATTAAATTACCCCTCAGTCATCAGCATATAATTAACCCTTATACCCCATCAACCATAACTGCCCCTGAAATTAACCGTAAAGATCCCATTAACCATAACGGCCCCTGAAATTAACCCTAAAGACCCCATTAACCATAACGGCCCCTGAAATTAACCCTAAATACTCCATTAACCATAACTGCCCCTAAATTAATTGCATGTACTCCAGATAAATTACCTAATAAATTGGTATGGTTGATGGGGTCTTTAGTGTTAATTTAGGGGCAGTTATGCTTAATGGGGTGTTTAGGGATAATTTAGGGGCAGTTATGCTTAATGGGGTCTTTAGTGTTAATTTAGGGGCAGTTATGCTTAATGAGGTGTTTAGGGTTAATTTGGGGGCAGTTATGCTTAATGGGGTCTTTAGTGTTAATTTAGGGGCAGTTATGCTTAATGAGGTGTTTAGGGTTAATTTGGGGGCAGTTATGCTTAATGGGGTCTTTAGTGTTAATTTGGGGGCATTTATGCTTAATGAGGTGTTTAGGGTTAATTTGGGGGCAGTTATGCTTAATGGGGTGTTTAGGGTTAATTTGGGGGCAGTTATGCTTAATGGGGTGTTTAGGGTTAATTTGGGGGCAGTTATGGTTAATGGGGTGTTAAGGGTTAATTTTAGGGGCAGTCATGGTTGATGGGGTGTTAAGGGTTAATTTTAGGGGCAGTCATGGTTGATGCGGTGTTTAGGGTTAATTTAATGGTGAGGGTTAATTTAATTAATTTAATAAAGTTAGCTTAAGGTGCAGTTGCAGGTAAAGGGGAATGTAAATCCTGGGGGCAGTGATTATTAATGTATTATTTATAACAGTATGGTGATATTCTCTGAATGATTAGAATGCCAATGAAGGCAGAGAGTCGTTCAAAGATCCGGATCTTACAATGATCCGGATCTTACAATGATCCGGATCTTACAGTGATCCGGATCTTACAGTGATCCGGATCACTGTAAGATTCGGATCCCTGTAAGCTCCGAATCTTTGAACGACTCTCTGCCTTCATTGACATCACTGGAGGCAGGGGGGAGGATTCATAATGAAAGGGGCGGGGCCAATCGTTAGTGTGCCTGCACGGAGTTACTGGAAAACAGTAACTCCGTGCAGGCACACTGAGTGATCCGAAGATCCGGATCATGAATCGGATCATTTCAGTGAACGAATCGAAATGATCCGATTCACTTTAATGATCCGAACTTCCCATCACTAGTTCCTGTTAGTTATATAGCTTGATTTCGATGATCACAAGGCATTGGTCATCTTCTCAACTGCAAAACACCAATAAGATTGTGTACATTAAATCCATTTCCTTTTTTCTGAAATAGAAAAACACAGCTTTAGCCAAACATGCTGTTATATCGAAACTAGAATCCTGCGCCCCCACGAAATAATTCACAATCACGCATTTCTTGGATTGCATGCCACAACCTTTTCAATGATGTCCGCTACAGCTTCCTTTACTAATCACGTGACAATAACTGCGCAAGAACACAGTTTTCGAATTGTAGGCCCTCCTTCTTTCGATACCGCCTGCTGTCTTTATTTGGGCTCTCCAAACAAGTGCCTGTTGAGAAGCGGTGGAAAAAGTAGTTTTTTTTCTATAAAAGAATATGCACGTTTTAAAAGCAAAACCTTATGTATACTTTATTATTTCTGTTTTCATTTTTTTTATTTGCTAATATCATTATCAGTTCTCTCCCCTGCATTTATTTTGTCAGGCGCTGTCTTGGTTGGTCTTAGTCAGTCTCACGACGTTTTCTTCGCATACCGGGCGCCAAAATAGTGTGTGGTTTGAACAGTCACCGCCGTTCGGAGTAAGTGGTGAGCGAGAGCCGGAGTTTATATAAATACAGAATAAAATCCTATATGTGTGCTTTATAGGTTACCTCAGTTGTAATGTATATATAATGCTCGTGACTTAAATACGTATGAAATTGGGATATCCGGTGTAGCTGGTTTCTGGTTGTAAATTCAAATGAGTTTCTAAATAGAAATGTCTACTCCAATACAGATTCAATTTACGTTGTATTGTCAGCTTCTTATTTTGGAGGATGAATGGGTTTCTCACTGACTAGACTGTGGAATAGATAAAAATGAATAAAATATTTTGTTCACAAATATTTAATTTCTAGTAGTTACTGTGGTTGCTAGTACAAGCAGTTTGTTTATGTAAACGTGTGGGGTTTTGTTAAAATTAATAATTAAAAAAAATAAAAAGGAAGTGATGTTTGGAAAATCATTACTCCTATGATTAAGTGCTAGGATGTGCTATTTAACCCCATTGATTATCTGCTGTGGATTTATGCATTTTATTTTGTCTCTAATAAAGAACTTTGTTTTTATGCCACATCATTTTGGTGATCCAGCATTTATTATATCGTTTTAGTGTAAATCATGCCTTCAGTGATTTGGGATTTCTTTTTCTGTTTTGATTTCTGATTCAATGTGTCTCATTGTAGGCGGAAAAGACAGAAGATGCACATCAAATCAATTATCGTAGAAGGTTTCAAGTCCTACGCCCAGAGGACAGAGATAAATGGCTTCGATCCACTCTTTAATGCTATTACTGGACTAAACGGTAGTGGCAAATCAAACATTCTGGATTCCATCTGTTTCTTGCTCGGGATCTCTAATTTGACTCAGGTATACTAACACTATTAGCAAAACCATGTTAAAAAGAAGCATTTGTGGTGACATCGCATGTGGAAATAAATATGATGGCTGCTATGTCACCACTAAGGACTTTAGTGTGGTGTAATGCTGATGTGGGGGACTTGTGCAGACTCTTTTAGTCCTTGTATTTTGTGCCTTGTTACTTTAGTCATGATTCATTACATACATACATATATAAACCATTTCCTTAGTGGTGAAATGGTTTATATATGTGTGTATAAATAAGGAATCATTTAGAATTAAATTATCAGAGTGATTAATGATTAGGGAATGGTTATATCTGATTGTTTAAGAAAGCTGTAATGTTTAAAAATCACTCAAATGACAACTCAAGCCTTATGCTAGTGAAATGTAATTAAAAGATTCATTCTCCATTATTGAATACATGTGGCTTGAGACAGTGGCTAACCCTTCTGGTCATTGGTTAGTGCTTTTTGCCTTAATAACATTTGTTTTATATTTTAATAGACGTGGTCCTATCCTCCGTGTTTATGTGGAAAAGATTTTAATGTGGACAACTCTTTGAATGTGCTAGAAAAAAATCACTAGAACATAGCATGACATATGCATAGAGGACAAGGGTTATTGAGCCCTGACTGAGTATTTTTATTTTTGTTGCCAGTAGGCAATGTTGTACGTAGACGGAATAAAATGTTCCACAATTATCGTACATGTATATATATAAAATGTGCATTTATACATTTTGAAATGTATTATGTTGGCAGGTGAGAGCCTCTAATTTGCAAGACCTTGTTTACAAAAATGGTCAGGCTGGCATTACAAAAGCAACTGTTTCTATCACCTTTGACAACCATGACAAAAAGCAGAGCCCGCTGGGATTTGAGGCACATGATGAGATAACGGTGACCAGGCAGGTAAGTTCATTAACACCTTCGGTGAATTTCAGTGATCTCTCATTATTACTTTTTTGTTTCCAGTATGTTCTGATTCCTTTGGGTTTACTGCATTAAACTGTCTACTTCATTCAAAATCCTAACCAAAATCATAAATTCAGTGATTACATCTTTGCTTTTAATTTCCAGGTGGTTATTGGAGGCAGAAATAAATATTTAATAAATGGAGTAAATGCCAACAACACTCGCGTACAAGATCTTTTCTGTTCTGTCGGTCTCAATGTCAACAATCCTCACTTTCTTATCATGCAGGTAATTATTATTGTTGTGAGCAATACCCTTAACCCCTTCAATCCCAGGGGTTTTTGGTACCTCAAAGCCCAGAGCAATTTTGCCATTTTTGGGGTATGTCGGTTTAGCGATCATTCTCTTTTCCTGTGAATAGTGTACCCATGTAAACGATATATTGTTTTTTCAAGGAGAGATAGAGCTTTCGTTTGATACCATAGTTGGGTGATTAGCTGAAAATTTAGAATGAGAAATTTAGTAAAAACTAGCGAAGATTAGAAAAATAAACTAATTTTTTTTACATTTTCCCTCTGAATCCTCACAAAATTAGGTAAAGTGATGGAAAATCCCCTCCAAGTTTATCAATTCAGGTGTCCTGATTTCAGAAATACCTAATTTATATAGATTTTCCAGACTTTCCCAGCACCAGGGAGCGTTCTATTACAATTTTGTATAATTTTTATGCCTATGGCTTAACGGGTTTGGGGGTTGTGAACGGGGGCAGGAGGGTTATACTGGCTAGATGTTATGCTAGGGCAATGGGAAGTAAGGTTTTTTTAATAATTTTTTTATATATTTTTTTTTAATTTTTATTTTATTTTAATTTTTTTACATTTTTTTTATTTTTTATATATTATTTTTACACAGTAATGGTTAGAGGTCCTCCTAGGGACCTCCTGAACATGTCAGTGATGTCACAATGACATCACAGCCCACATTATAATTTTTTTGTATTATTTATATTAATATTTTAATGATTTATTTAATATTATTATTATTATTTTTTTCTGCTTTTCCCCTACAGGACGGGAGGGGGAGTGAGAGAGATGGTTTCTCACTCCCCTCCCCGCGATCCCCCTGCACCGATCACACTGTGATCTATATGCAGGTCCTCACAGACCTGCATAGAGATCGCAGCGTCTCTGTGCCTCATCGGAGGGCAGGATATCCCCGCAGGGGATATCCTGTCCTCCGATGACCTTCCGGGTTACGTCAGCAGTGACGTAACCCGGAAGGGAATGCCCGATCGCGCGTTTGCAACTGCGCGATCGGGCAGTTTACCGGTAACAGCTTACCGGCTTTCATGCCGGAAGCTGTTACGGGCGATCGGACAGCAGAAAGCCGGCAAAGCCGGCTTCTGCTGTCAGTGGGGAGTCCAGGCTGTCAAACGACAGCCTGGTCTCCCGTGCAGCGGCAGGGATGTGTCCCTGACGCTGCACGAAGGGCTGGACGTACCGGGACGTCCATAGGGGTTTCTTTGTGGGCGTTTTTTGGACGTCCCGGTACGTCTATAGGGGATTGAAGGGGTTAAACTCCAGCTGTACGTTTATACCCTTTAGTTATTGTCCTATTGTAATATTTGTAGCAAAAAGTCACATAAATAGTTATTTATAAGTACTACCTTATCCACAATCCCCTGATATCAGAGAAGCTAGTTCTCACCATTTGGAAGCCTCTAAAAGATTGGAACATGGCACTGACTGCGTCAGATGGGATGCGCTCTAAGTACATAAATATGTATGTTTAGTATCACAAATAGTGCTTAATCATTTTACCCAAGTCTGGTTTTGTTGCTGAAATAGCAAAATGTCTCACTGACAAATATGCCACATATAAGGGAAAACATTTGGAGATCACCTTTAAATGAAGCTGCTAATGGTTCACTATTGCATGGCATGTCCGTATATCATATGAAATGTAGAGGCCTTTGTTGCTCAGTAAACTATCCTGTCTTATACTATTTGATGTGATTGTGGAGGGACTTCTTGTAGCAGGGAGGCTGTTAAACTGTACATTTACCCTATAGCTTATTTTTGTAGCAGACTTGTGAACTTAATCATATGGATTTTGCTTTTGTCAAATGTCATGTTTTTATTAAATTGTGTTGTAATGTTTAACAGGGGCGAATAACTAAAGTCTTGAATATGAAACCTCCTGAGGTAATAACATATTTGATTTATTTTTTTTGTTCATATTTCCAAAAAACAATTCTAGCAAGATAACTTGTTTTGTTGTTATTCTTTATTCTGATTGGGGGAGATGGTGATAATGGCTTTTTTAAATAAGAGCAAGTGCCTTTTTGTCGATCTAGTCAGGCTCTGCTGATTTAAATTTACACAGCACCGTTGGAGAGGGGGGGGGTGTCGTGTATGTGTCAGTAAGCATTGTAAACCGTAGAACCGATTGTATTTTTCTTTCTATTTTTTGTATTCTCATATATTGTTTTATAGACATGCTTTAACTATGTAATACATTTATGTATCGTAAACATTATTAGTTGTGTTTTTAAGTTGTTGTATTCTAAATCCATAAGATAAATTTTGCCATAAAACACTGTTTACCCCCTGTGTTTGATCTCCCGTTACTGTAGAGTGTGTTCAAGGTCTATTTAGTTTTGTATTGTATTCAGTGAAATGCATGTTGACACTTATTTTTAATACAGATTTTAGCAATGATTGAAGAAGCAGCTGGAACCAGGATGTATGAATGCAAGAAACTTGCTGCCCAAAAAACTATTGAAAAAAAGGAAGCCAAACTGAAAGAAATACAAACGGTATACTATTTGATTCTATTGCTTAAACCTAATCTTTTTATTTTGAGTAAATTTAGCAGATTAATTAGGAAATGTTAAGGTTGTAATAGAAGTAACTACCTTGTGCTCATCTTGTAACTATTAATCTTCCTTTTAGCTTTAGACTGTATCTGTGTATATATAATATGTAAAACACACTATATATATATATAGGATTTTGAAATTGCAACTACTGTTTTAACATTGACATTTTTTTGTTTGTTAAAATTTGGATATAAATTTTTCTTTAATTTTAGATTTTGGAGGAAGAAATCACTCCAACCATACATAAACTCAAAGAAGTAAGTGGATATATTTCTGATTCTGTATTGGTGGTCAAGAACTGTAATCTTGAATTACTAGTGATGAAGAAAAATGTAGATATGCCATATGTTTCAGCGCAACTCGCTTGTGTCTAAGCTTTGCCAAGATCCTTGACACATTTCTTTTCCAAGAAGTGGGTTAATGATTCTATAGGCGTGATGGACTGCACCTTTGGTATCTGGCCTTCAAGGTCTCAATTAGTTTTTGTTAGTTTCCGCTGCTAATATTGCCAAGTGTAATGATTTGTAATCGGACTATATCTTTCCGTGTATTTAAAAAAAAAAAAACAACACACACACACACACACCTGCATTTGCTTTAGTTTGGAATTTTTAAAAAAGAAAAAAATAAAGATGGCGTTGTTGTACTGGTCCTTTACGCACCTCCCAGTTTATTAATATCACTCTAGTACTCTTCAACTTGACCTCTAGATGCCAACAATAAATTGGCTTTCTTGGCTAACCCTGTTAGGTAAAACACTCCACTGGAATAGTCAAATCAAAATTTGGGTTGAAAAATGCAGAGCAGCTACCAAAGCATAGTGAATAATTGTTCTGTAGGAGACCAAAGTGCTCCCTGTCCCCAACCATGTTTAAATAACATCTGATACCTATTGTACAGCGCTACGGAATTTGGCGCTGTATAAAATAACATTGTTTAATAAGTATTGTTTTTATGTGTTTACTTAACCCCTTCAATCCCAGGGGTTTTGGTACTCAAAGCCCAGAGCAATTTTGCCATTTTTGGGGTATGTCGGTTTAGCGATGATTCTCTTTTCCTGTGAATGGTGTACCCATGTAAACTATATATTGTTTTTTCAAGGAGAGATAGAGCTTTCGTTTGATACCATAGTTGGATGATTAGCTGAAAATTTAGAATGAGAAATTTAGTAAAAACTAGCGAAGATTAGAAAAATAAACTAATTTTTTTTTACATTTTCCCTCTGAATCCTCACAAAATTAGGTAAAGTGATGGGAAATCCCCTCCAAGTTTATCGATTCAGGTGTCCTGATTTCAGAAATACCTAATTTATATAGATTTTCCAGACTTTCCCAGCACCAGGGAGCATACTATAAGGTGTACAATTTTGTATAATTTTTATGCCTATGGCTTAACGGGTTTGGGGGTTGTGAACGGGGGCAGGAGGGTTATACTGGCTAGATGTTATGCTAGGGCAATGGGATGTAAGGTTTTTTGAAGAATTTTTTTTATTATCTTTTTTTTATATATATTTTTTATTTTAATTTTTTGTAAATTTTTTGTATTTTTTACATTATTTTTTTTTACACAGTAATGGTTAGAGGTCCTCCTAGGGACCTCCTGAACATACCAGTGATGTCACAGTGACATCACAGCTCATATTATAATTTTTTTTAGTATTATTTATATTATTATTTTAATGATTTATTTAATATTATTTTTAAATGACTAACCGTTTTTTTTTTTTTTCCAGCTTTTCTGTTACAGGCCGGGAGGGGGAGTGAGAGAGATGGTTTCTCACTCCCCTCCCCGCGATCCCCCTGCACCGATCACACTGTGATCTCTATGCAGGTCCTCACAGACCTGCATAGAGATCGCAGCGTCTCTGTGCCTCATCGGAGGGCAGGATATCCCCAGCAGTGACGTAACCCGGAAGGGAATGCCCGATCGCGCGTTTGCAACCGCGCGATCGGGCAGTTTACCGGTAACAGCTTACCGGCTTTCATGCCGGAAGCTGTTACAGGCGATCGGAAAGCAGAAAGCCGGCAAAGCCGGCTTCTGCTGTCAGTGGGGAGTCCAGGCTGTCAAACGACAGCCTGGTCTCCCGTGCAGCGGCAGGGATGTGTCCCTGACGCTGCACGAAGGGCTGGACGTACCGGGACGTCCATAGGGGTTTCTTTGTGGGCGTTTTTTGGACGTCCCGGTACGTCTATAGGGGATTGAAGGGGTTAAAGGCAACTGTTCACTTTCGTCTTTGTATAAAGTATAACCTATCTGTGGTTAATTGAAAAAAAAAATTTTACGTAACGCACAAGGACATAGCAGACAAAGCCATATATAGTTTTGGAAAAGTGTGTGCTGAAGTAAAGTAGTTTTAAGGTCTTGATCACTAGAGACGTATCGGACAAATGTCTGACTTCACACTGACACCCTTATTTCTGTGATTTTACATTTGAATAGGAAAGATCTTCCTACTTGGAGTATCAGAAGATCATGCGTGAGATTGAGCACTTAAGCCGTCTATATGTTGCCTATCAGTTTGTGTGTGCCGAGGAGACAAAAGTGCGCTGTGCTGAGGAGCTGAAAGAAATGCAGGATTCTATACTCAAACTACAGGAGACAATGGCTGAGAATGAGAATAAAATCAAGGAGTTGGCTCAACAAATTTCAGAGATCGAGAAGAAGAGAGATCAGGTGTGTACCAGTCTGAAGATGTTCTAAAATATTAGGTATCGTAGGGTTAGGTTTGATGAGCATTAATTTCACCGAATACACCGACCACCTTAATGGGGAACTCCCACGATACTTGTATATCCATTTATTACTGTCCTATGCTTGTAAGGTTATGCATGTAATATTTGACATATAAACATTAACTTTATAATTTGTGTTTCATGCGCCTATCCATTTTTCTCTACAATTTGAGAAGCTAGTTGTCACGACCTAGAAGCCTCTTGGTGCTCAGGAGGGTGCAAAATATTCATATACCGTATTTTCTGGCGTATAAGACGACTTCTTAACCCATGAAAATCTAATCAAAAGTCAGGGGTCGTCTTATACGCCTGGTAATGAAACTTACCAAGCCGGACTGGAGAATCACGAATCTCTAGGGGAGGGTGTGACAGGGCCAGGCTAGCTGGCTCATATGTCATATGAAGTTTAGCCGGGTCACGGAGCACTTTTGTGTCCGGTTCTGTATACTGTGACCCGGTAATATATTATATTGTGTTTATTGTGTAACCGGCCCAGAGACTGATGTGGATTCAGCCCCAGCCTTCAAAGAGACAATCCTATAATCTGGCTGGGGCTCTTAATCAGCCAACACAGCCCTGTCTGCCCAGACGGCACCCGCACTACAGGGGGATAACACAGGTGGGGGAACCCATTGTATTCTGTAATCCCCTCACCTGATACATCCCCTGTATACTGATGGGATTTGTGATGGGATGTGGCTGATGGGATTGGGGGTTGGGTTCGGTGCACATTGCATTGAGATGGTATATAAGTTCTGTGTGTTTGTAAATAAAAGAGTTCTTCTTGGTTTACTACGAATGGTGGTCTGGATGATCCGTGGGTAGCTGAGTGCTATCCGTATGAGGGACTGACTGGTGATTCCTCAGCCCTCAAACAGGGGTACCCAGCCTTGGGTACGGTGACCCTGTAACAGAGGGGCCCTCTAACTAGCCCAACATTAGGGAGCTCGAGGTCTGGCACTTCAGACTTCGGCTTCCGTGCTCCCTAATCAGTACGCGCCGGCAATTGATGCAGAGCGCCGGGACATGACGTCATCAATTGCCGGCGCGTAGTGATGAGGGAGCAGTAAAGCAGAGGTCTGAAATGACAGACCTTACGCTCCCACAACTGGATGATAGTTAGAAGATGAGATGGGGAGAAAGGGGTGTAAGTGCAGTGTATGTGTATATATATATATGTGTGTGTGTAAGGTCAGTGTATGTGTATGGTCAGGTGTGTGTAAGAGCAGTGTAGGTATTTGTGTGTTTGTAAGCTTGTGTGTGTGTATATATATATATAATATGTGTGTGTGTGTGTGTGTGTGTAAGGGCAGGGGTGTGTGGTGAGGGCAGTGTATGTTAGTATGTGTATATATATATGTGTGTGTGTGTAAGGGCAGTGTATGGGCAGTATATGTGTGTATGTAAGCTGGTGTATATGTGTGTAAAGGAAGGGTTGTGTGAGGGCAGTGTATGTCTATACATGTGTGTGTGTGTGGACAGGCATATGTTAGGGAGAGCTGACCCACCCAATCCAAGCAGGCTTTGTATACAACAACCAGCCAATCACCGGTAAGGTACATCGCTTGCAGTGATTGGCTGGTTGTTGTATACTGGGTAGAGGGGTAGTCTTATATGGCGAGTATAGCCCAAACTATTTAACTGGAAACGTTGGGGGTCGTCTTATACGCCCCCAGAAAATACGGTAACTGTTAATGCAGCAACCTAAACAAGTTATCAAGTTTTTGTTGCAAAAAGGCTAGTTGCTTTTGACATCAGACCTTCTTTTGGTACCCAACATTTATATAGAAAATGGGAAATGCAACTGCAGTGGATAATAGGTTTACTGCATGCAAATCACACCTGGAAGAGCAAACAATTAAGAACACCTATGCAACGCTTTATGTACGTTTACTTGCTCTTCACAAAAAGCTACTTGTCCCGTATTGCTAGGAACCCTTCCGGCAATATAGATATGCCACTTATGTGGAAAAGAAATGAGGGAAATGGCTCCCACTGAATTAAACGGGTGCACAAAATTCATGCAGTTGGATGAAAAGTTCATTATATGGGAACACTGAACAATTGAAAACCCAAATCTGGAAGAAGCGATTCAGAGAGTGGGAGCTCTGGTTTAATGCCACTCAAAGATTGTTGAGCCATCCACATGCACACCAAAGATGAGCTCTCTGCACTGTTGTACGGGAGAAGGAGATCTTAGAAGTTAAGCTACATAACCTTATGGTTCTTCTAAGTATAAAAGGGGGGATTGTTTTGATCAGAATAACACTTTGAAGCAAGATTTTGTATTTTAATATCGTAATTTAAGTGAAATCGATTTTAAACATTGTAATGCGCTCCTCGCCTTGGTTTTTCTATAATGAGATATCTGCTTAATGTGGTTATATACACTGAAAGCATGTTCCTTTTTGCAGGAAGTTGGAGGACAGTTGCGCTTATTGGAAGAAACACTTGCTGAGGCTCAGAGAGCTGATGCCAAAGCACAGAGCACCTTAGATCTCAAGAAGCAGAACCTGAAGGCTGAAGAGAAGAAACGCAAGGAGCTAGTGAAAAGCATGGATGAGGTAAGACGATGTACCTTGGGCTACTTCCTTTAGTAAAAACAAACTGTTAAGGGTTTTAAGCACTGCGTTCTGAATGGTGTCCATTGTAAAGTACTGATTGCTCTGTTACCTTTGTTTCACTATGTTTTCTACCTTGAGAGCGTCCACGCTTTCAAAGAAAGGAGCATGTTATAGGTATCCCCTGTATCTTTATTTGCTGCAGGACCGATTGGCTGCAGTATTTATTGTAACACATTTTCCACATCCCAAATTACTAGAGTGGGTAATTTCACGGTTACATCACATTATGCAGGGATCATGCTGTCTAAACCTTCTTATTCTGTTCTAACATAGGATGCAAAGACACTGGCTGCCAAAGAAAAAGATGTTCAGAAAATAACCGACGGCCTGAGCGCCCTTCAGGAGGCATGCCAAAAGGATACAGAGTGCTTCACTGCAGCCCAGCAACATTTCAACGCGGTCTCTGCTGGGCTGTCCAGCAATGAGGATGGAGAGGAGGCCACCCTGGCTGGGCAGATGATGACCTGCAAGAATGAGATTAGTAAAGCAGAGACAGAGGCTAAGCAGGTATGTATCTGAGAGAACAGTAATACAGCTCCTCATCCAAATGCTTAGCTTTGCTCAAGAAGAGGCACTATTTGTAGCGCCCTGTTTTCAGTGGTGCAAATATGCATCGGTACAATTTGCTCCGATTCATGAACTTTTCAGTGTTTTATTTGTCCTTTTCTGTTGCTTTTCTTTTTGGCTTCTCGAGTATCTGCTGCTACTGTATATACATGTACTTTACAAGAAACTTGGTGCCTTTTTATATTTTTTAGGAGTTTTACCACATACATATAGTGAAACGCATTTAGAAAAAAACATGTATAGTGAAAATTGTATATTATATTTTATTTATATAGTGCAAACAATTTATGCAGCACTTCCTACAATACATATATTCAAGGGCTATGAAAAACAGATACATGGGGTAGAAAGAGCCCTGCTTACAATCTTGAGGGAATGTGGTGAGGGGAAACTTAAGGTATGGCGAAAAGTGGAGAGGCAGTGTGGGGGTTAGGGAAGTTCTAACTACAGAGGTGGAAGGCTTCTCTGATCAAGTCGGTTTTGGGATTTTTCTTGGATACCGAGAGACAGGATGAAAGTTGGAGGCTAGGTGGGAGTGAATTCCAGAGGTATGGGGCAGCACAAGTCTCTTCTCGCCTATTGTTTCTGTAAGTCAAATTATGTTATATATTATCTGTCTACCCATTGTTACAGCAGTATGGAGTATGATTTTGCTTTCTAAAACAATAAATAGTAAGTCTTGTAAGTGAGCAGGAACGCCTTAGCCCATGGGAAGAATGTAAAGATCGAGTAAGAATATTTTGTTATGAGGGAAGAATTGTATGGTGGGTTTTATATGTTAGGATAAGAAAGCTGTATTTCTTCTACCTATAGAATAAAGTGAGCCAGGAAGAAAGTTGTTTGACAGTATCAGCGATCCAGGAGAAGCGACTTTTTGCTTTGGCAGAGAGCAAGTAATTGGATACTTTTTGGTAGAGTTAAGAAGTCTAAAACAAGGCTGTAGATGGTCCACGAGGGATTTAGAGATTAAGCAATTGTACGCATCCCATTCAAGCTAAAAGAAAAAAGAGAGATAGGGTTATAGTTAGGTGACATCCAAGGAAGGATGTGATTAGAGCATGCTTAAAAGGTGTAGGTACAGTTCCAGATGAGGGAAAGGTTAAGTGACAGATGGAGGGGAGGGGGAGGCTTAGCAAGATGGAGACAAGTTGTTGAGTGAGAGAAAGATAGAAAACTATTTAGCGCTTCAGTTGCATGGCATGAGTATTGGTGGGTGGTGTAGTAGGAGGTTGCACAGTAGAAAGGTCTTATATGATCGTTTTGATCTTTTCTTTGAAGTGGTTTGTGTGAGTGTGGAGTGGACAGAGAAGGGAGCTAAAGGTTGATAAGGGCATCGTGGGTTAGCAAGGCTTTGGCAGAAAGGTAGTATTTAGCGAGAGAGAGGGCACAGTAGTAGGCAAGTAGCAAAAATTTGTAGTGAGTAAAGTCTTCATTTGGATTTTCTGAGGTAGCATTCAGAAGCGCTTTTGAAGGAAGTCTGCGCCTTTAGTATGCGTGTATGATATTTATAGATTATTTATTGTGCAGTTCTAGGCTATCAAATTCTGATTGCCAATTCATTTTGAGGTGCAAAAGTGGATCTGCAACTCTTTATTCAAAGAAACTTCCTTATTGCCTTTAGTATCATCACACATTGTATTAACTATTTGAGTAGGATCTGCCTTTGATAGGTAACCATTACACTCTTCTCTCAGGCCCAGATGAAACTAAAGCATGCCCAGCAAGAGCTGAAAATCAAGCAGGCTGAAGTCAAGAAAATGGATAGTGGCTATAAGAAAGACAACGATGCATTTGAAGCTGTGAAGAAGAACAAAGAGAAACTTGAAGCCGAAATGAACAAATTAAATTATGAAGGTTTTATAAGGGGCTTGAGTATTTTTTTTTTTTTTTGGTTAGGTTGACAATGTTCTGTGTTTTGGTGAATGACAAACTTTGGAACATAATTTTACATAACAAATATTTCATTTTGCTATATGCATCTATAATACAAATTGTGTAATGTACATATCCAATGTATTAATACAATAATCTTAATTAGGCCGTTACCAGTTAAATATCCCTGATGGCCTCACCAAAAAAAAAAAAAAAGCTCTTTGTGAGTAATTTTAATATAAGGTGTAAAAAAACAAAAACAAAAAAAACTTGCCTTAAGTAGAAGTTGCCGCTCCCTGCCTGCACCATTGTCTGCTCTGAAAATATATTTGAGGCCATGCAAAGGGCCAAATTAGAGTGGTATACAATAGAATCCCTCATGTATTTGCAATGTGGATACCACATACATTCTCTGCTATCGTATGAATTAAAGTGCATATGATGCTGGAATGTCCTTGTAACGTTATTGGCAAGTACCTCTGTCTTGAGTGGCATAAATTTTAGAAAGGAAAAATACTTTTAATTGGACCTGCCACCTTCTTAAATATTCTTGCAAAGACTGATCTTAACGATAATCATTATTGGGTAAAAGATAAATGGGGAGGAAAAATAATTCCCCTCCTAAGAAGAAGCTTTAATACCATTTTACAGACTTGTTTGTTTTATTTACAGATGGGAAAGAGGAAATACTTCTAGAAAAGCGCAGAGAGCTCTCCCGCAATGTGAACCATCTTAGGGAGGCGTATGAGTCACTAATGGCACGATACTCCAACCTAAATTTTGAATACAGGTATGTCTAGCTTAAACTGTCTTCATAATGTATAGGACACAGGGTTTTAACCCTTTTTAAAGCAGTGCTCCTCGAAGCACACCTAACAGTCCAGGATTTAGGTATCACTCGGGTGTCTAAGGTGAAGACCTTAGACACACTTGAGTAACACCTAAGTCCTGGACTGTTAGGTGTGCTTCGAGGAGCACTGCTTTAAAAGACGACGGGGTGCTGCGATGCAATAAACTGGATTAAATAAAATTACACTACAAAGTGGAAATTGTTTTACAAAATCTAAATTACCTTTTGTAAAAATGTAACGTTTTATTTATTGTGGTTATGAATTAACAAGTGTAGAATGGTGTAAGGGTGAATTAGAGAGAAAATAAACCTGAATTGCAATAAATATATGTGATAAGTATGTGCAGGAATTGTGGAAACAAGTACATTTTTGGCATTAAGAAACAGTTTTCCCTTGCCATCCCTGGCAGCAATCACCTAGAGATGCCTCCTCCCAACTCTGGTAGGGCAGGGAAAAAATCCAAAACTATAAATTACCCCTCCCCTCTAGAAGAGCAAGTTTACTTCCCCCATTTGTTGTTTTTCCAGTCCCCTGGCCATGGGAGCACCCTCTGAAGGGTCTGGGGCCGTTCAATTAGCCCACTGTATTCCAGGTAGGCAAGGGGCTTCCCTGTGGAACCAGCTGTAGCTAGAGCCACCGAAAGAACTGTGCTTTCAGTAAATGTTGCTGCCCATTGGACAGGAAAGTGGAAGGATGTCCTTTGTAAGGCTTTTGGGGCTATTTCATCTTGCTTCCAACCTTGTTTTGCCTCGTCCTCCGTGGACTGGTCAGCAAAATTCTAGATGCAACAATCACAGGAAGATTTGAGTTTGAGGTTCAGAAAAGGATATTTCTGGAAATGTTGGTGACCCCCTTTACATCTGAGGATGGCAGCTATGTCTTCTGCTCTAACTGTGCTTGCACGTAGGACCTTGTGGCTAAGGTGCTGGACTGCAGATGGGGCCTCTGAGAGTGGTCCGGAATGTCCAGGAGTTCCTAGGATTAAGGCAAAGGGTTATATTTCTAGGTCCTACAAGAGTCGGGGAAACTGAGGCTTATTCCCATGTTTCCCTGGTGGCATATATACACTAGAAAGCCTAGGTTGGCTGGTGAGCCCTTAAGTCTGCTCTCGATCAGTGGCAGCATCATGGGCAGAACGAGCGCGTGCTTTCCCTTGTAGGATTTGAAAGGCAGCTACTTGGGAAAAACGTGCACACTTTTGCCAAACTTTACAGGATAGATGTACTCTCTTCAGCGGATGCAGACTTGAGGAAGAAGGTTCTTCAGGTTGCTTTGTTTTGACCCCTTCCTTGTTTTTTGTTACATCTGTAGGCGATTGCTGCCAGGGATGACAAGGGAAAGTTTGAATTCTATTTACTGAGAATTCCCTTTCCTTGCTCGTACTCGGGCAGCATGTATTTCCCACCCAATAAAGGGTGAGGAAGTAAAGGAGATCGGTAATTCATGGTTACGTGTTTTTCCTGCCCTACCTGAGGTGATTGCTGCCAGGAGATGAACAGGGAAAAGGAATTCTATTTAAGAACTGTTAAAGTTCTTGAGAAATTTACATTATTAAATATGAAAGAGTGTAAGAAGGAACAATTACCGTATTGGCTCCATTATAGGCTGCACCCTAAAATATATGCTGCCACTCTGCATCCACCCCCCCCCCCCGACTTACCAAAGCAGACTCCTGTGTGTCTTGCGGGGCCGGCAGGGGACATCTACACAATACGCGTAGACAACTTCCGGTGTCGGTACTTCCGCCCTGGGATGCGCGTAAACGACCTCCGCTGCCCGCACGTCTGCTCTCCCTTGCTGGGACTCCCCCCGTGGGAGTCTCGGGGATCTGTATCCTAACCCTGCTGCCTGCCCGGCGCCCGGAACTGCATGTCCCGGGCGTCGGGCGATACGAATTGCGCATTCCTGCGCTAGACCCCAAATATAGGTCGCACCCCCCACACACACTTTAAGTCTTTAAAGTGGAGGTGCGGCCTATATTTGGGGGGTCTGTATTCGGGCAAATACGGTATATATTCTATTTCTTGGAAAGGGTACCAAACTAGCTTTTATTTAAAAAAAAAAAATTATAGAAGGCGGCCCAGGTAATACATTTGATAAGTACCAAATATTGATAATTGCATTTGTTCCGTTTCATGGTGTGAAGTAAGTCTATATTGTATTATAGAAATCTGTTTCATTGTGTCCAATATTTTGCACTCTTTGTCTTAGGGATCCAGAAAAGAACTGGGATCCAAGTCGTGTAAAGGGCCTTGTTGCCTCTCTGATCTCTGTAAAAGACATATCTACTGCGACTGCACTGGAAGTAGTGGCTGGGGGGCGCCTGTATAATGTGGTGGTGGACTCGGAGGTAATTACGTTATAGCTATATGTTTCCTTTTGAGAATGAAGTTATGCATTGATTTGGTCCGTCCCAGCAAACGTTTCCCACTGTAGCCAAAATCTGGCATCAACAGAGATTCAAAACAATACGTATAACCGCCATCTAAACAACTCTTACATCATAGGTCACCGGTAAAAAATTGCTGGAGAAGGGAGAACTGAAGCGCAGGCTTACCATCATCCCGCTAAATAAAATCTCAGCTCGACGCTTGGGAGACAATACTGTTAATGTAGCTAAAAGCCTGGTAAGTATTTTTTTTTTTTTTTTTTTTTTTTTTTAAACCAGTACACATATACTATCAATTTTCTATAAACTGCTAACCATCTATATGTCATACTATTTTTTTACCTACATCTTTGTAATGACATAGGCAAGCTACAAATGTGGTGAATGCACTGTATTAAAAACTGAGAACAGCTAGCTCTAGATTTGGGCTACTGTGATATTTCTTATTTTCGAGCATGACTTCCATTTGTTTAATATATATATATATTTATTTATTTGTTTGTTTGTTTTGTAGGTAGGTGCTGAGAATGTGCATTTGGCCCTTTCCCTGGTTGGGTATGAATCTGAACTAGAAAAAGCAATAGAATATGTCTTCGGGACGACATTGGTTTGTGATACAATGGACAATGCCAAAAAAGTAACCTTTGACAAAAGGATAATGACCAAAACCGTGACACTTGGAGGTGATACCTTTGATCCTCAGGGGACGCTCAGTGGAGGTAAATAAGGGTTTTTGATATGTCAGCTTTTATTTGTTCTTTAACCCTTTGGGGTCTGTTTACTAAAGGGAGAGTATGCATGAGTGCTCTGATTTTGACTCTTTCTCTGTTCGTTATGAATGGCGCATTTCTTTAAAAAGTAGACTAAGAATGTCACATTGTATGAGGCCTGCCCATGCTCCTGCAGAAAAAGTTCAAACCTCCTAATGTATAGTAAAGTCAATGAGATTAAATCTCAACTGTCCTTCAGTTACTAGATTCCTTTTGATTGCCAGGAGTCACCTTTCTGCTCACGGGGGACATGGACTGTTATCAAAGTTTTGCTCTAGTTTTTAGTTTATATATATATATTTATATATAGTTTTATATATCTAAACCTATATATCTTGTTTTTTTCAGGACATGTTAAATTTATTCAGATACATAGTTTCAAGCAAACTGCATCACATGGATATCGTACAAATGTTAACTTAAAATGTATTTAATATAAATCTATGCCCTTACAATGGGGGTGCACCTGTAAAATCAAAATTTCTGAACCTTTGTTAGCAGGAATAAGACTTTTTTTTCTAGCATTGATTTAATAGCCACAAGGCAGCCTCTGTAGACTACAGAAACTATTTTTGCGAAGTAAACACAGCACACAGATTTCCAGCAGGAACAGTATACATGGTCGACATGGCTTTTAGCTGGGTTTGCTAGCTATGTTGAGGCTACGTAACTGGCAGGCTAATGTTTCTATTTTATTTTAGAATTTGACTCTTTCTATTTCAGTTCTTATCAGTAGCATATGCTATGTAATGATATTTTCTAGCCATCAAATACTATATAAACCATATTTATAAATAGTATTTTTGAGCATTTTCTAGCTGGTTGTTTCTTGTATAGCATTTGGCCTTAAAAACATGGCTCTTTTACATTGTAAAGCCCTGCTACACCTAACTATAGGGCTATACTTGCCTACATGAAGTCATCTCAGCGTGTTTCCCCCAGGGGCCCGTTCCCAGGCTCCATCAGTGTTGTCAAAGGTACAGGAGGTTAAAGATGTCCAGGATGAACTGAAACTGAAGGAGACAGAGTTGCAGGCAGTGGAGAAAGAACTGACCGCCATGAAGAACACTGCTGAAAGGTAACTACAAGTGGTCTAAAATGTCTTGCATCTTGGAACTGATTAAGTCTTTTTACATTTCTAAGCCATTCCATCAGATTATTCAACGCAGCATTTTCCCAAACTGTGCCAGGCCTGAAAGCAGCCTTCCTATTTAACACCCTGTTCTTTTAGATACCGGCAGTTGAAACAACAATGGGAAATGAAGTCTGAAGAAGCAGATCTCCTCCAGACCAAACTGCAACAGAGTTCCTACCACAAGCAACAGGAAGAGCTGGATGCTTTACAGGAGACAATTGGTAAGCTTGCAGCACACATTTTTGACTTTGTTTTTTTTATTTATTACTCATTTTCTTTGTTGCAAAACCCACCAATTTTGCATATGTAGATTTGGTGGACAAACACAGCACTTCCTTTCTTGCCAAAAACTGAATTATTACCAGGACACCATGTACCTACAAACTTCTTCCTTTATGTTTAAGTACAAAGCATCTTTCGTACTATAATTGACCCTATGTGTGTCACATGAGCTATTCTTCCTGCCACCACCCATTCTTCCATAATCTTCATAATTGATATATGAATTACATGATAAAATGTTACACATTGTGTTGGTAGATTTGAGAGCTCGGTTTGTATCACCTAAATTATACATATATTTTTTTTACCATGGTTTCCATTTTACATCGGACTTGTTTGAAGGTTGGGTTGTTCAATGACGTTTATCATTCAATATGCAATTATTACAGTCATCAAACATTAAAAAATTGCATTGTTCTATATAGCGTCTTAAGTTACTCTGATTTATTTTTTTACTAATGTCAGAGGAGTGTGAGGAGACCTTGAAGAAAACAAAGGAGATCCAGCAAAAGGCCGAGGAGAAATTCAAGGTGCTGGAGCACAAAATGAAGAATGCAGAAGCAGAGCGTGAGAAAGAATTAAAGGAGGCACAGCAGAAACTGGATGCTGCAAAAAAAAAGGCAGATGTCTCGAGCAAGAAGATGAAAGAGAAGCAACAGGTTAATTTCATATCACCCCTCACCATCTGAAATTTCTAGTATAGCATATTTTAATCCAAGGAGGACAGTACACTATAAAAAGCATCTAAATTAAGAAAAGAAACAAAAAAAACTAAATATGTATCCAAAGCTTTAAGAAAAGAAAAAAAAGCCAAAGAAACTTACCTCAGCCACCCACTTCCTAAAAACAGACTTTGGTTTTTGCCTACTTAAATGTATTGAATGTGCTTAGATAAGGACTCTAACGCCTTACTTAAGCTAGGAGTAACATTTGGTTAATGTTTTTTAAAATAAAAATAGTCCTCCCACATTAGTATCTGCTTAGGCCATAGTTTAAGAATGTTCCTTGTGATGTTTTTGCAATAGGAAGTGGATGCTTTAGTTCTGGAGCTAGAAGAACTCCGGGGAGAGCAGGCTACCTACAAACAGCAGATTGATGCTGTAGATGAGGCAATGAAAGCGATTCAGGAGCAAGTTGAAAATATGTCCTCGGAGGTTGCAAAAAATAAGGTGAGCGTTAGAAGAAAATGTCCACCAACGTATACGTCATAAAATTTTCAAATGGACCTTAAAACCTGGGTTTGTTTTGTGAGATTGTATTCCAAATCAGAACTTCAATTATTGAATTATTTTGATATTTTACATGTTTGTTTTTTTCTACTTCTCACTCCTTTTCTTTCTTGTGTGTATAGGATGTTGTCAAAAAAGCCCAGGAAGAATTGACCAAGCAGAAGGGGATAATTATGGGACACGACAAAGAAATTAAGGCCAAGTCAGTGGAGGCCTCCAAACTCCGAGAAAATAACAATGAGTCCCAGCTAAAGATCAAGGAGCTGGAACACAATATCAGCAAGCACAAGAAGGACAGTGCAGATGCTGCAGCAAGGGTAAAGCTTTTCATTTACACCCATATTCCACATTTATTCTGTCATAGTCTAGTGTTTAGTTGCTGGTATCTTTGCAGGCCAGTGACCAGTTTGGATTAGAGAGCTTAATTATTGCAAGTAGTGTTGCCAGTCTCCTATTAATGAGGTAACAGGATTTGAATAGACTTGTAACCCATGAGAAATTAGTCTTAAGTTTTTGTTGGGTTAACTGGCTTTTTTTTAAAATTAAAAATGTTAGCGATATGCTGGAAATCACATTTTGTAATGTAAGCATAGCGTGTCTACGGCATTCTTGCTGGGTACTGTTAACTTACCTTGCCACCATAATATAGATGTGGTTCCAAAAATATTATAGACAAAGACCAATATAACTGTTTAAAGTACATTTTTTCTATATTGCCTCTAATTCTGTTTTGTTTCATGAAATTCCTGGTGCTTATGTTGCTGTGCGAGTTACAGAATATCAGTTTTCTGTGTCTTAGGTTGCCAGAATGTTAAATGACTACGAATGGATCGCTTCGGAAAAGCATCTCTTCGGCCAAGCAAACACTGCCTATGACTTCAAAACCAATAACCCAAAGGAAGCGGGTCAGAGGCTGCAAAAATTACAGGAGAAAAAGGAAAAATTAGGGAGGAATGTCAACATGAGGGCAATGAACATGCTGACACAGGCAGAAGAAAGGGTACGTGTGTATATTTAACATCCACAGTTTGTTTCCAGAACTGCAAAGGACAAAGACGTAGTCATTTGAACGCTGTGAATGTTTAACAAGTGGTAACTGTACGAGGGGGTACTCGTAGTTGTTAGTAGTATGTTTGTTTTTGGGTGGTTTATTGTTTGAAATGTTGGTAAATCTAAAGTTTAAAATGCATATATAATAAATTAAGCAAATGTTTGTTCGATGTTTGATCAAATATACAGCTTGTGTTCGGTTCCGTTATGTCGAAATACTTGCCTAAAAGTTCCCACTGTGAGAATCTTTTGAGAGTTGTAATTACACCTCATTAAGATTCCAATTTAATGTTTGTGTTTTATTATATCAGTACAACGATTTAATGAAAAAGAAAAGAATTGTTGAAAATGATAAATCCAAAATCTTGACCACCATAGAAGAACTTGATCAGAAGAAAAACGAGGCTTTGAATATTGCATGGCAAAAGGTATGTTTCAATGAACAAAATCAAAAGTATATATTTATAGCTTTGCTAGTGCAACATACAGATTGAATATTAAGCTCCTTGGATTTATGCTCGGCATACCCTTTAATAGAGAATAAGATATGTAACATCTTAATTTCCTACATTATTATTCCCTTTCAAAAGAAGTGAACTATTGAGCTTTCTGCTTCTATGTTGGTTTTTGTGACTCTTATCACAGTGAGTTAAGCCAAATAATTCCACATTTTCAGGTCAACAAGGACTTTGGTTCCATTTTTTCAACCCTGTTGCCAGGGGCAAATGCAATGTTGGCACCCCCGGAGGGGCGCACGGCGCTAGATGGCTTGGAGTTCAAAGTTGCCCTTGGGAACACCTGGAAGGAAAACCTGACAGAACTAAGTGGAGGTCAACGGTAATTAACCTTTTTCTTCCTATCCATTGAGAGTTAGGTTCTGACTTCAGCAATCATTTTCTAATGGCTCTGTCTTATCACTCTTCAGATCATTAGTGGCCTTATCCCTAATTCTTGCCATGCTGCTTTTTAAACCTGCTCCAATTTACATTCTTGATGAAGTTGACGCTGCATTGGACCTGTCTCATACTCAGAACATTGGACAGATGCTGCGCACTCACTTCAGACACTCACAGGTAAAAATGCATGAATGTGATTACTCTGCGGCAACAGTTTAGTCCCGCGGTTTTTGTGTCGGTACACTATAACAACATTTTCCCCCAAATGATGTGATGCACTACTTATGTCTTGTTTACACTTTGAATAGTGTTGCATAGTATATTGGCACTATATAAGTCAATAACTACACAATGCAGTATGACCTATTCAACATATATCCCAACCTCTAATTCAAGCAGCAAATACACAATGCCAAATATTAGCAGAAAATGTAGTGGGCCCCATCTAGTGATTGCCTGTAAGATAACAAATACACATTATAATGAATATTGAATGTACTGCCCATGGGTCAGCTTTGAATTCAGTTAAGGAATATGCATCATTATCACTGGTGGTGCCAGATATACGGCTCTGTTGACTTGTAAGTAGAAATGTTACTGTGTAAGAGTCAGTGAGCTCTAATGCATTCACATTAGGAGCCAAGCAAAGTTGCAGAGGTTAATCAAGTGAGGAAGTGTAAGCGTTAATATTATAGACGTAAAGCCTGAACATAAGCAGAGGCCAAGAAACAAAGTATTTTTTTTTGTGGTCTTTTTGTCGGTGGGGGGGAAAAGGTGGACTGGACATCTGACTGGCTTTTTACTACTCTTAATGATTGTTGCTTTGAAACTGGTGTTTTTTTTTAATATGCATTTTACATTTATTCTGTAAAACAAAGTGGAGTATTAATCTGCTAAAGCATTTTTTTTTCTCATTCTCTTCTAGTTCATTGTGGTGTCGCTGAAAGATGGTATGTTCAACAACGCCAATGTCCTCTTCAAGACCAAGTTTGTCGATGGAGTGTCTACAGTGGCTCGGTTCACGCAGAATCAGAATGGGGGTAATGCAGCTTCACAGCAAAAGACAGACAAGTCCAGATCAAAGGAAAAAAGGAGTCGTGAGCAAGTTTAGGCATAACAGATTTCATTGTTTATAAGACTTTTTAAAATATGGAACGTTTGCCTTTCTTTTCATAACCAACAATTTGTACACCATGTTTTATTTAACAGCTTTAACGTGTTCGCTTTTCCCCCCTATCCCTAAATTCGGAGAAAATAATTCTGTGAAAGACCGATTTACTTCCTATTTGTATATATTTCAGTTCTACGCGAGCTAGTTATGGATATGAAATATATTGCCATATATATACTACTTTGCCAAGTGCATCATTTGAATGAATTTTGTTAAGAAACTGCCTTGCATCTGCACATTTTAATTCATTGCCAATATAACACAATGCAAAGTGGATGATCTGGGGTCTGCCAATTGTCTACTTAAACCTGCTGCTGGCCATGGCCACTAAATTACTGAAGACAGCATTGCAGTCCAGCAGACCCTTTGGCGAAGTTTGGCCTAAAGTCTATGATGTTCTAAAATGCTTGTAAATATCTAAATATTTTTGTATTAATAAACAATGTATCCGGCAAGTAGTGTTTTTTTCCTTATGTATATTTGTGATACCCACAGCTCATACATCTGCTAAAAAATATGCAGAAATAACAAAAAAAAAAACAATAACAAAAACAGAAGCGTAGATTCTACTACTTGTCCTGAGTTTAGAAATACCCAATGTTTTTATGTTTTTTTGCTGTTTTTTGTAAGTTATAGGGCAATAAGTACAAGCAGCGTTTTATGATTTGCAAATCTTTTTTAACAAATCTGGTCATTCTGCCTCCATCTCCTCTTTGGAACATCTTTGAAGCCGGTTAACTCAATTTAACCCATTCAAACCATATATTTTTGAAAACTAGACACCCCAGGGTATTCCAAATGCTGTTATTTTAACCCTTTCCATGCACCAATTATACAACTACACTTTGTCAAACTTTGTAATAGTAATTTTTTTTAATTTTTTTTCACACAAATTGTACTTTAGTTATAGATATACAGGTCCTGGTATATGCCACTGTCAAACAACACCCCAATGTGTGTTCAGGAACATCTCCTGAGTGCAGTGATACCCGACATGCATGCATTTGTCGTGTTGTTTGAGATTTAAAATGCCACATTTGGGAAGTGCGCTTTTTTTGTCCATTTTGGAAAGTCTGTACCTATGCCCTATCTTTGAGCTCAGCCACTCCAATTTACCCCATCAGCCATTTTTTTTTTTATATTAGACACCCCTTGGGTATTTGAAGTGCTTTTATTTTAACTCTTTGTTGAGATTTTTGAGAAATTTTAGCACTTGCTCAAAATAATAAACTTTATTTTTTTTATTTTATTTTTTTAATACTTTTTTTTATTTTTATATTTTTTTACACATTTTGCTGGATGGTTCATCTAGTGACATCACTGCATAATTATTTTTAAATGTTAGCACTTTTAATTTTTTCCATATTTTTTTTTCCATATTTTTTATTTTTTTTAATATTTTACTAATCACATTGTGATTAGAAAGCTGGGCTCCATTGACTTGCATGGTTGAATGCAGTACCTGTATTCAACCTGCAAGTGGAGCCAGAGTTCTCTAGACCATCTAGCAAACTTTAAAAACTTGTTTGTTTCTTTTACAGGGCGGCCGCCATCTTGTTGATGGCGAAGAACACCGGCAGCTGTGGCTGTGACCGCTCTCCGGAGCGGTCACAGCCCACCCAGAGGTAAGTGTTTGGTGTCGCTGGATGCCTCCTGATCGAGGCATTCCAGCGACACCATTTAAGTTTAGGAGGCGATCGTTGATCGCCTCCTAAACGCTTTTAAAACGGGCGTCCGCCGCCATACAATGTATGGCGGCTGTTGACGCCTCGGGGAGGGGCCAAACATGGCCCCCGATGCCGATCTCGGCGTTACTGAATGCCTCGACATCGAGGCATTACAGTAACGCCGTTTAAGCGAAGAAAGTGATCGTTGATCACTTTCTAAGCTTATTTTACTTTTTGACGGTTCAGGACCGTCAAAGGTCATTTAGTGACCTTCATGTCATGACAGTCCTGAACCGGCAAAGGTCGCGAAGGGGTTAAAGACGAGTATTGAAATGATTCAGGTGAGATGAGGGGGCTGGTATCATGTAGAAGGTGATATGGGTTATTGGATGAAAAATGAAGTGGTTAATGGAACGGAATAGAGGGATGAGATAATGTAAAGGAGTTATTGGAGGAGGGGTGCAAATGAACATGGCAACGGGAAGGAAACAGTCATTTTAAAGAAGTAACAGCAAGAGATGAAATGTGGGAACATTTGGCAGAAGGGCGGCAAGCAGTAAAGATATTTAGAATAAAACGAAAGGGTTAATGTAAAAGCAGGGCTGGAAATTTGGATAGGCAAGATAAAATAAGCTAATAAAAAATGGAGGGGAAGAAGACTGGATGAAACAAAAAATCTCACCATGCATGCACTAGTTAAACCTAGACTAAATAATCGTACAACTTGTATTAGAAACCCACCTTTTGTATGCAGTGTAAAAAGCAATTACCTTCCTTTTCTCAGGATTTGCATTGTTAAATTCTCATTAAAGAGGGATTCGAATTTGACCCCCACCGCGCGCGCACACACACACCATTTGATTTTTTGTTTTGCATGGACTTCAATGCATTTTACTTCATGTAGTCTTTAGTTTTTGAAACTAGACATTTGCCTTATTTAACTCCTCCAACGCCCTCTACTGAAACCGGGAGGTTAAAGAAGAAAGCACTTCTTCTGTGCGTGTTCAGTTGAAGTGCCGAAATCAGTGAGAACAGCTGCAGCTAATTGCACGTAAGGTAGCAAAATATCAGCACTCGGTTAACAGCCTTTTGAGTAAGATCAAGCGAGCTCCTGTGGGACGCCCCCTGACCATGGTCCAGGCTTTAAGGCAGATTGTGCGGTTAGCGCATCACTTTTTGTTTTTTGGCGCCTGGTGGCAAGTGCACCGAGCACCTCATGGGCCCCTTTTTTTTTTTTTTTTTTTAGCACTTTTTAATTTTACTATCCTTTTGGGCTGGATGTGCGCTATGTTAATTTTACCACAAGACAGGAGGCTTCATAATTTGCATAAACCTTCTTTACTGTACCACCAACAGCAGCAAAGAAAACTCAAAACAACAAAGAAATATAGCCAATGAATGACCAACATAACATATATAATGTCCCAACTGTCACTTCTCTTTCTCTTCTTTGCTGCTGCCACCAGCAAGGTCAGGTCAAAATTTTCACATTACATTATTATCCAATTATTATTTCATTATATTATATATATCTGTGTGTATATATATATATATATATATATATATATATATAATATATATTCACAATTTATTACTTTAATTTGTCCATTTTCTCTATTTCTTCTTATATATTTTACCTATATATCTGGTCTCCCTTAGTACAACTGGGTTTTGGCTGCTTACCTTGCCACCTATTTGACTCCCTATTTAGGCCGTAATCGCGCCATTTAGCGTGTGGCCCTTCTTCCTCCCCAGGTTTATCCGTTAGTTTTTCCCTTTCTTTTTTTTGGCCTTATATCTCCCCTCTTCTCCCTCTCGGTTCTTACCTCGTCTGATGGTCCCTTGTCTTCTTCTGCTTCTTCCCTCCTCTTGTAATCTGTATTTAATTATTTATTTCCACAATCGCGTCTTTATTTATTTCCATCGCGTCTTTAACCCCTTCAATCCCAGGGGTTTTTGGTACCTCAAAGCCCAGAGCAATTTTGCCATTTTTGGGGTATGTCAGTTTAGCGATGATTCTCTTTTCCTGTGAATAGTGTACCCATATAAACTATACATTGTTTTTTCAAGGAGAGATAGAGCTTTCGTTTGATACCATAGTTGGATGATTAGCTGAAAATGTAGAATGAGAAATTTAGTAAAAACTAGCGAAGATTAGAAAAATAAACTAAATTAGGTAAAGTGATGGAAAATCCCCTCCAAGTTTATTAATTCAGGTGTCCTGATTTCAGAAATACCTAATTTATATAGATTTTCCAGACTTTCCCAGCACCAGGGAGCATACTATAAGGTGTACAATTTTGTATAATTTTTATGCCTATGGCTTAACGGGTTTGGGGGTTGTGAACGGGGGCAGAAGGGTTATACTGGCTAGATTTTATGCTAGGGAAATGGGAAGTAAGGTTTTTTAATAATTTTTTTATTATCTTTTTTTATATATATATATATTTTTTTTTTTAATTTTAATTTTTTTACATTTTTATTTTTTATATATTATTTTTACACAGAAATGGTTAGAGGTCCTCCTAGGGGCCTCCCGAACATGCCAGTGATGTCAAAATGACATCACAGCTCACATAATTTTTTTTGTATTATTTTAATGATTTATTTAATATTTTTTAAATGAATTAACTTTTTTTTTTTTCTGCTTTTCTCTTTCAGGACGGGAGGGGGAGTGAGAGACATGGTTTCTCACTCCCCTCCCCGCGATCCCCCTGCACCGATCATACTGTGATCTCTATGCAGGTCCTCACAGACGCAGTGACGCAACCCGGAAGGGAATGCCCGATCGCGCGTTTGCAACTGCGTGATCGCGCGATCGGGCACTTTCAACTGTAACAGCTTACTGGCTTTCATGCCGGAAGCTGTTACAGGAGATCGGGCAGCAGAAAGCCGGCGATGCCGGCTTCTGCTGCCAGGGGGGAGTCCAGGCTGTCAAACGACAGCCTGGTCTCCCGTGCAGCGGCAGGGATGTGTCCCTGACGCTGCATGAAGGGCTGGACGTACCGGGACGTCCATAGGGGTTTCTTTGTGGGCGTTTTTTGGACGTCCCGGTACGTCTATAGGGGAATGAAGGGGTTAATTATTTATTTTCGAGCGCTTTCTCTTCATGGAGTTCTCCCTTGTGCTCCATCAGTTAACCCTTTCCTTGCTGCAGCTGTTCCAGGCTGCCAGTCTTCTTATAAATAAACATTCTTGTATTCATATGTTTGGTCTCTGGACTTTTCTTCATTAGTTAGTGCTCTTGGTTTATTGTTTAATTATTTATTCTCTTATTCTCATCTTATTAAAAACACCATTTATCTACTCTGATTTGCTTCTGTTCAGCCCACGCCACTTACTGGTCTAGTGGTTCAGTACTGAGTTTCTCAGAGATGAAGTTGCTGGTTCAATACCCAATGGAGCTAGATACTTAAAAAAAAAAACCCAACATATTTTATATTCAAACTATTTTATTTTACAATTGCTGAAGGCTTGTCCCCTGCTTCACACTGTCAATCAGCAGGGTGATCCATACAAAGTATCTTCATATACTACAATTGCTAAGGCTCGTCCCCCGCTTCATACTGTCAATGAGCTGGGTGATCCATACTAAACTACTTACGTATACTTATATTTATATATATATATATATATACACATATATTCTTGGCCCTTGTCCCCATCTGGGTGATTTATCAAATATATATTGGGCCAGTCAGAATAGCCTTAACTGACCTCTACCGCCACCTTGTGGTTTTGTCGTTGTGCTCTGCACATTTATGATTTATTGCCTCAATTCTGGTGCCATCAACCATAACTCTTCTCTTACAGTTGTGAGACAGACATACTACTAAATATCATGGCAGACGATACCGGCACACCTTCGGCCCCAGATTTCGCTTCCTGGCTCTCTGCAGCCAAAGCCTCATTTGATACAGCCCTCCAACAGGCTTTAACCTCCATACCTCAGACTCCGGCTATTCCTTAGGCTTCTTCCTCCGGGGTACGCCGCAGAGACGAAGTTATCCTCTCAGACCCTGATCCTGAAGGCTGTGCTCACAAGCGCCCTCGTAAAGGAGTCGTGTTTGGCACCAATAAGGGGAAACATTGCGCTATACGCGCCCCAGTTGGCTCCACCCCAGAGCTCAGTGGGGTTAATCATAGTTCCTCATCTGAGGATGACGAGGCTGCTGGCTCCTATGCCCTAGTAGACGAGTGGCAAGGAGACTCACACGACTCTGAATCTGAATACGATGCCCCTGACCTCCCTACCTCTCGCATGTTCGGTGAGACGGCTCTCACCCAATACAGGCAATCCTACGGTCACAGGAGACTCCGCCAACTTGGATGCTGCAGGCGAACCCTTGTTTGACCCAGAACTAATCCGACATCCTCGCTCCGCAGAATGGACGCCCCCGGAGCACATATCCAATTTCCTTGTGAAGTGGATTCGGAAGCCTGTGGAGAGGGAGGTACGAAATAAGCTTCGGGCGGAATGCCCAAGACCGATTATTCCACACAAGGTGTTAAAGACACCTGAATTCGATCCCACCATGGCAACTTATATGGCCAAAATGGGTCAAGGACCCTAAGAAAGGGGCAGAACGTAGATTAAAAGGGGTCCAAGACAAATTGTTGGACATTGCAGGTCCTCTGACAAAACTATTTCTCATGGCTGACAAAGCAGTTATGTCAGGTACCCCGATGGATGCACCATTAGCCAGAGAATGGATACAACGGTGTGTTATCTTAGTGGGCAACGCCAACGTGGCTTTGTCCACGGAACGTCGCCGTGCTGCCCTCCTTCGACTGGATCCACGCCTCATGGACCTCGGGAGCAAGGAAATGGGTCCTTCTGCCGAGTGCCTCCTCTTTGGTGATGAGTTCATCAAAGAGCTTAACAAACATGTCAATATTTTTACATCCTTCAATAAGGCTCAGACCTCCATCAGGAAGGCATTTTCATCGGGCCAACGTTTTTATGGCAGGGCTGGACGACCGAGGGGCCGGGCCGCCAGTCGTTCCGCCACCAGAGGCTCCCGAGCTTTCTACCAGACTCGTCAACCCGCCTACCAAATACGGGCTCCTTTTCCATCATCCAGACGTGCCTTCAGGAGAGGTTTCACCAGTTCCTCCCGGGGAAGAGCTTCTAAATGTAAGTCCTTTACTTTCAAATCTCTCTTTCCCCTTAAAGATTGCGGGCAGATTATCTCTCTTTTCCCACAACTGGCACCTCATTTCACAAGACCCATGGGTTCTTCAATCTGTCATAGGTTTCATGATCGACTTTGTCATGCCGCCGGTCCAACTGTTTCTTCCCGAACCCCTCCGCCTTTCTCTCTCTCAACAGGCCCTAGTGGAGTCCGAATTGCAACTCCTCCTCCAGAAAGGCGCCATAGAACCCGTCACAGGACCGCCATCCTTTGTCAGCAACATCTTCCTAGTCCGCAAGAAATCAGGAGAGTTCCGTCCAGTCATCAATTTAAGGAACCTCAACGCATTCGTTTCATACCGGCACTTCAAGATGGAGGGCATCCATCTTCTCAGAGATCTTCTGTTAGAAGGAGACTGGCTCACGCGCCTGGACCTCAAGGACGCCTATCTGACGGTACCGGTCCACAAAAGCCATCGCCAGTTCCTCCAATTCTTCTGGAACGACACTCTGTGGCAGTTCACCTGCCTCCCCTTCGGCCTCAGCTCGGCCCCGTGGTGCTTCACCAAACTTATGAAACCCGTCATGGCTTTCTTTCGATCCCACGGAATTCGATCAATCGTCTATCTAAACGACATTCTCCTCTTCTCACAAGATCGATCCCTCGCTCTTCAACACACGGCGTTCGTCACCTCGTGGCTCCAAGCGTTGGGTTTTGTGATCAACAAAGAGAAGTCAGCGCTCATCCCAACTCAGGTGATCCAGTTCCTGGGATTCGAGATAGATTCCGTAGCGGCAGTTCTAAAGTTCCCGCTTTAAAAAATTACAGCAATCATGAAGGAGATTCGCAGAGTACTTCGCGTCAAGGTGATACCTCTTCAGATTTTGGCTCGCATTGTGGGTCTCCTGTCCTCTTCAATCCAGGCGATCTTTCCAGCACCATTCCATTACCGTGCTCTACAACGCCTGAAGACAGAATATCTACGCCAATGTCCATCTTACGACCAGACGGTTGTCCTCTCAGCAGAAGTGAGGATAGAACTCTTGTGGTGGCTTTGTCACATAGAAGCCTGGAATGGTCGAGCTTACCAGACCTTGTACTGGAATCTGATGCCAGCACTCTCGGATGGGGTGCTGTCGGACCTACGGGAGCGACAGGGGGTCGCTGGTCAGCGGAGGAGAGACAGTTACATATAAACTGTCTGGAGCTGATTGCGGGCTCTTTCGCCATCAGGAGTTTGACTGCGGGTCGTTCCAATTGCTCCCTCCTGCTTCGGATGGACAACATCTCAGCGGTGCAGTACATCAATCGACTAGGGGGCACCTGCTCTCGCATACTCACAGACCTTACCAAAGACCTTTACGATTATTGCTTGACCAATCACATCACCCTCAAGGCAGAGTACCTTCCGGGCAACGACAACATGGTAGCGGACTGGTTCTCCCGCCACTGGAGAGACAACAGCGACTGGAAGCTGGACAGTGGGGTGTTTCAACGTTTATTCAACCTAAGGGGTCCATTCATCTTGGATCTGTTTGCCTCCAGACTGAACGCTCAACTCCCGAACTTCTTCAGCTGGCTTCCAGACCCGGAGTGTTCGGCAGTCGACACCTTTCTTCAGGTTTGGCCCCCGACCAGATCATATGCTCCCCCCCCCTTTGCACTGATCCCAAGAACGCTTCACATGATTCATCTGCAGCAGGTGTCGGTGATGCTCATCACCCCTTTTTGGCCGGCTCAACCCTGGTTCCCATCCCTTCTGGAGTTGTCTGCAGAGACTCCACTAACACTTCCGTCATTCCCTCAACTCCTCCTGGACCCGACCAGGCAGTGTCACCCCCTCGTTCTCCAGCAACGTCTGGTTTTAATAGCCTGGAGCCTCTCCAGCGTCCCCAGGATATGTCGCGACTTTCAGAGGACGCTCGAACATTGTTACGAGATGCCCATGCCCCAGGCACCAGAAGGACATATGCCTGTGCATGGCGATCTTGGGTGTCTTGGTGTGTGTAACGGCAGGATGATCCGTTCTGCGCCTCTGTAGAGTCGGTCCTTAACTTTTTATCCCATCTTTTTTCTCAGGGGAAATCTTATCGAACCCTTAATGTTTTTCGCTCGGCTATTTCGGCCTCTCATGCCTTAGTCGAGGGTGTTCCTCCTTGCTGGCATCCTCTTGTTTGTCGTCTCATGCGCGCCGCCCGTCTCTCTCGCCCTCTGGCCCCTAGATACCCATATCTCTGGGATGTCCAGAAGGTGTTGGATTTTCTGGGCTCCTGGCCCGACAACCCTCTGTTATCTCGCAAACAACTGTCTGCCAAGCTCGCGCTGCTCCTCTGTCTCCTCTCCTTCCGTCGTGTCTCAGATGTCAGACCGTTTGATGCTGATGCGGTTTCTTTCTCTCCCGAGGGGGTAGTTTTTTCCATCTCTCGTCGTACCAAGACTTTCATTTCTCAAGTTTCTTACCCCTACTTTCCCTCCCATCCTCTTTTGTGTGTGGCTCGTTGTACTCAGCAGTACCTTTCGGCTACGGCTAGTCATCGTTCTTCGAGCTGTCGTCAGCTCCTGTTGTCCTATGCCCCTCCATTCTGACCTGTTTCTTCTCCTACTATCGCCAGGTGGGCACGTTGGCTGTTACACCTGGCAGGCATTGAATCTAGGTTCGGGGCTCACTCTGTCAGGGGGGCAGCGGCCTCCGGTGCTATCTCACTTGGCGCCTCCTTGACTGATGTCTTACGATCGGCAGATTGGTCCAGAGCATCTACTTTTCGCACCTTTTACTTTCGTCCGGTTTCACATGCCGCGTCCTCTTTAATTGAGCGTTAAAACTGCAAATTATGAAACCTCCTGTCTTGTGGTAAAATTTTAGATTATTTTAGCCTCGGTGAAGGCATAATCTAATTTTATTAAAGACAGGAGGCGAATAATTTCCCCCCCTCCCTTTCCCTGATATCTTTTCTGGGGTAACCTTTCTTCAGTCTATTTATTTCTGCTGTGTCAGGTTTTGGTCTTTTCTTTTACTCATTTTGGTGTTTTTCTGCCTATATTACATTGTTCCATTATTTGTGCGCTCCTACTGTATTGTTTACAACTGGTTATTTCTGCATTGTTGACAACTGAATATTTTGACATTTCCTCATCTTCAGTTACTGTTATAGCTTCTCTTTCTTTCAGTTTAATGGCCATCATCCGGCTGGTGCCTAGAGTTTCCGGCGGCTGTTTGGCTGTTCATGTTCGGCTGCGGCTGATTTGTTGGATTTTCACGTTCCATTTGACTGTAGTTTTTGCATCAAAGAAGAGAAAGAGAAGTGACAGTTGGGACATTATATATGTTATGTTGGTCATTCATTGGCTATATTTCCTTGTTGTTTTGAGTTTTCTTTGCTGCTGTTGGTGGTACAGTAAAGAAGGTTTATGCTAATTATTTTCCTCCTGTCTTTAATAAAATTTAGATTATCCCTTCACCGAGGCTAAAATAATCTCAAATTTTTATCACACCATACTGAAGTGCTGGGGCTTCATTATGGAGCTCTTTTTGTGTGGGGGGGTTTAATCAAGAAGATTAAAAAAATCAGGAAGATATCGGTACAGAGCACTACAGAATTGAGACATTGGTGGAACCAAGTTCCCTTAGAGGTCCTAATTTTTCTGGTGAGGTAGGAGCCTCTATCGAAGCTTTCAGGGGTCTGGCCCTCCTGCAGGTCTTTTGGCTTGGATGGGATGGAAGCCAAAAGGGATAAGCGGCCCCCATCACATTTAATAGTGCATGCCCTGGGGGTATTTGAATATGGGGTGGCTGGGGCATGCATGGACTTTTTTTTCTGCATTATGTTTTCACATTACTATTGTATCTTCTTCCTTGATGCTGCTCAAGCTACATGACGTGACGGTTAGCATCATGTGTGATTTATTGTAACTAATTGGTACATGCCCATTGTACAGCGCTACGGAATTTGATGGCGCTATATAAAATAAATAATAATACATAGTTTATAATATCACTTTTTCAAATAGGTTACATTGTTTTTCTTAAAATCAACAGTAGGTGGCACTGTTATTCTTTTTTTGAGTCTTAATGATCATCCTCATTCCATCTCCCTTCCCTGTTTATTCTATTACTGTTTTTGGGTTTAAAAGCTTGTGCTTATTTCTGTCTCTATGGTTACCGGGTTGTCACTGATGGACTGGTTTGTGGATCCAATGAGGATTTTCCAATACTATATAGCATGCGGACTTCCATTATTGATAAGTTGACCATGACGTATTAATGTGGCACTTTCCATTAGGCTACCGTGAGCCACCTGAGTATTGTTGCTGTACATGTCTATCCATTTGAAAGTGTTGCTGGTTGCTATTTGGCATCAGATGAAGCACGTCAGGTTAAGGTCCGCATATGGACCCTAACGCTCTGGTACTGTACTTCAACCCATAGCTTCTGGGATGGGTTGTGGGACCACTCTTGTACTCTGAGCAGATGGCAGGCTCTATAATATGTCCGTGAGCAGGGGAGTGCAAGTCCACCTTTGGACTTGGAAAAGATCAAGGTTTGGAAATGAATAACGCCACGTGTACTAAACCTTTCCCAGTCCCAAAACCCTTCTTTTACTCTGTCCAGTCTATAATTCATTATAGAAAAAGAAAGCCCAGATAAAACAAAGTTACATAGATTGGGTAAGCTACATGCTGGCACTCTTTTTTGACGGTAGGGCAATATATAAAATTTCTGTCTTAGAATGGTTACATTTTTTGATTGGATAGGTCACCATACATTAGAAAATTATTTAAGAATAGAAAGAAGGCTGGTAACCAGGAACAGGAGGTCATCAGCACAATCTTATGGTGACCATCACCTAAGGAGAGGCCATTGATGTCCGTGTTAGAACGTATGGATTGCAACAAGGGCTGTAGGGAAAGTTCAAATGGCAACAGTGACAAGAGACAGCCCTGTCTTATGCTTTTTGGCATAGGAAAAGTGAAAGGGCCTCATTTATTCTAAAACTTGCTGAGGGGGACGAGTAAAGCAAGAGGATCCAAGCTAACATGTGTGTGCCAAAACCCAGGTGTTTAACCCATGAACGTCTAGTCTAAGCAATCATTTTCACCTTTTCAGCATCTGTGGATAGGAATAAGGATTGAGTTGTAGTGAGTTTAGCCTGTGGGCTAGGTTAAGGGCCAAGATAGTACTGTCTGTAGTTTCCTGGCCTGGGACAAACCTGTTTGATCTTGGTGTACTAGATGCCCCATATAGAACACGAAGAGACAGAATTTTTGCAAAAATCTTGAGATCAATATTAAGGCGCAATATTGGGTGGCAATTCCAGCACTGCTTGGGGATGAGGGAAATTGAACAAAGTGCAGTCCTAGGGTCTCAAGGGAGAGTTTGTAGTTTTTCAGTGATAGACCGTCTGGAACCGGGCACTTTTAAGTCTAAGAGAACTTCATGGGTAAATCTAGCTCAGGGAGGGTAATAGGGCACTCAAGAGACTGTCTCCTCCTCAGAGAGCTGGCGCTAAACTGTTCGTTGCAGGGGTGCAGTAATACTGAAGAGAGTGTGCTATTGATAGGAACACTTGTAAGAACTTTGTTGGGAGAAGGCTAGGGTAGGTACGGATTTTAGAGATTACAAGAGTCTCTGGCTTTTTAGATATTTACCAGGCTTTAATGCAGTTATAGGTTCGGTGTAGTTGAGGAGTCTGAGGAGTTCTTGCAGATCTCCCTCAAGTAGGGAGGTTTTGTGGAAACGCTCTTCAGAGGCAATACGCTCATATAAAAACTCTAGTTTTTCAGAGGTTTGCTTTTTCTTCGGAAGTGTGTAGTAACTAAGGCTTTAATATTGTTCAGGCACCATGTCCATTAGTCAGGTTGGAGGAGATGGTGAGGATCAAAAGAACATGGTTGAAGCAGGTGGAGACTCCAATTTGAGTATGGAGTAAGAGTGGAATATGTTAATAATAATATTAATAACTAGTATTTATATAGCGCCTTTCTTGCTTTACTAAGCTCATGTAACATGATTACCAATGTGTCTTCCTTCAAGAGCCCTAACAGAAGCCTTCCTGCCACCCTATAGTGTGGATGGGTTGTGGATACACAATACTAACACCTCTTCCCCCACCATCTAATCAGCAACAACTAGGACTTGAAAGCTGAATTGCATTCTTCAGTAACTGTAGTGAGGGCTGGTTTTGGCTCTGCCTTGGGCGCCAGAATCATGGGGGTGCCAGCAAAAGTGTATTTTTCCTATTGGTCCCAAATTCCTCTGTCCCTCTTACCTCCCCTGATGTCTGTCTTCCCCAAAAGCTCAGACTGTTTGCCAAGTATGAGTATACCCAATATTTTTTACACAATGCAGTAAGTAGGTCTATAAATGATATTGTGTGTATATAACCATACAATAACTGTGTAAAACCATAAAACCTGAGTGTAGTACTATGTACGCTAAATCCTTGGAATCACCATCATAGATGAAACGTTTTTCTGCCTAGTCCTTAAAAATAGGTCTTTGCCCTCTTCATTAACAACCAAAAAATACTCCCAGTGGAGTGAAGGGGTGCACTACACTAGAATCCAGTCTATTTTTTGGTAATATCCCTGCTCATCCCTTAAACACCATTCATTAAATCTCTAATATGATATTTAATAACTAGCAATGATGTTGATGCTTTTACAATAACCATTTTCTATCATGCTTGTATCATGAATCTAAATAAAAACATAAAGCAGAAACAAATTATATTGTATTTAATTATTTGCAAAAATAGATATTATTATCAACCCTTTAAAAAAAACAGAATGTTTCCATGAATAACACAACCACTTAACTTACATAAGAATACATTTATACAAGCAAAAATATATGAGGTCTCACCTGAGAAGAAACACTGATTGTTTATTATTTAAGGAACTTTTCAAGGTCTAGACTGACCAACAAGGATGATTATAAAAATTCAATCACCTTTTAACACTCCGTCTCCTGATAACATAAAACAGTTTGAACCCAAAATAATATAATCTGTGTTATACCCAAAAGACGATGACTTTTCCAATGCTTTCTGTATAAGAGTAAAAACAATGGGTACTTACAGGTAGATTAGTCAGTAATCTGCAACAAGGTACCATATACATCAATGATCAAATCTGATGTCATTTTCATTCCCTCCCGAAAAGCATAATATTAGGAAATAGTATTTTACACCAAAGTCATCAAACTGTTTAGCACAACTGTCTTAGATTTGCATGGCAAAACACTGTAATTGTCCCAATATAGAATATTTCAATATGACATCATCATTACTTAGAGTTCCGTCTCCTAATGATGATATGAATTGCTGGATTTGAAGTCCAACGTTGCAAAGACTGGGAAACAAATTGAAATACTCAATTTCAAAATAGGATATACAAGTAAATATATATATAGGGTACAGAGACTCTTCCTCGAATGATGATGTGTTTCAAACACCGTAATGTGTATATTTCGTCGGATAACCAACTGCTTTAAAACACTAGTCAATCCATTGATCGACTGGCTTTTCAGGAAAGACAGGGATCAAAATCCAGTATGAGCATTAGGCCTACCTGGAATAAAACCTAGTAATATGAATGTGTGCTACCTTTTTAACCATAAACACAACCCTGTGTGATCAAACATTGAAAAGACGTGCAAAGTGGCTTAGTGAACAGTCCTTGTAATCGGTGAAAGTCAGCCATGATCCCTATAGCAATTAACATTTGCTTGTGACTGTTAATGAGTCTCTTCCCTGTGAACAGCAGCAAATGTAACAAGACTCCCCAGTACCCTGCATAAAGGTTACACGTTGGATAAATATTCTTCCATAATCCCCCCCAAAAAGATACCAGTAAATAGTGGCCCAGTGCAGCAATAATTCCAGGTGAGGCATGTCCAACCTGCAGCAATAACCCCGGACCTTTGTTCACTTTGACATTTAGATGTTTCATATCATTGTCTGTTTTCCAGTTCCAATGTATAAATAAATGTGATCTTAACACTTCTTAAAAGTATGGGTAAGTAATCAAAAACAATGTTTCCACTCCATTATAAAAACGCATAAAATGCAAATATATAAATAATAAAATCTGCCAAAAAAAAAGAGAGGTTTTCTAGGAGAATTATAAAGCTAAAGGATCTGTTAGTTGCCGCAAGGTGAAAGCTAAAACTGCACCAGGGTTCACAGGTCACTGAGCCGTTTCCCTTCAGAAAAGATTTGATCTCATAGGTAGAATTCATGTAATTTTGAGTGGAGACTTCTTCTGAGCACAGAGTAAGGTGACGTACGGAACCCCAATGAAAGCCCACTTTTCACTTGGCCAGAACTTGATGACGGGCCCCTGTTCTGGGATTTCAGAAGCAGCATCGAAGTAGGCGAAGCACACACAGCCCAGATAAGCAGCGAGGCAGATCAGGATGTGCCTGCAAGAGAAAAGATAAGTAAGCGATCAGCTGCTTCACCTCCCACCCAGTACACCGAAAAAACGTCCTCTTTGTGCTGGAGCGGAGTAAAGAAGTTGAACAGACACTTCCTCGTGCCTCACACTTCATGCAAATTATGGTTTACATATAAAATATAAGATTATGGCTAAATATTGGATTGTGGGACCACCACTTTAAGAGCACTGGTACATGGAGCTGTACAATCAATGAAGGTTTGTGATATCACATTACAGACCTCCATAGCAGCTTCCACTTGGGTTTCTCTAACAGAAGAATAATGATATTGCCGTATTTGCTCAATTATTTCCCGGCTGTCCCATTAGACACCAGTGAATCCGAAGCATGGGGGACAAGTCTAGGGATGCACTGGTAAGTTGGGGGAGGGTAAGAGTGGCATATGGGCGGTATAAGGGCTTTCTGGAGACAGAGTGGCATAAAGGGGGTTAAAGGGAATATCAGGGAGGCAGAGTGGCATATAGGGGGTTAAAATGAATATCAGGGAGGCAGAGTGGCATAAAGGGGGTTAAAGGGAATATCAGGGAGGCAGAGCGGCATATAGGGGGTTAAAAGGCATATCTGGGAGGCAGAGTGGCATACAGCGGGTATAAGGCATATCTGGGGGAGAGTGGCAAATAGGCGGTCAAGAGGCATATCTGGGAGGCAGAGTGGCATATAGGGGGTATAAGGCATATCTGTGGGGCAGATGTGCATAACTGGGGGCAGTGTGGCAAATAAAAAGGAAATAAAAACAAAAAATGCATTTTTCTCAATCATAGTTTTTTTTTTATTAAATAAGAATTTTTTGTTACATGTGATTTAATATTTACTAGTAAAACATTGTTCCTATAGGGTAGCCTTATATTCAGGCTTTTTCTTTTTTTCCCCCTAAATTAATATTCACATTTTGGGGGTTGTCTTAATCAAGCAAATACGGTAAACTAGTTTTTAGTGGGACGTTACCTGATTTACTTTTGACATAAGCTGCCAAACATCCTGTTTTCCGGGGGACAGTCCCAATTTTTAAGTTCTCTTCGACTGTCCCACATTGCTGATAGTGGCCATTGTCACCGTTATGTGCATTATTCATTATGTGGATTGCAGGCGGGCACTTACCATACACAATGGAGGTACGGAAAGTTGAAATATGACCATATCTCGCAGAAAGCCTTGTCACTGATCCAGCAGACTAAAGCTAACATCCACCAACATCCAGACATCAAGCCAAGTTTGTAAACACGCATGTTGTCACATCTATAATAGTCACGAATTAGGGGGGAAAACACATTTTTAAGACATTGTTATTGCCTTGTTACAGGTGCTAATGATGCTAAATATTTAACATGGTTTTATTTAATATGGGATTGTGCATAGGCGGCCAGGGTGGTACCCCTGTCAAGCATTTTAACCCCTTTAGTCCCAGGGGTTTTTGGTACCTCAAGGCCCAGAGCATGTGGTCCCTGCCACTGCAAGAAGGTCAGGGCGTCAGGGCGTACCCGTACCTCCATAGGGGATTCTTGAGATGTGCTTTATGGACGTACTGGTACGTCCATAGGGGACTGAAGGGGTTAACTCTATGAAACAAAAATTATTTTGTATACATTGTCCCTATGTTAGCTGTTATTAAAATACAAACTACCGTAATATATCCCACCTTCACAGATGTTTAACACAATAACCCTTTGCGCTACCTTACAGATCAGTATTTTGACAACTGATTGCATATCACGTAAAAGCCATTTTCTCTTGATTTGTGTAAAATGGACATATTGAAGTTTTAGATAGTCACTATTCCAGGAAACTATTCCAGGAAACATGACTTGACACGGACCTGAACAATGACATTGCTGAAACTGCACTACATCTCACATCCACATGCACCACAGCTGGCCAAGAAGGAAACAGATAGACTGGAGAAGGCACACTTTGTATACATTGCGACACATGGATTGCTGGATTAGGCCACTGTGTGTGTGTTGCTTTTTTTGTCATAGTGTCAAAACAATGTGCATGTCTTTTGGCATTTTAAAAATTAAAAGGATTTTTATCATTACTCTTGCAGTTTTGTGTCTTTAAATGTCTGGCATTGTTATAAGACAGTGGATTCCCAAGCACCAACATAGTTTTATCTCTAGCTTTACTTGAATACTAAGTAAATAAAGCACAGAAATTGCTTCATTTCTAAATCCATTGTTTTTCTCCATCCTTTGATCACACTCATTACACAAAATGTTTTTGACCCCTGTGAGCCGTGTTACGGTGTCACCTTCTCCATTTATGTTGTATTGTGGATCTGAATGCTTGTGTCTAATATATTATTCCAAATGTGTGAGTTGAGGTCAGGTATATGAAGGAGCTATATTTTCTCCACATAAATAAACCAGTGATACACAATTAATTGGTAGAGAATGCCTTTAGTGATCCACCAAGAAGTTGCAGGGGCTTCATGGGCCAGGGGTAAGCCCCTTCCTCTGAAAAAAAACACATAATGCCAAAAGAGTCCAAATCCAAGAAAAAAAGTCCAGAACTCACCTCTTCAGTTCCGTTATCAGTAGCACAGTGCAAGGAATTCCAAGAGTCATAAGGGAAATGTTGTTCATGGCAGGCTTGATAAAAGCTAGTATTGTGGTGATTCCAGAAAGAATACCCACAGCTGCTTTAAATCTCCATCTACAATAGAAGGAAAAGATAAATCACAAAAGTCTGCATACCATATCACAGTGTTATCAGCCTCTTTCCTTCTGGGTACTATATGATTCTGTCCACCAAGTATGCCAGAACAACTAGACAAAATATAAATAGCATTTTCTAGTATCTTAAAGG
Source organism: Sceloporus occidentalis (assembly GCA_023333645.1). Classification (NCBI taxonomy): domain Eukaryota; kingdom Metazoa; phylum Chordata; class Lepidosauria; order Squamata; family Phrynosomatidae; genus Sceloporus; species Sceloporus occidentalis. The sequence goes on from JALMGF010000227.1 coordinate 1,055,734, forward strand.
ACACTCCAAGTGTCATATGTTCTTTAAAGGGACGCTGAGTATATGATAGCGGAGTGTCCTCTTTAAATTATTTTTTTGCCCTTGCAAATGCATGGAGGGAATCATCAGAATGCCCCCTATGCATTTGCCCTCCTTTCCTGCCACCCATATCCTTGGCTTGTAGGAGAAGCATTTGGCTGAACACATCTCCTGCTTGCCACAACACATCTGAGCCTGAAACTCTGCTGAATCCTTCACGTTCCCACCAAAATATATATTTGCACTCAACCCTCTGCATCCTTGCTATAAATTGGGCTTTTTTTAGTTTTAGTATGTTCTAATGTACACTGGATACAGCTGATCAGATGGTCTTGTTGTTGGATTTCTGGCAACATGACTAACTGTGAACTGCAGGGTAACAGGCGTCAGTCTCCCACTCGCATACATCTTCAATGCAAGAAAAGGTTACCTGTCATTTCTGAAAACTCTAGGCAAATGTCTTTTGGGAAACCACATAGCCAGTGCAGACATCAGCACCCACAAGATGGCCAGTTCGTCCAGCATCTGTCCCAAAAAACTGAGTGTTGCGTGAAAGTAAACAGATCCGATACCTGCAAGATCACAAGGACAAGTGAATCACACCAGATATTTGAGCAATAAGGCTGTACATGTATATTCTGCTAGATAAATACCATGTTTCGTTTGATGCCTGTGCTCTACTAAGAATATCTTAAATCCCCTTTATCCCCACTATGCCACTGGGCGTTCTCGAATCCTTCGGGATTAGTAGAGTGGTCATATCTTAAATATCTCTGAACGAGGAAAGTAGGAAAAGTAGTTACTAGTACTTTGCCCAATGTGCCATATTTTCCGTCCAGGTATGGTGAGCCTTAATGGGAAGGGTGACCCTAGGTAGATCCTTATCAGTAGCGGAACCTAGCAGTAAGAAACCCAAAATGAGAACGTTTCTGGACAGTGAGGTATTTTAACCCTCCAGGAAGCCACGGGAAATGGTTGTACTCTCTAACATACAATGAAACAAACAATGGGTGAAATCAATAGGATCCTTCGCCTAATATGAACCAACATCAAGGAAAAGGGACATCATCATGACGATTTTCTGTAACTGAATATTGATATTTGTCAAAGCTCAAAAATGAAATGTTGAATTTGTGTGATTTACTGGCATGTCAATAAAGTAGAGTACATGCAAAGAATTCTCAATACACGGAACTCGTATTTAAACAAAATGAAAACAATTGTGTAGAAAGAATGCTACGGTTTGTAGTCCAGGATGTAAGTAAGAATGTTCCCGTAACATGTCGCAGTCCTTGGCACACGGCGTAAATGTTAGACGTCACAGTCTGTGTGTTCTATCAAAACGTCCTGTACTGGAAATAACACGAACTTACTTTGTTTTCCAATACGTATAAGATTTCGAATGACACTCACTGACACTTACCGACCACAACAAGCAGGGCCCATATTAAGTAAATCCCACTGTTGAAGTAGGTCGCGTACTGACGGAACAGGCACATGCATATGGGTGGTAACACAAAAAACAAAATGTTGCTGATCTATAATGAAAAAAAAAGGAAGAAAAAGTGGAAATGGGACATTTAAAACAAGGAAAGCAACACAAATTTCACATAATTTCGTATTTTTGTATTAAATGTAATAGTATGTACAGTATGCCATTTGATTTTAAATAAATAATTGGTTTTTAAGCACACAGTGGCTCTTAAAAGTGAATTGCTTTTTTTTGTGCAATTAGTGACCAGATATAAAATCTTAATGATTTCCCAATTTTATTATGTTCAAATTTGATTGCATCGAGTAGTTCCTACAATCCTAAAATATTTGGGGGTTATAGACCTTCTAATGGTTAACAAACTCTTACTAGTGTGACCAAATGGGTGCAAGGCTATTTTATTATTACTTAACCATCCATAGATTGTATGGCTTTATTTTAGCAACATTGTTGGCTGAAGAGTAGTCAGGAGATATTTTAGTTTATATGTAAACAGCATTTCTATGGCATAAGTGGGCTCCACACCTTGCGAAACATGTTCCAGAAAACTTTTTAACTGTACAGTTACACAGGTAGTTTTAAGTGATTCTATAACATTCAATAAAACAAAACATTTTTTAAAGGCGACGGGTTAACTTTAAAAATATTAACAAAATATAAACATGCCGGCAATAAGTGTATCCAATGGAGGATCAAAAATGTTATGTTACTCTTTGTGATAACCTGTCCTGCTCACATACCTCTTATAACCTGTATAATATGTTCTTGATTCGTCCCTGGATGTTAGTTAATATCCTACCAGCATTAATAAACTGTATAGCTACCATTGAAAAAATCCTATCATAATCTGTCAACGCTGTCGGATTGTGAGTCCAACTACTGGCCTAGAATTAATAAGAGTTGATCTGTAATTGAAAGGGCAGAGCTGCTTTAGAAGAATGACAGCCTACAGTGGATGCCTACACTATAATTGTCCTTATCGGTTCCCCAATCCTACTTGTCAAATATCTTTAAACTATACTGTCATTAAGTAACAACTACCTTGTGTTACTGGCCAAACAAGTCGCATCATTTATAGACATCTGGATCCACCCTCAATGAATCTGTCATTGTGAGACACCTATCAGACGAATCACTAAATGCATCTTAGAGCGCATACAATTATCCGGAATCTCTGAGATTCTTTAAAATACTACTGCTGCTGAAGGTGAAGATAGAAAACCTAAATAAAATGATATCTTCTGCGAAAAGGACAACCAACAGAGCAGAAGACATATACAGATGGATAACGTTTTTCTCACTCTCTTTATCATTCTTACCCAAATAAAAGAAAAGATCTAAAGTAGGAGAGATAATTTAGACTTTACAGACTGATAAAATGACATTAAAGAACTGGCTCTAGACAGATCACCATTGTGGAATCCTTTTGTGTGTTTCCTTTTCGCTATGATCCCACACACCAATTGAAAAAGGGATCATTAGAATTCAATACTGAAGAACCAGGGCTATCTTAACCTTAAAGGCTCCTGGAAATTGTCCCTTGGGCCCCCTCACCTGCGTAGTGTAAATGCCCCCCTCGACACATCTCCAGTGTTAGTTTGCTGAGTTAAGGAAGAGGAAACCATTGTGGGTCACCGGCTGCGGGAAAGGCCTACTGGGGATGACTTGCTAAGGACCCCATTGTTATTAAAGACGGCCCTTGCAGGAGCTGGGAAGATTTCCCTCACTGGAAAGACTTCTCTCCCATTACTGCATCTACCGATTGTCTGCAACATAGAGACCTTCATTCACCTGAATAATACAAGTAGTGATGAGCATTTGGAGTATGATGTTAAATAGAACCAAAGGAAACAGTTAAGGCCACTTTCTATTTTAATAACTGTGTCACATCCTCTAGAACAAAATAGAAATGAAAAAGGTTCAAGAGGGTAACGCGAGGAGGGTAAAGTTCCTGTTTATCCAGATTTATCTATAAGAAACACAACCATGAGCCTAGGCACTTTTGCTTAAGGGCAATGTTCAGAATGAAAGCCAAAACATTTTCAGTGGATAGGTCCTGGTATGAGGTTTTATACAAATGGATAATGGAGAAGGGATGGTGATAAAGAATGTGGATACAATCTGGTGGAAAAATGCTAAATTTGGAACATTTACCACACAGCTGATTACTGGAAAGCAGGGACTTTGCCCCAAAACTGGATATAAGCAGGACAGACTCCAGACTCTTGATATATTTTCCTTACTAATTATGTTATTATGGGAGTTTGTTTAAGTTCATCCAGACTACATTGTGCCTTGATTGGGTTTTAAATTGAATACAACATTATCGGAAAACGTCTAGCACTCTTGAAGGTGATTGTGTAACTCAAATGAAACAAAATAACGCCTAACTTTTATTAAAACATTAAAATGCCTTTCTCCTGACAACAACACACAATGAGGTCTGACAACATATTTTTATTCTTACCAATATGTCCATTGGGTAATATGTATTAAAGGTGCTTTACTGGCGGTGATATTATCATTACAAAGTGATGCTTTATTACATTGATTTGGGTAGGTATGTGCATGTGAGAATGATGGGAGTCCTTTCTGGTCTCAAGTATGTTGATGCCCAGTTAGAAGCACCATTTCAAGGCACTGGTATGGCAGGGCTAAGTATGTTCCTCCACTACAATAAGGTCAGCAGGGCCATTCACTACCAACAGTCACATGGGACCCATAGTCACAGATACTGGCAATTGCTGGGATGTAACACGAGGCACCAGCAGAGGGCAGACTAGCATTAGATCTGCATAGAACATGCTGCACTGAATAGAATTACTTCTACTAATGCAACAGATTGAAACAAAGTTATTTGTAAATACTTATATATAATATAAGCCACTGTTCGTACTTTTATTCTAGTCAATTACATTGTCTCCATCCAAATAAAACAGGTTATGCAGGTGCCAGTAACTGAATGAATCATCAGCTAGTCCTGTGTACAACAGAACCACTGTCATTACAATTATATTATGAGGTTTTCTTCTTAGAATTAGGTTGTCCACCTGTTTTTTTCCTTCTTACGAATGGTTGTTTATTGACATTATGTTTGCTGAACAATAAATATTCAATAAAAAAAACCTAAAACCTGTTTTATCTTCTATCCACAAAAATTTACCCCAGGACTACACAATACATTTCCATCTTGGAGCAAATGTACACAGCACTGGGAAATGCCTGATAAATCATATATAAATGTAAACAACAACCTAATTTATCAAGCTTCATCTTGAAGAAAGATAGGCAAACCTTACAAAGAGAGTAAATGAAAACAAATGAGTAAGTGAGTGATCATGACAGTGATACATATACAATAGACTTGTGATTTTCTAGAATAGTCAGAACATGCATGGTTAACTTTTCAATGAATATCTGTTTTTTTAATAATATACAGGCTATTTGTCACATTTCTCATTAATAGATTGTAGGCTGGCAGGTACAGGACTATCTTCCCCATGTATGCCAGTATATATTGTATATTGTCAGCTTTAATGTTATTGTCATTGTTCACTCTCCTCTTATTGTAATAGTGCTAAGGAATCTGCTGTATATTAATGTAATGGAAAGAAGTTACCAAACAGAATTACAATGGATAAGGACTAGTCTTCTAGCCAAGATCTCACAGAGTACTTGGAGGTATTGGGGTACTTTGCCCTTAATACCATCCTCTCCTAGCAGATTAATTCGAAGATAAACAGGATATGGTAGCTGAAGGCATCTCTTTTACATTGAGCAGAACAATTTGGCTCTGGTATAGCCATGAATGGTGTATTGGTTACTCAAGGAACTATTAATACATTCAATTTCCACAGATAGAACAGCATAGGAAGCAGGAGACAACAGCATGACTTGGATGATACAAACCGTATTGTAGAACTCAGCTATGGAGGGGACAATCTTGTAGTTGTCTTCACACCAGTCTACCTCTGAGCTCCCAGCTTGAAGATGATCCCATATCTTTAAAGAACCCATTGAAGATAGTAAGATGGTAAGCCTGACAAATGGGTAACTGCTGGTGGTCTAGGCAAATATCCCCACTTAGACACAACAGGTGTCAGATGCAGAGACAGACACAAGAAGAAGACAGCAGTGGACGCTTAGCCAAGTTGTTGATTGTCTAGTTGTGCTGTTGTTGGAGTCCTCCTTGTCCTGGGTTCACTGTAGGTCACTTAGCAAGTCTGGGCTCCAGCTGTTATGTGAGTAGACGCTGGAGTGCAGCCTTTTAACATACACTGGCAGTGGGTGGAGCTTGATGTCATGTGCGAGACACCAAAGATTGGAGAAGACAGTGGAGGTCTGGATGAGTCCTGCTGAAGCCTCCTGATTTGGTGTTCTTTGTCAATCAATAGAATGCTGGTGATCTGAGACCTATAGTACCCGGTGCTGGTAATGTCACTTGTCACCAGCCTACTAAGAGGACTCCATGGTGTTGAACATGGTCCTGACCTCCTTGATGAACATGATATATTAATATGGAGACGCTGCAGTAATTCCTGCGTGTAAATAAGCGTGGATCAGATGACAAGGCTGGCTGTCAGGGGTTCTGTGTGGGATAGGAGTGACAGCCTCTGCCTGGGCTGACAGGAGCAGCTGTGCTGTGCAGCTTCTTCTTTTGTGCCTGGTTGTTCCCTGCCATCTGGCTGATACCCTTGCTGCCTCTGCTATTAACCCTGTCCACACACTGGGTGAGATCCCTCCCTAGCATGGGCTCTGTGAGCTGTAACAATGTGCATGGCTGGGTGGCGCCTGGACCTTTTCCCTCCTCTCTGCTTTGCTCAGATCTGTGTAGTCTCCTCCTAGCAGACTCTGTTTACATCCTGAACTGGACGCAGAATCTCACCCACTTCTTTATTTGTTAACCGAGGAGGTCGGATTACAAGGCATGCCACTGAATCTGGATTCATTTGTCACATGTTTTGAGCCAAAGTGCTCTTATGAAGGCAACCTTTCCCCCGGCGTTCTGGATTTATTTTTTATATATACACACACACACATACAGTATAGACAAACACAATGCACTTAAGCTAATAACACAAACTATAATAATGTTTCATGTATATATTGAACACATCCATTAAATATTCACAGTGCTGGTGGAAAAGGTAATTGAACCCTAAGATTTAACAAACCTCCTTTGGCACTAATAACTTCAAACAAGCGCTTCTGGTAGCTGAGGATCAGACCCAGGGGTGTAACTAGAAGCCTCGGGGCCCCAGTGCGAGAATAGGTTAAGGCTCCCCCCGCCCCAACCCAATCTACCCCCTTCTCACACTATCTACCCCCTTCTCATTATCTACCCTCTCCCTACCCCCCTTCTCACTATGTACCCTCTCCCTACCCCCTTCTCATTATCTACCCTCTCCCTACCCCCCTTCTCACGATCTACCCTCTCCCTACCCCTTCTCACTATCTACCCTCTCCCTACCCCCTTCTCACTATCTACCCTCTCCCTACCCCTTCTCACAATCTACCCTCTCCCTACCCCCCTCCTCACTATCTATCCTCTCCCTACCCCCCTTCTCACTATCTACCCTCTCCCTACCCCCTTCTCACTATCTACCCTCTCCCTACCCCTTCTCACAATCTACCCTCTCCCTACCCCCCTCCTCACTATCTATCCTCTCCCTACCCCCCTTCTCACTATCTACCCTCTCCCTACCCCCCCTTCTCACTATCTACCCTCTCCCTACCCCCTTCTCATTATCTACACTCTCCCTACCCCCCTTCTCACGATCTACCCTCTCCCTACCCCCTTCTCACTATCTACCCTCTCCCTACCCCCTTCTCCCTATCTACCCTCTCCCTACCCCCCTTCTCACTATCTACCCTCTCCCTACCCCCCCCCTTCTCACTATCTACCCTCTCCCTACTCCCCTTCTCACTATCTACCCTTCCCCTACCCACCTTTGTAGGTCACTTACCGTGCAGTTCTGTGGTGGGGGCGCAAAGCCTCTGCCTCGCTGCTCTGCCACGGTGCGCACAGCTTTACTGCTGAGCGCTGGGGCAGCGCTGAGGCAGGCGGCGGCAGGGAGCAGAGGAGACAGAAGGGCGCCGAGTGGTTGCTGAAAACGACTAGCAGAACTCCATGGCCCGGTCACAGTCGCGACCCCTGCGACCCCGGTAGTTCCGCCACTGATCAGACCTGTATAATGTTCAGGAGGAATTGTAGACCATTCTTCCTTACAGCACTGATTGAGCTCAGCCATATGCCTAGGATGTCTGATATGAACGGCTCTCTTGAGGTCATTCCACAGCATCTCTAATGGGTTAAAGTCCGGTCCACTCCAAAAGGCAGATTTATTTTTTTTTGGAACTATTCTGTAGTAGATTTACTTTGATGTTTAGGGTCCTTGTCCTGCTACATTACACATATAAACATAGATTGTGTCAGTGGATAAGAACTATTTGGCACATTCAAACTGCCCAATATCTGAACACACAAATTCTACTGAGCATTAGCTGGCAGACCCTGACATTACCCTGTATGATAGACTATCGGATCAGTGCCAGAATGGGAATGAAAAGCAGCCCTGGTAATATTAAGAGCGCATGTGACCACACGCCACACCAGGGGTATAACTAGAAACCACTGAGCTCTGGGGCACTCAAACTTCACAAGCAACATGTCCCATAATGCCACCTTTACCCCTAAACAACTTGTCTGTGCTACTTTTCCACCCAAACAGCTTGTCTGTGCCATCTGTTCCCCCAAACATCTCACATGCCACACCAGGGGTTTAAGTAGAAACCACTGAGCTCTGGGGCACTCAAACTTCACAAGCAACATGTCCCATAATGCTACCGTTACCCCCAAACAACTTGTCTGTGCTACTTTTCCACCCAAACAGCTTGTCTGTGCCATCTGTTCCCCCAAACATCTCTGCCATCTTTCCGCTCAAAGCAGCTTGTCAGTGCCCCACGCAGCATGCAAAAAATAAAAATAAATTCATGTATGAAGAGTGGTAGAATGATCTTTTTGAATCAAGAAGTCTGTGTTCCATTAACATATACTTTTGTGTGTGATTTTGAAATCTGTGAGTGTTGTAAAAACTACACTCCCAGCATATTAAATTTTAAATTTGCAATCTGTGATATATGCAATATATAATTTGTGTTGGCAAACTAGATGAGAAAGAGGAAAGGTATGGTTAAACAAAGACATAGCAAAGTGTTGAAAAATGCATCAAACTTATCGGGAAATGGACAAAGCAATAGAAGAATCTGAGTGAAAAGAATGAAAGGATTTTGTAAGGGTATCTCATGCCAGCCACTCTGTGACATTACTGAGGTTAACTGAGGTTTCAGTGGAGTTACATCATAATCCCAATGGATAGAGACAAATGTTCAAAATTCAGGAAAAAACGGCTTGACTGAACAGAAATCCTGCATTTTAATTAAGTTTATTTAAAGAGGCAGTTTAATGTCACAAACACCCAAATTAAAGAAGAATGCATGTTAATGTACTCCACAAACACTTTAATATGCATTCTTCTAAATGAAAAAAAAATTGTGTGAAAATTCAAATGACTGTATATAAAATAAAAGACTTACCCGACCTTGAAGCTGCAGTTATGTTGCTGCAGTCGCCCTCCTGCTTTGTGGTCTGACGTACCGAGCCAGGGCTGAAGCTGACTGGGAGTAAGTATATCATCTGCAGGGAGATATGTTCAGCCACACACATCACCTACACAAAAGTAGTTGGGGCAGGAGAAGGGGCAAATTAATATGGGGCATTCTGCAGAATCCCCCATGCATTTGCAAAAGGAGCCCCATGAAAATGTAAATGGACCACACAAGTGCATATGATGGCTAAAGTGTCCCTTTAAGGGACAGTCTAATGTCTCTTACACCCCATCTAAAGAAGAACGCATATTAAACTACTATGTAAGTTTCAAAAATAAAAATAAAACACCTAATGTAGTAGCTGCAACCCTGCTGCAGAAGCTGCCACCCTTCTCCCCAGTCTGAGAAATCAATGGGGATGCTTTCTGCTGTCTGTGCATGAACGGACACATAACGAAAAGCAGTTTGACGGATGGGCCAAATGGTTCTTATCCACTGTCAAATTCTATGTTTTAATGCTTCTGTATTATCAAATTTCCAGGAAAAGTACACCAAGCCCAGCCTTGATTCATATGAGAGCTATTCTTCATATTTTGCATATCGTACTGGAACTTCTGGAACCAGAATCTCGGCAGAAGTCAGAATGTTATGCGTTGAGGGCTTCCACAAGCTAAGGTCTTGCGCTTAGTCTAAGATGAACTTTGAAGATTGATTTGTATAATATCATCATAGAGATTCTTTGGGAATATTTTGACTTAAAATGTACCTGGAGCACATACAGGACCACAACTTGCTGCCGCCTTCATACAATATTTCCACCGTCGGCTAGTTATGTGGTGCAGTTTGTGGCAGTGAAGTAGGCTGTACATTACATGTTTAATTTTATTAATAGTGTGCCAGAAGATTTGGTTTCACTATGAAAATTGGGGGGGGTGCAAATTAAAAATATGGTATATGGTAGCCTGGTTCTGAGCGGTCACTTGGCATTATGTACAGATAGGTCCCACACTTGCTCACTCACAACACATACACTAACATCTGATGCTACACAACACACATGAAGCTCTAGCTGTGTTGCAGAGAAAGACACTGATGTCCTCAACTGCATTTTGTGGTTAGGGACCCTAAATGTTTGCCTAAGGAGATAAGAGAAAACATCTCTCAGTAAAGACTGTTATTGGATGGAAAACATGAAAAGGAATGAGGGGAGTTGTAAAGAAGTGGTGAAGCGGGATCTGTGGTGGAGAAAACTGCATATTTGTCCCCAAACAACGTGTCCGTGCCCCCAAACAGCTTTTCTGTGCCATCTTTGTCCCCAAGCAGCTTGTCAGTGCCATTCTTTTCCCCCAGTTTGTCTGTACCATCTTTGCCATTAAACAGCTTATCAGAGCCCTAAAACAGCCTGTCTGTGCCATCATTGCCACCAAATAGCTGGTCGGTGCCCCCAAACAGCCTATTTGTTCCATCTGTGCCCCCAAGCGTGGTATCTTTCTGCCTGCCTCACTCACTCACTCCCTTACCCTTTCTCTCACCCAGGCCCGGACTGGCCACGGCAGGGCTGCATTGACTTAGGGGCTGATGGAGCTGCAGCTCCAGGCCCCTACCCTACCTACGGCCGCATTAACGCAGGGCATAAGGGGCACCTGCCCCTTAAGCCCGCCGCAACTGCGACCGGGTCCGCCACTCTAAGGGGCCGGGAAGTCCCCACCAAGGCCGACCTTACGGGTCTGCGGCCGCACAGGGTTTAAATTAAAACATCGGGGTTTTTTTAACTTTATTTAACATCCTCCATGTTAAATAAAGTGTTTTTTAACTTTATTTAACATGGAGGATGTTAAATAAAGTTGAAAAAAAACCCCGATGTTTTAATTTAAACCCTGTGCGGCCGCAAACCCCTAAGGCCGGCCCTGGTGGGGGCTTCCCGGCCCCTTAGAGCAGGACCGGCCTTTGGGGTGTGCGACCGCACAGGGCGTCACACTCTAGGGGGCGGTCCGCACCGGGTGCCGCTCATCAGGGGGTGCCAACTTGCGGCACCCGGCACCCCTCCAGAGACGGACAGTAATGTCCGCCGCTGGAGGAGCAGGCTCGCAAGGGAGCGGTATCGGAGGTCTTTAACAGACCTCCGGTTCCCTTGAGTGATTTTAAGCCGGGTTCAACCCGGCATAAAATCACTCAAGGGAGCCGGAGGTCTGCTAAAGACCTCCGATACCGCTCCCTTGTGATCCGCGCGGCAACAGCTGCTGTGCGCCGGGGTTTGTTGTTAGATCCCGGCGCACAACACTGAAGCCGCGCCCACCGGTGTCCGTGCCCTCTGAACCGGAAGAAGACAGAGAAGACAGAAGAACTGAAGAAGAGGAGCGAAGAGGAGGAAAAGGAGCTGTAAGGAGTAAAGAGGAAAGGTAGGAAAATATTCAGTAAGAGTGGATTAGTATATATGTGTGTGGATTGGTATATATGTGTGTGGATTGGTATATATGTGTGTGGATTGGTATATATGTGTGTGGATTGGTATATATGTGTGGATTAGTATATATGTGTGGATTGGTATATACGTGTGGATTGGTATATACGTGTGGATTGGTATATACGTGTGGATTGGTATATACGTGTGGATTGGTATATAGGTGTGGATTGGTATATAGGTGTGGATTGGTATATATGTGTGGATTGGTATATATGTGTGGATTGGTAAGTGTGTGAGAGTGATGGGTGTTATGCTGTACCATTTCCAATGTCTTTTTCATGATCTAATTATGCTCTAAAAGTACATCATAACTCCCATCACTCTATACTGTTCCATACAGTGGCAGAGCTGGGAGGCAGAGGCCTTGCACCCTCACCGCAGGACTCCTGAAAGGTAAGTGAACTTCAAAGAGGGAGAGGGTAGATAGTTAGGAGGGGGTATATAGGGAGAAGGGCGTGAGACGGGGGAAAGGGGGTAGATAGGGGGAAAGGGGGTAGATAGGGGAGAAGGGAGTGCGAAAAGGTAGATGGGGCAGAAGGGAGTGAGAAGGGGTAGATAGGGCAATCATACTCATGCCAAGTCTGCGAGTACATCCTGGAATCTGGGTATGCCTGGGCATGATAGGAATGTGATTGCTGTTAACAATCATATATATATACATATAATATTGTTTTTTAATTGTTTTGTCCTATTTTGGTGTGTTACTTACTTTAAATAAAAGGGGTTTTTTTATGGTGTGGGGAGGTCATATTCGGTTTCGGACAGGTAAATGCTGCATTTTCGGTTTCAGTCCAGAATTCGTTTCGGTGCATCCCTACTACTAAGCCAGACAATGAAGTGGTAGGCCTACACCACAACAATGTTTGGCGTAGTATGTAGTGATTGGGGTTATGCTGCACTATTGTCAATGTCTGGCTCAATGTATAGTGATAGGGATTACGCTGTACCACTGTCAATGTGTGCCTCAGTATATAGTGATAGGTGTTATGCTGTACCACCGTCATTGTCTGCCTCAGTATATAGTGGTAGGTGTTATGCTGTACCACCGTCAATTTCTGCCTCGGTATATAGTGATAAGTATTATGCTGTACCACCGTCAATGTCTGCCTCAGTATATAATGATAACAGTGAGAAGAGGCAGAGGTGGTAGATAGTGATACAGGGGGATAGATAGTGAGAAAGGGGAGTTTTGTTACAAGTTTTTATTCCTTTCTTTTTTTGGGATGGGGGGGCACCAGAGGAGTAGTCCGCACAGGGCGCCAGAACACCTAAGGCCGGCTCTGCCTTAGAGTGGCGGACCCGGTTGCAGTTGCGGCGGGCTTAAGGGGCTCTGCCTTAATGCGGCCATATAGGCCCAGTCAGTCCGGTCCTGACTGGGCCTATTTTAAGGTAGGAGCCTGGAGCTGCAGCTCCATCAGCCCCTAAGTCAATCCTGCCCTGCCACAGGCGCGGTCGCAGTTGCTGCTTGCTCTGGCAACAAGGTAAATAGGGTGAGGGAAGGGGCTGCAGTGAGAAGGGGCAGAGGGGGGTTAGGTAGTGAGAAAGGGGGAGAGGGGATAGATAGAGGCGGTACATATTGAGAAGTGGGGAAGGGGGTTACATAGTGAAAAGGGGGAACATAGTGAGAAGGGGCAGATAAGATGATGAGAGGGGGTAGTGTGAATGCGTATGAGAATGAATGAATAAATGTGTGGATGAATTGTGTGAATGCGTATGACAATTAATGAATTCATGTGTGGATGAATTGCTTGAATGATTTGTGAGACTGCATTAATGAATGTGTTAATGATTTGTGTGAATGATTAAATGCAAAGATGGTACATGAAGGGTGGGCTTTAACAATAAATAAATAAATAAATAAATATGGGCTGCTCAGGCTTAAATGCCCGGGCCTATTTTTTGTCCCAGTCCGGGCCTGCTCTCACCCCTCATACTCTTATTCTCAAAATCGGGCATAAACTGTATTAAGTAAGCAACATTAGCTTTTGTTTAAGATAATGTACTTACATATCTGTTTGATGACTCATTTACTTAATATTTTATTTTAGTTAAAGAAAAAAAATCAGGAAAGCTAAGAAAAATGACACACAAAAATAGCAGTTATGTAATAGCTACAGCTTTTCACAATTCATTGTTAAACACCTTAAAAAAACTATAAGGAAGATAATTTTGTCCTGTGTGTGATAAAAATACATCTGATAACCATAAAGAAATTAATGGAGGATTTACATTGTGTATTTTATAATATTTTTGTAGCTTGTAAGTTTGGTTTTAGGCAGCATTCTGTTCTGGAAAGCATTCTAAAGAATATCATGTCCAATGAAGACTGCAAAGGTACATACTGACTGTAAATGTTGTATGGTGATTGTGACAACTTATGCTTATACAACGTATGCTGATGAAATGTCACAGAAGAAATTCTGCGCAAATTGTTGCCACTATATAATAATAATATTAATATTAATAATATATACAGTCCTTAAATGCGGATTTTAATCCTCAATCAGGCCCTAGTTCTGGGTATATAAGGTCCACCATACACACTGAGATGGTTCTCTGTGTCAGAACGTAAACAAGATTTGGTGAGATCTAGAAACTTTTTCTTGAGAAAACAAAAATAAATCCGTCCTCTCCAAATCACAGAATAACTGTCCTTTCGGGAATCCGAGTGAATACAACATTCACCACTTTTGTGTGCTGAACACTATATGCTTTGACCCCATTGGATTGTCTTCAGAATCCGATATCTGCCCCAGCAACAAGTACATCATAAATAACCATTCATGCTAAAATGATCCAATGACATCAGAGATGACAACTGACACTTCAATGAGATGCACATAGAATGAAGTCTTTCTATTCACAACAAGGGAAACCCCATTCTCAATTGTTTATTACTAGTAGAGGACAATATCCCACTGAGCTAATGTGTTGAAGACAATCTTATGTAGTGACAAGAAGATACTTGAGGTTCCTTTGCACAATAATCGATTTAATAATTACATTTTTTTAAAATATCGTATGTCTCATCCCTAGATAGTATAATACAAATTTTTTGCTGTGGCATCTAATTTCCAGTTATATTCGGCTATACATTTGTTGGTAAATGATGAAAGTGAAGGTGCTTACCAGGATGGAAACACTGCCACGTTTTTGCATGATATAACGAACAGCATTTTATGGTTTACTTTAAAGTGTAAGAAACATCAGCGAATAAGTTTGGATATTAGGCTTTCTGTGGCAAGCAATTTCTGGCTTATTTTTTAGCCAGATTAGATTTCCTCCACTAATGTGCCTCATAGTGTTGAACAGCTCTAATGGAGTAATGTGTATAATAATAATGCTAATCAATAAAAAATTGTGTGTAGAAATAAGAATATTAATAATAACAATAATTGTAATAATAATACTAAACAATTAAAAACAATATTTGTGTATAGAAATAAAATAATAATAATTTCACCTACAAAGTGGGGTTTAGTGAATACACCCCAAGGTGTTAACTACATGTTTTAATTCACTCTGTGAAACCCTCCACTGGCTCCCAATTACCTTTAGAATTAAATTTAAAATCCTGGTACTGACATAACACTGCTCCTCCATACATTTCTGCCCTCATAAGCAAATACTCTCCTACTCGATCCCTATGTTCTTCCCGTTGGCTAAGGCTCTCCTCCTCACTTATCACCTCTTCCTTTTCCCATCTACAAGATTTCACTCGGCGTGCCCCATATCTTTGGAATCTACTCCCACCGAACCTTCAGCATTCACCCTCCCTCCCTACATTCAAGAAACATCTCAAAACCCACTTCTTCAGAGAAGCCGCACCATCTTAGCTGCTAGAACTTCCTTTTCATTGATACAATCACCACACTTCCTCTCACCCGTTCTCTGTGCCTTATGTTTGTCACCCCATTCCCTCAAGATTGTAAGCTTGCGAGCAGGGCCCTCTCCACCTAATTTATGAGTTTGTCTTAGTCTTTCAATTCTAGTCTTCTCATACCCCTTGCAAATATCTATTGTATTGTATTAACCGCTATATAAATAAAAGAGAATAATAATAATAGTTATGGCAAAGAGCCATAAAAAATAATGTTGTTTTAGTTTTCCCGGGTTCTGCATCTCTGGAATGCGGAGAATGGATTTGTAGGAAATGTCAGAGATGCTATCTAATAATTATCACATTCCGCATTCGTCTATATCGGCGTCAGTGTTCTATTCGAAATAACATTCATCAACTACATTTATGACCTCCGACCAGCCGATGGCGCTTACACACTGAGGGTATCTTACTGGTGACGTCACTACCGCCTTCCCCCCCTCCTCTCTATGTGAGCTCATCGCACGGAAGTTCGGCCTCTTTCCGGTGGGGGATCCGAGACTGACTGGTCTGCTGCCATGAAGGTGAGCCGGGACCAAACTAACTAAATCGTGCTCGGGAACTTTACCTTTCGGGAAATATCGGGCGCCTCCTGCAGAATGGACTATGCGGCAGGCGCTGAGCCTGTGCCCGCGGCCCTCCGGCGTCACGAAGGCCCCGGATGGAGTTGGATTGAGAGGACTCTGGTGTTGGGGCCGGGGGAGTGAGACATGGCGGCGGCCTGTACCACGTCCCCACTACTTTAGCGCGCAGCGGCATGGAGTTGAGCTTGCGTGCTGTCCAAGTGTCAGACTCTCCCTGTTACAGCAGGACAGGCCAGGGCGCCATGTCTCCGTCCGGGAGCAGTAAACTGTCTCATCTTCGCACACCGCTCGCTGCTAGCCTGATGTGTGTCAATGCTGCCTCTTGTTACCGGTAACGGAGCGTATTGTAACAGTGTTATACGAATGACGTATGTTTAATGCTTCTGTATAGCATGTGATTCTTTTACGTTATGTATTGCATCTTATGTTAAGTCTTCTGTGGCAGTGATCGTTTGGGTTTACTTTCAGGCTTTTATGCCGGCTTGTATAAGGCTATAGCACATGGCAATTATATGATGGGTATATATTGGGAAGTACTGCTTCAAGTAGACCTAAAGCAAGTTATGTTATAGCCTAACGTCTTCCTTTTGTGTCCTGCAGCTGAATATCTCTTTCCCAGCCACTGGCTGCCAGAAGCTCATTGAGGTTGATGATGAGCGCAAGCTGCGCACTTTCTATGAAAAACGTATGGCCACAGAGGTTGCCGCAGATCCTCTGGGTGATGAATGGAAGGTAAGTTGTTTAATGTATGGAGACGCACCATGTGTGCGTTCTGAACTGTGTGGCAACTCGACAATTAGGCTGGTTGGCTTCTTTTGGTGTTTAAATCATGGAACGCTGTTGCTTCTGTTTGACTAAGCTGTGGGATAATTGATTCATTTCTTTGCAGGGATACGTTGTCCGCATCAGCGGTGGAAACGACAAACAGGGCTTCCCAATGAAACAGGGAGTCCTCACCCACGGCCGTGTGCGTCTTCTCCTGAGCAAGGGCCACTCTTGCTACCGCCCCAGGAGGACTGGTGAACGCAAGCGCAAATCTGTCCGCGGCTGCATCGTTGATGCTAACCTGAGTGTCTTGAACTTGGTTATTGTCAGGAAAGGTAAAATGGGGCTTGATGCATAAGTGCTATTTAATCTCAGGGAATAGAAAATTCTTTATAAACTAATCAAATCTGAAGTGCTGGCAGAGACCTGGTCTGAGGAAATATGAACTTGAAAGAACTCTTGTCCTAAGTTTGGTGAAGCTCTGCTTCTCCTGTGACTGAGGAGAGTATCCCAAATACATAGTCTCGTTGGGGTATTTGAATAACGGACACTGTTCTAGGCAAGCATCTTCACTCTGTTTTACCTGTATTTTAGTGCATAGGGAAAATAAACATGGCTTTTGAGTTATTGAGTGTTAGGGATGGGCATTTAGCTGTAGGAAGGCTTGCGATATAATTGCACTCAACAATTGTTTGGTTCACCGTAATGTGCAGTTATTTAATTATACACTGATCTGATAATATCTCGGGATCTAATCCTATGGTTTTTTAGGTGAGAAGGACATTCCTGGTCTCACTGACAACACCGTTCCCCGTCGCCTGGGTCCCAAAAGGGCCAGCAGAATCCGCAAGCTGTTCAACCTGTCCAAAGAAGATGATGTGCGTCAGTATGTGGTGAGAAAGCCACTCGCCAAGGAAGGTAAGCTTGTGTTCTGATATGAGTTGCTCTGGGTGTATTTGGTTACCTTAAGTATTGACCAGATTATTTTATAACATGGTGAGACAAAATGCCATGCCCTTCATTCATCTTGGCACATTAATGATGCTAACATACCAGAAATGTAACTACAGGTTATAAAATTCTTAAATCTATTAATAAACTCAAAGTTTAATGTTTTAGTATGTTTAGTATTTAAGGCTTTATTTGATATTTATTACTAATATTGTTCCAGGAATCTTTATGTAGTTATTGAAATGCCTCATTTGTAGCAGGGTTAATACGTCTACCTTGTCTACTCGCTTTTTTTGGATCAAGCAATGATCTCTGCGGTCCAACAGCATTATCTAGATACTTGATATAAATGTGTGTAAAGTGTATGTTGGCTGATAGCCCTTGTGCTTGTCTGCAGGAAAGAAGGCCAGGACAAAGGCACCCAAGATCCAGCGTCTTGTGACCCCTAGAGTTCTGCAGCACAAGCGCAGACGTATTGCTCTGAAGAAGCAGCGCACTCAGAAGAACAAGGAGGAGGCATCCGAGTATGCCAAGCTGCTGGCAAAAAGGACAAAGGTATGATCTCTTGTGGTAGTAATACTTAATGATGCTGTTTCCCCTAAACACTGCAAATCTGTCGTATTCCTAAAGAAGCCAAAGAATTGTCAGTTTGTTTCTCTGAAAGTTTATTGTATAAAAACACTTCAGAAGGTTTTTCCGTTGTACCAGTGCCTGCTTTTTGAGTTGCGTGGCCAGTCTCCTGGAAATATGAGGCTGTTTAGGTTATTTCTGGGAAGAGGTTGGGCATTCAGCAGTACTAGGAAGGTTATAAGTTATCGGTACTAAATTCAGCAGGGCGAGCTGAACACCTTTTTAATTGCTTTGTATGTAATGTGTGCAGCTTGGCATATTCCTTCCTGTTCCCCTGAGAACTTTCTAGAAGAGCGTTTTGCTATAAGCTTCGTATCTGCTCTAAATGCACTTTCTATTGGAAAACCAATGAGTTTAACACCCTGACATGATATAGAATCACTTGGTGACAGCGGGCAAACAGTTTCTTTGCCTTTTGCTCCTTGTGGATTAGAAAAACAGTTTCTGGGGCTTAAAGTCTCTGTATTGAGCAAGCACGGCCACAAGTAGGCCCCTCTAATGGACCGATTGCCACACAAGATGATTCTCCTGCTTGATTGTCTTGAATCTAGGCAGTGCAAGAATGAGATTTCAGTAGAAATATGCTGTACACTTGACCTTGGTTTGCTGAAATTCTATACATTCAAATGCTATTGTTTACCTATCGCACTGTTGCACTTTATGAATGTGGTTGAAATAGAAGTGTGGCTTCTCAGGGTTAATGCTTTAGTCTGTTCAGATAGTTATTTATGTGCATAAAGGTAACTATTGGCTTCTTTATGTACCTGAAGGTCTCCCACTTCATTTGAATACATGAGTTCAGACCTCTTCTGTAATAGTGCATTTTATGTATATTTACATGCCTCATCTACCATATTGTTGTGCTACATGGTCATATGTATGGGTTATGCACCTTGAGAATAGTCTGGCAGTGTGGTTAACTTATTAGGTAGCAGTAAAACAAAAGGTACTTCTTTGTATCTAAGCTATTTATTCCCACCATTACCCATTACATTGTTCATATTCTCCCTCATATTGGCCGTTATCCTGTCTCTATTCCTTTGCTATCTTACTCTTCTTACACTGCTCATCTGGAAATTGCCACTCTAAATGAATTTTACTGAACACTCAGTGGCTAGCTGAAGCTTCTTACATCACTACGTGTAATCTCTATATTACGGCACTTTAATACATTGGTTTTATTTTTTGCTTTATAGGAAGCTAAGGAGAAGCGCCAGGAGCAGATTGCCAAGAGGCGTAGACTGTCTTCACTGAGGGCATCCACATCCAAATCTGAATCCAGCCAGAAGTAAATCCTCATGGTGTAACCAAATAAATCTTGTAAACTTAATGACACTTCTGTCTCCTTTTTGTTTGTCCCCTGGCTGTGTCTATTGAAACCAGGAAGTTTGTAAACTTATATATACGCAGTGCTTTCTGAAGTAGCAGACAAACGGCATGTATGCCAGCTAAACATTCTGCTACTATCATTGATTTTGGTTGGAGCTCAGTGAGACGTGTGCTGATTAACACTCCCAAACGAGAGAGGATTGTTTCCGAATGATTGCCTGCGCAGATCTGCATGCAGTAGATTGCACTGGGGGGATTTCTTTAAGTATCATTTAAGCAGGTAAAACCATTTTTGGTATGGTAACCTATAATACCAATATATGAAAGGCATTATGGAATGATGGATGAAATAATGTATGGGGCATTCAAAGCTATTAAGGCTACTGGGTGAAGGAGGAAATCGCCCCCTGAACATTGACACAGGATCTGTGCCGCAAAGCAGATTGAAGGACATTGGAGCGGCCCCGCTGCCTCAAGTTGCAGAAAGATGCTTCAAGGCGTTTGTCCGGGAGATATTTTCAACACAGAACGTTGTCAGTTCTAGGAATTCAATATTTAAACACACAAGAAAATAGAAATCACTCATGGAACAATAGAATACCAAATGGCTATATGAGTTAAATGAAATATCTTGTAATACAAGATAATCACTGGTGATAAATGATGTGGGAATTGGAAGAAACAAACAGCCTAGAAGCAGGATTGATAAATCTAAATTGGCTGCTTAGTGTAGCTGGAGGTTTTTGTGGCAACAAAAGCTCCCAGAACACAGATACGTTTTTGCAGTGGAAACTTGACATTTCAGCACGAACAGTCTTTGTTGGTGAGATTAGTCAGGTGTTATGATATATACATTTTATTCCTTATGTAATAGCCCAAGATATCCTCTGCTGTTGAACCATTCAAGGGTTAGTATGTAAATCCTGGTCTAACACCCACACACAGGGCTATGTCGTGTGAAGCATTTTGACTAAATTCTCATGGTAGCTGAATACAGATGCAAGTACTAAAAAATTAAAAGCATGCATTCTATTCAGCCCTTTACGTTTTTAGACGTGTACATTTATATATATATACTTACAAATATACCATTTATATCTAGCTCTGTAATTTCTTCCTTTACCTGTAGTAAGCTAAAAATTAAACACATTGTCAAAAAATCTATTTGTATAATAGAATGAATTCTCTGCACATTTCATATTTTTCATATTCAGGGGAGTACTTCCAAAAGGGGCAGAATTAGCCCCTATATTAACAGGCACGTGTTTTCACATGCACATTAGTCTGGGTTTCTAACCTAGTGCTGGCTGGAGCTTACACTGAGCTCTTTACTCAGGAGGGGCTTTTGAACTCTCACCTGATTAGATCAGCTCATGAGTTGAGAAGTCTTTCCTGATTGGCTGAGTTCATTTCTTTAACTAACTCCAGGACTGAGGCTGCAGCAAACAAAGTCCCACTGTGGGACTGTCCTGGGCAATCCAGGACCCTAGCAAGGGCTTCTCTTATAGCCCCCTATAATTGGTGGTCCAGTAGTACGGCTGCCAAGCTTTTATTTTTAGAAAGAAAACTCCCGGAGCGGGCTCTCCACGGCAGCCAGCCCCCATATTACTGTAATACTTGTACACCCTGGATGGTAGCCCTGCATTGGACACTGGTGGGTGTGCATGAAAGGAGTTGCTGGGCTAGATAACAGCTTTCTGGTCCCAATAACTAAGGTTCAGTAATAGGACTTATTGGCAGTTAAAAGAAGGCTTTAATCATTTTCAAAGCACTAATTTGACTTTGGGGAGCTTGGGTGGTACAGACCACGTATCGACAGCCTCTGCCCGAATGGCTGCTGTGTTGCATGGGTGCAAGGGCTTGGAAAATGCCATATAGATGGCACTACTGCCGCTTCCAAGTCCTACATCTCTCCTTTGCTTAGCTTTTTATGCTGCATCATCTCATATACTCTGACAAGATGTGCTTTTTGAAATTTTGAAATAGTTGTTTTAAGGGACAACTTGCCCCTAACCCTTGGGAGAGGGGGGCCAGCATGTACTCTGAGGTGCCCATAAGCCTTGCTCCTCTATCAGACTTCTGATCAGTGTTTCAACCTCCACATGTAATTTGTCACGTGTTTCAGAAAGACATGTATTTTCTGTATCCCAAAATTCGGTAGTTTTAGAATTCGTACGAATGCATGTCTAATAGGAGTTATACCATACCACCGTCATGCTCAGAATATAATGACAGGAGTTATGCAGTCTCACACTATTTAAGGGGAGATATGGTGCAGCATTATCTGGCTTGCTATATAATGATGGGAGTAATGCATACAACCATCACTTTATTGTCCCTAACATCCCATTAAGCTCATGCCAAACACTTGCTTAGGCCGGAGGGAAATTGCTTTAATATTTATGTTTAATGCTGCAATGGAACACAAGTTTTGGGTTGTTTTTTATTTTGAACAATGTCTCTTTAAGTACTCTTCTCTTTGTTGGTGAAGCCACCTGTAGGACATTCAACATTACCTATACCATTTGTGATAGGAGTTGCCTTGGTGAGTGACCTTTGGTCTGCGCTCATTTTGCATCATTCACTTACACACAAATTAAGAGTTTTTTATTTATTAATATATTTTGGATTCTGTAAGTAGACCACTGATTTATTACTTTTATTCTGAGTGCCATTTTTGCCATCATTCAGAGCTATATGCAGGCAATGCTTTTTAGGTCTGTTGCACACACTTAGTCCAGTTTAATCCTTTTACTTTTTTGCTTGTAGTTTTATTCTGGAGCTCAAACCTGAAGCTAGCACAGATTTATAGCATTCCAAATACCAAAGAACATAACATTTAACACTTTTCTTTTATACTTTTTTTATTTTCTTTACCCAAGAAACACATTAAGAGGTAATTTCTATATAGATCACTTTTCCACTTTTCTATACACGATTCTGATGACAAAACAGAAGTTTTGCAGTTCAAACGTACAAAACCATTTACTCTAACTAAAAGCATACAAAAAGAAAGATACAAAACAGATTGCATCCCACCTATTAAATACGAGTTTTAAACACTTTATATACATGGCATTGCCAATTTAGGCGTACAGTTCCGCCCTGAAAGCTGTGTAAACCTCTAGACTATCTTGATATTCAATCATCGCGTGTTTACAATATATACACGGATATCCACATGTATATATATATATACACACGCACGCATCACGTCATTTATTCAAGGCCAACTGCGGTGGGTTGAATAAGCTGTATGAATAAAGCATCCCTTCCGAGTTCCACAAGAAAGTGGTAGCCTTAGAGAAACCAGGAAAAAAAAAAAAAAGTCCAGAAAATGTGAAATGATTGTTTAAAGATCTTATATAGATATTAATGCAGATCTCACACTGCTGCAGCATTATTAATTAGGCCAGTAGGACAATTAACATTGCAAAATGCAATCACACAATTCAAGAACTGCTTGTCAGGTACAAGGGTTAGGTTCCTGATCATCCATATCCTACCCAATATAGCATTACACATAGCTAAAGACTGTCTTCTATAAAGACTAAGAAAGCAGCAGTATTTAGACTAATATTGTATAAAAAGCAGTAATTTTTCCCTTAGTGTCAGGTGTAATCTGTAGATATGAGCTTCTCTGTTTACCTTTACTGCAATCTGCTCTGATTGACTGCATACAAGCAGAAGCATCATATACGCTAAACACTTGGCAGGGGATCCCGTAGACCCACTAATATTCATGTCACCAGAGATCTTTTTTTTCCGGAGAACAGTAAAAATATACTAAAGAGTTATAGGCACAATGTGAATAAAGAAGGTTAACCAAAACAGTAACAAGTTCCCTTTAATGTCAGCTATTTGGATACATACAGAAAATGCATAAAATCAATGGGCCGCAACAAGACCTAAAAATCTTTTAATAGCCAGAAGACTTGTTAAAAAGACACCCCCATCAATACAATGGATTGACACACACACACATACATACAATGGACGGAAATGAATTATAAGAAACCCAGAAACAACTGTTTTGGATGTAAGGTTAAAAAAAAAAAAAAAAAAAAAAAAAAAAAAAAAAAAGAAGAAGATTGATGAAGTGTTATGCAAAACGTATAAGAACTCCAGGGTCATCATTTTTAAATAATTTTATATAAAAATACATTATATATAATCTTTCAGAACAGCAAATGAAGTAAAAGCCCAGCGAGCCAAGTACAGTTTGTGTCCAAAATAATAATAATAAAAAAGTTACGTGAATGGATATCTTTCAATGTTTGAACTCCTATTACCCACGGGAAGGCCACATGTGAATATCACATAGACCACCGTGGATGCATGCAGAAGCCATCCTGTTAGCTGCTGGTACATATTCTGCCCAAAGTAAACCTTCACAAAGTCTATCTTATCGCCTTCGCTTCCTCACGACCTCTGTCCAACATCTCTGTGACAAAAGCAGCTGTAACTTACACGCTAGCACAGACTTTATGAATAAGCGGTCAGATTGTTCTTCAATCAGAATGAATACAATGTCAGTAGACCTCTTCTGTACAGTCTAGCGGGATTGTAAACAAAGACACAAAGCTGGACAAAAAATGTGCCAGTTAAGTTCTCTGGCACACAACGAGCTAAAATCAAAGTAGCCGTGTCAGTAAAAACAGTTATTTAATAAGACTGGACAAGCAACGCCAAAGGCATAAGCTGAGGACAGCAATTGTATATATATTTCTGTAACAATGCAGCTTTGTGAAAGCAGATCCTAAATAGAAAATATATATTTTACAGGTGATTTCTTAAAACAAAGAAAACTATAGAGTCATAGAGTAAATGGTGCGTTGTCAGTGTAATAAAAGAACGGTAAGGCACGAATGGCTGTTTAATTTGTCAGGAGGGCAAGTTATGTATAAAGTCCATCAAAGGTCAAGTATCATTGCGCACATTATCCAATGTAAAACCAATCAATTATCTGATTACGTTTCTATGCTAAATGTGCCACTTTTGACTAATTATTGGTGAAATGTAATTTGGAAGCATTAAGTCCAGCTGAGAAAAAGACCACATCTGAAAGATCTTGTCCTGATGGAACCTCAACAATAAGCAACAAGTAATGCTTAATTATAATTCTGCTGCTGTTAATATGGAGCTTCATCCCTGTTATATTATAAAAAAGGTCACGTGTAGCTGAGGAAAGCAGACATACCAGTGACTTTTGAGAAGGTCTGCAATATATTACACATGTAGGAGGTACATGGCTTTAGGTAAATCCCTTGGCAGATATTCCCTTCATGTTGTACCACACATAGATGGGTCAAACCCAGAATGTGAATTCAACAGGTTCCCTCAGGCACTTTAGGAACGAGTATAGTAAATAAATACAATATAAGGCGCCCTGAGTCTTGCTAATAGCGAGTATCTAGTTCAGCCTGTGAGCTGTTCACGCACTATAAAGCTATGAGCGGATCTACACGGCATCTATCCTGACAGCCAAGGCCACTAGAGAGCCAAGTCAAATAGGGATCAGATACTGTTTGAGATCTTGAAAAGGAGGTTGGATTATCTATTCAATTCTAAATTCATTTACCAAGTTTGCAAGTTGTTACGATTACATTTCAGCTGTGCACAGGACAACAGACTGTCTACATAGCTACAGTGACTTAGTCTAAATTGTTTTGGTTTTTAAAGACTACTACACATGCAGCTCCATAGAGTACATGCCACATAATTGCAGTCGCCATAAGCAACAGAAAACTATACATAAAGCCAACATAAAACCAGGCGTAAAGAATGAATAATGTAGTGTACAATCACAGAATGTTTAAGGCACACTCGAACCCTGTTATTGCCGATATCTGTCATATGTACAAATGCAATGCGATGTGCAACGAATGAGGGCTCTCGGGAGTACTTTCTGACTTATGTACCCAGTGATGATCTTAAGAAGGCACCATGATTATCAGTTACCTTCCACAAAATAAGGCACAACACAGATATGGAATATTAATGTGCAAATAACGCTGCAGGAGTTACACATGTTTTGAAGCGTAGTCCTGTCACCATGGCAACCCCTGGAATGCCCAATCAGCGAGTACATTCTATTGCTTGCTATGGTGAGAAGTCTACTTTTTATACTTTGTATCGCAATCACTTTTTTTTTTTTGCACATACAGAATATTTCAACTGTCAATTGTTTCAGCTGGGGAACAAAATCACCTATAAATCACAATTATTTGAACTGCAACATTTCAATAGAAAATAGTAGTGCTAGTAAATATGTATGAATTCACAAACTATAAAGGTAGGTAATGGCACTGGTTGACTGACCATACCAGTAGCTCAATGCCAACAGAAGTCCCCAATTATTCAGTAGCTTGGCCGGTGAACCAGAGTTAGGATGCAGCTTAATGTGTGGATGAAAACCCACTACTTGTGATACATTGTAAGTTAGAATCATTTTTCCACTAAAGAGATTGTCAGATAATGTCTGGGGTCTTATTGTAAAGGGAGTTCGCCATCTATTCACTATCTACAGGGCAGCAAAGCTGTTTCCAGCAGTTTGTCAAAGAACAAGTATATGTCACAGCAATAAATGTAAATACAAGGGGTAACAAGAATGATTACAGGAGCTGTAGAGTGCGTCCAGCATCTATTTCATACCCACGTACTGGGTTATCTAGAAGAATGTTTTTGTGTTATTATTTCTTTGTATTGATGTGAGCATCAAATGTAAAAAAAAAAAATAATAAAAGGCCACATTAGTAGACTCGCATTTACAAAATAGGGGTGCATTTACAAAAAGGGCCTGTCGTATTAGGCCCTTTTCAGAAGATCCCAAATGCTTCCTTGCCCATATGTCACAAAAGTGAGAATGAGGATATGGTAAGCATGTCCAAGTGGGCAGGGTGCATGTTCTTTGTCTTTAAGGTATCCTCCTCCTGCTCCTCACTTGTGCAATAACATGAAACTAAAATAAGACTCTGCTTGTGGCCTTACAGTTGAAAGCGCTTTGGATCTTAGGATTTCAAGGGAGCAAAGTTCAGTTCTAGGTATATAATTTCTCTCAAATCACAGGGGCCCCAAATTTACTCCTGCAGCTCTCCATGCTTTTGTTTGGGGGTATATCGATTTTCTTCATTTTGTGAAAGAGCTCAATTGGAAGTTTTTCATATGCAAGTCTGTATTCACTGTCAAAGGCCTCTGCAATATGAAGACAATAAATGCATTAGTATTAGAACTGTGTGCACACAATATTAAACAATTCAAAACTTCATGCCACAGAAGCATTGGTGCATAAGTCCAATATCTTTACACATGTATTGTTGCCGGGTTTGCTTGTGACTTATTTTTTTAAATCTAAAAATATTTTACTGGATTTACACAGCACTTTCCCTCTATCTGCTATGAAAAAATAGCATATAGTAATACAGGGGCGTCCAACATGCGGCCCGCGGGCAACCGATCTTACGCGAGCCGCACCTCAAGCCCTGCTACTTACTTGTGGGAGGGTTTTCTGGACTGCACAGAGGAAGCGGAGTTCACGTGACCTCCTACTTCCTCTGTGCTTTAGCAGAGAAGGCAGAGGGAGGCCGCGCCCCCTGCTGAAGTCTGTGAGCGGCATCGAGGAGCTGCAGTGCAGGTAAGGGGGTGGGGGTGGGGGTGGGGGTGGGGAGGGTGTTTGAATGAGTGTGTGTGATTGAGGGAATGAATCTGTGAATGAATGATATGAATAAATGAGTGTGTGTGTGTGTGATAGCATGGATGTGTAAGTGCTGGAACCTAGGCATGATGGGACTGTGATTGCTGTTAGCAATCACACTCCTATCATGCCAAGTCAGCCAGTACATGCTGAAACCTGGCTAGCTGCCCCCCTTGTGTATTGATATTGCCAGCAGTATGGGGTCTGCACATCACTTACAGCCACCCTGTACCAGCGTGTATTGGCTGACTTGGCATGATAGGAGTGTGATTGCTAACAGCAATCACAGCGAGCACAGTCCCATCATGCCTAGGTACCAGCATTTACTGGTTGCCTGGGTATGATAGGAGTGTGATTGCTGTTAGCAATCACACTCCTATCATGCCAAGTCATATTGCTAATTTTGTCCAATTGTGTGTTACCTACTTTTATTAAACATGTGAGTTTTTATTATTATTTTTAAAGGTGGCGGTCATTTTCGGTTTTGGCTAAGTGAACCCTGAATGTTTTGGTCCAGAATTTTCATTTTAGTTCATCCCTAGAATAAATCTAGGGAATCCTGAATTTGTAGTCGCAAAACTTTCAAGGCCCAGAAATCAGTGAGAGGAAGAGTAAAGGTTTTGTGTCATTTTACTTTATTTTAATCTGCATATTTTATTAAAGGCCATATTTTTTGTCACAGTGAAAAATGAGTGCGGCCCGCGCACGTATACAATTCTGATGAAGTGGCCCACTGCAGAAAAAACTTGGACACCCCTGTAGTAATAGCTGCTATTAAGTTATAATAGTCAGTCAATTTTAATTGGTAGCCATGCCCTTTTGTCTTAATTCTTGTTGAAACAAGAATTTACTGAATAGTATTTTATTAATATCCATGAACGCTGCTAGGCACCTAGATTGTAGGTGCCTACTAACATCTGAACAGCATACAGTGTCCTCCTTCCTTGTTTCATATATTTATTATACACATTTAAGCGTTTCAGATCATCCATTTCAGTTAATCAAAACCTATATCACCCATGTCAAAAAGTAATTGCCCCCTAAGCCTAATAACCGGTTATGGCACCCTTGGCAGCAATAACTGTAACCACATTTTACATCGCTGTGGTGAAATTTTGTCAGAGTTGTTTTAATTCAGCCATATTAGAGGGTTATTGAAGGTGATGACACAGCATCTCAATCAGATTCAAGTCGGGGTTTTAAGTCAGATGTGGACTTGCGTGAGCTTTATGTCCTGTACTGAAGGCCGGGCATTCTCCTTCACAATTTTCTGGTAGAGGGCAGAATTCATGGTTCCATCAATTATGGCAATTCTCCTAGGTCCTGAAGCAGCCCCAGATCATCACACTACCACCACTGTGTTTGACTGTTGGTATGACGTTCTTATTGTGGAATGCTGTGTTAGGTTTATGCCAGATGTAATGGGACCTAGGTCTTTTTTTGCTTTGCAACTCTCCCATGCCTGTCATTTTTGCACAGTCTCTTTCTTATTGTGGAATCGTGAACTCTGACCATAACCGAGGCAAGTGAGGCCTGCAGTTCTTTCCATGTTAGTCTGGGTTCCTCGTGACCTCCTGGATGAGTCGTAGATGTGTGTTTGGAGGAATTTTGATCGGCCACCCTTGGAAAGTTTTGGAGTAACAGAGTTTTTGCTGGAGCTCCAGAGCCTTAGACATCGTTTTTTAAACCCTTTCAGACTTAAAGATGTCAATGACTGTTTCTCATCTGTTCTTGAATTTCTTTAGATCGAGGCAGCTTTTTGAGACAGGTTCTATTTAATCGATATTTAGATTCAACAGGACTTGTAGTGGGCATGCCTGGGTGTGTCTAGTGAATTCTAACCCAATTTTCAATTACATTTGGTTAGTTAGTTGATTTGGTAACAGAGGTGGCATTTACTTTTCCACATAGGGCCAGGTAGGGTTGGATAGCTTCTTTACTGCATTTTGCATTTTACTCCGATTAACTTTGTCTATTAAAATTAGTTTGATGATCTGAAACACTTAAATGTGTGACAAATATGCAAAAAAAAAAAAAAAAAAAAAACTCGGCAAGGGGCCAATACCTTTTCACAGCACTGTAGCATTTCATGTGCAAGGGGAAGCTAAGGGAACTTATAATTATAATTTATTGTGGACCGTAAACAAAATAAAAATCTAAACTTCAGCTTACCAATGTCGATATATTCTCTTCCAAGAGCAACCAAAGAAAGGTATAATATTTCTCTGTACAAGCTTCTGTGGGATACAAAAAGTCATCTATTAACCATTAGGACTAAAATGTTTTTAATTATGCTACAAAAGGCATTCATATGATATATTAAGTGCTGATTAAAGGGAAAAAGAAGAAAATGAGCTCCAGGGTGTGTTTCCAAGCCTCACCTTTGCCGTTTGGCTGCTGTATTATATTTCAGCAGGAGAAGGCTGATCGGTCTCAGGACATCATTGTGCTGGATGCTGAGAGTGATGCTTTCCAGTAATTCATTCGTGGCTTGGAGGTCAGGCTGCAGAGAAGAGGTTGTCTTCTTGGCTGCTTCTTTAAATTAAACACAAATATTTATTTATATATATATTTATAACATGACCCCTTAGTTTTGTTTTGTACTCTTCGTGACAATGGCTGTTTTAACAGTTCTGCGGTGTTCGTGCTGTAATTTACTTCTCTTTTAGTGAACCCACACAAGTTATATATTGATTATTTTTCTGGGCAAGAAAAACTTTTTCTGTTTGAAAACTAGACACCCCAGTGTATTTCCAATGCTAGTATTTCAACTCTTTCCGCGCACTAATTCTACCACCAGCCTTTGTGGAAGTAATTTCTTTCTACAGCCGTTTAAAATTGTGATGCATCTGTACACTAAAAAGGGTAACATTTGAAAACCCCTAAAGAAAATCTTAGTGTCTAGATATCGCTTGTGTCATAAATATATAGATTTATTTTGGGAACTTCATAACAACAAGTTAAAAAACAAAATATACCTAGATTTCTCCACTTGATATAAAGTGCCTCTCCTGGGTCTTGATGTAGGTGGACATTATCCCATAGCAGCTGGACATAGACAAGCTTGCTGTCCTGGGACAGGGATGACTGGGGGAGCTGCAGATAACAGAGAATATTATCCAAAACTGGAAAGAAACCTCTGGTTGGTGAGACATAAATGTCACCATTTAACCTACATAGGCTTTAACATGATCAGGAATTAAAATCCTCACCTGCACTCCGCCATTGCAGTGTTCTGAAGAGAGGATGAGACCAGGCAAATTGCTGGGTAGGTCCATGCGCCTGAAGTACCACACTAAATTCCAGTAGATAATTGGATGTTGGTTGATAAAGGTGGATGTATGGATAACCTGGTCTCCATCGTTTTCCAGCAGAGACTCCAGCTCTTTACGCAACACAAGTGGGCTAAGGTAGGGCACTGAGACAGGAGGGGGATTCTGCCTCTTTTGCAATGGATCCTAGACAACAGAGATTGGTTAAGCACTATGCACTCTTCATACACAAAAATATGAGCTTGGACTTAACGTATCACCATATGGGACTGTGCTTCTATGTATCACAATGCATACTACAGATCAATTACTATGACAATGGAGAAATCCAGATTACAAAACTAGGAAGAAACAAGATAGGTGACAAAGATTTTAATAGAGGTTATTTGCCATGAGCTGGAATATATCTTCCGCTTATAACTGAAGTCTTACAACTGTCTCCTTTCTAGCCAATGTCAATTATATGTCACTCAAGTAAGTGATCAATTATCCTTTCCTGAGGATAAAGGCCTCTGAAGACGACCAGTTGATAGCATCTTCAAGCACTTACAACTTCCTGCAGGCTATTTGGAAGGCTAACAGTGGACACTCCATGAGACGGCCTCTGTGACAGGTCGATATTCTGCAGAGGTCCTCCCACACTGTGACTTCTGGTCAATGAAGCAACTTTCTTTGGTGTAGTGCCCGTTTCAGAATGTGTTGCATTTGCCTGTAAAGCCTCCGTAACCTGTACTGTACTGGAACTGAAAAACAAGGAGTGCATCTCAAAAAATATGCTTGTCACAAGAACTGTATGGTTTGTCATCTCAATACACCTCTTTGCTTTAAGCAGCTAATCAGTGGCAATAAACGCTGGACCACGAAGGTAGCTGCAGAGCCAGTGACACTGCACAAGTTAAGTGTTTGAAAACCCAGCATATGTGTATGTATATGGCCTATTGCCAACATACAACTACTGTTACTATTCTCTCTTACATACACACACACACACATATATATATATATATATATATATATATATATATATATATATATACACACACACACACATATACACAGTACATGTATCATCTGAACACCACTAAATTATAGTAATTTTACTTGCTTTAAACCAAGTGCATAAATGTTATATGTTGCACTATAGGGAAAATACCAATTTAGAAATGTAGACATGTAGGTAAGGGGGAGCGTGAGGAGAGGGAGCATGATTAGTGGACCTCTCACATACCCCTGTTCAGAGGCTGTGCTTCCTGCCACTGTAGCCTGAAGTGGGTCAGGGGGATTTACGCTCATTAGGTCACCGTCTGCAGGGCTTGATGCAATTTTATGCTCTGCATTCTCCGCTGACTGGACATTGGTACTTTGAAGGCTGTCTCCAGAATTACTTGGCTTGAGAAAGAAACTATAAAAGGTAAAAAGGATCAAATGTCAGACTGCCTCACATGACAACAAGAAGGTTGTAACAAACCAGAGAACAATGCACAAAAACAATGCTAAAACCTTTCCGTCTTTTTTTTTGACCCCATAGTCCTAATTAATATTCCATTTAAATAAATAAAAAAAAATACAACATACATTGATTTCAGTAACAGTTCACAAACCTTGCAGAGCCACGGAAATCTTTAAATTCAATGTACAGAAAGGGCAAGAAGGTGGCTTTACAGAAAGGACAAGTGGTGTTGAGGTTAGAATCATCAGCAGTCCATCCTGCCATGATTTCCTCATCATAAACGAGTGCATCACAAGCTCGGCATTGAGAGCAGCTGGATATGAGGACCTAGGAAAAAGAAAAATGCGAAAATAGGACAGTTACAGAGTAGCTAGAAAAAATAAGAGCTTTACTAGAGTCGTGACCAGGGCCGGCCCAAGGCAAAATGCCGCCCCCCCCCCATCTACCCTTCCTCTCCCTCCGTCCCTGCCGCCCCCCCCCCCTTCCATTACAAGCCGGCACCGAGACTGAACAGGGAGACTCGCCGCAGAGGAGAGCGGGTACTGACCACTCGGCACCCCTTTTGCCGCCCCAAAAAAGGCTTGGGGCGGCAAAGTGCCGCCCCTTCAAAAGTGCCGCCTGGAGCGGTTGCCCCGCCATTGTCGGGCCGGAACATCTCTGTTCTTTAAATCTATACTTAAATGTTCAGTCAAGCATACACTAGCTTAACCAACAGGTTCGCAACATTATCCAACAGCACATGAGAGCGAGAAGTGGCAGTGACAAAGCAGAGATCTCTGTCAAAGGGGCACATACATCTGATTCCAAAGCCCCTGTTCCTAAATGTAAGCAAGAGCAAGGGATGCATCTAAAAATGTTGTAAGCCGGCAGCAGACTCAGAGAGCTGAATCAATGTCCATATTTACCTCCATAGCACAATTCTGAAAGATACTGGAGAGGCTGGTGTTCTGAGAAGATGCCTGTTCCGATTTCTCACGTTCCAAGCCCCGTGTGCTTTTCCCAGGAACAGCTTCATCTTAAGGAGACACAAAAGAGTTTTGCGTACCTCATATACCAACGAAATGTTTCAAGAGGGCGAGCATATTCTCATAATGTTTGGGTTGGGGGTTCTTTCAGTTAATTTATTTGGATCCACTTCTTATCTAATGCTAGCCTCATTCATAAGCCTGCAAAACTATGATCCTTTCCATAAAGCAAGGAATAAAATATTTTTCAGATCTAACACGTGTTTTCTGTAGGACTCCAATCTAAAGATAGAACAAAGGGTCTTGACAGCAGGCCCAACATCAGAACTCTCAGGATGCAGGACAGACTTAAAGCCTGGGCCCCTTTGCCCTAACATCAACCCGCCCCATGCCCATCACATTTTCCCAGCTAGGTTTAGTGGTATTTTCTCCCCCTCATAACCAACATGCGTCCATACTAACAAGCAAACTCAACACCATACACTTACATTCAGACACTCGTTCTCCTGCTCCCCTCTTATCTCCCAGGCCCCACTAACCCTAAGCTCACTCCCGACAAAATCATACGCCGACATTCACCAACATACGCACTGATACACTCTTGCTAACAATTACATACACTTTTACCCATTTTAACATATGTGGACACTATACATACGCACAAACACACACACGGCCCTGTCAGTGCACGTCTAACAGGTGAGTCCAAGTGGTTCACAGTTAGAAAGAGTATTGAATCTTAGGACCTTTCATATCAAGTCTACCAGAATGCTAGGAAAGAATATAAGAATAAGATCCCTGGGAAACAATTTGGCTGGTCGCTGTTGCAGGAGTAATCTTAATACAGAAAGCTGGACTGTCAATCCATACTTAAGTCCTTTTCAGACATTCTTGGAATAGGAGCAGTATATCAGTTGCTTAATATTAGCTATGCAGAAACTCCTAATGAAAAATCATTACACAAGTTGTCTAGCAAAAAACGAAGGGTTTCACAGATGAGCTACTTACTATTTAAATAACTATGCACACTGGCGTCCCCACTGCTGCTGCTAAGGCTGGTGTCACTTTGTGTAAGATCACTAGCAGGTCCTTGAAGGCTCATCTTAGAATTCACACTTTCACCGTGTTCTTCAACATTTGAGGAAAATTCAGACCGACCTCCAACTTCATCCTACAACGCAAGCACCAAAGAGAACAAAAGACACACAAACTAATTTAGCTAATACTTTGTATAAAAGCTTTATGGAGGTCAGTAAAAACTGTAGCAAGTAAAGCTTTGTAAAATGTAAAAGATATTTTAGCTAGGGCTGTGAACGATTCACATCGATTGTAACAACCGATGTGAAACGTTCGCAGCCCTAGCTAAAATATCTGGCAAAAGTTCTGGCAGTTTTTGCAATACAAGTCTCTGGTGACTTTTCACACTCAACTTATATAATGTTTGAACAGAAACTATGTAAAAAAAAAAAATATGTATATAGGCAGTGAATGAGCTGACAGCAAGGACTGAATATATTAATTTTAAAATTTCAGTGGATAATTTACTTTTTTCTTAGAATAATGTAGCAAGTATTCATATTTACACGTTCCAGTATGTGGAATATGATTAACATAAAGGGGATTTAGCATGACCACTTAATACTTGCCTCTTCATCAGAATAACTGTAGGCCGATGAAACTGCCCCCCACATCTTACTGGCAACATTGGCTGCCTGCTTCATGCCAGACTTCAGGACATCCATTTTTGGCCCAGTCAGGAGACTGTCCAGCTTAAGACCAGGAAAAGAGTTTACTACAGAACCCAAAGAGCCATGCTGCGACGATCGGACAAGGGCAGTCAGTGACAGCGACCGCTCCTTCTGGTTGTGTAAGTGGTGCTTCGGACTGGAAGTAAAAGTCTTAGACCTTGAGACAGCGTTTTTCTGGTTCTCACTCTGCAGGTCATCTGGAGGAATCGTGTCTGCCGGGAGGCTGGAACGTCTCTCTGGACCACCAGTGGTCTGCTTATCAGTTACCTTGACTAACTCTGCGCTTCCAAGTTCCATGCTGGAGGATTTGCTGCCCAGTGGGCTTTTTAAGTTCATATAACTTTCAATCTCATCCGCTAGGTTGCGAGCCACAACAGGTGAAATGATCTTTTCCTCTGGAGGAGGTGGACTGCTCTCTACAATCTGTGAAGCCAGAAGGGACAGTGGATCAAGACCCGTTTCAACTCCCTCCCTCTCTGCAGTTTTGATGAGACCATGGAAGCTGTTCCTCTTGCTTGGTTCCTCCAGATGAGGTGACTTAACAGGCAATCTTTTCTCCACTGTGCCTTGTACAGTCTCTTGTGTCCCTACAATGCTTTCTTCTTTAACAGTGTCTAGCTGATCCGGGAACTCCTGTTTTTTGTTCCCTGATGCAGGTTCCAGGGCTGGCTTAGCTGCAGCTTCATTTACATCAAGTTTCCTCTCAACTACCTGGCTATCAACAACATCAAAGCTAAATTCTTTCTTTCCTTGCGGAGGCGGTGGTGTTTTTGAGAGTGCCGCGGTGAGGATCTTGGCATCAGCTCCCATTTTCATGGCCATCTCATTGGTAGCCAAGTCAAGGCTGCCTTTCTTAAGGAGCATACCTGCACGACTCTCAGAACTGAAGCTGCAGCTTCGCTCAGAAAAGACCTTCTGTCTCTTCTGAGTTCTCTCTCCAGACTTCTTACTTTGAACTTCATTAGAAAAGACTACATCCTCAACATCAATAATGAGCGGTAATGGCCCACTTCCTGTAAACAAAGAAATCTAGCATATTTACCTCATCCAATACAACAAAACATGCATGGTTTGCCACAGTACAAAATGCACAGATATCAATAAAATTCTTAAAACAAAAATTGTTGTGTTGACAAAATTTGTCACCTTTGATATAGACTTAGATTTACAAGAGCAATACCATCTTCTTGTTCTGGGTCCAGTGTTTTCCATGTTAATTTTGTATACTATTGATTTTAATGTTGTTAAGTCTCTCACATTGTAACCATGCTATTAAATCTGCTGGCGTTCTATAAATAAAAATACTAAAAAGGCTGACAGGCCTTAACAAATGGTGTTCATACAATGGCACGATGTTCCACCTGTTCTATATGAGAAAAAGCCTAATGTAAAGTAGATACAACAAAAGATAAGGCATTTCAGAGCATTAAAGTTTCATTAAAGGCTAACACAACCCAACACCTTTGTTCATAAAATAACAAGCCGTAGCTAGAACAGACATCACAAAATTCAAAACCAAATCTGTTAACATACATCATATAAGACAAGCACATTGTGTCCCGCCAAAATTCAAGGGTGGCCTCTTTAGCTATATGCTATATCAATAAAAAAAAATAAGCAGATTAAAAATACACCACTACTATAATTATGAAAAGCTTGCTCATTCTAAATACATTTCTTTTTAACGTGATTTCCAAAAGGCCATGTTGGAAAGTTTCACCCTTGTGATGGCTACCCTAGCTGAAGGTACCTTAGATGATGAGTCCCTAAGGGAGGGGGATTTGGATGGAAAAAAACACTCTAGTAACCTTGCAAATAACTCACCACTGCTGTTCTTCCTCCCACTGTTGTCAAAGATGCCAGAGGGAACTTTAACAATGCTGCTGCCGCATGGAGAGTATTCTGGTGGGTTTGATGTTTCAGAGAGAGACAACAATCTTTCTTCATGGTTCTCTATGTTGGTTACTGCGACCCCCACTACAAAATGAACATATAAATCAATCAACAGTATGGCAACAATAGAATATGCTCTCCTAAACATTCCTGTTCACAAATGTCAAAGTATTGCCCTTTTTATTGTTCTCATTTATTTAAATAGCATATCAGGTGTAAAGGAAAATGGATACACCTATATTGGTCCAAGGGAAGATGGAGTCTATCGTGAAAAGTAATTCCTCTTATTGGGCCAACACAGAAAAAAGTACAAGACACTAAGTATCCAGGACCTCAGAGGTCATAAAGCTGCTTTTTTACGTGTTGGGCCAATAAAACCCTTGATCCGTGACTAAAGGCTCCATATGGCGTACGCCACATAAACATTTACAGACAATGTGTACCCACCCACCCCTCTTAATTATAAGGTTGCAAGCAAAGGAATAATATGGGGTACAAAAGAGGCGAGAGAAATGGCAAGAGACAGGAGATGACTGGAGATGGGCATCCTACAGGTGCATCAAAGGGAAGAAATAATGGTCAGAAGTTCAGTTGTAGCTTTTTTGAAAAGAAAAAAAATTAAATAAAAACATGCATAAGGGGAAAAAAAATAGTTCCTTTGCTTTCCAGAGCTTTTTCCATTTAAATGAAATGTCTGGTGTCGCATAACGGACATTTATTTCTGGACTTTTCCTTTTTATTTTATTTTTTTAATGGGAATCAATGCAAACTGAAGTCATTTTCAGATAATGAAACTATTTTGGCATTGTTTAAACAAACAGACTTTACAGGCACAATGTGATGCAAGTAACAGCCTTCCAGAACACCTAGGATGGACATATACGTCACAAGGTATCCAAGAGTGCTTGACCAGCAACAAACAGACATAGAAACAGATAACGTGACCCCAGACAGGAACCATTTTTCCTATCTAGTCACCTTAATAAGACCTAGCATGTTTAAGTCCCCTCACTGTATCCACTAATTTGACAACCTTCCGGTGGGCAGAACTGCCTTTGAGAGACATAATAGAGCTACAGCATGCATTTAAAACATACAAAGAAATTAAAGTCTAATTTTATTTCAGTAATGTACAAACTAGACACATCTTCGGGCCCTTTGTTTCAGAGCATCCCGAATATTTACAGTGCTTGAACTCTATAAGAATCGGTTTATCAGGACAACACATGTCCCTTTTCCATAAATTGCGGGTGCTGAAGAAATAGCATTACCAGCTCCTGCAGCAAACGATAACTTACCTATCGCATTAGCAGACGAGGAGGCAATTTCATGACTTGAAGGTGAATGATTTGACTTTGGTGTATATTCTGTTTTAATACCGGGTTGTTCAACATGCTGATGGTGAGTGAGATCTCCCTGTGGGTCTTTCTTGGAGGGGGAACTCTGAGCAGACTGGACCCCTGCAGAGAACCGTGACAACAAAAATCATCCTCCATTGCTTGTTTCAATATCCACATTGGCTAGCTATCGACCTCTGCTGCGTCTCTAAAAAGCAGCA
Organism: Sceloporus occidentalis; assembly: GCA_023333645.1. Classification (NCBI taxonomy): domain Eukaryota; kingdom Metazoa; phylum Chordata; class Lepidosauria; order Squamata; family Phrynosomatidae; genus Sceloporus; species Sceloporus occidentalis. Next base: position 1,094,034 of record JALMGF010000227.1, read on the forward strand.
GTAACAAGGCAGTTTTAGCCACCTACTAGACGGTATGAATATAAAAAAGCACAATTACTTTGGTCCATCACTGTTTAGAACAGAAAATCCATGTTGTAACTTCCCTTTGCAGCCCTGAGATTCTGAACCCTTTTTCCCGTCAGGTAATAAATTGAACCAGATTTTTCTGGGTTGCCAAAATTTTCCTTTAGTACACGCCTCATCTTAGAGCTGGTCAACTATTAAAATTAAACACTTAAGCACCCTATGGATATACACATGCTGGAGGCGCTGGCCTTCCTGTTCCCTGCTAGTATCACGGGCGGGTGCATGTGCAGCATCTTTGTATATGGTTTTACATTTACAGTTTCACATCATATTTCTTGACACCTTATCTTGCGTCCTACTTACAGTTTGTGCAGGGAAGATATTTTGCCAGCAGTAGGGTTTACAAATAATTGCCTACCTGTTCTCCCAAAAGCTTGTTTTATTCTGCCATCCATTTGCTTGTGTTTCTCCACCAGCTGTTCTTAATATATTACCTATTCCTACACTTCAAAAAGGTAATTGCTAAGTTTGACATGCTCCTCTAAATTTACACGTTTCCCATTCCAGATCATCACCTTCATTATTACTCAAAAAGTTAAATGCCATTTCAGATTTGGTCCCAACGTTTTCTGCTCTTGCAGATGTCCTTTCCCCCATCAATCCACTTTTCCCTAACCACCCTTACAACAACTGTTTTCTCTAAAACTAGTATTGATCTCCACTCATTTTAGATTTAAATACATCCACAGAATAGTAGTTTTAACACACAGTGACGTACAAAACTTTATAGCCATCCCAAATGGCAAGCACGATGAAAGACAGAACCATGCAGCATCTCTAAACACAAATGCTAAAAGAAAAAATCTAAATATCTAAAAATGGCATGCAATAGATCAACAATTTGTCGACAAACTGATTAGATGTTAACCAACAGCAATACAGTTATGTATCGAGCACCTATTAGATTGACTGCGAGGAGGGTTAAAGGTCAGTAGAGTAATAATGAATACCTGTGCTAGAGCTGTTATCAGTGGAATCAAGTCTGATTAGATCCCCCACGAAGAGAGAGTTAGCATCGTTAGAATCATCCACTGTCATCAAGTCCCCATTACGTGCAAGGCTCTGAGAAGCTAAGGTGAAAACATGTTATTATGCATCAAGCATCCTAATAATAATAAAAAGAATAAACGCGCGAGACAGGAAGTTAACAACAGACCAGATCACACGCCAGGAGGTATGCAGGGCCAACCAAGGGATCACTTTCTTAGGTAATCATCAAGGAAGCATTTGCAACATATTAGAAGTCAACAGAGGAGTTTGGCAGTTCTCTATGAAACTGGCCAAACGTAGTGGAAAGCAAATTGACTGCAGACATCGAAATTACACAGGCTCCTTTATGGAGAGCCGGCTAGCGTTTAAATGTGTTTAGAGTCCTCTCAACTCAACAACTCATGATAAAGGTTAAGCGGCCTTAAAGTTGATTACCTTGTGCCATCTGTGTTTTATTGACCGGTCTCCGGAATTGCGCTAGACCATGTACCACGTTCCGCACTTTGGTCCACAGAAATTTACCACTGCGATTGCTACTTGGCCACTGGCTAACCAATACAACCTAAACCAAGACAAAACAAAACTATTTATACAGCACAAATACACCAAAGCGAAGGATACAAATTGAGGAAAATGAGACAAAAAAAACCGGGGTCCACTGGACTAAAACATGCAGAAGAAAAAGGATATAGTTGTGGGCAGGAGTACAGATTAAAGAGACTGATATTTTATCTGTGGAGAGAAGAGGCGAGACTGTAAATGACCTGCATGTAAATAGGTAATAAGTAATAGAGCATAGCTTACCTTGTTATAGTAGCCGTAGGTAATCGCATTTGGCTTTATACCAGCATTTTTCATTTCAAACAAGACTCTCACAGCAAGAGCCGGAATTTCCCATATGCCACACAACTGCATCACAACTCTGTAACACACCTGAATAGAGACAGGATTTTAGTAATCTGCAGAGGTGCATATTACCACAAACTGCAAAGATCCATTAATTTTGTTTATTGTTATGTGGTTCCTGTTCTCCCCTTATACCACCAACATAATCACCTCTGAAGCCCGGTTTGCACATACCCTCTTTGCCCGACGGGTCCTAGCCACAATCCTCGAACTGTTTCTCAGCTAGGGCCCGAGCACTTGCGCGCTGACTTTAACCCCCAATAACCTGGACACCATTGACCCCACAAGGGCGCCCTTTTGTAGAGTTAATCCACATGTGGTGGGGTACAGGCAAGAGGTGGTTTCGGAGAAGGAGCCTCCCATGGAACCCCAGTTTCTACGACCTCCAAGAGGACGGGGTTCATGGAGCGCATGGTCTGTCCCGGGCAAACTTTAAACTGCTAATGCTCGGGGGCCCAACAGTGGATCATATCGCTTTTTGGACAGAATATTCTAGGGACTCCGAGCTATCCATCGGTACCCCGGGTGCCTGCTGGGATTCCTCATTGGCCGAGACCCTGGCTGATGCCGCTTCCAACCAGATTTCCAAATAAAAAGAAAAGGGCTTGGGAACTTATTATCCAAGCACTCCAACCTGTGGCACTTAAAAATTCCTTCTTTATGCGGCATGATCATGACATACTATGATTAAATGTAATATAGTCCTGTGACCTGTCTTTGTTACACACAGTGGGGGGGTTGCACCTTATGACAGATCTTCTGCGCATGATACCCAAGGACGCCAAACTACTTGCATATGCGTATTATCTGAGTTGAAAACAAAGGCAGCGAAAACCATGAAATCATTCATTATGGGACTTTTTTTTTTTTTATCTTGAGTATTTTATGTTCTGCTGTCTTGATTGATCTTTGCCCATTACCTTGTACTTATTGAAGCATGGCTATAAATACAGTCTAAGAAAGTTTGCTAGTGTGCATCATAAATTAGAAAGCTATGTAGTATAGAATGCACCCACAAACACTTTGGGTCTTTGTTTTATCACTTTTTTCAACAATAAGGGAACAAAGTTGTATCAATGTATACATAAATGTTTAGCTTCATCTATATCCTACATACATTCACTTGTGTCAGGACAGGTCAGTTTCAGCAAACGTCCTTAGAGACTATATACATTTTATAAGTGAAATACCTCTAAGACTAGGATGTTGTCGGACGTGCTTTACACTCACCTCATCCAGAGGATCCACATCTGTTTTCCTCATGTTAACAAGGACGTCGTAAGCTTTCTGAAGGGCCCGTGACTTTGAATTAGAAACCTTGACAAAAGCTGGCAGGCAAATGAACCACATGCTGAAACACTGACTGAACAGACACTTTGCCCACTGGGGTGCGTTAGTGTAATATTTTCTAGCCAATTTATGTGCAGTTTTAATTTCCTATAGAGGGAGAAAATTACATTTTAAATAAAACACTTGTAATTAAAGAAAAAAAAGCTTTGCAAAACAATATAGAAAATATGTAAGTTACACAAGAAAAGCATTTATAGTAACTAAGGATTTTGACGTGTATGCGCGTATTTCATATAAATAACCATCTAGGTGGTTCCATAAACAGTTTATACGTTACCTGTTTGGTCCTTTTTGCAATGAAAGTAGGACTGCTTGCAGCTCGGTTGCCTTTTTTGGGACCATTAAACGTGAGGTACTGTTCCCGTGTCCGGTCAAAAAGAGCATAGTCAAGTCTTGGAAAGCTCTTGTAGCTAAGAAGAAGAACATGCAAATAAACTATTCCTCTGCACCAGCCTATTGTAGCTATATAAAAACACTGAATCCCCAGCAAAATCAGACATGATAATAATGTCAGAATCAAGTACCACTCTACAACAGGCCCGAACTGGCCTTAGGGCAAACCGGGAGTTTGCCCGGTGGGCCGGATTGACTTAGGGGCTGATGGAGCTGCAGCTCCAGGCCCCTACCTTAAAATAGGCCCAGTCAGGACCGAAGTGACTGGGCCTATGCGGCCTCTACGGCCACATTAACGCAGGGCATAAGGGGCACCTGCCCCTTATGCCCGCCGCAACTGCGACCGGGTCCGCCACTCTAAGGGGTCGGGAAGCCCCCACCAGGGCCGGCCTTACGGGTGTGCGACCGCATAGAGGCCGCATAGGCCCAGTCAGTCCGGTCCTTCCGCGGGCCCGGCCGCAGTTGCTGCTTGCTCCGGCAACAAGGTAAGTAGGGTGAGGGAGGGGGGTGCAGTGAGAAGGGGCAGAGGGGGGTTAGATAGTGAGAAATGGGGAGAGGGGATAGATAGTGAGAAGGGGGAACATAGTGAGAAGGGGGAACATAGTGAGAAGGGGGAACATAGTGAGAAGGGGGAACATAGTGAGAAGGGGGAACATAGTGAGAAGGGGGAACATAGTGAGAAGGGGGAACATAGTGAGAAGGGGGAACATAGTGAGAAGGGGGAACATAGTGAGAAGGGGGAACATAGTGAGAAGGGGGAACATAGTGAGAAGGGGGAACATAGTGAGAAGGGGGAACATAGTGAGAAGGGGGAACATAGTGAGAAGGGGGAACATAGTGAGAAGGGGTAGTGTGAATGCGTATGAGAATGAATGAATGAATAAATGTGTGGGTGAATTGTGTGAATGCGTATGACAATTAATGAATTCATGTGTGGATGAATTGCTTGAATGATTTGTGAGACTGCATTAATGAATGTGTTAATGATTTGTGTGAATGAGTAAATGAAAAGATGGTACATGAAGGGTGGGCTTTAACAATAAATAAATTAAATATGGGCTGCTCGGGCTTAAATGCCCGGGCCTATTTTTTGTCCCAGTCCGGGCCTGCTCTACAGATACCGGTCCAAGAATATGAATGTGTGCGTGAAATACATAGCGATCCCATGTGTACAAAAGGCTCGGGACAAAAAAAGCAAGATACATCTGATTCTGCTTTTTCTTCCCCACCTCCTCGGTTTAATGTCGAAGGAATAATAAAAACTATTTTACACACTCCATATTCCGCGTTCTTGGAGCAGTTTCGGCGGAGCGCTCACTGTAGTGTGGTAGCTGCAATCCTTAAGCTATGTTTAGATGTAAGTGGTAGTTGGTGGGACTGATTTGCCTTTAAGAATTATATATGGAATTCAACAGTTCTTCCTGCAGAAGGCAGATAAAGGTTAAGTTCACCACTCAGCATCCATATACACCATAGGGTGAACAGGAATAATTAACTCTTTTCAAGATTACACTATTGTAAGTAAATATTTAAATGGCATTAAAAAATAAATAAAATTCAAATAAGCGCAGACATCTGCAGTATATGCTTGATTTGGCACTAAACAAAACTATTTCTTGAAGGCTAAAGAAAATGCCCTGGCTATTAAGGTCAATAAGGGCCAGTGGGCATACAATGTTGGGCCTTACTGATCTCCATTGTATCTAATCGCTGTGGGTTTTTACAGCATCAGTGAAAACAGGCATGTTTCCTGTAATGGCCTATATTGGTTATTTACAAACCTGGCATCAACATTTTTTACATCCTCCTTCTTTCCCTTCTCCACCAGAGCAAAGTAATAGTATCCCTACTTTTATTTTTCTGCTTCACACATAACAGGTTTTGTGGACTGGAAGTCAATTTTGAATTTTACTGCTGGGTATTTAGAAACATCATATGCTGTCACTCATTCATTTACTTATTTTTAACTTAAGAGACCAGTATAAATCAGAACCTTAGCAAATGGCTTAAGGTGTAGATTTGTTCACAAACACACAACCATTGCTTAAAGCAATCTGCAAGTGGAACTGTACCTATATTTGGGTGGAGGATCTGGGCCATCTTCTGGCAAAGGTTCTGGTGGCATTATAAACACTGTGTGTTCACTCTTCTGTGACTCGTCCAACTCTATCAATCGCGTGTCTTCTGGGACCTCCAAATCTACCTGTGATATAATGTAAACACCAACTCATCTTATTAATGGCAAGGAAACGGAGAAATAAAGGAAGGCAAGAAAGGTTAAGACAGAAAATAAAAGATCAACAGGATGAGGGTGGAAAGAGACTCAAGGTGTACACTCAGAAGGTGTTTCTCTATAGATTAAGAATAACCAAAAAAACTAATGCATACCTTATCCCCCTTTTCCACGCCTTTATCAGGGAACAACTAAAACAAACAAGCCAAAACAGCCTCCATTTAAAATGAACATTTTTTTGTACTTATGCTAGCAACTAATATAATAAAGCAGAGCATCTTTTTTAGTTCACAAAATATAGTTTGCTGTTACATATTACTGAGGAAAAAATTGTTTAAAAAAAAAATCTCAAGACAAATGTAAGCATCTCCTTGGTCTTTGAATATAGCAAAAACCCCCAAAACCACAAAAACTAGGGCTATTGGTAATTGGGGTTAGAGGTCCTCTCCCATGTGGATGTCATAGCCACCGTGTGCCCCTCTCGCCTCGAGGAAATTAAGGCCCTGGTCTCAGAGAATTATATCTATATATATGAGGATCACAAAAAAAGGAGAGTTCCGCATATCTACAGGTACTGCCAATTGTTGCTCCACCTAGATAATTTACCAGTTCTACAACAAAAGGGGGTGCTTTTAAATCAAGCTTTTAGCTGTCCCGCAGGGACATAACCTGGATGTCCTAACACCTTCTTTTGTTCAGTTCATATAGCATAGTAAACAGGGAACAAGCTACACTCAACCAAGCACAGATTCATTATGGCACCAAAAGGTTTCACTTTTCTGACTATTTTCAATAACATTTCGTAAAAATTGCTGCAGTTTCGGTTTTGGCAATTTATCACATAGTTTAGTTATACCTTTTCAACGCAGTCATCAAAGAAGGCCAGGCTGGTGTCTTTATCACTGACGAAGCTGCACTCTTCAATGAAGCGGATGAAGATCTGGGTTTTAGTCAGCAACGAATAGAATTTCATGTGGGCTCGATCTCGGCTTTTCAGAAACCCTGTAAACAGTGTAATATACTTCCTTACCAACAGTCATTTTACTTAACTTCCTTCAGGCAAAGGCATTTATACACTTGTGGGTGACCGCATTTTCAGCATTTTTGCTATGTCCCTTTTCAACCGTAATTTTCTCAGTGTACAATTTATGCTTTTTTTTTATTTTTTTATTTTTTTTTTAGGACAAGCAGGGCTTTTATTATAAACCGTTCATCTATATAACAATGTAGGGTATCGTACTATAGTCATTTTTTGTAAATTAGTTTCACAGACAAGCTCAAAATTAGCGGTTTAAAACATACACAAAGTAATGTTGCTTAGAATGTTTGCAGAAACAAACCGTTTATGTTCTGCAACGTTCCCGAGTACAGAGTATGCCTGACATGCAAGGGCATGTTTTGGGGAAGCTTGGGGCCAAAATTAGAAGTTGTGCATTTTTTTTAAAAAAAATTCATAGTGAGGAACAGTATTTATTTTTTTAACTAAACTCTTTTAGAGGTGTTTACTTACCTATGTCACCAAAGTACATACTGTCTTTATATTTATTTTTTCTTACAGGGAGAAACATTTGCTTCTCAATTTACAATTTCATTTGTTTACAGAGCCAAACTGCTCGGGTTACCTTGATGGTCAAATAAAGAGTTTGCAGCTGTGGCTTTGTTGGATGGAGCAGCGGTGATGGGCTTCAGGAAGGTCCTGTAACCTTTCAGTATAGACACCATAAAACGCAGGAAAGCCTCTTGAATTTCCATCTCTAACTCCTTCATTTTTCTCTGCCAGGAGAAGTCCGCTTCAATGGGAGTCAGCTCTAATGCAGACTCTTCTTCATTCTTGCGGTGAGCTGGTGATGTTGAACACAAATATATGAGAAAATATGAGAGATTAAGAAGTCATCAAATAAAAATTTAATCCTCCACTGGAACAGTAGGGATCATGTATAGAAAACCATGCCGATTGTGTCAAATAATTCCATGGTGTCTAGCTTAGGCTGATTAGGCATTAGGTCTGGATGGACTGGAGCCAAATTGCTCTTGTGTGTGAACAACTTCAAAACTGCCAAATAGAGATCTTCCTTGCAACAGACCCATTCACATTAAAAAGAGACAGCCCTGGCCGATTGGCATTAACATTACATAAGGAGCCCTTAAAATTAAGGAAAATGACCTTGGCAAACAATAGTTGTGAAAGTGTGTGCATGCAACTCTTTGGGATTGATTTGTATAGATACAAACCATTTTAAAACTGCAATGAGATAACAGAGACAAGAGGCTCTTCCTAATATTTGGTGGTAAGAATGTTCAAATCGGAGCATTACCTGAAGACAGTTGAAGATGGAGTTTTTTTAAGGTTGCAATGAGGTTCTTTGCTGGTTTCTTAGGCAGCAGCTTCCAGTTCAGGCTTCTTTTATCCTCCGACCTGTGTGGTCCCATAAAATATCATATCTGTTTAATGCATCCCGTAAGCACAGTGAGTATGCCACATGAACTAGATTCTTTTCTGGTTTTTTTTTCAACCCACGGCTACTTACCTACAGCTTTTTTTTTTTTTTTATTAATACAATAGAGCATTTCCAAATTTCTCAACCAGTTTTTACAGTATAAACCCCTGTGTAATTATTTTCTCCTTTTAAAAACAGGCTTCCATCATCCTACCTATTACTTCGTCCATGTTCCACCCATCAACCCACCTTATGATCCTCCCATATGCACACCTTATGAACGCAAGGACGAGCCTAGGGTTAGTAATGCAATATTTCTTTGCCCAGCCCTGTAACTAACACACATACATACTAACATATAAATTCACTCTAACACCGTACATTTTCTCTCCTGCGCCTATATGGATTTTTAGTATTAGGTAACAAATATCCTGAGCTACGTCAAAGACTCATCTACATTAATACATGTATTTTTAGTGTTCACCAGAGCTATCTTCCACTCACGTGTAGACCATGCTTGTGTCCAGGTCAATACAGACGACATCTTGAGGCGGATCACATAGGTCAAAGTATCTAGAGTCTACCCCAACAATAAATGGTATAGGGGCACTGAGCACATCTGCCAGAGACAACGGGCAAAGGGGAATATATGGGCACTGCCACTGGAACGGGAATATCATCTACAAAATCAAAAAAAAGATTTAGACACATTTATCACCTTGCTCAAGATGCAAGAACATTTGTACAGAATTGTGACAAAACTGATATGTGCTGCAACAAAAATACAATTAACCACTTCTGCTCAATAGGCATATCATTTAATTATAATACTCATTTTCTCATACAAGTCCTTCATTAAGTTCTGGACAAAAAAAAAACAACCATGGCTACATTTTTATTAAGTCAATTGTTTCAGCAGATTGTGTTTCATCCACATCAGTAAAAGTTCAACAAAATATGGATCTGGTAATACATCAACGAACTACATGACCTGAACAGAAAAGGTGGCAAAACGTAATTTTATATTCCAGTAAAACATGGATGAATCCAGATGTGTCCCTCAGTAGCAGCCACATGGAAGTTAAATGGCTTCATTACTTTATTATATATAAATGGCATGACACCATGGGAATTGTTGGATATGCTGGGCAGGACATTAAAGTTCATATCTGGGTTTCCTCATTGTTGTGGACATGGATTGCGTCGTCCATTATTAGTGATTCACGTCACAGACACAATATCTGTATCTCCCTTTGGATAAACCACTCCCCTAACTGTGGCATATATTACAATATCAATTAGTTCTATTGTTTATTATTCTATTGTTTAAGAAGTGCATTACCTCTACCACCAGGTAGCACTAGAGAGTGAGTGATGTGTACATCTATTGTTTATCTAAGACCATACATAATGGCTACCTACTTGAAAAGCCATGTGGGCTATACCAAGAACAATGGGATATCAGGAACTCCAGGAAGAAGGGGGAGGAGGAGAGGAGACTGGAAGGAGAAGAAGGAAGCAGCATGGCAGAAGCTAAGGGAGCTGTGAAAGTTTGCCAGAGAAAAAGCATGAAATAGAAAGCTGCTCTTCCATCTTGGGCTAGTTAAGTGCCAAGAAGCTAGGACTAGTTTAGTGCCTAGTATTGTAACTAAAAATTAGAAAACTACTACTGAAAGAATCCTTTAAAGTCTTCTATATGATCCTGGTATCTAGAGCCATTTTGGAAACTGAACACCAAAGGAGTCATTTGATATGCTGATACTCTCTGAAGCTAAGTACATATGTTATTAGAATATAATTGTCTAACTTTCTTATGGTAACCTTTTTCGATATATTGTTTTTACCGCTATAGGTATTAATAAAGTATATCATTATATATCATAACATCTGTTGGTATTCGTCTTTACATCATTTAACTGTCTTCCTGAATCAAATGTATTGTTGTATTGTTAGATGTGTTTTTTTTCTAAATTGTGTATTTAAATATTAGCATAATTTTGCATAAAACAGGCCACGACCACAACACTCATGCATTTGATCATGCCTAGAAATGCCCAGAAATTTCCGCAGACCTATGGTTTATATGTAAAGCACCAACGCATCAGTAGCACATTGTTCAGCATGCATAAACATGTCCAGTTAAAGAAGAAGGATTGGCGAGACGTTTGAACACTTACAGCTACGACCGCCTCAGCTACTCCCGTCAGCACGGCGGGTCTCAGGGAGTGCAACAGGATCTTACTCTCCAGCAACACAAATAGCAGCAACGTAGCGCAGTTTTCTGGCCCCAGGCTTGACAGCAGAGTACTAAAATCTGCACCACTACGAGAGGGGAAAAAAATGGGAAGATGGGAAAGAAAAGTGTTATCTATTTTACACACACAGCTGAATGACAAACAGTAACACCACCGGGTTTACTTGGCAGCCAACTGAATGAAATCAACAGGAACATTACATTGTTTGCCGTGGCGATGACACCACTTTTTACATTTTGTTCTAGAGTCATTTACATGGGACAGAAACCCTCTCCGTATCATCAGGTTAGCAAAACACAACATCATTTCCCATAAACACTCGAAGGTAAATGTATTGAAGTCATTAACAAAGCTATTCCTGATGTATGTGTTTCCCCACCATTCTACAATATGTCTCAAGAAGGGACTATTGTAAGGACTTCACCCAAATAGGCCATGCCATGACACCTCTAGCCTTACCAAGGAATACACGTCAATGACAAATTAAATGTTAGTTTTTCTGTTGCTCTGAAAAGCGTGAATGTTTCACAAATATTCAAAAAATCCATCCCAGATTCTTAAATACAGGCCAGCGACATATTTCGTGCAATGACTCAATGCTCAGTCATATATACAAGATATCCAAAGTTTATTCACTGCGACAATCCAAAGTACATACCTCAGGGGCAAAGGGGTGGACACAGGCTGAGAGAGAATCAGGGTGTCGTGCGCAGACAGCTATAAAGTAAGGAGAAAGTATTAGATAATCCCACACAAAAAGATATCCTAGTGATTAATCCACCCACGCGTCACCGTGGGAAGTGAAGTCATTGCCAAAATACAAACATGAAAAAGAATCCATAAAGCGGACAAATACGGCCCTAAAACAAAAAAATTTCATATTTTAAAGCACACAAAAATCTTAAAAGCATGCAGGAATATATAAATAATTCATGAACATGAACGGTCTGAGGCTTTTGATCAAATCCAGCATGAACTTACTTGAACGAGGATTCTTGGCCTCTGAGGAGATGGGAAAGGCACGTTGTGCATGAAGTGTGAAATGTGCCTATAAAAAAAAAAAATACCAAATGAGAACATTAACACAACATGCAGTGTAAAAAAACAACAGCACTGAAGAATCACGCAAAAGCCCACTTGTTAAACTAACCAACTTCACATTTCCACCAAGAATGCGGTTAAATAAAGACAATCCAGTAGACATTTTGGACAGTATAAAAAACACAACACACACACCTGACCATAGCATGACAACAAAAGCCTAGCAATTTGTATAAGACCCGGCAAAGCCTGTGTGAAAATGTCAACCAACTAAAAAGGAAGACTATTTTAAAGTACACATTCACCGTTACCGCAATTATTAGAGAAAAAAAATTAATTGGGCTCATCATACGTTATGTTGCTTGATTCGACTATTCACATGTCAACAACTATTCATGAACTCAAATAAAACCAGACATTCTTAGGATTTTTGTTCACATTCTGTGGCGAAAATGCACAAAATCTCTGTCTGTCACTCGCTGCTGCCAAGAACAGGCAGCTACCGAGACATGGCAAGCAATACCAATTTTACAAGCCACTACACGGGCAGCTTAAACAGAATAATGTCTAACCTAATGGGGTTTATCCACTAAACGGCTAACACTGGCAGGTTTCTCCAGTATGAAGAGCTCAACTGGCCCTGTATAATGAAACTATACTAGGCCAACCAAACTCTTCTTGTGGCAGAAGCTCACAACGTATAGTAAGGTCAAGGTGTCAAAATCCAATTCTCCTGTAGTCATATAAGTCAACCTGTTTTGTGGGAACCATAAAGCTCAATACGGGACAGTTAGAATGAATACAATATTAGCCTACGTAGTACACATCCGTTTCAAATATCGGACAAACTTTAGACTCATCAAATTGTCAAGCAAACACATTATTTGCAGTCAATGATAAAAACAATGCGGTGATATATCTCTAGAGAAAAGGTTCCCCCAATGCGCCAGCATGGGCAGGGATAGACCCTTTAGAGCCCTAAAACAAACGACATGGAAAGCAGAGCATTTACAAGAAATAAAACTATGAATGTATTTCAATAAAAGAAAAGTCAACCGCAGCTTGACAAGGCCTTAAGCAGCAGCTGCAAGAGAGACATCCACTTGTTCCTGTTAGCATAAAACTTAAGTTCTGCACTTAAGAATCCAACATTTACACTTACTTTTCAATAGGAAGGGTGTGCGGGCCAGACACCGACAGCTTATAAATAAACATAAGGAATTTTCGGAAGGTCTCAAAGAAAGGCCAGTGAGACAGCAGACAGATGCATTTGTTTGTGTTGATGGCTTTGGAGGTCAGCACTTTCTTCTCCACCGCGGTTATAAGTCCCAGCTGCATCATCTGCTTCTCCGACAACATTTCGCGTGGAAACGGCTCATAGAACTGAATAGCAGCACCATACACCTTTAACAGAGATCGTGCATAGTGTGAGGCATATATCAGGTACAGCCAGACAAGACATTCAGTCACCGGTTCTGTAGTTTGCTCTTTATATATATTGAATCCACATGTTTGATTTTCAGCTCCAAAGAAAGTACCCAGCTTGGCTGCGGCTCAGTAACCATTCTATTGATTCAGAAATCACAGGTGCTCGATTGCCAGTACCTAACCAGACTCTAAAGTCCAGGTCTTCACTCACATAGAGCTGCACAAATCCCATACAAAGGAGTATGAAAAGCAATTCTGGTGCAAAGTGGTGAACATGGAGCAATACTCAGGGTATTGCATTGATTTCTATGGTGGCTGCACCACTCTGACTACTGTGTCCCTCTTTATATGTAAATGTATATGAAGCTGGTATATGTCAGTCATTTTATCTGCTTGCATGCATTAGTTTGTTACAATATAGTCAGTGCTGTGAACACGGTGCTTGTAAACTGCGCTATAAAGAATGCACAAACAGCTAGTAAAATCTTGTATTAAAGGAGATCTAAGTGAGTGATACCAAAGTCCACCCTAGAGTTTATTCTTCACTCTCAGTAAGCTTTAGTCATGTAAACATGTTTAGTTACTATAGGTTATTATTTATTTTTATAAACCCCGACGTGTTGTCACATACATCTACACTGTGACATTTATGGTGATACAGTATGGGCTGATTTGCCCTGACAGTATTGAAAGTGTGGGGCAGTTACCTTTTCAGCTGTGGAGCCTGTCAGGACGAACGTGGAGAACACGGGAAGAGGGAATCGGATCTCAGGAGCCCAGCATTCAATAGTAGCACCCATTGGCAGACAGAAGAGGGGCACAGATTCTGAGAGCGGGAAAGACTCATGATCTTCTTCTGGATACCTGAAGATTAAGCCTAGAAACCAAACAAAATGTCACTCCTTTCACCAAACGTTCAATTTGTATACAACTGCTCTGATGGAAAGCAGTGAAACGCACTCAGAAAAGGATTTAAACGTTTTGAACATGGTTTCCTTTGAAGTGAATAGCTTCTTTATGATTGGCACACCTAATTCTCGGCTGCTGGGGGAGCCACGGGTGCCCGGCATCCAGGCGTCTGTGTTGTGTGACCTCGCAATGGTAGAGAGGCAGCATTAAAGCAGTTCATGCACAGTGCATGTGTGTTTGTACGGATAGTGCGAGTCATTGTGTATTTCTGATTATGTATAAAGCGTGTGTTTAGTGTAGTGTTAGTGTGTAAAGTGTGTACGTATTAGGGTAGGTTGTTGGATAGTTTGTGCACATATAAGAGTATGGTGTTAGCGTGTAAGATCGCATAGTGGTGTGTGTGTGTTTTACTGTATGGCATTAGTGTAAATGTATATAAGCATATTGTGTTAAAGCGTGTATATTAGTGCATGGTGTATACTTGTGCATAAGTGTATTGTGTTAGCATGTGACTGGGGTGTGAGCATATAATTTTAGCATGTGTGTGTCTGTTACTGTATGATGCTAAAGTGTGTAAGCGTATGCAATTCAATATTAACATGTGCTAGTAATTTAATCTATTAATCTATCATTTTATTAAACAGATTAATGTTTTCATTAATTCATCAATTGCGTAATAAATGGATTATCTTTAATATGTGCCGTATTTATTACATATATTTTACGAGAGATCTTTATCATTTTTAGAATGGGACATAATTCTTAATTAAGGTTCATATAATATTTTATATTAAGGACTTTAGAAGGGAACATTACATTAGAAGAGAGATATGATTGAAAAATAAAACATCATAGGGAGGAAAAAAATGGCTCACACATTTTTTGGCTAACTCCTAGATCCAAATTAAATTTGTCAAGCCCTGGTCAACCCCACCTTACTCAATAGAACGTCTAAGTTTCCAAAACTCTCACCTCTGCCCCTTTTAATGGAAGGCCCAGCAGAGGCAGCCGTGGAAAAGTGTAAAAATATTTTCATATATTAGCACTTGCCAAACTGTATACGGTAATTTTAAGTGCAAATAAAGCTGGTATATATATATAAAGCTGCAAATAAATATATATTAAGTGCAAATAAAGCTGGTATAACTTCTTCTTGATTGGTTGCTATACATATTCCATGTTGCTATTAGAGTCTCAGATGTGCATAATAAATATTTTTCTCTCCTATTAGAATAATAGGCAAGTATGAAGTATAAAAACATAGTGCTTTGAAAATTCATACACTGCTAATGAGTTCAAGCTGACTGGGCTGTAACATCTGCCAATACAGCTTCATGTATTCATGTAAATTATCAATTGGGAAAAAAGGGAGAATTGTAGATTTGAACAAAAAGCAAATAACGCTGCACCAAGATAAAGGAGAAAAGGAGAAAAGTGGACAAAATCTAAATTTTGGGCACTGCGAGTCGGGGTTGTGTAATTTTATTATTTTCACAGCAGCTCTGAAAACAGATAAAAATGCTACATAAGCCTGAATAAACCTAATGGCTGTTACCTAACTGCAAGATCACATGCCAGAGGTTATTCACCTTTAAGCATATAAAAAGAAAAGCATAATAATAAAATAAGGATCAATTGTCATAACCATAGCAAGCAAAAAAGATAACTATAAAAACTTTGATAAAATTATAAAAGCACCAATACATACCAAATCTATAATTAAAAAAAAATAAAAAAATACTAACCTGGTTTATAAGCAATGGCATTCGATGCTGGAACAGACTTCTTGTAACACAGGTACACATTAGATCCCCACTAGAAGAAGAGGACACAAAAAAAGTCAAAACTTCTAACCAGTGGAAATTAACATTAATGTATATTAAAAGCCCGTAGGGATGCACCGAAATATCAGTGGCCAAAACATATTGGCCAAAAATGGCATTATCGGCAAAGTGCCGAAATAAAAAGAAAAAACTGCCAAAAAGAATCTTCCTCCATCCAGGAGCAGGCTGGGCAGGCGGGGCAATTGCTGCTGTTTACCTGTCTCTTGTTCCGCCCAAGGGAAGCAGGAACCTGGCAGGTCAATTAAATTTGCCTCGTTACAAGAATTGTAAGGGACATCACATGCACTTTAATGCATATCAGGGAGTGGGGCTCTGTAGCCGTTTTCATTTTGCTTTGCATGTTAAAGAATGCATTCTTAATTTGTGGGGCTGTACAGGATGCTCAACCAACCCTTTTAACTAAATGAACATTCAGGCCAAGATTCACTATAATAATCTTACCAACGTATGTCATCTGAAAGCAAGCCTCTACTCACCAGGCCACAGTTGAGGTTTTTGTCCACCTTGCAGAAGGTGTGGGGCGGCGTCTCCCCCTTGTTAGTGATGATCACACAGATATCGGTCACAGCCAAAGAGTTCTGTGTACGGACCTTATTTGCCCGGCGGCAAGTGATAAATATCCGTGAAGAATTGGTCGAGCTGTTGTTGACATTTGCACATCGCCCATATGGAGTAGCAACAATCGTCTCACAGCCGGGCTTTAAACGCTCCTTCCCTTCATATAACACACTGCAAAATAGTAAAAGACGACAACTGTATATTTTGGGGGCAAAAATAAAATTTAGTGTTATTACTTGGCTTGGAAGTAGTAGGGTGATTTCCCTGGCCTATGTTTTGAACTGCTTTTATCTTGTATTCTACCAAAACTACATCAATCCACATTTTTCCCATTCCTTCCTGACTTCTGCAGCCCGAGATAAGTCTCAGTCCTACAGTGACTTTACTATCTCCATCAACTGAGTGCCAATATCTGTGTCTGTGTGATAATAAAAAGTGACACAGCCTAAAACAAAAGATTCTACCCTACGCAAAAATACATAGTACATAGTCCATTCTTGCTGCTGATCCAGAAGAAGGCAACCCCCCCCCCCCCAAATATGAAGGGATTTACAATTGTGCCTCATAAAGATGGGAATTCCTTCTTGACTTCAAAACGGCAATCATATTTTTCACTGGATCAACAAGCTATAATGAATCATGTCCTTTTAACCAGCTATATTCCTGTATAGCCTCCATTTTGGACAATATATTGCTGGCCCGTGCAACACTGTAGTCAAGTTTATCGTCTACAATGATTCCAAAGTTATTCTTATTTAAGGATTTCCATAACACAACCTCAAAAAGTATTTGCACATTTTTTCCTTTCCCAAAGTGCATAACTTTGCATTTGTCAACATTAAATCTGCCACTTGGCTGCGTGTGCTCCAATTTGTCCACATTTCCTTGCAGGGAAGTAATGAGTAGTTTAGACCGTATTACAAACACATATACACATATACCAGAATGGATCAGTAACATTTAAACAACAATTTTACCAATCTCCTTCAACAGTTTTCTCTGTTAAGAAATGTCGATGCCATATTTTTATTTGTTGAATTTTCACAGACAAAAATCATGTCATTTTTGCATGTAAAAAGCTATATTCGAGTAACCAATGGATTGGATAGAAAGATGGATATTGGCATATTAGAGAAAGAGAAAATGAAGTATCTGGAAACGGCGATTCCTTTTCTTTGGCCAACACAGAAAGAGTTACACACGCTTTGAGGACCTCAGAGAACTCTTCTTCCATCTGAACAAGAGACCTCTGAGGTCCCACAAGCTTTTGTAACATTACAATTTTTTATGTTGGCCCTAGAAAAGGTATCAGATTTGATAAGACTCCAGATTGGAGGGAAAAGTAGCCAAAATTTGTTTGCTTTACTATAACTAGAAGCACCTCAACTTTGCCTCCAGGTTGGATATATGTAAAGGGATATCCCACCATTTCTCTCATTACTAGCATCCGATTAGACATTCATCTTTAAATATTGCGCTGTTTTCTTTCTTAAACCAGTTTTAGTTTTTTTGCATTATATAATGTTTTCAGGCAGCTGGATATTAGCCAATTTTAAGTGTTCTTGCTCTGTTATCTTAGCCCAATCTGCTACACAAACCCCATGACTGCTCATTATAAAGCTCAGGTGTGGATCGGTAATATCCCTCGTTCAATAGAATCCTCAGGTGTGATTTAACCCCTTACTGCTATGCTCACGCCTCATGTGTTCTGCTTCATGCATTGCATAGAAGTAAACCAAAATGAAAGGGCTTGAAACTATTCTATAACGGAGGTGCTTTCATCTTACGCTATATAGTGCACACGGAAAAATGACCAGCTACCAGGGTTTTAAACAAGCGACAACTCCTTTTCAAGTTGATTTAACGCAATAACAAAATCAAAAGCATCAAGGAAGTCTTTATGTCAGACCGCAAACCTTCAGCACATGAGATCTGAACCTGCTGAACCTGGAAAACAGTTGATACACAGTGTATAATTGTGTCGTTAGTACGCAGAACACGAGCACGGTGCAAGGACAGGTGTGTGAAGACACCTTAGCCTGTGGCACCAAGTGACACCCGTGTCACGGACCTTCCCTGATAACACGGCAGTCAATCACAGCAGGCTTGCTCGAGTTAGAACCCTGTCTCTCTCAAATAAGAGTTAACAAAAAATGCGTAGGAAGAATTGGCAGGAAACCAAGGAAAGTCTCTGCCCCACGCTAGGTTTCCAGGAAACAAGGGTCACAGGGTCCCCTCGCTCGCAGCAGGTGCGCACCTCATTACTCTGTACAGGAGCCGCAGAGCTGGCAGGATATGGGAACGGCCGCGTGCCCATCCGTTTAGGAAAAACACACAAAAGCTAAGCCCTGGCAGCTAAGAGCAATCATTCTCCTGCCTTGTGTGTTCCTTCAGAGTAAACACCACCTCGAGTACCTGAAAACGTCCAACAGCTTTAAAGAGCATCGCAGGGCGTAGCAGTCTAAAAGGGCTGGGGGACTTGAATACCTCAAAGTATGGAACGCCATATGGAATTGTTTCCATTCAAATAACAATAAAAAAAAAAAAAAAAAGTTCTTTGTAAATAGCAATACGCATAATGACTGACACATGGGTCTGCATATCTTACTTGCTCTTCCAAACAGCCTTACCCAAATTCTTACTTATACAAGTAATTTCTCATATGATGAGCTGTAGTATTTCCATGAGAGGAACAATACTTTTGTGGCAAAGCCCATCCTTTTCCCCATCACTGACCCAGCTGCAATCGAGGGTTTGTCAGGGGCGCTCATGTAAGTACAGAAGATAACTCGGTCAGACATCTTTGCTGGGTAAAAAGGGAAATACTATATCATGTAACAGAAGAACAGAGGAACAGCCATAGTTTGCATCATTGGCCCCTGAAAAGAGAATTTTGCCCATTAGTGGTCCTTTCACGTATCCTCCGATTGCCATAAGTACCAGAAGCTCTGTGATATAATATTGCTGGGAAATCAATATATATATCACATATATACATAAATATATATACACACATGCATACATATACACAAACCTTCACAGAAACAGTAAATAGTACAGTAGTAATAATGCAAAGTTTTTTTGCATTTTGTTATGGTTGTGCTAATCTTATTTCCACAATAAACATTCTGGAAATATAAAATCACCATTTACTTGTGTACGACGTCCTATAATTATGTCAAAACACTGAGGTCATGTTAATTGTGCTTTTGTTATGGGTGAGCTTCTGAAGATGTTCTCAAAGATATGCACACGTCTGGTGGGAACGCAGATATATTTATCTCTAGACAGATGCTCCTAACGAAATACAGGCATGCTATCGTTTAATGCCTTCTAGGCAGAATTACAGTTCAAAACTACAAAAGCCGCACAAGATGCATTTATTTAAGGAAATACAAAATGATAGTTAGGCCAGTTATTCCTCTCTGCAAGGCGATGATATGTGTGTGTGCTGTGTTCTGGACACCGCTTCCGTCCGCAACTCATTACTGGGACATTATGCCCCCAACACAATTTCCCAGTAATGAGTTGCCAACGGAAATAGGCTGTGATAGAGGAAGCGATGCACTGAAAACCAGCGTACTGGTACAGTTCTTTCCACAGGAAATTAAAGTTTTCACCTTTTTGGTCTGTACTCTATCACAAATATAGATGAACTACATATTAATGGCTATGTATTTAGAATGTGATGTCATAAAAGTCCCTTTTGGTGCCCTAATACTTTTGCCCATATACTTCAATCAGACAGCATGTTTTAGCAGCCAGCTTTCTAAGCAGGGGAGGGGAATCTCCATCAGTAGCTTAGCCATCTCTTGTAATATTTTAAAACACATGGCTACCAGTATAGCCACAGAAGGTGTAACAAATCTTTAGTGAGCTGCGGCATTATGGGAGAAACATATCTTGGCCGCTGACTGCATATGACAGCACTCTTAGAGTCCACACTGTCTCTTAAGCAAATAACCTGGTCATTTTCTCCAAAGTACCTCCATGTGTTATAGAATCCTAGTGCTTAAAGTGCTTAGAAGATCTGCAACAAGACATGTTTACAAGATCACAGCCCATATTTCACAATTATATTGGACATACTTGGACGGTGGGTAGAAATATTTTGCAATATTTTTAAATAAATTTGTCAACTGTTTATTTCATAGCTCTCCTCTAGATATACTTTTATTGCTATACAAACTGAAGCTTCCTTGGACAAATCATGCAGTATTACATCTGCCTGTAGGAATGTGGCGCTTCCAAGCACTACTTAAGTCCTCAAAACTTGCCAAATGTTGCAATCCAAGCACCAGTACTTGTTACACAGACGCAACTGTATCTACCAACACCTATCCCATATACAGGAGAATGGAGCGTGTAACTGGAACCAGGGGGTCTAGCTGGACGTCCCTGGCCATTGTTGCCACCTTCCTCGTAGAGGTGGTCACCTACAAGATAGGTAGCCGCTCCAATCCTCAGACAAAAGGTGTTCCTACAGGTGGTCTGTACCACCAGTCATGACATGAAACACCAGTCAGGATACAAGAGAACACACTTTATTGGGACAGGACATGGTTTAGATAACAGTTGTAGCAGGAGAAAGGGAGTTGATTTAAGCAGAAAACAGGAAAGGTTTAACATAATTAACACAACAACATACTAGCAAGGTATTATGCAGACAACATCGGCAGCAGGATAATCTCCTCACATTCAACATTGGCAAATGCATAACTGAGGTGAAGGGATTACATTTTAATTGCATTCCCATTAATTTCCATTAAATGGGGGTCCAGCATCTGTCACAGGCAGGTATGTTCCTTAGCAATTGCTTTTCCCCTCTATTCATTAACTCACCAGTAGACAGTGGCACTTAACCTATCCATTGTTGCTTATTAGGTTGCATAGTAAAGTTTGATGAAGGAGAAGAAGAGTCCTTTTGAATCGAATCTATCCAAGATTGAGCTGTATCTTTCACGTACTGCCCACATGGTTAAAAATCCACAATAAAGCAAACATCTATTACTCCTTCTGCATTCTTGTCCATAAAAAACATTGGGCGTTACTGATAATAAACTATGATAATGGAGCAGCTTTTCCATCAAGAAAGCTTCTGTATCAGTAAGACTCCTTTTATCACTTGGCTCTGGAAAAATACACATTAGGGAGCAAGTATACACCGTATGTATTTTCTATTTTGTACCAGCAATCGTGATTCGGAATGTGTAGCTGACACTAAAGCTGGCATGGCCATACCAAGACAGCTAACAGACTAATGTGTTAACTAAAGCACGTAATTTTACTTTGACACTTAACAATATAGAACACTGGCAATCAAGACTGACGACTACAGCCCAAGCAATCTTACTTCAAGAAAGAGTGGGAGAATCGATTCTAGACACTTAATATTACATAAACGGAAAGAAACATAGCAAAAGGAGAGAGGAACTCACCCAATATCTATCAGGGGTACCTTCCCTCTTTCACGCTTGTAACAGAGGTACAGCTCTGGGCTTTTCAAGCTTCCATGGTTGAGATTAGCTTGGAGGCCACTTTGTGTGACTTCGATACACGTATAACCCTCTGGCACAGTCTCTCCAGCTGTTTTATTGATGACGGCAATGTCAGTAATCGGCGCTTTAGGGCCTGCTATCTTAGTTTCCATGCGACCTGTGTCATGGTCCAGGAGTTTTGAAGTATCAGTCAGTCCTGCGACCACAAAGTAGTCAGCAACCCGATGACCTTGGTCTTCCATCATGTCTGCAGCAGGCCACCTAAAACACAAAACATTCATTTAGCTATTTTTCTGCTTTGAAAGAAAAGCTATAGGCGCAGTCCCAATAAAATGTACACGTATTAAATAACATCACAGACAACAATACAGACATGAACATCACAGGTACAAAAACACGTGGTGTTGTGGCTTCCCATTTTTATGCATAGGACTATGTTGCCGTTTACACTTCTATTTGCTCAAAACCACGCTGACATGCGTGAGTTTGCAAGCGTTACATGTAGACGTTACACAGAATGTGTGTTTGCCTGAAACTGTAAACTTAGTTACCCATATAAATGTAGAATTGTGTCATCCAAGGGGCAACAAGGCTTTATTATGAACAACTCATATGTATAACACATTGAAAGACGTAAGCATGCTGCTTATGCTCTGAGCTAAGAGGTTTAAGAAATTATGGCCATTTTAAAACCTGTTCATCCCGGAGATCCAGCAGTATTTGAGAAAACAGAGTGCAGCAAAGATGGAAGACACGCTAGTATTTCTAGTGAAGTAATGTTGACGTAAGCCTGTAGCAAAATTCACCACTGCTGGGTATTGAGGGAGCTGATGTACCTCACCGCGGCCGGTAAGGGGAATGCTGCGATCAGCATAGATGAGCAAATGGCTAAACCACAACATGCTAAAAGTTGCTTAACACGAAGCAGTTTAAAGACTGAGGTTAGAAAAAGGGAGCAGATTTTTGAATCTATGTAAAGGCTGTTTTGTGTGACAATTAGCGGAGACACAACGAGAAAGGTCACCTGTCGGGATCTGGTGAGAACTATACATATAAACGTTTGATGAATATCCCAGAAAGACAGCATTTGGGGAACAGCTACTAAAACATGGTGACACGAGATTAATTCACAAACGCAAACTAGTAGAGACTCCAGCAAAACACTGAATTTGAGGAAGGCCAACGTTAGCAGCAGGGCCGGCCCGACAATGGCGCCGAGTGGGGCAACCGCTCCAGGCGGCACTTTTGAAGGGCCCCAAGCCCTTTTTTTTTTAAAGCGAAAGAGAGAGAAAGGGGCCCCGAGTGGTTTTCGCTTACCAAGCTGTCAGTACCCGCTCAGCGCCCCTCTCTCTCTCTCCTCTGCGGCGAGTCTCCCTGTTCGGTCTCGGTGCCGGCTTGTAATGCTGAGTGCCGGAAGATTTCCTCATTTCCGGCGCTCAGCATTACAAGCCGGCACCGAGACCGAACAGGGAGACTCGCCGCAGGACTGCTGAAAGGTAAGTACAAGGGGGGGCGGCAGGGACGGAGGGAGAGGAAGGGTAGATAAGGGGGGGGCGGCATTTTAAAATTTGCCCCAGGCGGCATTTTGCCTTGGGCCGGCCCTGGTTAGCAGGTTAAGAGCATCCCTGGAGCTAACTGACTGGGATAAGGCAAGTGAAACCTTCAAACTAACAAAATAATCAAATACATTTCTAAACAAAAGTAGCAAATTAAAACCAACGCGGCTTAATAGATAAGTCAGTCATGAAATAAGGGAAAAACTGAACGGCATTTAAAGTACATAAATCAATGGGATAATCAGCATTATTTATGAAATACAAAGATTACAAAAGGGCAATCAAATTGGCTAACGCAAAGCTAAGCAAGCAAACTGTTGGCCCATGAAGTCTGGAACTGGTAAGTTGTTTACTGAAGATCAGGAAGCAGAAGTTTAAAGCCTGCAGGCGAACAAATAATTGCTACAAACAACTTGCGACAATCATGTGATTGGCTGACACAGGACAAGGTGATAAAGACCCAGGGCCAGATGGTATACATCCTTGGGTGCCCTTAGGGAAAATCAGCCAAGAAATAGCCAGACCACTGCTCTTTATTTTCATGGATTCTCTCGTCCGATATGCTGCCAAAAGACTGGCATAAAGCAAAAGTACTACCAATATTCAAAAGGGCTGAAAAACTCAACCAGCGAACTAGAGACCCTGACATCTGCGGTGGGGAAATTATTTGAAAGCTTTCTAAGGGATCATTTTCAGCAATACACTTCGTCCGATAACATTAGTAAGAGACAACGCGGTTTTATGAACGTCAGATTGTGTCACTATAAATTAACTGAATCCTACGAAGAAGTGAGCAAAGTACAGACCAGGGTCTTTCAGTAGATGTGATTTATTTGCATTTTGCTAAATTTGATACAGTTCTGCATAAAAGGTTACTGTACAAATCAAGATATAGGGGGTTTAGGGGACATTTTAGCACCTGGATTGAAGACAGGTTTAAAGATAGCATTTAGAATGTTTTTTTGTTAATGGAAAAATCTCCAACCGGACAAAAAGCGGTATATAAAGTTCCTCGGGGTTCTGTCCTAGGTCCACTTATTTATTACTTAGGTAAGGTAATACAATCTGATCTAGATGTTACTAGCAGATTTGGTCAATTGGAACACTGGGGGAATCAACTGGCAGATCTCATGTTGACAAGTGCAAGGTTATGCACTTTGGAAAAATAAACGTCTAAATTCTACACATTACCGTAAAACGTTTGTGTTCAAAAAGTTATTGAAGAAAAAGGAAATAATTGCAGACAATAAACTTAGCAACAGTGTTCAATAGCAGCCACTGTAGGGGCCAGTAAGATATTGGCTTGTATAAAAAGAGGTATTGAAAAAAGTGCAGAAGTGAGCTATAAAGTTAAGAGAAATGAAACATTGTAGTGGTGAAGAAAGGCAAGGGAAGTTGAATTGGTTTACATTACAAAAAGGCAGCTTATGATAGCATTGTACAAATGCTCTATGAAGACCTGTTCATTAACTGGACTGTACAAAGAAAAAGAGATCGCCCATTCTAGAAGAAAGAAATGTTCACTTTGAGTTGAGAGAAGGGCTCTTTACAGCAAAAACAAAGACATTGATATCACAAAGCCTCTGGGTATTTAATTCCAATTTAACAGATGCCTTTACATATGGGCTAGATTATTTTAGAACAATGAACATAAATGAATATAGTTGGCTAAATCCTCTTTTTAGGGCACGATTAGAAATCTTTTTGCCTTCTTTTGGATCAACAGCAAGGTTGGACATGTGTATTTTTTCCAGCCTAAATCACTACGCAACACCACCACCCTTACAAGCACCAAACATTACTGGCGAGAGCCCTTAAGAGGCTTCAACAGCACTTCCAAAGCAACAATTACAAGCAAACTTCTACCTTTGAGGAGAAGGCACTCTTGCCGCACATCGGCCGACGTCACTTCATTTAACGAATACAGCGCAGCCAGAGGCGTATCTACTGAAAATAGCGCCTATGGCAAGCACTGAAATTGCGCCCCTGTCCAAATAAAAACCCATTTACTAGCCCCTGCTGCCTATATATATATATATATATATATTAGTCCCTGCTGCCGATAGTGGGTATAGATCAACACGCAAACCCAGATCAATTGAAATTCACTTGTGATCTCAGCACTGAAGGTATATATCAAATAAACAGAATCAGACATACAAGTCCTGTATTTGCAGGTATACAATAAATATATGAAACGTAGCATCGCAGGTATAGATCAACTGAATAAGACATATTAACCCTGTATTTGCAGGTACACATAAATGATGTATGGAAACATAGCATAGCAGATATGGATCTACAGAATAACACAAAAACCCAGCTTTACAGGTAAAGATCAATTGGAATTCACATAAAAACACGGCATTAAAGGTATATTTAAAACCCCCTAAATTACAGGCATAGATCACAGGTTGCACACCCCAAAGCCAGCCCTGGCGTCCACACTGCCGACATAGAACCTGACCAGCGCCCAGATTACACACACAAAATTTGCCATCTTTGTCCCCAAATAGCCCACCACAAGTCAACTTTGTCCCCAAACAGTCCGGCCAGTGCCATCTTTGTCCCATATACACCCTGCCTGTGCCATCTCGGTCCCCAAGGCTCAAACCTCCTGCTAGTGCCATCTTTGCCCTTCCACAATTATACATCTATGATACACAAACACTTTTACAGTCACTCACTAATTCACACTTTAATTCAGAGAACTCATCCACACATTAACTCATCCTCTCCCTCATTCAGACAATTCATCCACACATTAACTCATGCTCTCTCTCATTCACTCAATGCATCCACACATTAATGCACACTCTTTTCTTATATCTACCCCCCTCCCTCATCACTTTTCAACCCCCTCCCTCCCTTATCACTTTTCAACCCCCTCCCTCCCTTATCACTTTTTAACCCCCTCCCTTATCACTTTTTAACCCCCTCCCTCCCTTATCACTTTTTAACCACCCCCCTCTCACCTTGAAGTCCAGCAACGGGAGCACGATGTTGCCGTCTTCCTGCACCGCTCGCTGGTGTCCGCTGCTTCACTGCTGAGCACCAGCGAGCGGCTTTTAAACACTGATGCGGAGGAGATAGAGGGGCGCCTAGCAACCGCTCGGCGCCCCTCTATCTCCTCCGCATCAGTGTTTAAAAGCCGCTCGCTGGTGCCGGCATTTCATGCAGAGCGCCGCAATATGCCGGCATATTGCGGTGCTCTGCATGAAATGCCGGCACCGGGATGGGGGTAGAGGGCTCGTGGAGGAGAATGAGGGGCGCCGAGCGGCGCCCCTCTCTCTCCTCCGCATCCAAAAAAAATAAAAAATTAAAAGCCGCTCACCGGCGCCCCCCTTGAGATGGCGCCCATGGCACGTGCCATGGCTGCCATACCCTATATACGCCTCTGAGCGCAGCTTATCTGCTTCTTTAAAAGTCGTTGATAGGTAGCCAACAGTACAGGGGGAACTTAAACTGTGTGGGGATGGCTATGCACATAGCTACAGTTTTAGAGACTTTTTCAGTTAATGAAATGTTGAATGGAGAACTCCAGAGAAAGGCAAGCAGCGATGGTACACTGGGTACAGAACAAACAAAATGTCCTCAGAACAGTGTACCCTGCCTCAGGCTGGGTTAATGCATTTCAGACTGTCAAATCACACAAAACATTTATCAGAGAATATACAATACGACGGTCTTCACAACACTACATCATGGCAAAGGCTGGAAAATAACTTAAGACTTAACAATTAAGTTATATTAAAAAAAATGTTTACTCCGAACAATGAGGATCCTGCAGGTTGTTGTTACCGTGCCTTCATAACAGCCCACAGTTTATCACTGTTTACATTTCTCCTTTTGGACTACAGGATAATTAAGAAACACGTAGAACTTAACACCGCTGTAAAAGGTTGCCATTAAACTGCAACTGAGGTCATAAGAGGTTCATTCCTCCGATATACAGATGGCTTTTTCGGAAATTCTTAATAATAAAAAGTAGAAAAAAAGTTTGAAATAAACATGAATATACAAATGTGCATTCATACTCCTATAAAGGATTCCACAATCTTCTATTTCTATACTACAGTCAAAGTGAACTGCTGGACAAAGGAGATATGCACTTTCAGCCCTATATGCTACATTATACAACTTTCAGCAAACTGGCCGTAATTACTGTGGGGAGAGTTGTTTGAAAGTGAAACTGAAATGTAAACTAACAAATCTATAAAAAAAAAATAAAAAACACCAGAGTAACGCTTCTGAAAGGCCGATACTATGACTTCTTCTTGTTCATTCCTCAGGTAGTTTAAATGTTCTGGAGATATTTGGTTTAAATGAAAGGGATTGCTTTAGTCCATGGGGGAGTGTTGGCTAAATCTATGTATCAGTTTCCTGTGACAGGATTGATAGACTTACATTAGTCCATTTGTGTTTACCCAAAATCCAGCATACACAAGCTTTGTTAAACTTGGCAGAAGAGTAGAAGGAAAGGTCAATGACCTGTTACATGTGACAGCATTAGAAGTACCCTAAACACGACATTATGCTAACTCAATGTATTGTCAACAGCAAGCTAATGACTCGGAGGCACTTGCATAGAAACAGATAAATCTCATGTCCTTTACAAGTATAATAACCCAAGACACAAAAAACAGCACATTTCCCCATAAGTGACCAACTTCCCCCATTACACCTGTAATACCGGTTATGGGAACTCCCCGGGGGACTGGTAACTACCGGATTAGAGGGATACTCCTGCCATCAGATGCACTTTAATGCACAGGATAGCCGTGTTGTCGCATTAGTTGTTTGTGTTGTACATTTTGCAAACGCATGGGGTGATTCTGCAGAACCCCCCTCCATATCCATGTCTCTTTCCTCATCTCCAGCACAGCATTTAGATGGAGATGGGTACAGTCAAACATCTCCCAGCACGTGATGTACTCACCTACGGTCAGCTTCAGAACGGGCTGGGAAAATGCTATAAGTGGGGTCTGTTTAGTCACTCCATGCACATACGTGGAAAGTGCTTCTCACAGGGGATAAGGGCAGCTTCAAGCAGCCAATTAGTGGCAAGGCATGCTGGACCATGGAGGATAAGGGCAGCCTCTTGTGTGTCGGGAAAGAACAATGCATTTTAATGTACTCACAGAGCGAGGGTTATTTGGAGAGTACTTTTATATGCATTCTTCTATAAAAACGGTGGAATATTTGCCAGCCATGAAACACTGGACTACCATAAGATTTATCACATAAGAGTAGCTTCTAGTTTGCTTATCCAACAGATCATGGCCATCAAGAGATAAAAAAAAACAAACCAAAAAAAAAAACCTCAATCCTTTGACAAACCTGGCACACAAACAGATTTTCAGGCAAACACGACACAGAAGCTTCAGACGCAGATAAGAAATCCCCTCAAAAATCCCAAAACTACAGAAATATCTCAGCAAGCTTTGCTTTAATGTCGGTAGAGAATCAGCTTTATGGAGTATATTGTAATTTTCTTTCACTATTTAGTTCATCTTTAAATTATTATTTATTGGGCAGGATAACCAATAAGAACTATGACTAGTTGCTTTCAGACTATATTATGGTTAAGTATCAATAAACTCCTGCTTTGCATTTGTCCTGTTGGGATTCGCTTGTGGCATTCAGCAGTAGCTTATTTACAATTCTGCATGGCAAACAAACAAAAAAGACCGGTCCCACAATCTGTCCATCTCCCCAACAGTAAGCAATTTCTACTGGCCTCATAGACCGACTAGGTTAACATTATGCAGTTGTGGCATTTCCTTTGGAAGAGGGAGAACTTGTCTGAAAGATCCATTGTTACGAGGAACATCTGCTGTCCTAGTTAGTACACTAGCTTCTGTAAATGTACTATTTTTCACACAGTCGCAGCTGTAGGATAGACTCATCTCGTCTCCCCGTGATTGAACTGCTGTGCTTGCTGCACATGTAATATCCCCGATTACACACGCTGCCATAAACAAAGCATCCAGCGCCACTCATATCATGCCCATGAAATCTTATTAAAATAAAGTAAATGTGTTGATACCAGATCGGGCATACTAAATATTTCCATCAAAAGCTGTAAAACTGACCAATGACACGTGTGTGGTTTTATCAGGGGCTTTCTTGCCACAGGATAATAATGTTTTGCTTCTTAGAAGTGAATGCGAACACACAGTACGACTGCTGTAATAATGTTAAGCAATTTAACCCTATTTTACTGCACGCAAATCAGCACATGGCTTCTTTCCTCGAGTTACCCACTCTTATTTAACTCCTCCCTCAGATGAATCTACTGAAAGCGGGGAGCATTCTCCAGTACACTTCTTTTGCATACACCTAGTAGAACTCCCATTTAGTCAATAGGAAGAGAGATGCCATTACAACCAACGGGAAGAGAAGTATCCCATGTTTCATATCTGAACATTGATAATTTGCTATCATCCATGCTGTTGGCTGCTGCTCCAATTGCTTCATTTGAGTCCTCTTTCTGATCCCTTAACCTAGACTTTTGTGAGTTTATATGTAAAATTCAATCACTGGACTACCAACATTTAGATTCTCATGTCTTAATTATACAAACTCGGCTAAATAAACTCAACGGTTTTAATCTAAGACTACAGTTAGTTATGTGTTCAGAAAGTGTTTTTAAAAGGCATCCTCTCACTCTCTGGCACAGCAAACTGTGTAGGTACAAACAGATGGCCTTGTGTATTAAACTCAGGTGACACATTGCCCTCAGTTCCTCGTGTTCACCGTCTCACAATGGAAAGCACAAAACAGAACTTGCTGAACCTGTTATATGGAGGTCTAAAATTTGCTGATCCATTCTCATTTAAGTGGCTCATTGTAATTTCCCCTAGAGAATTTGATGAAACATATAAACAGGCATTAGCCTTATCAAAATGAAGACTTTTATTTATGTATATAACAGGTGTCCATGAGTGGTGATCTGGCTACTACACCACTTCTTCCCGAGTTTTGTATAAAGACTGTCTTATACAGCGGGCAATTACTCTTAAGGGATCCATGTATAGAGTGGATATAGAGACAAAGGTGATTATTGTTGACCTTATCTGCATGCGCCTACCCAGAATCCCTTGTGGTTGTGGCAGCACCATGAGATTTCTGAGGGAAAAAACAAGCCTTCTGGCTTGTCTGGTGTCTGTAGATGAGTGTTTAATAAATTTTTTTTTTTTTACATGTTACATTTGTTCACTTGTTTAAATCTGCACACTTTACAAGGCACAGTTCAGACCACACAGGTGGCAAAGTTAGATGCCAAGAAAGTGCAGCCGAGGATATTGTACACGTTCCAGCATGACATCCATATAACATTAAAGAGCTAAGATGTACAGAGCACGCTGTATACGTGTATTTGTACAATTATCCATATGCAGACCAAGCATTAAATAACGCGGAATAACACGGTAAGCGCTGGTATTCCGTTTATGCACATTGGGCTAGGTATTGCGTAGCACAGAACTTCCATAAAACTCTAATGGAGGAATTCAACTATAATAGCCATTGTTTAAAAAGTGGCTTTAAAGGATGAGAAGAAATAAACAGATCGCAGGGGACTTGACATGATGCCAAGATGGGGATATCAAAAGGAAACACGGTTTCGTAAGAGAAGGAAACAAAGCTAGTGGTGATGTTTACTACTGAAATAGAATGGTTGAGATAGAAAAAAAAACTCCTTTGGAAGTATAAATACAAGGGGATATTTGCCGGTGGTCTTAGAAGAAACATAAGTGGATTGTAACAACTGCTTAACACGAGAGAAGAACATCAAATAGGACACTTTGGCAACATGCCTTTTATAGTGGATTGATTGCTGATTGATATACTCTCTTTTTAGTGGAATGGTAGCATAGCTGGTGACATCGGAATCAAACACGGAAGGAGCACAAATTTACTACGCTACCACTTTCCGAGTTATTTTCTTTCTTCACTCTGCTGCCTTTGGCATGTCCCATTTTCTTATGATATATATATATATATATATATATATATATATATAGATATATAGATATATATATATATAGATATATATATATATATATATAGCAATATTGCCTCACTATACACCACTCTAAATGGATAAAGACAAAGAAAAATTAGAAAAAAAATGTCCAGCACTACGCATTTTATAAAATGATTACCAAATGATAATTGTTATGACACCATGACTCAGTTACTTACCATACAGAAAACATCTGTAGTTGTATTAAGAGGTATTAATCAGGCAATTATCAGTCATGTTTCAGTATTCTTTGCAGCGTTTGTATTCCGCTAAACGACTTAATCCACTCGCACTTACGCTGTTAAATATACGGCAAGCTTTCTGCGTTAGAATGTGTGCTTCCGGAAGAGATAAAAGCCAAAGCTTGGATTGGCGTGTATTAGCACCAGGCCCGGGTGTTGAAACACACCTATACACCTGTCAGATGAGTAAAATATTTGCGGGCCATTAAAACTCTTAGTGTTGCTCTTATTTCAGCCTCGTCTTCCTGTGCTTCACACAATATAAAGCATTGTAACTGGTAACCATATATTACATTCTCCTTCACACCTCCAGCCGTTAATCAGAGAGACGCCTGATTAATCATTAAGCAGTCTCTGTACGATTTATCATCATCTATGGGAGGGGAGCGGAGATTGCAGCCTGAGCTTCAGATAAATGGAGTGCTATTACCTGCTACGGGCTTTACATTCTAGTGGAAGTGGAGCGGTTTAGGACTCTATTATACCACTTTGCTTTCATCCACCCAAACCGGGATGAAGAGGATGGCAAACTATTGGATTTTAAGGATTTCCTAAACAATGGAGAATGGAAAAAATGGCCTTAAATATTAGAGCTATTTACCATTATAACTGTGGATTTATGCAGCACTCCCATAAAAGTAGAATTTCCGACTAAGACAAACCAATACACAGGTAAAGAAGGGCCCGCTCAAAGCTCGGTGATTTCTGGCAGCTGCCGATGTTTTGCGTTGTAAGACTGCCAGTGTACTTTGTATTGGGCAGTGTAAACCACGTTTCAACAAGAGGTCCCATTTCATAGCGCTATCAGATTTCCCACCATTACACCGGGTCCAAACAGTGCTATTCTTGGGAACATGCACTGCTGTCCAAAAGTTTGGGGTCACTTAGCTATTTTCATGGAAAACAAAGAAATCTTTAGCTGTGTAACATAATTGCAAAGGGTTTTTTATAATAATCAATTATCCCTTTAAACTTAAGCTTGGATTAGCGAACACAACGTGCCATTGGAACACAGGAGTGATGGGAGTGATAAAGGGCCTCTGTACGCCTACGAAGATATTCCATTAAAAACCAGCTACAATAGTCATTTACAACGCTAACACCATCTATCATCTATAACTACTGATCCATTGTCCTTTCAAAACCAGGGACATTTCTAAGTAACCCTAAACTTTTGAACGGCAGTGGATATATACAGTATATACACACTCTAAAAGAAAATCCAGCACTTAAACATACTTGAACGCTAACCGCATGGATAATATGTATGTAAAAACGAAGGCACATTTTTCAAGAAAACTAATGAAATCCAGATGGACGAGGATACAACACACTGCTTCTAGAACTAGTGATTGGCAGACATAAAACTAGATCCAAGAAACCTATGTAAATACGGACGAATCCATATTACACAGCACTAACATGTCACCAATATTCTACCTTCAGCGCTAAGATGCACATGATGTCTGTTATTTCCCTCGCAGATGATAACTGGAAATGGCGGGGGACATAGGCGTTGAAAAATACTTACTTGGCATTAAAAATAGACATTGGGTGTATAAAAAGTGTTTCCGGTGCAAGTTCTGAAAACCCTATTACCATGGCAACCATAGATGTTCTGGCAGACTGGACCGTTCCGTCGCTATGGTAATAAGATCATTATTTCATGATCATTTCAAGATCATGTACTTCATTTAGAGCTGGTTCTGTTTGCAGCACAAGCCGTACGGATGCCCTTTGATGGTATGTTTGCTACATTTTAGTACGTGTTGCTTGTGGATACTCTAAGATTCTGACGGGGCTTAGGTCACCAAACATATAATATATTAAAATGTCCGAGACGTGAAGACTTTCGGACAGTTAGTATGGTTAGTAAAAATGGTCAGAGATCAGGGATCAGGGATCAGGGAGCAGTTTGCGACCACTTCTGCTGGGAGGCTGTTCCATTTACCTCTCATGCCACCCCCCCTCCCAGCAAAGTAAAGCTTCCAAACATCGCATCTAAGCCTCTTGCTTTTAACTAAATAAATTAGATGAAGATGAACCCTTTTTTTGTCAGTTCCGGTTCTGTTGTGCCTGTTGAATGTATGTGCTGTAAGAAGCACAAGTTGTTGCCGTTATGTTAATAAAATATAAAAGTATATTTTAACCCCTTAACGTCCATTGCCGGGTCAGGCACGTCATGTAAAACGGTCACTTAACGACCTATGACGTGCCTGACACGTCATCAGACTTAGATCACTTTCTAAGCTTAAACGGTGTTGCTGTAATGCCTCGATGTCGAGGCATTCAGCAGCACCGAGATCGGCATGATGGGCCATCTCTGGCCCCTCCCCGGGGCGTCAACATCCGCCATACATTGTATGGCAGCGGACGCCCATTTTAAAAGCGTTTAGGAGGCGATCAGCGATCAACGATCACCTCCTAAACTTCAATGGTGTCGCTGGAATGCACGCAGTCTTCGCCATCCGCAAGATGGCGGCGACCCGGGAAAAAAAAAAAAATAAAGTTGAAAAAGTTCGCTAGACGTCTCCAGACCCTCTAGAGAACTCTGGCTCAACTTGCATTCAACCAAACAAGTCAATGGAGCCCAGCTTTCTAATCACTATGTGATTAGTAAAATATTTAAAAAAAGAAAAAGCTTAAAAAAAACATGGTAACATTTAAAAATTATTATGCTTTAGAGGAACTATCCAGTTCCAGCAAAATGTAAAAAAAAAAGTCCAAAAAGAGTAAAATAAATAAAATAAAAAAATAAAGTTTATTATTATGAGCAAGTGCTAAAATTAGCGCTGTATCTTCCCAAAAATCCTGACGTGGAAAAATTTAAATAAAAGCATTTCAAATACCCAAGGGGTGTCTATTTAAAAAAATGAATGGTTTGATGGGGTAAATTGGAGTGGCTGGGCTCAAAGATAGGGCATAGGCACAGACTGACCGAAATGGGGAAAAAAAAGCACACTTCCAAAATGTGGCATTTTAACCCCAAACACCAGACAAACCCATACATGTGGGGTATGACTGAACTCGGGAGATGTTCCTGAACACATATTAGGGTGTTGTTTGATAGTGACGTATACCTGGAGCTATAAATTTATACCCAAAGTACAATTTGTGTGAAAAAAAATACCAAAAAAATACTAACAAAGTGTGGCAAAGGCTGGTGGTAGAATCTGATGCATGGAAAGGGTTAAATACTACCATTTTAAGTACCTTGGGGTGTCTAGTTTTAAAAAATATATGGTTTTATGAGGTAAATTGTAGTGGCCAGGCTCAAAGATAGGGCATTGGCACAGACTGACCAAAATAGGGGAAAAAAAAGCGCACTTCCCAAATGTGGCCTTTTAACCCTAAACAGCAGTCAAACCCATGCATGGGTGGTATCACTGTACTCGAGAGATGTTGTTGAACACATATTAGGGTGTTGTTTGATAGTGACGTATACCTGGAGCTATAAATGTATACCCAAAGTACAATTTGTGTAAAAAAAAATACCAAAAAAATACTAACAAAGTGTGGCAAAGGCTGGTGGTAGAATCTCATGCATGGAAAGGGTTAAAATACTAGCATTTGAAATACCTTGGGGTGTCTAGTTTTCAAAAATCTATGGTTTGATGGGGTAAATTGAATTAGCCGGCTTCAAAGATGGTCCTATTAGGACATGGGGGCAGAATGACCAGATCTAAAAGTTCCAAGTTAAAAAAATGTGCACTTCCTAAATGTGGCGTTTTACCTCCCAAACAACCCGACAAACCCATGCATGGGGGGGTATGACTGTACTCGGGAGATGTTACTGAACACATATTGGGGTGTTGTTTGAAAGTGATGTATACCAGGAGCTGTAAATCCATACCTGAAGAGCAATTTTAGCCATAAAAAACACAAAATAAATGACTGCCACAAAGTTTGACAAAGACTGGTGGTAGAATTAGTGCATGGAAAGAGTTAAAATTCTAGGATTGAAATACCTTGGGGTGTCTAGTTTTCAAAAATATATGATTTGATGGGGTAAATTGCATTGGCCAGCTTCAAAGATACCCGAAATGGCACATGGGGGGAAGAATTACCAGATTTGGAAAAAATGGTTTTGAAATCGCAAAACGCTACTTGTACTTAATGCTCCATAACGTGCAGAAAAAAGCAAAAAAGCATAAAAACATTGGGTATTTCTAAACTCAGGACAAATAGTAGAATATATTTAGTAGGTTTTTTCATTAGCTTTTTTGGATGAGTAAAAGATTTTTGGGGTAAAAGTCAGAAAATGTGGGGTTTTTTTTACATTTTTCATCATATTTTATTATTTTTTTAATGGGAAATTAGATAATATGGTTAAAACAATGGTATCTGAAGAAAGCCCTTCTTGTCCTGAGTAAAGAGAAAATTACATCTAAACACGAACACCGCAAAAGTGTTAAAACAGCCTCGGTCCCAACGGTACAAAAGGTAAAACACAGCCTGGTCCTTAAGGGGTTAATAAACCCGATCCAGTACCATAAGTAAAACGACATTAAGTATCTATACCACCCTAGCTAATAAGATAAACCTGCTGTTTTCCTATTTTAAAAAAGAAACATAAAATATAATAATAATAATAATAATAAATAATATAGGTATATTACTAAAAAATATAAATTTAAAAAAGTATAAAGCATGGAGACGGGCTGACAGCTAATAGAAAGGAGCTTATAGACAGCGCTGTCATAACATTTCCAGACAACATTCCCGGCAACCATAACACACTTGGTGTTTAGAAGCCTTAATGGCGTAACAGAGCATAAGTAGCTGGTCCTATCTCCACGCCGCCCGCTCATAAAAGAGCCCAAGCACTCGTGTACGGCGCGCTTAACAGCACAGCGTGCTCCTTTAACGCCTCGCACAGCACTGTGCACATCACCAATAGCACAACGGACAAGAGACACGACGTGCTCAATGCATGTGATGTTAATGAGTCACGGGTGCAGCGCCGTGCACACCAGGTAACCTGATAACCTGCACTGTGTACACGCCACTGCACACACAACGAGCTCACTTCAACCACAGAATATATACACATATATATATATATATACACACACACACACATTTACATACACACTTCCTGCTGATAAGTATCAGTGCAGCAGAGTTACCCTATCACTCCCACTCCTTACATACAAGCACTTGTTGAACATAGCAGCCCCGGCGCGTACATGTGCCATTCCCCAGCCGACCTGCTGCACATACCAGTCACCGGGGAGGACATCGCCCCGCACGGTCCGCCACCCCGCCCCGCACCTTGTTATGACTTTCTTACCTGGCAGGCGGAGAGTCCGCTCCCACGCGCGCGAGTTTCTCAAGTCAAGTGTGCTGGCGAGGCCGGATAACTGCAGGAAAGTCACCAGAAAGATGGCGGCTACACGAATATAAAACTTCTTGGAGCCGACGCAGCGGCCGTGATCCGTACCGCTGGCGCCATGATCTTGACTGGAGACCGGAGAATACTTCCGGGCTTTGCCCCGGTGGTCGCCTCACTGCTGCCCCCTGGCGCCGACTCACTGGCACCACAGCACCCTGTCAGCGGGGCAGGGCCTGCGAGTGACGTCACCCGCTTGGAGGTGGCAGTCAGCAGAGGTCGAAACGTTACAAGACGACTTTAATGTTACTTTTATTTATACATATATAATTACACTTCTAGTTTTCCTTATTTTGGACAATCCTAACATGCATACAAAACCCCCATCGTTACGGGAACTCTTACAAAAAACTTTTTTACTTCTCCCCCTCCCCCCCCAAAAACATGGCATATAAATTTGACAATTACAAATATTATTTATCGAATTGCTACAAAAGGAGTATGAAAAAATTCATTCATTGATTTTTTTTTTTATTCATTCTACTGTTTAACATTTTCCTGCCGCAAAATAATTACTAGACGATAAACGAACATTAGTCCTAGCCACCGTTAAAGTAATTATTAATCCACGACCTTTACATTATAGTAGATATGCTGCATTATATGGTGAACATGCAGGTAATATCTCTATGGGATCGGTGAGAAACTGTTATTTATTAGCATCATTACAGGCAGACTAGTTATTACCTGCCATCAAATTCTGTGTTTAATTGAATTAATTTATAGAAACCATCTATAGCTTGTGCATTTTGTTTTTTAATGAGTGTAACTGCTTTGAGAATCTTTGGTTTAGATATTTGGGATTATATCACCAGGGCTGGCCTTAGGTGCTCAGGCGCACTGTGCTGGCCACCCCTATTACTATTTTGGGTCTAAGAGTAGAGAGAAACAGAAGTGGGGAGAGATAAAGAGAAAGTAGAGAGATGGGGAAAAATGGGAGAGATAATGAAGAAGGGTGAAGATAAAGAGAAATGGGGAAGATAATCAGAAAAAAGAGAGATAAAACAAAAGGCGAAAGATAGGGAGGGATGGCAGAAGGAAGAGAGATGGAGAGTGATAAAGATAAATAAAAGATAAAGAGGATGAGAGATAAAGAAGGAAAGGAGAAGACAATAGGGGACAATATAAAGGGTAAGAGAAAGGGGAGATATAATAAGACATGAGAGGGAAGAAGAGAAATTGGGAGAAAGGGGAGAGATAAAAAGAAAGGGGGAGACAAGGAGAAATAGGGAGCGATGGGAGAGATAATAAGAAGAAAGAGAAATTGGGAGAGATTAAGAGAAAGAAAGGAGATGAAGAGGAGGAGAAATAAGGATAAAGAGGAGAGGTAAAGAGGCAGACATATAGAAAAAGACCAGAGATCAAGAGAAAGGGGAGAAATAGGGCACAAAGGGAAAATATAGAGAAAGGGGAGACATAATGAGAAAGAGGGGATCAAAGAGAAGTTGAGTAATAAAAGAGAAATGGGACAAATAAAGAGATAAGGGAGTAGGTAATGAAAAAGGGGCAGAGATAATGAGGAAAAGACGAGATTGGCAGAAAAGGAGGGATAATGAGAAAGAAGAACTATGAGATAGCAGAGAAACTATAAGAAAGGGGAGTGATGGGGAGAAATCAGCGCATCTCCAGCAATCATACTTGGGGGGCACATGAGGACCCAGGGACAAGGGTGGACAATAATTCTAAAACATTATAAAATCACAGCTTTGTTTTATCAATGTAAATTCTTGTTGAGGATTACGATAGTCAGACAATTAGTGTGTACATGTAGGTCTATCAATGTATTATTGATCAACTGATCAAAAATTAGACATGAAAAAACGTGTATTTGTACAATATTCCCTTACAGAGTAAACAAAACATGGTAATTGACGTTACCCAAGACTAATTTAGTTACAGTAACAGATAATGTTTATTACCGACCTTGGCCACCAGAGGCTGCAATGTCCAAACAACCTGGATGTGAATGCTCTTCTATTAACACAACAGCCTATATTAGCTAGAAGAGGTAAACATGCTACCAAACGAACTAATTTAATATTTTTATATATTATAGTTTTATTTTTAACTTAAATGAGCCTGTTATTTATTGATATGTGTTTATATTTTAAATAGAAATGTGTGTCAAATATGTGTGCAATAGTATGTCTCACAACTTGCTGTGACCTGAGCGTGCAGTAGTCCACTAAGCACTTTCACCTTAAATCTCTAAACACCACTAACCACTTTTCCATCTTCTTCCCATAGATATGTGTGATTATGCAAAAGATGCATATTTAGGCTTACTGCAAGTCAGGTGGTACAGGAACAGATTAGCAGGTACACTTTACGATGGAATGAATGGGCTTCTAACGATTCACTTACTGCAGCTACCTTAGGCATTTAGAAAAATAATATGCTTGAAGTACAGGGCTAGTACTAGAATTCTCATGTAAGGTACCAAGATAATCTTATTCATAATACATATACATCATGAAATGGTCAACTAGCAATCAGATTGTGGACAGGTAGCCATTATAATCACACATATCATCAGATATGTAAACTGAGTACAAAGAGTACAGTTGCCGGAAACGCAACTTTGGAGTTTCTGGGTTTTAAAGATAAGTTTAGTCAATTTCGCAAACCTGCACTTGAAGTGTAAAAGTCTGCAGTGATGTATGTGTGCAGTGTTCTTCAATCCTAGAGCTGTTAAAGGGACACTCCAAATATCATTGATTTCAATAGGAGCACTTTCCTGTCACTGATTGGCTGCTTAAACCAGCCAATTAGTGGCTAGAATTGTCTGCAGGTCTGAGAGCTGTAGGTCTGGAGCTTTAGCTTCTACCAAAGGTATATTAAAGCACCCACAAAGAAAGTACTTACACTAGTATGCACTCTTTACAATATGTATAAAAAAAATAATATGTATAAAAATATAAAACACTTTCCTTTGATAGCAGCTGAAGCTCCAGACTTGCAGCTCTCAGCTTCCTTGTGGTCTGAGAATTCTGAATAATTCAAGCTTGAAGTGTAGCAGTTAGAGTGATTGATCCCCTGGTCAATCCAAGTAACAAGACTATGAAAGAATATACAATGCACATTCTCATCAAAATAAAGACAAATTAATCATTAAGCCAACTTTGGCCGTAAGTGGCCTTCATCAGGGGTAACAGTTAAAATAGATCACTTGCTGGCATGCTTAGATTCATTGAAGAAAGAGTGTACTATTTCTTGGTTACAATCCACTAGAGGGCGTGCCTAATGGTCCAAGATTCACCTGTTGAGTAAGATTGATTTAATGTAATGTTGTATGGCATTCTATCAGTGGTGAGTATAAGTTGTGCAGAGGGGGATAGTCATCCAAGTCAACAACTCAAGGCCTGTTCTATGAATGCTCCTGTAGTGTGTCTTTCTCCATAAAAGCAAGTGCCCGCAGCAGCATACCATGCCACATATGGCCGTGGACATCTAGAATAAGACACATACAGGTAAAGATCACTTGGTTTCTGCTGGATCACTTCTATAAACGAAACTTCTGTTTTAAATAGAACTAGCTTAATATGTAAGCAAACACTACATTTTCCAGTGTTTCAATACTCCAATTAGGTGCTATGACAAGCTGTTTTATGGTTGCCTATGAAGAACCACCTACATCAGCAATGAATCAATTACAACATTTTGGTACATTGTCAACCCCAAGGATCCCTGTAAGAGAACAGTCAATGTTCTCTTACAGGGTCAATGGTTAGAAAATGTAGGGCTTGCTTTACTATGGTTTTATAATGGGAAATGTACATTGATCTCAAATCAGTGCCAAATGCCCTAAGTGAAAAGATCTGTGTCCTTCAGCGCCTTGTGGTGAGCATAATTAAATGTAAAGGGCCTACTGCTAAATTTCTGATCTTTCCATGTACTGAACAAGCTTGTCGGATTTAACATCGTCGCTGGAATGAATCTGCACTTGCTCTTACATTGGTTACACTTTTGTCTTTGAGATGACTTCTTCTGGCTCCTTGTTTGAAATGGGAGATGGATTTTCCAGGAGTTACTTGACCAGGAGAGAGCTAGCAAATATAAATCTGGTGGGACAAACCCAGTAAAACAGTGGCCCAAACATTTTGTGTGTTTGGCCATATACCACAGGATAGAGAGGTAAAGCAATCCAAGTACTTTCATCTCATGTAAATTGTTTTCCAATTGTTTCCTTTGTTGATTTTCAAGTTCCAAAATAACAGCTAAATCTCATTTCTTGGCACTGCTCCTTTACTTGTTCTACAGAGGGATCAATTTGTTGTCTGGAGATTTTCTTCACCCAAGACCCAAGCTTTTCTATCGTTTACAGCAACAGTTGAATCGCTTTTCTCAGCAGAGCAAAAGGGTCAGTAATATCTCAGTATACATAGATTTTATTTTACACACTGAAAGAACTTAAAACATTTATACAAAAGTAACCAACCTCTGGGCCATTATTAAGATATGGACTAAAGCAGCAGATTCCTCAACTCTTCATGCCAAGGCTTATGAAAACTGCAAATAAAAACCAAAAAACCCAAGACCCATAAAATGTACATACATTTTAACATGTAAGATTGAATGTCTCGAAACATGAACTTTTACATCAGCTGAACTGAATTAAGATGCATTGAAAGAGATATAAACAAACATTAAAAACTAAATTGTAGTATCAATATTAAATAAAAAAACCTAAAATCTTTATGATTAAACAACACGATTAAACAACACGATAGCTTTAAATATCATATTCTGATGGTTATGTCTCCTCTTTGTTCGCCATGTAGCATTTATGAGTAGGTTGAAACCAAGTGACCTAGACCCAGAAATTTTCATTAGTGTTGAAAGGCCTGTCATTACACAATGAGCTTGTTGCAACTTTGGACCTAGATTATTTTTTATGAAAGCAGTTAGCAATTTCATATGATCTTTGCCTCCATAAATCTAATATTGTGTAGTCATGTTGTTTTAATTACCCATACTATTCCTTTAGATTGTAAGCTCATGAGCGCGGGCCTCAAAAGCCCACCATTCCTGCAGGAACTTAGTGTAAAAGTACCATAAGGCTAGATGGCAGCTCACAGGCAGCAACCTCATCTCCTGATGTGTCTGTATGTATTAATGTATATTTTTTATGTACTTAAATTGTACAGTGCTGCGTAATTTATTGTCGCTTAATAAATAAAAGATAATAATACTGAGTCTTCTGTTACTGTACCATAAAGTGTATCTGCAGGCAAGATGGTGCTGCTCATGACGTGGCCGAATTCATAAACTTTTTTTATATGAAGATTTTTTTTTGTAAAAGTCTCAATCTCTCTCATTGTGTCTAACACTCTATAAAAATGTAGATCAACAGCTTGTGCATTCTGGCTCATCGGAAGGGCTGGAAGATGAGAGACGCTAAAGTGGTTCATCTGCTTTGTGTACAGGGTCCTTCTATGCATCTGAAAGGATGAGTGTCATGACCTGTATTTTCTGAGGTGGGCAGATTGATCCTATGACAGTACAGGGTCTGGGTTGGCGCTTTTTATACAATGCACAAGGTCGACAACAGAGAAAGTAAAATATGCTGCTTATGTCTGTTTGTCAGCCGCACACCAGCGAGGCCCACTGCTCCAGCAATCATGGGGACCACTGAGCGGGCTTCCCATGATCATTTGAAGTCTCTCAACTTACCTGTCATTCTGGTGGGCATTGCAGGGACCTCTAATGCTTCCTTGGAGGTCCACGGTGCAGACAACAGCAGACCCCAGTCAAACTCCTCCGGCCGCTTCAATGCCCCCAAATGAAATGAGCAGCTTCAGCAAAAAACATGAGGATACCACTAATTTGTCAAGTTGCTTCGGCCAGCCTCCTGGAGGTGTGGAAAGGCTTGAGCGGTTTTTTGAACCCTCATTTTAGACCATTGCCTTTCAACATCGTTTATTTACTTTGCCTGTTTGATTATCCGGTTCTGACTCTGCTTGTTCCTGACCTTGATTTTTGAACGTCTTGTTGTTTATAGTGTGTCTAATTGGGTATTTGACCTCAGCTTGTCTGACTATTCTGTTTGCCTCCTGCTCCTCCTGGTTCCTGGTTCCTGCTTTCATACCCTGGTTTAGTCCTTCCACCTTCGATACTATTGAGAGAAGTTGGTGCAACCAAGTGCTCAGTGGGTGGTGCCTGCTGCTTAACCAAGGGTGCCCTCCCATTAGGGTGAAATCCTAATCTCAAGGTACCAAGTGGTGACTAGCATTGCGGGCCCATTTACCATATCGGTAGCTAACAATTCTTTAATACTACAGACATTTAGGAAACACTGCATACCAACAGAATGTAGGTGAAGGTTCACACTAATGATTACACTGCAGTTAATCAGAGTTCAATGCTGAGGGAAAAAAGAAACTACCATTAGTTTATGGAGTCATGGCTATGTACTGG
The DNA here is from genome assembly GCA_023333645.1 of Sceloporus occidentalis. NCBI lineage: Eukaryota > Metazoa > Chordata > Lepidosauria > Squamata > Phrynosomatidae > Sceloporus > Sceloporus occidentalis. Next base: position 1,137,600 of record JALMGF010000227.1, read on the forward strand.
CTATGTACTGGCTATGTAATGGCTATAACAATGTATATGTACTGAAGGGGAGTTGCACAAAAAGCGGTTGCATATGCGTCAGCTTTACTCAACAGAGAACAGACCACCCAATTAAGGTAGGACAGATATGGAAAATGTAAACAATGGGTATGGTTAAGTTACCTGTCAAGCCCACTGGTGTGAATGAGTATGTGTGAAAGAGTGAATGAATGAATATCATTGAATGAGTGGATGAATGTGTGAATGAGTATGTGCAAAGATGGCACAGACATGTTGTTTGGGGAAAAAGAAGGCAAGTCTTACATGTCCAATCTGGGTACTGAGTAGGTCCTGTGAATGCAATCTGTGTGCTGAACCAAGTCCTATGTGTGTGCTCTGGGTGCCAGGGCTGTCCATTGGGGTGTGCGACCTGTGATCTATGGCTGCAATTTAGCGTTTCCATGCATTCTTTATTTGAGCTTTACATTCAGTGTTGAGTTTACATGTAATTTCCGTTGCTCTATACCTGCAATGCTATTTTTCCATGTGTTATTTATGTACTCTATACCTGCAAATACAGGGTATCAGTCAGTTGATCTGTACCCTCAGTGCTGTGTTTCCATGAGTTGTTTATTTGAGTTGTGGTACAGTGAAGGAGGGGACAAAGTGACTCTGGGGGTGATAATGGGGGGAGGCACCACAGGGTGGCCTGAACAGGCGCCTGTACAGTTAAGGCTGGCCCTGATCACGACTCAAATGTCCATTATGGGTCACTTGCTGGACCCACACTAATTCACTTGCTGTGCGATCGGCATAGTATTGTGCTCCTCCCTTGCCCTGTGACTGTGGCATGAGGATGTCTAACACGGAGTCACACTAGGGTTAGAAGGAGAGAAGACAGAACTGGCTGTGACAGTCTCCTTGTAATCTGCAGAGGCATTGCAGTAAGCAAGTTTTTGGGGTTTTTTTTGGTGTTGGAGTGGAGGGTGTGAATCCATGCTAGGGAGTACTTTAATAATGAATATTAAAGGCAGCATTAAATACGACATTTGTGCGTCTTTCCATTTCTGAAAAGGTCTGTGTAACTAACTTTGTTCTGCTGTTCAGTGAACTGTATTGCAGATGCTGTTCTATGGAAGGTTACAGCAGGGAGAGGCACACTGCGCATACACTATACGTGAATAGAAAGTGGGTGAAAGTTCACAATGAACAGCACATCCTTCAAAGAGGAAGCACTCTATGAACCACAATTATTTTTCTTAGTCACAATCAGTTCTGCTATTACGCATCTTTGGTATATGCCACATGTGTCTTACAATGTCCTGACTACCACAGCAAACCTATAAGGCGACATTTAAATATTCAAGTAGAAGTACCACTGTGTGTATTAAAAAGAAACCATTCAGTGATTAATATCTGTGTTTGTGATGGGCTGTGGCAAGTGTATCATCCAGGACCCAGAAAGAAACAGAAGTGTGCCGATTGCTAACTGACATAATAGGAGTTTAATGTCCACGACATCCTAGGAGCAACCTATTGGATACTCAAGATTTAGAACCAAGAAGACTGCAATTTACGCAGCACTTAATACAATACATATATTCAAGGGCTATGACAAGACTAGAACTGACAGACTATGACAAACCGACACATTAGGTGGAGAGGGCCCTGCTCGCAAGCTTACCCATTTTTTTACGCCAAACCCCTTTGCGTTACTTTAAATATGATGCCTGCTTTACTTGTAATGATGCGGTTAGCTGTGTGCCATTATAATAATACTCAAGTTTCAGGCAAGAGTGTCAGACCTTGGAGCCAAACATCTTAATATGAAATTAATTTAAAATAAATTTCATACATTTAAAAAAAATACTGAAAACAAAGTTATTTAAAATAGAGAAATTACTTTTACAGTAGGTAATAAACATTGCAAATAAATGTGTAGTTCCCCTAAAAGGATTTATAGCTAAAAATATAAGAGGGTGGCTGAGGGAGGGGAATGTGAGCCGCATGGATTATCAGAGAGCGTGGCTGTGTGTATATTTAAGTGTATGGTGTTAGATTGTGTGTGCATGAATGTATGTTTATATATGTAAGTGCATGGTGTTAGAGTGGCTATGTGTATGTACATATAAGTATATTGTGTTTGAGGGGCTGCGTGTGTATGTATGCATAAGTGTTTTATGTTAGAGTGGTGTGTGTATGTAATTGTATGTGTATGTTGTAAGAGTGTGTGTGTGTGCATGTATGTGTAGGGTGTTAGTGGGTATGTGTATATGTATGTATGTTTATGGTGTTAGAGTGGCTGTATGTATGTAGAGCTGCCCGTGACTATCCATCATACCACCAATATCATATCCTCCTTCATATTCATACAATATTCAACAATAATTTTCATTCATACAATTTAAGGACGTAACTAGAAACTGCAGGGTCCCGGTGTGCAGCTTGTCCGTGCCATCTTTACCCCAAACAGCTTGCCTCTCTTTCTTTGCCTCCAAACAGCCAGCCAGTGCAATATTTGCAGCCAACAACCTGCCTGTGCCATCATAGCACCCAAACATATCTGTGCCATCTTTGCCTCAAGCAGTTTGTCAGTGATCCCAAACAGCTTGCATGTGCCATATTTGCCCCAAACAGCATGTCAGTGGCCCCAAGCAGCTTGTCTGTGCCATCTTTGTCCTCAAACATCTTATCAGTGCCCACAAACAGCCTACCTGTTCCATCTTTGCTAAAGAGCTTATCAGTCCCACCAAAGAGCCTGCTTTTTCAATTATTCGCCCCCAAACAGCCTGCCTGTGCCATATTAGCCCCCCAAACACTTACAAAACCATGCTCACACAAAGGCCTACACAACTACATACATATTTATGCTCACATACACTTAGACGTTCATGGTAACACACATTTATACTTATATTTTCATTATAACATACATTTATACACACTCTCTTATCCTCCTTATTCGCTCACAAGTTCACTCTCTCTTGCACCCACTTGCCTCATCTGCAGCTTTCTGGGGGTCAAATCAGCCAGTAAGCACCTGGCAGAGGTGACCCAACCGTAAAAGCGAGAGTGCTTGCTTTTATACATGTGCTTGTGACCATGCGCATCAATGTAGCTGCAGGGACAAAATCTATTTTGCTCCTGCAGCTTCATTTTTGGCTGGTGTGGACACACTTATAATTAGATGGCCGGCCTAAGGACCAGTCCAAGGAGAGGCAGCTAACTGGGAAATCTTCCGGTATGCCAGTAGGCCAGTCTGGCTCTGACTCAGCCAAGAAACAACGATGAAAGGACCCAACAGCAGCAGTGAAAAGTTCCTCTACTCAGTTGTGATGTAGACTGGATGCTCAGTCCCAGGATACAGAGGTATCCTTGACTTATCTATTTATGCCCCAGGAAATGACCGGTGGTCATGTGCATCCACGATGTGCAAACACTGGACAAGTGAAAGTGTCACGATCCGGGACGTTCTCGTCCCGAACCGCAGCGGAGCCATTCTCCCGAGTACCCGCGGATAGCGGGTACTCGCCACTTACCTTCCCCGGTGCCCAATCTTCGGTGCCCGCGTCCGGCGGGCACTCGGGGTCTGCTACTCCCCATGCCGCCCCTCCAGAATATGGAGGAGGAGCATGCACACATGCCACGCCCCCTCCCTCTCTCTATGCCTCAGTAGAGATCATGCTGCACGCACAGCTCCACGTCATCAGCTGGGGGCGGGGCTTGGAGAGGCGGCAAGTTTAAAACCTGAGCACTGACACTCATTCAGTGCTCGGTTGTTGTTCCCAGCTGAGCTGTTCCCTGCTGCATGTTGCGTTTACTCCTGATTTGGTTTGTTCCTGGCTACTCTGATATCTCCACTCCTGACCCGGCTTGTCTGATTACCCTCTCGTTGCTGACTCGGCTTGTTCCTGTTTACTCTGATTTCTCCACTCCTGACCCGGCTTGTCTGAGGAGCCTCCTGTTGCTGATCCATTGCCTTACTCCTGACTACGTTACCTTCTCCATTCCTGACCCGGCTTGCTCAACTATTCTTTGGACTCTGTCCGAACTGTTCCTGTTGCTACCTTTCCTGCATACTGGATTCCTTACCTGCATTTACCATCAGAAACATTACATAACAACCGAGCCCTTATGGAATCCGCAGGTTTGGCTGAGGCTGTGGCCGCACTTACCCAGCAAATGGCCGTGTTTAATCAGTCACTGCAAGATGTTCAAGCAGGACAGCTTCAGATACGCCAGGAGATGCACCAGAGGCAAGGCAGCTCTTCCGCTCAAGGCGATCCTTTCTCGGCTCCTTCTATGGCACCTGAATCCATGACTCTGCAAGGAGCATTTGCACCTGAACCTCAAATTCCTATGCCTGAACGTTTCTCCGGTGACCGTAAGAAATACACTACTTTTATGATGTCTTGCCAAGTTATGTTTAACCTAAGACCACGTACTTACTCATCGGACTATATAAAGATCCATACGGTTATTGCACTATTGTCAGATGAACCTCAACTTTGGGCTCACCACCTACTTCGTAGTAATAGCTCTATTTTAGAGTCATGGGGCTCCTTCCGCCAAGCTATGGACGCTCTCTACGAGGATCCCTTCCGATCCACTTCCGCTACCAGCACCCTACGGGCACTTAAACAAGGTAAAAGACCTGTGGAGGAGTATATTGCTGAATTTCGTCGGATCTCTATGGAGACTTCCTGGAACGAACCTGCACTGCATGATCAATTTCGGTTAGGATTGGCAGAGAATATTAGGGATGAACTGGCCCGCACCAATATACCCAATTCTCTGGATGAGTTTGCTAACCTAGCCATTCAAATTGACCGTAGGCTACGGGAAAGAAAGGCCGAAAGACAAACCACCTCCTTCTCAAATTGGTCGTCCATACGGCAGACAGTCAAGGTAACCCCTAAGGACAATGGGGAGGAACCAATGCAATTGGGCCTCATCAGGGGACCTCTATCAATGGCTGAGAAGGAGCGTCGCCGAAGCCTGGACTTATGCCTGTACTGCGGAGGTAAAGGTCACTACGCCAATGAATGCGGAACCAAGACACGTTCCCCTAAGGGTAAGCAGAACCCTCGGTTTATGCAAACTAACAAGAGAGCATCCTTACACTTCTCCAATCACTTATCCCTTTCAATATCTTTACAGTGGAAAGACGACCCCATCAACCTTTTGGCCATGATTGATTCTGGTGCCAGCAGTAATGTTTTGGATGCTGACCTCATACAACGCCTGGGAATGACCACCAGGGAGAAGACATCACCTATTTTTCTTCAATTGGTAGACGGAAGCCCTTTAAAGACTGGTCCTATTACTAAAGAGACTGTACCTTTATGTATGCGTATTAGTCCTAATCATATGGAGGAGATTATATTTGATGTGGTGCCTTCTCCTGTTTTTCCAGTCATATTGGGTCTACCCTGGTTAAAGACTCATAATCCTGTTATCAACTGGGAGACCGGTGCTGTACGGTTCACCTCTAATAAATGCTCACAACACAATCAACCCTCTTTGTCTCTTAATGTGGCTCATGACTTTAGTTCACTGCCTATACCTAAGATACCACCTCAATACTCAAGATTTTCTGATGTGTTTGAGAAAAAAGGAGCTAATGAACTACCTCCCCATAGGGAGTATGATTGTCCGATAGAATTGTTCTCCGGTGCTCCTATTCCTTTTGGTCGCATCTATCCAATGTCTGAACCGGAACTAGTTACGCTCAAGAACTATATCGACGAGAATCTGGCCAAGGGATTTATAAGACCCTCTACATCACCTGCCGGAGCAGGTATTTTCTTTGTTGCTAAAAAAGATGGTGGCCTTCGCCCCTGCGTGGACTATCGCGAGATCAACAATATAACCATCAAGAACCGTTACCCTTTACCTCTAATATCGGAACTTATGGAACGCGTTCGCTCTGCCTCTGTGTTTACCAAAATCGATTTACGAGGAGCCTACAACCTGGTCAGGATTAAGGAGGGACACGAGTGGAAGACTGCGTTTAGATCACGATATGGTCACTTTGAGTATTTGGTGATGCCTTTTGGATTATGTAATGCTCCTGCTACCTTCCAACATTTTATGAACGATGTATTCAGAGACATGTTGGATCAATTTGTCGTTATCTACCTGGATGATATTTTGATTTACTCAGAATCTTTACCGGCCCATCGAGAACATGTATCCAAGGTATTGATGCGTCTCAGAGAGAACCGATTATATGCCAAACTTGAGAAATGCGTTTTCGAGACTCAATCAGTGGAATTTTTAGGTTTTATTTTGTCTCCTACAAGGGTCGAGATGGATCCAAAAAAGATAACCACGCTCCTTCAATGGCCCCCTCCTACAGACAGGAGAGGAGTTCAAAGATTTGTGGGTTTCGCTAATTTCTACAGAAAGTTCATCAGAAACTTCTCTAAAGTCATTCAACCAATCACATCACTCACGTCCATCAAAAGGAGGTTTGTCTGGACTGAATCTGCACAAAGAGCATTTGAGTTTCTAAAGGAGAGATTCACTTCGGCACCCATATTGATTCTTCCGGTACCACAACGACCATATGTACTCGAGGTAGATGCGTCTGATTCTGCGATAGGAGCAATCCTCTCCCAAAGAGATGAGTCAGACAACCAACTTCACCCAGTCGGATTCTTCTCTCGTACACTTAACCCTGCGGAAAGAAACTACGGGGTAGGGGAGAGAGAGATGCTGGCTTTGAAACTGGCACTGGAGGAGTGGCGACATTTATTGGAGGGTACTCTTCATCCCATCACTGTTTACACGGATCATAAGAACATGGAGTTTTTTAAGACTGCCAGACGCCTGCAACCCAGACTTGCCAGATGGTCTTTGTTCTTCTCCCGCTTCCAGTTACACATTACATATAGACCAGGTTCCCGTAATACGAAGGCTGATTCGTTATCCCGTATGTTCGAGAGACCCACATTACCCTCCCATGACGAGAACACCGTATTACAATCAGGACATTTTCTAACGCTAACACGTTCTCTATGGGATGAACTTCGTTCTCTCTCCTCCCACCTAAATCCATCTGATTTCCCTCAACTACAGTGCCGAGGAGGGTTGTACTATCACAAAGATGCAATTTACACTCCTCCTGAAATACGTCTTATGATATTGCAACATTTTCATGATACCCCTGCAGCTGGACACGGGGGCATCACACAGACTATTGACCTAATTCAAAGAACCTTCTGGTGGCCTGATCTCAAGGAAGACGTTTTTAAGTTTATACGATCCTGCAATATATGTGCTCGTTCCAAGGGTTCTCACCATAAGCCTGCAGGTTTTTTGTGTCCTCTGCCAGTACCGGTGCGGCCATGGTCCGACATTTCCATGGATTTTATCACGGATTTACCTGAATCTAACCAACACACCACTCTTATGGTGGTCGTCGACAGATTTTCGAAGATGGCTCATTTTATTCCTGCAAGACAATTACCCACATCTGAAGAAACGGCTACCTTTTTTGTGAAAGAAATTTTTCGTCTTCATGGTCTACCTGAAAATATTGTTTCTGATCGAGGAACACAGTTCACGTCACGAGTCTGGAAAGCTTTTTGCGAGGAATTACACATACAGCGTTCTTTATCTACTTCATTTCACCCTCAGAGCAACGGACAGACAGAACGAACGAACCAAACTTTAGAACAATATCTCCGTTGCTTCACGTCTCACCTACAAGACGACTGGTATCAACTCTTACCACTGGCAGAATTTGCCTACAATAACCATATTCATTCCTCGATACAGATGTCCCCCTTCTTTTCTAACTATGGCTTCCACCCTTCCATGCTTCCTGGCTCCCCCATCTCCAGTGCAGTTCCTGCTGTAACCAATCAGATCTCGAGGATGACTAATATTTATCGGGACTTACGTACCACCCTTATCAAATCTCAACAACGTTACAAATTCCAGTCGGATAGACACCGTAGTGTCACACCTGCATACAAACCTGGGGACAAGGTATGGTTATCCACTAATCACCTCAAATTAAGTTGTCCTTCCAGAAAACTAGGACCCAGGTTCGTGGGTCCCTACACAATCCTACGAATCATCTCTCCCGTGGCAGTTGAACTAACGCTCCCTCCTTCTATGCGGATTCACCCAGTATTCCACGTATCCCTTGTGAAACCATGGATTGAGAATCCTTTTCCAGGTAGACACCCAGATCCTCCTGCTCCCATCGTCGTCGACGAATCTGATGAATATGAGGTTGAGCAGATTATGGACTCCAGAAGATACAGGGGTCGTCTCCAGTACCTCATAAAATGGAATGGATACGAAGTGAATGAAAATTCTTGGGAGGATGCCAGGGAAGTACATGCCGATGAATTGGTACAGGACTTTCATTCCCTTCATCCTCACAAACCAGGTCCTTTGAGAGCCCGGAGGTCTCTCTTTAGGGGGGGAGACTGTCACGATCCGGGACGTTCTCGTCCCGAACCGCAGCGGAGCCATTCTCCCGAGTACCCGCGGATAGCGGGTACTCGCCACTTACCTTCCCCGGTGCCCAATCTTCGGTGCCCGCGTCCGGCGGGCACTCGGGGTCTGCTACTCCCCATGCCGCCCCTCCAGAATAGGGAGGAGGAGCATGCACACATGCCACGCCCCCTCCCTCTCTCTATGCCTCAGTAGAGATCATGCTGCACGCACAGCTCCACGTCATCAGCTGGGGGCGGGGCTTGGAGAGGCGGCAAGTTTAAAACCTGAGCACTGACACTCATTCAGTGCTCGGTTGTTGTTCCCAGCTGAGCTGTTCCCTGCTGCATGTTGCGTTTACTCCTGATTTGGTTTGTTCCTGGCTACTCTGATATCTCCACTCCTGACCCGGCTTGTCTGATTACCCTCTCGTTGCTGACTCGGCTTGTTCCTGTTTACTCTGATTTCTCCACTCCTGACCCGGCTTGTCTGAGGAGCCTCCTGTTGCTGATCCATTGCCTTACTCCTGACTACGTTACCTTCTCCATTCCTGACCCGGCTTGCTCAACTATTCTTTGGACTCTGTCCGAACTGTTCCTGTTGCTACCTTTCCTGCATACTGGATTCCTTACCTGCATTTACCATCAGAAACATTACAGAAAGTGGCTAGTAGGGCCTTATAATGTGTGTGTGGAAGGAATGGGAATGTTCGCAGTGTCCTAGGGAGAGAGTTGATGCTCTCTGCATAATTCCATAAAGAAACAGTCGAATGTTGGCAGGCAGCGGTGTCACAGAAAACAAAAAGGGTCCAGAAAATCACAAGGACCCACAACAAGTGCACTGAGAATGACTGTATTTATCGCATGAAGCCACAACAACACGGGGGTGACAGCAGAGTCAGAGAACCAGTAATACCCGCCTGTTAGGGCTAGGACAGGAGTAAGCCCACTCAGTTATAGTATTTATCAGTGTATTAAGTGGATATTAGGGGCACAGAAGTTGTTATATTTGTTCTTGATGTCAAATTGATGCCCTCTGCATGCTTGTGCATAGACAGTAGGTTGAGCTATATTATAAAAGTGTGCTGGAGATATGTAGACTGGGGATAACCCAGGGTCACCTCAGTGCAAAACATTGGAACTCCAAAACTGAGAGGAGGTTTAGCTTTTTTTAAGATGTAGTAGGTATATTCTTTAATTTTCTGGCACAACTGCCAAGGGGGTCTAAATGTCATCGCTTTCCACTTTTGTTTGTCTTTCATATTGCTGTTATTTAGTCTCATTTTATCTCCGCTTTCCTCTTTCTTTGTCCGTTCACATTTCATCTCCTTTAATTCTCCTCCTCCTTATCTAATTTCTTCCATCTCCCTCTGCTTTTTACTCCTCTCTTCCCTATCCTTTCTCTCTTTTCCTTCCACAAGACCACTCCACTGAAAACACCCCAGCTACACCCGCAGACGCAACCTCTCAAAGAAGGTCCAGGGAACAGCTCAGCAAAGGGTGGTATTTGTTCTCCCAGACATAGAGAAAAGGGCCTCTTATAAACAGTAGATTTACCATCACTGGTTACATTATGTTAGTACTTGTTTTTTTTGGTTTTATATTTGGATGACTTACTTTTGACCCAGACATGTCACAAAACAAGAGGTAACTAGAGGCAAATGTGCTATGTTTAAAACAAACTGTACTTTGCTCCTTAACAAATGCAAGTCTCATTTAGACTAGGGAGGACCATCCATAGTATGTACAAAGGTCAATGTCTCGGCGTAAACTGGGAATTGGAGTGTCTGAAATGGTATGTTGTAAGAATGAAGTAATAAAAAAAATGAAATTACTCATCAAAGAAGTCTATTTGATTCACTTCCACAGATGTATTTCTGTAAAATAATTGTTGCTTAAATTTTTGACACCGCTTATTGTACAAAGAAAACCATATCAGTAGGGCACAGGGACATAAAATAGTCTTTTAAAGCTGATACTACTGCTTAAAACTAATTTTGTAAGTATTCTTTAGTAGGTAAGTACAAGGTGTTAGGTTTATATTTATCCAAAATTGGCAATGATTATTTGTTCCGCATAATTGCACATACTGTAGATAATAATGTGTACAGTAATAAGTACATACATAAGGGGTGTCACCAGTTAGTAATGCATGTCTTTTAACTGATCACCTAGATTCTCAGGAAGAAAGGAGACACGTTGCACTGCCATTTCTTGCAGCACAGTATGGATCTTTGTCTAAAATGCAGAACTGACACTTCCACTAACTCACGCCAAAACAACTACACATTCAGCTCTAACACACACAGACACTTGACACTAACACACATGCACACAAACACAATAACATACACACCCAGACACCCACACAAACATACCCAGATACACAAAATACACAGCCAGACACACACACATACTAACATACCCAAACAAAGACACATGTTGACACACTAACATACCTACACACACACACATACTAACATATTTTCACACACTAAAATACCCCCTACACTAAAATAAGGAAGACACATACATATCAAGGAAGACACGCACTGAGATACAGACACACACGCTAATAAACCCAGAGAAACACTTATATACCCAGACAGACACTAACATACACACACACACTAACATACCCAGACAGACACTAACATACACACACACTAACATACAGACTCGCACACTAAAATACCCACGCAGGCACACTAACATACCCAGACACACTAATGTATCCTGACAAACATACATACCCAGGCACACACTAAAATTCCCAGGCAGACACACACTAATATATCCAGGCACACACTAAGATACCCAGACACACACAAAAAACATACCCAGGCAGCCACCAACATACAGCTCACATACCCGGTGAAGTCTCACCCTGTGTTTGATGCTACCCCCTGCAGGGTCACACAATGCCACATTGTGTGGCCCTGCCTCTTCTTGGAAGTTAGGGAGATAAAGAGGTAAGTCCGGGTTTCGGATTCATCTTTTTATCCCTACTCCCGAGAACATGCCTCCGTCAATCTTGGGGAGCCCCTTGGAACCACCAATCCCTCTGGGACCTGCCAATGACTAAATGCAGTAAAGCATAGATGTTTTGCTCCCTTACCCAACACACCACAAGTGTGGCATGGGAGATGGGCGTGAATTTGACGGACAAATGCTGGAAGGAGCATAGAGAGGGTTGTGGGGTTGGCAGAGATATTCTTCTAATAGTTCTTCATCGGATGATCAATGTGCAGAAATTATTAATAGAAATGTGCAGAGACCATTGTAGAAAGTAGAGGTGAGTCAGCACTCAGCATAGGTTACAACAAGGAAAGGTCTAGATGGTAGTTAAGTGTTTATCAAGCACTCGTTCTGCATGATTACCCCTAAATAATGCCCCAGCTCTCCAAGTTGGCTGCAACTGCGTCTTTTTCAATTTAGTATGCCAAGGAGGGTTTCTCAAACATTCAGGCTGGCATCATTCCTTGCCTTCTCTCTTAACCAAGTCTGCTCCTCCTTTGAATCATAATAACTTAGTTTTAGTCCCTTTCAATACGTTAATACTTTTCTAATTCCAATGTTGAAATTTATTTTATATTAGATGGCATTTTACATTTTCGATGTTCTTTCAGCTGAAAAGCAATAGCCAGGTGTGTGCGAGGAGGGGGAAATTCAGATGTCTGGAAAGAGCAGGTTGTGCCCCAAAAGTGGGCAGGCCAGGTGAGTGGCAGACCCCCCTCTCCCCACCACCAGACAGTGGCTGAGAACCATGGCTGTCTCATAAAAACTGGCACTGCTAGGAGGTATGTATTTATGCTAGTTACCTCTCCCAGGTTTCCTGTATTGTTTGCAGGAAGCACATGTGAGACAGGAGGTGAAGGTGGTCAGTGGCCAATTAGAGCTCATGATTGAGAGCCACGGACAACAGATGCAAAATCAGGCCCCATTGTCATGCCTTCATGTACACCTACCTTGTCTGCATTGTATTGTCAGTGTAAGGGGACTGGAAATAGACTGTTAACGGGCTGCTGTCTGGGTGCGCCCCAACACCTGCCTGCCTCTGCTCCTGGTTGGCATGTTTATGAAGGAAGCAGTAACAGGAAGGCATTAAACATGGGCAGTGGACTCCTCGTGTGATCCATATACTCAGAAAAGCGCACTACAGTGTTGAGCCAATGCTGCCACAGCAAATGCAGTTTGGAGAATTTACCAACAGGACAGGCAAGAGTTGGGTACACAGGCAAATATTTCACCAGAGGAGAAATGATTTGTCCTATACTTCCTTTTTGTATAAACCCTGCAGAGACCTGTTCAATAAGAGTACTTCTCTTACCACTTGATTTATGAACCTTTTCACAGGCACATAAACAAAAGGGATTAGCACCAAATGTTCTGAGTAAAGGGTACTTTAGATTAATTGATTTTAAGTAGTCTTGAGGAGGATGACATATCACACTCCCCTACTGGCCTTTTCATTTTAATGTCCAGATTATTTACCCTACCCTACCCACATTCATTGCCCCCTCCCCGTCCCATCACCATCCTCATTCCCAGGCATATTTTTGATGTTTCAAACCATGTAGTATTCATTAACATTTGGGGTATTGTATATATTTTCAAATGTATGTTACAGGGTTTGTATGGTAACAAATTTGAATTGTACTGTTAAAGTTTTTGCAGGACTTTGTGTGACAATGTATTGTATCAACTATAATAAATCTTTGTGCCATATGTATACTGTGACAGTACACTGGTGTCTATCTCTGTCTACAATAGGACCGAGTGATTTCAGTTTTGATTTGATTTGATGTTAAATGTAAACAATATATTTCTTATTCATCTCCAGGTACAAGATAATGTTTTATGTCTCATTTTGTGGCATTCTGTGGCATAGTGTGTACAGCCAGGAGTTGTTAGCAAGGGGAAAGAGGGTAGTTGGACCATTAACTGAGTTGATAACACTGAGAGGTTCACCTACAATATGTACAATTCACATGATTCTCAAATATTATATATATATATATATATATATATATATATATATATATATATATATAATCATAATGTTGAAAAATAACACCATGTGATGTTGTCAAGCAGCAAGAAATAACAGAGCACTCACTGGGAAAGATTAAGCAATCTTGAGAAAATTTGTGCTATTGACTTTTATTTAAAGTTCATCCCCTTCTCTTTCACTGACCCATGTCTCTGAACCAGAGGCTAATGTCTGCTTAGACATGCTAATGATATGATTATTGTTATTTTCTAATAACAATAACAGCAAGGGTGGATGGGAAGGTGCTTTATGTTAAATTATGCTTATTTTTAATTTGTTGCATATTATGTGTAAATAAACTTTAGCAGTGATGCCATCACTAACTGGTGTTCGTGCCACACCACAACTATGTCATAATACACTGTTCAGACATAAGGCATATTTCAACATGAATTGAACTGCACCACCCAAACTGGCCACCATTCAAGTAAGCCAAAGTCTTGACACCAATATTCTGCAGATCCTAAGTAATAATTGTGCCACATCTTCAAGAAACAGCATTGTCATGTTTAAGAGTTAAAATACCAAAAAAAAAGTCACAACCTTTCCTTGTTTTATATAAAATTTAACAAAACTAGTAACTTTTTAGAAAAAGCCTATAAACACTGCTCACCAACAGAACATTCATCTCCTCATCCACATCTCCACCAGCCACTTATCTTTTTCTTCAATCTACATTGGTATCTGGCACCAAGAAGTTAGCAGCAGATCCTTTAAGTTGCGAGGTGGGGCCTCCCTGAATCGGACTTGTGTGTCCAGCACAGGCCAAGTCAACACCTTGAACTCATTTTTGTGTTCCTTAAACCATTCCTGAACCACTTTACGTTGTGACAGGGTACATTATCCTTCTGAAAGAGGCCAATGCCATCAGGGAATACCGTATCCATGAAATGGTATACATGGTCTGCAACAATGCTTACGTAGGTGATACCTGTCAAAGTATCATCCACATGAATGGCGGGACCCAAGGTTTCCTACCAGAACATTGCCCAAAGCATCACACTGCTTCCACCAACTTGCCTTCTTCCCATAGTGCATCCTGGTGCCATATGTTCTACAGGTAAGCGACGCACACACACCCAGCACGTAAAAGAAAGCGTGATTCAGGCCACTGAGGTCCAGTTCTTGCTCACAAGCCGATAGTAGGTACTTTCAGCAGTGGACAGGAGTCAGCATGGGCACCCTGACTGGTCTGCGGCTACGCAGCCCCATACACAACAAACTGCGATGCGCTGTGTGTTCTGACACCTACCTATCAGAACCAGCATTAACTTTTCAGCAATTTGAGCTACAGTAGCTCATCTGTTGGATTTGACCACACGGGCCAGCCTTCACCCCCCACCTGCATCAATGAGCCTTGGCTGCCCATGACCCTGTTACCGGTTCACCGTTTATCCTTCCTTGGACCACTTTTGATAGACACTGACGTTTTGATAAATAAATACGTTTTATTTCTTACTTTCTGAAAAAAATCTCACCAGGATTATCCAAAAAGAACCAGCAGGTTTCACGTTAGTAGTGAGTAAAGCTTTGACATATTATCACGTCTGAAAGTTTTGCATGATACATTTTAACTTGTGCAATTCATTTCTATAATTAAACAGTGCCAGGTGTCTTGCGATACTGCATACATTACACTATGCTAAACATAGCAGCAGAACATTGAACTTGGAAACAGCGATCAAAGATAATGTTGCATCATTATCTAATTTCAAAGCCTTAAGTGAGACTGTATTCCTAAATGCTGGACAGCGGTTTACAGAAAAATATTTTAGGCCGTCTGACTTGGACGGGGCCCGCAGGCAGAACTTGGTGGGGTCACGTAACCAGGGCCGGCCCTACAATGGGGCCGACTGGGGCAATTGCCCCAGGCGGCACTTCAGAAGGGGCGGCACTTTGCCGCCCCAAGCGGGTTTTTTTTGTTTTTTTTGAAGCGGAGGAGAGAGAGAGGGGCACCGAGTGGTTTTCGCTTACCCGCTCGGCGCCCCTCTCTCTCTCCTCTGCGGCGAGTTTCCCTGTTCGGTCTCGGTGCCGGCTTGTAATGCAGAGCGCCGGAAGTGACGTGACTTTCCGGCGCTCAGCATTACAAGCCGGCACCGTGGCATCACAGGGAGACTCGCCGCAGGACTGTTTAAGGGTAAGTACCGGTGGGGGGGTAGATAATGCCGCCCCCCCCCGGTGTCGGCGGGGGGCGGCATTTTAAACTTCGCCCCAGGCGGTGTTAAGTCTTCGGCCGGCCCTGCACGTAACTCAATGTTACTTGACACCACGGTAGAAGCCGTGAAGCTTGCTCCGAAGACACGCTACGCATGCTAGTGTTTGTGGTAAATACGGCGGCGGGGAGTCCCTCACTAATAATGGTCAGGTCCCTCAGGAAGAAAAATGTGTCTAGACCCCAGCACTCAAAAGGTTAAAAATGTGTCCCACTAGCATATTTCTTTTTTTAAATTACCCTTTTTTATTATATAATTGAACCAATACAATGTATTATTTAATTCAAGCATCCATACGCGCCTTTCAAATGCTTTCCGCCCAAGCTTTTTCAGCACTATATGTATCGAAAACTAGCATTTATTCTATGAGGGTTATAAAAACGTGTTCCTCTATATATTTTAGTATTATATTTAAAATATTATTATACCGTAATTATTTTTATTTTTTAACACACGCCAAGTTATAAATGTCTTTTTTGTGACACAACAGCACAGGCTGGTGTGGCTTGTAAATGAAATTAGCAGGCACAGTGTCTACTGGCAGGTCATAGTCCGTTCTGTGTCATATAATATTCCATGAATTACATTGTGCAAGTTACTAAACTTCGACCCCTGTCTTTTGAGCGCAAACCCTCTTCCACGACTCAGTCACGCGCCTGATTTCCTCCGGTGACATCACCTTATTAGCGGAGATCAGCAAACACTCAGGAAGCTCAGGGACGCAGCTTCGCAAGGAGAGGGCGTGGTCTGGTGTGCCTATAAATTCATTTACTCGCTGTTTTTTTCTTTAGTCCTCCGCCTCAGTTGGTTCTTGTGAGAAAGAGGTGAGCTGCTGTAGTTGGTGGTTAGGTTACGCCTGTTTTTTTTGGTGGGTGCATTTTCTGATTTTGGTTCCGTTTGGTGTATATTTTATTTGAAACCCCTGTTTATTATTTTTATAGGGGTTTTTTTCTAAAATGGCATCCGAAGTTGAGCAGCAGCAGCATCAGCAGCAGGTAACTATATGATTGCTTATGGAGTTCCTGAATAGCGCACTATGTTGTGCATTAGGCTAGCTCGATCCGTGGGTGTGGGAGGCAGGATAAAAAGGTGTGTGTATATATGTATATGTAATTAGTGTGTGTGCGCCATAATGATCTATAATGTGCTCGGGTGTCTATGCTGTCAAACAAAGGGCTTATTAACTAAATACCCTATGTCTGTTCACATGTTTGATACATGCCACCTAAAATCAATAAGGGGTCTACTGCATGATGTCATTCCATGCACATGGCTTCTTGTGAGAAGATCTTGGTCATGGGATTTATAAATCCCTTTCTAGTTCTGTTTCCTGTCATGGAATGTGTAATTTTCTGGTTAGTGGCAGTGTTGTATGTGTCTGAGGTCTTGTGTAACACTACTTTTTTTTTACTGGGCCAGCACAAATAAAGTTGGATAGTAACTAAAGAGTCTACTGAGATAAAATGGCTAAATACTCTAGTATTATAAAAGCAATGAACCATTCATGTAATGCAGTATTGTACTTTATTATATATTTTATATTGGCTTTTTTTGCCCTAGAATGCAGTTGTCAGGTTAATTAACCTGCCTTTGGTGAGCTCCACCTATGACATGGTGTCTAATGCTTACACCAACACAAAAGATAATCATCCATACTTGAAGTCTGTCTGTGATGTGGCTGAGAAAAGTGTGAAGACCATCACCTCGGTGGCAATGGTTGGCGCCATGCCTATCATACAGAAGCTGGAGCCTCAAAGTAAGACTTGACTTTTAGTGTGAATATTCTGGCTAACAGAACTATTCAGTTTAATCAGTGTTTGCATTAAGACTGCAGGAATAGCTTGTGGACCATCGGTATGTCCCTAGTGGTGGTCTCTTTACCTTGGGGTGTTAGTGTGTCTAGATTCAATGTTCTGGTGTTAACGTTTGATTCTTTGGGTGTCTGATGCTTCACAACCAAAGGTTTGACTTTTATCTTTGATGTTGGGATGTTTCACTTTTCCTCAGCCCTTTTGCCTTGAACTATTTGTTGACCCGGACTTTCACAATACAAGCTCTGTAGCCTTTGGCGTATGTGCTGTCCTGCAAAGGGCACAGTGACACTACAGATGCTGCCCAGAAATGATCTTGGAATGCCACCCCTCCCCCAGACTGTTATACAGTCTGCCCTTGAACATTAAACTTGGAACGTATTGCTATGTTGACTGAATACCAAACTTTTTCCTCCTTTAGTTGCTATTGCCAACAGCGTGGCTTGTATCGGCCTGGATAAAATTGAAGAAAAGCTCCCTATCCTCTATCAGCCTAGTGACAAGGTATGCGTCGCCTTCTAGGATGTTCTGTCTAGTGTTTTTTATGTAGACTAGTCAATCTGCTTTTGGGAAGCATTGAGTGTCTAGCCCAGTTCTAATGCCACTAACAAACCCTAAATAACAGAAACTTGAGCTCTTAGCCTACCCAAAGGCCCCAAAGTTCTTGGTATTTGATGCTTCCAAAAACCAACATGGCCCTGTAGCTATCTGTCTTGTGACGGAAAACTTATTAGACTGCTTTTTAATTGTTTTTCTACTACATCTAGGTTGTGTCCAGTGCAACAGAAGTAGTGGTTGGTGCCAAAGACACTGTCATTAATGGAATTACAGGAGTGGTTGATAAAACGAAGGGTGCTGTCCATGACAGTGTGGAAATGACAAAGGCTGTTGTGAATGGCAGTATAAACACTGTGCTTGGAAGCAGTGTGGTGCAGATGATGAGCAGCACTGTTAACACTGCCCTCACAAAGTCCGAGTCCTTGTTGGAACAATACTTGCCGCCAACTGATGAAGAGATGGGTAAGTAGAGTCTAAAGTTCATGGTAGATATTTTAATCCTTATTGCTATAAGTGAGCTCAGTATCTCTTGTTGCGATTGTACAATAAACTGATGCTTCTAAAGACTTTTTTTTTTTTTTTTTTTTGATTTGTTCCTTTTAGCCATAGAAGCGTCTAAAACTGAAGGCTTTGAAGTTGGAACTGAAAAACCCAACTATTATGTCAGACTGGGTTCCCTGTCTTCTAAAGCTCGTAAGCGTGCCTACCAGCAGGCTGTCAATCGGATGAAGGATGCCAAATCAAAAAGTCAAGAAACAATTACTCAATTAAACAAGACTGTTGATCTTGTAAGTGTTTGTCCCACCCTCCACATGTCAGACTTATTGTAACTATTTTAGCTCTGTCACTACACATTAATGTGTATTGGGTACTTAAAACCAATACTGTCAAAATGGAAACCTGCACAGAAACCAGGAATAGACAATGGGTTCCTTAACCCCCTTAATGACAGCCTGTACGTGTACAGGCTCAAAATGCATTGTTTTCAATGGGTTTAGGGGCCGCCCATTGTCCTTAAGGGGTTAATAAAATCTGCTTTCAGCAGTCCGCCTTCAGGCAGACCCAGGCAAAGTCCCCATGAGCCACTCCACTGGCTAACCTTAGCTGTTGGCTCCATTGAGCATATAGAAATGCTTTCTTCCATAGCACTTGTGTTTCTTAATAGTAGCTTTGTGGGAGTTCCGTAACAACCCTCATCCAGTCTACAACTCTTTAGCTAGCCTGGGGGAAATTGGCTCTCTAAATAGGGCTAGTAATGTCTTAAAGGAGAAATGTGAGGGAAATCACGCAGATCTCTTTTAATGGATGCCTGTCCTACTGATAATGCTAGAAGGCTTCTGCTCATAAGTTCTCATCATGTTTTGAACAAGTCAGAACATGATCCACAAGTGTCCCAGTTTGACAAATGTTAATGATGCAACAAGGTATTGATGTAATGTTGCTGTGTACCTAGATTGAGTTTGCAAGGAAGAACATGAATGATGCCAACCAGAAGATCCATGGTGCCCAGGAGAAGCTGTACAGTGCTTGGATTGAATGGAGAAAGGGCTCAGGGGAGACTGAAGGGCCAGAGAGTGCTGAGGTAGTCTAGATTTCTCCAGTTTAAGAACTACTTAAACATGCTTACCTTGTTTAAAAGGATTATGTAATCAATTGAAATGTTGACACTTCCAGCCGGTTTCAGTAATAAATTTAGCAAAGAACGTGAAATTGCTTAATAATGTAACACGATTCTTTGTTTAACACTTTATTTTTGTTCCTCCAGCAAATTGAGTCCCGTACTCTATCAATTGCACGAAATTTGACACAGCAACTTCAGACCACTTGTCTCTCCCTGGTAACAAGTGTACAAGGGCTACCACAGAACATCCAAGAAAAGGC
This sequence comes from Sceloporus occidentalis, assembly GCA_023333645.1. Taxonomy (NCBI): domain Eukaryota; kingdom Metazoa; phylum Chordata; class Lepidosauria; order Squamata; family Phrynosomatidae; genus Sceloporus; species Sceloporus occidentalis. Next base: position 1,157,548 of record JALMGF010000227.1, read on the forward strand.
TCACAATGTTAGTACCATGGCTGGAGAAGTGTACCAAAACTTCCGTTCCGCTTCCTCCTTCAGGGAAGTTTCTGACAACCTTCTCACAACCAGCAAAGGCCAGCTTAAGAAAATGAAAGAGTCTATGGATGACATGATGGACTATTTGGTCAACAATACACCACTCAACTGGCTGGTAGGTCCCTTTTACCCCCAGTTGGGTGGGTCTCAGCATGGTGAACAAGAATGTGATGGGGCAGATAAACAAATGAGCCAGGAGGAAAGACTGAATTAAATTCCACATATATCACACTCTGCACTTAAATATTTGCAAGACATGGGTGAACTCTATTTCTGCTCTTCTGGATTTCAAGCAATAGCTTGTATTACCACATGGGCTTTAAAGCCAAGTCTTGAAGACTGTCTTTGAAGCCTAACTTTGCAGCATCACAAGAAAAACTCTTGCCTAACGAGCGCTGCTGTATTACATGCTCGTCTAACTTTGTCCTAAGTGTTTACGTCACTCACACAACCTACACTAATTTTGTAAACCCTAACTTTTGTATACCTTTTTGTATCTGCAATAAACACATCAGCATTAGAGAAAGTTTGTTTAACCTGAAACTCTATGCGTAAACCACTCTAAGAGCCTAATTTGTGGAATATGTTTGAAAACTTAAGCTAAACAAGTGTATAAACCACTGCTGGAATGCACAAAGCTACTCAAATCCAGAAAATCTCCTCTTCCAAGAGTACAAAAAAGTAACGCTCCCAGCTTTCGAAGCGCCTCACACAAGTGATTGCATTAATACTCAGATTGTACATACTCTTGTGACTGTAATAAACTTGCATCTGTCCACAAAGACTAGATATTCACCAATTGTAACATTTAAAGTTCCCCTCCATAAAAGTGATTGCTGTAATACACCTAACTTCCAGTATCTTGAACGTAGCACAGTGTATGCTAATCATGCCATGATACAGGTGTGGCGTATCAATCAATATTTTAAAATTGCTAAGCGTCCGGAATTCTTGGTTTTGTGTTTTTTGTTTGGTGTTTTTTCTCCCCTTATTTGGAGCTTTCAACCAAATCTGCACGAACAAATGGCTGTTTCACTGAGTGTCTATAGTGGCTCAAAATCCATTCGATAACAAACCCGCTTCATTAGTTTACTGCCTCCAATGGATTATATTGATTTATAGTTAGTTGGCAAATACAAAATCCGTAGTCGCTTCTAAATACAAGCACTACTCCTACCACGCATCTCGAGTATTCAACGCGCCAGCTTGGTTTGTGTTAAAGTAGGAGCCGATATTAAAGGTGGGGCTGTGTGCCGGTGGCAAGGCTTGTATATGGGGAGAGAGGCTTTATGATCATGTGTAACTAATAACACTACAGCAGTTTCTAACACAAACAAAATTAGAGGTGGTGCTGTAGAAACAATCTCTCTGTACTGTAGTGATGCTGACCAGTGGATGTCTCTCTTTAATATTCTAAAATCAAATCTTAAATGTTGGGATTGGTACCATGGCAGAACTGTAATGCCTTAATAGCAGAGTGAGCTAGCTAAATTATCACTTGATGTTGCGTTTTCAGTTGCTATGAGATTCATTTCCATTTTTCCCTTTTACTAGGTACCAGATTTCACAATCACAGACCTATCTTCAGAACCTGATGACAACACTGATGACACGGAGGAGGAAATGCAAGACTTTTCCCGTGTAAATGGCCGTTTAATAAGCCAGCAATCTAACTAATTTATATGTAATCTATCACTGTTGATTAAAATAAGATTGTGTGCTGCCCTGGTCGCTGGAAATTAAGTTGTATGCACAGGGTAGTAGGAGATTGTCCCTGGGATTACAAAACACTTTTTTGGGGCGGGCGTACAGATGTTTTTCTGTTGTAATTGTATGAAAACATACTTTTTTTGGGGGCCGTAGACTTGATTGTTGCAACCATTAAAGCACTTAATATACAAAAGTAATCTATAAACATGTTTAAATATTTAAGTATTTTCTTTTTGCTCAAGCTCAGTAGTGCTATGGTAGGACTTAATATGTTTGACAAAGTATTGGTGTTTCTAGTTCACTGTGCCAATAACTACATTTAATAGTCTACCTCGAAAACGGGAATGAAACTGGTCATGTGGGGAGAAAAATAAAATCCCATCGCATTGAACAAATAACAAAGAATTCATGCCAGTTCCAAAAACATTGGCTAATAAAAGAACAGTCCGGTATATCTGGAGGTTGCCTCTGTTGTAAACGGTTGGATGTAGGGCTGCAACTAACGATTATTTTCATAATCAATTAGTTGCCCGATTATTTTTTCGATTAATCGGATAAAAAATTTAATTTTTCATTTATTTTAAATTTAATAAAGTAACATAGGATGTTAAAAACAAACGGCAGAATAAAATTTTTTTCTTGTTTTTATTTCCCCCCCCCCCCCCCCCCCCAGTTATGCATATTTGAGCCCAGGCTTGCCACACTGCCCTCCCCACATATGCCTTATATACCCTATATGCCTTATACCCCAAGATATGTCACTCCGTCGTCCTCAGGTATGCTTTTTACCCCCCTGATATGCCATAGTGCGCTCATAGGATTTGCAGACTCGTTCACAGACACAATACTTTTATAAATAAATACAGGGTTAATATTCACTGCCCCCAGGATTTGGATTCCCCTCAGTTTGCCCCCCCTTTACCTCTAATTGCACCTTAAATTAACCTTATTAAATTGATTAAATTAACCCTCAGTCCGCAGCATTAAATTAATCCTGAAGAGAAGACCCCATTAACCACAACTGCCCCTAAATTAACCCTGAAGACCCCCATCAACCACAACTGCCCCTAAATTAACCCTAAACCCCCCATTAACTATAACTGCCCCTAAGTTAACCCTAAACACCCCATTAACTATAACTGCCCCTAAGTTAACCTTAAACACCCCATTAACTATAACTGCCCCTAAGTTAACCCTAAACACCCCATTAACTATAACTGCCCCTAAGTTAACCCTAAACACCCCATTAACTATAACTGCCCCTAAATTAACCCCCACCTCCCCTAACTTTCAGCAGCCCAAATAATAATTTTATACTCTCAGATGAGTGTCACAGCCATGGCGATGCTAAGGAAATGGGTGGAGCCAATCGGCCGTTTGGCTCCACCCCATTCTTCCTCCCTGCAGTCGCTGCTGATTGGCCCCACCCCTTTATTTATCCAGCAGCGATTGCAGGGAGGGACTGGAAAAAGGAAGTGGGCGGGCCAATCGGCAGTGACTGCAGGGAGGAACTGTAAGTAGCAACTGCTGCTGTGACTCCTGTGAGTCACACTAACGGATTATAACACGAGGGGTATTTTTCAGAGCATTTGCTCTGAAAAAACCCTCATTTTATAATCGATAAAAATCGATTCAACTAATCGATAATGAAATTCGTTGCCAACGAATTTCATTTTCGATTATCATCGATTTTTTCGCTTAGTTGTTGCAGCCCTAGTTGGATGTGTTTCATTCCGTGCATGTTTTCTAGTAGGCTTGTTCGTTGTGTGAACCTAATGTTGGATTATACTGTTATATCATATTTGAAGGACAATACTTAACACAGTCCCCCCCCCCTTTTGAAAAAAATAAACTACATGCAAAATTGCCTTGTTCTAGTTATGACGCTACTGCCTAGCGATGGAAAACACGGCTATATTGTGAATGCATGGCTTCAAAATACAAGCGGGTTATACAGTTCTACAATTCAGTTTCTTTATCATCTAAGGTCTTTACTCAAATGATCTAAATGTTTGGGAACCCTGAACAACTAATTACATCCGTATTGATGAACCTCCAACATGCGGCCCGTCAGATTAAGAGGTGCGGCCCGCATGAGCAGTGGCCCCCGGGAGATATAAATATCGTAATACAAAAGGGGGTGGCTGGGTTGTGGCATACAAAATCAATAGTGGGGGTGGCAGTGGGGGCATCGAAAGACAAGAGGTTGGATGGGCATCAAATTAGCCAATACAAAAAGGGTGGGAGCATCAATACACAAGGGAGGGGTTTGGTTGGGGCATCACATAAATCAATATACAAGGGTGTGGGGGCATAAATGTACAAAGGGGGGCAATAGACAGGGTTGTGGGTAGGGCACATTAATCAATGCTAAAGGGGGCCGGGCTGGGGCATCAATACAGTACAGTTAATGACAAGATACAGTGTAGCAGTATTTTTTTTTTATGCTTCAGTGCGGCAGAGCCTGCCCTGGTGAGTGTGTTTGGGTGTCGGTGTGGCAGAGACTGTCCTGATGTGTATGTTTGGGTCACGGTGTGGCAGAGCCTGTCCTGGTGTGTGTGTGTGTGTGTGTGTCGGTGTGGCAGAGACTGTCCTGGTGTGTATGTTTGGGTCACAGTGTGGCAGAGCCTGTCCTGGTGTGTGTGTGTGTGTGTGTGTGTGTGTGTGTTTGGGTGTCGGTGTGGCAGAGACTGTCCTGGTGTGTATGTGTGTTTGGGTGTCGGTGTGGCAGAGACTGTCCTGGTGTGTATGTTTGGGTCTCGGTGTGGCAGAGCCTGTCCTGCTGTGTGTGTGTTTCGGTGTCGGTGTGGCAGAGCTTGTCCTGGTGTGTGTGTTTGGGGGTCTGTGTGGCAGAGCCTGTCCTGGTATGTGTGAAATGCTTGTTTATGGCAGCTGATTGAAACCTTCTGTATCTTTTTTTAAATTGTATTTATTAAAATATAATTCAATGGGTTAACTTTTATAGCAATTGGATTTTTTAGAAAGATAAAGTGATTTTATCATAATCCTAAAAAACTAAATAAAACACTATTATAAAATTGACAATAATGCCTAAAATATTGTAAAAGGGAGCTTTCCCCTGGGTACTGACAGACCTCAGAGGGTTTATACCGGTAAGACCAAAAACAGGCCAGTGAAACAAATGCGCCTGAGACACCTCCATAGAAAATAGAATCTCATTTAACTTATTGGCCTAAATTGCAGTGATCTGAAGTCAACAAAGAATCTGATCATATGTTGCTGTCTGGATCACACCTGGGGGTTAAACCTTTACAGTCTGAGGCGATATTCCCTTTTTAATCTTAAAAAGTATATATTGATTATGTTGAACACTCATATAGAATAATTAACGGAATATGCGACTAAAAACTCTATAGGTTTCCGCCCTAAGAGTTCCGGCCAAAATTCCCACTTATCCCCGCCCCGAATGGCCACTTTCTTACTTCTATTGGCTGCATGTAAGCGGGGCGTTTAGAGCTCCAAGAGTTCTAAATACAAGACGCACTGGGAATCATTTACGTACACGCTTTAGCCGTAGAGTTAAACAAAGCTTGGTCGCCAGACAAATGGCCGTTATTGTCTCTAGTGCTTTGAACTACGCCAACATCAGGTACTATATAAGCCTGCGTTGCAGTTTGATTGGACAAAGCAAATTACCTGTTTTGGCGGTTCTGGATGAGACCATGACGGCTTCGGTTATCACAGTATATGGGAAAGTAATGCGCTCTTCACGAAAACAGATACGTGGTGTTGAAGCTCCACGTGAAACCGGAGAATAAAGCGACGCCGCGGCTCATACTACTGTCGTTGAGGAGGCTTTAATACTGCGGACGCCTCACGGCATAACTTTCTCTCAACTTTTAAAGCGGGTTTGGGCCTGGTGTTTGGCCCGGGTTTGGGCCTTCGGGGGCATACCCCCCCCCCCCACTATCTGGTACCGCCGTCCTGTGTGTTCGCGTCTGCCGTTTTAAAGCTCTTGCCGTTTCATAGAGCGGACGCCGCCTGCAGTTTTTTTTTTTTTCCCTCCGTAACCCTTTCATTACCGGAACAGGGGCGGATAACCACCTCAGCATGCAGGCCGCGCCTCGTCCTTCCTCCTCCTGGCAGAAGGAGCACCTATGGATGTCTTTACAGGCTCTGGGCTTCGACCCCGGCACAGAGGCAGCTGCTGCGGGCAAAAGCCTGGCCCATGTCACCTTTGGAGTGTGAGTATGTGTGTCATAAGGGCATGTACGGAATGTGTTATAGTAAATATGTAGTTAAACAGGTCACTACATATTTATAGTAAATATTTAGGACTTAAACATGCCACTACGCTAAATGGTCATAGCGTATACTGAGAATGTTTATAAATATCGGGTAAAGTGTATTAATGTTCCAAGTTATAGTATACACGGTTTATACTGTGTCTGAGCCAAAATGGCAACTATTTTACAGGTTTTTTTTTACACTGTATTTATAACACCCTGGGGTTGCTGTTCATAAATACGTGTGGTTTGGGCTTTTCAGTAGCTAGCTGACCAATTTTTATTTATCTTTATGCAGCAACATGTTTGACAGGCCAAACAAGGATGCTTTCTATGTGGTCTTCCACTTCTTGTTTGAGAAGCTGGATAACGCACGTTGTAAGGAAGTCTTTAGGTGAGTTGGACAGCCCCCGCTTCATCTAGCAAGATATTAACGCTCTGGAAATATAAAATGGTTTATATTGGTAACCGTCCCGTACCTGCTTAGGTATTGTTGGCCGCACATGGATAAGAAGCGAGATGCTGAATTCAGAAAAGCTTGCTGTGAGTGGCTGCGGAAGATCTCGGTAAGTGGATTTATTTCAGACTTCTGACATAAGACATTTGGGTTCAGAGGTGTCTGTTTTAGCAGTTAACTTTTGATTTGTTTCTATTCTGTGTAGGAGGATGCTGGTAGTGGCTTTCCTCAGGTGGTTGCATCTGTATTTCTTTCCCCTGGAGGGCCAAAGTTTGTGCACCTCTTGTACCATTTTGCAAGATATGTTCTACTGCAGCATATTAAAAAAGATGTTGATGGTGAGTTTGCCATTGTGGCCGTTTCTTGTCCCTGTACATTTTGGCTTAACTTGTGTGATGTAAATGTCCTGGTTGACCCATACTCTTGTTTGCCATGAAGGACAACTTGAAGCCGTCCCACAGAAACATACAACATACATAAATTGTAACTGTTGCAGCATGGCCTCCTATTTCACTACTCTTCTGTGAATATCTGAATATATATACAAGTGTTTGTTTTTTTATGATGAATGGGTTGAACAGTGCTTTTCTATTAAATGTGCTTACAACTCAAGCAGTAAGCATGTTAAGTCCTCTTGCTCCTTCCTGAATATCAAAGTTGATTTAGGCTATGAGCTTGCACTCTAAACTGTGTGCGCGCATTCTGCAGCGGTTGTATATCTCCCTCGCACACTTTTATATGTACATTCTATCCATCAATTTCTGGCTAATGAAAGAGGTTCATATAAGGAAATATAATCTGCTTTCTATGACTCTTATTATATGAACCGGACAAGCAAGAGTATATAGATTCCAAACTTGTGTAAATTGTATGGTCAAAGTTATAGAAATGCCTAAATACAATATTTTGTATGTAAATGCTTTATTTTTAATACTCTTCCTCATAACCAGGCTATTTTTGCCTTTGTTTTTTTTCCTTGCATTTGTCAATGCATTTTTTTTTTTTTTTAGGTGCCAATTCTTACATGCCGGAAGCCCTGCAGGCCAGAGTTCAGGACCCCCAGAAAGCCTTGATAAGAAATAAAGTGGCACGTCGGAGATACTTGCAGATGCTGCAAAGAGAGAACTTTGTGATCGGAGAGTACCAGAAAAAAGCACAGTGAGTTACATTGGTGTTGCTAATTTTTGGAAGGCTGTCAACTCCTGATTCTTCACTGGATAAACATCAAGCTTTTAAATGGTAGTCTTTTAGTCGCCTCCTATTCAGATTTATTTTATTGCAGTGCATCAATTTTTGTTTTTTATTAATGCATATTATGTTAAACGTAGGCTTCTTGTGAAACAAATAAGGGACCTTCGTTCTGAATGTGCAGCCCTGCAGAACCAACAAAAGTATGTGAACTAAATTGCTTTCTTTACAAAGTAGCTTCACAATGTCTGTCAAGTTGTCCAAACCAAGGGTTTTAATTTACTTTCAGGATGGTAGAAAATCCCAGTACAGACCAGATTGAAAGGAGTCGCAATATTGAACAGGTGAGTCCTGGGGTAATTGCTTAATGGACTGCCTTGGTAGTTCAGTATCTTTCAGACCATTTGATTGCTAACTAGTTATTTTCCTCTCATAAAGATACGATCAATGTGGAATACGATTATGCAGACTCTGAAATCGATAGAAAAGGAGGTGGAAGTTGTGGACTGCGTGGTTAGAGGGAATGTCTATCAGTACTATTTAGATGGCTCAAAAGTTTCTTTGACCATACCAAATATATTGGTCACCAGAATTGAGAGCGAAATGCATAAGGTAAGTGTTCAGAAAGCTTTGAAGACTTAAACAGAACTTGGATGCCTCATCACTAGATGACTTCATGTCTTCCCTCTCTGTTACAGTTGCAAATGGAGAATGTGTATGAAGCTGGAAAGGTGAATCTTGTAACAATTTTCCAACTTTTAAACGAAGCTCTAAAAATAGTGAAACGGGAACGCTGCCAATATGATAAAGGTCTTCCACTAGATCTGCAGTATTTAACTGGAAAAGCAAAATTTGAGACTGATATTCTGACAAGGCTGGAAAGTATGAGGTAAGATAATCATGAGTGTTCAGTTCGATATACTTGTATGGCTAAAAATCACTAGATGCCTCGGTATGTGTCAGAAGTTGTCTACCATGTTAATGTCCTAGTACATCTATGGTGTAGTGTCCGTTCTTATGGCTCACTATGGGTGATTGATACACAGACAGAACTTACTCTGCCTGTCACAAAATCGCCCTAGATTAATAATGCCTTCTGATGACCGGGGCGAATTGAGAGAAATCGCAACGGACAGATACGGGGCAGACAGACTGACCATGTTAATGTCCTAGTACATCCATGGTAGTGGCCATTCTTTATGGCTCACAATGGGTGATTGATACACAGACAGAACTTACTCTGCCTGTCACAAAATCACCCTAGATTAATAATGCCTTTTGATGACCGGGGCGAATTGAGAGAAATCGCAACGGACAGATACGGGACAGACAGACTGACTTGATTGTGGATGTATATTCTATATGCTCAAACCAATGTATTGCAGGCATAAAATAAAGAGGGAGGATCTTGTATCTATAAACAAGTCTATTGCTGATAAAGAACATGAGTGGGAGAAGAAATGGAGGAAGGTCCTTGGCAAGTCTCCATTTGACATATTCAAGGTTCTGAATCCAGTAGGTATTCTGAAAGGTGTTCATACTAAATCCCCCTCTTAGAAGTTGTGACTTTCTAGGAGGACCATGCACTCCCTGTCAAATCCCCCTCTTAGAAGTTGTGACTTTCTAGGAGGACCATGCACTCCCTGTCCAATTGTGCTCCGGCATAGTCATCTTGGTTATGGGTTCCATGCAACAAGCTTTTAACAGTAAGTAAAACTGTTTAGGCTATAAGTGTTTGGGACACAACTGAACTCGTAGTGAGTCCCTAGTGGGGGCTTAGAGTTCAGAGTGGTGCCTGGTGCAATATTTCTTCAATCTTGCAAACACATTCTAACGCCATACAGACACTCCCTCTTGTCCCCCTCTGCCAGGTGCCACTAATGCCATAAGTCTACACTTGCATGCTCCCATACTCCCCTTCATCCATTATCCTTCCTGCTCGCAGATGACATGTCAATCAAGTGATGCTGCAGGAAGCCTTGGCATTTTGTACCCACAGCATGGGAGATAATGTATCATGAACAAAACTGTCAACTGTTCATGCTGTTGTAACTTGTGAATCTCAATCTGTTTATTTTTAGGTTCTCGATCTCCAGCCCCCCATGGCTCCATTTTCCTTTGAACCCGCCACAGATGAAGTATTAAGAAACAGTGTGTTTTATCAGTACCCACCATCTGTACAAGGTGAGAGCCTTCTTTCTGAAGCCAGGTGCTTGAAACAATCCCCCGAACCCCCCCATTACTTCAAGTGTGATATGTTAACTGGACCCAAGCTGCACCTGTCAAAATTGTGCTAGATAATGTATATCCTTACATAGTATAACTTTATATGGGGGGAGCCAAAAGCTCTGACAAAATGGGTTCACAAGCTTGCAAAATGTCAAGGCACTAAAAGCACCGAGATTCCCACATGTCTAATAGTTCCTACATCTCGCTAGATCAACATTCGACAGATTCAAAGGATCTGAACCGAGAGAGTGGGCAGTTGAGAAGAAGCTTTATGGAGTCTACAGTGTTAACTCCATCTGGAAGGTGTGTTTCTACAGTAACTATGTGCTAGAAAGGAATAAGTGCTAACTGCCAGTTTTATATAGAAGTCTGTTTCAAACTCTATTTTGGTACTGCAGTGCATTTAGGTTTTCACCAAAACACAAGTTTGCAGCCAAATAGTCTGATAGTGGGGTTGTACAACTCCTGTGGATATTGAATGTAAACTGGAAAAACACTGGAAAGCTTTGCTTTGAAAGCTGTCCTGCTATTGGGCAGGCCATCACAATCCATAGCATCTGTAAATGTAATTTGTAAATATCTTCCCAACCCCCCCCCCCCTTAAGACATTGCAGTTGAGTTGAACACTTTTCTGTGTCTATACGAGTTTAATTTTTGTGAATGAAGATCCAGGTTAGCAAATAAACCTCTGTACAATGGATGCAAATTCCCAGTGATTAAAAGCTTTAATATGAAACTACACCAGATATGCTGTGTATAAACTGTTGTATTGATTTTTTTTTTTCTTCTGTGCATCCCGATCTGTCTCTAGGAACTCTTTGCCTCTACTCTGTCAAACCCCTACCCTTAAACGCAGAATGTCCTTAAATGAAAAGGTATGGTTTCATTGCGCAACAGCTGGCCTTCTCAATGCAACATTAAGTTAGTGAATTAAGATTGCAGCCCCCACTCTAGCGAGTGTTAATATTAATCAAGTATTGTAGTACATTTTGCTATAAACTTCACCCCTTTTGGGTCCAGTAAAGTATTGTCATTCAGGTGACACTACTTTTACATGTTCTAATTTGTATCTCTTTGACAAAGGACTTTCGGATGCCGACTCCAAACGCAAAAGACAGTTTTCTGGAGAGGACCCCAAGTTCTGCTTTAAACAAGAGGAGGTCTGATACCAGCTGGAAAACTAATGCCGGTAGCCTGCTGCTGCACACGCCAACGCCATGCAAAGCAGATCCAATGAGCGCAGCACGCCAGCAACTTGCACAACAGGTGAGCGCATTACAGCCTTTCATGTTCTTGTAACTTATCTATAATCACCATGGGAGTCTGATACACGGATAGATCAGTCATGTTCTGTCTGTCACTGAATCTCCCTAAATTAACACTGCTCTCTGATGACCGGAACGACCTGAGAGAAATCGTGACGGACAGATACGGGGCAGACAAGTAAAACAAACTTTGCAAAAAGGTTTACTTGCCCAAATGCATTTGTGAGTCTCTTCTACAGCACCTCTCCCCATGCCAAAAACCCAATTAACCCCTTTAGTCCAGAGCTGTCTAGCAATTTTTTTTTTCCCGTATGCGGGTTTCATTAAGATTCCCCCTTTTCTGTTTGCTGTACCCACACATTACATTTTATTAAATGTTCTAGAGGGCCACATCATACCTTGCATAGAGATCAAGGTCTTGAACATGTCATGCTAGCGATCAGTGACATCACTTAACGGACATCTGTCTTTGTGAAGCTTTCATAACTTTTGCATTTTCCTCTTGTATAAAACTTATCGTGCGTTTCCCAGTGATTCTGCCTGCAATGATCACTGTCTCGATAGGCTTGCATTGTATATTGCCATATGTGTAATTAGCCAGTAGGTGGAGCGATTGGATAGCCTGGCCTTCTGGTTGATGTCAGCAGTCAAACGCCATGCAATCAGGCATTCTCTTCTGGATTGTGCATGGCATATGTAACTGCTTACCGGCATGTCCCTGCAGCTGTTACAAATGATCAGCTCTGGGGGGGAGAGGTACTTGTATTTTCTAAAGGCTTCTAAGCAGAGCTTCTTAGGATGTAGAAGTACTTAAACATAAACCAAAGGGTGGGAGAACTCTTCTCCCACCCTTTAAACTATGGTAGACACTTTGTAATACCTGATAGGAAAACAAACAGGTGTGCAACAGCTTTCAAACTACATGTGGAATAGTATGAAGCGTGGCAGATGCTAATCTTTTACTATACTCTATACAGTGTATATATTACACCCACCACACTGCCTTCTGATAAGTTCCAGAATGATGTATATTCAACTGCTTTAGTTAAGGCGCACTATGCTACTTACAGCACCTTTGGGGAAAATATGGATCTTCTTGCAAGTGCCTTTAACAATATCAGTGTAGGGCTTCATTCCATGGATAATTTATCCTGTCTTGAGGTGTTTGAAGTAAAAACAAAACCCACGTCCACTGTTTGTTTGCTCAGGTTGCAGAGTTTATTGCTTCTGACTCTCCTAGAACCTTGGGTGGCAGAGGTGTGGAGCTTGATGACTTAATTGGCATGTTATCATCTGATCCTTTCTTATCAAGGAAGGAGATCCCTCGGACACCAGAGAACCTGAGTGAGTTGTCTTATTCAGCATATTCTTGCAGAGATCATTTTAACGGCACTAATTTGGCATGTAAACTTTTTTTATTTATTTATTTATTTTTTTTTCCTCCTCCCTGCTCCTAGTTTCAGACATTCGTACCTCATGGAGAAAGGCTATTCAGTTGGAAGAATCTTCTGACGTTGTGGCTAGCCCTCTGGAGCCTCCATGCTTGGATTCTCCTGTTGAGATGGATTCTGCGCAGTGCAGTCAGATAGACCTGAGCATGGCATGCTTTATGTCCACCTCGCATGTTTCTGACCTTCACAACGAGTCCGTAGAAACTACTAGAATCCTTTCTAATCCAGGGACGTCTGTACCCTCTCAGTCTACAGGAAGTGAGATGAACACAATGGGACTGGAAGAATTTATTCCCATAAAGGAAAGTGGTACACTGCACTCTTCATTTGTGGACAGGAACCAGACTTTTGTTTTAGACAAGGAGCCTGTTCGAATATTGGACAACCCGCTAGTTCTCTCTGTACCTAGAAATGAAAATGCATCGGCGCATTCAACCCTCTCATGGGATTCCTCCAAAATGGTAGACTTCAGCAATAGCTTAGATGCCTCTGAAATAATTCAGCTTGGCATTCTGCATGAAACCCTTCCAGACAGAGTGGGTAACATAAGTCTTAACAGCACCAACAGTCCAGAAACCAGAGACATTAATAGTCAACTAAATGAAACTGACTGCATTTTGGACACAACACAAGGTAGTTTCAAGTCTTTGGAGCGGAAAACGGACATACATTCTATACGCAGCCGCTATGAAGCTCTTAAAACAACTCTCTTTACATCTCTGATGGACAGTGGAAAAGGTGACAAACATACCCCCACCAGGTTCTCAAAGCAAAAATCCGAGTCTAGCCTAACACTTGACGCTGGTAGCGTGTTTAGCCCTGCAGAAAAAGGTTTAACTCTGGACGTGGAATACCTGATGACTCCTTCACCAAAGGATAGAAAGCTTTCCCTCCCACAGCTGATATCTTTTTCTCCAGCCGAGGAACTCGTCCATGTTGGAAAGGATGACCTTGGCGATGTCTTTGAGACCCAGGGTAAGCAATGTCTGCTGTTTTGATGTATACCTGGTTTTTGTAGGTGGTCTTTAGTTGCCTTATATTTGGCCCTCTGATAGTTATAAAAGCATAAGTATCTCGGTGTTTCTTCAGATGGAATTAATCTAGAAATGTATAAGGCGTACGTCTGTTTTGCCCATGTGAACAAAACTGAGGCCTCCCAATATAATTCCTTTACGTAGCTTGTTACCACTTAACACAATTTCCTACTATAGGATAGAAAGGAAAGCAATGTTTGCGATTGCATGCCCAAAAGGTATTGCTTGCTTGCATTTTTTTTTCCTCTTCCTTCCCTCTGTCTCCTGCCTTTATGACAGTGACAATGTTAATGTCTAATTGACTTCTGTTGCTCTCTTCCCTGCTGCAGCTGCTGTAAACCTGAATGAAACATTTGAATTTGCTACAGATCCACTGAAGTGTACAGATGAAGGGCTGGGACAACTCATAACTTTGTAAAACCTTGAAACCATTTGAGGACTTCAAAAAAATGTTGTTTTTTTCTTACGGACTTCATTCGTAATCATTGTTTAGAGGGAGTTTATTACAAATGCTAACTTTTCACTCGCTCTTCATTAGTTTGAATGAGCACAAAGGCGTATGAAATGTTTACACTCCGCTTGTATTGTAGTAGAGGGTCCAACAATTAAATCTAGTTCCAGGCCAACAGCAAAGATGCTGTTTCAAAATGTTTTGTACCTATGCACATGGAAACCACTTAATTTAAATTCTTAAACATCTATACAAGCTGTGCTTGGTGTCAATCACTTTAGCTAAAGATCTGTTTCTAAATACACCTGTATAGAAAAACATAAGCCTCACACAATTAACTTTTTGTATTTAAGTGTTTGTCAGTGACTTTAATCTAACATAGGTCTGTAAAATAGCCAAAGTAAATTGTAAATAAATATATTTTTGGTAATGTTTGATTTATCCTTTGCTCATCTACAAGCATCTTAAATTAAAATATTATTGCAAATGTCTGCTTCTGGCTGCAGCAATTAACCAAAAATGTGGTTTCTTTTTCTGAAATAGGATTAAGAATGGTCCTACATGTGTCTGCCTCTGTCTCTCTTCCTGTATTGTATGATCAGGAAGACTGTGTATGGTAGCTTTGACTGGCTTAAAAGATAGCTGGGACCATCTGTCAGCACGTATGAACAACCCAAACCTGCTTCACCCTCCTTTACCCAATCTGATCTGTCTAAAGTTGATGGCATGGCTTCCCAGGGGGAGATCCTGCTGAGCGTTGTGACTGTGTTTTTTTTTTTAAATTATATATTGGAATTTTGTTTATAAAGGAACATTTGGTCTCATGGAATGAGTACGTCATAAAATTGCATCTCCTTCAGCTGTAATGAGGGTGATGGAGTTTCAGCTTGTACAAGCAGCACCTGCAGAGGTGTAAAATGTCAGTTACACAGATGTTAAAACCAATAACCCCCCCCCACTCCCTATAGGTTGTTTGAGCAGGGCCCTCCTCCACTGTCTCTAAGTCACACAAGCGATTGGTTTCCTGATCTTTAGTTGCAGTATATAGACAAAAAACAGGGGCGCATAGATATGTGGGAGAAAAATAAAACAAATATAGTGTAATAAATTTTAACAGAAAATTAAAATTTTAATATTAATTGCACTCACAAGTGTACTTGAAAGTGATTGCTCATCAAAAAACCAGACTCTTTTCTGTCTTGGAATTTCTGTGATGAAGATAGGAAACGAAATAGTGCAGTACAAATTGGTGTTTCTTTAATAAAGGTAAAAAACTTACAAACGGATGGGCATAACAAATGAGTTATGCATAAAAGCAGTGTGAGGATGTCTTTCACAAAAGTGGAAATGGTACTCAGCCAGTCCTTATAAAGTCCAAATATCGATGATAAAGTATCAACGCGTTTCGCCGACTTCAATGTCGGCTTCCTCAGGAGAAATTCAAAAGTTGCAAACAGTAAAAACAAAAGTACCTTGTTAGGGTCAGGGGTTGCAAGTGATCCCTACGTATCTCCACCTGAGCAAGGTTGTTAAAACCTTTAAAGAATATCCAAGATGCAACAATAAGAGGTCCATAAAGCAATGAGTACAGTGGTAGTATTCATAATGGTGATGCATGACCATTGCGACTAACGATTCCCATCTTGCCCTCGGAGGCTCCTACGCTCAAAACAAAAAAGTACTCAGGATACCAGACCCTAGACCAGATTTTGGCCTTTCTGGGGTAGAGGCAGAAGACGGGGCTTCAAAGAAAGCATGATACCAGAAACATTGCAGTAGGGGGGTCAGGCTGAAGAGTTTTCTTCATCAATGGGCTCTATTTTGGTTGGACGCCTGGACCGTGGGGATCCTTTCCAGAGGGTACAGGCTGGAGCTTGTCCGTTCTTCCCCCAGAGCGGTTTATATGATTTCTATTTATATGCCTCCTGCGGATCCATGCATTTCTGGACCTTGTTCAAGAGTTTGACAAAATAAGTGTTGATCCATGTGCCTCCAGGCCAAAGAGGAAGAGGTGTTTACTCCCGCGTCTTTGTTGTTCCCAAATCGTCAGGAGACTTCAGACCCATCATAGATCTCTAAACTGTTTTGTGGCTTATAGGAAGTTCAGGATGGAGTCTATAACATCCTCCATAGAGCTTCTTTCCATGGGAGATTTTCTTGCTATTCTAGATCTTCAGATGCCTACTTTCATGTTCCCATCAGGCAGGAGTCGCAGTTTCTTTGGGTGGCCGTTATGTATACCAAAGGGACTCTTTATTTCCAGTTCCAGGCCCTTCCTTTTGGTCTCGCTTCAACTCCAAGAGTCTTCACCAAACTACCGTCAGGGATTGTTGCCCTCCTGAGAAAGGAAGGAATCAAAGTGGTCCCTTATTTAGACGACTGGCTTCTGGTAGCAGGCTCTCCAGATCTTTCCCACCAGATTCACAGGGCTATTTGGACAGTAGTGTCTACAGACGCCAGTTTATCCGGTTGGGGAGCCATGTTTGAGGAAGAATTCAGACAAGGTTTTTGGTCAAACCAGGAATGTCATCTTCATATCAATGTGCTGGAACTTTTAGACGTCTAGAAGGTGCTCTTTTCTTGGCAATCCAGGTTGCGGGGCAAAGGCAGTGTGAGTTCTGTCAGACAATTGCACATTGGTGGCTTTCCTGAACAAGGAGGCACAAGGAGTCTTCAATTGGGCACTCTTCTTCAGAAGATGGAAGTGGGCCGAGCTCATTTATTGGAAGGAGAACATTACCGCAGATTTTCTCAGCAGAACATCTGTTTTTCTAGGAGAATGGAGCTTGAACACTGCGATGTTTCTAAAGATCTTGAGAGACTGGGGTACTCCACAGATCAACCTCATGGGAAGGCAGTCAACAGGTAACTGCCTCTGTTTTATTTCGGCGGGCCATGCGTTAGCTCTGGATGCCTTTTCCCAGACTTTAATTTGGGTTACATCTTCCTCCCTCTACCTCTCATCACCAGGGTTCTCCAAAAGATCAAAAGACAGATGGTTCTCTATCAAGGGCCTGTACTCCACACTAATCCCACTTACTTCAAGTTGTCAGCGTGGCTCCTGAGAGGGAGAGATTAATTCAGGCTGGTCTCTTCGAAGAGGTGGCTGAAACCCTGATGAAGAGTCGGAACCAAGTTACCAAACTCCGGTATGAGAAGATCCACAAGTCCTTCTCCTCCTGGTGTGCTAACAGACAGCTCCACCGCGATAATGTCTCCATCAGCAACGTCCTAGACTTCCTCCAAGCTGGTTTTCATAAAGGTCTGTCAGCACCAAGAAAAAGTTTGATACTAAGTAGTCTGCTATCTATCTATCTATCTATCTATCTATCTATCTATCTATCTATCTATCTATCTATCTATCTAATATATATGTATATATATAATATAATATATATATACGCACACACTTATGTACAATAGTGACTAAAGTCTAGTGCTGTGTACACCAAAAAAGTGAGTGACTATAAATATTAATGGGAGTACTTCCCCTTTAAATGTTGAATCCTTGAGTTCTGAGGTGATTTTGCTCAATGGTAATACAACCCCCCCCAAAAATAAACCTGATATGGTTCAGCCCAAACTCTGTTGTATCTGTTTAGTGCAGGGGTGCTCAAACTGCGGCCCTCCAGCTGCTGCAGGACTACATCTCCCATACTCCTCAGCCAGCCCCTTAGCTGAAGGAGCATTATGGGAGATGTAGTCCTGCAGCAGCTGGAGGGCCGCAGTTTGAGCATCCCTGGTTTAGTGTGTCTATGAGTTACAACTCTGCTTGCATGTACAGGGCTCCCAGAGGGAGCCACAAGAGAAGGAAAGGAACAATTCCAGTAAAAAAAAAACAACACTTTTTAATATAAAATTAAATATCCACTTACATTAAAGTGCTGTAAACAAGGAATGCAAAGAAAGCTGCAGTGGCTTGCAGGCCAAGTTGCATCTGCATCTCATTCACAGCACTTTAAAGAAGAAATCTGGCGAAAGGTGTAAGTGCGTAAGCATGAAAGCTTGCCATGTCATGATTATACAGAGATTTTACTGATGGATTTACTGGCCCCATGTCTTATTTGGGAAAGGTGGATCAAGATTTTACCTTAACCCAAGAAAACTATACATTATAGAAAACTAGCCCATATGAACATGTGATGTGCAGCTGTTTGCACACCAACATCATCAAAAGTTTTATTCAAAAGAATAATAAAATAAAATAAATTTTTTTCTGACTGGATATGCGCAAAACGTCTCAATTTGTATTCTGCAACATCTCCCAAGTACAATATGCATTGGATTGGCATGGTTGTGGGACATTGTGCAGTCTAAATCGGAATGTGCCCAAATTTGGGCCCAGTAAATCAATCAGTAAAGAACCCATGTCTCATTTGAGGCAGAATGGTGGTCCCATATGTTAAAACTGGTTTATATTTATGTTGGGCCACATAAACATGTTATATGCAGCTGCCAACACACAATCATCTTCCAAAGTGCATTTGGTAACATCTCCTAAGTCCAGCAATACCAAAATGCATAGGTCTGTAATGCTTATGGGGCATTGCGCGCTGTAATTGAGAACATACACATTTCTCATGTCAAGCTTGGTATTTTTAGATATAGAGACGTATGTATGCAATTTTTGGAATAAAAAGTTAAACATTTAAGAAAATGTAATTCACATGCACACATCTTTAACATAATATATGGAAAATTAGCTGAGCACAATATATTTGAGGATTTTAAAGGCATGAGAAGAATCGACACATGTATGTCTGAAAATAAAAGACAGTCCAACATGCCAATTAGTGTGTGATCCAAAGTCTTGGTGCATATGCGTACATATACCTACTATGCCATATACCATACTATATAGTAATCAGGTGTATCAAACATTCTCTTAATGGCTTTTTATAGTTCGGTATTATGGTATGATGTCATCACAAACTGCGCTCATAGAATGCTGGCTTTTCACTCCACTGTGGGTATGTGTCATCTCTAACAAATACTTCTAACTTCTACTATGGGTAGCAGTATACAGCACAAGAATATATTTGGGGGACTAGTTGATCACCGTGATTTTGGCATTTATATGTTAAATGAGTGTGATTTTACGCTTCTTAACGTGGTCGTACATTGATTCATGTCCACTAGATGGCGAAATACACTCACAATAGGTTATGAAGGGATGCTGATTGTAAATTATATTTTATTCACTTTGTATTATTATTAATCTTATTGTCTTTTATTTATATAGCGCCAACAATTTATGCAGCACTTAGTACAATACATATATTCAAGGGGTATGACAAGACGAGAATTGTCAGACCAATAATATTACATTTACACACCTGACCCTTGTACTAAGTCTAACCTAATATTTATCTGTGAAGAAAGAAACATGACAACAAAAGTACATTTACCTTTTATTAACATTTTTTTTTTTGGCGTTATTTATCTGGTTTATTTTCTATCATCATGTTCTGCAGTGCTGTACAATCAGGACATAAATAACATAAGTTGTTTATTGCATACCAGTCTGGATTTACAGAAACAAATGTTAAGAAGGACCCAGCTCAAACAAATTTACAATCTAGAAGGAGGTTGGTGGGTGTATTATACAAGAGATGAAAGTGCAATGTTTTAGGTGGATCAGTCACTCAACCTGATGCTAGTGTAAGCTTTGTTTAAATAAATGATATTACTAGGCATATGTACAGACAGACTGATCCATATGAGGGCAACATATTTGTCTTCTACCTGTTGTCCTAGTCCTTTACTGGTGATCTCTGCCTCTTAAGGACGTACGGTGCCTGGGAAAAGCATGCTCGGTAGGCAGTGCCAGCTCAGTCTTGGCCAGAATACATCTCTAGAGTCTAGGGAAGAGTCTGATAAGATGGGATAAGAATAGGGGCAGCTCTTGGGTAGCATTTTATACATACATGAGAGGTAGAGATTAGGGCAGATGATGGGAAAATAGCACCAGATGAATGGAGGAGACGGGTAGGTCTGTAGAAGCGATGAGATGTGGGTAGATGAACTGCTTTGTAGGCGAGAGTCAGGATTTTAAATTTAATCCAGACAACCAGCATTCTTGGAATACAGTATATGTTGACACACACAGTTTCCTTTCTTCTTATTTTCTCCTTTATCTCTTCCTTTTGAATCCTGCTTGCTGCCAGGCCCAAACAGGCCATTAGCCAGATGGGGTAAATGCCCAGTGGGCTGGTGCCCAGCAGCTCCTCCAAAATGCAATGACTGATTTTTTTTTCTCTCGTTGCCAGGTCGGCCCTGCATGTCATCCGATGTTTAAGCTTGTTTTAGTAGGGGATATCATGTTTAAATTATTGATCTCAGCAAATGTGCCCATTTTGCCATTGCTTAAAGTGACTTTTATGTGGTAAATGGAGAGGTGTGGTGATTAGCGAATGTTGTGCCTGGGAAGCAGTCATTGCCAAATACACCTCCCCACATCAAATAAGCTGAATAAGCTGTGCTGAGCTGCCATGACACAGGGAGATGAAAGCAGTCGGCGGAGAAGGTATGGAGACATTCATAGAGAGAGAGTGAGAGAGAGTGAATGAGAGTGTGAGAGAGTGTGAGAAGGTGAGCGACAACCAACTTCAGTAAAATGTTTACAGATCCGTTTGCACAATTCTATTAGATACTGCTTGCCCTGACAATCTCAGCTTCCATGAAGTGAACCTTGAAACTGAATGGGCCCAAAACAATTACACTGACAAAGAAAATATCAAACTATAGTTTGTTTCAATAAGGAACTTTCTTATGGCAAATCTGACAGTAATAGTTCCCCTTTAAAGTCTACGTTTCTTAAATCAGACATTCTGCTTACTTAACACGCACAATATATGACAAAAAGTATGTGGACACCTGACCATTACACCTACAAGAGCTTGTTGGACATGCATTTGTTTGGCAATATGTTACTAACTTCCGCACCAGCTCAGCACCCTAGTTATAAGCCAGGGTCCCTAATTGGTAATGTTGACTCAACAGACTTTCTATTGATTTTACACCAATGCCATTAGGATGAGATATTCCGCAAGACAATATAGTAATTCTTTGCCTGTGCCATAATAGTAATTTATACCAATTTTCTCTGCATTTTGCACTGATTGTGTACTTTATATAACCCAGATACCTACTACAAGCTCTGCTTTACCTCTGACTGTCAGAAAAGTTAGTGAGTGGAAATAGTTCAATTATACATCTTGTATCTTGTTATTTCAGTGTTTAACATTACATATCATGTTTCGGGCTAACTCTTGGTTACATTTCTGAGCTAACTATCTCTAATTATAATCTACAAATATACATGTATTGGCTGTGAGTCTGACTACAGTATTTGTGGGAGCTCATAATTAATTAAGACAACTACACGAAACCTTGCAATTTTTTAAATTTTTTTTTCACTAAATACCTTAAAAACTTTCCCGTAAAAAAAATTATGATAAAAAGGATATTAATAAAAGACAATATTTAAACAAGCTATGATGGATCTTTTCCCATTTTGCAATATGATCAGGCTATCGTGTCCAAAATATACATTAGAATACATTAAAGCACACATTTTTTTCTGTGCATGTCGTGTTAAGATGTGCCACAGACTCACTCTAGCTAGGTAGACATCTGACACAATGACTACAGCACTGAGGATGTCTGAAATCTCACATTCTCTTACCAAAGCTAAAAGAGAAAAATAGATAAAATGTATACTTTCCTTTTGACTTGTTCAGATATATTGACATTGGTGTATCCATGTATATTTTTGTGATTTAAAACAGCAAGCATTGGGGTGCAAACTTCTCATTTATCATGTTATTTTAATGGCCAATATTTGATATTTGACCCCAAACTTTTGAATGTGTGTATATATATATATATATATACAAAATATAGGTATATGTGGATTTTTCCTTCCAAGATTTAATTTTTTGAAGCGTTCTCAGGAAGCACCGGCACTGAATTGCTTGGCAGTGAAGGTATGTTCTGGGACGGTTTTTGGAACACTGATTGTTTGGCCAAGAGTTCCATCGGACAGAAAAAGATCATGTTGAACAGCTTTGGCCATGCTGAAGAATACTGGCCTGATGCCTTTCTATAAACTCATAAAGATGGGAAGAAAAGGGTCATCAATTTGAAGCTTTACAATAGATCATCATAGCTGCCAATAGAAGGTTTGGTATTTTAAAGTACCCATAAGCTTAGACCATTCACAACAGTCTCAGATTTATCTTAACATTTGTTCTTCATAATCTGGAGTGAAGACAAGATTTTGGGATCCAGCTGATATATAACGGCAGTTTTTTTTTCACTGCTTGTGGTCTGTTATTCCTGCTGCTTGAGTACTTCAATTTCAGTGAGTAAAATGAGCAAGTATTGGACTCATAAAATAAATATAAAAATAAGCATTAAGTTAAAGATACCTTAGTGAGCCAGAATCATAAGTACAGTATCACTTTTATTTGTATGGTTTGTAGAATTATTTGATCCTCTTCAAAATCGTCGCACATGCAGGGGTGAGCCAAGGGTAATTGCCACCAAGGTATGGGAATATTTTCACAAACTTCCTTCCCTCCCCAAGCCAGACATCACACATCCACATACAGAATATCATATTATTATTTATAGGTATGTATCATTCACACACTTTGGCATGTGTATAGTTGTCTTTCATCCAATTTTTCTCAACCTTTCCCTCCATATTTTGTTCCTCCCCGCTTCACACTTAGTCCCCACCTCTACATTTTCTCTTGTTGTTATTTTATCTTCCATGAAGTTTTCGTTTTGTTCCCTTCACCAAAAAACTGTTCAGACTATAGCAGTTTTGTTATCCCTTTTTGTATTTTTCCCTCTTTCCATTTTATCAATAGTTTCTGTCTTCAGTACGTCATAATAGACCGCTGCACCTTTTGTGGCCACCCACTTTTTATTTCAGAATTTACATAGAACGCTTCAGAAGAATGACCAGGAGGTAGTTATACACTCAACATATTTGCTATACTACATATTAGGGGTTGTCCATGTCCCACAGAGTTTGGCGATTCTCAATTAAGCTTATCCTCCCCTTATGCATTTACCATCAAGGGGAATGACTGGGATGCTCAAAGTAGGGAATGTGAAACCATGGAGGAGCAACAAGATTTGTGCCTTTCACGGACGTCTCATCTCTAGCTCTACTGCTCTGTTTATGTGAACTTGTATGGATTAAAAGCAGATAAACCTATAGCAGAATTGTCGCAATAGAGATTACATGGAAAAGAGTAGCTTGTGGGCCTATTGGAGTTGCTTGCCACTGCTTATGGTTTTCCAAGACATTAACTACAGCTACCAACCTTGTATGAACTACTATGTGACCTTCACTGAAGACCATGCCACATTACACACAGATACACCCAAAGTTATTAAAGAAAGGTTTGAAGTGTCCTGGCAAAACTATAAGCAGACTTATTTAACCAGTCTTTACTGTAGTTCGAGAAGATTGGAAGACTCCACCAACTACAGACCAGTAAGTCTTATATCAGAAATTAATGGAAACCGTGTTAAAGGAAAGGATTGTTAAAATATGGATGTAGATAAAAAAAAAACATGGGTTCACTGCAATGCACCACCAAATAAAAGCGAGCCAACATTGTAATGAAAACGCACACTCTTGGCCCAGGCAAGGACTATGAAAGAAACCAGGACTAAGTTTAGAAGATACAACCTAGTGCTTTTTCTCTTAAGTTTATTCTTGCATTTTGCTTTACCAAGAGGCTGCATTTGACCGTCGGTGAGAAATTCTGCACATTATGTTGAGTCATTGTTGTGTATGGAAAAGAAATGTCAACTAAGGTTAAAGGAGTACTCTGCAGGAAATCTCTTTATTAAATTATGTGCCACATAGGGGAAAATACCGTACGTATTGAAACTTTCTGGACAAAGCTGGCTTCTCAACGCTTAGCGATGCTGTTTTTGGAAACAGGTAAGTTTTTCAGTGCTTGTATTTTGCCATCTTTGAGAGCTTTGAGGGATTAATCAGCAGATGGCCTCATAATCCAACAACAATGGAACATAAAACACATGCTGGGAAATCTATGGAAAGAAAAAAAATTACATTTTGCTTGAAAATTCTTGTCCTCATTTAACCTAATTTTCTTTTTACTGAATGTGCACCTATTTTATAAAAACTTTGCGTATGGTTCATTCTAAGTGTTGCTAATTTTACTGTTTTATTACTATTTGTGTCAAAGGGAAGAAAAAATACCTAAATTTGCATGATGCAGAATTTAAGAAGTTGCTGGAGCATCCAATGAGACGGAGGCCACAGGTTATGAAAGATTCATCTGTGGTTTCCTCTTTCTTCTATGACTGTCTGGTATTTTAACCTGTAATATACAGTATTTGTTGATGGATTCAGGCTAATGTATTGCAAAAAGTTTCTTCTTACATAGTTATACAGGCTGAAATAAAGACATGCATCCATCAAGTTCAGCCTTTCCCATATCTGTTAATTGCTTGCTGTTGATCCAAAAGCTTGCTTGTTTCTCTATTAATGGTTTTATAAGCGACAGATACCCAAGCGAGATCCCCCCGCATAGCAAGCTACATTATTTAGGTGTAGGGAATATCTAACAGACATCTGAAAACAGACATCTATAATTCAGCTGGGCTTAGAAATGAATGTGTAGAAATAAAAAAAAGAAATGAGAAAAATAATACAGGCCAGCCTTCTGATATTGCAAGTAAAGTCTGTCAAATGTAATTTGTAAAGAACCTTGCTGTAAGATTTCTAATATAAAGGAGGATGTGCTCTATTGGCTAGTGGCTTTCAGAATGTGTTGTGATGGACCAGTTCACTATTTTACACACTAACCAGAAATAAACTTGCACAAATGGACCAAAAAAGAATTTACTTTCCCGCCCTTTTGCTTCGGACAAAATTTAGAGGGCTTTTTCCAGTCGGAAAAAAAATTCTGTGTCACCTTGATTCACTCTCCAACACACTTAATGGCCTCCTTACTTTTCTCTTTCGGTCACTTCCATGTCCCAGTCTCCGGGGAGACCCTCTCTCCCGTTCTTTCAATCTGGTGAAAGGGTTTGCTCGGAGGCTCCACGGTATACAAACATTTCCTGGTATAAAGTTTCTCCAATTTGCGACATGTTTGGAATGTCACCATCAAATGCCCTGCTTACATTCTGGGTTTTTCCCAATGCTAGGTGAACAATCTCACTGATAACTATAGTAATGATGAAATACAGTGCAAGGCATCCTGGGAAAAAGGGTTGAACAGCATATTTAGCAAACATTTAAGCATTAAGAGTTGTGACAGCTGGTCCAGTAAACAAAACACCTGTCCACAATAAAATAAAAGTAGATCTAGAGCCTAGGCCTTTTTTATGTAACAATATTCCCCTCCACATGATGGAAAATTAGTTCCCAACACTGCATAATACAGAGCTCCCATCTATGATAAAATACTGTATGCTATCCATATGATCCATGCTACACCAACATTAAACTTTAAATATTGCAAAACTTCACCAGGTAAAATGAAAATCCCAAATGCCGAAGCTTCCAGGCCAGACCCTTTCCCCGTTCCTCCAATCTGGTTAAAATAATAAAGGCAGATTTGCGGGGAAAGAGACACCTTTTTGTACCTCTCTTTCTCCATGAATCAATCTTCATTATTCTGGCCTCTTGCTGCTCTTTCACAAACAAGCAAAGCCATGTGGACACTCTCTCTCCTGTTCCTCCAATAGGGGGAGAGGGTTTGCCCATAGGCTCCCGCCAGGAGGTCAAGTTCACAGAGAAGCGGACAAAGAAAGAAGACAGAACACAGAAGAACAAGAAGAGTCAAGAGAAGAAACAGAGATCTGGGAAAGGAAACAGGGACACGGAAGTGGTTGTCGAGAAGGTAGGGAGACATTCAGAGAGAGTGAGAAAGTGCATGAGAGAGCATCAATAAGAGTGAGTGAGTCTGGAAAAAAAAACAAATTCGGAGCTCTTCGCTTCATTTTCATTTGCTTTGTTGAGAGTCCCTCCTTTTTGGACATGTGTATGAATTGTCAAAACTGGCAAACTTCCTTAAAATGGAAATTCGTATGAATCCAAATGCACAAATGTAACCAGAAACATTAGTAACCATAGTATGATCAGACCACAAAGCTTTTTTTATCCTAGTTCTGGCGTAGGTTGCTTATGTCCCCCCAACATTATGTCAAGTATACATCAACTAGACCCAGGTGTGTGCGTTTGCACATGAAACTAAGTATATAATGTGAATGTGCCCAATTTGCAGATGAAGTTCACTTTTATCTTTCCAGTGTTGGTCACTGCACTACGCATATGAACACTCTTTAGTAATTTTAGGAGGGAATTGACTTTTGTGTGATGCCACCAATATGAAAACACACTTTTTTTTAACCTCATTAATCATTTTTTTTTCGTGTGTGCATGTACCCTAGAGCTCTCTTGCTATGTTTTTGGTTTTACCAAGAGATGAGACGCACAGGAGTTTGTGGGGGAAACAGATGTTCAGTATAAACCATTGTGGTTGTCTGCCAAGTCTTGGGTTAAAATGAAGCCTGTGTCTATACTGGCTACAACCCAAAGACACATTCATATTCCAGGCCTAAAGTAATATAATCACTGATTCCCTAAAATGAACGATATAATAATTAGCGATGCTGAGAAAAAATTCCCATGGCTGGGTACCTGTCTGTCTGGTTTACACCATGGAATAAGAAAAAATTTCGGTGCGCTAAGCTAGTCTCAGGCTCAAATAATACAAATGTATAATATGAGGCCTACCAAACAGTGTGAGCATGCTGCAAATACAGTGTGTTGGCTGTACAATGTATACAAAAAACAAAATACTGTCTGCGCTTCTCACCCTAATAAAGTTGGCAATAAATATATAAACATAATATAAATGAGAGGTTTTGGTTATATGAATTGGCCAAAGCATAATTAAGCTCACCCGCCACGTCAAGGCACACTCTCAATAGGGTGAGAACCTACTCTCACCTCCTGCATAGTGGGCACACAAAGCAGTTTCACCCTATTGAGAGTGTGCCTTGACGTGGCGGGTGAGCTTAATTATGCTTTGGCCATTACACCATGGAATACCTGCTTGCCAAGTTCAGGACAAATGTCTCATTATCCGTCATTTTGCAGAAGGTATGAACAAAAGGACACATCTTTACTTATTTTCTTTCATCTGTGTCCTGCTTATTAAATTTGGCAGGTGTACTGTGCCCCCAGCTCAAATAGATTATTTGGCACCTGAAAATACAAGAGCAAATTAATAAAGAATGTCATGATATTTGGGAAACAGGTCAACCAGCTTCAAAGAATATTTCCTCCCACATGGTTGGTTTGGTTTATGGTTTGGTTACGGACAAACTCTCTAGGAGAGCTAAAGAATGTTGTACCCACTTTGATGTACGGCTTATCCAATGATTTTTACCAAATATTTTTTTTTACCATAATAGATGTATGTAAAAGGACAGTAAAAAATATAAATATTTTAGTAAATGGACTTGGCATTTAAAGGAGCGTTTGATCCTATTCCGTACGATCCAAAAATTTCATAAAGCAGGCATTCTGTACGGAGGGACAAAGGAAGAAGAAGAAAAAAAGCTTTTAAGATTTGGGAGATTTGACTTAACAGTTACTTGGCTGATATTTCCAGAGTTGTTTGAGAATTACATCAAATTACTTGTATCGTTTACTTGAAGTTTAGCCAGTTAATCATGGACTTTCATCAAAGAGTTTATATTCAAAATTGTTCTTTGCGGTTTCCTGAATTGAATAGTGTTTCTGCGTTGTTTGTATACAAATTTTCTATGCAATCTATAATGACATTGTTATTGAACCCTCTAGGGCACAAGTAAGTTGGGTATACAAAGCCTCATTTAGTATTAAACCAGGGAAAAGATTAGTAAGAAAATACCACTCACTTTGCTACACTTATGAAATATGTATCTACAGTAAATGCGCACCAGCTGGTACGTCATATTAGTTTATTAAAATGTTTAAAAACAGCCTTAATTAACAGCATTATATATTTCCTAGATGGAGATGGATAAGAATACAAAGGATTTGTATGAAACTGTAATAGTATTCTCTGTGGCTTATTTCACATGCCCTGCACGGGGAGCAGAACGTTCTGCAAATTGATGTTCCTTTGCTTTCCCTGCCAGATCTAACCTTCTGTCATATTTGTTATTCTCTTGTTTATTTTCAGCATAAGTTATTTTTATATTTTTTTTTATTCCTGGAGAATTCTAACCTATATACCTCTGTTCTCTTGTTGACCCACATGCCCCTGGGAGCCTTAGCCACACTACATGTGCTTGCTCTAATTGGTTGGTTCGTCATAAAAGTATTTAAATGTTGCTATCCTATCTCCCCTCTCCTCTTTTCCTCCAAGTAGCGATGACCTTCTGCTCCACCCTAGGCCTGACTTAGGGCAGCGCCCACGCCCTTTCTCATCAGTCTCCACTGCCTTAAAAGGGGCACCATGTATTAGAGGGACACAACATCTTTTAACACAATCTGTAGGGGCTGTGCTGAGCCCATGTCAGTTCGACTTTCGAGCATCTTTTTGTGTCTTTCGAGCGTGTTTTGTGTCTTTTGAGCGTTTTGTATTTTGTGGTGGAAGTGACCCGATGATTGTAGTGCAGTACATGCATTGATAAGTGTAATAAAGGAGCGTTTCACTTTAAGTACATTTTCGCTTTTTATACACGCTGTGGACCCCATTGTGTATGCCTCTAATAGTGTATTCAAAAGCTTTACAGCTCTTACAGTGAGGTTTACCCGTTCCTTGTTTAAAATGGAACTGTGGCATCTTTAATCACAATCACAATAAAAATACTTCCCATGGGCCATGAGGTGAAGATTTCCATTGCGTATTATGAACCTTGAATCTGTGTATACATTGTGATAATATCACTCCTCTGTTCTCTCTTCCCTAGAATAAATAAATCCAGTTTAGCTAAATGCTTGAAATTGAACCACATATTAGGAATGAAGCATAATTAATGTTTTGTATAGAGACAAGGTAATTAAAAAAAATGAATAACTGTTTTTAGGGCATTTTGTCACTTTTTAATGAAAGCACAAAGAAGTGATACTACATAGTTACTGTAAAATATATGCAGCTGTTTCCTTGATTGCTACAAGTCTGCACAATTACTTTTTGTTGTTACTTTTAATATGTTATACAATGTTTTAAAACTCATGTTCACTCAGGCTATCCAATTAGTGAATGTTTCTTCTTTCTGGAAGGACTTGTGTTAGTAATGCGAAATGTCAAAATAAAGACATAGGTCTTCTTTGTTTTGAGTTCAAGGTTCAACTCTGGTTTAGTTTATAGAGATTGCATATTTGATTTTTGTGTCAGGTGCTGTAGTATGTGTCAGAGGATCAAAATCACTTCGTAAAAAGACTGAATATCCTAACATCTTCCTATCAATCCCATCTGAGGTTGAAAAAGGACACGACTTAATGGCCGCCAACTTAGCATAGAGAGTCATCAGGGAATGAGTCCACCAGGACTTTGGTGTGGGCTTAGCATTGCCAGTACTTTAATGCAGATCTGTCCTTCTGACCTTCTAGCCCTTTTCAAGTTCTGCTGAGCAATGTTGCGCAAATTCTGCTTTGGTCACAGAACCTATAGCCCATACAACCTGAGCAGAAGGTGAGCATTGTTTTCTAGTCAATCAAGATTAATTTACAAATGAATTAAACTGACCAAACATGTTGGTTTTCCAGTTTAGTGCTTTCTTTTATGTCCTTGGCTACTTTTAATACATTGAAAAACAATTGGCAATCTTATTATACATTGCAGCTCATTCTGATCACTATCCATTTGTTTTCCTCCTGCTATGCTTCTTGTGTATAATGATATTTTGGATGCCTATAATGTTAGATTGAAATTGTGTAACTATATTTGTGACAAAATGAGAGATGCTTATATCCATGTTCCCTTTTTGTGTTCATTGGTTGTGTTTTTCAAAATGTCAGTGAGTATCTGTCAAAGGTTCAATGTTCTTACAGTAAGATGTAGAGTCACACAAGCTTTGAAGACCTCATAGCTCTACTACACATTTAGGAAGAGCCTCTAAAATTTTTGAAAGTTCACATCATATCATTAACATACCATGGAGTCTTTGGGTGAAGCTTTGCCCTGAAACTAGCCACTGCTAAAGGCGTTCACCCAGAAGAGGGAGAGCTGCAGGTAGTAGAGGGATGTTCCCACTTATGCTCATTGCACCGCTGACCAAATAGTCTACAATGAACGCGGTCTATAAAGACTCTAGGACAATTCCTGCATTCATTTTGTTGTGACTTTACCCTTTTAGTGAGTAATGGGTATGGCCCACTTGGAAGAGAATCTGACACACAGGTGACCCTAACCGTTACAATAGTAGTAAGAATGACCTCTCAATTACCTGTACTCTACTTTGTAAACTTATCTACAAGCAAAGAGTCGCACATCACAGATATTTTTTTTCAGGTAACCTTTTAGCTGTGACAGTGAAACTCATCTGAAGATAAAGGCTTAGCCATCGTGTCCTTTGGAACTAGATCGAGAGAAAGATCACATTATATGTCCCGTATCCGATACTGATTCTTTTGTGTGTACGAGTCAAACGGCGCTTCAGTCTGAACTTGTTTCCATTATTACTAAAGATTTTTGTGACATATGTTTGAACATTCTGGAATGTTCTTAAGTGAAGGTCTGTCCTCCAAAGTTTAACATTACCGTCGCTTCTAAAGGAAAAAGTTCAGAGCTTTGTGGGAATTACAATCAACCTGCTAACGGTTTCATATTAAAGTCTTTTGTGTAGTTACAATCAAAAACTCCAAGCGTCTGCTTTCCCTGGGGAACTGTTCCTATTTTATATATTGTTTAAGTTTATTTGAAATATGTTTTCCATCTAATGTAGAAAGCTCTGCATTCCTCATACATTCACTGTCAATGTGTTTTCATTTTCCGTTTGGTTATTTTCACCTATTTGTAACTGATAGGGTTTGATAAGACACATGTGCATACAATTCGGTTTTCTTCACTGAAAACCCTTTATTTTGTTTAACTGTTGTCCAGGGGTCTCAAAGCAGGAGTTGTAATAACTTTGTGGTTAAATAACTCATATTGTGTAATGCCACTTAATTGGCCTTTTTCTAGAAGTGTATATATACTGTACTTGGCACAGTAAATCTCTTCACTACGTAGAACCTCAGTTCAGTTCTAAAGTGAACCTGCTATTCAGATATGGCATTTTCCATTAGGTCATTGTATATTCTTCTCTGCACGTTGTGGTAGACGAATAGCAAATGTGTACTGCTGATGCAAATCTAGCACTGGCCTATTTACACGCACTGCATTATAAGACTGCACATGGCATGTTCTGGTATGTTTTAGGAGCAGACATGTCAACTTTCAACAAATTATATATAAAAAAAATGATGTTCCTTATCATAATGTCTGTCGATTGGATATGTTGTCTACTTAAAGAAAAACAATATATATAATATATTCATACTGGCAGACAGAAAACAAAAGAGAGTGTAAGGTTATACGACACAGGGTATGATCCTTGCATGTCCCCAGTCTCTGTAACTCAGTAGGGTAGTTTAAATAGTAACATAGTAACATAGTTCATAAGGTTGAAAAAAGACCAAAGTCCATCAAGTTCAACCTATATACATATTGTGTCCCTACTGTGTTGATCCAGAGGAAGGCAAAAAAACCCTTATGAAGCAGATGCCAATTGCCCCATACCAGGGGGAAAATTCCTTCCCAACTCCAAATACGGCAATCAGAATAAATCCCTGGATCAACGTTCTGTCCCTATTAATCTAATATCCATAACTTGTAATATTATTGCTTTCAAGAAACACGTCCAGGCTCCTTTTGAACTCTTTTATTGAGTTTACCATTACCACTTCCTCTGGCAGAGAGTTCCATAATCTCACCGCTCTTACTGTAAAGAACCCCCGCCTGTGCTGGTGTAGAAACCTTCTTTCCTCCAACCGTAGAGGATGTCCCCCTGTTATAGATACAGTCCTGGGTATAAATAGGTCCTGGGAGTGATCTCTGTACTGTCCCCTTATATATTTATACATAGTTATTAAATCCCCCCTAAATCGTCTTTTTTCCAAACTAAATAACCCTAATTCTGATAATCTTTCTGGGTACTGTAGTCCTCCCATTCCCCTTATTACTCTGGTTGCCCGTCTTTGAACCCTCTCCAGCTCCACTATATCTTTCTTGTACACTGGTGCCCAGTACTGTACACAGTATTCCATGTGTGGTCTGACTAGTGACTTGTACAGTGGTAGAATTATTTCCTTGTCGTGGGCATCTATGCCCCTTTTGATGCACCCCATGATTTTATTTGCCTTAGCAGCAGCTGCCTGACACTGGTCGCTACAGGTAAGTATCACTAGTTATAGAAAAAATTATATATATATATATATATATATATATATATATTGTATAAACAAGAATGCAGTAAACGTATTAATGTAGTGAGGCCTTGTGTAAACTAAATGCAGCATTAGAATCATACTTCCTGGTACTGCTGAATGCCCACACCTTTACCAGAAATTGCTTCATATTTTTTTGCTGGGAACATTTTATTGTCATGTGACACAAATGCAGGCACTTAGTAACAATAGGTTGTTGCCATACAACCTGAAAACATTATGAAATGTTCCAGTGTTTTATATGATTAAACCCATAGAGAATGCAATTCATATTTTGTAGAACAAAACATTTTATTTCCCAAATGTTATAGCCTTCCAGGAACACTGATGGCCAATTCTTTTTTCTTTCAACTTATGGGAGGTCTTGCATGTAGCTACTACTTCTTTTTAAAAAGCAACTCCCATCATTTGTCCCATATTTTTGTTATAAAGGATTAAGTATGTAAGTAATGCTTTTGGTGTCACCCAGGACAGTCCCGCAATGGGACTTTAACCCCTTGACTGCTAACGACGGCATGGTGCCGTCGCTAGCAGTCCCAGTCAGGTGCTGACGACGGCACCATGCCGTCACTAGCACTACCCTACCCTACCACCTACCCCGGCGATCCGCCCCTCAAACTGAAGGACATCACCGGGGCCACCCGATCCGCCCGGTGACGTCTCGCGCAATGACGCGATGACGTCACCACGCAACTTTATTAACAACTGACAATTGTCAGTTAAAGAGGTATGGGGGCATGCTGCTTAGATGCCTGTATCTCAGGCATCTAAGCAGCTACAGACCCCCAACATATACCGTTGGAAAGGTAATTCAACTAAAAATGTTAAGTTAAAAAAAGCCAATGTTACCACAGTGATCATATAGCTATAAAAAGTCACTTTCCTTTTTTAAAAATGGCCGATACTAATTTTTAATCCCATGATCCCTTTGATCATGGGGTTAAATTTAGCCAACGGTAGAGGGAGGCAATTTTTGAAATCCTGATGAACTGCAAATATTAATAAAATCAGCCATTTAGCCTGTGTGCTACGTGAGTAACCATCTTATCCCTGGAGCGCCTTGCATTTTTACTGCAAAATTTATTTTTGCTGTAAAAGTGATTTTTTTCTCCCTTTACCATCCTTTCTTTGGGATTTTAAGGGGAAAGAATGGTGTGTGCTTCTGTCAGTGAATGTATGGAAAGTATGGTGTGTGCTTCTGCGAGTGAATGTATGGAAAGTATGGTGTGTGCTTCTGCGAGTGAATGGAGATATGAAAGGCGTGTGAATGATCAGTAATTAGGGTTGAAGCCTTGACGTGGCATTACTGTTGACGTTGGAAGTTAAATTATGGTACAAAAAGTACACATTTGCAAGAACTACACCCCTTGGCACATCAAATGAGGGGCTGTATGTGTTTCTAGTACAAACCTGGAGTGCGCAAAGCGACATATTCCATCATTATTTGTGCAGTCAACTTTTGTCCTAGAAATACATGTAGCCCCTCATTTTAAGCTCCAAGGGGCGTAGTTTCTTAAAATGGATGAATTGTCCGAATGAGGGAGAGCATGAGTTAATATGTGGATGAATTGTCTGAATGAGGGAAAACATGAGTTAATATGTGGATGAATTGTCCGAATGAGGGAGAGCATGAGTTAATATGTGGATGAGTTGTCTGAATAAGGGAGAGCATGAGTTAATATGTGGATGAGTTGTCTGAATGAGGGAGAGCATGAGTTAATGTGTGGATGAATTGTCTGAATGAGGGAAAACATGAGTTAATATGTGGATGAGTTGTCTGAATGAGGGAGAGCATGAGTTAATATGTGGATGAGTTGTCTGAATGAGGGAGAGCATGAGTTAATATGTGGATGAACTGTCTGAATGAGGGAGAGCATGAGTTAATATGTGGATGAATTGTCCAAATGAGGGAGAGCATGAGTTAATGTGTTTGTGTGTATCATAGATGTATAATTGTGGAAGGGCAAAGATGGCACTAGCAGGATGTTTGAGCCTTGGGGACCAAGATGGCACAGGCAGGGTGTGTGTGGGACAAAGATCGCAAATCTTATGTGTATTATCTGGGTGCTGGCCAGGTTCTATGTGGGCAGTGTGGACGCCAGGGCTGACTTTGGGGTGTGCAACCTGTGATCTATGCAGTAGAGCAGCAGGTAATGCTAGCAGAATGCTTGGTTGTATAGCGAGAGGTATTAGCAGTAGAAAGAGGGAAGTGCTCATGCCGTTGTACAGCTCACTGGTGAGACCTCACTTGGAGTATTGTGTACAGTACTGGAGACCATATCTCCAGAAGGATATAGAAATGTTGGAGAAAGTGCAGAGAAGGGCTACTAAAATGGTTTATGGATTACAAGATAAACCTTACCAGGACAGGTTAAAGGATCTTAACCTATATAGCCTGGAAAAAAGACGGGACAGGGGGGATATGATAGAAACATTTAAATACTTAAAGGGAATCAACAAGGTCAAGGAAGAGAGTTTATTTAAAAGGAGAAACACTACCACAACAAGAGGACACAAGCATAAACTAGAGGGGCAAAGGTTTAATGGTAACATCAGAAAATATTACTTTACGGAAAGGGTAGTGGACGCATGGAATAGCCTCCCAGCAGAAGTGGTAGATGTTAATACAATAAAGTCATTTAAGCAAGCATGGGATAGGCATAAGGCCAAGCTAGATATTGGATAAGGGCAGGTACAAAAGGAAAGTACTCAGAGGTTGGGCAGACTGGACGGGCCTACTGGTTCTTATCTGCCGTCACTTTCTATGTTTCTATGTAATTTAGGGGGTTTAAAATATACCTTTAATACTGTGTTTTTATGTGAATTCCAATTGTCCTACACCTGCAAAGCTGGGTTTCTGTGTTATTCTGTAGATCCATATCTGCTATGCTATGTTTCCATACATTATTTATGTATACCTGCAAATACAGGGTTTGTATGTCTTGTTCAGTTGATTAATACCTGCAATGCTGTTTCCATGTATTTATTTGATCTATACCTGCAATGCTACATTTCATATATTATTATTGTATACCTGCAAATACAGGATTTGTATGTCTAATTCTGTTTATTTGATATATACCTTCAGTGCTGAGATCACAAGTGAATTTCAATTGATCTATACATGCAAAGCTGGGTTTGTGTGTTAATGTGTTGATCTATACCTCCTATCAGCAGCAGGATATAATAGTTATATATATATATATTTATATATATATCGGCAGCAGGGACTAATATTAATATATATGGGCAGCAGGGGCTAATATATATCAGCAGCAGGATCTAATATTAGGCCCTGAAATTATTTAGTGCAAAAGTTAAGGTATTGTGTTATTTAAAGGATTTCAAGGATTAGTCGTACTAAATTGTGGCTTCAGGCTTCCCATGTTGAATGATCAAGTATTGTATTGCCCAATAACAAAAGTATCATTCCATAGCACATTACTTTTGGCAATATATATATGCGGTGTGTATATATATATATATATATGTATATATATATATATATATGTTTTTTCAGTGTTATGATTTAATGGTGGAAATTATTAATGCGCCCCCAGTTTGACTGTGGTATCTTGTGTGCCCCCCCTATATATTGTTTCTAGAGTCGCCACTGGGGAGGGGGGGTGCAGTGAGAAGGAGGAGAGGGGCGTTAGATAGTGAGAGGGGGTACATTGTGAAAAGGGGGAACATAGTGAGAAGGGGCAGATAAGATGGGGAAAGGGGGTAGTGTGAATGCGTATGAGTATGAATGAATAAATGTGTGGATGAATTGTGTGAATGCGTATGACAATTAATGAATTCATGTGTGGTTCAATTGCTTGAATGATTTGTGAGACTGCATTAATGAATGTGTTAATGATTTGTGTGAATGAGTGAATGAGATGGTACATGAAGGGTGGGCTTTAACAATAAAATAAATAAAAATGGGCTGCTCAGGCTTCAATGCCCGGGCCTATTTTTTGTCCCAGTCCGGGCCTGGGGGGTAGATAGGGAGAAGGGAGTGAGAAGGGGTAGATAGGGCAATCATACTCCTATCAT
The DNA here is from genome assembly GCA_023333645.1 of Sceloporus occidentalis. NCBI lineage: Eukaryota > Metazoa > Chordata > Lepidosauria > Squamata > Phrynosomatidae > Sceloporus > Sceloporus occidentalis. The sequence continues at coordinate 1,194,171 of JALMGF010000227.1, forward strand.
GCCAAGTCTGCGAGTACATCCTGGAATCTGGGTATGCCTGGGCATGATAGGAATGTGATTGCTGTTAACAATCATATATATATATATATATATATGCATATATATATATATATATATATATATATATATATATAAAAATATTGTTAATTAATTGTTTTTTCCTATTTTGGTGTGTTACTTACTTTAAATAAAAGCGTTAGATTTTTTTATAGTGTGTGGGGGGGTCACATTCGGTTTCGGCCAGGTAAATGCTGCATTTTCGGTTTCAGTCCAGAATTTGTTTCGGTGCATCCCTACTACTAATGAAGTTGTAGGCTTACACCACATCAATGTTTGGCTTAGTATATAGTGATAGGAGTTATGCTGCACTATTGTCAATGTCTGGCTCAATGTATAGTGATAGGGATTACACTGTACCACCGTCATTGTCTGCCTCAGTATATAGTGGTAGGTGTTATGCTGTACAACCGTCAATGTCTGCCTCAGTATATAGTGATAGGTGTTATGCTGTACCACCGTCAATTTCTGCCTCAGTATATACTGATAAGTGCTATGCTGTACCACCGTCAATGTCTGCCTCAGTATATAATGATAACAGTAATGCTGTACCACCTTCAGTGTCTGCGCTGGTATAGAACGGTAGAAGCTATGCAGTTTTAAAGTGTGTGTGTGGGGGGGTGCCACATACAGGATCCGCCCCAGGTGCCAAATACTCTAGGTACGCCCCTGCCTAGATGTAAGAAGTAAGACTTCTCCATCCAGATCCAGATTTTTTTGTGTCTATGCACATTCTCCTAACTGTCTAACAACTGAGTGCCCACCTCACGTACCACCTGATCACTGGAATTTAATACAATATTCACAGCCATGGTCACCTGATATCAAAGTAGGAAGCTAGTCTTTAGATATAGGTTATATTCCAGTTGGAACTACTTTGAAAAGTGTTGTCCAAGCCAGGCTGACTGGTAATATATTGTGTGTAGGGAAAATAGCTGGGGGACAGGCGCAAATGTATTTTCAAAGGGGGACCGTATGAGTTGTGTGGGACCTTGACATGAGACCTGTGGTAACCATACTGATCAAAGAGTTGTTTTCCACCCTCAATCTTGGGAATGTAGACAATAAGGAAAAGCACAATTCTAGTTCTGTTCCATATGACACAACACAATATAAAAAGAAGTATAAGAACTACAGCGCAATACTTTATCGGCCTGTATTGCTGTACTTCTACTTCTTTAGATTTACCTCAGGATACGTCCTCACTTTGTTAATCAAAATGCAGGATAAACGCTACTTAAGATTGAGCAATGGGAATCACTATTTTAATTCAGATGAAAATGTATTTGAATTCACTAAATTAATGGAGGTTAATGATAAAAATGATCAAAAGGGCAAAAAGCAAACATTCACTGATGCTCTTGTATTTTGTTACATCAAATATTTTACAAATGAGGTAAAAACCTGTCCTTTTAAAATATGAGGCACATACCACATAACGGTTATAATAACATACTCCATTTTTCTATCAAATAAACATTCTAAGTGCAGGTATATTTAATTCACAATAACATTACACTCAATTCTGATAAACCGTATGCTTTTGTCAGACCAGAAGTAGAAGCAATAAACATTCCTGATCTGAACACGTTGTACAGCACTTACAGGACAGATTGTTCCAAGCTGGCTAAGTTTTGCACTTGAATTAGCCAAATATCTTCAGTTTTATGGGTAATTATATGTTCAACTGACAGAGCTTATTCGTACAAAAGTACCATCAGAATTTAGTAAACTGAATACAGGACAAGGAATAATAAATATCCGTGGCTCCTAATAGTGATGTATGCGGTATTTTCTAGGCTGATTTCAGCATAATCCCTGTGTTTATTATGGATTTTGCTTTATTACTCACTTTAAATCTCCAACAATACTAAGCTATTCTTTAAACAAACCATCATTCTATACAGACAGCGTGAAGTATGTTACGTGATACCCTCTTTTACCACTTGCCACATACAGTAATGTGCAAAAGTTTTAGGCAGGTGTAAAAAAAAATGCTGTAAAGTAAGAATGCCTTCACGAATAGACATGTTTTATAGTTTGATTTTATCATTTAACAAAATGCAATAGAAGAAAAATCTAAATCAAATCAATATTTGGTGTGTCCGTCTATTACCTTCAAAACAGCATCAATTCCTCTAGATACACTTGCACACAGTTTTTTAAGGATCTTGGCAGGTAGGTTGGTCCAAACATCTTGGAGAACTATCCTCAGTTCTTTTGTGGATTTAGGCAGCCTCAGTTGCATCTCTGTCTTTATGTTATCACAGACAGACTTGATGATGTTGAGATCAGGGCTCTGTGGGGGCCATACCTTCACTTCCAGGACTCCATGTTCTTCTTTACCCAGAAAATAGTGTAAATGGAGTTTAAAATATCCTACAATACAATCAGAGAAACATCTAATTGGCCTCAAACATACACGGAACTTGCTCATGCTCAACACTCATTCCTGCCTTCTGCTACAGTCAAATAATTAAAATGTTATTATAATGCACCCCAGTACCTGTATTTCCGTGAATAGTTGAGTTGCTTGACTTTTGTTCAACGTTGGAGGTATGGATTTTTGGCCGCAGTTCTTCCATGGAGACTGCCAGACTTCTATGGACAGTAGATGGGTGCACCAGGGTCCCACACTTTTCTGCCAATGCTCAGCTGACGCACTGCTGGATATCTTTTGATTGCAAATAGAAGTAAGCCAAGTAAGTTTCCTTGGCTGACTGCTGCGTCTATGGTCCTCATCATTGCCCGTATCTTTTTGCTTCTTCAAAAACTTGGACAAAATATCTCGAAACCCCTGTCTGCCTTATAATTTCTTCCTGGGAGAGACCTTGCTGATGCACTATACCCACCTTGTGTCTTGTTGCTGTGCTCAGTCTTGCCATGGTTTATGACTTTTGACATTAAACTGTCTTCAGCAATCTCTACTTGCTTGTGAGTTTGGCTGGTTTCATTCCTCCTACACATGTGGTTCAGTTAATGATTATGTTTCAACCTACATATTAAATTGAAGATCATTAGCACCTGTTTGGTATAATTGTTTAAACATGCACCTAACTACATGCCTACAAAATCCCTGACTGTGTGCCAGTATACATAGAAGTATTGATGCTGTTTTGAAGGCAATGTGGCATCCCTGTATGGACATCTCGCCTACCCCTGCTAACATCCCAACATACATTGCAGACAGGCCCGGACTGGCCATCGGCCCAGGGCCGGATTGACGTAGGGGCTGATGGAGCTGCAGCTCCAGGCCCCTACCTTAAAATAGGCCCAGTCAGGACCGGACTGACTGGGCCTATGCGGCCTCTATGGCCTCTAAGGCCACATTAACACAGGGGCACCTGCCCCTTAAGCCCGCAGCAACTGCGACCGGGTCCGCCACTCTAGGAGGCCGGGCAGCACCCACCAGGGCCGGCCTTAGGGGTGTGCGGCCGCACAGGGCTTTTTTTAACTTTATTTAACATCCTCCATGTTAAATAAAGTTTTTTTAACTTTATTTAACATGGAGGATGTTAAATAAAGTTAAAAAAAAACCCAACAAAAAACCCTGATGTTTTAATTTAAACCCTGTGCGGCCGCACACCCCTAAAGCCGGCCCTGGTGGGTGCTGCCCGGCCCCCTAGAGTGGCGGACCCGGTCGCAGTTGCTGCTTACTCTGGCAACAAGGTAAGTAGGGTGAGGGAAGGGGGTGCAGTGAGAAGGGGCAGAGGGGTTAGATAGTGAGAAAGGGGGAGAGGGGATAGATAGTGAGGGGGGGTACATAGTGAGAAGGGGCAGATAAGAAGGGGAGGGGTAGATGGGGAGAGGGGGTAGTGTGAATGCATATGAGAATGAATGAATTCATGTGTGGATGAATTGCTTGAATGATTTGTGAGACTGCATTAATGAATATGTGTTAATGATTTGTGTGAATGAGTGAGTAAGTGTTTGTGTCTATCATGAATGTTTAAGTGATTTGGGGAAATGCAAAGATGGTACATGAAGGGTGGGCTTGAACAATAAATAAAATAAATAAATAAAAATGGGCTGCTCAGTCTTAAATGCCCGGGCCTATTTTTTGTCCCAGTCCGGGCCTGATTGCAGATGAAAACCTATGATTACTTTTATCACACTCAGATAACTGGATCTGTACCCCCCCTGGTGATTTCAGCCTTACTGCTATGTGTCTCGAGCTGTGACTTCAATACCCAAGAATCACGTAATTGTTTTATAAATATTTACAGTACCCGCAGGCCTAGAAAATCAGTAAATCCACAGTGCTCATGTTGCAGTAAGTAATCTCTCAGTAGACAATACTTTACTTTGATTCACGTTGCAGGTCTGCAAAGAGAGTCCTGTCCAGATGCACTGCAATCAGAAACAACATACTTTGTACTGTAATGTTGGATAATGATGTGTTATCATAATTTGGGGTGTTTATTTCCTTCCCTGCTTGTCACCCGAATGCCTGTTTGTTTATAGATAAAACAGTCAATACAAATACTTTTAGCTGTCTGTTATAGCTTATGGTTTTCATTTCATAAATGTTTAGATCAAGTGTCCTCTTCTATATCATTGCCGTTCTCCTCTTGACAGAGCAAAATTGTTACATACGAACACACACGTAGAAGCCTGCATTACACTGCAAATTAGCAACATCTGCGCATGGCTTATTTTTGGCTTGAAACTATATATATATATATATATACTTATACTCAAATGTTGCCCACCAATGACAGAAGCACATATAGTTAGCACACGATAAAAATGATGTATTTACAGCTACTATTTTGTAGTTCAAAATATTTGAATTCCAATCAGAATATCTTGTTTTGGACTATTTTGTTTTCCAGTTAAAAATAGTTGAAATTAGTTTGACATTAATGGATTATTTTATCTCATTGGAAAAATTAATTTATAATATTTGTGCTCAATGATAGTCTTCATAAATGTATTATATTGCAGAAATGTAGAAGCAGGGGTAGCTGACCTTGAGGACCATGCATGGGAACCTGAAGGCTCCAGGTGAATCCCTGCTTGCCTAGGTCTCCAGATAATTTTCCTCTTTTTCTGGGCAGGGGAGCGGTGTTTGGCCATGCTAAACCCTGCCTGCTACCACTCGTATTCTCCCCACTCGACTAATGCCCCCTCTGCTTGACTAGCCTCACCCCTAATGAAGCCACTTGACCAAAAGAGACAGATTTAGGACCACTGCACAGATGGACAGGGTGGCCTGTTCAGCTATTTTACAGCATACTAATCCCATCTGTTCACATTTTCTAGGTGGTAAATGCGGCTACTTTCATTATTAGGTCTGTCTGATAACCCCATTACTTATATTTGGCCAGACAGCAGGTCTGCGATCTACATTAATATGAATTATTGGAATAAATCAGAGGATGTATTGAGCTGATCATAAGTTAACGAACACTTGAAACTGTAGAGAACTAGAAAGTTGGTAAGTGTATTAAAGGATACAGCGGATTTTCTTCTGTCATATCATCCATCCACCCATTTGTCTGACTCGAATGAAGGAAACCATTAGGTTCAAGTAGATGTGCAACCATGTAGAGTCTCTGAACAATGCAATATGAGCAAGATGCAAGGATGAAGCATGTTGCAGAGGACAGGGTGCATACTGGATCACTGAAAGAGGGCAAAGGATACATAGGCAGGTAGACAGTTATTAATACTGGAAGCGAAGGTGAGTAAAAGTACAATAGAAAGGGACTAGAGAGTTGAAATGGCTAAAAGTAAAAGAGAAAGGTAGACAATAGCTGAACTACCTAAAGGAGAGAAAGTGGTTTAGGAACGGTAAAAAAACAACCCTGGTGTACCTACCTATATGTGCATGTACATATATATATTGCACACACTGGTTTGCATGTGGCTTAGGACCCTTCATTGAACACACTGTACTGTGAATATTTTCATCACTGCACACTGACTACACATGATAAATATACATAATATATATTTAAAAAAACACGTAATTATAAATATAAGCAAGTGGAAAAAATCATGCAAAAACCTATAGTATACCTTATATTCAATCTAATAACAGTATAATGTGGCGTGTCATGGATGAATGATGTGAAAATAAAATAAATATATGCTTTGTGACATTTTTAGATACTCACTTAAGAATGGAATGCATATTCTTCTCTGATGTCAAAACAGCTGTTGTCAAATAAAGCTTTTGTAAAGCATTGCTTTTGCCCAAAACAAATCAAATTTAATTCTCTTCTGAAGTTAACTATACAGCAGTAAAATTGTTGTTAACCTGCAACAACCAGTATTGCTATGAAGGCCTCCTGGCTTTTACATAATTGATGACATCATCTCTTATTTCTTGCGTCCACCGTCACAGTATAAAGTGTACCAAAATGATGCAACCCAAGTTCCCATAAAGGTCAAGCTTAAATCTTGGTGATAGAGTTTCATTTATTCTCTTTGGTCCAAATGAAAATCTATCATCTTTCCAGTTACAAGGCACATTTGGCAACAACATATTTCATTTTGCAAATGTTGTTCATAACAATTTTTAACATAGAATTTCAAGGATTAAATATATAGTGTAATTTGGGAATTCCAATTAATCTAAATTTCTATGACCTGTGGACAGTGCGTCAACAACGCAGTATCAGGTCAGGGGCATAGTTAAGTTCATTTATAAAAAGTACCTACATCTTTTTGTTGTTTTGCAATTTTAGAAGGGGTATATTATCCTTATTGGGAATCTGCCGCAGAGGGAAGGTTGAAGATATCATAAGATCTTCAATAAGCACCCCCAGGAGATCATTCAATGAAGAAGTGAAGAATATGTGCTTCTTCTGGCACTGATCTCTGTTAACACACTTTTGGTCATATACAGGTGCTCTGACAGTAGATGCTCAGAGCTGTTGTATTAGACTCAGGGCTGCCCTTCATTGAGACAACCGCTCTGAGCAACTTGGCCTGGGAGGAACGGGGATTTTAGTCCCCCTGGCAAAGGGCGGGGTAATGTGCATCTCAGAACAACTTGGCCTGGGGAGACCAATGGCTTCGGCACCAGGAGTTAAAGGTCCATAAGAGCCTATTGGTAGCCAGCAGGGGGCTCTCTGGCAGCAATCAATGAAGAGAATCTGCCCTTAAGTCCTGGGGTGACTGTATGGATTACTGTTAACCCCTGCTATACTATGAAGACTTAAGGTAGGCTAGAGGTAATTACTTGTATGGGGGGAGGTGGACCAGTGAGATTAGCTAGGAGATATTTACAAAGATGAAGATAAACACAAAGAAACCATATTAGTTTTTTCGTTATTCGGTTTGAACAACATAAAGACAAGATTCGTGTTCGTGTTCTCCCAAATATGAATGCGGAGGTCTAGTTATTACACAGAAGCATGTGCTACCTCTCAGTTACATTGGCATTCTAAAAGAGTCCTCCTTTAGCATAAGGGTAGTCCCTCTCCACTATATCCTCTGGTGTAACTCCATACCACAATACCATTTTTTGAGCCCCTGAAACTGGTTAATGTTTTTTGCTTTTGTGTCATGATTTCTGTTGCTTCTTTGTACTGTGTTTCATGTCAATGTGTGATAAAACGGGTGTCTCAGATATACTGATTCAATTATTTACTGTACACAAATGCTTTGCCTGTACACATTTGGGCTGACGGTGGTTGAGTTCTCTGCTGAATCACACTTATCCTTGTATATAATATGTTTGTTTTTTTAATAAACTCAATCAAGTTATAAAGACAATAATAAGTAATAAGTAAAAATAATTATTATGAAGTTATAATTATGAATGGCAAAATAAACCATATTGGTGATCATCTTGTAGGCTGTGTATAAGGCCACATAATTGTCATTGAGGAAGTTAATTGTAAGTGCAGCGGAGCCACGGCTAGTTTGGGGATAGTGGTGCCACAGTAAGGAATACCACGGGGAGTTGCCATTGTAATTGCAATAAAGCTTGGGGCAGTTAATTTCATAGTGGTAAGTGGCTGTTACTTACCCCATATTTTGTGGAGTGACATTTTTTTTCCATGCCTATGCAGCCTTAGCTCAGCATACATGGGGCATGATGATGGAACTACTTGGCTAAAGTTTGTAGTTTAAAATGTAAATAGATTGCATACCAGCAAATGCCATTCTTTGGAGCAGCAGCATTGTGATGCACACACTTGTTAAATACTGCTGTGCTGGTTTGTGTCAGAGAAACAATTACACAGATGTTACTGTAGGCTAGAATTTGTCGGTCCCTGATAAATAAAAACATCATTGTAAGAAAGTATGATTGTCCATTTGTTTTTCTATCTGTAAGGAGAACATTGTTTAACATGAATAATTTGTTTCGTATAGTAAAACAACGAGTAATCTTCTTTACTGCTTTTAGTAGTATTTCATTATAATTGTGTTCAGATCAGAGCTTTATTAGAAAATGTTAAACTTGTGGCCACTCAATGAATGATCCTTTGAGTCCCAGGGCTTTATAGCACTCTGACCGGCATAAGTATGAACTAACATAAGATGATCAATCACCCTTTATTCACAGTGGAGACATGAAGGCATATGATTTATCATTATATTTTATATAGAATATCAATCAAGGTTCTTATTACTAAGACGGAAACCCCTTGTCTTCTGAAATTGAGCTGGATTTCTGGGGAAATCAAAGAAACTCTCAGGTTCAGCAAGACAGAGTGTTCTACAAATATTATGTTGTTTAAGCATTCTTGGGTGTTCCCAAGTTCAGTCCCCATTGAGTTAAAATAGACCCAGCTCAGAAGCTCAGCTTGGGGGGGAAAGGTGTGGTGCCCCAATAGCTAACATTTTACTGTGAGTTAAACAGCTTGGAGGGTATCCAATGCAGTTTGAAGCATGTAACCATATTGGCTAAGAAACTGAATATAACCATACCTGGTATCAGACAAACACATCTTCTGACATGTGGTACAAGTGTTTTGTGGGGTCTAACAAGACCCCCAATGTGCACTCTTGGAAAGGGCTCCCATTGATTTAAATGAGAGCCATTTTCTGCCACTGATAGGTTGTTTGAAGCAACCAGTTAGTGGAACAAATCATCAGAGAACAGAAAGGGGCGCTAATAAAAGGTAAGTGTTTTAGGTACTATATTTTGGGTTTTCTTTACAGATGCAATGTACGCATTTTAAGGTGCTTACAAAGTACATCCTTTATTTAAAGTTCATGAGAAGAATAGGCCAAGTAGAGTGGACTTTGAAACTACCTACAAGCAAGACAATTGTCAACACAAAATCAAGCCAACAGGTTTATTTAAACTTGCAAGATGTGTGACACCAAGATGGATACAGTATCCACATATCAAGGTAACAGTATGGAGAAAATAGTTTTGAGCCTTTTTTCTAAAAAAAAAAAAGACTAGGATGCAGCCATTGGTGTATTTACTGCATGTATCCTGTAGGCCTGTCTTTGGTGTGTGAAATAAATCCCATGACACTGATCGCCTTTCCCACAGAGATTAGAGAAAAAATGGAAAAAGAAATACATTTTTTCATCAAAAAAAAGGTTCCCCATTGCAAACTATTTGCTGTTTGATGTTAATTTAGGGAAGATTAAAATGCATTATAGTGATCCTGACCAATAACCCAAACAGTTCTCTACGTCAGACGTGAAAAGTCTACAACACATTATACCATTAGCTAAAGAGAGCACATTAGAAATCAGGAATGTGGGTTCCAAAGATGGACCTCCTGGAGAACCACATGGACGGAATGGCTGAGTATATTTACAAATGATGCAAAATTTCCAGTAACACCTTTGTCTTCATTCATAAACACTAAGCAGTTCTAACATAGTCTCTGTGTGCTTGCACAAATCTGGGGCACAGAGCCGGCCTTTGGGGTGTGTGCGAGCTGTGCAGAAGTAATGTGTGGATGAATTGTGTGAATGGGTGAGAGAATTAATTAATGTGTGGATGAATTGTGTGAATGAGTAAGAAAATGAATGAATTGGTGTGTGGATGAATTGTGTGAATGCATGAGATAATAAATGAATTAGTGTCTGTATGAATTGTATGAATGAGTGAGATAATGAATGAATTAATGTGTGGATGAATTGCGTGAATGAGTGAGAGTATAAATTAATGTGTGGATAAATTGTGTGAATGAGTGAGAGAATGAATGAATAAATTATTGTTTGAATGAATTACGGAATGAATAAATTAATGTGTGGATGAATTGTGAGAATGCATTAATGAATATGTGTAAATGATTTGTGTGAATGAGTGAGAGAATGAATAATTGTGTGACGGAATTATGTAAATTACAGAGTGAATGAGTGAGTGACTGTATAAGTGTTTTGTGTGTATCATAGATGTATGTGATTTGGGGAAAGGCAAAGATGGCACAAGCAGGGTCTTTGAGCTTTGGTGATCAAGATGGCACGGGCAGGGTGTTTATGGGACAACGATGGCACAGGCAGGGGTATTTGGGGACAAAGATGTCTTATGCTGGGCTGTTTGGGGACAAAAATGGCTCACGCTGGGCTGTTTGGGGACAAAGATGGCTCAGGCTGGGCTGTAATTTCTATGTGGACACCAGGGCTGTGCAACCTGTGATCTATGCCTGTAATTTAGGTTTTTTTTAATCTATACCTTTAATCCTGAATTTATATGTGGTTGATCTATGCCTGCAAAGCGGGATTTGTGTGTTATTCTGTTGATCTATATCTGCTATGTTTCCATACATTATTTATAAATACCTGTTTGTATATCTTATTTAGTTGATCTATATCTGCAGTGTCATTTACATGTGTTGTTTATTTGATCTATACCTGAGCTACAGGGAGGAAGGAAAAGAGAGGTACGGCTTAGTGAATGAGGAGACAAAGGGACCCTGGTGAGTATGGGAGAGAGGACCTTTCAAAGTCATGGTAGGGTCAGAACGAGGGAAGACTGCCCTGACTTTCAAAGTCTTCCCCTAATCTGTAGTCAGTGTTGCAAATATTTTATTTTGGTGTGGGAGTGGAGGCAGTGTTTGCTTCCTAGGTTGCGTGGAGGGGGGTGCAAAGGAGATAATAGCCTAGGGTCCAATTTTTTTCTATATTTAAAGGAAAAATGTTTTTGTTACAAAGATTTCCCTGTTAGCTGTTTTTTCCCCTATATTTCATGCATTTAAGGTACATTATTGTTACCAGTGTTTCCTGTTATATTTTATTGTACTTGCATATAAATAATCTCTAATTAAAACTAGTTGTTTGCTACAAGATTTTTCCCTTTCTTTTTTTTGTCCAGGGGGGCTCCTGAGAAGTAGTCCGCACAGGGCACCTGAACACCTAAAGCCGGCCCTGCTGGGGCATGTGCATTGTGAATGCATCACCCAATAATGCTTACTGAAGCCATGGAAGGCCCCTAGGCCATAATCTAGCTATTGAGTCCTCTGTGATATGTTAGAAATAAACTCTACTGTAGCAGTTTTTAAACATGCATCACCCTTAGCTAGCCATTTCATAGACGCTGGTGTGGAAGTGATTTGGATAGCCCTGTCGGGGTCTGCCTTGGGATTTACAGAATTAATTTTGACTTCATAGTAGGCTTAATCTTGCGACATGGACTGTGATGTGGATTGCGTTTGTCTCTTGATAGAACAGAATCTTGTCTCCTCCTGTTCTAGTGGCAGTGTGTTTGCCTCGAGCAGTATGGTATGTTTACAATATCCTTTGTATTAAATCACAGTAATATATTCAAGATGGTGATACAGAGGAAAAACAACTATCTCTTTGAGGACCATGTGGCTAAATAAAGGGGATTGGGGGAATTTCATAGATCATTGTTGAAACAAAAGAAAATAAATTCATATTTCCCACAGGAGCTGTAAACGTGTAGAAAGAATGCTATTAATTATACATAATTGATTGCACATGTACATGCATTCTTATAGCTCTTTACATTCTTTGATAGTACATTCTTCAATTAGCAAACTCTGGCTTACATATTATAACTCTGTGTACAGATGTCTAAACAAGACCAACATTTCAGATAACTTTGTTGTTGTGGGTGTTATTGCTTTGAAAAGTGGCTGCTGAATAGCTGAGAATGGTTTCTACACACAAAACTATTTCACATAATAGTCAATAAATAGCTTAGATTTGAACTGAGACCATTATTGTATTGTATTATTGTATATGTATTATTATTTTTTTTCTTTTTCATTTTTGATCACAAGAAAAAGAGGAGAGCTAGTTAAGGTCTCCTGTACCAATCTTGGTAGAGGTTTCTCTGCTCATAGCAACTGTGATTGACTGTTGGCCATCATATACATATCTGCATGTAGACATGGTCATCTTTGAAAGCAGTTTGTAACTTTCCACTCAACATAGAACACTTGGGAGCTATGGTTTAACTGTAATCCCTGATTGAATTAATCTTTGAGGTCCTTTAGCCAAGGGCTTTGTACTTATTCACAGCACCTTAACTGTATGTCAGAGTGTTTCTGGGTGTATCTGTAGAGGGGTGATCTGGGCCAAATGCTACAGGTGTGGCTGCCACCTGGATATGCATAACCATACTTTACAATTTTACACTCACGCATATGCAACTGGTGATCACGCACTGTAGCTCCTGAACTGCTGGAGAGTATGGAGTGTTTTTATACAGCAGGCCACCAGACATTTATGTTTTTTGTTTGTTTTTGTAGATTAAAAAATAATGGGAAGTATCTTGGAATGTTTGAACTAGATGCATGTATATCTCTTTTGATCATACATAATATGTAACATCGGATCAGTTTCAGGAGAGTCTCTTGGAACATGCATGCATAAGGCATATGGAAATATACCTACAACAAAAAAGATATAGCGGGACCAATCTTGCATATTTGCAAATGACATAGTAAGGGAATAATTGCTGAATTGTAACTCTTTGTACAACCTGTTGATAAAACACAAATTTACAATGTCAGCCAAAGCTGTAAAGAGTAAAGAATCTGTTTCCGTCCTTACTATATAACGAATACACTTTTATTGCAGGTGTATTTTTTCCATCATATGGTAGATTATCTTGTTGAAGACTAGTCTTAAAATACACAGATGTGAGAGGGTTAACTCATATATAGGGATATTCGTAGCACATTTCAGTGGATGTGTATTGACATCTCCCCTATTCTGGGTCCTGCTAGAATATACTGAATGGCTCCTCCGTTGTCTTTGCAGATCAAATGATTGTGACTGAAACCCTTCACCTTTTGTTTGGAGGTTGTTTTTTTGTAACTTTTTTTTGTGAAATGTAATGCTATTTCCATCTGTAAAACCATTAGTAAAATTTGGAATTGAAGAAAAAATGCTCAGAAAAAAACCCGATTTCTTGGTATTGAAAAAACCCACAATTGGGTTGACGGAAAAGAAATGCTTTGCATCATAATTGTAAGTCGAATACTCTAGCCTCAACTCATGTTAGGTTGCTTATCAAATTTGTCATAAACTTAGCAGTCTTGAAATACTCCAGTAGGACTTAAAAGGGATTTAGCCGAGGAGACCAACTCCAGGAGCTATTTTAATGAACACTAAAGGTGATAAGGCTTTCTTCTAAGGTCGATTCAGCCAGTTTGAGATTGTCCATATTCTATTGTAAGGACCAAAATGTCTCAGTATAGTATATGTGCCAAGATTTATAATGAGGTCCAGATAATCTCAGCTTTGTCACATCTAAACTGATTCCAAATGACTTGCAGATCATTTTACTAGTACTTGCTTTGATACACATCTCTTTTTCTTAAGAATAACTCCAGCTACTTCAGCTGCCTAACTTAAATCAAAGGTATAAAAGGTAGGCATAGGTGATATAAGTGTTTGAAGCATATTTGAAAGCACTAGTTAGAACATTTATTGGAGCATTTAGAAGTAGTCTTTTGCTAGCAGGAACATGTTATTGGCTTCTATTGTAATCTTTCCCAATTAAGCTATGTAAGTGTGCCCCCCAAAATCAAAAGTATAGCAGAAATTATTTGTGGCACCTGCAGCAGTGTTTGAAATATCTTTGAGACTTGGAAAAATAAGTCCCCTTTAATGAAGTCTCAATATTATTGTCTAAAACAGGGGAATTTATAAATGATCATTGATTAGAATAGAAATGGAGTTGATCCATGAAAAAACTGATGGTAGATTTAATAGTACAGATAAATCCTTTGGGGAAATAAGTTCAATTCAATGCATAGATATGGTGTCAGAGGGGTGGACGGCAAAACTCAACACTTTTTTGTATGGGGTTGTGTATATATACTTAAGTAGAGTCCTAAGTTGTTAGAGGATGCTTTGGGAGTAGTACATTTCTATTATTGTCAGCAGAGCATGGATTACACTCTCTAACCACCTTAAGTCAATGGTGCACAGGCTATATAGTTGTATATATATATATATATATATATATATATATATATATATATACTATAAATAACTTTTACACTTCCGGCAACTGAAAGGTTAATGGCTACCGGGTGGGTTTTCTTTCAAAACAGTGACTAATAATGTATCCAGGGTACTTATCTTAAGTCTTCCATTGTGTGTCAGACAATATACAACTTCAGTAATATACATTATTATTATTACAAAACCATGGGCATTAATATGGAGTTATCCCTCTGGGAAGGCTTTCCATAAGATTTTGGAGTATGTATGTGGGTTTTTGTGCTCATTCAGCAAAAAAAACATTTGTGAAAACCACTCTGGATTTGTTGAGTCATAAGGAAGGCCGTCTATGTTAGATCTTCGGGCAAGCTACAAAAGAAAATTGCCAGATTTTACTAAATTATGACGTAAAGTCATGATTTATAAAGACACGGAGGCGAGCATTATGCTTAACTCTTTTCTTTATTCCCTCAGCAGCAAAGAAATATTTAGAAAAAATACAACAAGAAAAAACCAATCAGCATATATCCAGGCATCCAATAAGGGCCCATCACGGAAACTCCTCCTCCTATATAACTGCCTGGGTCCATAAAACTTCCTCTTTTCTTTGAACTGGAACCGAAGAGAACATAATTAAGACAAAACAGTCCATATGAACAACAGATGGTAACAGCAAACCGGATGGAATAGGCAGCATCCAATCTGTAGACACCAGGATGACACTTCAAGCTGAAAGAAAAAAGATATATAAGGAAAACAAATCAAAATGCATAATAAACAAATTATCGTTCTTAAGAAAACAGAATAAAAGGTACATGATAATAAAACAGAAGTTAATCAATACACACACACCCACAACATATCAAAATATGAAATCAATAAAGACACCAATAGAACACCAGCGTGGGAAAAAACTAATTCTTTATTCAAGAAGAAATACAAAAAGGAAAAACGGAAAATCTTGGGAATAATGCTCGCCTTCGTGTCTTTATAAATCATGACTTTACGTCATAATTTAGTAAAATCTGGCAATTTATAAAGACACGGAGGCTCCCATTATGCTAGTTCAAAGCTGTGCAACCACTGTAGAAGAAAAATGTGTTACGAGTTTGAAATAAAATTCCCTGAACGTCGATTCCCTGGACCAATCCGCGGCTTTCAGGAGATCTTCCAACTTACAACCCAAAGACGTGGCTTTTGAAGTCATAGCACCCCTTGTTGAATGAGGGCCGAAAATGGAGATATCAACACCTGCAGAGGCCAGTAACCATCTGACCCATCGTGCCAAAGTTGCCGTAGTCACGGGTAAGTGGGGCTTACGGACAGACAAAAATAATTCAGGATGTGATGGATCCCTGAATGAAGATGTCCTCTCTTCATACACTTTAAGACACGCCACCGGACATAGTTGAGGTTGGTGAGGAAAAATAGGGTAGAACTCAGAAGTAATAGATGTTTTGGTACGTCTAGAAACGTTGAATCTCACACCTTCAGGCGTAAAAGACCTAGCAGAAATATCCAGAGCCCGAACATCAGAGACTCGTTTACATGAGATCAGACCAAATAGCATGACTAACTTCGCCGATAATTGTTTAAGAGATAAAAACGCATTATCAGGCCATTGTAATAAAAAACTAAGAACTACATTAACATCCCACAGGCCAGAATAACGAGGCCTGGGGGGACGAGCCAATCTTATGCCCTTCAATAGACGGCATATAATCGTCTGTTTACCAACTGACACGCCTCCAACACCGGTATGACCAGCGGAAATTGCTGATCGATAAACTTTAATGGTACGGTACACCAAACCGCTGTCATATAACTCTGTCAGAAAACGTAAAATGACCGTTACAGAAGCTGAAACGGGATCCACACATTGTTCCAAGCACCAAGGTTTCCATGCGTCCCAGGCATGATCGTAAGCCCGTCTTGTTCCTGGAGCCCAAGCTCCTGCCAAGAGATGCAGAGTTGATCTCGAAACTCCTGGGATAAAGCAGGGTCCCCCGAAACTCTCCAAGCCAACAGAGGCAATCGGTCCTGCAGAAGAAGTGGATGGGGAGTCCCTTCCAAATCCACTACCAAATCCGAGCTGGACGGAAGGAGCCGTGGAAAATCCACTAGCATCTCCAACAGCGTAGGGAACCACGGTTGTGTGTTCCATAATGGGGCAATGAGGGCTAAAAGTGTGCTGCACCTGCGAAGATGGAGTAACGTGCGAGCCACTAGACAAAACGGAGAAAAAGCATAACTCCTCTGAAATGACCAATCTTGGAGAAATGCGTCGGACGCCAAGGTTTCCGGGTCTGGACGCGAGCTGAAAAAAGCGGGAAGTTGGGTGTTGAGGCGAGAGGCAAACAGATCCACTTCCAACGGTCCCCAGAGGTCTGAAATCCTGACGAAGATAGTGTGAAGGAGACGCCAGTCGCCGGAATCCTTGAGATATCTCGAATTCCAATCGGCGACAGAATTGGCTAAACCTGGAATATGCTCTGCTTGAACCGCTATATTGTGGGCTAGGCAGAACTGCCAAAACTCTGTTGCTAGATGAGAAAGATCCTGTGACCTCGTGCCACCCAGATGATTTATGTATCTCACCGCCGACACATTGTCTAGTCGCAGAAGTACGGAGCAATTGGACGAATTTCGTAAGAAAGTGCTTGCTAACAGCTCCAGACAATTTATATGGAGCTTTTTCTCCGACTGCGACCATTTGCCTCCTGTGGAGGAATGACTGCATCGTGCACCCCATCCTGTGAGGCAGGCATCGGACTCTATGACTAGATCCGGGGTAGTGCTGAAAATCGCTCTCCCATTCCAGGCGTTTATATGTTGGAGCCTCGCAGTCTATCGGGATCTCGTGATCGTACGAGAGGCCCTGCTGTAGGGACCGATTCTTCAGGCGTTGCAACGCCCGATAGTGCAGGGGTCCGGGAAAAATGGCCTGAATGGAGGCTGACAACATCCCTATTACCCGTGCCAGGTGTCGAACAGTGATCACTGGACGGTTTAACACTCTCCTGATTTCTTTCTTTATCACCTTCACCTTCAAATTCGGGAGATGCATAGACCCGTGGATGGAATTGATCACAAACCCCAGGAATTCCATGGACTGAGATGGAACGAGATCCGACTTCTTCCAATTGATTAAGAATCCTAGGTTTTGCAGAAGCAACGCAGTCCATGACAGGTGAAGTTTTAGAGAGATGGCGTCTTGAGACATAATGAGCAAGTCGTCTAAGTAAATGATTAGACGCACTCCTTTCTCTCGCAATTTGCCTACCACTGGTTTCAGGAGTTTCGTGAAACACCATGGGACGGATGAGAGACCGAACGGTAGGCAAGTGAACTTTCACGTCTGGGAGGCCCAACAAAACTGAAGGAAATCCTGGTGTTCCTGTGCCACCGGGACCATCAAGTAGGCATCTTGGAGGTCCAGTTTGACCATCCAGTCCCCTATCTGCAACATATCTCATAAACAATGGAAGCCTTCCATCTTGAAATGTTGGTAAGTAATGAAGGCATTTAGGTAACGAAAATTGATGACTGGTCGAACACCCCCGCCTTTCTTGGCCACTAAGAATAGGTTGCTTAAGAAACCCGGTGTGTCGGGGGAAACGGGAGTTATGGCGCCCTTGGTGTACAAAGCTTGGACCTCCGCAGAGATTAAGGTCACGCCTTTTTCGGAAAAACATATTTTTCCGGGAACTTGACATTGAAACGGTGTGTTCGTAAAATCTATCCTGTAACCCGATACGGTTTGAAGGACCCATGGGTCCGAGGTCAGTGACCTCCAAGCATCGTAATGGAACATAAGTCGACCTCCCACCTGACATTCTGGAAGAGAAAATGTTAGATTCGTACTTACCATAAGGGCGCCTGCCCTGGTAGGATCCTCTAGCACCCCTCTTCTGCCATGGACGGGAACGTTGCGGGAAAAAAGGCGTTGGCGCAGGCTTATGCTCTTGGAACTGAGATATGGACAAACCGGGCCCTCGAGATCCAACGACTGAACCTCTGGAGTAGGGGCCTGGTAGACGGCCCCTGTGTATACCGGCCCCTCCAAAAACCTTTCCCCGGAATACTTTTCGCATATTGGACTGAGCCTTGTCCAGAGCGGTAAACGTGTGTACGTAATTGCCCAATTCTTTGACGAACGAGTCGCCAAACAGCAAACCTTTTGCCTGTGGGCCAGGCTTAGACACTGCCATATCAACCAATTTGGGCTCAATCTTAAGTAGTATAGCCTTGCGCCTTTCAGAGGCCAGCGCTGTGTTGGCATTGCCGACCAAACAAATAATTCGTTGCACCCAACCTCGCAGGGTCAGAAGGTCCACTTGGGCATTACCAGATATGGCTTGTTCTATGGTTTCGAAAAGTTTTGTGGCCGCACCCAGTATGTCCAAAATCTTATCTTGGTAACTTCGAGAGAACTCGAGGCCTTTTTTAGATTTCCAACCTGTTTTTCCCAAGAACTGGGCGATCTTGGGATCTACCTCGGGGGTGTTACACACATCATCAGGTAAAGAGGGCCTAGGGCATTCTGCCCTCAAGTTATTCCTGGCCGCTTTATTCAATGGTTTACGGATCCTAGAGGCTACATATTGAGCCACATGAGGTATGGGAGACCATTCCGCTGACCTGGGATTAGACAATTCGTCAGGATTAAACAAAGGTTCACCTCGGGGGTCCAGAAGGGTATCCCCAGTAACCTGGTCATAGGAGAGGTTAGGTTGGTCTGTATTGCCAGGTGTCGTATATTCATAGTCAGAGAAACCACTCTGATCATTATCCACTGATCCGTCTGAAACCTCCTCAGATGCCGAATCATAGTCGGATGAGTCAGATAAGGTCTTAGCCTTTTTCCATTTGCGCATCGATTTTGCCCGATGCTGGGCTCTTTTTCGTGGTGTAACCACGTCCTCTGAGACAGGGTGTACCTTGTCCGACTTATGAGTTTTGGAGGTCAAATGTTTGCCACGTATAGATTTTAATTTAGTCTTACAGGAAACCCCTGAGGGACCCTGCAAAGGCACATCATTAACAGATGCTAAGGCAGGCAATTGAGAAGCCTTAATGGCAGAAGAAATAGACTGGGAGATGTTGGAAGACATCATCCCCATAACTGAATGTAATGTCTGGGTAACGGATTTAGTCATGGTGGCATATAGCAGTGAGTGGAACTCCTCAGAGTTAATTATGTCCCCATGTGGGTCATCCACTTCCAAACTCTGAGCCTCCTTACTTAGAGGAGGTTGGCCAGAGGGACCTGGGAGATTAGGTGGAAAGGAATCCTTGTCAGCAAACATAGTTTACAATGAAAATAAATCTGAATAAAAACGGCAGAACAGAAAACAACCATGTACTAGCACCGGCACAAATGAAAAATGGCCGCCATATCGGTTTAGGCGCCAGAAATTAAACAAATAATGAGGCGGACGGACAATAAATAAAACGTCCGGCAGACCCAGCCCGGAGGAGAGGGGAAAGGAGCAGACCAGATGGTCGTTGGAGCGGGCAGAAACGAGCACCGTAAGACCGTTTAGGAGACGGAGCAAAGAAGTAAAGTACGGCGTCAGAAACATATTTGAAAATGGCCACCGCGTGAGTAACGCGCATGCGCGAGACGCGGCAAGGTAAAAAACAAGAGATGCGGCAAGAGAAACAAATAACCGAACGCAATGACAGGCTCAATAATAATAAACACCGAACTAGGGGAGAGAAAAGGGAGGAAGGCACAACATATATATGCTGATTGTTTTTTTCTTGTTGTATTTTTTCTAAATATTTATTTGCTGCTGAGGGAATAAAGAAAAGAGTTAAGCATAATGCTCGCCTCCGTGTCTTTATAAATCCTGATTCATCTCCTGAGGAAGCCGGTTGTCCGGTGAAACGCGTTGAGAGAGAGGGATATATTGGGAAGTTCTTTCTGCTGGACGGTGGACTTTCCTGTGTCTGGTTTAAAAGCTTACCTTGTACACGGTTTTGTACATTTCATCTGTTGTAAGTGCAATATTTTACCTTATCCATATGACCGAGTGATACTGTGCCATTGTTGCTGTGTTTTTATATTTTTTAGCTACGAAGAATTAAAGAATATTTTATGATGAGCTCATTTATGTCCTTGGAAATGTGAGTGCACTACTTACTTGCAATACTGCTAAGCCTCATTTGCATATAGAGTTATACTATTTTTTGTCAATAATCTCTTTTTCCCCTATGTGGATGTGCGCCCCATTAGGAAGAAGTTGTATAGATTATTAAGTGTTGGAGGAACACTTATTTGGGTGCTGCTGCCTAATTAGGGAAAGTATTTTTTATTCATTTACACCAGTGGTGTGTGTTTGCTTTTCTTGTGTTTTTGGTTTATATCTCCTTCTCTTCCAGGTATGACCATAACATATTTCATTTGAACCCCTCATCTCTAAATTTGGTGCCCTCTAGTCTAGCTTAATTGCATTTGTTAGCCAAGGTGTGAACCATCTGCCTCCTGTATGCAGTCACCTTATCTGACCACTTGTGAGGCAGTCCTATAAATTCCTAGGCCTCACTTGGAAACGTAGCTGCTGTGGCCTCCTCACAAGCGGATAGTTAAGAGTTACACTGGAGTTAAACGGGAGGGAAACGACATACCAAGTACCACTGCAGAAAGCAGCTACACCACATCATCAGAACCAGATCAACTCATCCCCATCCAAGCAGTCCTCTCCTATTGTCTCACTCCCCCCTCCGACTAGATTGTAAGCTCACAAGAGCAGGGCCCTCTTCTCCTTTGCACCAGTTTGTTATTGTATGTGTTATTGTATGTCAAATTGTTCTACTGACTGTAACAGCGCTGCGGAATCTGCCAGCGCTTTATAAATAAATGTAATGTAAAATGCAATGTAATGACACTTTGCTACAATGTAAAGCAGTGAGTGTACAGCCTGTATAACAGTGTAAATTTACTGTCCCCCCAAATAACTCAACACACAGCTATTAATGTTTAAACCTTGGCAACAAAAGTGAATACACCCCTAAGTTGAAATGTCCAAATTGGGCCCAATTAGCCCTCCCCGGTGTCATGTGACTCGTGAGTGTTACGAGGTCTCAGGTGTGAATGGGGAGCAGGTGTGTTAAATTTGGTGTTATCGCTCTCACACTCTCTCATACTGGTCACTGGAAGTTCAACATGACACCTCATGGCAAAGAACTCCCTGAGGATCTGAATAAAAAGAATTGTTGCTCTACATAAAAATGGCCTAGGCTATAAGAAGATTGCCGAGACCCTGAAACTGAGCTGCAGCATGGTGGGCAAGACCATACATCTTTTTCAGAGGACAGGTTCCACTCGGAACAGTCCTCGCCATGGTCAATCAAAGTAGTTGAGTGCACGTGCTCAACTTAATATACAGAGGTTGTCTTTGGGAAATAGACGTATGAGTGCTGCCAGCATTGCTGCAGAGAATAAAGGGATAGGGGGGGTTAGCCTGTCAGACCATACGCCGCACATTGCATCAAATTGGTCTGCATGGCTGTCGTCCCAGAAGGAAGCCTCTTCTAAAGATGATGCACAAGAAAGCCTGCAAACAGTTTGCTGAAGACAAGCAGATTAAGGACATGGATTACTGGAACCTTGTCCTGTGGTCCGATGAGACCAAGATAAACTTATTTGGTTCAGATGGTGTCTGGCGGCAACCAGGTGAGGAGTACAAAGACAAGTGTGTCTTGCCTACAGTCAAGCATGGTGGTGGGAGTGTCATGGTCTGGGCCTGCATGAGTGCTGTCGGCACTGAGGAGCTACAGTTTATGAATGCCAACATGTACTGTGACATACTGAAGTAGAGCCTGATTCCCTCCCTTCGGAGACTGGGCCGCAGGGCAGTATTCCAACATGATAATAACCCCAAACACATCTCCAAGACGACCACTGCCTTGCTAAAGAAGCTCAGGGTAAAGGAGATGGACTGGCCAAGCATGTCTCCAGACCTAAACCCTCTTTAGCATCTGTGGGGTATCATCAAACGGAAGGTGGGGGGGTGCAAGGTCTCTTACATCCACCAGCTCCATGATGTCGTCATGGAGGAGTGGAAGAGGACTCCAGTGGCAACCTGTGAAGCTCTGGTAAACTTCATGCCCAAGAGGGTTAAGGCAGTGCTGGAAAATAATGGTGGCCAGACAAAATATTGACACTTTGGGCTCAATTTGGACATTTCCACTTAGGGGTGTACTCACTTTTGTTGCCAATGTTTAGACATTAATGGCGGTGTGTTGAGTTATTTTGAGGGGACAGCAAATTTACACTGTTACACAGGCTGTACACTCACTACTTTACATTGTAGCAGAGTGTCATTTCTTCACAAAAATGTGAGAGGTGTACTCACTTTTGTGAGATACTGTAAATGGATGAATAATATATAAACAGTACATTGTGATATTACTATAAATAAGGGTCATTCTATGTCTCTTTCTTTTTAAAATCCATTGATGGTGTTATGAATAGAAATGCATTTGATACACAGGTGGGCCAAGAGCAAGCATGGTGTAAAACATCCCAGCACCCACCAATTAGATTAACTAAAAAACACATAAAATATTGGCCTGGTAAAAAGTATTGTCTAAGGACCTGGCTCCATATTCTCCTATGTTCCACATAAATAAAAATCTTTAAGTCAAAGCAGGCCATAGAGCAATTTGTCCTTTCCTTCTATCCAAGTCATTACTTATTGAAGTATGAGACAGTAATACATTGTAGGAGATGAGCAGTGGTGTGGCAACTTATCTATACACTGGCAATCACGGGTGTAGTGATGTCTTAATGAAATGTTAACAGTGGCTTCTGTCTGTGGGAAGAAAAGCTGAGGATCTTCTCCTTTACCTGTCTGTTTAGTCTCCTTTTTATCAAGTCCCAAGAACTGGCTTTGTTAGGTTAAAGATCTTACACAATGATTAGACACTTGCATAGTTATGTAATGTAAGGCTTTATGTCTTGTATTGTTAAAGTTCAAAATCCCATCCTACTTGGAGTTTTCATCTTCTCAGCTTGTGTTTATAAATCTGGTTAACTCTGCTAACAATAAAGCAAATCAGTCAGATGGCTTTAGCTTGTCATACACATCCAATGATGAGTTGAGCCAGATAGTTTGCTTGAGCTGTCACTGGACGCTTCATATAGTTTACAGTGTTGTCTGGAAATGACCCATATCTGAATATGATCCATAGATCAAACATCTGAAGCAATAAATGTGGGCCTGTTACGTGGTAGTGGAAAGGAATGGCACTTATATAGGTAAACTTAATTGTCACAATCTGAGATACATTCCAAAAAAGTTCAGAAAGAACAAACATGGCAAAACATTTGCTGGTTTACTGTAACTAACCCGCAAAAGATACAAAATGCTGATAACTCATTTTTTAGATTCCTTTGACTTTCTATGAGGAAAAGTACAGGTGCATTGAAGTCCTCTGTGATCTTTTTTGTGTAATGTCTCAAACAACGTAGACTAGATACCATCTGTAGGAACAGAGAGAGTTAAGGCCATAACCTTATCAGTGAGCAAAGAAACAATTGCCAGTGGGATATTTGGAGTGTACAATTTCATTCCCAGTGTGCTAGTCGCTAATTTTCAGACACTGAAGCCAAAGAGGTTTGGTTATCTAGGAATCTCCAGGCCACCCTGCTTTTATTAACCTGAAATACTTGACATGTTACTGAATCCTCTTCTTGTTTTCTAAGGACAACTGATCCACAATACAGTGCATTGAATCATTCAAGAATCATTCAAGAACCAAGTCAAAAACTCTTTGTATCACTGCTTTCCCGAATTTCCCATTCATTTTCTGATGATCTATCAGATTCATGTGGAAGGTGTTTACACTTTCCCAAGATGCTGGTGGTTTTTAGTTGTCCCCCTCTAGGACACATCTGGTTTCTCTGTAGCTATACAGCATTCACGCTAACACCAAGGCTATGAAAAGAATTTCCAGGTCCATTAAAAAAACAGCCGAAAATAATCACATGACTCTGCTCTGTTCCTTCTTCCCCTGGGCGGAACTAGAGAAGACGTTCGCATAGAGTGTGAGAACTCTGTGAGTTCTGCTTGGCTTTTGCAGTTGCATTTAGCTTGGACACACAAGCGAATCCTGAGCTGGGGCGAATCTCCTAAGTGACATCTCTAAGTGAGGAGTTACAAGCAAAGAAGGAGTTAAAAAGCAAGAAGGAGGGTAAAGTATAAATCCTTGTGATTGCATATAATATATTTATATATATTTTGCGCCTTACTGTCTGTTTTTGCCAGTTATTGGAGCTATCCCCATTGCCAAGATGTCCTCCATGTTTGACAATGCGGTCAGGTGTACATCTTGCTCAATGTATGCAATCCTTGAGCAGCGCTTCGAGGGTGCATATTGCTGTGCGAGATGTGTGCGGGTTGCTCATTTGGAAGCACAAATCCTGAGTCTAGAGGAGCAACTGGCAACACTGAGATCTATTGACAACTTGGAGAGGAGTCTGCTGCTCACTGAGCAAGCTCTCTCGCAGGTAGAGGTGGGGGAGGATAGTGGGATGGAGGTACAGGACAGTCAGGCAGCTAGCTGGGTTACAGTTAGAAGGCGGGGTAGGGGGAAAAGCGCCAGGGAGGCTAGTCCTGATCTAGCACACCCCAACAAGTTTGCCCGGTTGGCAGATGAGGGGGATGTTAGTTCAGAGTTAGCAGTACTGCAGCAAGTCACTGCCTCTGACCACCAGAGGGGTGTCTGCTCCAGTAAGGAGGGAAGGAGGAGCGCAGGGCAGGCCAGACAGGTGCTGGTAGTGGGGGACTCAATTATTAGGGGGACAGACAGGGCGATCTGTCACAAAGACCGGGATCGCCGAACAGTGTGTTGTCTGCCTGGCGCTCGAGTTCGGCACATCGCGGATCGGGTTGACAGATTACTGGGAGGGGCTGGAGAAGACCCAGCAGTCATGGTGCACATTGGCACCAATGACAAAGTGAGAGGGAGGCGGAGTGTCCTTAAAAATGATTTCAGGGACTTAGGTAGCAAGCTTAAGGCAAGGACCTCCAAGGTAGTATTTTCTGAAATATTACCTGTACCACGTGCCACACCAGAGAGGCAGCGGGAGATTAGGGAGCTAAACAAGTGGCTCAGAAGCTGGTGTAGGAAGGAGGGGTTTGGGTTCATGGAGAACTGGGCCGACTTCTCTGTCGGATACAGGCTCTACGGTAGGGACGGGCTGCACCTCAATGGGGAGGGTGCAGCTGTGCTTGGGGAGAAGATGGTCAGAAGGGTGGAGGAGTGTTTAAACTAGGGAAAGGGGGGGAGGGAAACTACAATATAGAAGGGGAAGATAGTGTAGATAGAGAGCTGGGGCTTATAAATGTACCTGGGGGTGGAGCAGAGGGAGGGGTTAGAATAGTTAATAGGGATAGGCTTCATAGGGAAAAAAACCATACACCTCTAAATTGTATGCTTACTAATGCCAGAAGTCTGACCAATAAAACTGACGAACTGGAGTTAATAATGTCTGAAGAAAATTATGACATAGTGGGTATAACAGAGACATGGTTGGATGATAGCTATGACTGGGCGGTTAACATACAGGGGTATAGTCTATTCAGGAAGGATCGGAAAAAACGAAAAGGGGGAGGAGTTTGCCTTTATGTAAAGTCCAGCCTAAAGGCCACACTGCGGGAGAATATATGTGAGGGAAATGATAATGTGGAGTCATTATGGGTAGAAATATATGGAAAGAAAAATAATAAAATACTGATCGGGGTTTGCTATAAGCCACCAAATATAATGGAAGCAGCAGAAGATCAATTATTAAAGCAAATAAACAAGGCAGCTAATCACAATGAGGTGGTTATTATGGGGGACTTTAACTATCCCGACATAAACTGGGAAACCGAGACCTGTGAATCTCGTAAAGGAAACCGGTTTCTGACTATAAGTAAGGATAATTATCTGTCCCAAATGGTACAGGACCCGACCAGAGGGGGCGCCCTACTGGACTTAATATTAACCAACAGACCTGACAGAGTAACTAATGTGCAGGTCAGGGGACATCTAGGAAATAGTGATCACAATATGATGCATTATAACTTGTCCTTCAATAAGGGAACTCTTAGAGGAGCCACAAGAACTATGCACTTTAGGAGGGCAAAGTTTGATCAACTAAGAGAAGCCCTTAACACTGTAAATTGGGAAAATGTCCTCAAAAACAAGAGTACAGACGCTCAATGGGAGATTTTTAAGAATATCTTAAATTCTCACTGTGAAAGGTACATACCGTATGGGAATAAAAGAGTCAGGAACAAGAGAAAACCAATGTGGATAAATAAAAATGTAAAGGGGGCAATAAATGGCAAAAAAAAGGCATTTAAGCTACTAAAACAGGAAGGCAGTGAGGAAGCACTAAAAAGCTATCGGGAAAAAAATAAAATATGTAAAAATCAGATAAAAGCAGCAAAATTGGAGACAGAAAGACTCATTGCCAAAGAGAGTAAAACAAACCCCAAAATGTTCTTTAACTATATAAATAGTAAAAGGGTTAACAATGAAAGCGTTGGCCCCTTAAAAAGTAATGAGGGAGAAGTTATAGACGGGGATCAGGAAAAAGCTAATCTATTAAATGTATTCTTCTCTGCTGTATTCACAGAGGAAAATGAAATGCCAGGTAATATACAGCAGGATGAGATAAATGCCCCAGTACATGTCGCCTGTCTAACCCAGGAAGAAGTGCAGTGCCGCCTAAAAAAAATCAAAATAGACAAATCACCAGGTCCAGATGGCATTCACCCCCGCGTTCTAAGGGAGTTAAGTAATGTAATAGACAGACCCCTATTTCTAATATTCAAGGACTCTATAGTGACAGGGTCTGTTCCCCAGGACTGGCGCATAGCAAATGTTGTGCCAATATTCAAAAAGGGGACAAAAAGTGACCCGGGGAATTATAGGCCTGTTAGTTTAACTTCTGTTGTGTGTAAACTGTTTGAGGGTTTCCTAAGAGATGCTATTTTGGAGTATCTCAATGAAAATAAGTGTATGACTCCATATCAGCATGGGTTTACAACGGATCGGTCCTGTCAAACTAACCTGATCAGCTTTTATGAGGAGGTGAGCTCAAGACTGGATCGGGGTGAATCGCTGGATGTCGTATATCTTGATTTTTCCAAAGCATTTGATACGGTGCCACATAAAAGGCTCGTACATAAAATGAGAATGCTTGGGCTGGGGGAGAATGTGTGTATGTGGGTAAGTAACTGGCTCAGTGATAGGAAACAGAGGGTGGTTATTAATGGTACATACTCTGAGTGGGTGACTGTTGCTAGTGGGGTACCACAGGGGTCAGTTTTGGGTCCTATTCTTTTTAATATATTTATTAATGACCTTGTAGAGGGATTGCATAGTAAAGTATCAATCTTTGCAGACGATACTAAGCTCTGTAACGTGGTTAACACAATAGAGGACAGCGCACGATTACAAATGGATCTGCATAGGTTGGAGGCTTGGGCTGGGATGTGGCAGATGAGGTTCAACACAGATAAATGTAAGGTTATGCACATGGGGAAGAAAAATCCAGGCTGGGAATATGTATTAAATGGGAAAACACTGGGGACGACTGACATGGAAAAGGACTTAGGAGTTTTAGTTAACAGTAAATTTACCTGTAGCGACCAGTGTCAGGCAGCTGCTGCTAAGGCAAATAAAATCATGGGGTGCATCAAAAGGGGCATAGATGCCCACGACAAGGAAATAATTCTACCCCTGTACAAGTCACTAGTCAGACCACACATGGAATACTGTGTACAGTACTGGGCACCAGTGTACAAGAAAGATATAGTGGAGCTGGAGAGGGTTCAAAGACGGGCAACCAGAGTAATAAGGGGAATGGGAGGACTACAGTACCCAGAAAGATTATCAGAATTGGGGTTATTTAGTTTGGAAAAAAGACGGCTTAGGGGGGACTTAATAACTATGTATAAATATATAAGGGGACAGTACAGAGATCACTCCCAGGACCTATTTATACCCAGGACTGTATCTATAACAAGGGGACATCCTCTACGGCTGGAGGAAAGAAGGTTTCTACACCAGCACAGACGGGGGTTCTTTACAGTAAGAGCGGTGAGATTATGGAACTCTCTGCCAGAGGAAGTGGTGATGGTAAACTCAATAAAAGAGTTCAAAAGGAGCCTGGACGTGTTTCTTGAAAGCAATAATATTACAAGTTATGGATATTAGATTAATAGGGACAGAACGTTGATCCAGGGATTTATTCTGATTGCCATATTTGGAGTCGGGAAGGAATTTTCCCCCTGGTATGGGGCAATTGGCATCTGCTTCATAAGGGTTTTTTGCCTTCCTCTGGATCAACACAGTAGGGACACAATATGTATATAGGTTGAACTTGATGGACTTTGGTCTTTTTTCAACCTTATGAACTATGTTACTATGTTACTAGAGTGTGAGCAACACAGAGGGAAGCAGCAGGGCCCCAGCGGAAGTCTACGAGTGAGAGATCTGCAGTTCAGGTAATGGGATGGGGAGGACGTATGAACGAGTATGCGTGAATATCTGTGAATGATTAGTATCTATGAATGAGTTTCTGTGAATGATTAGTAAATGTGAATTAATTAGTACCGTATTTGCTCGATTATAAGACGAGGTTTTTTTCAGAGCAAATGCTCTGAAAAATACCCCTCGTCTTCTAATCGGGGTCGTCTTCTAATCAGACCTCAAATAGAGGTCTGATTATGAGACTAAGATCCAGATCCCCTGCACCGCTGCAGGGGACCTGGATCTTAGTCTCATTTAACACCCCCCCCACACACTTACCGGTGTTTCCTGCTGTATTGCCGGGGCAGTGTGGGGAACTCTGATCTCTGACAGCCGGGGAAGGTATGCGCGACGGACGCAGACAAACCCCCGCTGCCAACTCCACCTCCTTCCGGCTGCAGCGGAAGGAGACGTCAACCCGCTGCCCCGGCAATACAGCAGGAAATTGGAAGCACCGGTAAGTGTGTGTGTGTGTGTATATGTGTGTGCATGTGTGTTAAATGGGGGCATAGGGCATTTCTGGAATGCCTTATACCCCTATATGCCACTCTGGCACTTAGGGGGTTAAAAGGCATATTATGGGGCAGAGTGGCATATAGGGAGGTATAAGGCATTTTCAGGGTCGTCTTATAATCAGGGTCGTCTTATAATCGAGCAAATACGGTATATGAATGAGTGAATGAATGTTTGTGAATGAGTAAATGAGTGCTTGTGTGATAGCATGGATGTGTAAGTGGGGGGTAGCATGGCATAGGGAGGCTGTAATCACACTCCTATCATGCCCAGGTTCCAGCGTGTACTGGCTGCCTGGGCATGATAAGAGTGTGATTTCTGTTAACAACCACACTATCATGCCAAGTCAGCCCAGGTATTTCTGGGTATATATCATGCCCAGGTATATCTGGGTATACCTGGGCATGATAGTAGTATGATTACTGTTAACAATCATATATATATATATATTGTTATTGAATTTTTTGGTCCAATTTCGGTGTGTTACTTACTTTAAATAAAAGTGTGGTTATTTTTTTTAAGGTGGTTTGATTCTTTATGAAAACATCACATGTCTCAGGTTCCCTCTCAGTCCCCATTCAAAAAGGCACAATCAGAAATTAAGGGAAACATTGCTTATTTTTGAATTATTTTTTTTTTAATAACATTTTACTTTTCCCAAAATTTGGCTGCATTTACAAACATTTTCAGTTTCCAAAATATCTCCAGTGTGGTGCTTCATGGTTTTAATTAATTGAAGGATCCACTTTAACCTATTTCCATATATATGTATATAATTGTGTGTACAGAAATTATGGCTTCTCTCAAAATTGTGTCTTTCATTATTTATGCTTTACCAAAACAGATTAAATCAGATCTCTGGGCTAATGTGAATCATGATCATTTCCTGGCTATAAAAACATCTAGAACAGTTTAATATAGTTACAATGAAATAATATTACAGCCATATATCTAACCGAAACCCAATATATATATATATATATATATATATATATATATATATATATATATATATATATATATATATATATATATATATATAAAAATATATATATATATATATATATATATATATATAACCCACATGAAGGGTACTGTGATTGTAAACAGCTGGCAACAGCTATGCAGATTATAAATTTAAGAGAATGGCATTTTCTTTATTAGTTTGATAATTACATTAAAATATGTTTTTAATGCATAAATAGACAGAAAACAAATATAACAGTAAATGTTGAATTTTGAGCCTTGCACTTATATTTTGAGCTTAGATGCATATAATAGCTATGGAAGCTCTTATTTATTTTTCTATAAATCTAGCCAGCAGAATGGCTCGGAAAATTGGGATACTATAAGCAACTATCACAGCAGAAATGTTTGAACCAGCCATCAGATATTATTATATGGCTTTCATCCTGTCTTTTTCGTAGGCTCTGTTTTATGAAATCCATAATCTAGGTCCAAACCCCATATTATGCATACTACCCTTAAATTCATACAATTTATACAATGCATAATAGTATAGATAGTTGGTTGTTGCACTAATTGTAGTGCATTTTTTAATTACTCCAAAATGAAATGGTGTCACTGTGTAGTGGGAAAAACAAAATCACTTATATATGATGTTAGCCACTTCACTAGCAAAAATAGTTCAAAATTAACGCCATTTGGTGAGACAAACTGACTGCTAGCCAGGGAACCATTTTTCAGCTGTGACTACGAAATACAAAATGAGAGAGGGTGGAAAAAGACCTTCACCCTGCTTATATATGGAAGGTTTTAAACATATTTGATTATTACTACACCCAATAAAACAAGTGGTTACAACTTTACATGGATGGAACAAGTCGGCAAACTCATTTTGTTTGTCTGGATGGGTCTTCAAATGAATTGAAAAGATGCTCACAATAACATCTCCAGAATTGAAGGCAAATAAGAACCCATCTAGTCTACTCATTTTTCCTGCTCTAAAGACTCAGATTTTAATCATTACTTGGTCTTGTCTTAGAATCAGATTGCTTTATGTCTACTCCATGTTTAAATATCCTAACTGTATTAGCAGTGGTGTAATAACCACTCTAGGGGGTCCAGACAAAGCCTGCGGCCACTTACCACTTTAATTTCCCCCCTTTAAATCTGCTCTTTGTTCATGCCAAGGGCCAACAGCTTACCACTTCTGATTCCATTAGGACACTCCAACATTGTTCACAAAGAGCTGGTAAGAGCCTTTGGTGTTCACGGAAAGCAGATTTAAAGGGGCAGACAAAGAGAAAACTGTGGGTGAGGCAAGGGGCTGCGAGAGGGAGTATTTATGGGTGTGGGTATGTATGTGCATGTATGTATGAGAGTGTATGTATAATTGTGTGTATGAGCATGAATGTGTATGTGTGCTTGTGTAGGCGGTTGTGTATGTGAGCATAGATGTGTATGTGTAAGTGGGGGGCAAAGATTGCACAGGCAGGCTGCTTTGGAGGAATGACAAGCTGTTTGGTAAAGATGGTACAGGCAATCTGGGGGCAAAGTCTGCACAAACAAGGTGTTTGGGGACAAAGATGGCATAGACAAGCTGTTTGGTGGCAAAGAGGGCACAGGTAGGCTGTTGGGTGCACTGGCAAGGGCACTGGCAAGCTGTTTGGCAGCAAAAACGGGACAAATATCATGTTTGGGGGCAAAGAGGGCACTGACAAGCTGTTTGGGGACATTATGACACACATAAGCTGTTTTGAGAGCAAAGGTGGCACAACTGTTTGAGGGCAAAGGTGTAAATGTTGCTTTTGAAGTCAAAGGGCCCTGGAGCAACTTTCACACTGAGGCCCTGTGGTATCTAGTTACGCCCCTGTGTATTAGTCTCCGCCGCCTGATGGAAAGCTGTTCCATTTCTACATAGTACTTTATCTTGATGATGGTAGCCACAAAAATTCTGTTGCTCTTGTTTCCAGTTTGGGGATCTCTGGTTGCAAGCACAGAAAATAACTTCTTTGAATGCTCAGCTCCGTTCCAAGGAATAACATGTAGACAGAGTAAGTGTCTATGTCTTTCCTTCTGACAAGTCAGTTGAGACAGCTGTAATTGGAAATTGTGACTTGTTCTCACTTCATCTAAACCCAGTACATTTCGGTTGCTATCCCATACTCCCCAAAAGAATACCTGTGGTCCCTCTCTGGTCCCTTGTCCAATAACTAAATTACAAATACTATCTGGCTATAGGGTTTTCCCTCATTAAATGTTAAGTTGCCAGGAGAGTTGGATGGAGAGTTATGAGTTCAACTACCACACAAATCATTATGAAGGGCCAAGAGGGATAGGTTTCTCCACCAAGAAGGGGTGAACTGATCCTGTATAATGTATAGTCCATTGAATGAGGAGACATACCGAGACATTTTGGAAAATGCTATGCTTCCAAGTTTGTGGGAACAGTTTTGGGAAGGCCCTTTTCTATTCCAGCATGACTGTGCCCCAGTGCACAAAGCAAGGTCCATAATGACATGGTTGAATGAATTTGATGTGGAAGAACTTGACTGGCCCACAAAGAGCCCTGACCTCAACCCCATTAATTGTCTTTGGAATGGACTGGAACAGAGATTACGGCCAGGCCTTCTTTCCAACATCAGTGCCTGGATGAATGAACATCTACTGGATGAATGGGCCATAATTACCACAGAAACACTCCAAACTCTTGTGGAAATCCTTACCAGAAGAATAGAAGCTGTAAAGACCAACTACATATTAATGTCTATGTATTTAGAATGCAATGTCATCAAAGTCACTGTTGGTGTAATGGTCAGGTGTCCCAATACTTTTGTCCATATAGTGTATATATTCCTTTATTATTCCTTTTCAACTAATTTTCTGCATACAGTGACACCTGCTATAATTTAAGTGTGTGGTGTATAAAGAATTTGGGACACAGATTGACTCATCAAGCTATGGTCTCAGCTTTTCGAATTACAAGGTCAAGCCGGGTGCGTTCCATTGCAAGTTATTAGCACACCTGCCTTGCGAGAGTATATCTCTAAGCTGTTAAAGTGAATATAAAATATGGTTTCATAAACCAGTGGCGCGTAGGAGGGGGAGCAAATCCTTTTGAACATACTGTCAAGTTAATATTATGTATACAATACAAAGAAAATCTGGATTAGCTCTCATGCACCACATGGGACACCTGCACGCATGGTGTGATTTTCACATGTTTTACTAAAAATATCAAAAGTAATCATTTGTTATCACATTGCAGTGACCACCAACTACTCAAATCTCATTATTTGTGAAATCAGGATCTGTGCTTGACCTGGCAATGCTAAGATGCATTAAGTTATGTGAGGTTTTTTTTACACCAACATTGCCATCTATTTTCTCTTTTGCAACTTACTTTCAATAATGTTAAGCAGTGATTATGTGATTTTACATAGTAGGAAAATAAGGCAGTTTGTGAAAATGCCATAGTTAAAAACAGATGTGTGAAAAATTTGCACCATAGCCAGTACTGCCTTTACAATGAAGCCTATGTATGAAAAGTGAACAACAAGATAAGTATTGGTCTTACAATATATTTTTGTTATTTAAATTGTTGTTTGCTCACTAGGAAAGTGGTGTATTTTGTGTATTAGTTTAATTAATTGATAGATATTGTTCTGAGTTTTGTATACATGCAATACATGCATTGCAGGGATGTATTCTGGCCTAATTACCGCAGGGTGGATGGCGGCAGCGGCATATCTCCCTGTTGCTGTTCTGTTAAATGGTTGGGCAGATCACATATCTGCATTATAACTTCTCCAGTTACCCTACAACATCCTGAACCTATCCCAGGGCTATGAAGTGACCTGTATTTGACCCACTTTCATAAATGTATTCTGACAGCCTGGTCTCCTCTCTGACAGTAGAAGCCAGCATAGCTGAATCCTCACTGACAGATACAATGTAATGGTTTGGCTCAGAGAGCTCTAGGAAAAGCGCTGGTTCTCCATGTCACACCAACTTGTGTAGTGCATACATGGACTTGCTACTTGGTAGAGATGGTATGGCCAATTTCAGTATGAGAGGGGTTAATTTGATTGTACAGTCATGTGGTGCCAAAAGGTCTTGTGAGATAAATGTGTCCTTTGAAGCTCGGACTCCAACTGGGGCCTTCTACAGGGTGTTAGGTCCTGCAGTGGAGCTGCCGTTTTGTCTAGGTTCAAATGTAGACGACCATATGCCTGTTTCCCCCTCATAATACTGGATTCTTTGATATGCTAAGTGACCACTAGCAGTCAGGAAAACCATCTCATATCCAGGTCATATCCAACACATATCAATAATAACTCATATATTCATTATCATACCTCCTTGTGTGCATACCTAGAACGGGGAAAGCGCAGCCTACAAAAAGAGTACAAACATGACAGCGCAACGTAAACGGTTTGGAAGGAATTGTGAAGTCTATGATGGTCAGTCATATGTAGCAAGTGTGACATATCTATGGACTTCACAATTTACAGGAAATTCATAAATGCATGAATTATGGCTGTGGCGAGCACAGGAGGGACGATAAAATGAAAATAAGTTATTTTGATGGATATGTTTCCACTACTCAAGGGGGAGGTCACTTATGGTACACCTTCCCTCTGCTTATACCACCTCTGGGCCGGCTTGGAAACTCGAGATGAACTGGGAAAGGGTATAAAATTAAGGAGAGAAGATTGGTCATTGTGCTTACTAGGGGCCAAGATCTAATTTTGAGTAAGTCGCCATCTTTCCTTGCCGGAGCCCTACGGACAGAAAAACTGTTACTTGACCATTCAGTGAGTAGTTAGGTTTTCTGTAATTTTCTCCTTTTTATTTTATCTGTTTGGTGTAAATAATCTGTTTATCATCTTTTTTGTATGCACTGTGATTTTTTTATTCATAATAAATATTCCTTTATTAAGTTCTGCCTTTGTCTGGTAAAGACTTGCGTTACCTGAAGAGACTGTTTTATTGGTAATTTTAAATCACATAATTTTTGTGTTAAAATATACTGTGTGGGTTTTTATAGTCTGATTCACTTGGGGTACCAAGACACCCCATTTCTAAATTGTCTTGGTGGTGGCAGCGTTATTTTGATATTTGTTATATCATTATAGTTAATTGCGGGTGGTATTAAGGGTGGATATTTGTATTTTTATCACTATTTCCGGTCTAGTGCAGACAGATAGTGAATTTTAACCCTTTTACCACCAGAACCAAGTCACGCGCACGCTTGGAGTAGAGTGCGTTCGTGACACTCCAGGTCAACACTCGAATCCTCCGGGTCATGGGAACAGGGTCCTGACACATCCCACTCCCCGCCACTTTATGTGGAGTTTTTTTCCGCGATGTCAGCAGGAATGCCCCCAACTAACGTGAGTGGGCAATCCTGGTCGCGTCCTGCAAGCGTAGACTCCGGGTAGCCGGAGCCCACCCGTTCCCAGGTATGGTGCTCATGTGGACAACTGTTACATTTATACAGAATGCAGGGAGCAGACAGCCTCCTCTCTGTCATCAAACAGCTTACCTCAGGTGAAAAAGCCCCGTACTATTATTATATTCACAAACAGGAAAACCACGCATTAAATAATATTATGTGAGTTTGTTCTCATGATGTAAAATGTACAAAGTAGCACACGTGCATAAAGTTAACATTACACAAAATGCTGCTGGATAACCACATTGCGTGTATTATATATGTCAGAATCTATTGGTGACCACTACATAATATAATAAAGATGCCTGGTGTCAGATTAAGCATTCCTATTAGGGAAAAAAAAGGTTCTCAATCCTATCTTTACCATGAAACAAAATCTACAGCATATTAGAAAAAAGATATACAAGGAATGTAATGAAAAGATAAATAAAGTGTTTTTAAATTTCGCAAAACACTAAATGACAAAACTTTCGGCATGAGGTGGAAACAAATGGACTTTTGTTTCCAACTGATTCATGATATGAAACATCAAAGCTACATATGAACACAAAGATACCAATTCTGGTCTGGAGGATAATGGATTACATGCCAGGCTTTGTTTTTGTTCCAAGGTGGCTCCATCCCAAAAAAAAAGAATAAAAACAGTTCAAAATTACCTCAATGTGTGGGCTTTTGGATGTCTGCAATGTATTGTGTTCCTTTTGCCTTTATTAATATCTGAAAATCCATCTGACATATGCTAACACTGCTTTTGGTTATATTTCCATATTGGAAAGTTCCAGTCAATAAAAAGTTAAGACAACGTAGACACAAACGCCATATTGTAATGTCATCTGCTCTGCAAATAAAGTTAATTAACCTGTTCCATACCCTATGGACGTAACGGTACGTCCCCAAGGATTTGGTAAGATCAGAGGTGCACTTCTATGCGTTCTGCAGCTGGCTTGTTCATTGCTGTATGAGGTATGAGGGGGAACTCCAAGTACCACTGCCCTTCCCGTCCCTCTCTGTCAGGACTCTGCATTGATGGCCCATCATACCAAATTAGATTATTAGTTTTTGTATATCATATATTTGTCTTCCTTTATGTACGTTGGTGTGAGTTGGGGTGAGTCACAATGGGAAATTGGGGTATTTTGAATTGCCTTTTGCATGCAAATTTCCCAAAAACATAAAGAACCAATACATGTGGGGTATTTCCATAATCCGGAGATGCAGCCGAACGAGTTTCTCTGCCATAACACATAACCTAAGCAACGCAGAAGTGTTGATGAAAAAACTACAGGAAATTTCTACGCTTGGCAGTGATTGGTGGCCAAATGGCTGTGCAAAAAGTCTTTAAATGCTTCTGATGAAATACTCTGCTTTGTCTGTTTTACAAAAATAAATAGTTTTGTGCAAACACAGCATGCCAAATGTAAACATTCAACAGTTTTGAAACCATAACGTACACTTTATAATATAAGCCCTATAACTGCTGGGAAAGTATGGAAATTCTCATTAAGGAGCTATTTCCAAAATCAGGGTTTTTTTTCTTTCAATTTAAGTAATTTTGTGAGGATTCAGAAAAGAAAATATATATATCTCATCCTAAACTTTCAGCTGATCATGAAAAGTAACCTTTCTCTCCTTGAAAAAGCAATATATATTTTATATGGCTACACTATTCAGAGGAAAGGGGAATGATGGCTGATCCAAGATATGGATAAAAAATGTCAAAATAGTCTTAGACACTGCAAAGTGTCTTTTATTAATGTTCCAAATCTACTATAAGATATGCAAAACATATTATCTGCTGTATTATGAATGTTTTGGGCATTCGCACTGCCTTAAATGCTTTAAATGATGCCAAAAACCCTAATTAAACCAAGCACATTATTAAAGCAAAATATATTTTCATCTCAGACACATCTTATCATCTGTTAATTTGATGCAGACATAGCTTTATGCGATTTGAAGATGAAAATAGATTATTAAAGTATGTTAACAGAGAAAGGGGACCTTAAAGCGACACTCCAGCCATCATATGAAGTTTAATGCACATCATAGCTGAGGTCCCTTAAATGTATGCATGGGCGTAGGAACCCCTAAAAATCTGGGGGGGACAGCATTTTTCCCCCATCAGATCCCCACTTTCTCACACTATCTACCCCCAGTGGCTTCGCTACAGGGGGGCAATTGCCCCCCCTAGGTTATTCCTTGCCCCCCTGTTGCCCCCCGCCGAATTTGTAACCACCCAGCAGAGTCCCGCAATGGGACTTTAATGGGACCCAGTCAGGTGCTAACGACGGCACCATGCCGTCACTAGCACTACCTTACCTTGATGGAGGTCTGTGGACCTTCATCACCACCTACCCCGGCGATCTGCCCCTCAAACTGAAGGGCATCACCGGGGCCACCCGATCTGTCCGGTGACGTCTCGCTCAATGACGCTATGACGTCACCGCGCAACTTTATTAACAACTGACAATTGTCAGTTAAAGAGGTATGGGGGCATGCTGCTTAGATGCCTGTAAGCAGCTACATACCCCCAACATATACAGTTGGAAAGGTAATTGCCTCACCTTTCCAACGGATGTAAAAAATAATAAAAAATATTAAGTTAAAAAAATAAAAATGTAAAAAAAATGAATTATTTAAACATAAAAAAACTTTATAAAAAAAAAAAGTTTAAGTATTCTAGCTAAATGATCACTGTGGTAGCCAATGTTACCACAGCGATCATATAGCTATAAAAAGTCACATTCCCTTTTTAAAAATGGCCGATACTAATTTTTAATCCTATGATCCGTTTGATCATGGGGTTAAATTTAGCCAACGGTAGAGGGAGGCAATTTTGGAAATCCTGATGAACTGCAAATATTATTAAAATCAGCCATTTAGCCTGTGTGGTACGTAACCATCTCATCCCTGGAGCGCCTTGCATTTTTACTGCAAAACTTATTTTTGCTGTAAAAGTGATTTTTTTTTCTCCCTTTACCATCATTTCTTTGGGATTGTAAAGGGAAAGAATGGTGTGTGCTTCTGTGAGTGAATGTATTTAAAGTATGGTGTGTGCTTCTGCGAGTGAATGGAGATATGAAAGGCGTGTGAATGGTCAGTAATTAGGGTTGAAGCCTTGACGTGGCATTACTGCTCACGTAGGAAGTTAAATTATGGCACAAAAAGTACACATTTGCAAAAACGACATCCCTTGGCGCATCAAATGAGGGGCTGCATGTGTTTCTAGTACAAACCTGGAGTGGACAAGACAAATACAGGATTTGTATGTCTGATTCTGTTTATTTGATATATACCTTCAGTGCTGAGATCACAAGTGAATTTCAATTGATCTATACTTCCAAGGTGGGTTTGTGTGTTAATGTGTTGATGTATACCTGCTATCGGCAGCAGGGTCTAATATTTATATATATATTTATATATATATCGGCAGCAGGGACTAATATTAATATATATATCGGCAACTGGGGCTAATATTAATATATTTGGGAAGCAGGGGGTAATATATATATATCAACAGCAGGATCTAATATTAGGCCCTGAAATCATTTAGTGCAAAAGTTAAGGTATTGTGTTGTTTAAAGGATTTCAAGGATTAGTCGTACTAAATTGTGGCTTCAGGCTTCTCATGTTGAATGATCAAGTATTGTATTGTACAATAACAAAAGTATCATTCCATAGCACATTACTTTTGGCAATATATATATATATGTTTTTTCAGTGGTATGATTTAATGGTGGAAATTATTAATGCCCCCCCAGTTTGACTGTGGTATCTTGTGTGCCCCCCCTACATATTGTTTCTAGAGTCGCCACTGTCTACCCCTCCTCCCTTCTCACACTATCTACCCTCTCCCTACCCCCCCTTCTCACTAGCTACCCTTTCCCTACCCTCCCTTCTCACTAGCCAGGGCCGGCCTTTGGGGTGTGCGACCTGTGCGACCGCACAGGGCGCCACACTCCAGGGCGCGCCGCCGCAGAGTCCTTCTCCTCCGCCGCCGCGGGATCCGCTGCCGCCCCCTCTGCACCTAAATGAAAACATTGTTGGTTTTTTTTGTTGGTTTTTTTTAACTTTATTTAACATCCTCCATGGGACCATGCTGACGCTATTAATGTAGCCATTTGCGTGACAACCACTGAGGAGTCACAACTGTGACCAGGGCCTGTCCCTTGCAACCTCTTGCCCAGCTGCGTACCTGCTTTCCCTGGGCAGTAAGAGAGGTTGCTTTGCTTTGGAGGCAAAGGTGGAACAGACAAGCTACTTGGGGGCAAATGTGGCACTCACAACTGTTTGCGGACGAAGGTGGCACTGTGGGACAAGTTGCTTGTTAAGTCAGTGGGGTGCAGGGCAATTTTCATGGCCCTGTGGTTTCTATTTATGCCCCTGGTGTGGCGTGTGTGTGCACAAGACCATGCGATAACACAGCTAAAAGCTGTGTAGATGACAAGTCCAATTTAACCCATAGGAGAGGATTAGACCGAAGGACATAAAGAAAGAGTGTTAAACGCTGAATTGTTCTTAATTGTGAAGTAGTGAATCTCGAATAGAGAGAGATGTCAGTATAGAATGATAAATAAAATAGCAACAATCAACGTTCATTGAAATAGGTGAAGTTCAGCTTGTATCATGGTCAAAAATGGTGACCTAGGTGGTATAGGTTGCCCACATGTGTCCGGGTATGCCGTCAGTTTGCTGGAGGGAATGTGGTGAAGCAAGATCTTTATTCCACGTGTGGTTGCAATGCAAGAGGCTTGTTCATCTGAGGCAGGGAATATTTCATATAATAGGGTTGATTTCACCTGTCCACATCCCTGAAACAGCATTGGTGGAGATCTTGCAGTCAGGTATGCCATCTTAAACTAGTCAGAGCAATTTTTTTTTGCCAGACCCATGCAGGAATCAGGGGATGTCTCAATATCATAGAATTTATACAATCTCTGGAAATACTTTACACACCATGATTAACACAACATGTAGAAAACAACTTGAGATCAATGGCAGAGGTTGAATTAAATGGGAGGCTTGAGGATACTTAACACCTAAGGTCTTCAATATGCTTCTTGAAGGACTTGCCATGTCTCTGCATAACATTTCAATAAGGGGGGCAAAAATGTTCCCGCTGCTTTTATAATATACATAATTAAGAAAAATGATTTTGTGATGATTGCATGATTGATAAGCTGTATGGACTTATCCTTTTTTCTCTCCATTGGTTTTTTGTTTGCTTTGTTTTTATATTATATATATAATGTTGGATATCTGCCATCTTTTGGACAGCAGCCATTAAATTAAGACGGAAAAGAATGGCGAGGCAGTAATACACACTTGCCTCCTGCTGAGCCTCTAAAAAAGTGGCCTTATGAAGAATCAAGTCCTGTGTACGCCGGTTTGACCCCGCTTACTAATCTCGCACATTTTTCATAATATAAATGTATACACCTGCTCTAGGTTATGGAGGGAGACAATAAGGCCTTACTTTGAAATACTCAACCAGCAGCTGCTGTGCAATGAAGAAGAAATATGATTAAACTCCAGGCTCTCTTTTTAATTGGAAAACAATTTCCTTAAGAATTACAAGCTGCGTGTTTTCCTTACGTAAGTACGTGTTTCATGTACATACTAATAAAGTATATTTAATATAAAGCATCACCTTTTGGTATTTAAGAGGTGGGGGTGGCTGCCTCAAACCATTACATTTACAGAATGGAAAATTAACATAAGGGTTTGCAGCTGATTCCATTTTATTGGGCTTACACATTACCATAGCACCTGCAAAGGGCAAACTGTTACATTCCCCTGAGTTTCGGAACAAGAATGCTGGAAATCCACAATAGCAGTGAGCCATAAATACAACGAAACAAGGAATAGTGAAATCATCGACAGGGCAAATACTTAAAATAACATATTGTCACGTACGAAATCTGGAAATGGGGAAATTTTTTTGTGAATACTATTTGTACACAGTATGATTCATAGACAGAACATAACAAATGCAAGCAGGTACATTGCTCCTCTGTTAACTACTCACCCCCAACACTTAGGTAGTGGACAGGACAGTTAGAGGCTACAGTGTAATATAAGGAAGTTTTCCTAAGAGGATGGTAAATAAGCGGCAGCCTCCCATTAAAAGTGGTAGACGATACCACAGTGAGGCTGGAATGGCAATGACAAGGTGGCCTTGGAACTTTAAAGCCAGCGGCCGCCTGATGACGTAAGTTCAGCCGACGACCAGACATGCATTAAGCGTGTGGCCAGGCATTTCCAGCCACTGGCAGTACACTGCAGTATTCAATCTACTGCTGGGCACACTGAGTGAGTGTCGGCATTTGGCCAAAGTGCCAAATGCCGAGACGGCCAGTCAAGGCCTGTGGTGAGGGAATTTAACCATGCATGGTATATGCATATTCCTATCCTGAATCTTTACAGCAGGAAAATCATGCAGATTAGATGGGCACAATTGTTCCTACCCTACCATCTATGTTTCTGTGTAACCATCTAAGTAAACTTATTCCCTATACAACTCACACATTATGGGACTGGTATAATATCAGGTATCATGTTTTATATTCCTACACAGGGCCGGCCTGACAATGGAGCCGAGGGGGGCAACTGCTCCAGGCGGCACTTTTGAAGCCCTTTTTTTAAAGCGGAAGAGAGACGGGCGCCGAGTGGTTTTCACTTACCAAGTTGTCAGTAAATGCTCGGCGCCCCTCTCTCTCTCCTCTGCGAGCCCTCTAGCTCGGTGCCGGCTTGTAATGCTGAGCGCCGGAAGATGATGTCATTTCCGGGCACTCAGCATTACAAGCCGGCACCGAGACCAAGCAGGGAGACTCGCCGCAGGACTGCTGAAAGGTAAGTGCAAGGGGGGAGTAAGGTAGATAATAGGGAGGGAGAGGACGGGTAGATAATAGGGAGGGAGAGGATGGGTAGATAATAGGGAGGGAGAGGAAGGGTAGATAATAGGGAGGGAGGGTAGATAATGGGGGGGGGGCGGCATTTTAAACTTCACCCCAGGCGGCATTTTGTCTTGGGCTGGCCCTGTTCTTACAGCATCTCCTACTACTGCTGTTCTCAGGGCTATACTGGGGATGACAATGTGGCCCTGGCACTTTAAGGCTTGGCAGCCACAAATGACATAACTGTGGCCCACAAGTGAATATGAGAGGCCCCACGTTAAGTTTTTATGGTCACGTAGGATACAGTTGGGCATATACAGCCGGCGTTCAAGAAGGCCATTCCGAGCCTGAGTGTTTTAAGTGAAAGTTCCTCTAGGTAATACACCTGTGTTCCAGACAAAATAAAAAAAGGTCCATATTGCTTTCACGCTACTTGGCAACATATCAGAATATCCATTTCTACCGAAGAACATTTTGGGTAGATTGAAACAGACTTGCTTAATGTTTTACAATGACTCAAGGATAGTCCCTATATAAGTGTTATATTTATTTTAATCACAACTGACCCCAAAATAGCCACAGTATTCACATAATCCCCCTATTCCTTTTGCACCACTTCCCTTATAGAACTAATCGAACCAAGTTATTTTTCAAAATACATGGCTTCTGAGACATGGATGTGTATTGTATTCCACCCCTTGGTTTTATTAAATTAAAAGGAATTCCTAATCAAAAACACAACACAGTAAAAAGTCCAAAAAATAATTTTATCTGGAAAACAATGTACAATTATTATTATTGCACTTTTTTATACAAGAAAACCTAATAAATATACATAAAAGTTATACATAAAAACATTTTCAATAATAAAAATATTAATAATATGCTATATCTTAGCAACACATCTCTTTGCACAGAGAACAATTGGTAGAAATGTATATTAAAGTAATGAGAAAAGCTATAACGGGTAGAAAAACTAAGTGGTCTCATACAGGAAGTCTGACAATAATTGCTAAGGCATATGTAAGCTTTAATGAAAATACTTTTACTCCATAAGAGTTTTGACCAACGTCCAGATAAGAGCACCTTTTTTGATTCCCAGTTACTATTTCCGATCACCCAAGTAATGGATCCCAATGGTTCATAAGTGCTTAAAAGTTGGTAAACACATTATTTAATTCAGAGACTGAGGATTTTAGTGAGACCTCGAGAAGGTTGCAGTGTGCGTGGATGAAAAGTAGTTATCTAAACTTGTAAAATATGCCGACTTGGTTACAATTTGCAGGATTTAAATTGTGATGACTTGCTTTCCATAGCAATTTTCTGGCAGCTAATTTTGCATTCCCAACAAGTTTCCCAAAGAAAAATGGGATTGTACATGCATCATGTAGCTGAAATGACACGGTTGCACATGTATGACATCTCAGCCACATACTGCCTTGGAGAACTAGAACACAATGTGGATTACCAAGCCAGCTTTTGGAACTTTACCTTCTTGTGAACTACAATGGATGAAACAAGGCACAAGAAGCCAGCAACTCATCCTATGCCTGGTATTAATACAAGGATATGATGGTATTCTAGGAGGGGACAACAGAAACAAAGTTGCGCCGGAACATTCTATGTGGCTCGGTCTGTTTTATTTGACATCCTGAAGATATA
Source organism: Sceloporus occidentalis (assembly GCA_023333645.1). Classification (NCBI taxonomy): domain Eukaryota; kingdom Metazoa; phylum Chordata; class Lepidosauria; order Squamata; family Phrynosomatidae; genus Sceloporus; species Sceloporus occidentalis. The sequence continues at coordinate 1,238,607 of JALMGF010000227.1, forward strand.
GTATCTGCTGTCACCAAGCTTCCTCTGGCAAGCTATGAGCTGACTTCATAATAAACTCCGACTCACAGTCAGCATTGAGCGGAAAAAACCCTTACGTCATAAAAATATTACAGTAACCCAGTAATCCAGCTGCAAGAAACTATACAGTTAGCAAAGTGCGAAAACATTAAATAATTACATGCATACTTTCATTTTTTTTCTTTTCTTAAATTGGTGCTTTTCAATTGAAATTTCATTTTTCTTGACAAGCACATTTTTTTCTTGTATGTTATTCTCAAGCATGATGCTCATAAAGTGCCTGAATTCAAGAAGAAATGCTGCCACTCTAGTAACGGGTAGTCAATTTAGCACACCCTTTGCTGGCAGAATCTACTTGGGAAACATTGCTTTGTCGCACACTCTAGGACATTGCCAGCCACTGAATACCACAATATGGCCGTAACCCTCGTCGTCATGAAAAGGTAAGGCGCAGTGTTCACATCTATTCAAGGACAAGACTAATAAAGTTGGCCATTTTGATTTTCTTATTTTAGTTTCCGATACATCCTTGTACTCTGACTTGCATGTTTGTTGTTTTTGCCACTATATAAAACAATGGCCCCAGATCCCTATTCCTGTTATGTCCAACACTAGGCTTTCTGCAGTTGGAATCGAGGCGCAGTGAAAAACAGAAGGAAAGTCCAACACAAGAAAAAAAAATCATGTACATCTAAACTCTAATTGTGGACACCAAATGGTCCATTGTCTTTTCTTCACCACATCATGAAATCCCTTTAACCCTATTTTGTTTTAGCATCATGCTCTAGGGCTGCGTGTTTCACGTGGAGTTCATGTCGAAACAAACTGTCTTTCAAGCTTTCTCAGTAAGCTTTGTTCCCATATGCAACCCATGACAAGCATGTGAGTGACAATTTTCTTTTTACAGCATTCTGTCTTCCAGCACAAATGGAAGAGAATCTTGTCAAGTTCCTTACAACAGCTGAAGGGCAAAAAAATTTTGCTTTCTTGGCTATCGCAGATAGAATCCTCCGTGTAAAATCTCATGCTTTCCCACAAGTCCCACAGCAGCGAGATTTGAACTGCGTGAGCTGACAAAGTTTTAGCTGTTTCACCTTTTCACAGTACCTTGTAGTGTCTCTGCAGTCAACTAGAAGCAGAACAAAAACAGTACAATGTCACAACTGGGCAAGGACATTTTGTTTTTCGTGGGAAATATGTTATTTCATAACTCCGGTTAGTGTTTGCTGAGAAAAGTTTTTTTTTTAACATTTCTTGAAAACATGTTTGTTTCTCCAAGATGAACCTAGAAATATAAAAGGGAGCAGCTAAATGTTATTGAATTACACTTCCCCCCACCAATATGTTAATATCTAAACTGTTCTGTTCCTTGTTTATCTCGTTATTAATGGAGTGATCTTTAATCTACATTAATATTGTATATATATCGGAAATCATACCATTTTCACAAGGTGTGATGTTGCATCGTTGCCAGTTAGAAGGACGTGGTCTCCATGAGCACATATGATCAGGCAGGGGTTTGTTGGTGCGATGCTGTACACACTCTACACGCCTGGATTGGAAGCCATAGCTGCCACATGTGGCTGTACAAAGCGTCCAAGGGTAGACACGCCAGTGCACACTGCACACATCTGACCAACAATTCTGTGTAGTCACCGGCCTGGTAAACAGAAAAATGTGTTAGTTCTCACTCAAAAACAGTCCATTAAAATGGAAACCGCAGCTTCATTAAATATTACATTATTGAGTTTTCCTTTTCACAAAATGACATCATTAATTAACTCTTTAGATACTAGTTAAACAATCCTCTTATCCATGCGAACACAAATTTACTGTACTATTCTACTAGGTGATGTTTAGGAGACATTGGCCACCAAATCACATAATACCAGATCTTTGGTACCTTTGGCCTGGAACCCGCACTGTGTGGATTCACTTGTGTTTCTTTTTTCCAAAGGCCAAAATAAAACAAAACATTGTCGTTACCTTGGCAAGCCTTGGCATTGTCCTGGAGATACAATGGTTCCTTCCCTAGTCTGACAGTATACTTGTCTGTGTTGTACAGTGGTTCTTGGTCCAACGCATGGCCCGTGGCACTATGTGTTGGGGGGGGAAAATCACAGCAAATTTTTAATAAAGATGTGATCACCTCTTTCATAGAATTAATATTTCTAGGTGGTGGGAAAGCATCAATTTAAGGTAATTGTCACAAGGCATGTAGATGCTGCTGATGTCTCTGGGGCATTTACAGAAATACCACTTGACACCTGCCCATTTTCAACAGCAATACTACACACATTGTCTATCTTTCAAGGCTCCTGCTTTGCGTATTTCATTATGCACACTGCCTTATTAAGCCATTAAAGAGCAATCTAGAACTAAGGTTATCTGGCCTTCTTAATTGCCAAGAAAAACCATCAAACCTTTCAGGAGGTTTGTAATCCTTAGAAACGTTCGTGATGCAAGTTGCTCGGAATGCAATACAGTTGTTCATGTCCCTATGATGATTGTCTAAATCCCTAAACTAATAAGCCAGCCCAACACAGAATGCGTCTGCTAAAGGGAGGAACACTTACAATTACAACAATTTCTACGCGCAGGAGAAACGCTTTACACGCTCACATTTTACACTACAAGGAACGATATAAGCAAGACAGATAGGCTTAGGTCTGTTTACACTTTTACAATTAGGATTACAACAGCAACGATGATTTCAGCTATCGGGGGAATGCTTCCACCCATTCTCTTGGACAGCAGGATGTTAATATAATATTATCCACAATCTCGGAGGACATTGAAAATAAGCCTCTCTGCTCACTGCACCTTTGCAGGAATGTTATTATAAACAAATTGAATCCTGCGTCCATTAATTTCCTGAAGCTCCATGAAACGAGGTCTATATGAGTGCTATATGTCAAATATGACACCGGGAATATAACTTTTGTAGTTAATCTTTATAGTGTCGGATGTATAACTCTGGTATATGTAGTGCATATGGGATAATATAACCCTTCTCCCCCCCCCCGTCACCAAGAGTCTCGTAATGTGATAACAGATTGGAAGGGCCAATGGTACGCAAACTAACATTTTTTGGATTTTTCAGAGCAATGCAACATAGCATTATTCTTTATTATGCCCTGCAGGCCCTCATTTGGGCACGCATGATGAGGGCATTGTAACGTGGATAGGGGATTATGTGAGGAATGTATGCTAGGTTAATGCTGACCCCTACATGGGTCCCGGTGAGTCCGCGGGGCAAATTTAATGGGAACTTCAACGAAGAAGTTTAAAAAAAAAAAAGGGTCTGAATGTGACAGAAAGACAGCCGTCGTCTCCAGAGAAACATCTGCATATCATATGGAAAAGCCCCAGTGTCTGTGCTAGCACTTTCTGGTGCCTCTATAAATATAGCTGGCTCAAGAACATATGCGACAACAAATAAAATATATACCAAACAGCCCTGGGGCACATTCTGTAACATTAAAAGCTTGCTTGGGAAAACACACATTTGACAAATATGTATATATTTCTGTTTTCAATTACAAATACTTGGATTTCTACTTCTCTTTTTTTCTCCCAGCAGTATCCCATGTTTAATATAATAAAGCTGATTAAACAATACCATGATTTGGCCCGGCTCCTTATGGGCTCTGTGCCCCAGAGTCCTGCTCTCTGTAAACCTATGTCATTTTTCTTATAGTTTTTATTAAAACGAGACGGATCCTCGTGTCTTTGACCTCTCGTACGCTTCTCACCTGTCCCCACGAAGATGCGGTCCAATCAACACACAGCTGTCTACTGCAACTCTGACTGTCAACAGGGCGCTTTGAAGATAAGGAACAGATGTCATTAGCCACAGGCACTGAGAGCCCAACGCCGGTCACCTTCTGGCAAGTCACACGGCGGGTCTGGACACCGCCTCCACAGCTCTGAGAGCAAGATGACCAGGATGTCACCATCCACCTGAGCAGAAGACAAACATCATATTATGGCATCTAACATATGTCTACACTAGATACAGTTAACATCAATAAAAGCACCGGTGAAAACTTAGCCAGAGCCAGTCATGTGTCCTCAGGCCTAATGTGTGCTGCCAGTGCCTTAGTCATGGTACCCAGCCATTTCTAGTGCTACAGTACAGTTCTATCATGGTACACATTTATCATGGACTCTTGTGCTATTTTGTCAGATGAAAGCTTTTTTAGATAAAAAGTTTTAGTTTGGTAATGTATATGTGGCAGTATTTTTGTTGCAATATAGCTGCAATATATAGCACCAATTTATGCCAGCTATGCCTTGTTGTTAGAACTTTACCAATCCGAGTTCTCGTATTTTTATATGAGGATATTTAATACAAATCTAAAATATTACACTGCTAGTAAGTGTGCACATTTCCTCCAAGATAAAACTGTTCACGAAGCATACACCATATAGTACATGTATTTGTAGCAAGTAATAAGTAACTCGGTCTGAAATGAAAACAGGATGCACTTAAGGATTTTGTTATTTTGCAATATAATTTCCCCTTAATGCCGGCAAAACAGCTATTTCCTCGGAGAGACATCATCATGTTAAAGTTATGGTTGAGCTGAAGTTCAGGATTAATTTGTCAGAATTATATGGCTTTCAACGCATGAACAATATTTTTTAATTCGGTTTTCTGGCAAATAGTTCTTAACTTGTTCAGTAAATTCAGCACACGCTAATATTTATTTTTTAACATGGCTTAAATTCAATCATTTTTTCACCTACATATTAGAAACAATATCTTCAAGAACATGTGTTGGTAGAAGGCGTTGTGTTAACAAACCATAGAGCCAACCACCCAGCACATGCAGGTGCTGAGCTGAAAATTAAATCGCCCTCCATGGCATTGAGTTACCCTACACTATACATTCTTCTCCCAAATTGATCATATGACATTTAAAGATTTCTAGGGCCTTAAGTGGCAGGGTTAAGGGTGTCCTATCTATAATAAAAGTTGTGAAAAATACATAAACTAACAGTCTGATGTAAAAATATATATATGGTATCTGTGCTTTTAAACCAATGGCTGGCCAACAACACCCTCATGGTTGCCTCTTTGGAACACAAAAATCCATCTTTGGCAACCTGAAGTGTTGGGATGCGTAGGACCCTAATCGACCTCTTAATCAGTTTACATGGTAACACCATTTCTAAGAGCACTTTAATGGAGGGGGTACAAAAATGCATTCCATTTAAGGAAGTCAGATCAAAAAAGTAGCACAACATAAACTACAGACCTTTTTACATCACGAGTAACAATTTAATTTCAATCACATAACACACACACTTATTTAGACATGCTCATTATTTCCGCACAGGGTGAGAAAGGTAAACGTGATTGGTCCTACGCTCTTCTCATTTAAGACAACAATTTTAGAATTATCTAAATCTTTATAGATGCCTTAGCTAGTCTTTTTGTGTTTTTGATATTTATTATTATTCTGTAAATAATTTAAATATTAAAAATGCATCTCTCATCTTTTTCTCTCTCTCTCTCTCTCTCTATTTTTAAGATCTATTTTTGTTGGCTTTGACTTTGCGAGGTTATTGTTCCAAAAGAAAAAAAAAAAGGGAAAAAGAAAAGCAAATCTCCACTCGTTTTTGGAATTTAGAGGGCCTTAAACCTGAAAAGCTGTTGTGAGTTATCTGACTGTTACAGCCTATTTTTTTTCTTTTAAATTGTCATTGTTTTTTTCTTAAGACTTAGGTCAAGCCAGGACAAGATCAGCATGATTCCTTCAACACTGCTGTATGATATAAATCTCTCCCGCTTAGTATGTGGTATTATAAACATGCAAGCGGGGGGGAAAACCAGTACTAAAAATGCCACCCTTTGTTATGACACACAGATCAATACTGTTGCCCCTGAAAGCAAGATGGAGAAGTGTAGTCATTTATCATTATTTTGTGCACCGTGTAGTGACAGCCCTCATGCAGCTACGGCAGGGTCACTGGCAAGGGAAAGGACCTCCTGGCTGTTAAAGCCGATTTATGGTTTACACCAAGTCCAGAGAGCAATGGAATCAACATCTGCGCAGCTTGCATGAAAACATACATTCCAGCTTATACGGAGCAGGTTTTCTTAGACCTCAGGAAGTGGATCGAGGCCCATAAATTATTTCTGTCGAAATGTTTCTGTCAACACACGGGACTGCCAATCTTAATGAGAATCGCCTGGCGCTTGGGTTTATTTATCACACATATATTTATGGTGTGAAGAGAATAAGGAAGAAATGGCCTTCGCCTCCTTTGGCCTCTCAGGAAAGTACGTGGGTCACTGGGGCTAAAGTTGGGTTGACATAAAAACGTCCTCAATCTGAACTCACTTCCAAAGGTACCATGCATAGCCTGCAAGCTTGATGGCGTGAGATGTCACATGGAGGAGCGCTGCTGGGGTTCTCATCAACAAAAAAGAGCACTAAGCATCCAGAGGAAAAGGGAATAGAAAAATGTGGGGACAGAATCATAGAGAACATTTCTCTTTAAAACTGCCTATCGCATTTTAGTTATTGTTTTAGAGTTATTTTGTCTAAACTCTAAATTGGCATTCTCCAGGGGTTGAGTCACTGAAAACGGTAAGTCACAAATTCACAGATTGATGCGCCTGCTTCTGCATTACAAAAAAGCAACTTGCAGCAACCAAAATTTTCCCAAATGTTGCAACCTCGATTTTATCATGTACAAGCTGTGCCTATTGAACATTGTGATCTGAATTGTATAACTTCTCTTTAAAAAATGCAGTAAATACATCAACCATGGTACTACGTCCACTCTTACAACCGTGCATACTCGTCCAACTCATCCAATAAACAGCCATCATTCCTTTGCTTTCTTATAACTGGAACAAAGAAAAATATTAAGCATAATACAAACCTAGGTGGACAATCTCTTCTGTTGCAGGCAACAGGCTTTAGGTTAGGCTTGGGCTTTTCAGAACAGTAGGACACATTCACCTCTTCTTTGCCCAGTACGCATCTTAACTGTGGATGTTGGATGCCTCTGTTTCCGCATGAAGCTGTACATGGTACCAGACTGGCCACAGACCACTGGTATTCTGCCGATTCTGTTGCCATAAAATTAAAGGGAGATCATGAAGGATAAAGCTACATTTTCTGCAAAAAAAGACACAGCTAGAAATGCAAAATACTGCGTCCTGTAATTAGAACATCCTAAATTCCAAGACCATGATCCTTTTTTGTTTAAAAAAACAGTCCTGATATTAACTGCTGTCATATAACACATCTTGTAGTTTACATTTGCTTACCTACTGGAAACTTCAACGGCTACTCAAAACTACAGGTTCAAAGTAAAACATGACTTACTCCCTACAGCTGCAACTCTTATTCACCCAAAGTGCTACAAGTACAATACAAAATAATGTTACTGTTACCTACGCAGCTTTTAACATCATTAAATCCATTTATTAGAACTACCTGGACTATGTTGTTTTCCAACGAATGTAATATTTTTGGGATTCAATGTCCCCAGTTAATAGGCTATGGCTTCTTGAACTGGAATATTTCCTCCTTAGAAATATGTCTGCACTGTGTTTAACCCCTCCATGTATTTGAAGGTTTCTATTATACACCCTCGTTCTCATTTGTTTCCCCTTTGTGCTATACATGTTGAAAGCCTCAGTCTTTCCTGAAGATTTTCCCATCCAGTAAACCAATCCCCAATTTTAATAGCTCTTCTTTGAAACTCGTAGGCATAACCACCCTTTTATCTGCTACTAATGCCTCTGGCTAAGCAATCAAGCAGGGTGCATTTACTGCTGCTTTGTTCCATTGCGTGCCGTACTCTGAAGTGCCTTTAACTCTGTATCCTAACTGCATTATTTTGCATTTATCCCACCTAAATGATTTCATATTTGGCTTCGAGTGTACACTTTTGACTCTGGATTTGGGGGCACCTACAATAAATGTACCTCGTGAATGCAAAGACATTTTGGGATGGATGAATACATTCTTGGAACAATTTATGGATCTCTCTCGATAACTGTAATCCTCTAAATACTCTGTACATACGCTATGGAGAAACATTATCTCCAGCTACAAGCAAAAGACATACACAGGGGAATCACATAACACTACGTCTCTATATCATTCTATGGGACAAGCTTTCCAAAATTAGCAACAGATGAAATCTGCCAGTGCACCTTGAATACATTTCATCAAGCCTTCTTTAAGATATTGTATTAACTATTGATGAACTGCCTATTTCTATTGAAATAAAAACGGTTTGTCCAAATAGCGTAAGCATTTTTCTTTTCAAAACACTCATTTTATCCAAAAATCATTCTAAGTCAAGTATTGGCAGCTTAGAACTAATTGCTAACTACAGTGTTCTTGGTTTTACAGATTCAAAACAGGAGACATAGGAAAATCAAATACATGAGCATTCCTTAGAGTCTTGGAAATGGCTCAGGGAATAACCCATTTCGTTAAACCAATTTGTTTTATAATATGCAAATGTTGCATCAACAGTCAAATGGGTTTATTTGTCGAACTATTATTATGAAGGGACAAACCCGGTGAGTTTGTCATACAAGCTAAACCAGTGAGAGGACAAGCAAACTCAACAATTTAATTTCGCTATGCTAGTTCCATTGAGAAGAGGGTGTTTATCAGGTTTGGCTGTTCATAGTAAAATCCAATTATAGTGTGCTATGCGGAAACAGTTTTTCTGGGAGTGGAGTAAATTAGGTGTATAGGGAACCCTGTCATGGAACATTAAGCAGGTCAGAAATGTATATCGTTATATGGTTTATTTAGCTGCATTAACATCATTAGCAGTTATCATGTATCTTCTACACCTACAACATAGGTCCATTTGACTACCCTACTATTGAGCACTTGGCAGCCAATGACTCCTTCTAAGGGCCTTGGAGTCCTCATTTCACACCACTCATCTCTCCTGCCTTCATTCCCAGCTGGTCCTTTTTTCTCTTCTTCTCCCCAACATTTACTGCCGTACACCCATGTCTCACCACCCTCTCTGCACATTCCTTAAGTTCACACTTTAGTTTTTTAATTTATAACTACCTTTTTTTGGATGCCCTATTAGCCTTTATATTTTAATACTCATGCTTTATTGGAATTGGGACTTTAATTTTAATAATACACACTTCTGCAAAAGGCAGTGATAAATGTGGTATGAGCTTGTATGTGTACCTTGGACTGATATAGAGGCCTTTTGTCGAAGGGATTCCGATGGGTTATTAATAACGCAGCTATATTCTCCTTGGTGATCCTTGCTCAGGTTGTAAAGTCGAAGAATCTGACCGTTTTCCAGTGGTTCATATGTCACCTTTGATCTTGTGCCCAGAGGTTGATTCCTGTGAAACCAGGTGATGTTAGGAATGGAGTCTTCTTTTACCGGACATCCTGTTGAAGAAATAAAAAGAACTGTGAATTACAAGTATATCTTTAGGAAACAAACAACTTTTTTCAGAGTATCCTGACTATATTTATGGTACCCAGTTGTACAGAACAGGTATTATTTGTCTAATCCATATCTGTACTTAATAATTATTGATTGTAACAGAGACCAATCTGTACATGACTTCCAGAGATAGTCGAAAGGAACTGTTAATATGGACAGGCTGAAGTCAAGTCAAATTGCATTTCTGTATCTTTGCTGTGTGTTACATGTACATTTGGAACTTTGAAGAATAAAGTAATTCTGCTTCCTGGTATTACTTAGCTAGAAAAAAAGAACACTTCACAATAAATGTTGTTTGATGATTAGTCCACTTTCCAATAGAGTAGGCTTGGGTGCCAATGAGTTTCTACTTTTTTTTACTTTATGTAAGTTGATGCTTTGCCATACAATCATAAATAGCTCCTATTGATTGGAACCACATGATATGGTTACTTGTTAGGGCTGTATTTGTTAAAATGCCATACAGACCCAAAATGAAGTAAAATAGACCATAATGCATATTATTATTTGCGTTTCATAAAATGCTTCACTGCTACTATAATACAGAGGCAAGCCCTGAAACAGTTGAGGAGCACTGCTGTCTTAATCCATGATAAAGAGATGCTGACAGGAAAAACTTAAGGTACAACATGTGGTTTCTAGTATGAATGCTCAACACACAAAGTGCACAATAATCCCCTTGACCTGCGTGCTCACCTTTCCCTGGGATAAACTTGTCAGTACACTGATGAATCTCAGATGCATTACGTATCCACAGAATGCCATCACATTGGCTCAATATACTAAACAGATACAGATCGACAGAGACACCAAAACAAGTGGTAACATTGTCTGCTCCGACAGTGTGAATCACGGTACCTAGAGGCATATGTTAGACAGGATGTTCATCCATGCTCTACCTCTGCTAACCATCAGAAATGACTAGAGATACAGACAGATACCGGAAAATATGGCATAGAATGTGTATGAGCTAATGTTACAGATATATAAAAGTACATGTGTACTTCACACACACTCTTGATTCAGTATATGTTTACATCATCCCTGAGGCAACTCGGTGTCCTTAACTCTACTATTCTCACTTTCTCTCCATGTTCTTTGTGTGTTATGTAGTGTTGCCAGGTGATTGATGGAAGAATTGATTTCGTAGAAGCTTAGAACACAAGTAATCTCATTTTATTGTATCTACTGTGCTCCTGAATGAAAAACTAAAATGCTGCTGGGTGCTAATCAGGCTCCCTAACATTGTTGTATCTTGTGTTTGATGTAACCAGCAGAGAAAGCACTTACCCACCACCACAGGATCTGGGTTACACCGTTCTCACCTGTTATACAGTACACTGTTATACTGGCTGGCTTATAGTAGTTAGGTTTGTTTAAAAAGCTTCTTGCGTGCAGTATAAATGGCCTACATTCCCAAGCCACTAACACACCCGGGAAACACCTGGGAATCAACAGTATGTTGTTTTTAGAAACAAAAATGACTCCACATAGAACAATGTTGCCCAACATCTGTTCCAAGAATGTCTGTCTAAAGTATTTACATTTTAGGTGCCCTGCTATCCCCTAGAGCAGGGGTAGGCAACCTTCGGCACTCCAGATGTTGTGAACTACATTTCCCTTGATGCTTTGCCAGCATTATGACTGTAAGAGCATTATGGGAGATGTAGCCCACAACACCAGGAGTGCCGAAGGTTGCCTACCCCTGCCCTAGAGGAAATAAATAACATAAGGTGCTGTAGACCACAGGTAGCAGTAGAAAGAAGTATCACCAATTTCCACCCAGGTGAAATGTTGCCTACAGCTGTATCTCCTGTACCCAGAGAGACATTTTACTGACCGGATTTCTAAATATGATTGGTAGAGTGTTTTGCTTAGTAATGATAACTTCTTCATAATAACAAAATTCTACCTAAGTAAAGTTGCACCACATAAAAAGACTGCCATAAACTCTAGTAATCAGATATGAAAATAACACATTTTCAAATATAATGTATGCAGCTTCTTCTAAACCATCATGAGGATTGTAAAACACACGATAAGCTTAAAACTATAGGGCTCAGATCCAAGTCAAACATTCTGTACAAAACAGAACATTCACTATATAAAAGTATTGGGACACCTGACCATTACACCAACAGGGACTTTTATGACATTGCATTCTATTACATAGCTATGTAGCTGGTCCCCTCTTTGCAGCTATAACAGCTTCCACTCCTCTGGGAAGGCTTTCCACAAGATTTTGGAGTGTTCCTTTGGGAATTTTTACCCATTCAACCAGTAGAGCATTTGTCAGGTCAGGCACTGTTGAGAAAGCATGGCTCGGAATCTCAACTCCAGTTCACTCCAAGGTTGTTCGATAGGGTTAATGTCAGGGCTCTGTGCGGGCCAGTCAAGTCCTTCCACATCAAACTCATCCAACTCATTCCAGTCATGCTGGAACAGAAAAGGGCCTTCCCCACGTTGTCTCCACAATACCAGTATATTCTGGCTGGAAATCTGAGGCTGGAACACACTAAGAAGGAACACAGAGAACTGCAGGATGAAGATGCTGTGAGATGACGACATCTGTGAGATTGGACCAGGAAGTGAGTGGTAAAATCACCTTTATTCAAACCATGGAAGAACATGTATACAGCAGACCAGGTGAAGCCTGCAGGAGGTGAAACGCGTTGTGGAAGAGCATTAAGGACATTCTATCACAAGTTGTAGAACTGTGTGCCCTACATAGAGACAATGAGGGGGAGGACTACCAGGACTTTTAAAGTACACGCTATTATTTTCTTTGTATACTTTGTTGGGTTGATTTTAACATAAGTTTACAAAAAAAATGTGATTTTACTACATCCTAGGATTTCCAAAGATTTGGTGTGCTACAGCTGCTACCTGCTTCAAAGAAGGGTCTGCCTACCCTATATTAGGCACAAGACACAACTCAGAGCCAGGTAATCTTATGGCTCGGAGCAAGGGAGCAAGAAACCACAGAAAGACTTTTAGGTGAAGTGCCGCCTTAAGGGCACAGTCGTGTGTTTTTCAGGAGCGCTTTTTTTAAAGGCTCCGTTTAAATTGTATGTACTCTGTAGGATATATATACTATCTACTTCTATATACAGACATACCGCACTATTATTTTTGTATTTCTGTTTTTTACGTTACATGTTACCACCCAGCAACTACTTATAAAGGGTACGTTTAAAAATAATATTTATTTTAGCGCTCCACACTTTTCTGGTGCGATAGTGCCAGAATATATATGTCTACATATATATTCTATATATATATGTCTAAAGACAGCTTGAAGGACTTGGGAGCAGGGATCCATGTGACCCCTCACTTTTAAAATTGTATGGTGTTTTATGCAATAAATCCTGTTTACTTGAGAATGAAGATGGGAATAATGTGACATCTCATATTTGAAAGAGAAACCTGAGAGGCCTAATTAGAAGCACTGAATATAGGAAGCGGTATACTGCTCATGAAAGAGTGAGTGCAATACATCTATCCTCCATACATATGTATAGCTGATATACGTTTGGAGATTCTACTTCTTACAGAGTGTTTCAACTGCTGGACATTACTTCATTATTTTTGCGTACATCTTCTATTTTAGATCCTTTCTAAGTTTAATTGCCTTGTAAAATTCTGCAGCAGTCTCACTCAGTTCCCATGGCAGTGATTCTCAGTTGAAAATAAGAAAAATCATTATACGATCTGGCAGCTCTTATTGAAATGGGTGCCAATGATGATGAATTTGAATTACAAACACGACTTAACACCAGGGGCAGGCTGGCCGGGGGGGGATCTCCCTGGGCCGGTTAAAAATTTTGAACCGGTACCGGGAGGCAGAAACACAGCGGGAACATGTAGTGCAACGCTACTTGACCCGGTGGTGGAATTGAGGTTGTTCGTTCACAGAGAGGAAGCTGCCAGTGAGGTAAAGGGAGTGCAAGAGGGAGGAAGTGAGTGAGAGGGTAAGGTAGGGAAGGTCTATGTATGTATATACATATATTAGAATAAGAATGTATGTATAAGTGTGTGTGTTAACATAAATGTGTAAGTATTTGTGTGTGTGAGCATGAATGTGTATGTGTGTGTGTGTGTTAGCACTGATGTGCTTGTGTCAGCGTCCTTTATCATGGATATGTAAGTGTTATCATGAATGCGTATGTGTAAGTGTTTGTGTGTTAACATGGATGTGTATGTGTAAATAGTGTGAGAGGAAGTTTATGTTAGCATGAGAGTGTAAGTGTGTGAGCATGAATGTGTATGTGTGAGAGGGAGCGTGTTTTAACATTAATGCGCGTGTCAGTGAGTATGAGTTAGTGTATGTGTAAGCATGTTTATGTGTTTTAGTGTGTATGTTTGCTTAAGTGTGTGTACATATGTGTGCCAGTGCTTTGTTTCCTTGCTCCCCAAGCGAGCAGGTGTCAGCTATTTGTTTCCTTGCCCCCCGGGCGAGAAGGTGCCCGCCTTCCCCTTCTAAACATCAAAGGTACAGTAATGCTAAACAGAATAATGCTCATATTGTAAGAAGCGGATAATACTTATTTTTGTAAATTGTTTTGCTGTACATGTTATACACATTTACAGACTATTTCTATATGTGTCGCTTCCATTATTCATTGCTCTTACTTGAGCCACCTCCTTCCCTCTCGAGCACCATAGAATGAGTCCTTCCCAAAATAAAAGCTTAAAAATACAAAACAAGGAAATTATGAAAGATAATTATACTTGGAGACTGGCCATGTGATTCTGTGATAATTCTCTTTGCAAGGGGTTTTAATCTAAATTAATATCTTCTTATCTTGTTTGTCATTGCTCCTTTCTCCCCCAAATCTAAGCCTTTTGCTGTATTCAATCAACAATGAAGTGAGTAATTATTTGTGTCATCAAGGAATTAATTGTTTAATGAGCACGTTAAACATAATTTAGACATTATTAATTTCCAGGAGAAATTGTTATATCCCAAGAGAGCACTTGACGGCAAGATTACACATATATGTATATAGCAAAACACTGCAGTGACCCGAAGGTAAACTTTCAGGCTATATGAACAGCTTACAGAGCTATTGCAGAACACGGCTTTACTATTTACACTATAGCATTTCAACAGTTCATGTTAGGGATGTTGGTAAAGTCAATAAAATAAAAAGTAAAATCAACACCAGACAAACGGCCCCATTCTCTAAAGACGTGTATAATTTTCGAGAGAGCCTGAAAGGGAAATTAAACACAAAATACCAGCTTACGCAACATGAAAAAGCATTCGAGTGGACTGCTGCAATCACATACAATGTTCCATTGTGTGCACAGAGCAAAACGCCATTTAAACTGCACTACAAGAAGAGCAACATGATGTATTGATCCAGAGAAAAAAAATGTAAATGTGCCCTCTGTGAAATCAGTAGGACTAAACCATAACACGCTAAGGTTTAAGCGCTATGGATTTACGGGCCACGCAGGCAGATCAACACATTTTGCAGAAAAAAAGGCGCATGAAATGTCTTGCGTGCTCTAAAATGTCCCTACTTATGGGGTATTCTCCAAGATAACAAACACTAAAGAGTGTCACACTTGTACGTAAGGTGCCAGGGAGCTTTAAGCTGAAATATAAACATCCACGGAGAGAAAATCACAAGAAACGCACCCAGAAGTTAGGCTCTTGCAAAAAATAATAACACAACAAATACGCAAGAAGCTAAAGAAAAACATATCACAACACACTTTCGTGCCAAGAGAACACAGCTGCAAGCCCCCTGCACACACTCCTATTCCTGGGCTTCTTATTGACTTTAGACCCTAAAATAAGTCTGTAGTGCATTGCCAAAAGGCGCGATACAAAGCCGATTATAGGTAAATACAATTAGAGATGGGCTGAATGGCCAACAGTACGTAGGTAACAGACAGAGTTTGGTAGCGACATGAAACACAGCCAAAGTTGTGACTGTTGTCTACACATTTATGACTGCTCAAACTGCACACAAGAAGAACATTGCCAAAGTGAAAAAAAACATCAATGTTACCTATACTCCTGTACAACAAACACTACTTCCAGATTGGGTGTCAGTAACCAATAATAATTCTTTGTGACAATAATGGCCCAAGTTAGCTTGAGGCGAGCTTTGGCTATCAATGGGCTTTAGAAAATAAGCCCCTGCAGCAAAATATCGAGTAAGTGATATGCAGTCCGTTCCTCTACTGTAGGAGCACTATGGAATCTATAAATAAACGTAATGTTATGTAAACCGTGGGTAGCACACGTTTACCTTCCCATTTCAAAAGAAAGTATAAATAAAATGATGTCGTGAACAAAAGTAACCTGACCTGGATTCAAAAAGTTAAACAAAGCAACCTACTAATGGCCTCTTACATAATTGGTCCTTCTGGAGGCATAGACTTTTAAACAACGGTGTAAAAGATGGTTGACATGGAATCTATCCATAAATCCAATTATCCTAGAGTCAAGATCCATAAAAACATATTACTCAGATACCCGAGTACGACTATAAGGGAGAGGAAATGAGCTAATTTTTCATACAAAGTACTTTCCATTATTCTAGGGGAACTTAAAAAGACTATTCTTTTCTGCTCTGACACTGTACTTCTATGGTATGTTCTCTACAATCATTACTGCACTGATGGAATTTACCTTCTTGAATCTGAATTCTGTTTCTGACTAACCATTAAATAATTAACACGTATTATAACATGCCACAAACGCAATGGGATCAGGTCTAAATATTCAATCCTACATTAAGTTTGGCAAATGGAGGGGTAGTAAAATCAGCCAGCCTTTGTATAACCATACTAAAAAAACCCCACAGATATCATCTTACGTACCTATCAGGGCTGAGCCCCCGAGATTAACCTGGAGTGTGTTTCCATTCTGAGATGTCAGCACATATGGTTCTCCTGGCACAAGTTCAGCAAACAGCATTTGTAGACGATCTACTCCATAGGTGTCGTGGGACAGACCTGGGGGATGTTTAAAACCATTATGGGTGAATGCCAACATCGGCCTGTCATTGGGGTCACATATTAAAACGGTGTATGAATTTCAGCTGTATTAATATTTAGCCATCAAAAGCTGCTAATCCGAAAATGAGGGCATTTTAACCATTACTGCACGATGAACGTATGGCTTTTTAAACAGTCTCATATTCCTTTTAGAATAGGCTTAAATAGTGCAAGAGGGGGGTTCTGTTCCTGCAAACAACTGTATGATGTTGAATCATGTTAAAGGATTTGTTGTTGGTATTGCAAACCTTATGACACACATACACACACCTACTCCCGACATACCCCCAGTCAAGGAACTTAAGGTTTATACCCCCTTAAAAATACACCTTGCCACTAAAACCTTTTTTAATTTAAAAAAAGAAAAACAAGTGAGAATTGAACCAAGGTTATGGACACAACCAACGCCTGTATTATTGAAGACGGGGTCTGTTGTGAACAGAAGGGAGAAGGCAAGTAGGAAGAAGTGAGCATCTCTTAATGACTATGCAGACTTTACTGTTAATAGGAGTACTATATTTGTGGCAATTCGGATCTTATATCAGTCCTTGGTCTGGTCTTAGATTAAGGCTAACGTTATGCCCATCTTATAGATGTTTCAATTCCCTCGCTGTATTTGCATCTACAACTTCTGAAGGGAGGCTGTTCCATTTATCTACCACCTTTGAACTAAAGGAAAAGAATCTAGTTTTAGATTATTGTTCTAACATATCTCCTCTTTTGAAATAAGTGTTCCTCCTGTACTTTGTGAACACATTATACTTTAACACATTATACTTAAGGTGTTTTTATAACCAAATCCATAGAAGGATTCATCAGAGCATTCGCTCTGTTTACTATGTACCTTAATATGCATTAATTGTCAGTGGGGCTGTTTGGGGCAGTGGACTGTCCCTTTAAGAGTAAAAAAATATGGTTAATTGCACTTTAATTTAAAGCTTATATTACAATAATTTGTTCTCATTGTAAACCAAATGACTTTTGAAGTGTCTCTGGAACACTCAAAAATTTGATGCCAGTTGGGTACACCTTGAGTTTACCTGTAACGAGAAGCTGGGTAGATTCGGACACTTCTCCATGCACGTTGGATGCTCTACACGTGTAGAGCCCCTGATCCAACTCGGTTACATTCCCAATGGATAGATACGAGTCGCTCACATGGGAGGCAGGGTGCAATCTGCTCTTATTTCTGTACCAAGAAACCTCCGCTTCGGGAAGTCCTACAAGAGAAACATTACCCATTGCAAATTATTGGCAGGAACACAACAATGCAGCTTTTTTCACAAGAATAATATTCAGTGCTGCCATTAGATTGAAAATCATTATATCTAATTGGAAAAGGGGCTCATGTTGTCGGTACCATAAAGGCTACTATTTTTAAATATACACAGACAGAAACTCAATATCCACCTTAACCAACTCAGTGCCAGAATGGTAAGGATCATACAATCTTCTGCCCATAACATGCTTGTTTCTACATTTTGATCATGCAAAAAGAAACAAAAATTATCTGTCTCTATTGAACACATCTAAGATGACTTTTACAGCTTCACCACTAGGTGGCGAGAGTACATTAGCCTCTGCACATTTACCCCCGAGAAGCAGCTTCTCATATATACTGTATGTATATATATATATATATATATATATATATATATATATATATACACACACACACATCTACACGTGTGTATATATATATATATATATATATATATATATACACACATCTACACGTGTGTGTGAAACTGAAGGAACACCTTTCGCAAATACATATTACTTATGTTAATTGTACTTAACTCTACAACTCCTATGCAGTTGGTTATGGCACAGTAGATGGCGCTTAAAAGCAGTGAGATTGATTAGAAAGCTGGGGTGTCCTGCAATTAATGCTGTAAACATTTAGAAATGCTCATTCTGGTTAATTATTTTGTGCAGATGAAGTCATATAATCAAGTACGCATTTTGCCCATACTAAATGAAAAAGAAGTCCATAAACATCCTATTCCCAAGAGCCAGAAATCAGGGAGCCTTCCTATGGACAAATGTGCCACATTTCCAAACCGCTTTAAATGTCCTTTTTCATTTACTCTTTTTAACTGCGGTATAAAAAAAAACCTGGGCCAAATACACCTTATGGTTTACCCCATCAATGTATGTATCATGCAAGCTGTATTCAATGAAAGCCACGTTCTTAGAAGTGCTCAATAATAAGAGATTACGACCACAAATTAAAAACAGATCTCTTGGTTGACGCACGAATGATGAAGATGGCTTCAGTTGCCCTAAAATGGAAAGTCCATTATGCTATTGTAACCTCCTGGGTTACACAATATTATCAACGTCATAATGAGATCTTCTCCTTCAGCTTATCAAAGCTTGTCAACAGCCTGGCTATTTGACTGTCTCCTCGCACTGGTATAGGAGCCAAATGTCATATTTGTATATTGCAGCTCATACTTCACTCCGATACTCACCCAGTGTATACTGTCTGCATAGAACACATCATAAAACGTCATGTCTACACTTTCCCATTGGAGACCATGCAGCCCTGGCATAACTCAAAATCTTGGAAGAAGATGTCTCATGGACATGTATGAACAATGAGCACGCTGAACCCTGGGCCATATGCTGATAAGGGTGCTGCATTATATGATGAGTATGTGTTCACAAGGATTTTAATGGTGTAATACATTATGCATGCAGAAATATTGTGGTTCAGAGAAGGTTCTAAAATACACCAGTTTATAAAGACCGAGAAAATTAACTGAAATGAAGGAAAAAGTTTTGTTTTCGGATGATGCAACTACTACAAGGAGACTGTTTTCTTCAAGCAAGAGGTGGCTTGATGTCCAGAAGCAACATAAGGTCTATAAGGTTAACTTTTAAATGACACTGATTTCCAAACAAAAAGCACAAGCTCTAGGATGTTTCAATAAATTAGGTATGCTAAAGGCTGCAACAGCGACAGTTTTCTTTTACATACATAAATAACGGAGAACCTATATGAGAGTTATCGGGTCTACACAGTAGAATCAGAAGGTAAGCCAAGTCTTTTTAATCCCACTGCGTATTTTTGGATTTCCATATCCTTCTTAACAAACACATTTTAAAAGGTTTATTAGATATTATATTTTTTTTTACTTTTTCCCTATACTGGTTGGCTATCCACAGCACAGCAAACAATGTATAGTATAATACAGGGGCGTCCAAGATGCGGCCTGCGGGCAAAATGCGGCCCGCGAAACCTTAAGGTGCGGCCCGCGTGAGATCGGCAGCCAGGATCACAAGAGCCCTGCTTACTTGTGGGAGGGTCTATTCTCTGCTCCAGTCCTGCTTCCTCTGTGGGGAGAACGAGGGAGGCCACGCCCCCTGCTGAAGTCTGTGAGCGGCATCGAGAGCTGTAGAGCAGGTAAGGGGGTGGGGTAGGTTGTGTGAATGAGTATATCTGATTGAGGGAATGAATCTGTGAATGAATGAATGTGTGTGTGTGTGTGTGTGTGTGTGTATGGATGTGTAAGTCAGCCAGTACATACTGAAACCTGGCTAGCTGCCCCCCTTGTGTATTGATGCTGCCAGCAGTATGGGGTCTGCACTTACAGCCACCCTGTACCAGCATTTACTGGCTGACTTGGCATGATAGGAGTGTGATTGCTAACAGCAATCAAAGTCCCATCATGCCTAGGTTCCAGCATTCACTGGTTGCCTGGGTATAAATAGAGTGTGTTTGCTGTTAGCAATCACACTCCTATCATGCCAAGTCATATTGTTGTTTTTTTTTGTCCAATTGTGGTGTGTTACTTTTAATAAAAGTGTGGTTACACACTAAAATTGGACAAAAAATACAATGCCCAGCCAACCAGTGCATGCTGGAATCTGGGTATGCCTGAGATTGCTGTTAACAATCATAATATATAATTTTTTTGTACAATTTTGGTGTGTAACTTACTTTTATTAAAATGTGTGGGGGGGGGTCACTTTCAGTTTCGGCTAAGTGAACCCTGAATTTTCGTTTTTGGTCACGAATTTTCATTTTAGTGCATCCCTAAAATAAATAGAACTATTTTATTTTTACTTTTCCAGAATCCTGAATTTGTAGGCCCAGAAATCAGTGAGAGGAAAAGTAAAGGTTTTGTGTCATTTACTTTATTTTAATCTGCATATTTTATTAAAGGCCATATTTTCTCTCAGTGAAAAATGAGTGCGGCCTTCGCACGCATACAATTCTGATGAAGTGGCCCACTGCAGAAAAAACTTGGACACCCCTGGTATAATATATAGCTGTATAGTAACCCCAGTAAGTATCCCGCTATGCAAAACAAAAGGCAGACTGTTAGCCTCCCATTTAGATGTGACCAAGACAGGGATAATTCCATGTAAAGTCAAAGTTATTGTCTTTAGTTCCATCAAACCAACTATGAGCTGGAAAACGGATTAACATGAAATGTATTTTACATTGATTAAATGCAGCTCTTTAAAAAGTAAACAGACATACAACATAAAGCCTTCTACTTCTAGAATGAGTTGATATTCCTGTTTGGCACGCACAGCTGTATTGCATGATGTGTTAATCCAATCATTCCTTGGGTCATTTTTTTTTATAGGCCCAAGACGCTAGTGTGTGACAGTGGGAGAAAAAACTAATGAGGTATCGCAAAGATCAGAACAATGTGTAACGCAAGATTCCCACGGACTCTTCCCCTTACATTTACTGGGGGGGAAAAATATTTATCCTAACTTGTTTACCCACAAGGTTTCATTCTTGCTGTGTGGGTTATAATTTACTTTTAATGGGGTAGCCCCATGGAAAAAAAATAATCTTTGAGGATAAAATATAGTGCTATAAACAGGAAATTGGGTTAGCATTGACAAAAACCTGGTTTATCTAATTTTGTTCCCTGCACAAACACCACAGTAAGACGATACTTTATGGCAATGTTAATGAAGTCCATTCCTCCATAGACTTTCATTAGAAAGAATGTATATCTGGGTGAGCCATTGTGTTGTTTTAATCTAGGCAGCATTATAAGGAGCAGGCGTGTTCAAGCAATCGCCCCAGAGGAATTATTTTATGTTTTTTCCCCCAGAGTAGACTGAAACAGTTATATTTATATTAGAAAGCATTAGGAAGCATGTTTTCCCCACTGTGTATATCTGAGTAGTGATGGTCTATACACCTTGTGTACATCATTACAATGGCACAAACCAAAGTATAACTGAATGGAAACTCTGAAAGTGGTTGACATTCTTCCTATAAATGACATTACCTAAACAATATAAAAAATACACAAATAATTTGCATCAAACTAAATAAATATAAAACATCAAACTAAAAAAATATATAAAAAAAACACATAGTAAAAACCTGTCAATAGTTATCTTACCAGCTACTTGACAGTGTATAGTAACATTGGTTCCTTGAACCGTCTTCACCACGTTTCCCACATCGACATTGATGGAAGGAGCATCAGTGTTGATCAAAGCATTCCTGGAGGTCTTTATTAATGGTTTTCCTAAACACAAGAAGCACTCTGTATATTACGGTGGCCCAAGGGTGGATAGTTTCAAAGAACATCTATCGAGGGGGAAAGTGAGCCTGGTCTTTAAAACCAAAACTGTCCGTAAACAGCAAATGTTAAGTCATGTTAACGTAAGACGATTGCATGGTGAGACCACAGGAGAGCTGGCCAGTATTAAAATGTCCATGCGGTAGAAGAGGTCAGGAATGTATGGAGGACTTCTCAGAGACTCATTGACACGCATGATTGATGTATCATGCTTTTGTGAAACTTGAGGAAAGGACATTATTTAGTACTTCATATTTAGGTAGTCATATTTGAAAAAGGTTGCAGTGGAATGAAAAAAGACCCAAAACAGAAAGAAGGAAAAAATTAGAAAAAGAGCATGTTTAATGTTAAGGTGGTAAAGTGGCATGTACCCTGTTTAACCCTGGACATGAGTATACACCATGACTTCTTAACAATGCCACAGAATCTCTTTTGCTCAACCATATACTTTATATATATTGTACAGAATTTAGACGAAATAGTTTTAGAAGCCTGACTGTATTCTGCCCTGACCAACCCTGGAAAAAATATAACCTATATTGGACTACATATTATTAAATCTTCCATATTTATTTATCTTCCTTAACATTCCAAATGTTATGGGATTCTCTTGGCATATTAGGCACATTTAGCTGAATCCCATTTAATGTGAGTCGTATTGTCTACATCAGTCTTTAGGATTAAGACCTAGACAAACACACACAATCACGCACATATCAAGCCCTTTGAACCTTGGGAATTGTAACTATATTCCAAAATAAAAAAAAGACATAATAAAAAACAAACCCCTTGATGTGTAAGCAACAATAGCCCACACGTGTGAAGAATGTAACTTGTATTTTAATATGGTTTAGTATATGCTACATACCTTCTAGAGTAATGGCAATAGAAACAGAAGCATATCCCAATGAGTTGGTTGCATTACATGTGTAAAACCCAACATCAGCTCCAACTGGCTCCAGAATCTGCAGGGAGTCATCTGACTTTAGAAGGATCCTGATTAAAAGAGATTAATGATAGGGAAAAAATAATCTATTGCATCAAAACATAAAAAGATATGTACAAAAGTATGTTGTTTCAATAGAGAGTATGTTTTCATACACACACACATATATAAAACATAGCGACTGAATATTTTTTTTATTTTGTTATAGGGCAATCATAAGGGCTTGATTTGAGATTGATTCAGGACCAACTGCTATCAGTTTATATAATTAGTCATTTAGAAAAAGGATACATTTTAGTTACACAAACATGTAATTATTGTGTCCTTTATGTCTGGTGAACACTGTGACAATCATACCCAGCAAACATTAAAAGCTCCAAGAAAGGAAGGACATCAGTTGAGGAAAGAGGCATAGAGGTATTTGTATCCCAAAGGGGTACAACAGTGGCAGTCTTGGACTGGTAATATACATAAGTCCTATGTTAGCTTGTTCACATATGATACTAGCATATGTATGACCACACTACCACAAGACTAGTCTAGATTTGTATTCCATGATACTGCTATGAAACTCTGCAAATGTGACAGCCAGCCAACAGATTAGATCCCCTTCATTCACCACAGACTTCCACATTGAGTTGACATAACTCCTACTGTGAAGGGAAAAATGATTTAATCCCCTGCTTATTTTGTATGTTTGCCCACTGACCAAGACATGATCAGTCTATAATGTTAATGGTAGGTTTATTTGAACAGAGAGGGACAGAATAAGAACAAAAAAACAGAATAACACATTTCAAATAAGTTATAAATTAATTTGCATTTTACTCAGTGAAATAAGTATTTGACCCCTTTGCAAAACATGACTTAGTACTTGGTGGCAAAACCCATGTTGGCAATCACAGAGGTCAGACGTTTCTTGAAGTTGGCCCCCAGGTTTGCACACATCTCAGGAGGGATTTTGTCCCACTCCTCTGGATCCTCTCCAAGTCATTAAGGTTTTGAGGCTGACGTTTGGTAACTCGATCCTTCAGCTCCCTCCACAGATTTTCTATAGGATTAAGGTCTGGAGACTGGCTAGGCCACTCCAGGACCTTAATGTGCTTCTTCTTGAGCCACTCCTTTGTTGCCTTGGCCATGTGTCATTGTCATGCTGGAATACCCATCCATGACCCATTTTCAATGCCCTGGCTGAGAATGAGGTTCTCATCCAAGATTTGATGGTACATGGCTCCATCCATCGTCCCTTTGATGTGGTGAAGTTGTCCTTTTCTCTTAGCAGAAATACACCCCCAAAGCATAATGTTTCCACCTCCATGGTGGACGCTGGGGATGGTGTTCTTGGGTTCATAGTCAGCATTTCTCCTTCTCCAAACACGGCGAGTTGATGCCAAACATCAACATTTTAGTCTCATCTCACCACAACACTTTCACCCAGTTCTCCTCTGAATCATTCAGATGTTCATTGGCAAACTTCAGACAGGCCTGTACATGTGTTTTCTTGAGCAGGGGGACCTTGCAGGCGCTGCAGGATTTCAGTCCTTCATGGCGTTATGTGTTACCAATTGTTTTCTTGGTGAATATGGTCCCAGTTGTCTTGAGATCATTGAAAAGATACTCCCCTGTAGTTCTGGGCTGATTTCTCTTTGTTCTCATGATCATTGAAACTCTACGAGGTGAGATCTTGCATGGTGCCCCAGACCGAGGGAGACTGACAGTTATTTTGTGTTTCTTCCATTTGCAAATAATAACACCAACTGTTGTCACCTTCTCACCAAGCTGCTTGGCGATGGTCTTGTAGCCTATTCCAACCTTGTGTAAGTCTACAATCTTGTCCCTGACATCCTTGGACAGCTCTTTGGTCTTGGCCATGGTGTAGAGTTTGGAATCTGATTGATTGCTTCTGTGGACAGGTGTCTTTGATATATAGGTAACAAACTGAGATTAGGAGCACTCCCTTTAAGAGAGTGCTCCTAATCTCAGCTTGTTACCCGTATAAAAGACACCTGCGAGCCAGACAACTTGCTGATTGATAGGGGAAGAAATACTTATTTCACTGAGTAAAATGCAAATTTATAACTTGAAATGTGTTATTCTTTTTGTTGTTATTCTGTCTCTCACTGTTCAAAAAAACCTACCATTAATTATAGACTGATCATGTCTTTGTCAGTGGGCAAACGTACAAAATCAGCAGGGGATCAAATAATTGTTTCCTTCACTGTACATCCATCATAACCCGGGAGAAGCCTTCTAATGCTAGCAATACCGTGACAGCAGGTGGCATATAGGTCCAAATGGAGGCAATGAAATTATGAACCATTGGAAAATCTATTACATGTCCGATTGGCTAAGTCAGGGATTTTAAAGCCAGCACTAAATTTCGTTAATGCTTATTTTACATGGGGTCTACATTCCCAAATAAGTTCTTTTATCTAAGAAGAATCCATATGTGCTTGCTAACTTACAGTCTGTAGGAAACTTTCTCAGGAAAGCATGATTATAAGCAGAAGCAAAGAGAGAACATCAAATGATGTATTCACTAAAAAGGGATCCATTAATATTGTTTGAATGTTACCAGCTCATTTTCTTAGAATTAAAGTTTAAAAATCAATGGTATGTTGGAAGGTTATATTAAGGTTAAAAAGTGAAAACAGTAATAACATGGATCAAGATCTCAAAATCACAATGGGAGTAATTTATAAAAAAAAATGGGGAAGTTTAAAAAGCGGCCTTGACGACTGGACCATTTTATTGGTTGTTACAGAGTCCACATTTCACATTTTGGCACCAAAATCACTTTTCCTGCATAAGCTCCAATATTTCTCAAGTGCATGACATGTTTACAGTCTACTGCTATGAAAACTGCGTCCTTAATTTGGGCTTCATATAGAAACACATGATGCCTCAGCAGGAGATGGGAAGTATTTAGCGGCGATGGCTCTCCATGGAGGTAAGGCTAAGGTTTCAAATGTTTTCATAAGGCTTTTCTAAGACAACTGATTTCATTGCACTTGAATGCAACCAGAGCAATGGACAAGCAGACTACAAAACGCGTAGACAACGGTTGGTCCTCCACTGGCCACTAATACAAATATCCTCACAAGTAAAGAACAAGAACATGCTCAGTTACCTCAAATTCATTGTGCAATTTACAAGTCCGAGTAGTTCCTACAATGTGATCATGTACATGGCACAATTGCCACAGATAAGTACCTAATAGGGCTGCTTTAAAAGAGCACTTTCCTTTCTGTTCTGTAAACCAAACGTTAAAAACTGTGCGTGCCAACACAGCCGAAATTCAAGATACAATCAATTATAGAAGTATCATATTGCTATTTTGTTTTTAACTCTGGAGTAATTGACAATGCATTAGGGCTCCATAAATCATTACTGCACTTGGCAGTTTGCTGAAGAACTACCGGTACTGCAAAATTAATCCCAGAAGTGACCTAATGTTAAGTCTTTGTAATGCAAACACACCAGGCTGTTTTTTTGGATCCGAGCACAGTATTAAAATTTCTAAACACGAAGCAGTGGTGAAAAGCACAAGTGGAGATATCTGAATACAATTAATACTACTACTGACACACAAATGCAGCCCAAGCATGGCTACCTATAAGGTAAAGAGGCGCATATAAAGTGGTTAATGCCTGCTGTCCCATGTTCATCTTTTATACAAAGACAAATTAGCAACAAGGAAAAAATATCCTGTGCTCGCATTTGAAGAACTTTAATTTGGAGAACTTGCACATTCAACTAATAATCCTTATGCAATGGATTCGGAACCTTGTATATGCATACAGTACTACATAGTTACATATTGCATGAGGTTGAAAAAAGTCCCTCAAGTTCAACCCTTCTACCTAACCTTCCTACTCTTGATAAAAAAAACACCTTATTAAGCTACTTTGAATCAGGGGGGGAAATTCCTTCTTGACTCCAAAAGGCAATCGGATTTCTCCTTGGATCAAGAAGCTCTAAAATATTACCGTATTCGCTCGATTATAAGACAAGGTTTTTTTCAGAGCAAATGCTCGTCTTGTAATCGGGGTCGTCTTCTAATCAGACCTCAAACAGAGGTCTGACTATGAGACTAAGATCCAGATTCCCTGCAGCGCTGCAGGGAATCTGGATCCTCCGGTCTGGTAACCTCAGCTGCTACCGGGCGTCTATCAGCGAGCGACGTGAAAGCGCGGGCAGCAGCGTACCTTTCCCTGAATAGCGTGCTCTCACCATGGGGGACGCCTCCTCCGCACCGCGATAGCCCGCCCACTGCCGGGGAGCAGAGCCGGTTGAGGGAAATCATTGATCTTGGCACGGCACTCCAGAAGCAAGACCCTGTGGGACCCAGGCGGCACTGTGCCGTCCCAAAGTCAAAGGCGGATCCGGTAGATTTACCGTTTTAATTTTCTGGAAGAGGGGCCTAGCGGGGTCACAGCGCGTCATGCCCTAATGCCGTGGGAGACGCAGTATACCAAGCGCCTGCTGAGCCATCGCGGTGAGTGCTTTAGTTGTTTGAGTGCATGTCTTGGTTTGGAAGTGTGTCTGAGTGGGTATATTAGTGTCTGGGTATGTGTGTCACAGTGAGTATGTAAGTGTATTGGTATGTAAGTGGGTAAATTAGTGTCTGGGTGTGTAAGTGTCCCCCTATATGCCACTCTGCCTCTAGAAATGCCTTATACCCCCTATATGCCACTCTGTCCCATGATATGCCTTTTAACCCCCCAGAGTGGCATATAGGAGGGTAAAATGCATATCAGGGAGGCAGAGTGGCATATAGGGGGTATAAGGCATTTCTGGGGGCAGATGTGCATAACTGGGGGGCAGGTTGGCAAATTAAAGGACATGAAACAAAAAAATATTTTTCTCAATCATAGCATAGCATATTATTAAATATGAAAAAATAGTTTACATAAATTAATATTTACTAGTAAAACTTTTTTCCTATAGGGTCGTCTTATAATCAGCCTTTTTTTCCTAAATTAATATTCAGATTTTGGGGGGTCGTCTTATAATCAGTCTTATATTTGAGCAAATACGGTAATTCTATTTATATCCCTGTATGTCATGCCTTTCTAAAAAAATATCCAGACCCATTTTTGAAGGCATCTAATGTATTTGATAACACCACCTCCCTTGGCAGTGAATTCCATACCTTTATTGTCCTTCCTGTAAAGAAAACATGGGTCTAACAAACTAGACAGAGAGATAAGTATTATGTATATTTTTTTTTAATTTTTTAAGCATACTTTATTTTCAAGAACTGAAACTATTAATAACATTGAACACTCAGCCAACATATGTGTTCAAATCAGACTACGTATTATGTATGTATGTATGATGGACAGGTAGATTTCCAAAAATCTGGGGATCAGCCAATAAGTTTGAGGACCCAGCTTTTTTTCCCCAGAGCCATGAAAAGAAGCATCCCCAGTTAATATGTATAGGTACGTGATAGCAATGTAATTTTAAAAGCCATGGGTGCTAGCATTTTCTGGCCATACGTTATACATTACCCAACCATAACTTAGTAAAACTGAACAGAATATAAACATACCTGTTACTATATTTTACTTCCACACCATTTTTTGACCAGCTGATAACCGGCTTTGGATTTCCACCTGCTTCACAATGAAGGAGAACACTGAGTGTTCCACTAGCCAAAGCCACTGTTTGTCCTATATGAGTGACAACCTCAGAGGCTGAGAACTGTTGGGCAGCGGATATCTTCCTCAAAATGACTGGTTTCCTGAGGGCATGTTCTGAGACTGACTCATGAGCCTCAGTCACATCAGCTTCCATTGATGAAGCCATCCATGAGCTAGAGAAACCAGAAACTTGTTTGTACAATGAATGTTCTGAGATTGCCGGACTAAGCTTTTTAGGTTCTGCCTTGAATATAAGGGGTTCACGACTTTCTGCATGGTTTCTCATCAGTTCTTGAGCTAACTCTGTGAGAAGCCTGTTGTTTTCTTGGAGATCCTGCGATGATATAATGAACTCGTCCAAGCGCTTAAGGTCCATGACAAATGTGTAAGGCAAAGAGTTGTCAACTTGGTCTTCTTCCGATGAGATATTTCTCTCAAATGATTCTTGCGGTTCTGATGGATCCACAGTCACGTCAGACCAGACTTTAAGTGCCAGAAGACGTGAGACAATATTATCATACAGACTGCTAGGATCTACTATTTGTTTGTCACTCTTACTTCTGTTAAGTAAATTACTATTATATTGTTTCTCTGGGCGATTATAGGCTTCATTCTTCTTGATTTTCTTCATAGCTTCTTCTTCTCTTAATCTTGGTGTGTGAGAAATAATCTTATCATTGTCCCCAATAAGTTTAATGACAAAATGTTCCTGGCTAGGCCCAGCCATACATGTATAAACACCAGTGTCTGTGGACCTGAGGTGATGAATTTTGATATAGCCATGAGGTGCAACACTAACATGCTCAGAACTGATCAAATGCTTGCCATCTTTTTCCCAAATGATTAGTGGTTTTCTAAACCTCCGCACAGGACACCGAAGTACAAGGGAGGTCTTTGGAAGAAGGTAACCATACCCACCAACAACTAACTGTAACTTCTTTTGTTTTTTGAGTTGAATGTAAATTTTTCTGAGCCCTGTGATGTGGGGATTAGTTTTCTGTGCAGGCCTGGGTCCTATAAAACAAAAATGAATAGTAATTATTGAGTATATTCATCAAATATTAATAACTGAACTCTGCAGTAATAGAACCCACACATACATCACAGCTAAAAAGAGAGAAGTTATTGTCCACAAATATCAACGACATAAGAAATATATTTTAATGGAACATATATTTCATACTAAACAATTCCAGAGAAAAAGAAATTACTGTGAATGAAACACCAGCATCAATAAGATGGTACATACTTGTGCAAGCTGTCAATGAACAAGCTCGGACCAATGGATGAAGAGGAGAGTCTAAGCACATTGAAGAATCTTCCACAATATAGTCTCCAGTTTTCAGCTTCTTCTTGCAAACAGCACGTTGAGTCTGGGTTCCTTCTCCACAGGTTACCGAGCACTGCAATTAACAGTCCATTCTGTTACTTCACCCTATTATTGTCGTCTTCTGTCCCACTAAGAACATCATCATCAAGGTAATACACAAGGCTGTACCTGAGACCATTCGGTTAGATGCCACTCTGCAGGACAGTCCGCATTCATACACAACTCCTGAGAGGCAGGTTTCACAGCAGAGCAAAATGTTTCTGGCAATTCCAAGATGCTTCCATCAGATAGACGCTGCTTGCAGAGGACTTCTCGGGTCTGTATGCCACCACCACATGTCTGCGAGCACTGTTGCAATAAAAGGGCCAATTAGAGCCAAAGCAGGTATGCAAAGAAAAACTATAGGTCAAAAAGTCATGTTAATACCATAAAAAATATTTACAAAACAATTTCTGATACAAGAACACATAGATATATTTCCAGTAGTACAACTGGTGAACTGTTACGTTCCATTGCATATTAAGCCACACTGTATATTTATAAAGAGATATTACTGGGGAATTGTTTGGATGAAAGCCAGACTGAAACTTAATCCTGATGAAGAGCAACGTATTCTATGTAATCAAAGACAACATATTGTCTGAAAAGTAAATTTACTTGTATAATAATTACTAGGTTGGGGATGAATTTTCCAGTAGTATATGCAATACAGACAATATATATATACAGTATATACTGTATATTTCTTCTGAGAAAATCAAGTCTTCTTTAACTCAGGTCTTTTTTTTTACTATATTAAATTAAAAAGCTTCTCTTTTTCCACATTTTATATATGTTCCTAAAGCGATTGATCCTTTGAAAAAAAAAACAACATACATTAATAAATGTGAGAGAGCATAAAAACAATGCGCTAGTGTGAAGAATTTAAATCATGGAAAAATACCATGAAGAGTCAAACTGTAAGTCGTGACACATGAATAAGATGCTTGTAAAATAACCATTTAATGGATCCTATCTGGAAAACGCAGTGATGCACAGACTTAACAACTAACGATCCATATGCTCTAGATTACAACTTGTTGTTGGGACTTTTGGTAGTTGTACTCACTGTAGCGACCAATGGAACTGGCCAACCAGTAGGAACACCCCGCTTTTCATACTGAATTTCTTTTTACAAATAACTGTGTGAAATTCATGCCTTCTTTATTCTAAATATATATTCACATTAGGAATAAGTGCAACACAAGTGGCAGGAACATGTGTTTGAACCACGGAAGGGTCTCTCTGGAATTCAGGAATGATGTAGTAGGTACATGGAATCTATAGATATATCCTTGTAGAGATTGCCATAGAAAGTAACTAATTCCCTCTAAGTGATAAAGACTCATGGTTACAGAACATGGATCCCTCTACCCTCCATTCCTACAAGTTGATCATCTACTCTCTTCTCTGTTTCTTCAAGAAGAAGAAGAGCCTACAGCACTCAAGTTCCATGATCATCGCGTTGATTGGTGCTGTATGTATATACGCTTTGTATAATAAATTGAGAAGACATAGCAGATGTGATCCTTGCATAATGTGGCTTTTATAACATTTATATATATCCTGATTTGGAAATATTAAGTATAGCATTTTGATTGCATGTTATTTCTACAGAAAACATGACAAAGATGGACAGGACTAAATTTCTACATACTTTACGACACAATTGTTAGTTATTCTGCATCCATTAGGTACAGATTTGTTTATTACCGTATTTCCTCGATTATAAGACGACCCTGATTATAAGACGACCCCCCAAAATCTAAATATTAATTTAGGAAAAAAACAAAAAGCCTGAATAGAAGACTACCCTATAGGAAAAAAAAGTTTTACCAGTAATTGTTAATTCATGTAAACTATTTTTTCATATTTAATAAAAGCTATGATTGAGAAAAATATGTATTTTTTTATTTCCGTTTATTTGCCAACCTGCCCCCCCAGTTATGCACATCTGCCCCCAGAAATGCCTTATACCCCCTATTTGCCACTCGTCCCCATGATGTGCCTTTTAACCCCCTATATGCCAGAGTGGCATATAGGGGTTAAAAGGCATGGGGCAGAGTGGCACATAAGGGTTAAAAGGCATTTCTGGAGGTATATATATATATATATATATAACTGCTAACAGCAATCACACTCCTATCAAGCCAAGGCAGCCAGTACATGCTGGTACCTGGGGAAGATAGGAGTGTGAGTACAGCCTCCCTATGCCATGCTACCACCCCCACCCCCTTACACATCCATGCTATCACACACACACACTCATTCACAAACATTTAAATACTCATTCGTTCCATTAATCACACATACTTGCTCAAAAACCCTCCCCCACCCCCTTACCTGAACTGCAGATCTCCCACTCGCAGACTTCTCCAGGGGCCCTACTGTGTGACCAACTTCTCTGGCCCGGCCCCAGAGGAAGGAGGGGGGAGGTACAGTTATGTGACACTCTTCTAGCTTCCTGTTCTCCTGCTGCTAGCAGAAGAGAGGCTGCTCACGACCAAAGCACCGGTAAGCAGCCTGGCCCCAGCGGACATTTTTTTGAGGTCTGATTAGAAGACGACCTCGATTATAAGACGAGGGGTATTTTTCAGAGCATTTGCTCTGAAAAAAACCTCATCTTATAATCGAGCAAATACAGTATTATTATTATTATAAAATCTGACCCCCTGATTTACGGCTTGATTTGATTTACAGCTACATTCTTAAAAAGGAGTCATTTGAAGTTTGATATTTGTAGTTTTATATCTGGACACTGACCAGTTGGCTGCCCCTAATTTAGAGGAAACACAAAAGGTGGTGGTACCATATATTAGGAATAAGCAGTTGATCATGTCTTCTTTTGATCTATGCGGTAAAAGTGAGGATAGAAGGGTAGGGCATATGAATGTGTGATACATTTTTTGCTTAGTGAACCAATATCTAATACGACCCTTGGGTGGCTTGATTAAATACCCGTTTGAGCCGGGATAACCAGCTACCAGCAGGACAGTGCAGTACAGTACTGGCATACCAAGGGTTAACACATCCATTTCTTCTGGCTTGTGTAAGTTTTTGGCACGGTGTCCCATCCTATAAAAAGCTGCTGAAAACAAGATAAACCCATTTTTGGCGTATCACCAAAAAAGAACAATCTTTAAATAAATACGGGTTTAAATTTATATGGCTTTTTCTTTATCATCTTGAAGGATATAAGCTTTGATTATAATAAACTCATCTGCCAAGAAACAGACGGCTTTTAAATTTATCCAGACTGCCTTCCTTTTCATCCTCTCTCCTTTCTTTTTCATACTAGGGGCTGAAAACTTAATTTAAAGCTCTTTGTTGTGGAATCAGTTAAAATTTGATCTTTCACCTGTTCAAGGAGCTTTCATTGAAGTGATTGCGGGGGAAATATGGTACGGATGCAACAAACCCTAAATAAATTCAGATTCTCGTAAAAAAAAATAAATTATAGAGGAATTGTATCAAAATTAGCTATGAACGTAGAATGTTCTACATGTGTCTTGAGAAAGGAACAAAACTTACTGGTTTTTATGCTATGCAGATGCGGATACTCTGCATAGCCCCACATTTTACTAAACATATAAAGCAATCAATGTCTTAGCAGATATCGCAACACCTTTCTAATGTATATTTAGCAAAGGTTTTAAAGTGACAGCTCAAAATTAAAAGCATGTTGGCAAATTTGGAACATGTAACTGTAACATATTAAAAAGTCATCTTTTTCCCCCATTACATAAAAAACCCACTTAATAACCAGACGGCTATACTGTACACATTTTGGCTTCATAGAAATTCTTCTTCTTTTTTTTTGGAAGAAACCCAAACTAACACCACTGGCAATTATTACTCCTGCTACGTTAAGCGCTTCTATTTTTTTACATTGCACACATGCAGTAGCTTCAACCCGAGTTTATCATCTACTGAGACGGATATTAAACTTTATCCTGTTAAAGCTGTGACAATTTTAGTGGTACTTATTATCTCAGAGTATACAGCGGGGGTGTCAATCTTAAAGAGACGCTTCAGCCACCATATGCACTTTAAAGCATATAATAGCAACAAATGCATGGGGGGGGGCCTGCGTTTGACTCTTTCCTCGGCTCCACCTTGGTAAGGGTTCTGGAGGGGTTCTCAGGAATCACCTATGCCCATAAAACGTTAACCAGCCAATCAAATGAATGCACATTAAAGTGCTCATATGATACTTTAGACTGTCCCTTTAATAAGATATTCTTCCCTTCTGTTAAGTAACTACTCCACCTTGGCTCTGGCTTCCTTTACGATGGGGAAAAAGGAGACACTTTATTTTAGTAGGCTGTAAAGTTCAACTGAGCAAAAGAACTTCTCAAGCAAGAGCTTTCCACAGTGATTTCAGAAGCAGAAACAGATCCCTTTGAAAGACGAAAGGTTTCTGGACAAGGATTCCAGAGCAAAACAGTCTTTGCAAAGTTTTAAACCAGGAAACTGTACCCCATGATACATTTACAATATTGTTTTGTTTTTTTATTACTTTTATTGTGATGCATACTACCTAGAATTTTCTCAATAAGTTGCAAAAAAATATACTGCAAGAGGAACAAACTTTACGGTCACTCACAGTCCATTATTTTAGGTACTTAGTTGGGCCCAACTAGCAGCGAGCAAAGCGGTGATACTTATTTGAGACTATCCAGTAGACTTGTGCATTCGGATTCATATGAATTGCAAATTTACTTAATTTTCGTACGAAGCCCCAAAAACAAGGTCAGACACCCCACAAATCGGACAAAAACGAAGCAAAAAGCTCAGAATTTTCATCCGAAATTCAACTGTCCACATTCACTCCCACGCTCTCTAAATGTTTCCGCACCTTTTCTGCCATCCACTTCTGCCACCCGGTTCCATATCTTCTTCTGCATCTACTCTCTTTGTGGCGCCAATCGGAGAAGAGGACGTCACTGAAAGGGCCAACTGAGGGCAATATGGCAGCGCTTAGAGGCAACATCCTCTCGTGATCATCCAATTGGAGGACGTCATTCCCAAATTAAAAATGACCCTGAATTTTGGCCGACCCAAATGAGCAGGGAACGAAATTCATTGCGCGAAAACGAATTGGCCAAAAATGGAAAAATTTGTCCAAAACATTTTTGTCTCATTTGCACATGTCTACTACCCAGCGATAGGTGACTTTGGTCATTGTAACAATTATCAGTAATTTCTCTTATGCCAGCCTAGGATTGTCACGGTTGACTTGCAGTTGGGTCATACAGGCCTGGACCACCCGACCAACTGGCCTAATCAGCACCTGTCTTGACATTATAAACCATTGCTTTACTGTGATATATCTCTGCCTTACCTGCTTCCATTCCGAAGTATACCAGACTGGTGGACAATCAAAACGATTGCAGGCCTGAACTAATGTAGGTTTTGGTTGGCTGCAGAAATCGTCTCCCAAGACCACTGTCTCGTTTGTTTCTCTTGACAAGAGATGAGAGCAAAAGACATCTCTGGTTTGCAAACCCACGCCACAAGTCAAACTACACGAGCTCCAGTTTCCGATATCCCACCTGGTGAAATAACAGAAAGTTGGGACAGCTGTTTAGTGCTGTTACAGATTGTTACACATAGCATTGTTTTAGTATCATAGGAATACACTGGTTTCAGAAATGGCATATTTAAAACATTTTCCATACGTATGTAAAAATTTCAACTCATAACTTAGAAAAGTGATAACTGGCAATAAATGATGGACAAGCCTGTACTGGCAAAAAAGTGTTGTATTGCCCTCTTTTAACCCCTTCGTGACAAAGGCTGATTTCTGCGCTGCTCGTGTTTAGCTGTAATTTTCTTCTTTCCCGTTTACTGAACCCACACACATTAGATATTGTTTTTTTCAGGACAAGAAGGGCTTTCTTTAGATGACATTGTTTTGATTGTATCATATTATTTACTATTAAAAAAAGTATAAAATATGGTGAAAAATTTAGAAAAAAATGACTGTTTCTAACTTTTAGTTGAAAAATCTTTTAGTCATCTATAAAAGGTAATAAAAAAACCTGCTAAATAGATTCTACTATTTGTCCTGAGTTTAGAAATACCCAATGTTTTTATGTTTTTTTGCTTTTTTCTGCACGTTATGGAGCAATAAGTACAGGTAGCGTTTTGCTATTTCAAAGCCATTTTTTCCAAATCTGGTAATTCTTCCCCCCATGTGCCATTTCGGGTATCTTTGAAGCCGGCCAATGCAATTTACCCCATCAAATCATATATTTTTGAAAACTAGACAGCCCAGGATATTCCAAATGCTGGTATTTTAACCCTTTCCAAGCACTTATTCTACCATCAGCCTTTGTCAAACTTTATGGTAGTAATTTTTTTGCATTTGTTTTTTCACACACATTTTACTTTAGGTATAAATAAACAGGTTCTGGTATATGTCACCCAATATGTGTTTAGCAACATCTCCTGAGTACAGCGATACCTCACATGAATGATTTTGCGTGGCTGTTTGCGGGCAAAAGGGCCACATTTGGGGCATGCACATTTTTCAATGTTGAACTTTGGCATTTGGGGATCCACTGCCCATGCCCTATTTGGTACATCTTTGAGCCGGGCCATTTCAGTGTGCCCAATAAAGCTATATATTTTTGAAAACTAGACACCCCAGGGTATTTCAAATGCTAGTATTTTAACTCTTTCCATGCACCATATCTACCACCAGTCTTTGTCAAACTTTGTGATAGTCATTTTTTTGCATTTGTTTTGTCACACACATTTTACTTCAGGTATGAATTAAAAAGTTCTCGTATATGTCACTATCACAAAACACCCCAATATGTGTTCAGCAACATCTCCTGAGCGCAGTGATACCCCACGTGAATGATTTTGCCTGGCTGTTCGGGGGCAAAAGGGCCACATTTGGGGCATGCACATTTTTCAATGTTGAACTTTGGCATTTGGGGATCCACTGCCCATCCCCTATTTGGTACATCTTTGAGCCGGGCCATTTCAGTGTGCCCAACAAAACCATATATTTTTGAAAACTAGACACCCCAGGGTATTTTAAATGCTGGTATTTTAACTCTTTGCATGCACACATTTTACCACCAGCATTTTTTCAAAGTTTGCAGTAGTATTTTTGTGTGTGTATTTTTCCCACACACACCTACTTTATGTATGAATTTACAGCTCCTGGTATATGCCACTGTCACACGACACCCCAATATGTGTTCAGCATCTCCTGAGTACAGTGATACCCCACATGCATGGGTTTGTCTTTTTTGTGGGGAACTAAAAGGCCACATTTGGTACGTGTGCATTTTTCTAATTGGAAATTAGATGTGTGGCCATCATTCCCCCCGTGTTAATTGGGACCTTGTTGAACCTGGCCAATTCAATTTACCCCATCAAATCATACATTTTTTAAAAGTAGACACCCCATGGGCATTTAATATGCCAGTATTTTAACTCTTTCCATGCGAGAATTGTTTTAAGCTAATATGCTAATTTTAGGACTTGCTCACAAAAATATATTTTTTATATATATATTTATTTATTTTTTGCCTTTTTTGTTTAATTTTTTTAACATTTTTTTTCAACTTGACGGTTCCCCTGATAGTGACATCAGTGGGAAATTATTTTTACATTTTACTGTTTTTTTACTATTTTTTTTCTAATTATTATTAATTTTATTTTATTTTTAATTTATTTTTTCTAATCACACTGTGATTAGAAAGCTGAGCTCCATTGACTTGCATGGTTGAATGCAGTACCTATATTCAACCTGCAAGTGGAGCCAGAGTTCTCTAGAGGGTCTGGAGACCGTCTAGCGAACTTTTTAGACTTTATTGTTTTTCTTTATTGAAGTTTCCCTGACCGCCGCCATCTTGCTGATGGAGAAGATCACCGGCAGCTGCGGCTGTGACCGCTCTCCGGAGCGGTCACAGTCCATCCCCAGGCAAGTGTTTGGTGTCGCTGGATGCCTCCTGATCGAGGCATTCCAGCGACACCATTTAAGTTTAGGAGGCGATCGTTGATCGCCTCCTAAATGCTTTTAAAACGGGTGTCCGCCGCCATACAAAGTATGGCGGATGTTGACGCCCCGGGGAGGGGCCAGAGATGGCCCCTTTGTGCCGATAATGGCGTTGCTGAATGCCTCGAGGTCGAGGCATTACAGCAACGCCGTTTCGGTGCAGAAAGCGAAAATAGACCGCTTTCTGCACCCGTTTAATGACGTGCCGGTCCTGGCACGTCATTTGTCGTTATCGACTTGAATTTCCGTGACGTGCCCGGACCGGCAATTGTCATCAAGGGGTTAAATTACACATAATAATAACACCTTTAGTTTTTTTTAGATAATGCTTGGTGGCATAAAATCCTGTACCATCCCTTCCAGATATTAAAGTGCCATTTGCAAAGTCCTCATGAACTGATAATACAACTCAGCTGAAACAAGTTGTTATCGATTCTCCACTGCAGAGAGGACTTGATGGGCGAGTGCTGGCAGCTGCCTGCCGTGACTCCAACTTGGGCTAGTATATTCCATATTTCGTATCTCACCAAAATGTATCCGTCTATTAGCAAAACAAAAATAATGCCCGAATAAAAATTTACTACATCAACAATTTCTTGTCAAAATGTTGTTAATGGCTTAACCCCAATCTGAGTAGTCAACGCATAGGACTAACTGATGAATACAAACTACAATCTGTGCATACAAGAAGTAATGTATCACGTGTGTGTGTGTACAGAACTTGACCTGAGCACCACTCTAACATATGTAGGGGTGACTATGAACACATGCTGGCAATAAGTAACTATTACATCTGAAAAAGGAAACTGCAAGCAATGATTAAATTGATTAAAGCAATTCACAATATAATAGCAGTGACCTGACACAGAACACAACAAAGTCAAGACCACTTACACGCAACAATGCAATATCCAGAGAAGAATACGAACAGGTCAGGTAACTACAGTAAGTTGTAATTAAGTAATCATTTACATCTCTATTTTCTTGGTGTTTGGATCCTCTTTCCTGTGTCAATGAATAGAGGTCGATTCAATCAACCCAATGATCCATACATATTACCTACTGATTCAATTCCAATTAAAAACCAGCCTTAAAAGTCAATGAAAATCATTTAGACAAAACATTAATTGCATTCTCCAGTATGTGAAGCTAATAAGCATTAGCGGATCTGTCATTTTATTTTCCTTTGATTATTTAATTACATAAAAACAGAGATCTTTAAGAAGACTAGTGTCTATGGCAACAACCTATCAGTGCTGACCTTTGTGTCACATGATAAATAAAAAAAACAGAAGAAGCTGTAGCTCACCAATATATCGTACCTTGGAGCCCTACCTATACACCTTCACAAATTTCTCTGGGGTTCTCCTTTCCATAGGAGAACAAGTACCTCCAACACTAACAAATTAATCTAAAAAAAAGACTCCTTTCTTAAAATGGGCCACTGAATCAAACTTGTTATTGTTTAAAACTGCCCTCTCTATATAGAATTAAATCATGCTTTTCTATTAAATTAATAGTTGATGGAAAAGTATTGGGGTACCACTTTGATTCTACCAGATGTAACAAAAGGAGTTCTAAGAGACACTGCTAAAACATTCATTACCTTTTTCCCGTGATAAATTAGTGATATGTTATGTAAAGTGTATTCTTTCCAAATCCTATTTTAATAATTTTTTATAATTTTTTCAGATATCAGACACAATGAATAACAAGAGCTTCTTCTCAAAGGAGACATTTTAGGGGAAAAAAAGGAATTTTAGAACTTGCTACAGCACCACAAATAACTTTTCGAAAAAAAATGTCCTAGAAGCCAATGATTTACACACAGCGTTTACAATCAAAATGCTTTAACTGAAATAACATTTTAGGCTCTTGTATACCACGCCATTCCAGGCATAGCCAGAAGCTTTGAAAAACTTCTTTACATTTGGCATTACTTCAGAGTACGGCGCGTGAATGTGTACTTCAATCGCTAACTCTGATGCCTGTATATCTTGCCTGGCTCATGGGGCCCTATTCACTGCTTATATCTTATGAGTTATTCTCCATTCTGGAACGAACGAAAAGTACAACTCAGCATGAGGGTTGTGAATTCTATAATTCCTCGTCCACTCCTATCTATGCCGTAAATACAGCTCGGGTTCTGCATATTTTTTACACCACATTACTCTGTAGCCTTTTTATCTAAACAATCCCAATCTGTGTTCACACAAAAGATTATGTTGGCTCCTTAAGAAATTATATCAATAACACAATCATTCCTCATATGGCGAAAGTCCAACGCTTTAACCATTATACTCTTGCATCTGCTTAGTCATGTGTTTGTGGTGTTGAAGGTAGATTTATACCCATCGAAACCATTCCAAGCAAAACATTTTATTATGGCCGTAAGCCCTAGCCATCCTTTCGCTTTGAGATCGGTATGGCTTCTAGGAGTATTGCGGCGATAAAAATAGACAGAATATGCACACAATTAGACATCTGTTCAAAATATGAACGCTTCGCATTCATCCGTTCCACATTTTATCTTAAACAAACCGCCTTGGTAGGAGCATTTCCAACCAACTAAGTTTAAGTAGCCACAATATAGGAATACTGGATTTTTCTACTTCGGTGAGCAGAGCTTTCAATTACAGATGATACTGCTCTAAATCTCCATCACGAAGCATGAACATTTAATTGAATTCAAGTACACATTTATTCTGTTTCTACTAGTTCATAGTTCAAGTACACACTTATATATAAGAATAATGTGACTTTTTTTTTTTTTTTTACAGATTTGCCGTTTAGTGGGTTAATGCAAGCATATTTACACCAAACTAGTTCAGTTCCCCTTAATTACAAACCCAATTAATCATGAATAGTCCCCAGCTGGCACTAATAGGATAATATTATCGGGTGATATACCTGAAACATTTTGGGGTACATGAGCTTGAGACAATCCCAATCTCAGTCAATGAAATGTATACATGTTAATACATTGTTTCCATCACTGTGATGCAATCAAATCATAAATAACAGATATCCTTGAAGATTACAATGTACCTGGAACATAGAAGGTTTAACAAAACATGTTCTTAAACAAAGCGTGAAGAGGCATAACTAGGCACTGTCCGGGTTGACCTGGAGTCTCTGGTCACCTTCCTGGTTCTCCGGGTGGTGGAGCGGCATTTGACACGCGCTTTCCCTCCTACTTCTCATCCTTGAAAAGCTGTCAGAAATTAGCCCCTAAGAATGAAGAGGAAGCACTCTAGGTAGCCTACCCTATGAAGTTCTCAGGTATGATGAACAGTGGTCTTAATACCATTGCAACTAATGGAATGGTCCAATCAATAGGAACATTTAAAACGTTGCGGTGCTAGAATACCTTCTCATACATAGCCTGTAACACACTCCCATAATGTAATCAATCTTTATGGACCTAACCACAAATCGTGCTGTGGCAAAAAGTCCAGCCAAGCAAACCACTTTTTTTCAGCACAATTCCACACTGGGCAGAAAACGACATTAACAGTGAAAGGGTTAAAGGGGGAAAGACACTGTCCCCTGTTGATAGCATCTTTTCTTTATATAATGACAGGCCTGTGGCTAGAATGGTTAGCTTTAAGTCCGGTCACTTAGCCTGCGGCTGCACTTCTCCCAGAGTACGCCACTTATCCAACACTAAGGGCTTTATGCAGACAAGCCAACGTATATCGAGGCAAAATTCACAAGGCAAGTGGAAAAACAATTAAAAGAAAGAGGCTGGCTCACATTTTTGGATGGAACACAGTGGCTTATTGATGCTGTCACGCTCTGCAAGATCCTGATTTGTGACCAACTAGCATTGTGCAGCCTTAAAGAGAATTAACAAGTATAAAAAAAGAGGGGTTTTCAAAATTAAAGAATTATTAATGCCACACAGAAACCTCAAACTAGAATTGCCTGGACTGTCTGTTCAACGCTAAGAAATTAGGGCCATAAATCCATCGACGTTCTTTTCATTTCTTTTATGTTTAGACAAGTGTATAGAATGATCACGTACGTGTATGATACATTTTACATAATGATTTAACACACTTAATGATCATACAATGTATCGTTGTCAAACTGCAACACATATATCTAAAATACATAAAGGCCATATACTATATATATATATATATATATATATATATATATATATATATATATATATATATATATATATATTGTAGGGAACAGCTCACGCATGGGGCGGCAATGACTGTGTTTACACAGGTTTCAAACGTAAAGCGTGTTTATTTAGATGCTGTAGGCACAGAGCACCTTGTAAACAAAACAAACTCTAAGCCTGTCCGGCTCTAACTAAACATCCGGATACCTCTCTACAAGCCTAAGGTCTGGCACAAAGCAAAGAAGGAGGTTTTCCATAGATAAAGCTTCATACCTGGTGGGCTGCAGCGCTGGCTGTAGCTGCTCCTTCACTCAGTTTCTCCTCTCCCCTTCAAACCTAACAGCCCTCTCTTTTAAGGCTTCCTCCCCAGTAATGAGCTTAGGAAGCCTCACCTGAGGGCTCCTGGGTTTGCTATCGTGCCTGGCTGAGGAAACCAGGTGAGATATATATCCCATCAACCACTCTCCCATACACTTTACCACAATATATATATATATATATACTGTACACACACACACAATATGACCAGAATGATGTGGATACTTCTTCTCATCATTGAGTTTAGGTGTTTCAGCCACACACATTACTAATGAATAAACTCAAGCACATAGGCAGCCATCTCCATAGACAGACACATTGGCAGTAGAACTGGCCGTACTAAAGAGCTCAGTGACGTTAAATGTGGCACTTTCATAGGATGCCACCTCTGTCACAAGTCAGTTCATTAATTTCCTGGAAGCGTCTAGTAACTAGCTCAGCCGCATAGCCGCAGACCACGCACAGAGTGGGGCCACCAAGTGGCAAAGCGTGTAGCGTGTAATAATTGCCTGTCCTCTGTAGCATCACTCTCTCCAGAGCAAGGTACGTCGGGAGTTTGAAGTTTTCATGGCCGAGCAGCTGCACAAAAGCCCAAAGTCACTATGTGCAAAGCCAAGCGTCAGCTGGAGTGGCGTAAAGCCCAACGCCACTGGACTTTGAAAAGACTTTTATTATGCCTTAGCCTAAACATGGGAAACCCAATGAACTATGTCCCCGTAACGGAATATTCATTGTCAAGATTGTAGGGACAATCTCGTTTAAAACTACAGATAACTTTGATATTCTTGTAGACTATCTGGCATTGCCAGTGCAGCAGCAGGGTATCTCCCATGCCATTCCTCAGAGACAGAGGACCTACCATGCCGTTCTACAGAAGCACTTGTTCCATGCTGTCTATTAATTATGTGCTTCTGAATCCCTATTCCACCAAAACGTTTTTCCGCCTTTTTTTTTAATAGTATACAAGTAAGAATAAAACGGCTGAAATTGCCTGGCATTTCCTT
The DNA here is from genome assembly GCA_023333645.1 of Sceloporus occidentalis. Taxonomy (NCBI): domain Eukaryota; kingdom Metazoa; phylum Chordata; class Lepidosauria; order Squamata; family Phrynosomatidae; genus Sceloporus; species Sceloporus occidentalis. The sequence goes on from JALMGF010000227.1 coordinate 1,282,123, forward strand.
CATTTCCAGCCATCTGGCTTCCATTTTCAATATTATTCTCCCCTTCCTCTACTCACACATCTTACAAATTCTTTTCACACAGTAACCCACGCTGTGAGTGATTGAGCTGCGGCCTTTTTCTATTTCTGTATGCGGTGACTATTTAAACACCACTTTCCAAATCCAGCTCTTATTTTAAAAAAAATACTACAAAGTATACAGTATTTTTATAGGTTCCTTTTTTTTTGCTGAATAATGGACTTTTATATTGTATTTATTTTTCCGCAAATGGTAATTTCTGCATTAAGGGATCAGTTACCAACAAATCGCAGGTTCTGAAATGTAGGTTGTAATATTAGAAAAAGGCTTGTTAAAAAGGGGTAAAAGTGATTCTTTAATTTCTTATGAGTAGTAATGTATAGTAATAAAAATCTTATATTTATTTGAATACAATAAATACCGTAATAATGTCCGACTGTAATAGTCTGATGGTGTTTCATAGAAGCATTTAATTACATAAAATGATTTACCAAAGTAAAGAAGAAATTATAGAACAATAAGAGGTCTAAAACTAGACTTAGATGTAATATAAAGAAGTTTTACTTTCCTGAGAGGGTGGTAGATAGGTGGAAGCGCCTGCCAGCATAATCAGAAGTAGCTAATACAGAGAAAGAGTTTAAACATGCATGGGATGGGCATAAAGCTACCCTGAATCTAAGATGAGACCAATGACTGATTAATGGTTCTTATTAAGAGGCTCTACGTTTCTTTATAATGACTACATTACAATGGATTTATAACAGTTTAGTAGTGATATTACAGATAAGCTGTAATAGAGGACCATTGACTTATCCTGTACACCACTGTAATTACTTTACTTAGAGGATCTCTGTAGCTCTCATGTGACTTCCATGATGCCATATAATAGCATTATAAGTAGAAGGTGATGTAACTTGAAGTGATGTGGATAAGTCTGGATAAGTCTGGTTTCTACATAGAAATAGATG